>OX424469.1:0-1250000 GCA_949152455.1 Lithophane leautieri | reverse complement strand
AATGAACGCACCAAAAGTCTAGACTTTGAAGAAGGTCGGTGTTGCCGAGACGAATAAAAGTGTCACAGTTGGATCAGTATCTTTACTAATCATGCCGTCATCAAAGATAATTAATCATCACTTAGAACTAATCTTTTTTTATATTATACCCAAGACAATAACCTCCTAATGGGGTTTTAATTTACATAAGTATTAAGACATCATTACAGATATAGGTGGTCTAGAAAATTTGAAAAAAAAACCTATGACGACAATGAAATAGGAAACGACATCTATTCATTAAACTATTGTTTGCAAAAAAACTATGAAATTGATATTAATAATAGTTCAAAGAAATAAAAGAATAGGGCTGTAAGGGAGATAACATACGTAGGTATACTTTATATACCTACGTATGTTATCTCCCTTACAGCCCTATTCTTTTCGGCGATAAGTCCCCTCTTTGAGGAGTGGCTAGAGAGGCGCCACGGCGTCCTCACCTTCCGCCTGACACAGTTCCTCACCGGACATGGCAGTTTCGGGAGGTTCCTGTGTAGGATTAGGCGGGAGGAAACGCCCGGGTGTCACCACTGTGCGGTTCGCCCGGAGGACACGGTGGAGCATACGGTGGAGATATGCCCTGCTTGGGCGGAGCACCGCCGTGTCCTCGCGGAGGCGATTGGCGGCAATGACCTCTCGCGTCCAGCCCTGGTCCAGGCCATGGTACGGAGCGAGAGGGCATGGGAAGCCGTCACCTCCTTCTGCGAAGCAGTAATGCTCGCGAAGGAGGAGGCGGAACGCGTGAGGGAAAGGCAAAGTTTGCGCCCTCACGCCTCTAACCGCCGCCGTTGGAGACGCTCTGGGCGTCGGGAATCCCAGGCGGATTCCCGGCCACCATAGGCGCGGGCTTGCGGACGGCGAGCAACGGGCAGCTCGCCGTCCGATAAGGACCAGGCCCGGGTCGATAGCGCGTCGTGTTCCACGCGCGCCTCAAAGAGATGTCAGCACAATTAGCGGAGTCCGCTAGGACCGATGCCTGCCAGGGTTGTGGGAAAGTCCGAAAGGGATACCGGGACCTTGGCAACAGGCAAATGAAGGAACATGGGTGGGTTTTAGTCAGTAAAAGTCTGACACGCCCTGCCGCTCCGCCCAGAGCGGGAAAAGTAATTGGATGATATCCCACCACCCAAAAAAAAAAGGTATACTTTATATAATAAGATGACTTAGACTGGGGGCCTAAAACGGTTACTTTAGCAGAATCATAGTATGAAAATATTATGAATTATCGTAAAATCTCACAAACTGACAATTCATAATATGATCTGCGTGTTGATAATTGATATTACGAAATAATTCATCTGTTTGATAGTTTTCTATGGAGATTCGTAAATGTTCCTCAAATTATGAATTGCTTTTATGTCAAATTAGAGGAATTGCTAATGGCAGCTGGGATTCAGGAAATGAATTGCTTTTAGAGGAATTGCTAATGTGGCCGGCCTAGGCCCCCTGTTAATTTTTTTTTTCTTTGCCTACATTGTTCCACTGCTGAGCAAAGGCCTCCCCCAAATCCTTCCAAACATCCTATTCAAGGGCAGGTGGCACTTGAAAAGGATACTTGGAAGGATTTGGGTCGATCCAACCCTTGCGGTACGCGTCTAGATCGTCTCGCCACCTCTCCCTGGGCCGGCCTCGGCGGCGCCGTCCATCCTCAGGCACCCACCGTGTGGAAACTGTTGCCCAGCGGTCGCTATGCATGCGGCTGACATGAAATTGCTTAAATATCTTGACATTTAAGTATTTTTTCTAAGCAAAAACAGATAAAATTCTTACTCGTGAAAATAATTGCATTGTCATCACGATCTGCAGTTTGAATCAATCTTATTTTCTGGTAGACATTCCATAAAAATACTTAGTAATTTTTCGAATGGTCTATGAATCACAAGGTCTTCCTACAATATTCTACGATTTTTCATAATAATTATCGTACAACTGAGCGACCCAGCTGTAACCAAAGGAATCCCATAGTACCTTGCCCTGTTGACTAAAACTGAAACGTTTCTCCTGTAATTTCACTGACACTTTACTGAGACCTTTCAAAGTGAAGCCCGACAATACTGTATTATGGTGGTAGATGAAAAATGATGGCAGGACTTGCGAACAAACGTCTCTTAACTAACAAAAACTAAACATTTCTACTCACTTCAACATCAAAACCTTGCAATGCTTCAATCCGGTCACAGATGTGTTCCTGAAGTCCATTACGAGTCCAGCCTGCGTGGTCTTGACCTGCTCTACATGCATGGGGTCCATGACAGCGATGCCCATGCTGGGCACGCCAGCAGCCAGCAATGGCACCGCCGCCTGCGCCGACTCTTTGAGGCAGGCGGTGTCTTCTTCCCGGCAAGGCGTGATTAAGGGTCCTGCAGGATCAAAGTATTTACCCAACCAAATTATTAAGAATAAACACCCCTCACTCATACGATTTGTTTACAAGCAGTTTAGCGTCCATTACTACTGTTATAAGTAAATACTTGAATAATAGTTAATTTAACTTAATGAATTCTTATTCAATTTGAAAAGTACAACAATAATCTATTACTAGCTGTGGGGGATTGTCAATGGTTTATCGGCAATTACCTCACCATAGTCTGTGTACCTCACTCTTGTCTCTGTGTTGATAGCTGTAAGTCACCCAAAGACAATAAAATAAAATTAAAATAAGATGGGAGTTGGAGATTGAAAGAAAGAAAAATTGTTTTATTAATTCTATTCCTTTTTCCACCTATATTGGAGTTGGCTTCCAGTCTAAACAGATGCAGCTGAATACCAGTATTTTACATGGAACGACTGCCTATCTGACCTCCACGACCCAGTTGCTGAGTAATACGATACCTTTCGGTAAGACTGGAGTCAGACTTTCGGGCTTCTGACGACCCGTAACGACTGTCAAAGATCCACGAATGACAGCTGAGACCAACGGCTTAACGTGCTTTCCGAGGTACGGAGGGGTCTCGATATGTTATGAATGGTCACCCATCCACGGACCTAGCTTAACTTACAAGCACATAACAGAAATAGTCGGCATCTACACATTCCAACCGTAACAAAAAGGCTTCCACTCAGCATTTTACTGCACAACGCCGATTTACAGTGGTCAGCCAAAATAGACGTGTGGAAAGCAAGCCTAGGTTCAGGTATTGAGTGGAGAGAAGATCAAGCTTGGAAGAGCAAGGTGAAATTACGATAGCTGTCCAGCCAATTTAAATACATATGAATTATTTTTCTTACATAGCATGTGTGTAAGTGCGTAAGGTCATTTACCGCAATACCTTAAAAAACTTTGGCTCATGAATGACTTTTAGCGACCAGAAATTAGTGATTTTCTGACTCTCTTAATATGCAGTTGTTGTTATTCACATAAATATTAATATTTGGGAAACTGGGTCATATTAGCTAGGTATACCAGATCCATTTGAGGGAGTCTATTTGCCAAAACACTTTTTTTCGCCACGTGCTCATTGCAATCAAGTTTGGAGTGGAATGATGTTAGGTAAATGCAAAAGTCAAGTTTTAAGATAGGATAAAAAATGTTTAATTACAATAATTTATCAACATCAGCAACACAGTAAACAGAATAGGAACATTTAATTCTGTAATGTAATTCTGTGGTTAGTAGAAGATGGAAAAATGCTGATACTTAAGTACCTGCCAATGCTACGCGTGCAGCTAGAAAATGATGACGTACCTATCTACAATCTACAATGTTTGCTTTGTTTTTTTTTGTTGTAATTACTCATATACTGGAATCCATGACCGTGAGAACCGTGCTGATCACAATTTATCATACCTTCAATAAAAGTGGGTGACATAAGTATGTACCTACAGTAATATTATTACACTCAAGTTCTAAAACAAATGTGGGACATGGACACCCAGGAAAGGCGGTAGTGTCGGTCACAGTCAGGGTTCAGCACACAACTTACTTATGAAGGTTAGCAGGCGCTGCATAACGGAATACAGTCATAATTTATATCACTTTGAAACTGACAAACCTTTACATTTATCTTTACCTTTAAATAAATAATATTACCTAATTAAATATATTATTATTTAATTATATTTTACTTAAGGACAATAACGATGATGGTCCTTACGCTATTAGTCATTGTGGTGTCGATATAAATACCATTAATTTAGAACTACATAAATTATAATAAGTACCTAAAGGATAATATTATTTAAAAATTTAAATAGAACTAAGCTATTTTACTCAAGATGCACAATTAACGACAGAATAACAATTCTGTAATGATTAGGCTTATGAAAAACTATTAACTGGGGCCATATCATTATTATTTTCAGTGCAGTTTATGGCCACGGAAAGTTGGATTGTAAAACTATAATAATATCTTCTTCTTTTCCGACATTTTGTTTCAAAAATAGTCCGGTAGTAAATAGTTTTAATCAATTAACGTGTCTTACATTAAAACTCTTTTGGATAGTGGAAGATACGTATCTTCCACTTTATCTGAAGGGTTACTGCAATTAACGCCACGCCGCGCCACTTGCTAAGTTTTCAATCATTATCTTCATATTTGGTTAATTATGAAAGACTGATTTTTCACCCCAGCATTACATATGCAGCTGCAGGTAAGTCATCATAGCGTGCACACGGTACTAGCACTAGCATCATCGAGCTTGCTCGCTGTGGCGGCCAATTCAAACCACAGCCACCAATATTTCAGGTAGGGAAAGTAAGGCCGAAATAATTTTATTTCTGTATTTTTATTATTATTATATTAATATACAGCTTTTATTTTTATTTATGTTTCTATAAGTGTGTTAAGTTTAATGTGTGATCTCCTGTGCGAGGCCCAATAAATAATATGTCTTTCTTTCCTTCGCTAAATATTTTTTGCTTTAAATGTTAAAGAAAGAAATACACTCGTTCGACAGATATTCGTTTGTAAGCGCATATCTAGAGAACGGCTGGACCGATATGACTATTTATTGTTTAATTTTTTTTTTAAACAAAGATGCATGTTTTATAAACATATCATTTTAAAAGTTGCCAGGAAAATTGATGCATTGTATAGACAAGAAAAAAGAAGAATTAAAAGTATGAATTATTTTAATTTGAACAGGTCAACGTATGTCGGTTCAGCTAGTCACAAATAAAATAAACTTGTATTGAATTTGATAGATTTCTTTTGAACTTCATTTGTTTCATGGCTGATAATAATAAAGTTATCAGGAGATACTGATAGGTACTATTTACTGCAAGCCCCAACAAGAGATTTCAAAGTACTTAATTGCTTTTGGAAGAAATTCATTAGTTACCATAATTTCAATTGGACCGTAAGCTGTATGATTTTTGAAATTGAATTAAGCAAGATATCTGAAACTTTGAGATTCAGACATACTTCGTTTATATTTTGACAGCTCTTTGTGAGATTCTGCTATCAGTCGATATTTCCAGAGGGGGCGGCAAATGTCGGTTTTTTCAGAACGATCACATTTAAATATCTCAGTCTCAATCTGTCAAAAATACCTCCAGTTTACATATGTACATTTTTCCCTTATTTTTGACATTGATTGATGAGATTGCAACTAAATTGAGAACGATCAGAGGGGCAATTCCCGTAATTTTTAAGAACGTTCACATTCGCATCTCATTCGCAATCTGTCAAAATAACCATCAATTTACCAACATTTTTGACAAGTTTGACAGATTGCGACTTGAATGTGAATGTTTTTTAAGTACGAGAATTGGCTTTCAGTTTACACAACATAGCATTCCAGTTGCATATCCGAAGGGGTAGATTGAGTGCACCCACATTTAGATTCAGATAGATCAATCCCCTTACTATGTTAATATATAAGTCGGTTGTCACATGTTATCTACACTTACCGTCACTACATTCTGCTATCCCACAGAGTGCCACACAAATTATCACCACATAGCCCTTCATTATGTCAATAAACATCACTTAATCAAAGATGGCGAGTCAATGCGTAGGCGCAGCGTTGCACTCGCAATATATACTGCGGTCAAATGATCCTTAATGTTGTTAATGCGGAGAATACCTACAGGTTGGAGGAAGATTTTTTTGGTTTGGCTTTAGCTACTTAAGAGGGTAGGTAACGTTTCTTACGCACTTGGGTTTTATGAGCAATACTATGTGTGTCAATCGACATTTTCCATTTGTTGTTTTTTAAATTACCTACTTATTTTCGCAGAAAAAAAGACATTCAAAGGTCTCACCAAGGGGTATCGTATTACCCAGTTACTTGGTTTTGGAGGTCAGATAGGCAGTCGCTCCATGTAACCTACTGGTATTCAGCTGCATCCCGTTAGGCTGGAAGCCCACCCCCAACATAGTTAGGAAAAGGCTTCGCAGATGATGATAATGTTAGAATATGATGCTGCAAGGAAGTTAGTTTATTTTTGTTGAGAATTAGCAGAGTTGGGTAAACACTCAACAGCCTTAGGTAGGTACATGGTTTATTCCAACCACGTGTCACCACATCATAAAGACTTAAAAACAAACAAAGGTTTTCATAAAATCAGAGTGACGACAGTTTTCACCTCACGCATCCAGGAAGTGCCGAACTTTATACCATAAAGGGCGCTCATAATTCGACCGAGTCAATTACACTTTACACCGTCATCGGCAGCAGTAGGTACGGAGTGATCAAGTTAAAGGGTACGTGAGGCTTCCTGGTTCAAACAATGGTTTGCTTTCCTTGAAATGTAGTGCGAAGAAGGGTGCAGGGACATTTCAGATCTCACAGGCAAATGCAGCAGAAATATCCAATATTTGATAACTGATACCAAAAACTTTTTACAAAAAAAAACAACCTACTTCCAAAAGTGAAAAATAACTATAATTTCGGAAGTCGGTGTCTTTGCTTTTCAATTTTCGTTTTTTGTCACCGACTTCCGAAATTAAAGTTATTTTTCATTTTTTCATTTTTTTTTTTTTTAAAGTGTTGATTTTTTCTTTTTAGTTGCAGTACCTACCCCACACAAATTTGAATACAACTACCTGCTATATAAATAACAGTAACGGAGTCAAATAAAATGTCATCTACATAGACTAATACGGAATTATTGAAGCTAACTCAAAAACTACGCAAGCAAAGTTAATAAAATTTATATGGGACCACCTCGGGAGTTTACCCTTTCTAACGAAATTTGTAAATCGGTTCACAATTGGCGAAAACATCGATGAACATAAACAAAAAAAAAAAAAGTACATACAGACGAACTTCCTCCTATTTGAAGAAGTCGGTTAAAAAGTCATTGCAGCTAAAAACATTCAAGATTTGTATTTTATTTACTTAGGTAATGAACAACTCCAACAAAAAAAATTGTATAGTTGGTAGGTACACAGCAACACAAAAAATTACAAATTACAATATGTATAATCTATTGTCCTTCAATTGCAGGTGGTTGATCCCATAGGTTTACATATTTTGTACTAGAGGAGTAGGTACTATAGCATAAGTACCTATGTAAAGCCACGGACGATAGAAGGTGTCACATTTAACTTTCCTCATACTGTTTTGTTTTTCAATGAAGGTTAAAAGTTAAAAGTTATTGTTGGGGATAAAGTTGTGAAAATGTGAAAAAAAAAAACCTGCGGAGATTCCACGAGCTGTTGCCTCGAATCCTTATGATATTTTATGATGATAAAAATAATGTCATGAATTCATGATACAACCTACACTTATTACCATAATAAAGTAGAGTTTTAAGATAAGGAAAACACATAAACGAACGAGCTGCCTGCAAAACAAATTGTTTGGCTTTGTAGCAAAACGATCATTTCCAGGAACCAAAAAGGTTGTGGTGGACGTGGGTGTGCCGCCAATCTAACCTAACCTAACATTTGCGAAACTGAATAACCCCGGGACAGATTTTGATGCGCCTTGGACTGAGTAAAGAGAGATGTAATGTCTACAAAACTACAGTGGTTTCATCTGTGGTGGACGTGGGTGTGCCACCCATGCAATCTTGACCACGATCCTTTATAGACTCTAGGAATGGAACTAGCCGAAAACTGTAGCTAACTGAATAAATGCACAAAATAAAGTACACATTAGGTTGACTCCAAAATCAAGCCCGGACTTAGAGACCCAGGGCACCTAGGCACTTGGCATTTGAGGTCCCCCCCATCCCGAAGCCATTTTGCCATTTAAAATTCAGATACAGAAAATTATTTTTTTATTACTATAAACAAACATCAGAAAAAAAAAGTTTATGTTATGTACGTCACCATAGTTAGGTCAACTGTCCTCATAGATCGTCGTTTCCAAAAAAGACGTTATTTTCCTCGTACTCCTTTCCACTCCAGTTACCTACTTGTAAATGTACTATAACTAGTATTGTTTGAAGTAAGATAGTTGGTTAAATTACTTACTTCAAAAAATACAAGTACTTTTAAAACTAAACTGTTAAATTCGAATTAGCAGCCTACGGTGCCTAAAGGAAAACAATCGATTGTAGTGAGCCACCTGATCCTAAATAGACTGGAATTGCCAACGCGCAGTGAGCAAGCTTCAGAACAGGGAACACGTTAGCACTGATCTTCATTCTTGACTATTTTGTCCTTTTCCTTGTGAGAGAACATTGTCCTGCCGAAGCTGTGGGACAATTACAAGCATAATCCTCAAGTTCGAGAGAATGATAACACCTGCCGCTGCGGTTAATACAAGCGTGACGTATGTTAAACTACAACTTTGTTTCAGAACAAACACAAAGAAATAAGCTCCATCTATGGGCAAAACTACCTATGTATATACTGACCGCGGAAATACATAAATTATTGTTATACAACGGCCTGTTATCGATCGTCATTTGCAGCGATTGATTCAAACATCGTCGTAGTGTTTACTTGGACTTATAGATGGCGTTACTCATATAGTGGCGAAGCTATATAGGTTTCGCTAATATTTTCGTTATTTATGTGTCACCTGCTTTGACCAACTCTTGAGTTCTTGATAACATTCCTTTGAAATTTCGATAAAAAAGAGTGTGGCAAAGCGTTATGCTTCAAACCAGTCTAATTTAGACTGGTTTTATATACCAATTACTTCGAAAAAACCGCACAAAACATAATAAATAGTACACTTTTAAAAGTCAGCTGCTAATTATCAACAATTAATCACGTCTTTCGTTATGTACAAACGTTACCCATTCATGACATAATATATTATTAAAAACCGCAGCTTGTCAATGAGAACCACAAAGACTTGGGACGGTATTTAGTCGACAGACAGCAGTAGGTACTACTTTTTATAATATACTAAAGAGGATGTAATATCCGACTACAAATAACATATACAAATTCAGTCACAATAATAATGAACACCGAAGTTATAATAATTTTCAAAAGTTTCGTTTTAAAATTATTTTATACTTGGAACATTCGTTTGTTCATTGTTCCTAGGTTGGTAATGTTGCCAAACTTTGAGAATGTAAGATTTTAGTGGCCTTATGATAAATTAAAATACGAATTTTATTGTACCTAAGGAGGTACGGAACCGAAAAAATTGCTTTATGAGGAAAAGACAACAGACACCACGTCCCACTCCGCTCCGCTCCGTACTAAAGTACCTACAGCTTACAGTACAGTAATCGCGGAGTGGGCTGTGGGGCGCGTCTTCGTGGATGGCACTATCTGTCAATTATTTCTGCATGAGTAGGCTGCTTGCCATCCCTTGTGATAACCCTTAATTTGGCAACTGTTTCGTCCATAGAAATCTTATATCTATGGTTTCATATACGAGGGATCTCTCTCTCATTTCGCTCATTCACTCGGCAGTCTGAATTGCGAAAAATGAGTATCTCTTTAGACGCTTAACATTCTATAATTCTGTGATACGTATCCACCTAATCAATACCCCTGCAATGCAGTGTTTTTTTATATAACAAAGATAACATCACGCCTGTACCTAATCCCGGAAAAGTTAGGCAGAGGCCCTCATTTCACCAGTTATGTTTAAGTCCTATGTGATAGGGGGCAAGCCCTTGTCATTAACCGGGCACAGATCCAGACTCTGGGCTGCTACTGCGAAATTCCTAATAGAAAAACCCGAGAACACTGACCGACCTGGGAATCAACCGAGGACCTTTTAATTGTGGATGCTTTTAACGTTCACGTTTTTCTACATTGTACTCACATTATAATTTCAACATGAATTATGTAAGAACCAATAAATTGTAACAATATTCTGATTTTAAAGTCTGTCTGTGGAGTTTCTTGCCCGTTCTTCTCCATAGGAACCTACTACGCTTTGGAATGGGCAACTAGCTTCATCTTTCTGACTGACCGACCCCTTGACAATTCAAAAGTACATGTACTTAATTGGTTTATATGAAATAAATGATTTGAGTTTGAGTTTAACCTCGTGCTCAATATTTACTTAAATTAAATCACACAAAGAATGTCATCAGACGTAAAGATGGATCAAGCCGACAAAGAACCTTAATGCGCAAACTATGAAGCAATCCCCATAAATTAACCATAGCTAAGCAGGTACTATAACGAGTTAACTATCCAGTGACAGTAACTACTTGTATCAAGATCATCGGCGTACGTGACTAAAGATACGTAGTCTAATAACGAATTCCATAAAACATATAATTTGATAATAATATTATTGTTTTGTTTTGGTAATGGAATGGGCATAGATAACTAATGCAATCTTTACCTTGATTTTTCATCCGATTTCTGATTTGAGAATTTGAAGCTGAGAAAAAGAAGTTAGGTACTGCTCTGATGATTCCTTCAATGCTGCTAACTTTATTTTATATTTACTTTTTTGCATATTTTGAAATTCGCGGGCTTTTGCCAAAAGTAAATGCTAAAGCATAGTTTGGCAAGTTCTCCACTTTTTTTAATTCAGAAACCGAACTGCATCGTTAGTTTGGTAGTGTGCGCGTCTGCTGAGCATGGGGTTCTCAGATCGATCTCCGGGTCGGGCAGAGTTTTTTAAAAGGAATAATTAGCTGCCCGGAATCTA
This sequence comes from Lithophane leautieri, assembly GCA_949152455.1. NCBI lineage: Eukaryota > Metazoa > Arthropoda > Insecta > Lepidoptera > Noctuidae > Lithophane > Lithophane leautieri. The sequence goes on along the minus strand of OX424469.1, from coordinate 1,238,990 downwards.
TATAATTATGATAGGTTAGGAATCACTTCGTTGTCCGTCCGTCCGTCTGTCAGACCTTATGACTCAGAAACGCGTGGAGGTATCAAGATGAAATTAATAACAAATACGGAGATCTACGGTCCCTGAAGTTCTAAAATCAAGCTTCTAAGTCAACGCACAGCACAAGTAAAGGCAAATAGGCGCGAAGCGACTTTAACAAAACAATTTCTGAGAAAAAATCGCGGTAGAACAACCGGTGGCACCGGGTACCGATGTCGCGTCGCGCGACTAGTCGCGTTTGTCTGTACGAGCCTTAAAGGAAAAAGCCTGAAAATCATTAATTTGTAGTTATAATTATAACACATAAAAAAATACTTTTTGCGATTACAACTTACATTTGCAGTTCGAGAATTGACCGTGACGTATACCTACGTCACGGAACAAAACATATCGTTAGTTATATTATAACTAACGATTTATGAGAGGATATTTTTTCAACTACAATGTTAAGTTTGTTCTTGGGACAAATTCATCCCAACTACGGAACACTTCATTAGCGTGGTCTGACACGCACTTTGCCGGTTTTTTTATGGTATAGTTGACTGGGTCGGGGCAGAACCCCGGGCATAAACACCTCTTGTACACACGGCTACACATCAAGCAATAGGTACCTTTCCAGTTTATGCTAATCTCGCATTCTATACGATTTCCGTAGAGGATTTCTACAATACGAGGTCAGCTTAAACTGGAAATGTATAGCTTGATGTGTAGCCGTGTGTACATCATCTCTATGCATAACTAGATGGATGTTTTGTAGTTAATTAATGTTTTGATGATAATGAGTCATGGTGAGTATGTACCTACCGGCACGTAGGCTTTAGTTTAATAACACCATAAATACTGCAAAGCATTTTTATTAGATTTTTAATTGTTTACGTTACGTGTGGCAGCAAAGTTTTGTGACGTGTGGTTTTATGTTACTACTAGCTTCTGCCCGCGACGTCGTTCGCGTGGAAGTCGTAGTTCTGTACCTTAAGGGTGCCAAATAGAACCTTATTACTAAACCTCCGCTGTCCGTCCGTCTGTCTGTCAGCGGGTTGTACGGAACTGTCATAGGTAAACAGTTGAAATTTTCTAAAATTGTGTATTTCTACTAACGCTATAACAACAAAATTTTATAAAGTAAAAAATTAAAGGGTAAACGGTATAAAATCAAAAGTTTACAACAACAACACAATTTTTTTTCTTTTAATCTTTAAGGCATTCGTGGTTTCAACTCATCGAGTAGAGTACAGTTAAATACATTATTTTGTATATATTCAAGAATAGAGAAAATGGGGGCCCTTAACATTTGTCAGATTTGGGTTTTTGTACGAGCTCTACCGCAACAACTAAATACAACCGCAACAAGTTAGTAATTTGACACTTCTTCGTTTAGTACGAAGAAGTTTCAAGCTCCTAACTTGTTTGTGACTAAACTAAAAAAAACTACGATATGGTACGGAACCCTTCGTATGCGAATCCGACTCGCATTTTGCCGGTTTTTTATCGCTAGTTTTTTTCCTAAAGTATAGTTACCAAACGCGATGGTATTCGATTAATAATAATCAAAGCACGGCAACCCCTTTTTTCACTAGAAGTATTTTTCATTATTACATTTTATTAAAACAAAAACTATTAAAATATGAGGAACTTTACCAAATTGAAATGTGAAGACTTTTAATTAGACAATTAATTTTTTTGGGCAAACATTTTAAATCTAGATTTTTGTTTATTAAAATAAATGCTTTGAGTTTGAGTTTGAGGGAGTTGCCATCTCGCTTTGCAACAGCTAAAAAGTGTGCGTCATATTATTGGTAAGGTGCCAATATTCCGAGATATTTTCAAAATTGTTTGCAAAACCTGACTACAATTCATAATATGCCTACCAGACCGGCTTGCATCTAAATCTATCACGTAAGCCTTATAGTAGCGACTGACGTCACAACCACGGCCTATGACGTAGGGCCTCTCATTTATACCTATCAACAGTCAACATGGAAACTTTTATGAGGTTATCGGCTTACTTATCTTTCTTATAGATCTTTTCTATATTGATACCGTGTCACGAAGGCATTGTGCTATTAATGTAAATCATGGTTTTTTAGCACACACTTTATTAGCTTTTATGGCGTCGACGGTCTGTTGCAACAGTAAAATTATTTAAAAATACATTTTATAGTTCTTTTTTAAATATTTTTTGTTTGTTAATTTAAAGTAAAGCCTCGTGTAGACTGGGGCGACGAGACAGTGCGATGCGACTCTATTATGTATAACAATTTCTAAGAAAACTTCACGGTATCTGTGGCGTCGCGCCAATCTGAACGAGGTTTCAATTTGAATGTAAAGAAGATTGATTAAATTTGATTAAAAAACAATCTTTTTCACATTTTTATTTTCGTTGAAAAACTGTGTAGGTACCTACAACCTACTTCTGTTCATATGTTAGAATTCGTTGCTATAACCCCGTTATTCTTATATAGGTGACAGGTTCACCGGCAGCAGCGCGGCGCCTTCCGGTTTTCCGAACAAATGAGTGAAAATCGCGTACTCGCGCGACGATCGCTTAAATTAGGCAACGGCCTAAGGATAGAGAGCAGTAAGAAAAAAAAATATGGAACAAAAATGTCTCCAAGTAAGTACCTAGTATCAATGTCATTCAACTATGCTTGATGAGGAATCATAACCGAATCCTTCACTTGAATATCAATGCCACAACTTACCCGTCACGTAGGCCCACTGAACTACGCATCTCTGACGTCACTTATGACGGAGATACTCTGATTGATAGCATCAGGTTCACAACATGACCATGACACGATTTTAAAGTGCCTAAGTACTCGATACTGAGAATCAATCGATTTAGGTCACGAAAATAGCATGTAGGTATATGTATGAGGAATTGTGTTCATTTGTGTCCTTCTTCCCGTTACGTAAAAACTTTGAGTACTTTCTCCTTGTGTCCAAAGTTCTAAAATTGCTTAAATTTACTTATTTATACATTTAAGGCGGTACCCTGAGCAAAACGCCACGCTAGCCGCTTTTTGTGTAGTTTTTAGGAGCTATATACTTGGAATTTAAAAAGAAATATCAATTTAAAAAAATACATAAAATTTCAGCATAATCTTGATTCCAAAATTGTGCTTTTCTTTTTTTTTTAAAGGAATATCTGTTTCATTAATCACCTTCCAACGAAACCATAAAAATGAGAAATAATTATTGATAACATGCATCTCTTTGTAAAGTAAACATTATTTAATTTTTCTACTGAGACTAATGGATAGACAATTTAAATAAAAAATATTTGTAACAATTTTTTTTAAACACTAATTTTTATAGATTTTTGAACTCACTGGGATTTTCAACCTGCAAAGATGACGAATGCTCAAGTTTATTTAGCTCAGGGTACCGCCTTAATTAAAAGAAAATAATTTTTTTCTCGCTTCTTTCTAATCATTCATCATTTTGCTATTCTGATATATAAAATGAATGTACGCTAAAATAAATAAATAAATGTAAGTACCTACTAATTATTTCAACAAAGTGCATTAGCTAGAAACGCGTAAAAACATTGTCCTACAAGAGAAGAGACTCCATTGTTTTCCTCAATGTCAAGGAGGAATGAGTCGATGCACTCGGACGGGTCACAACTTTGACCTCGGATACCGTGTTCATACTAAAGTAGGTACATGTTTATTTTCCACATGCTTTTATGTTTGTTTTGATAATGAGTGATGCAGTACTTTTCTTATACCTAATACCTTGTTGTCTGACATGTTATGGCTGATTACCGAAACATCAAGCCCCGACGTGTTTCTACAAACATAATTCGTTCATATAAGAGAACAAAAAATCCTTTGATACCGAATTGATTTAATTGATTTTGTCTGCTTATTTGGCCCAGTGGACCTATTCTGAGTAAGATTTCAAAGTCGTTGAAGACAAAAGGTTACAATGATTCTTTTTATCATCTTCAGTGGAATGACTATTCTAATGACCTATGTTAGTTTAGTCCGAAGCTGTCAGTAACAAAATATAAAAAGTTTAAAAATGTGTGCAAACGCGTTGAAATCTTTTCTTCTATCAATTGAAACAATTTTCGTGACTTGATATTTTGATTAACAATATGGAGGAGCTCGTGTCTAAGTAATAACAGCCGCGCGGATCGATCCATCAGGTTAAGCTACGCTTGCCGGGGTCGGTCCGTGGGATGGGTGACCGTCTTTACATATTGAGAGTCCTCCGTGCCTCGGAAAGCACGTTAAGCCGTTGGTCCCGGCTGTCATTCATAGATCTTTGACAGTTGTCACAGGTCGTCAGAAGCACGAAAGTCTGACAACCAGTCTTACCAAGGGGTATCGTATTACCCAGTTACTCAGTTGTGGAGGTCAGATAGCCAGTCGCTCCATGTAAAATACTGGTATACAGCTACATCCGGTTAGACTGGAGTTGACCCCAACATAGTTGATGGAAAAAGCCTAGGCAGATTCAATATTGATAAAAATATCGCGAACTTATTAAAAAAGTATTTTATTCGTTTATGAATAGTTAGTTAAGTAAATATAAAAAGGGGTCTTCACATTCACAGAACGTTAGATTTGAGCATACGCTACATATTAACAACTGTTTTGTTACATAGGTACCCTGCCCTTCACAGGGCAAATGTAATGCTATACAGTTCAGGGCAGCTACGAGCGAGGTCAGTCCGGCACTACACATAATAACACCTCATTAAATAGCTACCGATTATAATTACACCACTCTCTCGATCACTGGCTCTGGGGATTTAGATTACCTACTGCTACTGGGAGTAATCCCCATCAGAAGTCTTTAAATCAGTGGACAGTGATACTGATTGGCCATTCAAGCCCCAGGTTGAGGAAAGTTTCGTTTGTTTTTCCCACAAGTTCTCAGAAAATTTATATTGTTCGAAGCTACTCGTAGAATTGTTTCTATGAAACGGTAGAAGAAATGTAAACATTTATTTGTATGTATCACAACGAAATATTCGCGTTTGTGGTTACGGAACAGAGTAAACAGCTCATATGAACACTTAAGCTTTAGTAGTTCTCAAATTCTGGTAATTATATTACCATACTTTGGGGTTTCCATGAATAAGTAAACAGTGACCAAATCATAACGGAAACATACCTACTCGTACTTAACCGCTCTTGATCACAAAGTATAAATGGAGTCAGAGAGATATTTCGAAGCCATAAAACTAACTTAACCTGCGCCATCATCTTATCTTATCATAATTTGGGGTATATGCACTTTTTATCTTTTATTCCAGCCATAGGTATTTCTATTAGCTGTTATTTCGATAATCGGTAACTAATTCGTAATCTTGTATCTTCATTTTTAAGAAGCGTCGAAGTCGATTCTGTCGATTACTTACCAGACCACGTATGACAAACAAACCGTATTCACCCCTAGGATTCAATAGCATAAAATAAAACTAAGAACGTAGAAATAAACCAAAAAGAATATGGAAACTCAAATTAATCCACATTCTATTAAAAAATGATCGGTGGACCCAATAGAACAAAATATTTGCCTTAATTTTCAATAAACTCAATTTAAACAAACAACACTGTCAGTGTCACGGTCACGTTATGCCAATAAATTAATTAATGACTTCCTGATCGACGCACTGATTGTGATGATCTGAGGCACTAGACAAAGTGACATTCTATCAGCGATAACGATGATGGAAAAGGCAAACATGTATAGGACTGACATAACCTATTGAAAAGCTTATGTGAATTCTGTTGAAATTCGTTGTAGAAATACGAAACGCTTTCGAAGCGATTGTCACTTTTCTAGGCCCTCAGTGACGTAACGGTCAACTTGATCTTCAACTGAAGACATCTTGTTATTAGGATCAATATAAAATCAAACAGAGTCAGTGTGATTAAACTTAATTATACATAAAAAGTTGAAATTCAATAGTAGTACCACAATATCAAAGATATTAAAAGTATCTGATTACACATATGTAAACAAATTGTTCAGAAAATGGACCTGTGGATGCCAATTTGTACTATTTGAATATTTTAACCAGAAACTCTAATTTTAAATCACCTCGTAGATGTTTTTCGTTTGAAAATTATGGTTAATTTTATTACTTCAATTTTCGTCGATGATTTTCAATTACAATTCAATAATGATGAGGTCATACACCAGGCCCATTCCCCGTCTAAATACAAATGTTTATGTATTACTAATTCCCTTTAATGAGTGATTGTGCAAGAATTTATCTTGTTTAAGCTTTCATCAGATACTTTTGGAACAGACCATAGATGCGCCGGCGCCAGTTCAGCGTGACCTTCCGGAAACTCCGATCTTGGCGGTGACCAAAGAGTATGTAATCACTCCGTTCTGCAGTGATGGCAAGCTCGTCGCACATCGCATACACACCGCATACTAATCACACTAATTATGTCTTTATTTACATATTACATTCTTTGTACTTCATGATTTTGGTGCTGTGGCAAAGGTGACTAAACTTGTTGTATGCGCTTTTGTTTAAAAGGGATAAGAAGCCCTTTGTTTTTAAATACTGTAATTTATTTGCACAAGATTGATATTTGGATCCCAAATATTGTAGAGATTACGTAGGACCTAGGTTTTTCCTTGTTTGTAAGTCTTAGCAGCAATATATCTTGACAAAACCATGTTATTTGCTGTCATAAATAACGCTTCTTCATTAAAAGTCATGTTAAACATTCATTCGCTATAGACATTCCGTTTTTTCTCATACTTATTCATTGTCAAATATCATTACGCAAAGCTTTCATTAACTAATTACTTCATCTACAATACAATATTCTCTACGCATAAAGAAACCATATTGCTATCAATAGTTAGGTATCAATATCGTAACACGGGTGCTGCCATGTGTAGTTTCCACTGTGGTGTTATTCAGATAAATAAATAAATAATTCGTACAATATCCTATTTTTGGTGTATTTTCATATTATAGACTTAAATAAACATCTGCATAACTAAACATTCTGCAAACTTATACTTAATAGGAATCTCCCCATTCGCATATACATATCTATTCTCAGCATATGTTAAGAACGCAGAACAATAAGTTCCAAAATACCTCGATATAGGGAAAACAGGAGGATGACTCAGTAACCTTTACCCTCCAGAAGAATTAGATCAAATTATACTTATTTATAAACCATATTACAATTCTTAGAAACAAACGTTAAAAAGTTCAAGGTGAATGTTTGTTTACGTATTTTGTTTGTTTTAAGTAAACAAGGACAACATGAATGTGAAATAAAGTTTTCCACTTTTAATGTAGTTTTCGAAATCAACAAGTTTGGGTAGCTTGTGTACGAGTATGAGACACAGTATATAGGGGGGACCAGAAGATGCATTTCATATAATATACACGCAAGCATATTATACAAGGCGAATTGGAATAACTGAAAATCTGAAAAGGTGTATGCCATTGTACTCATGATAAAGATGTATGAGGAACAGGGTGTAAAAGTCACTCATCCTCCATAGAAAAGGGAGGATCCTCCGACCAGACGTTACGGGTGTTGTGTCTGGTAGGCTACTGCCCGACGATTTTTATCGGGAAATTGTAGCTTTGCTTGCGCGATTCAGGATGTTACGTGATGTCGGTGTAATGCGTAGTTCGCATGTGGCGATGTAGATGCCGCCACAGTAGGTACCATGGCACCTTTTCAGGTTTTCAGTATGCATACGAGTACATACCGGTCAAAATTATAACCCTCCTTGTACTCTGGGAACAAACCAAAAGTCGCGAAAAATAAATCTGCTGTTACATTTTGTAATACCTACGAACACAAATGTATAGATCAGCAGATTTTTTTGGAATTCAGGGTTGGGCACTTAGTAAAAGTTATTCACAATAATGAGTACAATCAATGACACCTTTTTAAGGTTTTTAGTTAGCTAATCCATTACTAGCTTTAACCCGCGTGGATGTCCGAAAATATACCACGGGAACGCACTACCGGGATTAAAAGTACCCTATGTGTTAATCCAGGTTAACAATTTAATTCCATCATACATTGTTTTTATATAACTCTATTGGTTTACGCGCCGCACGCCTGTAAAACTAGTTGGCGTGATTTTTTCCGACATCTTCAACTTCATCATCATTGGCATATTTCAGCCAGTTTACACAAAAACTTAATGAATTATACACCTAAACTTTCTTTATGAATCACTTCGTCCATTGATGAAAACCGTATGAAAATCCGTTTGGCAGTTTTTGAGTTTAATCGCGTTCAGAAAAACAGACGCGGCGGGGGGACTTTGTTTTATAATATGTAGTGATAGTGATACCTTGTTAGTACCCATAGTAGACCATAGAACTTCTGCATTATTACTTCTTTATCTCTACGTGCTTTACCATCAGTAGTAGGACTATTACTATCTATAGGTATTCACGTAGAATAATTCAACCGCAGCCATATTTAGGTACTTCAGTATGTAGAATCTAAATAATGTATTATGTTAAAACGCTTTTGTAATCAGGGTCGGAGAGACTATTGACTATTCCTGTAATCTGCGTGGTCTTTTATCAGACTGAAGCTATCCACTACAGTATAGTTAATTGATTCAGGCGTGACTTTGCGGAAATCCATTATAAAATACAATAGACGTAGATATATTTAGTAACCTATTCCGCTTAACTATTCTTCAAGAGTCATAAAAACCCTGTAAGAAGTCGACACGTGTTTCACCTCTCAACGAGACATCCTCAGGATGACGATTGACCAATTGCAAACCAGAACATGACGTGTTGCCACACCGAGCGCTGGACGCAGAGTAGCGTCCAGCGCTTGGTGTGGCAACACTGAAGAATGGTTAAGCGGAATAGGTTACTAAATATATCTACGTCTATTGTATTTTTCCACTACAGTATGTATATAGGTATGCATATTATAAATAACTTTTACTAAGTGCCCAACCATGAGTCTCGAAAAAATCTCCTGATCTATACTTGTGTTCGTAGGTCTACAAAATGTAACAGCAGATTTATTTTTTGACTTCGCTTGATCGCGTAAACTTGACCATAGACAATTAAGTCTTTGCCTATTTAAGTTATCAGTTAAAACATACATTCGTACCGTTATAGGAAATGCATACATTACATTATTGTCATAGGTATCTATTGTCATAGGTGTCATTCCGCACAAGTGAGTCTTATTATTTTATTACTCGATACATTACTATGACCAACGTTGATGTATATATGACACTATCGTAATCGATGTAATCAAATCAGTTTGTAAACTTACAGTATGGATAGTTATTGACCTGGTTTTTATTTAGAAAGGGGATTGATACATACAGACGCGACTTGTCGCGCGACGCGACGCCGCGCCGCGCCGCCGGTATTGTTCTGCCGTGAAGTTGCTCAGAAATTGTTTTGTTAAAAGTAGCGTTGCGCGACAAGTCACGCCAGTAAGTAAGAGCCTTAAAGCGTTTTGGAGTTATACAGAGTGGCGATTTAGTCACCTGCAAAGTCAAAGTCAAATAATTTATTTCAAGTAGGCACAATAAAGGCACCTTTGGACGTAAAAACCAAGAAATAGAACTGATTCTAGTTGCCCCTTCCAAAAGGTAGTTTTCGTATGGAGAAGAATGGGCAAGAAACTCCAACGTTACTCTTTTAAAAATGTTTTACAATATTTTGTATACATACATCAATACGAGTACATGTGAAGTATCCGACAAGGCGGTAATTTTACCCGTCATATTAAACAATTTTCGCTATGAAACTCATATACTTACGGGACTCCCTCCCCGGGACTCATATACTGACTGTAGGGGACTAAATCGCCACCCTGTATTAGAGGAAAATTATTCTTAATAACCGTGCTTGGTAGAGAGTTCGTAATAGCATAAGCATGTTTGTCAGTAGTCCCTTAGAAAAAACTCGTTACATAATAAGTACACGACCTTTCCTACTAGTGATGGATGAATTAGCATTCGCATTCATTGTTAGCTTGTGAAAAATCATTTAGCATTTAGCTAATGAAATTTAGTTGCGAAATTTCGTGAAGTGCTAAGTGAATTATCGCTTTGTACATTTTCATTTTCATTATTATCAATTATCATCATATTAGCTATTAGCATAGCAATAGCAATTATCATGCTAAGACTCAATAATTCACTTGCTAATGAAATTAATGAAAAATCGCATTAATTGCCATTACTATTTCCTACGCCAATGGAACCCTAACATGTAGAAATGACTTATGGAGCAAACACACAAAAACTTCCACGGGTACATCTCGACTTGCGCGGGCGCACAAAAACATCAATTGCTTTGCGGATGTTCCTCCACATTGTCTATGCGACAAACAAATCGTCTGTGACAAATATCATCGAGTTCTGAATACCCCAGTTTTTGTCGAACTTTGTGTTTGTCAAGTGATGATTTGCGCTTGCGCTTGGCTGACTGTGACAACTCTTGAGAAGAGTGGGTTGTTTAATTTTTTTTGTAAAGCTCTTCACAAGTTTGGAACGAAGTTTTTTAACGCGGCTAGCGGTAGGAGTAAACTAGCAGAAATCTTCACGTAACAAAACAGCGTTATGCCCGAAAAAGTCGGTTTCAAATGTCAAAAGGTTTTGTTTTTGTTCTAAAACGAATTGTTATGGCAATTTGCCGAACGCAATGCAAGATCAAAAAAGTATTCCTTTTTTCTGGTCCTTCATTTCTTGGTACTCGGCTAACTAATCATCTGATCACGAACATATCTTCAAAAAGTTGGCAAAAAAATGTAAGAACTACTTTGGTACATACTCGTTATGCAATTTACAAACACGCATTTCTAGTTTTTTCTTTTAGTCTTCGTCATCGTGGTCTATTGACGTCTGCAGATTTTTTTTTGCTTGTTAATAAAGACAAAATGGTACCTATAGGTACTTGTCGTTAGAACCTTCCTACTAGACACAATGTTTGTACATATAGGTACCTACTTAATATAATACCTATTCAAAATGTTAAAGTAGTGTACACGACGCAGTATTTTCGCAAAATTCGATCTCTCCCAAACAATCTTATTTTTTTTTTACTATTCTTTCTTTTGTCCCACTGCATGGCTAAGGCCTCCCCTTTTTCCTTCCAAATCTCTCCGTTTTGTGCGATTTCTGTCCCCGCCAACACGATTAGATCGTCACACCACCTTCGCCGCGGTCTACATCGACGGCGATGGTCTCCTTCAGGCGCCCAGTGAGTGACGATCTGATCGCTCGTATCTCCCACTTCGGACACTCCAATCCCATTTTTATTATTATTTACAATTATTTCAGTCTACGTTATAGTTAAAATTGTTTTTCCAATAGGTACTCGAAACAATTTAACTGTCACATGACCTGCTTGTGGCCGCATATGCAATTAGGATAGTTACCTAAGACTTATTCAGCTAAACTTAGCTTAAAACAATATAATATAGTACCTAATAATTTAATTTTGCTTATCCCTTGAGACACAATAGAATTGTAATTGTTTAAATCAGCTTGCCTACCGGCTGAGCTCAGTATGACTTAAGATTTTTCGTTAGTAAGGAATACCCAACCATCTTCCGAATGAAAGGGGTCTAAGTACTGAAGTAAATAATATTCTGTCTGTTCAGAAGCTCATGGAGAAATCTGAACCATATTTGATGTATATGTATTTGATACAACATTAGATAGGTCCACAAAACTAAATTACAATTATACATTTTTTAATAAACTGTACGTTACAATTTAAATGAACTGATTTACTGAAAAAAGTCCATCATAATTTGAGCCGCCCTTTCCCTCTTTCCCTTACTACGTCTGATTATAGGCAGGAAAAGTACACGGTTGCAACAGGTCACAGAAAAATGGTTAATTATTAGTGAATCAGTGATCGTGCTGGCACGTAAGTTTTGGTTGCGCAACGTATAAAAGGCTATAGTGACCCAACACGCGCACAGTCGGAAACAAGACTTGATAACGATAACATATATTTATTTTATATTTAGTAATTTCGTAATTAATTTTAGAAAGATGAAAGTGCAGTTGTGTCTTGTTTTATGGTACGTCTTCTGCGTGTACGCTGGGTCGCTGCGTGAGTTTTCATTTACATTATTTTTTTTAAATTAGCGTAGGAAGAATGGTTTTTACTCATATATATAAAAAAAAACAATAAATAATTAATAATTTAGTAATTCACTTAGATACAAAAATGATAGCATATTTGAATTAAATACATATTAATTTATTTATTATTTAAATTTAATTTCAATCAATCAAAATGACTTCATGGGAAATTGAGAATGTAATGGGAAATCTCCTGACTCATGACATGCATAAATAAACATGCATTACAATTAATTACGATTTAAGTAATACAGAGTGTCGGAAAGTCGCTCATGTAAGTATTCAATTATTCAATGAACGAGTACGTACAATAAGATAAATTATCGTAATTCTCTAATATAAACAAGTCGCGGGTGAGAAGTAGGCCTTACTACATAATTTTTATTTACAAGTTTACGAAGAATGTTTAAAAAAAATATTCATTCCCAATTTTCTTGTTTATTATCACAGCATCACGCTGAGTGAAAGCCTTCTTGTGACAGTCATGACGTGCAGCTGCCAACTGTTTATTTTTTTATGTACTCCTCATCTCATATTTATTTCTATGATTTATATAATTATTATGATTAAGAAAGTACTCTTACCTTTTTGTATGCACGTGTTTGTGTGACAATTTTTCTTTCTTTCTTTCTTGATGCTTTCCGACATCTTTCACGATGAATAGGTAATGCACATCCTTAAAAAAAAATACGTTACACATTTTAATTTAATTGAGGGCCTCATTCCATAACAAGTACGGCTGACCGTGCGTTTGCACTGGCGAAACATTCAAGACAAAACATGTTGAAATCTCTAGTTCCTGTCAAAAATTGTATGGAACATTGACAGAAAATAGAGATTTCAACATGTTTTGTCTTGAATATTTCGCCAGTGCAAACGCACGGTCAGTATTTGATTAGGTCAGAAACCGACACTTTTTTTTTGTTTTTTTGAGGGTTGGAAATCCTCCAATGACTTCTCCCGCTCTGGGCGGAGCGGAAGGGCGTGTCAGACTTTTACTGACTAAAACCCACCCGTGTTCCTTCATTTGCCTGTTGCCAAGGTCCTGGTATCCCTTTCGGACTTTCCCACAACCCTGGCAGGCATCAGTCCTAGCGGACCCCGTCAATTGTGTAAATTCGCGCACATCTGGGAGTGGCGCGAGAAACCGACACTTGTCACTTGTCACACACTTGTCATAGTGAGTTATCATAGGTCATGTACAAGTCAATTACAGATTCAGAGGAAACTGAGTTGAATGTTGAGTCAATTTTAATTGCACATAATCTTGATCTTGAAAATCCTTTTACCTTCTTGTAACCGTTAAAGACATTAAACTGACTAATAATTTAAAATTACACATAATTACCTGTAATGTAATCCACAAAGGGTTAGGCAGAGGTGTACTCTATAGCACACCCACATTTTGCTATTTATGTTTAAGTCCCATGTAATACGGGGCGAGCCTATTGCTATGAACCGGGCACCAATCTAGATTCTGGGCTGCTACTGAGAAATTCCTGATAGAAAAACCCAGTAACACTTTACCCGACCCGGGAATCGAACGCAGCAGGATCTCGTATGCTCAGTAGTGGCGCTTGCGGCCACTTGACCAACGAGGCAGTCATTTAAAATAACTATAAATATTTTTAATATTAGTCTATTAAATTATTCAATTCATTTTCAATTTATTTCAAGTAACCATGACTCATTTGTTAGTAAACTTATCCTATGTTTGTAATTTTAGATAATTATAACTACTACAATATACACAGCGGCAGTCATAAACTATGCGGTACCTAAAATGGTTTTTAATTCTTATTTTAACAACAACTTTGACCCCGCTGACCCTTCGTCAGGACACACAATTTCTTCTTGATTACCACTATTTAGAAAAACAAAGAGATGTTCTATATCTACCGTATTCCGATAAAGGACATAACACAGTGGGAACATTTCTTTCCCGTTTATTGTCTTTGAAAAATAACTTTCAGCCAGGGAGTGGTTTGAAATGATCTACATTGTTTTGTATATCAGTCACATAAATCTTTTTTTTTTTGTCATGATTTGTAGTAATAATACCAGTCTATTACTATCAACACCTTTCTAATACATGTTGTATAACTTTGAACTTAAAAAATACATATAATTAGAATTACAAAATTATTTCCAAGATTTGCAACAAGCATTTCAATTTGAAGATTCTGAAGGTCTGCGTTACTAAATTCATACCAGGTCAGTAACCGAATAAGCGCCAGCTTTTGTATTGATGGTCACTGAGATATAATATAAGCAAAGAATTGATGACCATTGATGAACCAACGACCATGTATGACCTATGCAAATTACAAAATTTCTTAACTTTTTATTCATAAGCATAATGAAATTAATAAAAATATTCGCTATAACAATTTTCATCAACATTACGAATATTGAAACATTATTAGTTATTATAACTTTTACAGCAGGACGTACAATGCATCAGGGAGTCAAGTCTACTAATTTACAAACGTGTCAATGGTCTCACAATTATGAGTTTTTGACAGATTTTGAAATAGAATAGAATAGAATAGAATACTCTTTATTATGTACACCATAAAAATACAGATACAAATGTAGAAAATTTAACATAGGGTGACACAATGGGCGGTCTTATCGCTAAAAGCGATCTTTTACAGACAACCTTTGGATGGATTAAAGCGCGAAGGAGAGATAATACTGCAGGTAGTCAGTGGTGTACCATTTACATATACAATAAATACACATATACATAAAGCATATACTTATCTATATAAATATATATATATATATATAAACAATACAATAATAAACATGAAACAGGAGGAAAGAGCTATATTTAATAACGATGTTTAAGGAGAGAGGAAGTGTTTTTTTACCAGAATTTTAAAAGTGGACAAAGTTTGAGCACGCCTTATCGACACGGGCAAGGCATTCCATAACCGTACTGCTTGAACTGTAAAGGACTTGTCATAAAAACTGGTCGAATGCATCGGCATTTCTAGTTTCAAGTTTTCCGATGACCTCAGATATCTATTATGTGTGTCATGAAGGAACTTGAACCGTTCTTTAAGATAAGAGGGGGTTGTAGAAATCGCAGATTTTGAATTGTGAGACCATTGACACGTTTGGAAATTAGTAGACTTGGCCCCCAGATTGCTTGTTGCTTATTGCGTAAGACCGCCGTTCATTGAAACGCCGGTTGCTCTTGATAATTTTAAATAACACTACTTTCTTTAACAATTCGCTTTTGTGATAGTTGTTGTCGAACTTGGGCCACGGTCAAAACGTTTTGTTACTTTGTTATGAAATCGAAATCGTACTTTTTTATCAATGCAGTTGTGTTTAGCTGATAAAAGACGCTACACCAGGGTGAAGGTTCATTTTTTTTTATTACGTTCCATTCCACGTTAACACTACACGGACAAAAATACACGGGAATGAATGTTCATATTCTTCTGCTTCCTTTATTAAACTTTAGGTACGATCATTCGGTAGGCGAGTGCCGAGTGGCGAAATCCAACAGCGTTGGATTCACTAATGAATTCATTTTACACGTTTGAATTATTTTGCGTTCAGTCGTTTCACTTCGAGTGAAAGGTGCCGAAAGACAAAAAGTGAAGCGTCTGATATCTCCTTTAGGTTATGTCAATGACTAGACTTACGGTTATTAGGTAGGATTTCTGCCATTTCCGCATAGGTCTGTCTTATCCAAAATAATACTTATTACAAGTGGACGATTGGTAACGCGGCATGTTATTCATGGATATCTATATATATATATATATCTTTCTATATAAGTAAATATACTATAGTGGCGCTTAAACCTTAAATGAAAAATAAAGGTGTTTATGCAAATATTTCGACATTTTAAATTGTATTCACCAGATTCAAATCTTGCCATGCTGTCCTTTACAGAATGTGTTAATGCTAGAACTTTCTGATGGTTAATGTTAGTTATGGCTGTTTCTTTAAATTAAGTGTCATCGGTACCTATATCTCTAATCGGGGAAATACCTAAGACGCCTATAAAATATGCAATTTCGATTCAATGAAGCCTTCTGTATTTAATAACACCAAGGTCACACACTGTAAGGAGCAATGTGGTCTTCAAATACCCTATACATGGTCTAACCCTCATTCACTTTGCCGGCTTCAGACGTTGACTGAAAACTTGAATAAAACCAGATAACGTGAGTAAGTAGCTTAACGATGACCTCGATTCTCGACTGAAAAATCAGCCGATCTATTCGGTAAAAATCTCGCCGTGAAAACTTAGGTGAAGTGAGCTTAAAGTGACCTGTCAATATTGTAAATCCCTAGATACTTGTCATCCCTATCATCACGTCGAATGACAGCTCACTTCACTTCACTTCACAAGTTTTCATGGTGAGATTTTTAAAGAAAAGACCGGCTAAAGGCCCTGAAGTCAGTGCGTGCTGAGTACCTAGTCACACATTTAGGTACTGCGCAATTGTTATCAGGTAAGGGCCCTTACCACAAACATGAAGGAACCTCTGCTTGTTGCTAAGAGAGTGCCAACAAGCGTTTACTTAATCGACAGAACATTTAAATTAGCTTAAAGAGTGCATGGGAGACAAACCAGTCGGTTAACGTAACCCGTAACGAACCGTTCGACATTGACCCGGCTTACCGGCTCCACATGGAGATCGGAACCATGACCTCAACGAAATTGAAAGCCAAGATTAATGTAGGGCCTCAAACCTTGGACGAAACAGCTTAGTTTAAGCCAGATAGTCAAGTGTTGTGAAAAGTTTTGTTTAAGTAGGTACGGTCCATTGCTCTCTAAATACTTATTGGAACTTGAAAAGGTATGGCAATTGAAGCTACCTACGTGATAAAGTAATCTTTGAATGGTTGTGGGCACATTATAGGAACAATACCTGTTCAGGAACTTAATTCTGAATAACATTTACTTGTAGGTATTAGACGTTCCAGACATGGCCCTGCATTGTTAGACTGGCATAAAATCCTAATACTTACCTAATAAAATGTTTGGAGACCATGACCTCTGAGTTTGTTTCGGCATTTCTTCTCAGGGATCAGTCAGCTAGGCAAAGCCAAAGCCGTTAAGTTTTAAAATATTGACGTGTAAAAGTGTCTTAAAAAAGGTCTAAGTAGGCACCTACAAAAATAAAAAATTCAATTAATTTCATTTTATTTAAAAAAAAGGAATAACCGCATTACCTAAGCCTTTAAAACGTCTTTTTTTTTAGGTAGGTAGGTATTTTTATTTCACATGCTAGTCATTATAAAAGCTAGCGCTAAGCTACCAGACGGGCCGCACGCGTGCCAAAACTTACCTAAACAAATTAGAAAGTGCTTGACGAATCTAGATCAAACTCGTAATAAGTCAACTTGCGCACGCGTCGCTGACTGGACAAGTTAACCTCGTTTTGTGATAAAATTATCATAATTAAAATATCCCACTTAAATACAAATTGTAGTCTTTAGCGAGCCTTTTTGCCGAGTATACGGGAGAAAAACATGGACTATATTTACATTTTTAGGTATAACAATATGCATTATCTAAATGCACTTAGCATATTTTATATTATAATGATGATTGATCATCAAACAACATTGTTAGCATTTAACCGGCTCTAAAGATGATGATTATTTGTTAATAGTCAATCAAATATCTCTTGTAGCAAGATAACTACTCATAGCCCGGAAACTGTTAAGTCAACAAATATAACAACATCAATGTTTGATTCATATTATGTTTATTTATTAGGTTAGTTCAATTCAAAGTTCAAAAATTTAAATACCTAATTATGAATTAGGCCTCCCATACGTCTAATGAATTTTCATTCCCATTGAGCTTTAAGCTAGATAATCGTCAAGAAACTTGGTAAAAAAAAAGTTAGCACGTATGAATCGAGGGACCCCAAAACACGTAGATACATCAGAAAACAGACTCAAAACTGAATTCCTCTCTTTCCAGCCTCATTCATCACGCCGTGCTCCCGATCAGACCCTCAACTGAACGCCTGCGTAGAGAAGGTGATCACAACAGCCGGCTCCAAGTTCACCGAGGGCATCCCAGAGCTGGGCATCGCACCTCTGGACCCTGTGCAGTTGGGCACGGTGTTCGTTGACAACCCTGCCTTGAAGCTCACCTTTACCGATACCATTGTGACCGGCTTGAAGGGTTTCAGGGTTAATTCTTACAAGTAAGTTTATTCTGAGTCATTTTAGTTATAGTTAACGAAAAGTTTTTATGTCTTAGTGGAAGAAACAAAAGAGATTTTTCCAATTGAAATTGTTATTGTATCCCAAGCCCCATTCTGCAGAATTAAAGTTGGTGACCTTATCGGTATAGGCATGATCCTAAGCACTACTGCGCACCAAATTAAGCACCATGAAGATGACCCTAATATGTTTAATGTTTCTTTTAGGTTTAAACTCAACGATTTCCTTACCTAGGTAATTCTCTGTAAAGCTAAAGGAATGGTATTTTGTTTTGTCTTCAGGATCAACCCAGACAAGGGCAAAGCAATCTTGGACTTTACTGCCAACGTCACACTGAAGGCCCACTACGTCATGGATGGACAGGTCCTCATCCTGCCGATCAGGGGCGATGGACAGTCCAGGATCAAAATCAGTAAGTACTGCGGTGTTAATTAGCCAAACAAAAGACTTGTTAGAGGGAAACTAGTAGAGCCGAGGAAAACAGTGTAGGTTTCTAGTTTAACAAGATAATGTACCTACCAACATAGTTAAGTTAGTTTATGATGTGGAATGCCCAGAAACATCTCTAGTATCAAATCGAACTTAAGATCACACTAACCTGTCAAAGTCTTGTATTCCTGGTACAAACTACAAACTAAGCAAGCCTTTAAATCACGCAATAACGCAAAATACCTATCCATTATTGAAGAAAACCTGTCCAAATTCCAGTCTCATACAGAATCATTTGACTAACAACAGTATGACCTACCTATGTAGATACCACGGGTTTGTAAGACCGACACAAAATATCCATACTTGCAACACTGCTCAGTGCTCACTGGATTGGCAAAGGAAGTAGCAACAAATAATTGATGGCTGCCGTAATATACGAAATGTGTGGTGGTAGGCTTGAGGAAACTGTTTCATGCCCAATTATAATACGGTAGATAATTGGCTATTCTGCCTCTGTGTGAAAACTCGAAAGGGATTTAGGATCTGTTTAGATAATGAAATCATAAAAAACTATTATAAATATTCACTTAGATATGTAGGTACCCCATGAGTAACACAACTCTCATGTTAAACGAAAAGAGCTAGCCGATACAGAGATAAACGAAATCCCATTAAAACATGTGCCCTATTATGTAAACATAATCTGGGTTCCCCACAAATTCATAAGTGATTTCTAACTTATAGCGAACCTAAACATCGTCGTGAAATACGACTTCGTAGAGAAAGACGGCCACTGGATCGTACCTAGCTACAAGGACCACTACAAGATGGACCGAGCCCAGTTCAAGTTCACCAACTTGTTTAACGGAAACAAGGAACTCGGTAAGACCTGTTTATTATTCAATAACAGATGTACCTATGGGAACCGCCCTGACTGACGGTGACCTTAGAACATGTGACAAACTGGCAAATACGAAGATTCGGTGCTGTTATCGGGTGATCTCATGACATAGTCTTAACAACCAATAGGTCTGACGTGTGCCCACTAGCATAATCAGCCTATAACGTTCCCACTGCTGGAACACAGACACAGGCCTCCTCTCAGGGAGAGAGAGTGGACCGTAATTCAGTGTGGGTTGGTAGAAGTCACATGTCTTCGAATTTTTGGTTCTAAGACATGCCGGTTTCCTCACAAGGTTTTCCTTCATCGTTTTGAGAGCAGCGGTGATGAAATAATTTCCACAAAGTAAAGCGCCTGTCAGGGTTCGAATCTACGACCTACAACTCGTTAGTCGTATTATTATGGTGTTTGATCAGCGACAGAGAGCAGTAAAGATGCATGTAGTCATCAAAGTAAAACCCAAAATACAAACTCCTTTCGAGTAACACAGTCACAATCACAACCCAAATCCAATATCATTCTCTTTCACAGTCACAAACTCATAACGATCTATCGGTACCTAGTCATTGGACATAAATTTTGATACCCTAACAGTCCTAGAATCTCAACACCACATACACTTCCTAATAAACAACTTATTTACAGCACAAACGACAGAACGGTTCACTAACGAGAACTGGGAGATCATAATGAGCGAGATAGCGCCTCCTGCGATCAAGCAGATCATCAAGAAATGCGTCGATCAAGTCAAGAAATTCTTCTTAGCGATCCCGGCGAATGTTCTACTACCTTGAAGCCCTGAACGGTTCGACAACAAGAATGTTGACATCATTTTCTACTAAAACATTAACAAGGCTTTCAGGCTACATTTTACAGTACCTAATCCAGAATAATCTAGATGCTTTAGCTTGTTAATTCTTAAACTGCGTACGTAGGTATTGCTTCTTCGATACAAAGTATTCACTTTTCGCGACATACCTTATTTCTATATAAGTACCTACTAAAGTACCTAACAAACGTCTTAGTAATTAACATTACCTAAGGATCTATCATACTAAATGTTCATACCAAGAAACTAACACTCATTTACCTACAAGTTAAACTAAAACACTCATCCACAAGAATGCGATACCTAACTAAGCTATCTTCGTAAGACCACCACATAGCAGAAGGCTTGCCGCCTATTACCTCCTGGCGAAATGTGAGAGTGTAAAAGTCTACTTGCCCTTTCAAGGAATACTAAAAGGAACTATGTTTTGTATTTTTGTAACTGCAATTTTCTGATAACAATTCTCTATTTCCAGCTGAAACAATCCACCAAGTAATAAACATAAACTGGGAGCCTGTGATGCGGGACATAGGACCAGTCGCCTTCCAACAAATCATCAAAGCGTGCGTCGAAGAAGCCAAGAAACTGTTCGCAGCAGTGCCACTCAACCAGCTATTGCGACCTTGAGTCTTCTCATCAACTATGCAGTTATACATAAGTATTATCTCGAATAACCAGTTCTATTCAATTAAAGCCCACCTTTGTGTATGTTGTTTGTATACTGAACAGAATTTTGCGCTCGTTAAGTTTAGAAGCTCATTCTGTGGCTTTGGCTTCATAAATGGATAAATTATATATAATGGTCAGTGACTTACTCACCTGGTTAGGTCTGGTGTTCCTTAAGCCACTTAATTGCTTGCCTGACCAACTAATGGAATTCCTAGGGCCTCCTGGATGCACCATTCCTACTTACTTATTTGATAAACAAAGTTCTAAACCATAGTTTCTCGTACCTACGACGTTAGGACATCCCAACAGAGATCAGCTATTTTGTTCGTTGGAGAACGTTTCTCATAATTCTGCACAAAATATATAACTTTTGTACAAGACTGGATGTGTTTGATAATTTGTTTGTAGGCGCGTAACATAAGTTGGTTTGATAGTACTTAATTGTGATAATTAGCCTAAGTTAGTTAAGTTGGTATTAGATTTAATTTATTAAATAAAAAATTGGTGAAAACGTGACAGGCTTTTTTTTTGTTTTTCTTCGTGAAGTATTCCTAAACCTATAATAAAGGCGGCCACCGAGTTCATTAAAGAGCAGTATTAAGTAGGTTTCTACATATTTCAGAATACAAACGACAGAATGCGACAATATTCTGAATGAACTCTGTATTGAGCCTTGAGGTACTTACCTAAAACCAAAAATGAACTTGTAGATATCCCGGAAGACTTGGCACATTATAGAGGTACTCGTAGGTACACACGGCTACACATCACGCTAAACATTTCCAGTATACGCTGACCTCGCATTGTACGGAAATCCTCTATAATGCGAGATCAGCCTATACTTACTGGAAATGGATAGCTTGATGTGTAACCGTGTGTACACATTGAAAGTATTGAAACCTTTTACGCTACAATGTCTTTAGGCCTGCGCGCGGCCCCTCTTTAAAACAACCGGCCAGGTGCGAGTCGGACTAGCGCACGAAGGGTTCCGTACCATTATCTGTAAACACTGCAAAAAAATCACGTTTATTGTATGGGCGCCCCCAATGCCCCCATACAATATTTATTTTATTCCGTTTTTTTGTATTTGTTGTTAAATCTGTGAAAATTTTAACTGTCTATCACGGTTCGTGAGATACAGCCTGTTGACGGACGGACGGACAGCGGAGCCTTAATAATAGGGTCCCGTTTAACCCTTTGGGTACGGAACCCTATAATATTATGCAATGCAATTAGTAAAATTACAGTAAGATGGTAATAGAATATGGTCTCGAGTTGTTCAGTCACTTACTTCTAATACTTTGTGATTGTCAAAATACCTATCCTTGTCTAAAGTATCATGAGGTGCTTTTCGTTTGCGGACCTAGTAGCGCCATCTATTCAGTAATAGCAATAGTGGACGTTTTTTAGCTTGTCTATTCGAGCCTAAACTCACAATCATGGTTTCTTATTCTGTCATTTGGAAATTAAAATGTATAGTATGGTATCAGGAGCAAATTGATGGAAATACAACGTTTCAGCAGTCTAAGTACAGTCACCAACACTAATATGTATACACTTACCAACTTTTAAAAGTGATTTTCTCCTACTGTATTGATTGTAATTTTATGTTATAACACACATAGTATTTTAGAACCAATATTATTATGAAATAGATAGGTATCATCTCTCATTATTCCATGAGAAAATGGTTATTGAATTGAGTATATTCATATTTTTGCTTTTGACTGTACAAGCAGCATTAAATTAAGTTTGATGTTTATCACAATAGTTTTCAAAAATAATTGGTTTTTAATTGGTCTCGGCAAGTCCAGTTGAAGTCAAATTAAATAAATTGAGAACAGGCATAAAACAAAGAAAAAAACTATGTATTAAAAACAGTTTAATAAAAATGTAAAATACATTAAAAAATGCAAGTATACCATGTATAAAGAAAGAAAAAATTTCAAACTTCCTATACTTAAATGTATTTTTCAAAAAACATTAGGGCTCAATAGAAAATGATAGGCACAAGCTTAGAATATGTGTTGTATATGAGTTTATCGTGGGCACATAGCATGGCGGCCACCGTCTACTGGGACACTTACACCAGTAATATTGCTTGCCAGCTCGCTTGCCAAGAACGCAACAGTTGCTGCTACTTCGTCCGGCTGGCCAGGACGACCCAAAGCATGGGTCTCCTTGGTCCTCACTAAGAAAGCTGCATACTGCTCTTCGTTCATACCTCCTCTCTTCTGCAGCTCAGTCAAAATAACTCCAGGGTTGATGCAGTTGACCCGCACACCTTTTGGGGCCAATTCTAACGCAACACACCTTGTGAACTGGTCCACAGCAGCTTTAGACACATTGTAAGCAAGAACTCCAGGGAAGGAACGAATACCATTGACACTGGATATGTTCACGATGTTACCTTTCGTTTTAACCAAATGTGGGACTGCTAGCATGGTCAGATAATACATAGAACGTACATTAGTGTTCATTAAACGATCGTACTGCGCTAGCGTCGTGTTCTCAATCGTGCCAGTCTCGATAATCCCAGCATTGTTGACCAAAATGTCGATCTTCCCATAATGGTCGATCGTATTCTGTACTATCTTTTCAATGTCGGTTTCTTTCGTCAAATCCGCGGGAGTTATAAAAGTTTCCGCAGAATTCTCACAGTCTTTACAGACTTTTTGTAAGTTCTCAGTACTTCTACCGGTCAAGGACAGTTGAGCGCCCAGTTTTGATAGGAATACCGCTGTCGCAGCACCGATACCGGAGCTTGCACCGGTTACAAGTACGACTTTCCCGACCAAACTCATCTTATTCTTTATTTCTGTATTTATTGCGAACTGGACACCTTTGTTGAGTGACATGGGCGAGGATAGACAGGACCGTGGTTATAGATTATACACTTATAAATAGGAAATGCTGGATTCCCCACAAAAACGAGTAAATCCACAATTCAAGAGTTGAAAAGGATAACGACTAAATCACGCAATTATCATATCACTATTCTTACATAATACATAATTTAAAAAAAACAAAATTAGGCAAAGCTAAATACGACCTGTTCTTTACGTAGCATTGTACGTGAATAAAATAAACAAGTTACAAAGACCGGTCTGAATTGGTCTGACTGGAAAACTAGTAAGCAGCATAGCAATGTGAGCCAATCAGAAAGGGGTAATTTTATTTATTATCAGTCCGCAGCGACTTTGTCATTGAAAACAGTCTAAAGATAACAGTCGGTTATATAACAGCCGACAAGCAAGTCCCAACAGCTCACAGCCAGCTCACAAACACAAAACATTGACACAGGTGACCTTGAGTTTGACCTTGGGGCTTGAGAGCAAATAGTGCTGTGACTGTGGTGGTACAACATTTTCATTCAAGAAAGTACTGTTTGTACGGGTGTGGAACCTTTGCAATGCTAGTTACGAGCTAGCCTTTAATCGCTGGCGACTGCCTAGCGAGTACAGCTGTCATCAAAATCTCACGTCCACACACAGATTTTAATTCTTCAAGGACATTCTAATTAACTACAATGGTTTTTGGTACGCGGGTGAACCAGCCAATTTGTCGCTAGCGATACCAAAAGCTATGTGTGAAATTTTGGATCTCGTTAGCAAATAGCGAGTCGCTGGCGATCAAAGTCGCTGTGTGTGTATCCAGCTTAAAGGCACACAAAAAAGGAATTTTAACTCACAAGTACTCACAACCAAATAGACCATTGTAAATTTATGAATGTGAATGTCAAGCGACTAGAATTTGTCATTTTCTAAAGTAAGTAATTTTTTGTAATAAACATGTAGATCATATAGATAACTCTTTTCTTAATATTTTACAAACAAAATTCTCAGTAATATTTCACCCAATGGCTAAAGTAAGTTTACACTCATATTTGAAACATCGTTTTTCTACTTGAAAGATCGACTTTCCTAAAGTTTAATAAGGTTTGAATGTTATTTAAATTTTGTTAGAAATCTGCTTTTTCTTCTTTTAGAGAGAAGTTATTCACATACACATCGGTCAGGCAGGAGTGCAAATAGCGAATGCTTGCTGGGAGCTTTACTGTCTTGAACACGGTGTTAGAGTGGACGGTGTTTTGGCGTATGCAGATGATGATCACAGCTGTGGAGCATTTTTTAATGAAACAGGCGCTGGAAAAGTTGTGCCCAGAGTTGTTATGATTGATTTGGAGCCAACACCAATTGGTAAGTTTAGGTGGATGTACCCAATAATATTGTAACAATGGGTTTGTGTGGTATAATAAATAATTATGATGTCTAAACTTAAGTATTCAATTCATTGTGAATTTAATGTCCAAGTGGAGAACTATTGTCCTAAGTCGAAGATCGAATCCAGTACCCCACACGCCACGCTTAGTGCATAAATACACGAGCGGCACGCGCCAACGGCAGAGGAAACTGCAGCCGTCGACGCGTAGATGTAGTCGCTTGCGGGACTAGGTACTGTACCGTCAACCAATACTGCCGTATTGGTTGACGTTATTAAACGTTAGATTGACGCATAAAAAAAAAACTATACAACTCTTGCAGACGAAATAAGAACAGGAGCATATAGAGAGTTATTTCACCCTTCAACACTGCTCACTGGCAAAGAAGATGCTGCTAGCAATTTCGCTCGCGGTTACTTTGGTGTTGGTCGTGAGATGATAGATCTGGCTCTAAATCGCGTAAGAATAGTTGCAGAAGGTTGCAATTCCTTGCAAGGTTTCATGATATTCCGTTCATTTGGTGGAGGGACTGGTTCCGGATTCACTGCGTTGTTACTTGACGGGCTGAAGAGGGATTATGGAAAATTGTCTAAAGTTGAGTTTGCAATATATCCATCTCCAAGAATATCGCCTATAATCGTTGAACCATACAATGCTGTGCTGACCACTCATGCAACTATGGACACCGAAGATGTATGCTTTATTTTTGATAATGAAGCCTTGTATGATATCTTGGGAAGATTATTAGATACACCACGGCCAACATACACTAACTTGAATCGACTTATCGCCCAGGTATACCATACATTATATGACCTTATTCCTTTATCATTGTGCTTCGTTATGTATACAATATTAATACTTTTCTCAGGTTGTGTCCTGCATAACTGCTTCAATGAGGTTTGAGGGTTCATTAAATGTACAACTTGTAGAATTTAGAACAAATCTTGTTCCTTATCCAAGAATTCATTTTCCATTGGTAACATTTGCACCATTTGTACCGGCCACGAGAGCAATGCATGAAGATAATACAACGCAACAATTGATGATGCAATGTTTTGAGCCCTCTAATCAGATGGTCAAATGTGACCCCAGACAAGGATCCTACATGTCTTGCTGCTTGTTATTTCGAGGAGACGTGAATCCAAACGACATTAATGCAGCAATTACTCAAATTAAAAGCATGCGAACAATTAAATTCGTGTCATGGTCTCCCACTGGATTTAAGGTAATAAAAAGACTGACTGTTAAATCGACCGCGTTGATATCTAGTAGTTACTTGGCCCTTCCCCCATGACTTTCAGCTCTTTCTATCCTGGGTTAGTGTGGACCGTTGGTCGTCTAAAATATCTAATAGGTAAGCATTAGCAATTTACCAACTGAGGTATTAATGATGTATTTTTTATAGAATGACGAATGTTGGCGAGATCAGTAAGATTGTCTTATTTATTTACACAGATCGGGTTAAATTACCAGCCACCACTGACAGTCCCTGGAGGTGACTTAGCTGCTTTAATGAGAGCAGTTGTGATGGTTTCAAACACTTCAGCAATACGCGGGGCTTGGGAGCGTCTTTGTAAAAAGTTCTCTTTAATGTATGCTAAGCGTGCCTTTGTGCATCATTATGTTGGTGAAGGTTTAGAAGAAGGTGAATTTAAAAGTGCCCTATTCAATGTCAAGGCATTAGCAAGAGATTATAAGGAAATGGAAAGTTAAGGGAGAATCTGTGAAAATTAAATAATTTTGTAAGCACACGCAGTTTCCAAAATGTTTTTAAAAAGTACCTACATCAAATACAAATAATCATAATTATGTAACATAAAATCAAGAAATAACAAGAACATATTATAAAGTGTTGTATATACTTTTATAAACAGAAAATATTTTTTATTATACCTCTTTATTATTTACACGTAACACTTGTTTATTATGTACTTACAGGGTTACTGGTAACTCGACGTATTCCATAAAGGACGTCATAATAGGGTTTAAATGCTACAAATATAACCACCAAATGTTCTACCTATGTTTATTACCTACCTATTTTGTTTTATGAAAAATCCCAGATTCATTTAAATCATTACGATGCGAATATACTGGAATTTAAATTATTATCTTAGTTGATGACATAGCAGATTTGTTAATAATTAGAAGTTCAAAAATGCCTAAAACCTTGGTAAGGATCACAAATTAAACATTTTATTTTTCGTAATTTTTGTCAATACTTCATGAAAAAAAAAATCTAAGTATTTTAATTTCAATTCTTTAAGTATTGCATTCCACAATATATTTGCTTAGGTGGTAAACATTTGCTTATGTGAGCAATCGTGGACCCCGTCGGGCACAGCAAAAGAAATATAGGTAGAGAGAACTTATTGTTCATCTTATAATCAACATAATAATATAAAATAAAAAAATTCATTTTATCATCTAAATATTCGTTTACACTGTAATAACATTTACTTATTAATAGAGTTTTTAATGTATTCGTAAATAGGTGGAGTATTTTTACATTTCTTACTGATTAGGGTAACTTATTATATATTTTTATTGACATAACCAGGGGGCTTGTTGAATGAATTTTTAGGCGGGATGTTGGCAAGTTTAGTCGTGTTTTGTATCGTAGTGTGTATCTTGTTTGTATGTCTTCTCGTTTATTGTAAAAGTCTTGGTAATTATAAGCGAACTTGCATATTTCAAGTATACACGGTAGTGTTTAAATTAGGAAGGTTTATAAAATGGGGTTTGCAACTGTTTATCTGTTGTATTTTTACTAAGATTCGGACAAATTTTTTTTGAACTGTAAACAATGTTAGTGCATCTGTACTGTTTCCCCACATTTTTATGCCATAACTAAGCCATTATCCATGGCTTGGTTATGCATATGCGTAGTATGTTACCAGGGCAGTCTGTAAGTTGGTGGTTTTTTTAACTTCACGAAACCACACAAGAATTTTGAAAGCTTCGTTTTAATTTTTGTACGTGTGATTTCCAATTTATTTTCTTGTCTACGGTTATGCCTAGTAATGTGAATTCGTTGACTATTTCTATTATATGATTATTATAAGAAAATTATACACTTAGAGGATATTTTGGTGGGGATGGAAAGTAATGAGTTTAGTCTTTATAAAGTTAATTTCGAGGTTGTGTTCGTTCATCCAGGTTATTATTTTGCTAAGTATATCATTAAAGTTATTGTTTAGGTTTAGGGTACCATGACATGGGGTGAGACTGGAGATGTCATCTGCAAACAAAACGCATGGTCCGGATTCTGCTATGAATTTTGGGAGATCATTGATATATACAAGAAATAGACGCATCCAATAACACTTCCTTGTGGTATTGATGCATTTATCGTCTTTCTCTCAGAGCGGAACTTTTGCAGTTCATTCATTTTGTTATTGAAGTATTCTATTTCGAACTGTGCTCTATTTTCTAGATAAGATTTGAACCATTCTTGTGATTTACCGCGGATCCCTATTCTATAAAGCTTGTTTAGCTATATATCATACTGTACTTTGTCGTAGGCTTTGGTCATGTCAAGCATTATACCTTCTGCGTATTTTTTATTATTTACTAGCTGCCCGCCCCGGCTTCGCACGGGTAGCACTAAGTACCTACCCTACCTACCTACCTATCCTACCCTACCTACCTACCTCCCTCCCTATCTACCTACACCTACCTACCTACATACCTACCTACATACTTACCTACATACCTACCTACATACATACCTACCTACATACCTACCTACATACCTACCTACCTATACCTACCTACCCACATACCATCCTACCTACCTACTTACACTCATACCTACCTACCTACCCTACCCTACCTACACCTACTTTACGTATAAACCTTGTCCTGAGAATAACAAACACAACGAAAAAAGAATTATCCAAATCGGTCCAGCCGTTCTTGAGTTTTTGCGAGACTAACGAACACCAATTCATTTTTATTTATAAGAAGAAGAAGAAGATGTAAGAAGAAGAAGAAAAAGAAGATTATGTTTAAGGATTCCCGGATAAATTAAAAAAAAAAAATTGAATGTTGGTACCTACCTACTATTAATCAAAAAATACTGAACTTCGGTAGAACATTTTTGGTGGCATAATTTGTTGCATTTTAACCTTATGACGTCCTGTAAGAAATACTTCGAGAAATACGTCGAGTTTGATACTTAAAAACCGCGTACTTTAAGTACGCACGTCTATCACCCACTTTATAGTTTTGTTCTGTTTAATTAAGTTCGCGACCTTACTCGGCTCGCCGTCGGTGACGCGTGAAGCTTGATCAACTTAGAGAGTTGTATCTATCACCCCTTTAAGGTGGATAACAAATATGGGTTTACAGAATTATAAATATAAGAATCAGCAATACAACTCTCTAAGTTCATGTAAGTGCATTGAATGACTATTTCATGAAATCATGACATTTGGCACTTTCATGAACTGCAGAGTTGTATTGCTGATTCTTATGTTTATAATTCTGTAATCCCATATTTGTTACGGCCGCTAATAATATTTAGATCAACATACAACCTGACATTGACCTGCAAATTGCAAAAAACTTTAAAAAAATTGAATTTCGCGGGTTACCTTAGCGCATCCCCCTTAACGATAGACTGTAACTGTAAAAGGGGTGATAAACGTGCGAGCAAGTACGCATACTTATGGCTCGGCGAGAATACTCGCCCGTGTGTCATTCTATGTACGCGGACTTTAAAACCACTGAGTAAGTTCGTCGGCGATCCAACAGGTTTGACATTTTGCTCGTAGCCCGCCTTGGCTCGTCGTCTGTCATCGCCGCGAGCCGCGAGCCGATTTGACAATGAAATTTTGATCAAGCTTTACGTGTGTCACCGACGACGAGCCGAGTAAGGTTGCGGACTTAAAAACGGCGAACTACCTCTATGCTACGTAGGTGGTCGATGTGTTCTACCGCGTGAATATGTACCGTAGAGCCCGGCTGGAACATAAGTGATCCGGCGGATTCGCGCGGTAAAGATCTCTATTTATACTGTGAAATAAGGGTTTATATCGTCTGTGGAAATTTCAGTCTATGGGCAGATAGATATTCTCGTCAACTAAATGATTCACTACCAAAAATATTAACAGGCAACACAAAAAAAAAAAGTTGAAATTGTTCATTTTCTGTGGCGAACATCACAGTGGTGCATGAGAGTCTCAGTCGATTTTGTAAAGAATTACCGTAAAATTGAACAGTAATTGGCTATAATTTCATTTATTATTAGTTATTACATCGTTGTAAATAATAATCTCATCAAATAGTATCATAAAATGTTATTTTCGAACAAAGAAATGTTTCGAGAAAATCTGCCATGAATGACGGAATTGTTTTATGATAAATTTCGACTGTTTTTGTGTAAATTCAACAGTAAATAGGTGAATATTCATTTATATGTAGTTATTAGACCGTTGCACATAATATCTTCACGAAATATCATCATAAAATCACATTTTTGGACAAAATAAAATTACGTAAAATCAGTTGCTCAATGTCGTAAAACTTTCAAATTATGTTATGTTTTCAAAGGTTGATATCTTTGTTTTTTTCCATGCAAATGAGTAAGTATTTATAGTAATAGGGAAATATAGTAAGTTCTTGTGTAGGTTTGACTAATATTTTAGTTCTAATACCTAAAATAACATGTCAATTTACATTAGCTCCCTCTTCAAGGAAATCTTATCATTATACAATTATAGTGGTATATTTTACAATTATAGTGGTATATTTTTACGAGATATAGGTAGCTATCAGTCAATAAAGGTTTATAAAGTATCCTAGTAGCATTTTTTATTAGAAACTACTCACTATAACTAGGATGTGAATTTTCAAAGTCACGCGTAATAATACGCAAACTCACAAAAACGGCTCCGAGCGCTATGAAGTTTGAGTTTCAATAATATGAAAATGTTCCGTAGGACTATCAAACAAACGCTTTTGTTAGATTGCTTATCTATTCATAATGTAATTTGCAAAATTTTGTGTAAATTGATACAAAAGTTCTATTAGAAATAAGACATGAAACAGGAACAAACACGTTTTTCCCCCGTATCTGATAATAACATTTTGTTTGTGAATACCATTCTCGTCTTACGAGCATTGTATATACACAATATGATGCTCTGTCTATTCAAGAATACAACACAGTTTACATTGTGTGCCTAGAGCCAATATAAACAGCAGGGGACCATTTTTTGTGCGCGCCCGGCATAATCTTATCGGGCCGTTAGAAGGCGGCCGTACTTGAGCGAGGTGACGTAATGCTTGGCTGGAGCATAGAGGTAGAGCATAGAGCTGGAGCATAGTACGCATGTCTATCACCCACATATCACGCAAGTCAATTGTTACGTGTGTGGCTGGTATTATGAAGTTTACTTTAGAACTATTTTAAATTTCATGCCTGTCCTTTTTTTTTGTTAAGGTATTTAGATTTCTTTCTGTTGTTACTAAGACGAATAAGTTATCTAACACCTCATTGGAAGATGCGCATATTTAAAAAAAAAAATGTTTAGTTATTGCGACAAAATTTTATGAAGTAACAAATGTAAAATACGCATCGTAAAATAATAGTGCGCTATACTCTACAAAAAGAGAATATCGTAGAAGAAGTGGCGAACTCGCTAGAAGTACCTACTGAAAAAGTAATGAAAAATGCTCAAAAGCCGTGTACTGACCGGCATTACGGGACGTAATGTACCATTCGCAGCGAGCATGTTACGTTACGTCGTGTTCTAAACTTCGTGTAACATGCGCTCGTTTCTCGAGTGTTCCTGCTCGTTTCCACGTACTGACTGCACGAATGCTCGCTTTGTAACATGTTTTCATGTTACATTACACCCCGTAATACCGGTATGTATACGGCTTAAAATGCGCCCAAAATGTGCGTCAATTCTGGCGGTGTACATTTTAACAGACATTATTTTTTCGACTTAAAAACCGTGTACTTTAAGTACTCACGTCTATCACCCACTTTACGTGTGTTGGAAGAAATTTACGCAATTTTTTTACAACACACGTCACGATAGACTTGCGCAAGCCTAAATTTGTGCAAATAAATCGTTACGTGTGTGGCTAGCGTATGGATGATTTCCACCAAACGGCTCACATTACATCGGATCGGAAGGATACGAATGGATGCGGTGACAGCCGATCGCGTTCGGCAGGATGTCGACACATACGATCAGCTTCCGTACCGTCGGCGTCGCTTGCGCGAACGCACAGACCACAGACTACTTAGAGATACTATGCACAGACTAAGTAGTAACACAGTTTTTGAAAATTGTTATAGTTGACAAAGGATCCGATCGGATACAACTACATGCGAACGGAGCCGATCACGCGGCGCAGCATACTTTCGACTAAGATCGCGTGTCGCGGGAGACGCCCGCGGTCAAGCTGCTGTGCGCAGCTTTTTAATATAGACTGTATACACGATTTCACATCGTGCAAACATTGTAAAATCCGTTCCGATCCGATGCGAGCCGTTCGGTGGAAATCATTTCTAGTTACGGTTTTTCACCTACTACAGTATAAACAACAAAGACTTCGTTTGTTTGGGGGATGCATCCCCTCATTCACATCTGTCAACTTGACACTAGCAAGATAGACAAGTGTCAACTGTCATAACTTATACTATAATTTCATTGCTCAAATCTCAAACTCAAAATCGCTCCACTCGCACTCACCTTATCTGCGTGTCTGCATTCTTCTTGTTCTTGAGCGGATTTCAGAAGCATTTATCAACAGAACAGTATTTTTCTCAATGTTAATATTACTTTAAGTTTAAAGTGAAGTGCTAATAAAGCCATATAACTAAAATAATTGTACACAGTTTTTTAGAAATATATTCAAGTAAGTAAGTAATAATTTGTATTGTTTTTATTTTAGAGAATGTTAATCCTTATTGCTTATCAACAGTAGTTAACGAATTGATCAAATTAATAATGTTAAGTACCGTATCTATCACGGTCACGTTAGTTTTGTGTTAGATAGCCTACTAAACCATACTATGCACCTGTGTAGGTATTTCAAAATATTATGTTAACATTATTATTTAACCCTGGTCAATTAGGTATTTAAACCAATGAGGTATTAAAAAAACGTGATATAATTACTTACTAAAAAATACATTTTCCTTGATTTATTAGTAAATTCTGAGTGGTGTTCAGACATTTATTTTAAAGATAAAGCTAATTTATTTTGCAAATATGGGTAACAGCAATTGATGACAAAAATATTAGAGTTCAGCCATATTTTACCACGTAGGCATGCAAATTAACACAACTTATAACTAAATAATTAAAAACAATTTTAAAATATTATGCCTTACTATTACACAGAAAATATATAATTATACACTAGCTTAAAAAATTTTGCTCAGTTAGGAACTCTATTATAATATGCTTTCGCCACTAAAAAGCTTCGGAGTTTCTTTTTAAATAGTGAAAGCGGAAGCTCTTTCCAAGTCTTTGGCAATTTATTAAAGATAACTGGAGCCATGCAGTAGACACTTTTGCGCATAAGTGCTGTCTTGGCTGACTCCAGACATAGCACACTATTATCGTGTTTAGTAGATTAAAATCAAGATTGCTCTGAATCTGGTTTTCAATGATAATATTAAAAAGGTACCTAGTAAGGCTAGTGAGCTCTTGAATAAGTACTACCTCACCTGCATATGTTCTTAAAATTTAAAGTCAAAGTAAATTTTGTTTGAAAATGCCACATGGAGACCCGTGCGTGCAATGAAAAAGGGTTTAACAACCACATTGTATTAGGTACAAAAATTTGCACAACACATTAATTTACCTAGCCCTACTTAATTAATTATCTATGGTTGCATTATCCCTAACAGTGCCACATGGATCAATAACTTAAGTATAAAACAATATTGTAGCAAATTATTAATTTTTCTAGCAATGTTAAGTGTATCACACCTGTGCCGCTGCACGCAGTCACTACGGGCAGCTCAGAGCAAGCTGCTGGTCTCTGGCACCAGGAATGGCTTCAACACAACAAACATCATCAGCCGACAACTCATCACGCAAAATAATAAAGCCAGCAAGTTTAAGGGATTGAGGGTTAGTATTAATTTTAAAGTGACTTTTCTCTTGTTCATAAAAAATGTGTTTTAATCTCTTTAAATGCTGTTTATGGGTATAAATTCTAGGACCTTAAGAAGTTATTTTCCATATTGTTTTTTTTGGAAATAGATAAAGATATCTTGGCCTCTCATGCCAAGGCCAGATAACTATATTTGTTCAATCTTTATTCTTCCAAAATCGCGTGTGACCTATGACCAGTTTTTGTATTTTTCTGATAATTATTATCAGCTTAGTTCAGAGAGATATGGAAAGACTATGAGTAGAGATGGGTTTAAAACAACATGTACCAATTCAAAATATTTATGGGTACCTAGGTAGTTTATGTAAGTAGGTAAATTAGGTTTTGTTGAATTTAAAAGCATAGGTACCTATGTAGTAATCTTTGTATGTTTCGTAAGAATAAATAAAGCTGTGTATATACTGCCATATATGCCCGTACTTAAGACAAGCAGGAAAAAAAAAAGTTTTGCTTTGCTTGATAATTATACATTGAGCATTTATGTGGTATTTTACCTTCTTGTCTTGTCACTCTTCAATAAGTTATTGTCTCAATTTCATTTAGCTCTACATCCGGTAACAAAGTTTTGTAGATATGTATTTAATTTTTCATTATATATTATCTTTATCAGTTATGAAAATATGATGACTGCAGAATTTGTAAATAGGTACAAGTACTGATTAGCTTTTGGGTAAAAATGTGTTTTATTTTTTGATAACAATTTAATAAAATAACTCTCTTATGATAAGACCAAAAAAAAAGTTACGAACTATATTTTTGAATTTAAAATTAAGACCATACAATTTAAGGGTCTTTTTTTTACCAGTTTTCGTGTTTTTGTCTGATACAAACTTTTCCTGTTCTGCAGTTAACAGACCTGCTGAAACCACAGAACATCGCAGTACGACTGTGTCAGACCGCGCCCAAGCCCAAAGCGCCTCCCAAAGTGGTGGGCTACTGGCTGTTAGGATGCTCCGGAATGGTGTTCACTGCAGTAGTTTTAGGTATGGTAGCAGGGTATCTTATACTACTGTATAGCATATACTATGTTATTGAAGTGGCACTTAGAACTACAAATGGGAAAAAATAGTGCTAGGTATAGGAGGTTAGCTGGGCTACGTGGAGATGACAAGCATTTAATAATAATGTAAGTACAGAATGTGAAGTTGATGGCTTTGTGATAGGTCTTTTTCCATCCTGTATAATAGTCACCAAAAAAATAGTAATTGTCGTAGTTTTGCTAACTCTATTCAACTTTATGCGAAAACACTGGAATTTACTATTTGTAAAGCTGTTGTAAGTGCGTCAAACTTCTCTCATTTAGGATTAGGCTTATGTTGGGTTGGTAGTGTAGTGTAGGTATTACTGCAGGCTATTCACTGTTGGATTTTTGAGAGGTCATAATATATTTATGTATCTTATGTATTCTGTTTATGAGTACATTTATCTATTGAATATAATTATCTATATTGTTGCATTAATGCGACCTATCATTAAATTATCTCTACCTATTCAATTTAAGTTAGAAAGCAAAACCGTATCTGTTGGGTTTGCCGTTTCATATATAAGTACATACCTTACATAAATAAGGAATAAGCTAAAGGAATTTGAGTGTTATTATTTTGAATAAATACGTTACCTTTGTACCTGTTATGTAATGTACCCCGAATTATTGGTTAAGTAAGTAGGTATTACTAGCTCCCGCCTGCGGCTTCGCCCGCGTGGTATGTCAGTAAAAAGTAGCCAATGTCCTTTCTCAGGCTCTAGACTATCTATGTACCAAATTTCATTTAAATCGGTTCAGTGGTTTTGACGTGAAAGCGCGACAGACAGACAGACAAGAGTTACTTTCGCATTTATAATATTAGTAAGGATTATGAGAACATAGTAACCGTAAACTACTTTGAATATTATTAAGAGAAAATAGAAATAGGATTTCTAAAACGATTTGTTAGCTTTTAAGGTAAATGTCTTACATCCAATAAAGGTACTTGCAATTTTATTTTTGTTTTATTTATCTACTTTTGAATAAGTACCTACTTATCAGTTTAATGATTGTATAACACTGCAATTCTCCTGGATAGAGCACAAACATTCGATTTCTATTGTCATAAGTTGAATTGTTACACTGAATCAAACACAAACAACTATACCTACTTACAAACTTGTACATTTTGGTATCATAAAGGACGATACAACTACATATGAATGGATATTTATTAATTTTTAAATTCTCAATGCACAATCTCTTAGGCCTTTCTTTACAGACGATATAAACGTGGTTTTTGCTGGCATAAAATGTTAAGTAAACTTTGCACGCGTGGAAATATAGTCGACAATTAACCGCTCAAACAGTGCCTGTTCGCTTTGATAACTTCTGGGATTATTAAGTTTATTTACTTTCGACATTACTTGAATTTGCACAACATTGATATTTCTTTGGCAGCAGCAAGTAGCAACAGTTATTATCTAGCATTTTATCTATATTTACCTTGTAGCCATCGAAGGAGGTGGCTAGAGGGTAACATTGCATAACTAACTGTTCTATAACAATGTGCAGGTGGTGTGACCAGACTAACAGAGTCAGGGCTATCGATGGTGACATGGAAACTCCTGGGAGAAAAGATGCCGAGGACCGATGAGGAATGGCAGCAGGAGTTTGAGAAATATCAGCAGTTTCCTGAGTTCATCTAGTTAGTTGCCTTTCTCTTTTAACTTTGCTTCTTTCACTAGAGTCCACCTCACCCCTCTCTCTCGTCCGTTGTTCCAGTACAAGAAAGAGCTATATTAAGTCAGGACGAATAGTGTCATCCCTTTTTCCCATGAAACAACGCTGATTTTAAAACCTTCCCTATACTGTGCAACCAAGGGTCTGTGATCTGAATTGAGACATAAAAGAAATAAATACTTACCACGCGTCGCAAGTCAAATAGCGATTGCTGTACTTATAAAAAACAAAGCAATAGTGAAATAATTTTTTCCTTAAACCTCACTGCTATCACAATATTCTACAAACATAAACCTATAATATTCCAAACTTTTTACTCCACAGTAAGAACCAAAACATGACAGTATCAGAATTCAAATGGATCTGGTACATGGAGTTCGCGCACCGCACGTGGGGGCGCGCGATAGGCGCGGTCGTGTTCGTGCCGGCCGCCTTGTTCTGGGCGCGCGGCTATCTGGACAGGCCCATGAAGTTCAGGGTCGCGGCGTACTGCGCGCTCGTGGCCGCACAGGTGACGGACCGACTTGGTTTACGACTTTAGTCTGTGCCAGGTGACAAACAAACAAACACTGGTTATCGACCTACGTTTACAGATTTCAAAAACAGCAATAAAAATGGTTGTTTCGCTGTCATCAAAATATTTCACGATAGTGAACGACCCATAGTTTGTCGATCGAATTCCTAGAGAGATATTAGGGAAAGGGAAATGACCGCTATTGCCATTTAAAGCTTAGCGCACATTACAACCACAGTGGGCCGTAGCGCATCGCATTTCAGTACAAAAAAGGTGCGGTGCGGCTCATAGTGTACGATAGTACATACTAAATGTACGAAAGTGATGTATGACGATATTTGCGTTGCGGTGCGTCCCGCCCAAGTGTGCTTTAACCTTTATATAACACCATCAACTACACTTTGCAAGTTTTTCATCACCACTGCTCCCAAAACTATTATATATTATGAAAGCATCATGAAGAAATCAGAATGTCCTTTCAATAAAATATCGATTGTGATATGCGACATCCAACCAGCAGTGTACGTCGTGCGTCTCACATCTCTGGCTATCGTAATCTACAGCTGCATAGGTGATTAGTTTATAGTTTACTAGCTGTTGCCCGCGACTTCGCCTGCGATTTAGGATGAAAATTAGCCTATGTCCTTCATCGGGTTAAGGTCTACGCATGTGCCAAATTTCATCCAAATCCGTTCAGCCGTTTTAACGTGAAAGTGTAACAAACAAACTCACTTTCACACTATAATAAAGTTAGGATTGTTTGTGTATTTTACTGCCACTAATTAAACCTATTCTTGCCACAGGGTCTGATGGGCTGGTACATGGTAAAATCAGGGTTAGAAGACCGTTTCCAAGGACCATCAGATGTCCCGCGAGTATCCCAGTACCGTTTAGCGGCGCACTTGAGTTTGGCGTTTATTCTTTACACGGGGCTGCTGGCCGGAGCCCTAAGGGTGCTTCGCCCCTTCCCGGTGGCTACCACGTTAAAGTCTCTCAAGGATTTGAAGAGTGTTACTGCACTTGCGCATTCTGTTAAGGCTATGGCGTTCCTTACTGCTGTGTCCGGTATGTTTTTGTTTTTTGCTATACATTAACAACAGCATTAGTGGGTCGGTTGGTCTCTCATATGTATTATTTTGCATAAAAGACTGTTATCGTATAGTATCACATTATGATGAGAAGTCTTAGCAATACCAGAATCTAATTTCATGACATAATTTCGATAGAGGATGCATCTGCTTGGCCCACGTGTATTTCAATAGGATACTTATCTATTTTAACTAGTGTGCAAGAATACTGCTGGTGACAGAACAGCAGCGGTCAGCAGTATTGTTGCACACATAATGTTCTTGTAACGTAATGAGCTTTTGAATACAAGTACTAGTTATCATAATCACCTCTTATTTTTGAACATGCATCTCGTACTTACGGTTACCATTTGGGAATTTCAAAAGTCCTGACGAAAAGCCAAACATGAAAAATGTTACTTTTTATTTTAATCTTTCTCTTTTAGGGTTCCATACCGAAAGGGTAATGCGGGATCTTATTACTAAGACTCCGCTGTCTGTCGGTCTGTCATCAGGCTCTGTCTCATGAACGCACTTGGCCGGTTTTTAGTGTTGTTATTTTCTAAAAGAAATCTCTTTTTTTTTATCCGTTATCCTTACTCTCCTCATTCTTCTTCTCCATCATTTAATTCCAGGTGCCTTCGTAGCCGGTTTAGACGCTGGCCTAGTCTACAGCTCATTCCCCAAGATGGGAGACAAATGGATCCCAGATGACATCCTGGAATTCTCCCCCACACTGCGTAATTTCACGGAGAACCCCACCACCGTACAGTTCGACCACCGCATCCTGGGCATCACCACCCTGGCGCTGGTCACTGGCTTGTGGTTTATCGCCAGGAAGAAGCCATTGTCGCCCATGGCTAGGAGGGTTGTCAATGGAGTTGGGGCTATGGCATGGTTACAGGTAAGGATACCTTTTGTTTTGTAGAAATTTTCAGTCAGGCCCCAATCCTAGTATCTTAGTTTTTTTATTTAAATACTAGAAAGTTGAAAAAAGATTAGTGATTAAAAAAGGCGACTAAATTACATAAAAAACGAGAATAGACAAAATGACAGATAAACAATCACAATCTGTCATTTTGTCTATTCTTCCATCGACAAAACCCGTTCCTACGGTGGTCATTCTACGCGTGCTTAAGCATCATCAAATTGCCTTCGCCATTCCACAAACCAGCGAGCGTTTGCAAACGGACGGCGCCGTTTGCGTATTCACGAACGGCGACGACGACTTTGCCTACCCCTTTAGGGTAACAAGCGTGATGTTCATTCATCTATTCCCGTCAGGTTTCCCTCGGCATCGCGACACTGCTACACTACGTGCCCACTCCACTAGCTGCCTCGCATCAGTCAGGCTCACTCGTCTTACTGACCCTTGCCATCTGGCTGACGCACGAGATCAAACTGCTCAAGTACATACCAAAGTAAAACACAGACTGTATTCTTTAATTGTAAATTAAACTTTATGCTAGTGAAGTTATGGCGTTTTATTGTGATATGAATTTTTACTCGATAGGTACCGATTAGCAATCGTTTATTAGGCGCTTAAATATGGGGCTATCAGTTTCAATTGAATCAGGGCTTGCAAATGTTCAGGGACACTTTCTACAAAATACAATACACAAACAATGTTATTCACAAAGTGTTTTATTTGAAAATTTAAAATGCTAATATTGCTTACACACTGAAAAACTGTTTTATGTACAAAACTGTGTGTAGACAAATCGCAGATGTGTTGCGCAAGCGCCGACAGCGCCGGCGCTCCTTCAAAATATACAGCTTGATTATATATAGCCTTACAATACACGCAGTGAATTTGTTATTCAATATAAATCTATCTATCTACATACTTGTAACAATACAGGCATGATCCAAACTCCGCGCGTCAAAACCCACATCAATTTTGATATAATATTTATTACTTATTGTGCTTCTAAGCATATTAGCAGTACCCCGGCTTACGGATAACAGATGGACATTTTAGCTTCGATATATCTAATTCATTCTCTACACAAACGTTTGAAATGTTGTTTTGAACGGAAAATATATAATTATTAGGTGAAATACAATAGATGGCAAACATAAATTTATGATAAAACGCCATCTAGCATTGGGTAATTTTTTTTTAATAACATTGCAAGCTACAAACATATCAATTTGAAATTATTTTGTAATACTTATTGAGCGAATTCAGTGTGATGTGCGCACACAAAGTATAAAACTACATTACAAGCAAAAAGTTTATGGATCTAAGGAAAAATCTAAAATTATCAAATGAATCTTTCTTCAATATCTTGCGTAAGTAAATCAATTTTATTGCTTAAGGTACATTTCAGAGGGTACGTACAGTCAGCGACAAAATTACAAATGTGGTGCCGACTGTACATTTTCTTAACAAGTAAAGTGCTAAGATAAATAAAAGCGAAACATGTAAAGATGTGAGTATGACATTTGAATAAAGTTTATAATTTTGGACATTACCCGTATCTGTTAGACATAACATTTAGTTGTGAGAAATCATTTATGGCGGACGTATTCCTACTATTCACTGTTTTGACTATGAAAACGAAACTTTATTATAAAAGCTTATCGTCTGCTCGATACATCTATTCATGTTACCTCATAGTCGAATACATCTAATCAGTATGAAATAAGTCCTTCAGTGAAAACAAAATGGTAGCACCATACATAATTCCTTAGTCCGAAATCAAACATGTTTAGACCGTATATGACTATTGTATAATCTAGCTATGGCCGACTGCAATTTGTAACCTAAATATAACTGAAAAACTAGTAGCGTAAAGTGAGGCAACACTATATTGTTGATGGTAACACAGGAGGAATTGTTCACAGATAATAACAAATACTTTTTTCACTGGCAATTTCAGTCTTGTGAGATAAGGCGTGAACTACACAAGTTTTAGAGACAATTAGAATAGGCGGAGTGGTGGTGGTGTCGTAATGAGATGGTTCATAGTCAATGCAGTTCAAGCCTTCGTTCGCACATCAACATCAGAAGTCGTGAACGCGAAAATAGACATTAATATCTTTACATAAAGTAGAGTATACATAGCGGGCACGAGTTACATGAACGTATTGTTAGAATTTCTATAATATAAACGATTTATCTTGAAATGTATATGTAACAATGATAACTCTGCAACATTTCATTAAATATAGTTTCTCACTATTGTGTTATTTATTTTACCTACGCCCATGATATAAATCCCCTATAAAAGTTTCTGAAACAGCTTATTGCCAACAATAAAACAACCAGTGTCATAGTAACCATAATACCAAACGAGGTACTATACTAATAGGTTAGGAATAACTTATAGGTTATTCGAATTCACGTCGTTTCCCGCCATTTTTGTTCGATATTAGTATTGCAAAGAACCTTTTATAGAGGATTCATATCATGGGTGTAGATAAAGTCTTGTATGCAACTGTAAATAATTGGGTATTAGAACACTCATGTGATACTATAATCCACATTCGTGTTTTAATACCCCTTATTATATAACAGTGGCATAAATAACTTATCTCTAACGATCTCGTAGAACAGAAATTTGCCATCATTTAAGACTTTTGATAAATAATAATAATTGAAATGAAAAATATCAAAATGTTTGCAGAGACACCATTGCCCAACTAAATAATATCTCGAGCCTCTTCCCAATTTTACTATAAAATAATTATGTATAAATACTAAAGCTAACCTAATAAGTTAGTACTATGTTATAAATTTATAATCCTCTTATTACAATTTAGAAATATAACGTATATTTGTAGCAGTTACAATTTAAATGGCCAGTTAAAAGGAAAGCATTCAGAATTAAGCTATAATAAGATCCTCATAATCAGGAATTATCGAAACGTTACATTTATTTGGTTTTCCGGTATTTAAAAGAGGGTATCGTGCGTGAGTGAAAAGAATATAAGTTTATATAAATTGTAACTGCTAACATTTTTTAAATATCTAATAAATAACCTATATCGCCATATCAATAATTTCGACAAAATAAATGAACTATAATCATAGACATTATAATCTTTCCGAATTATAAATAAATGCTGCTGAAGCTTTATTATATCACTACAGGATTTAACATAAACTTGGTATATAACAACATCGATATCGATATAGTAATTGCTGAATCGATATGTGAGAATATTGTCAGTAATGGCTTTAGGCCATCAATGTCGAAAATAAGAGTGATATTTACCGTATACGAGTAGAAACGTGTGCTACAGATACGCTTAATTTGTAGAGGAAAAACAAAAATAATTTGTTGCGGACATAATATAAGAGGAACAGATATAATTTACTCAATGATAAAGGATGCTATGAGAAGAAGGTAAGTTAGTAGAAAATGAGTGTTTTGACAATAGTAAGCGTTCTAAAGCACATAGTTTTTTTTTTTAAATATGTGATTTACATTGATAACTACGCTTTTTACATTTTTTGTCTTATTTCAATCGGAGTCCAACTGAGTATCATAATATAAGGCCATTATATCATACAAAAGAACTAATTTATTTTTTATAACTAAATCATATTTTGTCCTAAATCATATTGTGAATATTTTGCAAGTTTTATCGAACAAAGAATAATTAACTTTACTGTTTTGCCGTGAAAAATAATCGCAATACGTATGAGATGATGCCATAAAACCATATTTGATACTAGTGAGACAAAGTATGTCCATTCACTTACAATCATAACAAAATATAATTTAACCCAAAACTTATGTTAATAATTTCTTTTATAAGAATACATTCCACGAATCACTAACAACATTATAATTTTGTTTTTATTATCTCGTGTGCAAGATCTACCACTTAACGTTGTCCAAGATACCATATGTACGCGCGAACAAATCAACCGATACGTAGAAATAGCAGCTCTTATGAAACTTTGGCGCGTACTTTAAACTGCAACGAAACGGCTGCCTTTGATATGAGAGACACAGGAGCACTGAAATAATGACATTCATCATTTGTATTGAGTCTTCACTTATTATAAACATAAGAACAATGCTCAATTTTTATCTATAGGTTGGAATAACAACATTGCCTCGCGAGGCAATCTCGATCCGTTACTCAAGTAATTTATAAACATACCACCAAAGATCCGACTTTACATTTGAATGCAAAATGAATACCTATCATTCGATAAAATATTCAAAACAAATAATATATTATTATATATTAATAATTCAGTAAGTATATAAAGAAAATTCTCACAACATCACAATAGATGGCAGTCGCTTTATGTACGTAATGGCAAATTAATACTTGCGTTCAAATGTATGTATTATGTTACATTTTATGCCCGTAGAAGGCTCCATTTTTCTCCCAGATAACGAAAAAGATTGCCGTTGATGAACGTCATCAACCTGCGAATGGGGCGTAAAATAAAAACTACTACAGACAATATTATTATGTACCTAGTGTTACACATAGCTTATAACACAGTACTACATAGCATAGAAACTATTGGGACATCTCGAA
This sequence comes from Lithophane leautieri, assembly GCA_949152455.1. Taxonomy (NCBI): domain Eukaryota; kingdom Metazoa; phylum Arthropoda; class Insecta; order Lepidoptera; family Noctuidae; genus Lithophane; species Lithophane leautieri. The sequence goes on along the minus strand of OX424469.1, from coordinate 1,194,625 downwards.
TTCGTTTTTTAATTGGTTCTTTGTTGAAAAAGCATGGCACGGACGGCCATATAACATTAAATATACATCGAACACACATTAGAAAAAAATAATGTCAGGTAAGTATAAGCTTCTTATTAAATAAAAATCTTCCATTCATTTAAATATAAACTGGTAATTTTATAAAAGATAAAGTATACCAATAAAGGCGATATCCCACGAGCACTCTTTTAGCGGAATGGTGTTGGTTGCAGCCTTGCAGCACTTTCAGTACGGGAATTTTGCGGCGTTTGCGCTGCATTCCGTTCGACTAACACGAACGCATAAGCATAAGCGTTGTAAGTTAATGATAGTGGGATAACACCTTTAAATAATAATATCCGTAATAAATAATTTGGTGAGATGGTGTGTGGTCGCTTAAAGCATTAATATCTTGAGCCGTGTTATTGTCTGTTATAAATTTTATACGTTTATCGCTTATTCAGTTTTGATACAACTTAATGCAACTTATTTTGTTATTATGTCTAATTTAATGGTACTATTTTATCGCATAAGTTAATTAATTCCAGACGATTTTAAACACAATTATAATATTTCCCTTGATACATAATATAATAAATTCCACTTGTATTTTGTGTATCGTCATATCCATACAGCCTTAAAGTATCGCTCTCACTGCAATATACATAATATATAATATATTAATCACTACTTTTGGGGCATTTTGTATAAATATAAGTAAATAATTTTATACGAATCTAGTTCAAATGATAAAGGAGTGAGGGATCTTCCATAAAACCTGTAACATTCCACATAAAATTATTTGATTATATTTTATGGAGTAAAGTGGCTTTATCATATAAATCATAGTCATTGTCAAGCGTTACTTGTTACTATCAATGTTACATACTGTATGGCCGATCAAAAGTGAGAAATTAGAATGTAATATCGACACCCCATCGAAAGCGTTCACAGAAATAAACTTGGACACCGCTACACTCGAGTCAGGCAGGGATCATGTAATAGTGCGCTCGAGCACTTATAATGATAAAACTTTTTATAGCCCCTAACTTTTACAATAGAGACACCTGTAAGATAGTGGCATTTCTAAAATCATCTAAAAGAGAAAACAGACTCATAAAAAATATTTATGCAATTTTTGTACAATATAAATCTTTTTAGCATGAATGGGTTGGTAATGGGTACACAAATAGCCAAGTTTGTGCTACTATATGTAGTATATTTACTAACAAAAAACTGGTCAATCAGATACTCCATCATTGTATAAGCTAGGGTCCGTCACCGTACAAATCGGTTATACATTATAACCCGCGCTGTTACGATACTTTAGAATAAATTTATTACGTGGATTATGTTGCTCTGGCTCCTTCACTGCAGCGTCTTTGTGATATTTTGCCGATAACTAATTTATTTATTTCTTAATTCACTGGGCGATTCAATTTGAGCTATGTGGGAAAGTGAAATATACCTCAGCCTAATATTCCACAAGATTATAGCCAGGACTTCTACAACACAGCGCAAGATTTGATATTTATATATTAATCCCTATACTATAAACAGCTACTATAAACTATATCGCATTTTTATTCAATCAAAATAATTCTCTATAACAGCTTGAGTATAAAATCTTCGTCTCATGATATGAAATTATGCAGTTGTTTTGCAAAATGAACTTTATTTTAATGTATCAACCTTAATATTTCTCGACATAAAACTCGGCAGAGGGCGCCACAATCGCTTGTGCTTTCTACGATTTATCTCACACAAAGCGTATTATATGGCCCGAACTAAACTACAACCTATACAAAAATAAATAGATAAACATCGAATATATAGGAAAAAAACTACAAGTACGACAGCGTAGGGGTGAGGCGCGGGAGGGGAATATTCCACAACAAGTCCCCACATCAAAAGAGTATTCTCCCGGTTTCTGCCTCATCTATAACCAACCTCCTTGCAGAGTCGCCTTCCAAATATAAATAGAATGGGAAAAGTTTTAAAAATAAATGCAAAGTACCACAAAGACGCTGGTGGGTGCAATAGTGCGCGGTGTTGACTTGGCGCGACTAGCTCGGCGGCTGTGGGTCAGTGCTGACGATGACCTGCACGACGTATCCTGGCGTGATCTTTGCCTCCTCGATTAGCAGTCGGTCGCCGAGGAGTTTGCCGCCATAGAACCAGCGTTGCCGCCACGGCTCGATGTTCTCTTGAGCCTGAGGATTGCGTAAACGGTCTAGTAAGTTCTGATACAGCTTAGATTATTGGCATTGTTTATTCAGTCTTAAAACTGAATACACAGTAACAACGTTTCAACGTAGCTACAGTATTCGGTCTTTGATTAACAATTATTATAAACTATACAGGAAATTATTAGCAGCTTAATGAGTTAGTCCACTGATCAATTTTCCGGAAAATCAAGTGAGGTCATTCGCGAATAAACGACGACTGGTTTTTGGTTATCGAATCCATAAATCTTTGGTCATAAAATTAGGGGTGATGCTGACGATATACATAGGTGGTTGCATGCTGTGAGATACAAAGTATTTATTTGAAGTTTCTATACCTACATAGTTTAAAACAAAGTCACTTTTCGTTTCTGTCTGTGTGAGCGCTTAGTTCTTCTTACCTCATCAATAGATCTGGATGCGTTTTCGCCATCATTGAGAGAATGTTTTCCGGAAGGTTTATACGTCATATCATCTGGCTGGCCTTTACCCAACTATGTTGGGGTCGGCTTCCAGTCTAACCGAATACCAGTGTTTTACATGGAGCGACTGCCTATTAACAACAACCCAGTTACTGGGTAACACGATACCCCTTGGTAAGACTGGTTGCCAGACTTTCGGGCTTCTGACGATCCGTAACAACTGTCAAAGATCTACAAATGACAGCCGGGACCAACGGCTTCACGTACTTTCCGAGGCACGAGGGGGGGGGGAGATGAAAAGATGGTCACCCATCCACGGACTAACCGCGGAGAGTGTAGCTTAACCTGCTCGATCGACCCGTACGGCTCTTATTACTTTGGCACAAGGTCTATAATGCGTATAATACTTTAATATTTTTAGATATAGCACAGCAATCTAGAATTTGGTATTACATGTCGCCTGCACCCGTGCGAAACAGGGGCGGGAGTTTATCATAAATAGTACATTACTGTCGCGGTCTGCAATAAGGGAATTGATGGACGATCGTGAAAATGAGGGCCGAGGCGAAGCCGAGGCACTCATGCGTGAGTCCATCAATTCCTGATTGCGGCCAAGGCTTGTAAAGTACCTGCCAGGGTTGCGGGAAAGTCCGAAAGGGATACCGGGACCTTGGCAACAGGCAAATGAAGGAACACGGGTGGGTTTTAGTCAGTAAAAGTCTGACACGCCCTTCCGCTCCGCCCAGAGCGGGAGAAGTCATTGGATGATTTCCCACCCTCAAAAAAAAAAAAAAAAAAGGCTTGTAAAGTACTTTTCTCAAACAACGCGCGGAAATTCAAACTGAGTAAATTAAATAGAAATTCCAGAATCAATGACGAACAACTATCATTTTTCATGCGCCAATATGTTCATTTGTTTCTTCTTTGTTCTATTTGCAAGCCAATTCGAAATTTAAATAAAATCTTTGATAAGTTACCTCCTTGGTTGCCGTGTGTTGAAGTAAAAAGTTCGTTCCATTTTTAAATAACACGACAGATATGAGTTTTCATAGTAATTTATTTGGCCGCCAAACACGCCAGATATGGATTTTCATAGTAACTTTGCTGGCCGCATCGTCACTTGTTTTTTACCAGTACAGCAATTTTGATTTATCTCGAAGAAGGTTGTCAAAATAATGCTCGAATTTCCAAGCATGTTTGAGAAAAACCACTTTATTTGAAAAGGACAAAAAGTCATGGACTAACTAAAGTGCGACCATTCTAACATAACCTTGGTCGCAAGCCAAGAACCATTAATAAAATAAGCTAATGCACCTAATGTCCATGTCATTAAGTTCAGCCGGCACAAAGAGAAAGCACAATGAAATGATATTTGTAGAGATACCTACTTCGAACGGTTCACTAATGTAGGTCAACGGACAGTAATTGTCGCGGAGTCCAAAATTGTCAGACATTAAACAGGTGACTACGACCTTTGTGGAGTACCTGGTACATGGTAAGTATACATATATACATTTCAGGGCTGTGCTGTTGAAATGTGAAGGAGAACTTAATTATACTCAAGGTGTTACGATTGTAAGGATATTTGTAAAGCAAACGTTTATACATGAGCAAAATTTGATTCGGAAATTGCATGATTATCGCGAAAAATGCCAATAGAACCTTATTTTTAACGGCATTATCAAAAACGTTTGTTCTATATATTTTGTGCTGAAATTTAAAATCTAACTAACTAATTAGTAAATTGAATATTTATCAAGGTAAGAAATAAAATACGTATCCGGAAACATCAGTACAAATCCGTATCTATACTGTTACTATGTGATTAATCCAAAAAAATATCTGCGTATTGTTATTTCTGTGTTTAACTTGGACGTTTCTGACGTCAGTGTAGGAAAAACATCGTGAGGAAACCTGGACTTATAATAAAGTTAATATAAGCCAATCAGTCTTGCGCAAGCGTGGTGATCAATGCTCGTGGATTGTCTATAATAGAAGAGGGTTTTGCCCTTCAGTGGGACATTAACCTTTTAACTGATGTATCCGACAAATATTTTCGTGTCCATTTCGCCAGAGTCGCATATTTACGACAATCGTTTAATCATTTTTTTTAAATTTAATTACGCATTGCACATCGTCTTTGTTGTAGGTATTTATATTTCGATTGTTCGATGCCAGGCGCTGGGGGCACGACAACCGATATGAAGTCGGGCGGTTAATAATACCCGTATGCTGTATACCGAGACTTCTCCCAAGTTGTAGGTACTAGGATCAAGTCTGTAAGGCAATATTAATTGAAAAATTCCCATATAAACAATGGCTTGGCAGCCCTATTATTGAATAAAACTACATAGCGTCACACGAAGGCAGGCGACAGCGTATGGTTGCAAAATTTCGCATCGTTCGCATGCTCTTACGTCACCCACTGACCGTGTTTTAGCGACCTGCTGCACAATGTACATATTTTTATTACTGGCTTTAGTAGAACGATAGTATTGTAGTAGTTTACTTGCTGATAACGAATACTACAGGGTTTTTGGACTTATTTAAGTAGGCACTTATATAGCTTAGTTATAACGCTGAGAATAGGAAAAAAACTAGGTAAGTATAATGGGAACGGTGTCTAAGCGGTCAATGGTAAGGACTCCATAGAGCAACACCTCCTAAAAACAAGCGTCATTTCCTGTTTCCAGGAGCACCAAAATCAAAAGTCATTTATTCAAATTAGGCAAAGAATCAAAACTTTTCGAAAGTCAAAATTACCTACAAAATACAGTCCCCCAAAACGCTCACCCTTCACCACTTCCTACCGTTTTTAACCGACTTCTTCAAAAAGGAGGAGGTTCTCAATTCGTCAGTAGGTATGTTTTATTTTTTTGCGATTTTACTCCGCCACTTATGAATCGATTTTGATGATTATTTTTTGTTTGGTAGGTCATGCTTCATAGGTGGTCCCGTATAAATTTTATTAGCTTTGCTTGCGTAGTTTTTGAGTTAGCTTTAATATTACGTATTTTTCCCACTTAGTACACGATGTTTTAAGTGCCTCCGTCACTGTTATTTCCATTGAGGTAGTGGTAAGTATTCGAATTTGTGTGGGGTAGTAGGTACTAACACAACTAAAAAGTGAAAAATAACTTTAATTTTGGAAGTCGGTGGCAAAAAACGAAAACTGAAAAGCAAAGACAGTGACTTTTTTAGTGTTTTTTTTTTGGAAGTCGGTTGTTTTCATTTTCTGTTCCAGATTTTGATCTAACTGGGCATTTCGGTCAAACAGCTTCTTTAAGGTTTCAAAGAAGTTTTTATTTTTTATAAATATTGATAGATGTCGACCCAGAAGGAGACGGCGCGGCGGGATGAACTAGAGATCAATTAAAAATAATTACATAAGTATTTCATTTCCTGTGTAAAGGACTGGCTCCAGATAGCAATAGACAGGGACAAGTGGAAGGAGGAAACTGTCTTTGCCATGCAGTGGGACGCGATATTCTAAGATAATAATAATAGTCGACGATACAATCTATTATTGTGTTATAATATATGCAGTCATGGCGACACGAGTGATCAGGTTGTTTTGATTATCTAAAACTTGTTATATAAATATGACATTCAAGTTTTGGTTTAAGATCCAATTACTGTAAGTATAAACTATTCAGTTCTAGCATTCAAGTTTGTGGGAACATAAACACTGAGTGAGGAAGTGTGAGTTTAGAATGATTAATTGTTATATCTCGATAACTGTAGGGATACAACTCAGAAATAACAGATGATATTCATGTCTGAATGTCAAGTTTCCTGAGAAAATATTATTAAACTCACTAGTAAAAATAATAAAGCTCCAGACGTGGATTCTTAAATATTGACAAACAATCGACATACCTACGTCAATGGAATATTAAGTATGCATGTAAACGGCAAATTAATTAAGTATCTTAAGATTTACACAATACAGATTTAGAAGAGGACCGACCCGTAACAGCTAACAGTGTTTGCTTTACGGAGGACTTTATATAAAAGTTATTTTATTTTATAGACGAACTTCAATAAAAACAGTTTCTGTATTCGACTCGATTATGTCAAAAATAGCCGAAGTATTATTACTGATTTATACATTAAATACATTTTAGTTGAGGTACCTCCTCACAAAAATTCGGATACCACTACCTGCTATGTAAATAACAGTGACGGAGTCAAATAAAATGTCTTCTACATAGACTAAGTGGGGAAACATGCGTAATTATTGAAGCTAACTCAAAAACTACACAAGCAAAGTTAATAAAATTTATATGGGACCACCTCTGAAGCATGACCTACCAAACAAAAAAGAATTATCAAAATCGATTCATAATTGGCGCAATAATCGCGTAACATACACACAAAAAAAAAACATACAGACGAATTGAGAATCTCCTCCTTTTGAAGAAGTCGGTTAAAAAGGAACTAAACGGACTTGCTGGAAACCAGAGTACAGTGTTCATGGAGAGCGAATGGTTAAAAACTCACATAATCACTGAACCTTAGGGTACTCTAGAATCTAGATGTCGACACTTCAAATAATGCTAATGGGATAGATCGCGTCACATCCAGTTATAAATTACATAACAGTATTTATTTAATATTATGTATACTAGGTACACAATTCATAAGGTCAAGCAGAATATTGAAGGTGAAAAACACGTTTGGCAATATTTTGGGTGATACAGTTGAAACAATGATTTTATAGTGCATAGTAGAGGTAGAGAACCTAATAAATAAAGTGATAATTTCAACAAAAAAATCGTTCTATTTGCATACTGTATTTGCAGGGTTTACAAATACTTTGAAAACCCATATTGACTGCGAACTGCTATTTAAAAGGTATTACCATGATAGGCATTAACAATCCATTACCAATCATTATCAAGGTCTTTAATACAAAGTTGTGTGATATCAGCTATCATCGCCTTTACACTAATCTCAGACATTGATCTTGTAACAACTCTATGATAATATTCTGCCAAAAACACTAACGAATTGAAGAGTAATCTTCAAATCTAAATCAAAAAGATTTTGTCAAGAAGCAATACATATATTTTTATTTTTTTTAATCTTAAAATATTTGCCCAGAATGGACCTTGCAACAATCTAAACATTATGGTAATAATGCTTTATAGATATATTTTTGCGATCTCTTACCGTGCGTTTGCACTGGCGAAACATTTTCCACAAAACATGTTGAAATCTCTATTTTCTGTCAATGTTCCATACAATTTTTGACAGGAAGTAGAGATTTAAACATGTTTTGTCTTAAATGTTTCGCCAGTGCAAACGCACGGTTACAACTACAAAAACAGAAAAGCATCTTTCACTCACATGTAATTTATTCTTGCACTGCACGACCGTGTGTCGGGAGTACACGGCTAGGTCGACGTCCTTGCACGTGTTGGACAGTCGCAGGCGCAGCGACAGCTCCGTGCCGCCCTCAACTGGCTCCGACCACTCGGCCGGCGAGTCGCGCCCGCTCGCCTCCTTCACCATGTTTATAGGGGGTGATAGGCAGTATATTGGGACCTGTGGAAGCGAATTGGGTTTAAAGAATTTTATTCTCATAAAGAACACAAACAGTTCACTTAAAATATGAGAACAAATAAATCATGCAGTGATAAGGTAAAAAGAAAAGCAGAAATATTGAAAAGGCTTCTAAAGATTTTAACTTCGTACTAGTCATCAGACGATGATGACTAGTAACAATGTTTCTGAACATCAACTTTTTTTTCAAATTAATACATTGAGTATGAATATAATGTATGTAATTAATAAATTGAGTATGTATATAATTAATAAATTGAGTATATATAAATTAGAAGATGAAAGTTATTGTATTGTATATGAGACTAGTGTCCGAAACTACATAGGATGTATTTTGCATATGAGTGGAAAAATTTATAATTCAATCCACCCCAACTTATCAAGAAGGCCACAACACCTTGGTGTTCCCTATCAGAAGGTCTCAGTCTCCTACTTTGCTGTGCCCTTACAGGGTCCATATTTATGTACCTAGCTTTAAGCCCTTTGTAACATCTTTTTTACAATATGGAATGCAAAATAAATGAATATGAATATGAAGGTTATAGAAGAAGGAAAAATACAGTTCTGTTAGTACAGGACCTGACCATGAATATATCTAATTAAGCTTTAGAAAGGACTGTCACAGGTGAGAGTGACAAGGATGACACTTTTAACAGCCAAACTTAGCAACTAGATGAGCCAGAGGACTTCAAAAGTTGAAATAATCCAAATATAATTGCAATCCAGCAATGCAATCATTTTGGAGGTAGTATAGCATGGCATTTCCAATTGATTTGGAGGTTTATTTAAAAAATGAAAGTGTTTAATTTAATACAATGATGCTTGAGGATAATGTCACATTCTTTATTTCGTCCAAACTTGATAAGGAACCAAATATAAACAGCGTCAAAAAAGCTCAACAGGAAACAAACACACATACATTATAAACAATTAGGTACACACAGTTCTTACATTTATATTCTGATTTCATAAGTGTAAAGATTATGAGGAAAAAAATATTATTAGTTGTTATTTACAAGTAAGACAAACATCAGGAAATTTATATTTTCTTCATCAATTAAACAAGATGTCATGCTTGTTATTCAACATGTAGGGAATTGCTTACTGTTGTGTAGCAATAATTAAAGAAACTAGTCATTACAGAATACCCATAGGTAGGACTCTGCTGAAGTTCATTCAAACTGATATATAATTGTAATGAGGCTGAGAAGTAAGCGCTTACAGCCATGCTACGGGCAGGTTTGGGTCCAATAAAGTGTGTACCTGATATCTTGTGCCCCATTCATCATAGCACTCAGTGAGGTAGCCATTGGGCACCGACACACTGGCTCCATCGAGTATCGCCTGCGCCAGCTGGAAGTCCATCGCCTCAGCGGCAACGGCGGCCGCCCGCAGCGCGTCCCAGATTTCTTTGCGTCCTTCGAACGCCGGTGCTGTGTCCCAAAACTCATCTCTTTTGCTACGTAACTGTCCCTCCGTCAATGGCACGTCTGATTTCCATCGTATGGTCTCGTGACACAGCGACTGGTTCTTCCTCAGCCCGCCTACAACAAAGAGTTATGAGAACATGCACTCGACGTCTCCACGGAGACAGATGATCGCTTACCCCACCTGAATTAGGCCGAGACACGGTAGCCGAAGATTCCTCTATAGGCCCGCTACCACTTCTAGTTATTCCTATGCAACCGCCCATTATGATCACATTCTACAATTGCTCATTTAACAAATATTTACAAAAAAATTATTAACAAATAACATTTTTATCTTCTGTACGCTTCTGTCAAAAAAGATTAGCTATTTATGTTTTGTTACTGCTTCGAAAGGTCGCGTGTAAATTAAACACGTTCCTAACAAAGTCATGAAAAGTGTTCAAGTTTTATCGTATTTTAGTGCTCATAGAATACCGTGTCTTTGATAAATCTATAAAAAGTATGTAATGGTATTTCAAATAATTTTATTTTATTTAAATACGTGAAATATCATTGACCACAGTTGTAAACGAAACGTATCAAAGTATTAAAATATCAACGCGCGATTTTTTGTAGTGGTAACCTCAAGTTCTGACGTTTTATTTCTTTTCAAGTTTTCATTAACTTAACCGAATATATCTTAGTGAAATTGGCCTAATAGAATGAAAATTAATTATATCAGCTTATTTTCAATAGACTGTCTAATTTTTCTTAATTTCAATTTCAATCCATAAAATATATCCCAATAAAATAGTTTGATATCTTTCAAGTTGGCACAGAGCAGTAACAATACGTTAAAACTTTTTTTGTGTCATTAATTTTTTGTGAAAATTTGAAAAACAAACAAGAAAAACGTCAAATTCACAGACAAGCCAAGTCAATATCGAATTCTAATGTCTCGTCAAATCAAACAAATCATTTCATTCCATCACAAGAAATAAAAATTCAATTTGCAAAATGAATTTTTTTGATTCTAATTTAGAAGACTACAGAGTCATTACTGTAAGTATATACAGCAGGGTAAATTTAATAGACACTTGCAAAGTAATCTTATCTTTGAAGCGATTATTTCAGTTTTAAGCACTATTTTATCTACAGGCTCCGGAGACTGCCTACTACATAACAGAGTTTATAACGACACATGAAGAAAAGGGAGTTCTGTCGAATATTTACTCGGTACCAAAGCCAAAATGGACTCAGCTCTCAAACAGAAGATTGCAGAACTGGGGCGGCATACCTCACAATAAAGGCATGATAGCTGAGTCAATACCGCTATGGCTGGATAAATACCTGGAGAAAATACATGGTCTCAATGTCATGGATGGTAAAAGGCCTAACCATGTATTAGTGAATGAGTACCTGCCAGGGCAGGGCATCATGCCACATCTAGATGGATCATTATTCTATCCAACTATTACTACAATATCAGTTGGATCTCACATAGTTTTAAAATTCCTTGAACCAACTGAAGATAACACTAATAATACAACACCTGTGTTCTCTTTCTTACTTGAACCAAGAAGTTTATTAATTTTACAAGACAAGCTTTACACTCGTTATTTGCATTGCATAGAGCAAGTGAAGGAGGACTTACTGGATGCGTCAATAGTAAACATAAATATGTGTTCAGATAAATATGTTAGGCATATCACAGTACCTAGAGAAACTAGACTATCATTGACAATAAGACACGTGCCAAAAACAAGTGCTTTTAAAATATTTGCAGGTGGTAGAAGATAGAAAAGCACTTTTTGCTAGCTGCATTAATTAGAGAATTCCTTTAAAATGATGTATATCCTGTATGACCGTGGACGGGCCGCGCGCGGACCAAAAACTATTGTAAGTAATTAGAAAGTCCTTGAAGAAATATACAGACTGATGTTGCTTGAAGTCATGAATTGCAAGATTAGCATCCATATTTATTGTAACAGACAGGCTTGCTCAGCTGGCTTTCAATAAAGTCAAACTTGGAACCTACTCTGGTACCGCTAGGTTAATGGTTGCATTCAATAGCTGCAAATCATTTTGTAAAAATATTCTACTTATGATAATTTAACCTTACTGACCGCGGACGGGGCGCGCGCGGACCATAAACTATCGTAGTTTAATAAGAAAGTCCTTAAAGAATTAATTAAAAAAGCACTTTGAATTTGTCCTGCACTCACTATGTAACTTGGTCTTAACATGTTATACTTTTAACTTGCCAATCATATACCTACACTATGAAGTCATAAAATTCAATGTTTAAACAAAATTTTATACAAATCTAGATGGTTTATATTTTTACAGAAATTAAATAATGAAATTATATTAAAGCTTTTTAATTTTTTTATCAAAATGAGGTTTATAAAATTATTTCAGAGTGTTAGATTTTTAGATAGAAGACTAAATTATGGTAAGATTGTTACAAGAAAATACAGTGCAGAGTCAGGGAGTGAAGGAGCAGAAAAGGTAAATCAAGTTAACATTTTTATTTAGATCCAATCTATTGTTATAGGGCAGGCAAAGAATGTATGGTAATTTACTCTATTAGTTCAAGAAAACTGAAAGCTTTGTAGCCTCTTCTTACTGCCAAGTAAGGGTTTGTTATTATGATATCACATTCATGTTTATAAGGAGAGAATTTTGAGTAATGCTTTGTTTTAGAACAAATATCTGAAATCTTAAAATTAATTTTACAGAAAGGCGCTGTTATTTGCGTATATGAAAATAATAAGAAATTAGAACTAACGCCGGTCGGAGCACAAGTGGACGAGAAATGTGGTGGCAAGATATCACAACAATTAAATGTGTTAGTTTCTAATTGTAAAAGATATTATCATTATTTAGTAGTAAGTACCTCTTCTGAAACAATTTTTTCTTTCAACTTGCAATAGCAAATCAATGTTATTCTTGCTAGCAATTTTTCAACTCTGCTTAATGATTACTTATTATAATAGAGTAGTACATACAAGTTAACAACAGCTGAGGAGCTCGTGGCTAAGAATAACAGTCGCACGGGTCACACCCAGTGGCGGAGTAAATGTCGAGAGCGCCCTAGGCAAGCACCTCATAGAAGCCCCTTCTATGAGGTGCTTGCCTAGGGCGCTCAAGGGGACAAATATAAAAAAAAAAATTGGTCTCGGTCTATCTACCTACTTATCAAGTTTCATCACAATCGGTTCAGTAGTTTATTGCATGAAGAAGTAAGATACCTACATATATCTATAAAGACACACACACTTTCGCTTAGGTAGGCCAGGGAATATGTGATGAAAGTGAAGAAAGCAAGATGACCAAACGAACATGGAAATCCATTATGCCTCTGTGGGAAACAGATCTGACTGTGTGTGTTGACAGATTATCGTTTGTTATCATTAATTTAGTATCTTACCCACTTCTTTTATAAAATCAGGCGATGTAGGGATAATTAAGAAGGCGGAGCACGCTTCGGAAGCTCTACATCTCTTTGGAATAAAATAATCTCATATATTGTGTAAGTGGGTGCATTCTTATTAAGTTATTACACAATTAATTTTATATTAATTTTCATTTTTTTTGTTAAAAATCTTCCCCGCGCGCCCCTTTGTACCCTCGCGCCCCCAGGCACGTGCCTAGTTGGCCCTGGTCGCACCATGTGCTCCTGTCCACTTTGATGCGAATTAGAGAAGCTGTTTGATGAACTTGCACAATTTTTTGAATTAACATTACGTTTTTGGGACAAATAAACCTATTTTTCTTTTTTTAAGTATTTCTTTTCTAACCACCTGTCTTGTAATGTTACAGGCTGTCGTCTGAGCTGAAACTGGGCAAGGCCTTCGCGATAACCGACATAATGGAGTACTCTGTAGTGGCCATCTCGTCCATAGGACCGAAGGAGGCTTCTTACGATGTGCTGGAGTCGCTTGATGAAGCAAGGGTTAGTAGCTTCAAACTTAATTCTTATTCTTTATTGTAGGTAGGTACACATTATCATCATCATTCTCATGCCCTTAGCCCAATTTATTAGTGGTCGGCGCAACATGTCTTCTTCCATACTTCTCTATTAGTCGCCTTTGCTTTTCAATTTTCGTTTTTTGCCACCGACTTCCGAAATAAAAATTATTTTTCACTTTCTTAGTGTTTTTTTTGGAAGTCGGTTGTTTTTTTTTTGTAGCTACTTATAAAGTTTTTATTTTTCACTTTTTAGTTGTGGTTCTTACCCACGGAATTGATAAATAAGGTTGGAAAGGCCCTAGCTCCAATTTTGTATCAGGACCAGTGTCACCGCTTGTCTCCCACTATTTTAATTTCTACACATACGCACTCCTATGTTTACAAATATTTCGCACACAACCAAATCAGACACACATAAATCTCAGGGCAGATATTCGTTCGCACACTAGTACTAAGCCCTCGTAGGCATAGACACACACACACGCAAAAAAGCAATAAAAAATTTCATACACGCTAGTGCTTGATAAAGCCGATATTCTTTATCGATAAATTATCTGATGAATGTATGGGGGAAAATTAAACATGAAATAAATATTAAGAAATATTTATTTTACTTTTATTAATTACAAATAACCTGATTTTTTAATGATAAAATCATCTTTACTGAAATGTATAGAGCAAATAGTACTCGTCTTTGTCGGCATCCAGTTTCCTCTACCTGTCACGTCAATCCATTGTTCCCTGGCGTTAGGTTCTTTAGGAAACCTACAATTTATAATTTATTGCGTAAGTAAAATTGGATTTTACTTATATTTTAATACTAAATACAATATAGTAAATACTTGTAGATGAGTACAATGATCTCGTATAATGTTGCCAATGAATTCAATTTCTCCCTGTAAATCTGTCATCTACAAGTATTTACTATATTGTATCATTCATTCAATAATTATTGTAATATTTAATTGACTCATTATACATCTAACTAAAAATATACTATCATTAATTAAATATAAAATAATTCAAAAAGAATCTTTGTCGAACGTAAATTTATATTATTTGAGAATTCTATCGATGATTTTATTTAACCACATGGTCACCTCACTATCGACCGTGCATCACGGCCAATCAGGGCAAACGACGAAACGTCAATGGTTGAAGTGAAGAGGACGCGACGCATGCAGTACATTGTAAGCCACAGAACAGAAAAAAACAGTAGAAGTCGCATATCGCTTCATTAGTATCGGAACCAGCGTACCCAAACTCACACATCTACACGTTAATTGTATTTCGTAACACTAAGAAATTTTTGGTGTGATTGGTAGTTTGACATTGAAGGAAAGTAGGAAATAATATCAGTCGTCGCTTATTTGAAAATAAACCACAGTTATATGACGATAGAGTTGTTTATTGTCTATTCTTTTTACGTATTTATTGCTTTTTCCGTTTAGAGCGCACACGGAACAGTTTATTGAGCAAGTTAAGCTACCCGCTGCTAGATGTCACTATAATAAATGCATTCAATTTAAAGCTGTATATCGTTATGAATAAGATTTATATTTGAGTAACGAGCTCATTACTATTCGTCCTTTTCTAGGGATGTACCATTGTCGTTGACTTATTTATCGACATTTCGTTTAATTTCCAAACAAAATAGTCAACAGCTTGAGTCGATAAATATTATTATGTTTGAAATCAAGTGTTAATATTTTATTTTAATACATACTTACGATTTATAGAAAGTATAATTAAGAATTGTTATGTTAAACTACTGATCCGATTGAAAATTATTCTATTAGACGGTTTTTATCGATTTCTCATAAAATTGATTGAAACCGGCATGTCTTAGAACCAAAAATTCAAAGACATGTGACATCTGCCAACCCGCACTGGGCCCGCGTGGTGGATTACGGCTCACTCTCACAGAGACCCACAGAGTCCCAACAGTGGGGAACATTATAGGCGGATTATGTTATGTATACATTTGATACAGACAATTGTCCTTAGGACAACAAAGAAATAAGTACATAATTATGTACCTACTTGGAAATGTATAATTTTTAGTTTTGGCACTGCTGTGTCGGCTAGGTATTTTTTTCCGCTTTTAATAAAAAAATCTAGTTCTACGAAGTGATCTGAGCAAATTGTACTAGTTTTTGCAGGAAACCAACTTTGCCTTCCAGTCGCTTCAATCCATTTTTCTTTTCTGTCTGGATCCTTAGGAAATCTGGAGTCACAAAATAATACGGAACCCACTTTTTTATAGGTTTGAGACTTTGTGGACGAATAGATTAGGTACCTATACACAACATTTTATAAATTTAGGCATACTTACAGTGCCAAGTCTTTATGTACTGATACTTTTAATTAATATGGCGAAATATATACATGACTATGAGACCGCAGAAGAACGGCAGATAAGGGAAGGCACCCGTAGACTGGACTTGAAGAATAAAAAATTCACTAATCATAATCTAAAAATTGTTAAACACAGTCCACGATACCAGTCTGTAAAATTATTCAACAGGCTACCTTTAGACATAAAAAGTGCTGTCTACAGTAGCGCATTCAAAATGAAACTAAAAAAATACCTATTGAATAAGTGTCTATATGCTGTAGAAGAACTGTAATTTTATCGAATTGTCATTGTAATTTATGTTATCAAATTGTTATGATAATGTATGTAATTGAATTGTTATTGTACTTTATGAATTGTTTATGTAATTTAATAATTGTAAAATATTTATATTTATTAATGTGATTGTGTAAATTCAGATACAAGGTACTTTGTTCATGAATAAATGACTAAATGACTAAATGACTAAATGACTAAATATATCCATGTTTTATAGTTTCACATTCAGGGTTAAATTTTTCTCGGTATATCATAGAATACAGAAAACATTGTAAGTTTAAGGTGAATGCGTCAGGATAGCCCGCAAAATTCAAAGTTTCTTACGTTTTTTGCAATTTGCAAGTCAGTATCAGGTTGTATATGTTGATCTAAATATGATTTACGGCCGAATCAAATATTTATTTTTAGACTTATAATTAAAAAAGTACCAATATTATAATTACCTCTAAGTTCATAAAATCCTATTGAATGACTATTTCATGAAATCATGAAATTTTTGGATTATGCTAACATAAGGAGTTGTGTTGAATTTCGCGGGCTACTTTAGCGCATTCCCCTTAAAATATCGATAACTCATTATCGATAACGGTAATCTCTAATTGAGTAGCTAAGTGTGACATGTGCCTAGTTGGAATCTTCGAGAACAATATGTTTGAGTTTAAAAGAAAGTAGACCTTAACTTGAACAACATAAAGCCAACTTTTACTTGTCTTGTTTTAATAAAATATTATTTTTATATTTTAATCGAAATAAAATCAATTAAGACTTACCGATGGTATGATATACCTCTATTTGATACATTTTTGGTTCTGCTATCGTGTTTACATTCTAAAACAGCACAATAGGGCATTTTTGTATTTTTTTTCCAAGTTCTTTTCACCGTGATGCTTGTAACGAGACTGATGTGCGTGATGTGTGCGCGGAAGCAAACATTTGCGGAACTCCGCAAAACTCGGGGTACGCGGGCCCCGCCTACTTGCGACTTCTACTGTTTTTTTCTGTTCTGTGTTGTAAGCGGACTTAGTAATTGCGTTGATTACGCGAGTACACATCGTGCAATGTATATTTTTTTTTACTTGTTGCAATAATGTCGTTAATGTTTGGAATTTCATAGTGATCAGAATAGTTTTATGTTTTTTACTAATAAAATTATAATTAAATGTTATTTTCGACTTACCGATGGAAAGATATACCCCCTCGCTCTATACTTGCGGTCTGACTTTTTGTTTTACAAGTTATAATTGCACAACACAGCATTTTAAAGCAGAGCTCTGTTCTCCGCAGTAGTCCGAAGCGCACGAAACGCGGTGAATTAATGAATCGGTCGAGTTATGATTATCGAATCATAATTGTGGCGCGCTTGCCACGCCCACATTACCATTCCAACCTTATTTATCTATTCCGTGTTCTTACCCCACACAAATTCGAATACCACTACCTGCTATGTAAATAACAGTGACGGAGTCAAATATAATGTCTTCTACATAGACTAAGTGGGAAAATTAGGTAATTATTACTACGCAAGAGAAGTTAATAATATTTATATGGGACCACATCCTTTCGAACAAAAAAGGAAATTTGTAAATCGGTTCACAATTGGCGGAAATATCGACGAACATACACAAAAAAAAAAAACATACTTACAGACCTTTAGACGAACATAGAACCTCCTTTTTGAAGAAGTCGGTTAAAAAAGGTAAACAATAAATCCATCTACCTAACATTTTCCGTCTCTCGTCACACTCATACAATCAAAGAACGAACTTTCTGCTTATTTAACAATGATGAAAAACAAAAAATTACACTCTTTGGTACCTAATCTAATTAACATCGTAACGATGTGGGTAGATGTAGAAAGAATAAAATTTGATGTTTATCATATTCTTATTTAATGAGATTTTACTTAAAACTGTTCTTACGTCTTTTCAGTCTAAAAACATATGACTTATGCGTTTCACAGTATTGTAATTACTATACTAACTAATAGACTAACTTTGAATTCAGTGGCAATTTCTTTCAAGGGTGAAAGTTTTCATGTTCTACGGCTATTTCAGAGTTGGTCTCATTTAGTAAACGTTATATTCATACTCATACATAAGTACTTTCGTCTCCTAAAAGAGTGGCAAAGAGTTTTAAAGTCTCCCTATAATGGCACTGTAATACCTACATCACCATAATTGGCCCATAGCAGTCCACTGCTCGACATAGGCCTCTACCCTCCTGAGTGAGTCCTACACTCTATAACCAATTTCTTTTTACTTGTTTCTTGTAAGGTACATTTAGGGTCAGCTCAGACCGCGACGTGAAGCGACGCGCCGGTGCGCACACTTTTTAACAATTATCGAACTTATTTTCTTCACGAAAAGGCATAAGTTCAGTGCGAGGGTTGACACGTGGCAAAGTACGCTGAGATGCGAGGTGCTGCGCAGCGCCTGTACCTTATTGTGTAGTAAATAAATTCGATATTGTATCGGATCATAAAAAAGTGCTCGTCGCTTCGCGTCACAGACTTCGCGTCTGGGTGTGAACTGACCCTTAGCCTATTTATTATCTTTTTCTAACAAACATCGACTAGCATTGTCAATACTATTAAATTAAATAGAAGGCCATGTCTCTTATGATGCAGTTTTTCACTACACAATACAGGTGATCTTTTCCAAAAAGTTAAGTTCTGTATTGTACATACTTATTACAGTTTTTGTTGACTTATACATAACTGGGGGAATAAAAATGTAACACTGTCGTTGCAACAATAAATTAGTAATCAACTCAAACCATTTATTTCAATTAAACCATTTACTAAAGGCACTTTTAAACTGTCGAGTACCTAGTCAGTCAGTCAGAAAGATGAAGTTGTAGCCTAAAGCGTCGCAGGTTACTATGAAGAATGGGCAAGAAACTCCATGGACATTTTTAAATCAAATAAATTATTATTACTTAACTTTCAGGAGAATATCCGCTGGGGCGTGGGAGCGGGCGTGAAGCTGCTGAGGGAGCGAGGCTGCGCCGCCATCGAGGTGGACCCGGTCACCGCGCCCGACGCCGCTGCTGAAGCCGCTGAGCTTGCAGCGTGGAAGTATGCACTTTATTCTGCTTATTTGTTTATGTTATTGGCTAAGGCCGCTTCCTAACCGAAAGCCACTGTCGCGCGAGTTTATATAAATATATATATATATATATATATATTTATATTTTACGTCTTGACAGAACTTTAAGTTTTCTCTATAATAATTAGTAAGTTAGTTTAATTAATTAGGAATAAGTACGTACATGCTATTTTAATTATGAAGAAGTAATAACTTCTGGGTAACATTGTAATAATATAGGTAAATAAGTCCACAAATTATTGGCGTTTGATGTTGAAACCTTAATTTGGCTGAAAATCACCTGCCTAGCCTTTTCCAATTAAGTTGGGGTCGGCTTTGTCGAAAAAAATTCGTTATAATTTAATAACCTCTTAAAAAATTTAGTTATAATGAAAGTTTATAAATTAATGTGTAAGTACTAAAATGATTGATTAAGTATATAATTGTAGATTCGAAGTGTTCAAATCGCCGGGAACTAGCAAGCCCCCGTGCCAGGTGAGCGTATTCGGGGGCGAAGTCTCTCAGCTGTGGACCGAGGGCTCCATCCGCGGCCGGGCGCAGAACTGGGCGCGCTGTCTGTCCGACATGCCTGCTAACAAAATGACTCCTGTGGATCTATCACAGGTACCAGCGAAGCAACCTGTTTACTTAGCAACCTGGTGCAAATAAAAGGCAATCCCGTAATTAAAAACGTTCAAAATCCAGTCGCAATCCATCTCAGCGACAATCAATGTCAATGTCAACTTGTCGAAAAAGTAGGAAAAAAAAAATCGAATGCTCTTAAAAATACGAGGCTGGTAATACTTAGGTAGGTATAGACTAGCGAGCCGCCCTTGTTTCGCACCGTTTTTACGACTTTACAAAACGTCGAAATTTATTTATTAGGTACTAGCTGACGATTTCGTTCGTTCTCGGCTGTCCAAATTTCAATAACTCCTACAAGAATCCCATTGATTAACGTTCAGTTCAGTTCAGGACGTTCAGTTTTTGCCGAATTACCCGGGAAACTTTTAAAATTTTTCTCTCCCTAAAAAACCTAATTCGGACTATAATGAATATTTTAAAACAAAATAGCTAAATCGGTCCGGCCGTCAAGTGATCCGCTCACCAACGAACAGTATTTTATTTATATTTATATAGATATGTTAGTTTCATATTAATTTATATATTTCTGGAATATATTCTCTTTAAGATAGTGAAAACCGCATCAAAATCCGTTCCGCAGTTTAGAAGAACATCGCGGTCGCAGTCAAAGATGTAAAGCGACTTTATTTTATATCTAGCTTCTGCCCGCGACTTTTTGTTTTAACATAAAATAATATATCCTATGACACAAAAATGTTTCGGAATCGGATCAGTAGTTCCGAAGATTACCCCCCTACATAAAAAACTCGCAAATTTTAGCTCGTTTTATTGTTAGTGTAGATATGTACCTATCTATAGATATAGATGTGAAATTCTCGTTTCAAACGCCGTCGAAGTCCTGCTATGACCCTATACATTCGGCGGGGATATTGCAGGGGCGTACGATACGCCAAGTGTTGCTTCTACAGAAAGGTTTTATTTATATGGTATTCAGTTACAACACACTAGGCCTCCAATTGAGCCTAGCTTGTAGGTTCGCCAATACTCAATAGTAATAGGGCAGGGGCAGGTTGACTTTGAACTTACGATTTTTCGTCAGTTTTTAGCAACTTGATAAAATTCTAACCATAAAACTGCCAATGCTTGGCGTAGTTGCCAAAGTATACCTTGTTCAAAAACTCGTCTTAATATTTAAATTATAATATTAAGATATTTGTAATTAAAGAACTTTTGTTATAATATGTACCCTCATGAACGAATACTAACGTCCAGGCCGCCCTCGACTGCCTGTGTCCGCTGGGGGTGGCGGTGCAGGCGCACGACCGCTCGTGGCTGCAGGCGCAGCGCATGCGCGCCTTCCTGGCGGTGGCGCGCGGCTCGTGCGACACGCCCGTGCTGCTGGAGTGCGCCTGGCGCGGCGCCGCGCCGCACGAGCCGCCCGTGCTGCTGGCGGCCAAGGGCGTCACCTTCGACAGGTAGCGCTGCGGCTGTCGTATGATAGAACAATCTTTTTAAAAGAATAACCGTGGAGTTTCTTGCCCCCTCTTCTCCATAGGAAACGACCAATTGGAACCGTGCACCTAGCTTCTGACGTTTCATAAGTGCCTATGTAGTTTTAAGTAAAATATTTTGAATTTTGGACATAACGGCTTTAAAGGAGCAGCCACACTGCGGTTGATCGAAGACATCGACAGACCGGTCGAGATCCAGTGTGGTGCATGACAACATTACGGGCGATCGATGTCGACTTCATCCTTCAGAGATGTGAAATTCACTTGTAACGATCGTACTTCTTGATCGAACGTCGGTCGTCATCGTTCGATGTGAAATATTGAATACCTATAGTTCGAGGCGATCGATATCGACCGGTCGACGATGATCTACCACAGTCTGGTAAAAAAAACAGCGTAGAATCGCCCTAACGTTTGCAGATGACTAAATCACAACACTGTAGTATAAAAATGTTGTATGACATATATAGCGGAGGCCTCTGCCTGAAGGACTGCGAGGCCATGATAGAGAACCGCGGCAGTATGGCCGGCGCCGCCGTCGTGCTGGCGGCCTTTAAGATTATAGCCAAACTTAAGGTACGCCGCATTTAAAGTGCTTGTATATTGTCTATGTACCATTATAAATAATAATTTATTATAATCATAAATATACCTACCATGTACCCGATGGCGATATCAAATAATGTAATAATCTTTAGTCGAATTTTGGTGTAAAGTTATATAACGGCCGATGATCGAGCTCGGTGGCCAGCAATCGGAGAGGTTTATGTCCTGAATGCAGGCAATGAAGGAACAGAGGCGATCCATAATCCAGTAATTCAAACGACCCGCATTCCACTTATATGAACCGAAATCTTGAGCTAGTCCCACGGACCTTTAAAAGTGTTCGTAAATTGTAGTTTGATTACAGATGCCCATAAATGTAGCGGGAGTCATTCCAATTTGTGAGAACATGGTGAGCGGTCAGTGCATGAAGGTGGGCGACGTCGTGCAGGCACTCAATGGATTGTCTATTCAAGTGAGAGATAATTACGTTTTTAATTACCTTTTTTTTTTAATTCGATACCCTAAGTTCCTTGGGTACCTACTTATTAGAATTGAAAAAATATTGGTAATCAAGTAGGTACTCGCACTATACGCAACTTTTTTTAAAAGTATAGTCGCACTTTTGTCCGCTATCTCTATGGTTTGGTCGTGGAGGTGAAGGTGCTTTCGGTGACGATGTGCACGTGTCTTCCTTTTGGTAAAGTTAGGAATAGATAGACTATTTTTGCTATGAGTGATTATTTCTGCCGTGCGTGGTAAAATACAAGTTTTTTGGTAAGAAGCCATCCATCCCTTTGTAGCAAGAACACCGCGACTTGCTATAATAAATACATGGTGTGGATCCGCCAAAGGTGTAAACAGCGCCATCTCGTGACGGGAGGATTAAACAAAACAATATTCATTTGGCGCCCGCGATTGGCGCATCAAGTTAAAAAAAACCGGCCAAGTGCATGTCGAACCACGCACAATGAAGGGTTCCGTAGTTGGGATGAATTTATCCAACAAACTTAACATTGTTGTGGAAAAACTAGTTCTCCCATACAGAATGTACATGTTTTGCAACTGCAAATTTAAGTTGGTCAACTATTACTCGGTAACTTGTGGAGCCGTGAATTTTTTCACATATCCAAAACCAACTTGACTCTAACAAAAATTAGCACTTAAAAGCTTAATATTTCGCAAACGGATCCCTGAATCCAAAAATGGTTTACATAAACTCACATTAGTTTTACACGACCTTTCCAACGATACCCCAGAACATGAGATCGACGAGAAAAAAAAAGGCATCCACAATTTAGGTCTAGGGGACGTACCCTAAAAAAAAAAATATGTTTATCACTTTGTCGGCGTGATTTATATGTATACCCATACCAAATTACAGCCTTCTAGTACCAACAGTCTCCGAGCTAAGCCGCGGACAGACGGACGGACGGACAGACAGACGGATATAGCCTTAGCAATAGGGTCCCGTTTTATTTACCCTTTGGGTATGGAACCCTAAAAAGAAATAATATTTTTTAGTATGTATGACCTGCAGAGAGGTTTCACACCCATTAGATTGATACCTTGGACCTTTTTTCTTTCTTTCTTTTTGCAGACCGACTACCGTGTTCTGGCAAATAAACGATAGGCCGAGGAAATGAGTAAATTTACCTACACCATAGGTTTTCAAAATTCTCCAAAGATCTTAACAAAGATGGCCGGTCGAAATTGTTTATGGTTATTGATTCGGTCGTATGACTTTTAGGTTTTGGTGCTATCGATGTAACGATTTTATTAAGTGTTTCATCAATATTATTTATATTGAGTAATTAAAAATAAAAAACAATTTATGTTTCAATTCCATTGAAATATGTTCATAGGTTAAACCGTGAAAACGAACAAGATATGAATATATAATCATATTTTGCACTGGTTGCAAGACAGGTAGTTACAAACTGTAATCGAAATAAATTGATAAATGTTGAAGGCTGAACAAACATTAGCACGCACGGGTGGTACCCTATGTACCTACGTACGTTTGGTATATCAAAGATTCCAAAAAAAATGCATATGCTAACCAAAAAACACGAGACGAGCTTAGAGATGGTGTAGCTCATATTCTCTGCTCGTACTTCTTCCCTCGGACATATTGAGCAAAAACATTTTTTTTGCCTACCAGGTTTAATCTGTGCAAGTATTCGTCGTGGGTAAAATGATAACAAGCGGGGTTAATGTGATGTATAGATTTCCCTGATCGGGTGGGCGTTGCCTGGATGCCTAAGATGTCAAACATACCGCCCCTCACAATATATTGGCGATTATTCGTCATAGCTTCGTCCCTAATTGCGCATATGAGTACAAAATCTTCAGTTTCCCCGAAGAGGTTCCCGGATCCCTAATTTCACATTATTTGAATCATCGTCGTCACTGTTATGACGCTTGAGCTGCCGCTACTGTCTTCACCAATGTGAATTATAAATGGCGTTGTTATTTTTCATTTCTTCCTCAACTTTCAATTTAAGGTTTACGCATTCCGACCACTGTTCAGCTCCAATTCGCGCCAGACTTTGTATTAGTAAATTTTTAACTTTAGGCATTTTAAAAATAAAAGGAGAAAGAAAGTCTACTATCCGGCGTAAAATATCTATGTATATAAAAAATACAGGTGAAATTAAATTCATGGGCATCATCTTAAGGGGTCATTTTTCTTATCATTATGAACAACTTTCACTATGGGATTAAATAGAAATCGCGAAAAAAAAATCAGCTGTTCCCTAAATTTTGACGAGTTATGCGAACATAAACGTAGGGAACAGCAGATTTCTTTTTTGTTCCCTTAGCAAAAGTTGTTCATAATGATGAGTACAATGACCCCTTAAGAAGATTAAATCTTAATTGAAAAAGGCATGAAATTTGATTTAAAAAAAAAAAATGGGCTAGCTCCAACAGCATCTTAAAGACCCTAGCCGAACAACACTATTGTTGTCAGTATAATAATATAAATACATTCAATTGGTGTTTTTTCATTATAGAAGTATTAAATACTCGAAGTATTAAATACTCTATATACAAATAGTCGATATTTATTGTGTCAATCACTAGCACTTCGATGACTGTTTGACGTTTGAAAAAATTCAAAATCCATACCATTTTTCGCTTTTATTGATATACTAGCTGCCCGCCCCGGCTTCATACGGGTAGCACTAAGTACTTATCTACGGCGATCCTACCTACCTACCCTACGTACCTACCTACATACCTGACTACCTACCTACCCTACCCTACCGGGAACGGGATAAAAAGTATCCTATGTCCGTCTCTTGGTTCTAAGCTACCTCCCCACCAATTTTCAGCAAAATCGGTTCAGTAGGTTCGGAGCCTATTCAATGCAAACAAACAAACAAACAATCAAATCTTTCCTCTTTATAATATTAGTATAGATAAAATAGTATATTTAAAATAGAAACACGCACGGGATGTAAAAGTGAGTGTGATAATACGTGTATCCTATTTAGTGCGTATTTAATCAGTGACACGTAGATGTCGCGAACCTTTTCACCGCTCACGTACACAGAACGCGATGCCTCGCCAGCGCCAAGCTATAAATGTATAACGAAATATATAGTAAACAGTAGTGATGAGGGTATGTTCCTATCGATAAATGAAATTTATACGCCTACTTCAGGCTTCATTTTATAAATTTACGAATATAAATAGAAATTGATTCAATATTTCCATATTTGTTTTATTTCACATTTTCGTGAGTAAGAAAAACCAGTATAAATATTAAAAAATTAAGAGAAAAATGCATAACTCAATTAGAGCTATGAAAAATGTGGTACATCTCTAATTGTTTCATTACGTCATCTGTTGACTTCATTAATTTCAAGTCCTTGGCGCTCAGAGCACGTTGTATTCAATTCTGATTAAGGATGTCTATGTTCTATATTTCTTTGATTTTCGTCTATCCCGTGTTTTTTTAGCTTTTTGATGAATAACGTTATTATTATTTTTACGTCTCTTGCCAATTCTCGAGACCCTGGGGTCCCGGACCTTTGGAAGGCGTACGAGGGGCCGAAGCCAAATCGCAGAGGTACTGGCCTCTGCAATTTGGCTTCGGCCCCTCGTCGTACGACTTGGCAGGATATGAAAACAAAGATATTGGATTATGGGTTTAAGTGGCTAAAGTAAACTGGTCCAGAACGATTGAAAGACTATGATTATTATCTAGTTGGATATTGACACAGATGACTGTGATTCAGATGACTATGATCCTCCACTTCCGACTCCGATTCCACACCTTGCACAATTTTTTGTAACTCATCAGACCAATAATTGGTCTGATGAGTTACAAAAAATAAACAATTATTGTTTATTCATTTTATCTTATTACAAGCAAAGCGGGAAAGAAGGATGCGTGCGCGCTTTCCCGTTTATTTTCTGCACTATGCCAAAGTGACCTTGATACTCGTACGCTTATGACGTCACAGAACGACTTCTATAGTAGTCCGTGGCGCTCGTGGCAGTTACAACTAACTTTTTTGTAAAGATGGGTATATAATTATCGACAAGGATTGGTAAACAATAACTAGAACTATTTAATTCCGGATCGGCACCCATCTGATGGCCGAAATTGGTAGATTTTCTCTTTGTTAGAAAGTAGTTTATAAGTTCATATTTTACTGACCTCAAATTGATTTCGATAGTAGTATTTATATGTATAGATTTCCACGGGCGAAATCAAACAGTGATAACTTTCGTGTCCCATCACTGGCCGACTTTATATGAAGTCCTTGGCGTTCGGGGGACATTAAAACTGTTACGAGTTTTTGTTTTTGCCGATTTTAAGACAATTAAGGGCTTCTTTTGTGTGTAAAACTATAAAACAGGGCGTTAGACAGTGCTATATTATATTAAATAATAAAAGGAAACAAAGCTTATAACGTTAATTTATTTTTATAAGATAGATAAGATGAAAAGCTTCTAATGAAGTCGTGGCGCTGGTGGCACGAAAATCCGGAACTTCTATTGAAGTCCGTGGCGGTGAAAAGGTTAAATTCCCAGGCAAGTTCAATGTTATTGATATGGGGAATCGCGAAAAAATCCAGTTTACATGTATTTATTTTCAGATAGAGAACACAGACATGGAGGGTCGTCTGATGATGGCGGACGCGCTGGTGTACGGCCAGTCGATACACAAACCTTCGCTGGTCATCGACGTCGCTACTTTTACACGTACGTGTCTTACGGACATTGTGATTTCCACACATAATTTTCTACTAATAAAGTGGAACGAAAATCTATTGTAATTGTAAGGCTTTCTGTAAATAAAGCCAGGGCCGCATGTTTGTGTACGAATGAATATCATACATGCGCCGCACTGCAAGATGAAAAAAAAAATCAGAATGTGTTAGTTTGAACTTCAAACCTTAATGTGAAAGTTTTGAGCGGTGATTAATGATCAATAAATGTATAAAGGGGTCATAAAAAGTGCGCTACAGCAATGCGTTAGATATAGACAGACTAGTTTATCTCCTATGAAGGTAAAGGGGCCCTGTACATGGATTCTTCACGAACTATAGATTTTTGTGGCTAAACTCATAGCAAAAATAACTGTTTGTTCTATTCTCCGTCCGTCTCCAGACGGTGTCCTGATGGCGACGGGCGGCGGCGCGTTCGGCTGCTTCAGCAACTCTGACGCGGCGTGGCGCGCCGTGCGCTGCGCCGGCGCCGCCAGCGGCGACCGGCCGTGGCGCTTCCCGCTGTGGCGCTACTTCCAGAACCAGCTCACCAGTGAGTCCCGGCGTGTCGAACTATCTGTTACTAGCTGCTGCTCGCTGCTAAATATGACACACTGTTGACTGTGCCATTTTTCAATAGCGGTAGAGTTGCTTATGCGAACCTCCGAAGGGAAGTCGCAGCCGGTAGGAATCGTGTTATAAGGTGCTTTCGCAACTGAGTGGTATACAAATTGGTGTGGGGTAGGTAGGTACCTTATCTAAGAAGTGAAAAGAGAAATAACACTAGACTTCCAAAAAAAAGTTATTGTAATTTTTCACTTTATAATGTTCAATTCTATAGGTATTAGCCATCGTCTCAGAGGTAAACTAACTAGTGGTCAGAGGTCTGTCGTATTTATCACCTTTTAGAAAGGTACCTATGACGAGAGGAGGAAAGTGGTGGTTGCCAGGCACGAGGCATAGTGGAATAATAATCATATGAACTGCCGGCTCCCGACATCTAGCAATACATTATACAACATGTTTGATATCATGCCTCAAAAAAAAAAAAAAAACAACCGTGCAAATAACAGTTCGTGTGTAGAAATTTTAATGGATCGTCACAATCGTAGAGATAGTACGACGCAGTTATGATTAGCGGGAGCACATTTCTGTAGTTCTATGAATAGTTTATGCGTGTATTTACTATTCAGTGCGTGTTAGGTAGGTACACACGCATAGCAATGTTACATGCATGCAGTTTGGACCATTAGAAATCAAGCCTTAGCCTTTGTCAATTGTAATATTTTTTATGTTGCAGATGACCCTTCTGTCGATTTGAGGAATAGGGGCTGTGGACATGCGACCCCTTGTCTTGGAGCTGCTTTTCTGAAGGTCAGTAGCTTATAGGCTGTGCCATAATGGAGGATTTATCTATTTATCATAAATAATCTGTAGACGACTGTGTGACTGACACTGGCATGGCCACCATCAGGGAGTTTCATTTTGATAACACAAAACGATTAGTCGCTAATTAGTCGTCGCCAAATAGTGTCACCCTCTCTGGCAGGGCCACCAACAGGGATTTTAATTTTGATAACACAAAAATTTAGTCGTTAATTTGTCACCAAATATCAGAATTTGTCGTTCTGTGGTTCAAAAGGTATAAGGGTTTATAGGTGGCCCTGCTGGAGAGTCTCCCCAGCAGAGCCAAATTTATATCTCAAAAACTAGGGCACCTAGCGAAGATCTGTTTTCTCCTATATTTAGTCGCTACGTGACAAATTTGGACAAACTAACGACTAAATTTTTGTGTTATCAAAATTAAAATCCCTGTTGGTGGCCCTGTCAGAGAGGGTGACACCGCCAAATATCAGAATTGGTCGGTCACTGGTTCGGAAGTTATAAAGGTTTATTTATAGGTGGCCGATCTGGAGAGCATGTCCCCAGCTTGGCCCAAAAAAGCTAGGGCACCTTGCGAAGATGTTTTCTTAGGCCGAGAGTTTACGCGTAAACTCTTCGATCTAGCTCTTGGACTATTAGGGTTATTCTGTTTTTCCACCACAAAAAATCCCCCATAGGCATAGTTGGATAAACAGAATTTATAGGCTTAGGGTGGATTCTCGGGCATACGTTTCCGAGTGTCTTATTAGGGTGGATTTTTGGTTCGGTTTTGTCGGGGTGGGTATACGGAATAAGCCGACTATTATCGTTTTGAACTCATTATATCTTCTTAACTAAGACCAGACTAAATCTGTGACTTGGCGAAAAATTGCGACTACTTAAAACTCGCGACAATCTAAGAAGTCCGTTTTGACAGCTATAAAAATGCATTGAGTAGCGATGAAAAAAAAATGGTTTCTTATAAACCGATTCTCGAGACATATCGATTGAACATACTTAGAGAGTTCGTAATCGACGACTTATCTGCTTTGATTAAAACTGATTCTATCTATATATATTATATAAATCTCTAGTTCCTGTCAAAAATTGTATGAAACATTGACAGGATTTAAACATGTTTTGTCTCGAATGTTTCGCCAGTGCAAACACACGGTAAGGCATAACGTTTTATTACATGTACGAGAACGAAACGTCAAAACAGACTTCTTAGATTGTCGCGAGTTTAATTAGCGACAAAATTTGGGAGAAAACGACCTTCGCTAGGTACCCTAGCTTTTTGGGCCAAGCTTGGGAGATGCTCTCCAGATCGGCCACATATAAATAAACCCTTATAACTTTTGAAAGTTTACAACGAAAAATACGCATTTTGAAAAATCTCACGCGTCTCAAAATCGTCTCACGTACTTATTAACGAACGCCCCTTATGTATCAATGAGTAGTATTATGTTATTTGCCTGTTATAATTTAATTACTGTATACCCCGTACCATTGTAATGTATTTTAAATAGATATTTCAATTAGTTTTTCGGCTGTCAGCTTAAATAGCCATCATGTTTATGTTCCAGAATTTCATATGCAGCGACTGGGTGCACATGGACATCACGGGCGTGGGCAAGGTGGCGCACTCGGGCGCGCCGCCCTACCTGGACACGTGCCGCATGTCGGGCCGGCCCACGCGCACCGTCGCTTACCTCATCCAGCAGATAGCAGTCGCCAGCAAAGCTGAACAGCCAAGTACACAGGGTAGTCAGCCTTGTGCTCCTTCACCACAGACTTGTCCGTCTCCGCCGCAGGGTAGCAAACCTTGTGCCCCGTCTTCGCCGCAGGGTAGCAAACCTTGTGCCCCGTCTTCGCCGCAGGGTAGCAAACCTTGTGCCCCGTCTTCGCCGCAGGGCAATGGGCCTAAGTGGCCGCCATGCGCGCCTTCATCACAGACTTGTCCAACTTCGCCCCAGGGGAGTGGGACTAAACCACAGACATGTGGGCCAACAACCCAGACATGTGGAACTAAACCGCAGACATGTGGGCCAACAACCCAGACTTGTGGAACTAAACCGCAGACTAGCGCGCATACGAAGCCGAAGTGAAGTTAAAGTTACCATAGCCTTCTTTTTGTTTGTGATAATTTTGACTAACAATAGCTTTTGTTATGAAATTATTAGTGTTTGATCTTCCAATTGCGTCGGTGAAATCTTATTTTTGATCAATTGTTGTAAACTAGACTCATGTTGTGTATTTCTAATTTTGTTAAAAATATATAGATCTTGAGACACATTGGTGTTATTTTGGTTAAATAATATAAATCTAATGTATTTGGTCAACTTAATTTAAAGGACTATCTCTTCAAATATACAAAATTTCATGTCAATGAGATCTTTATCGTTATAAGTTACACACGAAACATACATTAAGATAATCGACCGTTCCACAACCAGCATGTAGGCGTTCACCGAGCACACAAACATTCAGTGTGATCTCACTAATGTACACAATCAACAGAACATTACGAAGTGTGAGGTCATACAATGGCTAACAAAAAGAAACGCGTAATCAAATCAACGGGAGCGAAATGAAACACCGATGCTTATTGACCTAAAAATGAAGAAACATTTATTTTCAGTATGTCTTTTGTAAAATTTAATAACAGAATGAATCAAATGTGGTAAGAGAATAACAGAGCGGATTACTTTCCATTTCGATAGAATTAGTTTCACCAACAATAGAAATATAATATTTATCAAGTCATTTACAGATACAATTAATGCAGTACCAATAAATCTAATTTATTCGTTTACTGAGTTAGTTAAATTTAAACATTTATTACGATCATAATGTACACGGAGTGGAGCGGGCGGCCGGGACCGTCCGCCGGGTACACTATATTTTTTTGGGATTTTTTAAATTTTTATTCCTCACGTACTTTATAAATATCTCATACTTGAAAAAAATTTACATTAAAATGTATCGGAAAGGTGCGGGACGCTAGCACCGCATACACTAGGGCGCGACGCAAACAGAGGCACGCACGCACACATACAGGACGGCGGGCGCCCGAAATATACACAAATATAAATTATGAGCCGACACGAACCCGAGACTTATACCATCACATTGCGACGCACACCTATTCGTTTTCCCTTTGTACCGCTACAGTTAAATTTTTTCTTACATAGTAAAATTAACGGAATACTTTAAAATCTAAATAAAAAGAGAAGGCGGAGGTGACGGACAGCGGGCGACGCGGCCGCCCTCTGTGCGTCGTCTGCGCCTATACGTTACAAGTACATCATTAAACTGAAACGATGACAATATTTAATTTATCGCAAACACTAGAGAAATGCAGGTCCAATACGATGGTAATATTGTGTGTCATGAAACAAAATGTATATTTAAATTCTCTGCTTTTTACACACACACTAGCCGGCGGCTCACTTCGACGTCATCATGGTGACGAATTCTGAAAAGAAACACAACACAGCATTAGTGAGCGTCACCAGGGGAGCAGTGCCGAGGTTTACAAGAAAAGTTTCACATAAACCCTTGCATAAATGTCTAAGATAAAATGTTAACACAAACATCATTAACACAACGAAAGTAATCGACAGAGATAGAGATGCACTAAGATGTAACCGCTATTAGACAGATAACCACTAGATGTATTAACAAGTAAATCGAGTCAACACCAAACATATGCCTCTGCGGGTAACAATGAAAATATACAAAGCAAGGCATGTACTTGATGGAACGACGAACAACAAATAAACCGTATTTTACCTCATCATGCCACTACAAGGGGATTATGTGAAATACCACCCTCTGGATATATCCACAAAAATAATTATATTATATTGATGATAAAGTAATAATAAATGCTGGGCGGAAGCACTCGATTAGATACCAGTGCTACGAACATATCCCGATGTGTTGTGCGAAGCCTATACAATCATGTACATGTCGATATAATATCGATCGCATATCGGCGCGTTAACGTTTGCTGCTCGTTTGTAAGGCATAGTGTGGTGTGTGTGTGTGTGAGTGGGGTGTGTTCGTGGGTCAAGCAATTGTGGTCCAAGAGCAAAGCACCAGACACGGCACGCGACAAGCAGAGGACCAAGCTATCGCCTCCTCGGAATAATGGGGCGGATCACCAGGTGGTATTTCTATAGGAAGAGTTCTATACAGTTATTAGACACATGCACCAATCAACAGGAAAACAATATTCAACATGTCCCTGTGAGGCGGACGCGTGTAATTTTGTCGCCTTCGTCTAGAAGGTTAAAACAAAATTGCAGACGATCCGCCACGCCAATAGTGAGTAAATAGACAATCAATAGTCAAGTGTGAGATCCCAACGAGAGAGTGAGAGGGCAGGGGAGGGCGGGACAGCTCGGGAGTGGCGGGACCAGCTAACATATCCAAGGGAAGGAACAGTTAATAACGAGCAGCAAACCATTCAGATTAACACTGGGATATACCTATTGTCGTACCGCACTCGACGTAGGCCGTTGGGCTCATTGCATTGCATCGATCACTACACACTACTAGGGGAAATCGTTTCGAGATCACAGCTTTATCGTAGAGTCTTTTCTTATGGTTAGTTACGGTACTAATATCACAAGTGTGGCAGCGGGCCGTGCGCTAACGGCTGCCGTCGCCGCGATCGAAAATGATTTTGGCGAATGCATGGAAGTCTGCAAGAGAGAGAATGCTCGGTCGGATGATGGAATACAAACTGCACATATCGTGGACGCGGTGAAACGCATCGAAAGCGTGCGGCGAGCAGATACCTAGGGCTAGTTGATATAAATCATGCTCGTCGCACGCTCTTGCGAGGCTTTCAGACGAGCTCTACGACCGGCCCCGGGGCGAGGGCTGGCGGCGTTACAGGACGTGGCGCTGCCGACTATCCAGCCCTATCTTCCCATACTCATAACACTGAATCCATGCACAACGGGACAGCAAGCTTATTCAACAAGCGATATTATATAACTAGTGATCTAAGGACCACTCTTCGAGGTGTTTTAACATATGAAACTAATCTAAACCAGAAACGTCAGAGATCCACAATCTTGAGACTGCCAAATCACGTGATCGTCCAGTTGCTTACTACTCGCCTACAGTACGATGTACATTGCAGGGATTCAATCAATACTCAACATTACGCATGATAGCATTTAACATTATTGGTGTACGTAAATCAAGACTCAAAAATATATGGGATTTCGGAGTGAACATCATTTTATAAAGAGATAACTTTATTGTGTGTCAGTTTATAAATAAAGTGGACCTTTTGGAAACAAGCAAACCCAACTGTTAGTGTGAACACGTACTTATATACTACATGCTGGAGTCTCGTGAATGAGTATAGTTATAATACTTGGTACTATCACACAAGAGGGTAGTAATAACATTTGAGCACACACGAGTGTGTAACATTGATATGTCGACGGTACAACGTTTTTTGTGGATCTGTCATGCGTCATAGCGACTGCAAATTCATTGCGGTTACAACGTTACAAAAACTAAACGTGAAAAAGTGATAATATTTCATAATAAGATCCACATAAACTGACACTTAAGGAACAAGTCAAGTTCAGCTAGTCGGTTCTTTGGAATTTCAACACACTTCACACTCGCACGAATTTCACAATCCACCCTTGTTCCTGAAGCGTCGTGTTGGTGTGGCGATGTTGTGTGCAGCCAAAGCGTGTGATACGGTTGTACTGACCCTCGTAATTGACTTGTCCGTCGCCATCGATGTCGGCCTCGCGGATCATCTCGTCGACTTCTTCGTCGGTGAGCTTCTCGCCGAGGTTGGTCATGACGTGGCGAAGCTCGGCCGCAGATATGAACCCGTTGCCGTCCTTGTCGAAGACGCGGAACGCTTCGCGGATTTCCTCCTCACTGTCCGTGTCCTTCATTTTGCGGGCCATCATCGTCAGGAATTCGGGGAAATCTATCGTGCCGTTGCCTGAAAATTGAAAAGGAGACTGGTCAGGTTTGATGTTCATTTTTACATTAGTGTCGAAATAAGACATGAAGAACTTATTGAAATCTTTCTGTGGTGTATTTCTGGACTACGCTTTAGTGCCTGGCTAACATAAGTCTCATATCCGGCAGCGGCTAAAGCAGTTTATAAACCTAAACACGGTTTAACCAATGTAAATGATTCGTTAAGACTTTTTAGTTTTAAAGTTTTTAGATTAGCACCATAGTTCACGCGTCTGTTGTCTAGTCTGGGTTCATGCCTATACGAACTGCATATTGTTAACTATTTTAAGTTTGTTCTAAAAGAAACCGTTTAAACACTAAAAACCATAAAAACGAGTTAGTACATTATCGACTCGGACAGAAAAAGTTGCAAAAAATAGTAAGCATTTTATCTCTAAAACAAACAAGGAATCGTTTGAAACACAGGTGCGCCCTACGGATAAATAGATAAAGATTCAATAATCAATGGAAATTTTCGTATCAGATGAAGATCAAGGGGCCGCTGAATAGATTTACGATGTATAAAAGTACATAATGAACAGTATAATTGTTATTAGTCGTTAATGCGCGAAGACGTGAGAAGTATGCGCGCAGGCATCAGCGTTAGCGACGAGGCTTGTTTGTTTTGCTTGACGGCAAGTGTTGGCGTTTCCACGAACACGGCGACTTATAAACACAGATTTATCATCTGACTAGATCTGTGTATTGTCTGACCTCGCGGTACAAGCCACGGTTTGCTTGTGATACGTCAAGAATTTAAAAACATTATAAATGAATGAGATGATCTTACAACAAATGAATCATAATCCGCAATAGCCCGGGAATATAAACCCACATTCATTCCTGGCTAGGGTCGTAGAAGTTGAGCGTCGATTCTCTAATTCACACGTAGTTTACAGCCAATTATTCTACTCGTTTGTAGTCGTTAAATTAGTATGTCAGTGTGACGAAAAATAATTAATCACAAATAAAAATATTTTCGATGACAATATTGGCATTATGACCGCTACGAAAGCCAAGTGTAACGCAGTCCACGTGATTTCCATCGCTAAATGAATAATGTCACCTTATCTAATATAAAACATTTTTTATTTTACTTCAGGATGTTAACGGTTTTTGTACATTTCTCGTAAAAACTATCAGCTGTGGTAAGTAGGTAACTCTAAGAGTGGGATTTACAAACTGATAAAAAATAAATAAATTGTTTATTGATCAAGAAGTTACAGATGGTGAGAAAACCAAACTTACACTAGTTAAGCTAGTTATACAAGGTTAAGTACTACATTTTGTGGTAGAACATGTAGATGTAAGTATACAAGGTACATCTGTTGACAATTTACATTACCCTGTCTCTTAAACTAGATACTCAGCTAATTCGAACAACAAACCGCGTGATTTTCTGTTTGTATATTTCGGCCTGTCGTAGTAGGTATTTCGAGTAGCTCAGCTAAAGTTCGCTACGATGCTATGCATCAATTAGAATCGGGAACGCGGCCCGAATATTTTTTCCTATTACTTCGGGCAAATGTTTTGACTTCAAGCCTCCAATCTTTATCTTCATATCGGTCAGTTAAATTGAAATTAAAAAGGTCTAGACACGTGAAACTTGTTCGTGACAAACTCAAAAACTACTGCATCGATTTTCATGCTGTTTTCACCAATGGATAGAGTGGTTCTCAAGGAAGGTTTTAGTATATTCTGATTTCTATATTTGTATCTGTATTTTTTATGGTGTACATAATAAAGAGTATTCTATTCTATTCTATATAATAACTATCCACGCGGGCCAAGCCGCGGGCATCAGCTAGTTAACAATAAAATGCTATATATTATTATGTAATTATCGTAGATAATGAAACGATATTCTTGTTTTTTAATATAACAGTACCTGTCATTTACAGCTACTGAAGAATTATAATCATGTTGTTTTTCATTATTCAGCCATCATACTAGATAGAACATCGCTACATTGTTCGACCATCATGTTTTGTTTAAAGTATTCCGTCAGTATCTCACGAACGTGTGAATCGAACTTTATTTATACTTCAAACTGTTATTACTATGGTAAACGTAATAAAAATAGTATGTTATAGCAAAAAGTAATTATTGCCGTTTCACACGTGGCGCGGTTGGAGCGAGAGACGAAACAAACGCTCGGGATTGATTTGATCGACGTTATCAACAAGCGGACGGGAATACGTACAGTTGGATAATTTACAGTTGAATCAAGGATTTGCAGAACGATCATTAAAACTCTACTTCATACAGACTGTGGTATTTAATATTCACTTAATAAATTTAATTACAAAACCGTTCGAGTAGTTTCATTGATCATTACCAAGACCATTCCTGTCAATTCACAATTATAATGATTACGTCGCGAATCCTTTAACCTATCCTAAGTGCCTACATAAAGCTTACTCTTGCCTGTCTCTCCCTCTCGCTAAACAATAGTGAAACACTTTACTTTAAATTAGATAAAACAAGAACACTCCTAAATCTAATCAGAACGAAGTTCCTGAATTCTAAACGAATCTAGATCTAGATGCAATCAGTTCCTTCCGCGCTCGAACAGCCGGCCCGAGGCGTTGCAAAAATAAGTTCGAGTTAAGTTTGGCCCGTCTAATTCTGGGTTTAACCTTTCCGAGGTGGTTCGCGGACTAATAATAGAAGTGCGAGAGAAACAGTGAGCTTCAGAGAATGCACGCCGCATACTCGCTACAAACGCTACTGAAAGAGTACAGAAGGCGCACTGGGAATGTGTGATGATGAGGAACACAGACCTGAAAAGCACTACTGCCTTTACTTAGGCTTTCTAAAAACCGCTTTTATGGCAGATTTCGCTTGTCAGCTAAACATAAACAATGCTTGGTATCATTCAAGATTCTTTGCTTTTCCAGTTGACATGAGAAAGACTGAACTTCGTCGTATCATTTTGTATTATGAGTGAGATCTGTCTCCGCATTGTACGTATCTTCTGCCTCTACTTTGTGGTTGATCCGTACAGGCGCACCTGGACCACTCCCGTTAAATTGTCGGCTGTAAATCTGTAACGCTCGTGTGTGCTTTGCACTACAATCACTTTTATGATAATCTGTTTGTTATTCCATAAGCTTTTAAATCTTAGATAATCTAGCTGTCTGTAGGCGTTATAGTAGGAGTTTGCAACATTGTGACTTACAGTTGTTGTAAACCCAATTACGTCCCGAAGTAACAATGGACCAGACTAGTTGGCGTGTTTCTGTGTGCCAAAGACAAACCGGATCCATTGGTATTTAAATGTGTGCTCACGACACGCTTTATCCTTTGAATAATCTATAGGAAACTCTCGTGAAATTATTGTGAATTACATTTTCATGTAGAAAATTGATCTTAACAGTCAGGAAAGGAGTACTTCAAACGTTAACATCCAGTTCACATCAATACACTCAACTGCGCAGTTCCGTGTTCTGTTCCGCGCATAGCAATTAACAAGCGACTCATAAAACTGTGAGTCAACCTGCGAACCTACCAGCACCCACCCTGTGTACTAACATGGTATTTATCATCTTCATAACCTTGTCTCACTCACGTCCTATGATGCCAGATATCACATCATCGTGTATAGCGGAATGATTAATTCATGGCTGATTTCATGTGATAAGCTAAATTGTGATTCAGAATAAGTATCGTTTTTGGCGAAATTTTCCTTTAACGGAAAATTCAAACGTTAAACGTCAAAAACTAAACGTTTGTCAATGGACAGAAGTTATCAAAGTTACTATTCATACATAAAAAATATCACAGATATTAGCGGAGCGTCCAAATTAGAGTTACGTTCAAGGTCTAATTTGCAAATGAATCAATGGTCTCTCAAATGTCTGGATACATTGTTCGTAAATGTTATGTTACTAGCTACACAAATGTTCGAGTCTTCGAGGTACCGCGCTGCGGTCGTCCCGACTGGTACCACGAGACGATGGAAACACTATCAATATCCACCCCCTGGAACGTGCACACTTGGCATGCTTCCCCAGACGTTTGAGTTATACCAAAACCAGAAATATTACGAATAGAAATGAGTTTCAACATGCATAACCTATGATCTATGTTTGTTATTTCAATATGTCGTTACTTTATACAAATATTTGGACACGGTTACACACAATGGGGTTTAATGGGAACAATTAGTATTTACTTGCTTAAATATGTTTAAATTCGTTTTTAGGGCCCATGTGGTTTCCGCGCATTATAATTTATGATGTGTTTATTCTATCTTTCCGTTCCATCTGCGCGCATTTATCAATGTTGCAGTTAGTGTCCGCAGTCTCATAATTATTCTGGTAAACATCAAACAAGTTTGTTACGTTCTGTCAACGTTATCTTGGTCTCAATGGATTGGTTCGGTGTGGTCTGAAGTCGCCACGAAGAAGGTGAAGCGCGGTGTAGCCGGACCACCAATCTAAAATCAATCGTGTAAACATCGGTTGTTTCGGGGGAAGTTCGATTAAGCCGTTTTAGATTGGTGCGCATAGTCCATAAACACATCGCGCCCACGCCGCCCCACGTTCACTAAATTATCACGGCTATATCCGCTGATGAACTCAAACGGCCTATTGTCTTATATCAACCAGCTACTAGAAGAACTCAATTACAATTTTATAGCCACCAAATAAATGTGACAATCTGCAGATTCTAATTAATTCAAGTGAGTAATTCGGCTTTATTTGATTATCCACACAACACGCGATGTTCTAGCGTATTATCTTTTAATCCAAGTTGTCGCATAAGTAATCAGTTTTACATTATTACGAAATCTTTCTTGATATTACGTAAACTGGATTAAGGAACACACAGTAGTTACATGTTCATGTTCGGTGGCGCGTCATGAAATTAGTTAATTTGAAAGATCACTGAAACGAACAAGCATTATTCAGCTGGTTTTTCGCGTGGTAGTAAATGTAACAATGACAAAGCTACATAATTCAAACTTTAGCTCAACGTCGTTGGGTAAAATTAGGCGTAACTAATGTGAGCGACGGTTGAGAAGCCTTACAAACGAGCCGGCAAGGACGCCTGACTCAACATGGCGTCAGCATTGAACACTCGATTAGCGAACCGCAGACACATTCCTTATACGATATGCTATCTACGTAGGCTCATTTATTGATAAACTTGAACAACTAAAGCAATTTGAGAATTTGTCAGTGCAATCATCTGGAAAACAAAATGTAGATGACAAGAAATGTGAGTTCGATGGTATGTAAACGATTGTAGATTTCAGTGTAACAATAGAATTGGCTAGAGAAACATGCGGAAGAAGTTACTACCGACTGCGGAGTAATGGCGGATGGGTCATCTAGTCATGCACGGGTTACTGCCCGGGTTATGACTCGGCGTTTATTTATTATTATTTTAAAACATTTATTTCAGACCAAGTCTATATTATTTCTCTTTATGCAGAGCAGGGTAGGCATGCAGTCTTGAGATCAAAAGCATACGCAGTGATGCACCACTTCAAGGAACGTAATGAACTGATACTCTAAAGCTTTCAAGTTTTTAGTAAACACTTGTCACATAATGAAGAATAATAATAAAAATTGTCTTCCTAGTCCCTCGTAAACTTTGGAGTCCAGACTAGCCAAAAAGCAAGGGAGCTAATGAGGTGACAAAATACACTTTTTTTAGATTTAAACATTCATAAGTGATTAAATGGTCCAATATTATTGAATATAAGAAAAAAAATCCTTAGGGATAACAGCATATTTTTTTTAAGTTCAAATAAGAAAATGTTTTCTTACGGAAGTAAAGGTATGGTAACAGAAACTGACGGTTAGGTTAACCGTTCAGTCACAAACCCTTTGCAACATGAAAACGTTTTCTCTATTATCTATTGTAATAAACAAGGTAAACGAGAGGTAAGTTAGGGCGATGCTCCGGGCCGACGGACACGCTCGACCACGCGAGTAACTCGCGAGAAACACGCTGGCATGCAGCCAACAGAATATGCAAATTCATTTGCAATTTCACAGCGATTCTAGACAAGTTTGAGTGGGTACGCGGGATGTCAACAATGTTTATCCTTTGCTTTGTATAGAGATAGTTGAAAGTATGTTTTGAAAG
This sequence comes from Lithophane leautieri, assembly GCA_949152455.1. Lineage (NCBI taxonomy): Eukaryota > Metazoa > Arthropoda > Insecta > Lepidoptera > Noctuidae > Lithophane > Lithophane leautieri. The sequence goes on along the minus strand of OX424469.1, from coordinate 1,153,965 downwards.
TGCAGTCTTTTTACAGTTCTTTTTTAGTCCGTTCATAACTGTAAACGAGTTTGATCGTTAATATGTCTGGGTGTTTCATTGCTACAAGTTTAATTCTAAAAATAAAATGGTCACAGGACAACTGCTGGGCTACAGTTTGTGTGGTTGAGCTCCAAAGAGTTAAATCAACCTGTGATTCAGAATCTGAAAGGGCAGTGAGCGTGCAATTAGGACGACAGTGGGTCAGTGATGTAGACAATGTACGGGGGAGGTATTCCTGGTGTAAGAGTCAGATGTCTTCATCGATATAAAGCTTGGCGCGCAACCAATGACTAAACCTCGTACTATTTCACGGTATACGTTACATCAATACAAAAGTTTTTTTCTTTTATGTTAATGACACTTTCTTGTTTCTAGATAATGCGAGACTCTATAGTCTCGCATTATCTAGAAACAAGAAAGTGTAACTCTACAATCTTGCTGATGTGTATGTGACGCCTATGCGTCGTAGCAAGATTGTAGAGTTTTGATAAATAGCCAATCGTTTGACAGCAGGTGCTTCCGGACGTACAAAGTATCACAATACAAAGGCTGACTGGTTTAAAGTATTTGAATTGACTTCCATCAAGCTATTGACTCAGTAGGTTGCGGTCGCGAAAATACCAGTCTATTCAATATTGCTGCGGTTTGACATGCATTCACACTAATAATTATGTAAATCATGCATCATGCATAAGCAGCCTATAACGTTCCCACTGCTGGGACACAGGCCTCCTCTCGAAGAGAGCCGTAATCCATCATGCGGGCCCAGTGCGGGTTGGTAGATGTCATATGACTTCGAATTTTTGGTTCTAGGACATGCCGGTTTCCTTACGATGTATTTCTTCACCAGTTCGTAGTGGTGATGAAATAATATACACAAGTTTCTGTAAATAAATATGTAAATACCATCACCGAATTGATGGACAGCATCCCGCACATTCAATGCGATGCGATGATTGTGCGATGCGATGCGTGGACATTGATGCATGAAATAATTACACACCCACCGTTTAAATAGCTGTGACGGTTGAATTAATTATGGGGCATCCATTGTTCGCGCCAAGGTTTTATGATAATTACAATGAAATATAAGCAAAGCTATAGCAAATAACTTGAGTGTTAGTAAAACTAGTGTTCCAGATCGTTAATATTTCAATGCAGTGAAGCCAAATGTCCGCGAATATGTCACCAAAACATAACGTAACACTTCGCCGGGAATTTGTGCGTTCATCAGTTATCCGCCATCTTGGTTGATTTAAATCACAGTTGCAATTACCCGACACAAACCAGAAGCTGGGTGAGAATTTCTGCGGGACAGAACATTCACGCGCCGTTAGCACGAAACGTCCACTTTAAACCTCCGACTCATTACAAAACAGAGGTACGTGTTAGATAAAACGAGGAAAATAATAACAGCGTGGTGCTAATTGGCGTGTTGAAAATAAGATTAACCGCAAAGACACGAGTAAAACAAATGATCCTGTGTGGATACATACGCCCGGGAAGGAGAAGAACAATAAATGGCGGAGCGGAAGTTCTTTCTTTTTAGTGTGGTGACTAGCCTGGTGTCAGAGTTTACATGCCGCCCATGGGCCTCTGACTTGGCTTCACATGCCGTCGAGATATATCTCTCAGGCATGCCGGTTTCCTCACGATGTTTTTCTTCACCGTTTATGAGTGAGTGGTCATTAATTATACAATACGCAGATGAATCCGAAAAGTCAGAGGTGCGTGTCTTGGGTTCGAACTCGAGAACTGTGACTTGACAGTCCGACGGTCACACCACTAGGCTATCACTGGTATGAAACACTGGAGTGGAGGTAAATACATAATAATGAGACGAGACAGTCCAACCATTGATGCATTACGTCATTAATTGCATGTCTCCCATTCGCTTTGGCTTTTGTACTAAAAGTATGCTTTATTTTTCATCATAATATCTTCATAATTCTTTATCTGGCGAATAATGCGCTACCGAGTGACTGATGTTGTTAGAAATGTGCGAGTTGGATAAGATATTTACTAGATTTTTGTGCGTGTAAGCAGTCCTGGGCGGTTTCAGAGTTCTGTTTCATATTTCTGAAAATACTGGTTTATTATTTATTGTGCTTTGTTGAGACAAGATAAAACTTTTAAAAATATTAAATTTCTCGTACCGGGCTTTAGTTTTGTTTTAGCGTTCCGCAAATATTATGTTAATTGATGATGACATCATTTCTAAATGCTAGCCCAACTAAACGTCAATTATTTTACCATCCATTCGTTTTGATCAAATATAACATTGAAACTATAATTATTTTATTTAAGAGCCACTATTTTAAATGGCGACAATAGGTCATAATTATGTCTGATGTTGTCTTCTGATGTCAATGTCGGGGTAGGATTAAGAACACAATAATCATAAAAATAGTAGACATAACTCCCATAACCCTTCGGGCAAGCAAGGCGTGATGTTATGTGTGGTAGACACATACATAAATTGAATCACGTTATATCCAAAACTCAATCAGCATTCGTTTCACTCCTCAACTGTTATGAATGTACGTGCCAGTTTTCACAACATCACATTTCGTGTTTAAAAACTCGGCTGGTCCGTAACACGAGAAAGTGTTGTGTGATGAGATACGATGTAAAATGTTCGGAGGGACCGTTCGCAGTACAATCGATGGCAAAGTTGCTTGACCGGCCCCTAACCTATTTTTATTGTGAACTCGGATTAGATGGGTAAACAGGCGCATGCGCTGTTAGCAGTCTTTTATCTTTTACGAGCCATACATCAAAGGTAGAGGCCGAGTGGCCGACGAAAACGAGTACAGATATCATTGTCAAGTTACACTTGCAAATGGGCAGTGATTGCTAATAAACATAGGGCACGAGCACGACGGAGACACGCGAGCCGGTTTGATTGAAAGCTAACCAGTCGCTAACGAGCTGACGACCGCGGTTATAAATAATGAATCAGTTCTCATGACATAAGCTTTCTATGGAACATATCGACATGAATCTTATGGTTGTAAATAGTAATCGATTATGTGACAGATAGTCAATAATAATCAAAAGTGTAATGGCTAATGGCCGAGGTATCGGGTCAATCGAAGTGAGACGCTTCGTATGGACACAATAGAATCGAACTAATTGGTCGTTCGCCTCCATGATAATGGGCTATGGACTGGAACTCTGTGAGGTCGAGCCCACCTATGACTGTATTGCAAATTAGCATTTTTATAGTCTGCAAGGGGCACGAAATTATACTGATCGTTGTTGGTATGAGGGGGGGTCTACCAAGATACGGGTCCGCCCGAAACTAATTGATCTGTCAAAACAAGTGACAAATTAAATGTTTCGGATGGGCAAAAACACATCGGTATTACTATGCGTTTGCACTGGAGAAACATTCAAGACAAAACATGTTGAAATCTCTAGTTCCTGTCAAAAATTGTATGGAACATTGACAGAAAATAGAGATTACAACATGTTTTGTCGTAAATGTTTCGCCAGTGCAAACGCACGGTTAGGGACACACTTGTCAAATCGTGTTGTTCATTTTTAGTTCGGGCTCCGAACTAATCTTGTGTCTGCAAGCGATAAATAGTAAGAAAGGCCTGTAACTTCGAACGAAATTACGGATTTTGTGCTTAGAATGTAGACCCCAAGAACCGAGGTCGTAACGTGGAAAATCCAGATTGCAAACACGGACGACGATAATCCAAACATTGAGCGCAAATACCGGGGATTACCGACAGACGACGGGATATTTTCCGACGTTTCAGCGGCCGGGCGGGCCGTGAAACTCGTCACGCTATTACCCCCCGACACGTGTGGCTATCGATCGCACCGCAGTAGGAATGGGATCTTTAAAATCTTACCAAGTATTGACAAGAGCCAACAGGAAAAATTGGGACGAATTAATATAGAGCACGCACGAGGTCTGCGCTAATTTATATTCAGTCGGACTATCGTCTGCATTTCATTTGCAGAAAACAATTTGTTTGCATCGGTTAGTAGTGAAGCATACCCAAAAGTTTCTATGAGTTTGTAATCATGTTTACAGCAATTTATCATCGCATGGGCGCCAATTACGCATTCTTCCGCAGATTATTATAATTGCGTAGATGGGACGCGTACGCTACACAAGCCGTGGTCAGCTGTCGATGAATCGTCGGCGTCGGCGTCGGCGTTGGTAAGATTCGAGTTTGATGCTCGCTAGCATTGTTCCACAAATAGCGCGTGTGCGCTGTGGAAGCGCTCGGCGGCGGCTATCTCTGTCTGACGAGTGAACGACTCCTTATCGCGACGTCCGTGACATCACCAGCAAACCTCATGCCAACTAGAGAACTGTTACTCCGGTTTGCTATCTTTTCGTATATGAACTAAAAATATTCATCCGGGAACGTGTGCTAGTAACGTCGTCGTCTTACTATCGATGAAATGGACGATGTTGACGATGTGGGCGGCGTAATTTTGCATTCATTTCTGGTGCACTCGTCCTCGCAACATACAGGAGAGTGCACTTGAAATCCTATAAAACGACCTTTTAACATTCCTAATACTGAGGTCGTTGAAACATGTTGGACGATACGTCTTTGTGGATATCATCGCAAACACTCACGCTGGCGCCCACGGGTGATTATACCAAAAGAAAAAAAACTTGAAAGCGGACCGCGAATTTACACATTTCTTGTTGTTAGTAACACCGAAAATAAATAATGTAACTAGCGGTTGTCAAGCTGTGCCGACGCAGCAATTTGTTTTCCGGAAGACTCCGCATCCGCGCCGCGCATCATGATGAATAGCGCGATACGCGTAATGTAACATGTAACCAATGCAAATTATCCACTTGACATTGGTCTTTATACACTTCTATCAGACGTAAATAATTCATTGTATAGTTCCAATTGATTGTTGCATAAAAGCGGTCAAGTACAAGGTCTTGGCGATATTTCACAATTCGCAGATAAATTACACAAAAAATTAAATATCATTTTGTGGTCTCATTACATTGGGTTTACAGACGTGTGACAAGCGGAGTCTGCTAACAATTGGTATCGTGCTGGTCAAGTGGTCTAAAAATATGAGTGGTTAGATCTATATGTTAGGTGTCCCCACAGCGGCGTGTCCGCAATACATTGGTAGTAAGCCAGTCGATTTGCCAAGAGCAAATGCGGTGGTGTTGTAAACAATCATCACTAGTACGACGGCGGGGCATTAAAATTATTATTGCAGAACGCGTACGATGTTCATTACGGATGGAAGCTTGCCCAAAATAATATTTATTGATCTAAATCAAATGGGACTACTTAAATAGAAACTTAAGAGCTATCGAGAATAATTCATTTTACCAATCACAATGTCATTTCTACATTTTTTATTCACAATATTTTAAGAGACGTGTTTAAGACTGGTTTTAAAGCCATATATGTCTCGGTCGTTCGTCAAAAGCGATTTCCAGCTATTCTAGGAAAGAAGTAGGTAAACCGACGTTAAATTTCTAGGAAAACCAGAGTTCCTGATATTATTCGTACGTAATCTCTTTACGTCTCTAGCTAGCATTATGTAACATCAAATTATAGTGTAGATTAGAAGTAAAGTTGTTCTCATTGCGGTGAGATGAAACTGGAATCGTTCTTTAGCGTAAGTGATATCTCGGCTACTCGAATTTATTGCCAGCCCGCTTTATATTAGCTAAATTACAGGCTTGTTGGAACAAGCCTAGTTCATGGTATTGCGGGAGCTAAATCAGCGTAGCTTGTTTGTTGGGGGATTTTATCGATACTAAGTGTTTTTTTTAGGGTTCCGTACCCAAAGGGTTAAACGGGGTCCCGTTTTTTTTTACTAAGACTCCGCTGTCCGTCCGTCCGTGATAGTTAGACAGTTGAAATTTTTACAGATGATGTATTTCTGTCGCCGTTATAACAACAAATACTGAAAAACAGAATAAAATAAATATTTAAAGGGGCTCCCATACAACAAACGTGATTTTTTTTTTGCCGTTTTTATAGATAGTGGTACGGAACCCTTTGTGCGCGAGTCAGACTCGCACTTGGCCGGTTATTTTTAATTTTAATTTTGGATACTTCGATACCAAGCGCTTCTACCTTTATTTTCAGACTAGCGACAAGTGAATGAAATTGTAATAATATACGAGACGATGTAACGCCGCATTTTTCACTGACTTTTAATTTACGCTTCATCTGGGAGTGAAAAAAAAACACGAGACTAAATGTACCACTTACATAATTAACTGGGACAATTCAAAAGAGTCCACGCGACATGTGGATACGACATCGGTGAGGGGGTGTTACTACAGAACGATTTGATGGACCTACTGTAAAGCTAACTTTGATAAAATATATCAGCGAAGTTCCTATGAAAATACTCATGTCTTTTGGCACCAATTGCAACTGTTTTATGTATCGAGCATCATAAGCTCAATATAACGTTTGTATTTACTTAGCCAGCCGGTAGTCGGATGTTTAGGCTCTGGCTAGGTTCGGGTGACTGAACGCCACAAAATAACTCTGTCCAGTTGCCTCATGTTCGGAGCATCGATGGCACATTCCATGTTGTATGAATAATGATTTTATATCGCAGGAACACACGCCACGTTTATCGGGCATCCGTTTGTTAGCAACAAATTAATTTGCTGGTCTCCCGGATGTGCCGTATTGTATTGTGGGCTGGAAACTTAATAAGGCCACCGTCTACGTCATCCAGGCATCATGTTTGTGTACCCTTTGTATTGCTATAATAAAAGGATTGCTTTGGTGTTTGCTCACGTCTGGATGTTTTATCATTAGTGTTGCACTCTTTAGCCTGGCAGGTAATTGATGTACGTGACTGGCCTGAGTGGTTAATATGTATTTCTATCCGTCCATCACGCTTTTATCACTAGTTGCACAGGCGTTTATTGTCGGATTCAGGACCCAGCACTATACAAAAAAACACACAAATATATCTTCATACTAAATAATCTTGATTGTGGATATCGTTCAAGTTTATCGAAGTTGGTAAGTAGCTCTCAGTTTCCTTGAAAAATAGCATAATATCCTTGATAATGAATGAGCCATATTATATCATATTTGTTGGAAATGATAATAATCAACAGCTATAAAATTATGATGCTTATGTGTATGTACTTACGATGTTTTAGTATCGGATTAAAATTGAGCCGAACACTAATTTATACAGTGCGTATCAAACACGTCTATCATTTAAATTATTCATTGGAAATTACTACTTTATTATTGCTTTGATATCAGTACAATTCTTTTTATATCGAAAAGCGCGACGTAGACGTACCAATCGATATTTTTGTCGAGTCGATTCCGTTATACCTAATCATCGAGCAATGTCGTGCAGCCGATGACTTTACCTCTGACAGAAACAAGGGTCAGACAACATAAGAATAAAATAAAGATGAAAGAATACGTGCATGAAACAAGGGTTGAATTTTCTATCCAATTTATTTTGCTAGACTGGATTGTGAATTATTTCATGTAAATAAATGTGGGTAATAAACTAGTTATACTCGTACATCTAAATTGGGTACATTTTATCAGCTCAATGTCAAACAAGTCACATTGCGTATTAATGCCTACACAGACCTCTATCTCTTTAGTTCTTCAACGTCGCACTTTGTATGAATAGATAGACTGAACAATTACTAGGTAGTCATGTTGCAAACGAGGTACTGTGTTACAAGTGTAAAGAGATGGCAATTGTAGTGTTAATTAGTGTTCGCATCTCGCCCTTTTGTCATGCTAACTGTGCCCCAGCTCGACGTAGTTGTAAACAGGTTCTACAAGTCCGTCCTTTGCCAGACTGTATTATTATATGTATAACATGAATAATTTATATAAAATCGGAGAGGATGTTGAGGTTTGATCTTCTTGAAGCGCCAAATTGTTATTACGTGGCGGCATTAAATTTTTTACGAGTTTAAATATTTAAATCCAAGCAACAAATTATATGTTTAGAAAAGAAAAGAAACGTAAAACTAGTCGTTAAACAAACAAGTTGAAAATGTTGATTCGTTTTTGCTTCCATATCGTAGAGATGGGACGGTTGATCGACACACCATTAATACATCTATTAAAATTGGCGACATCGGCTTGATAAGGGAAATGTCAGGGCCGGCCGATGTGCACCGAGCTTGTAAACACACAAACATTGACCATGTGACGTGCATACCTCGAAATAGGGTGCCGCCCACTTTTTACATACTGCAGGTCATTCGAGCGAAACCTAAGAGGCCAGTGAGCCAAATCCGTAAACATCTCGTGCTATTGTTTGTCTAGCTACTTTTAATTTTTACCTGTTTCATTCTATAAGCTTGTTCGGTAACCGAACAGTTTTTTTTTCTCATCTCGATAGGTACATTTTAACATTCTAGTCGCAAAAACTACACCAAAGATGAATGTGTGGGTTCAAAATAACAGTTTATTCACGAACATTTACAAGACTCATCATTCCGCTGCATCCGAATTTGCGGAGTGAAACTTTCACAAAAAAAAAGTCCATTTCTAGTCTGTAGTGTAACGGTGACTCCGTTTTCAATCGCCGAGTCGATGACGTCACCGCTTTGTACTCCGCCAGTCCAATTAAGGCACCCACTAAAGAGGTTTACCATTAATGCCTTTTAAATTGTAGTTCAGATTACAGTGACGAACATTACATTTATGGGGTTACTTCTATACTTCTATTTTAGGTAGCTCGCAGAAATGAGCCAGATTTATTGTTTTATGAACGTTACGCGCTTGTTTGGTTATGACTTGCTCCAAATTTTTTATTAGGTTTTCCCATGGATGTTCGTTAGTAATGGATATGGGGCAGCTGCTTGAATCACAAAGGAGCTCGTCTTGCATACTAATGAGGGTTATGTGAATTCTTTTGCACGATTAAACCCTGACAATAGGTTAAGGAATCGTTGAGATGAATGGTACCATACATTCACAAAAGATTGCATACTCAATTTCTCACAATATTTCTTCTACTTGCCGGGAACACGTCATGCAGTTTTATTTCATCAACGATTTTTTTTTTTATTTCATACTAAGCTGTTCAAATATTGTTTGATACCGCGTGTGTGAGTCCTCGTTCTAAAGACAATGCTCCCCATCCTTATCATTACATTGTGTATGTCAGATAGCGGCTTTTTCGGCTCAATTCAAATACTTTTGTGTAAACTCACATGATTCGCATGCTAGTTTGATCAGGTGTTTGTTCAGGCGTTGTCTCATGTTGAAATGTAAACATTTCTGGTTTTAACTGCTGACGGCATTATGCCCGGGGTCTTGGACTCATGTGTATACTTATGATTTTAAAGTAAAACAGGGTTCAGTTAGTATACTTTTCCTTTGAATTCAGAAACCAATTATTAGTCTACCACGTTTCCGCAGTGTAAGTTGTCAAACTCCTTTTGGATTTTTGCATCCCGTGGACGTATCCTCGATAATGTATTGCTTTTTGAAAGCATGCTCGGGTATCGATTGCGCTAGAGAATTTACATTTGACTGTTGCAGTGATACTCAAATGTAAATGGACCAACCGCATCTGTTCAGACAAAAAAGTCGACCTTGTTGAGGCAAACGCTGGATGTATTCTCAGATTAGGCCACTCCCTTCCGCCGATTTCTGTCGTGAGACGACCAAGGGTTTATAATACAGATGGGATTGGCAGCACCTCACACAGCATCTATAGACAACATCGGATTACATTCCCTTCGTGTGCCAAGCGCCAATGCGCTCGACTTGATCTTGCTATAACGATCCAAGGTGGCCCAGGTATCTTTTGAAGACTTTGAACCAATTGAGAAGGAATCCTTGACTTAATACTCTCAAGATAACAGAAGATTTAGAAGAGGAATTTGGTAATGCCACAAAGTATTTTCTCTTCCAGTAAACCTTTTTTTTTAACATACGCATTGATATAGGCAGGAAGTTAAAAAGTAAAGGACATTCTCAATCAACATTCACAGCACTGTAATTGTCCAATATTTTGGCGACACATATAATTAAACACACATCACGTGTTTGTTCAGCATTGTGTACTTGTGTGCTAAACAGTGCTACACGTGTGTGTAGCACTGTTTAGCACACAAGTACACAATGCTCATGTGTATGAACAATGATAAAGTGCTGTTTAAACGTAGCCTACGTGGTGATAATGTTTTTATGGCGCGCGCGTAGTATGGATTAACTTATAACTGTTATAACTTGTGTAAGTACTGAAAATAAACGCTTCAATTGCGCGAAAGCTTGTTTTTTGAGTTCTGCAGAAGTAGCTCATTATCGTTGAAGTAGCAGACACAGAGGAAGTGGATCTATATAGGCAAAAATGTGGGCCATGCTCAAATTCCATTTGATGTTGAAAGGGACGTGAAAACGTCCCTTTCAACGTGAATATGTGCAGTTAGCATACAAGTTTATACTTAACTGGATAAGAATCCAACTAAGTAAACTTGAATGGTAAAAGACTGCGCTTTTGGTTCTACAATGTCTACGCTAAACCTTTCTCAATATCGTGGCCCAAAGTCCAAGCGTCAATATTAACAACCAAAGTGTTATCAAACCACAATTCGCCATGAAACTTATCGTGGCAGCCAGTAAAAACATTTACTCGAAACTACACCATAAAAATTGTTTTCATAAACAGATCAGGCGTAAGCCCTTACATTTTTATGTGCATTTACTCAGTCAATTAACGTTATGAGCACCGTATAAGGCTTAAAATCGACAGCTAGGCACAGCACATTCCAAAGGACTCTAATCGTAGATATTCAAGCATGGCTCTTATCTGCATTACCTTAGATGATAATAATATCGATTACAAGTGCGATATGAAATTTATTACATTTGTAATGAATCACAATAGGTATCGATGACCTTAATTTTAGTACGTGCCTACATTGAATTGATAGCGAATTAATTGTATCATATTTTTGCTTTTATCGTTGCTATGAGAGGAAAACAGACTATTTATGGCTTTCTACAAACAGGTATTTGGTGTAAACAAAAAATACAGACGCCATATTTTCGCGTTAGGTATGTCCACTACTAAAATGACGACCATCTAACACTACCTATTGGGGAAAATTTAGCACGAAACTTCCAATAACAGGCTTTAGAGGCATAACAGATCTCTGATTCCATGATGTTCGCACACGAGGATAATACTGAACAGGAAAAATCGTTTTCAATCAGCTTTTAGCGATCAACAGGTGTGTTAATTATTTCTAAACACTAATACCTAATTAGCGTATCAAGTTGAAAACACGTAAGGTATTTTTAACGTGACATAATATACGAGTGAGTCCGATACCTAAGTAGAGAAAAAAAAAACATGTTTGAAAGTGAAACGACATCATTCAGTTGTTGTTCTAACAAAAGGTCGTAAAGAAGTTACTGATTATGTTAGTGTCCATTGGTATTCTTTCCTTAATATGAGGATGGATGACAGTTCTAGTCATGGATTAAATACCTAGGTATATTTTATGAATAAAATGGACTGCGGTTACATGAGTAACGGTTGAAAATCGCATTCATAACTTGCAAATCGCTAGACCGATGGCGACGCTGCAGTTATTTCGATAGCAATAAACTAAATATTCGAATCTAATCGTCTTGCTTTTATCAGATTACTTTTGGGCCGTTATTATTATTTAATCTTGTCATCAGCTATTATGTATTTTTTCCATACATCAAGTAGGTATTTTCCTCCATGATAATAAATAAATAAATTATCATTTTGCCATTCGGTTTTTACAGTGTTTTTTATTTCGCTTTTTCGGTTATCTAATCTTATCGTAGTAACTAGGATTTTTTACGTTTCAATTAAGATAAACGGAAATGTAATTCATATTTTCAATGCAAAGTTCGATCATCTATTTTTCTAATAACTGCATACTTATTAGATAATTTATGGTTTCGACAAAAATATGTAGGTAACTACTTCGACGGAAAACTTACTGGCCACAAGGAATGCGAAGAATTGTCGCGATTACGCTACGTAAAGATAAGTGCGGTGACTCACCGTCTGCGTCAACTTCGTTGATCATGTCTTGAAGCTCGGCTTCTGTGGGGTTCTGTCCTAAGGATCTCATAACGGTTCCCAACTCTTTCGTCGTGATGGTGCCATCGCCATCTTTGTCGAACAGTGAGAACGCCTCCTTGAACTCGGCGATCTGTTCTTCTGTCAGTTGATCCGCCTGAAACCAACAAACACAACTGTTTGAAATCCTACCGTAATTTGAAGAAAATAAGAACACATTTTTGATAAGTAAACTGGTTTATTTTTTTATTTAAGTTTTACAACAATACTTTTTATGCAAAAATATTAACAAATTTGTTTTTTTTTTTTAAATAAATGAATAAAAGCGTACAGTCTGGTTGACGACCATGTTTAATGAGTGTCAGATACAAAGAGACGGTAGACGAACGCGGGCGGTTATCGGCTGCGATAAGATTACACCAGAGATTATGTGTAATTACCGGACCAGCCTCGACGCGTCACACTGCGGTCTTTTACGCCACAGATACAAAATACTGCATTGCCACTTTTATCAATAAATACGATGTTATTGAGATAACATAACAACCACTTTAGAAATACAATTGTTACTTGAAAAGTGGTTAAGCCATCATACCTATACACTTACACTGTCATGCAACCAAGGCAACAAACTCATCACAAAATCAATAAAGCCTTAAGTGTAATCAATTGAGTAATTAAGTATTAACTTATAAGTACAGTAGATATGTCAAGAATGCATTCGGATGTCCTGTGGTTTTGGAATCCTCTCAGCTTAAGCAGTTGCATAAACACAACAGTAAATGTAGGTATATACACAACAACAACTTTGACCAACCTACAATGTTCAATTTAATTTATTGATGAACAAATCAACCAGCTAAATCCTTTACATAAACCAGTTAATAGTCAATGACTAACCTTTTTGATACATCCAACAAAAAAGCAGGCTACATGATCATTCAAGTAGCAGCTTTGGACAACGGACAAAAGTTTTAAATTCAAACTCGTTAAATAATGACTCCGCCCATATTCAACTGAATAACAGTTTCAATTCTATTATTTTAGCTGCCTTGATTAAAACAAATAAGTTGAAACTTTTAACAATAGGCATTAGTCTATTACCACATTTCTGAATATGTTTAGCAATAAGGAAATAGACACAAATTATACCATGCTGTACATTTTTCCTCAACATTAAAAGGTAATCATTAAAATATATTTGTACTATTACAATAGGCACTGGTTTTCCTGCTGATACACCCAGTTGTCGGTAGTATAATCACAGCTAAAAATACTACAGGCCATCTCTTATCAGCTACATGGCCTATTAATTATATAGTACCACCATTGTTCTCTAGCAAAAATATCATAGACTACAGTTTTTGTAACAAGGTAATCATGATGTTTAGAATAATTAGTACTTCACAAACTAAAGCAAACTACAGCAACTAGTTTATCGAAATATTATGATTGATTAGCTCGAAAACAACATTTAAAACATGATAATACATGATGCCAAATATTATCAAGGTAAAGAAGAAGAGGAATCTCTACATAACTGGTTTAGTAAGCTAAGTCAGAACAAATTAAACTTGTAAAACATTTTGAGCTTACATCTATATTTTTTGTGAAAATAATTCTATTGAATAGCCTTCAATTTAAAATATCGCCCTCTCTAATGATCTTACAACTTAAATTCAACTGCATCACATCAAACTAAATTCTCAGTATATCAAAGGCTGGCTAGTCATTATTATACCAACTACATACAAAAATGGTGCTATAATAACATCATTCAGTTCATTATCATGCATTTCCTTTGCATAATTGAATATGTCAGCCATAACAGGAGTTGACAAAGGTAATTTATCAGCTCAAGACATTCTTCCTACAAGTGACTGGCCTCCAAATAAGAATCAGGTTCTTATTAGCACAAACTGTTTGCTTTGCTTGGGAATGCTTTTGAGATAAGTAACCGAAATATTGAGAGAAAGTCGAACACAAGACGGATTTGAGTCAGCTGTGCTGTGCCAGACGCAACGATATTTACACACCATAGCGACACAATGCGATCCAAGAACTATCTGAGAGCCGAGCGGCCGGCGCACACACGGCTACAATACGTGTCGCCACACAATATTACTATTGTTTAACACCGCAGCCTCCCAGACCGCGTAGAAACGCGACCCGTTTAGCGAATTGCGTATGAAAAATATAGAAGCGCGCGTAGCGATGAGTCAACGGGCGTTTGACAGTTGCGCCCGGCCGATCGATCCACCGTCAACAGGGCGCGACTAGGCCTCCCAACATCGAAATAACGCACTAAATCACTTGTTTTCTTAGTACTAAATACCGAACGCCATGTTAGAGCGTCATAGACGGAGGGCTTCAATCAAATCTAACGTCAGTTAGCCGGCACCACCTACAAACTATGGCGACGGATGTTTCTGGAGCCTTTCTAACGGTCGTTTTATAAAGTTTAGAAATCCCGTAGCACTCGCGATCCTTCCTATGTATTTGTGATCATTAGTTCTGCATCCTGATCAAGACATAGGCTTCGTCGCCGATCCGCAATGCGGTAAAAAACGGCCATCACAATAATATAATGGAGGCCCGTCATCACTATAAACACCGATGCACCATATCCCAGAAATATAGCCTGGGACCAATTCAGGATGATCCCCTGAATGCACTCCCGACACCTTTCAGCAGAAATATCACTCACCATTGTAGATTAACTTGGATTATCAGGAGCTACACTAAAAAAATCACAGACTACGCCGCAAAAGCGACCGCACGGATCGACGGTTGAAACGATACTGCCGCCCTCACTCGCGCGAGCGGCCGCGCCGGGAAACTCGCGACCGCGATTCGCTTCGTGCTCGGTCACGAATCGTTCCGAATCGACTATTCGATTCACCGTATTTTCATATCCGTTTTCCGACGCTCGGAATTGTTTTTAACACTACGCTACAATCGTTTCGTTTTATAAGTTTATATTATCACTCGAACGTCCAAGTCCATGTCTCGGGACGCACGACACGGGATTAAATTTGATCCGCAAAGGATAGTCGGTTTTATATCGGGCTGGTGCGGCGGCGTGGACTGGCGTTCGGCGCGCGCCGATTGGCCGTCGCGCACCTGCAATGCGTCACTGCGGGCGCTAGCGGCGGCCGCGAAGCGAGTGGCGAGCGGCGAGTAGCGGCCGGCGCGGCGGCGGCATCTCACGCCTCGGGCTGCGGCGCGCGGCGGCTGCTCGGCTGCTCCCGGTCACCCCGATGCCCTAGTTCGCGGTCGAGGCGAGGGCGCGCCGCAGTGGCCGCCCGCAGACGCCGGCCGTGCTAACGAGATAACGCGGGGTGACGGCTGCCGCACGGGCGCAGGCTTCCCGCCACGTCGAACCGCCCATCATACGTGCCACACGCACTCATCACGGTTCGTGGCACGTCGCATTACTGACGCAATATGTATGCTTATGCAATGATAACTACAAACAACAAAACCTAAGGACACCCAAAACATATCAACTCACTCATGATCTCCTCATGATACACAGAAACGACTGGTGTTGATTGATGAATCCAACTGGTTATCGATTACCTATAACATCCACAAAAAGCGAAGCTTTAGCTATAGCAACACATAAAATGGAAAGCATAACATCATCTAAAGTCATTTCCACCAGGAGACGAAAATGTATAATATGTTATGTAGGTTTCTGTATGCAGAAAATCATTCTACAGTATTCAACATCAGCTGGACATAGCTTAGGACAGTCCTACATTTCTACAAGCTATGTGCCACAAGTGGTCGCAGTCACAAACAACCCACTTTTAACCGGGCAACTTTTTTCCGGTATTCAAGAATAATAAGAATAGTTATTAACGGTTTCAAATCTTCTACACCAAGCTCTCACCATAAAGTTTTATTGTAAAAATCGATTAAAATCGAAACTTATTAACAAAAACTGTTTGCAAGCACCGCTCTATTTTTGGCAACTAAAAAAGTTTGTTTGACAAGTTTTTTTGTAAAGTTTTTTTTAACGCTGATTATTATTTAAATAAATAATTAAATTTATTGAAATACTTATATTTACCTACGTTAGCTACTTACATAAAAATTGGTCACTGTCACTACACACTATAATCAGAGAAAAACAGATTTCCAACGCCATCTGTTATCGAGCAGAAGGAATCACATTTGGAATTGGAAATGATCTTCATCATCGATTCTAGTCATTGCATCTAGCAACATCGATGTTGCTCAAGAATTTGCAACCTTCTTTACCAATATTCCAATTAAAACTACGGAAACTTTAAATTCCTCGCCCTCACTTGCTATTGATTTATTAAGAGCAAGTGTTTCAGCCTGTCCTGTGGAATTTCAATTTAAACATATAAACCCTGTGGTCGTTGTAAAAGCTTTTAAGCAACTCAAGATCAAAATTACCGAAGATCTGTGGGGCATGTCTACTAAAGTTTGTCAATCCATTATTGAGACAATTGCACCCTACTTAGCTTTAATATTTAATTTGTGTGTAGATCAAGGGGTATTCCCAGATTTAATGAAGTACAGTAAAGTTATTCCACTTTTCAAATCCGGGGACAGCAAAGACACTAATAATTATAGACCCGTATCAGTTTTGCCGGTTTTCAGCAAGGTGTTTGAAAAAGTAATGTTAAATCAAATGCTCAATCATTTTAATCGTAATAACATCCTACACGATCAACAGTATGGTTTCACCAAAGGACGTTGCACAACCGACGCCGGTGTCACCTTATTAAAACACATCTTTAAGGCATGGGAAGAGGCACAAGATGCAATAGGTATCTTTTGCGACCTATCTAAGGCTTTTGATTGCGTGAATCACGAAACGCTGCTCTTGAAACTTGAGCATTACGGACTGGGTAAACTTGCGCTTAGCTTAGTAAAATCATATTTGAATGATAGACTGCAGCAAGTTCAAATAAACGGTGTGAATTCATTGGGTTTAAAAGTCAAAATGGGTGTACCACAGGGCTCGATATTAGGTCCATTCCTCTTTTAAGTATATATAAATGATTTACCTCATCTACTAAAAAACCGACCACAAATGGTGTTATTTGCTGATGACACATCACTGATTTTTAAAGTAAATAGACATGCACAGGAGCTTGACGACGTAAATAACGCTATGCTAAAGGTCCATAATTGGTTTACTATAAATAATTTGGTATTAAATGAGAAGAAAACGAAATGCATAAGATTCACTTTACCGAATGTTAGAAGTAGTGAATGTCACGTTGTACTGAATAGGGAGATACTAGAATTCGTCGAAAAGACAGTTTTCCTGGGGATCACGCTTGATTCAAAACTACAGTGGGGTCCTCACTTAACATCACTTGCAGGGCGACTAAGTTCAGCCGCTTACGCTGTTTGGAAAATCCGCCAACTAACAGACGTGGATACCGCAAGACTGGTCTATTTTAGTTACTTTCATAGCATCATGTCTTACGGTATTTTGCTGTGGGGACGGGCTGCAGATATTGATTCAATCTTTATACTGCAAAAGAGGGCTGTCCGAGCCATCTACAACCTCCACAGACGCGAATCTCTAAGGGAACTGTTTAAAAAAATTAACATCATGACGTTTCCTTGTCAGTATATATATGAAAACATTATGTATGTTCGGAAAAATCTACATCTTTTTAGTAAGATAAGTGACAGGCATAACTTTAACACTAGAAATAGGAACAAATTAGATCAACCACGTTTCAGATTGTCTAAAGTACATACTTCTTTTATGGGGTACTGTGTAAAATGTTATAATAAAATACCACCCGATATTCTTCAACTAAATGAGAAGAAATTTAAAACATGCATTAAACGCACACTATGTAGACAAGCATATTATAAGTTGGATGATTATATCGTAGATAAAAATGCTTGGCTTAATGCTGGTCCTGCTCCACAGGCACTTGGGCTCAATAGTTAAATTTTTTATATTTGGAAGAGTGGCTTCCCCTTTATTTTTTATTTTTTCTGACATTAGGAACTTAATGTTTATTTTGTATTTAAATTCTATTATATTAATCTCCAAAGTACATTGCTAACTATAGTTTTGTATAATTTAGAAGCACTTTTTCAATTTTGTAAATGTGAGTACCATGGGGCCGTTTCATATAGTATCACGTTGTATGTTGACTTGAAAGAGCCTGGCAGATGAGAGTATGTCATACTCACTTAAATGTCTCGCTGATGGTGGCGCGTGTGTTGGATCATTCGGTTCCCTACAAAATGGTTGAGCTGGATGGTGCTGATCCACGTGTCATGTTCGTGAACGGGCGCCGTCAGTTGAGACTGGTCATCTCTTATCTGCCAGGGCTTATTTTTAATCTTATATTTTGAATTATTTTTGATTATTTTTCGTTTGACATTGTTCTCACATATAGAAGCACGAAGAATACTGTACCCAGGATTTTGTAAAATCTATATACATTTTTAAAAGAGTGTCCTTGGAGTTTCTTGCCCGTTCTTCTCCATAGAGATCTACGAATTTGAATGGGCAACTAGCTTCAACTTTTTGACTAACTGACCGACTCTTTGACAATTCAAAAGTGCCTGTAAATGGTTTAATTGAAATAAATGCTTTGAGTTTGAGTTTGAGTTTGAGCAATGACTAGGATCTCGATATTTTATAACATAGGACATACGCACGTCGCTGCTATTATATGTATATTGGATTCACAACGCGGGTATCTAAATACGCTATATTGTCCCCCGTATTATAGCCCCTATTGTAGTTCAGTATAAGGCTCATCCCTCTTGGCTGGGAGGCGTATAGTTCACTGCGTATGAGGTATTTCGTGCCTATATTGAAATTCTTAGTCGCATCTACCTATATGGCTTTATAAGTGACTAGAGGTCGGCGTGTAAATAAATTAATTAATCTCAAAAATTCTGAAAAAACTTTATAATTCGAAAACTATGAAAAATTGCGGAGCATACTCATACTCTCTATATAGTAGGTACCAACCTAAATGCTTTAAAGTACTTATCTAGATACAGTCAGGGAAATTAAATGTTTAAATTGAACACAACGTCAATTTTTCGTGGTACAGGTACTTAATTAATTTCACTGACTTTACATATTTACTAATAGTGTTGCTAAAGTGTACCTACTATTATAAAAAGTACTTCTTATTTTACTGTAGGTAAGTCAGTGATATAAGTACAATTAATATTTTTTATTTTTATTTTTATATATTTATTTAAAGACAATTCATATTATACTTATACAGTAAAAGTTAATGAACATAATGCCTTGGAAGGTAGGTAAGCCTTTGGTGTGGGATGCAACGTGTGTCAACACCCTTGCGCCATCCCATCTTCCTAGCACGGCGGGCTGTGCTGGGGCTGCCGCTGCAGGTGCGGAAAACCTCAAACGGCGCAAATACTCAAATCTCATTGGGTCTTATATATTCGAGCCGTTTGGGG
The DNA here is from genome assembly GCA_949152455.1 of Lithophane leautieri. NCBI lineage: Eukaryota > Metazoa > Arthropoda > Insecta > Lepidoptera > Noctuidae > Lithophane > Lithophane leautieri. The sequence continues at coordinate 1,134,438 of OX424469.1, read as the reverse complement.
TTAAACCCTAGGGCCATGGGGTCCGAGTGCTCACTTAGTCTATCAAGACATCGCCAAGCGGTTGGTCGACTCTTCTCGTGACCAGAGGGCTGGCCTATTCTTCGGCTAAAGAATCAGCATTGCCATACAACGTGGCAATCCGTGGTGGCAATGCTGCACAAGCCTTTTGGGCACTTTTCCTGCTGACAACGATGCGGACGAATTTTTTGACGCACTATAGTGGTTATTTCCCCCCCCCTCATTTTTATATACATGTAGATAAATTGATTTTAATTTAATTGTATGTAATGTAGGTAAGTGTATTATGATAATTATTGTATGTTAGTGTAAAATATTGATTATTACTTACTAAATAATTTTTGGATTTTCGCCTATGAGGTTTGCAGTTCTTTCGATAGTGTATTGGGTTCGAGTCGCGACCGCGCCGAGTCACGAGCTCGTGCCTAGAGCTCTGAGCTCCGTTCGAGTTCGAAACAATTCGAACCAACTCGAAAAATAATACTTGAATAGAACCGTAAACAGTAGGTAGGTACCCAGTTACTTATTAATGTGGCAATTTATAACGAAACTTACCTGAAATAAAATGATAGGAATCCAACAGAGGTAACTTAGACAGCACGTTATTTTTCTTTCGTCATATTGGAAAATGTGCAAATGTTTTCTCATACACAAACGTATTTTCTTAGCCCGACTCCTGCTGGGCAAAAGATAAACATTTTAACCTTACGTTCGGTATTTTCTCAACCCGAGATCGTTCTCATGCGTCTTTCTATCGCATGTAAATTCTTGGCAGTTTCGCTACGAATACATCTAAACCAAATGTTTTATTCATAGAACATTCAAAAGAGCGTAGGTACTTACTTACACTTCATACAAAATATTGTACCTACCCAACAAAGTTACCACGCGTCTGATTCGATAACAATGAAAAATACTTAATCAAAAAGACTTTCAATCAACTTTGAGAATATTTCCAAAGAGTTGGCGGACACTTTTTTAAGTCGATGCCTTCTGATTTCAGTATTTTCAAGAGAAAACTGTAACTTGTTTAGACTCTGAAGGGAATACTTTATTTAACTTAACTTTGACGAGTTTTGCGACATAAAATCGAGTTTTCCAGATGATGTTACTTACCAAAGTTAGGAGAAAAAGTTTCGGGGGTACGGTATTAGATGGTATTATTCTTCGCTTTATTATTAACTAGCGTCCGCCAGCGGTTTGTCCTGCGTGATATCTTCATAAATTATAGCCTATGTTACTAAGTGATAATAAGTAAATAAAGCAGACTACTGATGAAAGAATTTTTGTAATCGGTCCAGTAGTTTTTGTGTGAGACAAACAAAAATCTTTTCTATGTACATGTAATATTAGTATTCTGATATATTTTTTATTTACTTAATAAAAAAAAAAAATATTCTTTTCTATGTACACGTAATTTTAGTATTCCGATATATTTTTTCAGCCGGTGTTTATTTATCAGCTCGTTAGTGCCCACCGCCTTAAATTTTTTAAATACTTATATAATTTTACTTTTTCTCAAACATGGAATTTCCAAAATTCGAGCATTATTTTGACAACCTTCGAGATAAGTCGAATTTGCGATACTGGTTGAAAATTTGCAAGTGCCCGGCCGGAAATGTTTGTATGAAAATCCACATCAGTCGTGTTTAGCGGCAAAATAAATTACTAAGAAAACTCGTACCTAATTGTCGTGTTAATTAAAAATGGAAAGAACTTTTTCTCAAATATGCTTGAAAATTCGAGCATTATTTTGACAACCTTCTTCGAGATAAATTAAAATTGTGGTCGAATAAATGCGAGCACCCGGCCGGCAATGTTGGTAGAAAATCCATACCTGTCGTGTTTAGCGGCAAGATAAGTTAGGTATTATGAAAACTCATATCTGTCGTGTAATTCAAAATGGAACGAAATTTTTACTTCAACACAATATGGCAACCAAGGAGGTAACTTATCAAAGATTTTATTTAAATTTCGATTTGGCTTGTAAATAGAGCTGTAAAGAAGGAACAAATGAACATAGTTATTGGCGCGTGAAAAAATATCGTTGCTCGTTATTGATTCTGGAATTTATAATTAATTTACTTAGTTTGAATTGCCGCGCATTATTTTAGAAAAGTACTATACAAAGTTTGGCCGCTACCAGGCATTGATGGACTCACGTATATGTGCCTCGGCTTCGCCTCGGCCCACATTTTCAAGATCGTGCGTCGTACATCAATGCCAATGTTCCAGGCCGCGACAGTAATGTACTATTATGTGAAGATCGCATTGGAAAGTTATTCAGGAAAGCGAGATTGCAGAAAAGCGAGAGGAAAGATGTTATAATTCGGGGCCCTCGATTCACATATTTTTTAATTCATGTTTGTTATCTAGCTCGACTTCCATATCGCGAGCGTATTCGTGGGCACAGCTAGTATCTACTAACACACGTTCCACCCACAACAGTACACCTAGCAAGTCAACAACGTAAACAAATTTAAAAAAAAACATGTAAGTAAGTACGTATGGTAAGCGATAAAAGTATTAGTTTTGAAGTAATTAGCGAGGCGCGGCCAGGCGGGCCCCATTACCGGCCGAGTGCGGTCATCACCTAATTGCGTTTACGTTCTAGATTACATTGATTACGCCGATAACTGAATTGGACTTACTACTCGAACGCTTTTTGTACACAAGGTGATGGGAGCTTTTAGGCTGGCATAATTTGGGTGTGTTGTTTTTCCATTATTGAGAGATTTCAGTTCTGATTGATTAAACTGTCCGTGATTAGGTGGGTTATAAGGTCATAAGGGTTATAAGGTCCTATGCTACAAGAAAGGCAAGAGTGATTGACCTGTTTGTTTAGTATGTGTGTTGTTCTCGTTAAAGCAGAACCATCCCATCTGGCGGAGGTTGTCCTAAGGGATTATAATCAATATAACCCCATAGGACACACATTTATAATATACTAGCTGCGCCCCGAAGTTTTACCCGCATCAGTCTCGATCTCGTGGGAATATCGGGATAAAAGTATCCTATGTCCTATTCTAGGTCATAGTCTACCCATGTGCCAAATTTCATCTAAATCCGTTCGGCCGTTTTAGCGTGAAAGCGTAACAAACAAACTCACTTTTGCATTTATAATATTACTAGCTGATGCCCGCGGCTTCGCCCGGTTGACAAAATAGATACTAAAGCCTTCCTCGAGAACCACTCTATTCATTGGTGAAAACAACTTTAAAAACGGTGCAGGTGCAGTAGTTTTTGAGTTTATCGCGAACAGAGGGACAGACAGACGCGGCGGAGGACTTTGTTTTATAATATGTAGTGATATAGTGAGGATTAGGATTGTGGAGCAGTTTGCGTGATAACATTCTGCAGTTATATCCTGTATGCCAACTTGACGAATTCTGACGACTTCTCTGCAGATTTTTCCGAATCAATATCATCTACATTCTTTTGCTCTTATCCCAACTTGTTAGTGGCATGTTGCCCCGACCACTAATAACTTGGTCTTTTTCTTCCACACTTCTCTATTAGTCGTCCTCTCGGTAATCAACTCTTTTCTAGCCATATCATCTTTCACACAGTCCATCCATCATTTCTTTGCGATTTAATATGATTCTAAAATCACTTTAAAAAACGTGAGGAAATCAAATTAATCTTTTCTCATTCCATCTAATGAAGTCATTAAGTTCCTTCCCGAAACTCGTGCGCCCGTAAAAAGTTGCAAATAAACCGTTAAGTAATAACATGCTAAACTTGAGATCGTGGAATTGATTCCGATGGGTCCCGCACCTTATAAAACGTTAGATAAGAAAACTTGGCGTATAAAAGTAATGATGTAGAAGTTTTTAAACGATTATTGTAACACGTGCGTAAGGGCCTACTTTCATGATACTTAACTTGGGCTTTAGTTTAAGAGATAATTCTATTAATGGGATTTTAAATTCATAAGAATAGTTAATTTTATTACAGGAAGAATGAATAAAGGTTGCTTAACTTTGGCGTAGGGTCGGCTCAATATTAATATTCAAAATCGACGGCTTTGAAAACGGGTTAGCCTTTTGATGTATATTAATTTCACATCTTGTTTTGCATGCTCCGACCTGCACTCAGGACAGGAGGAACTGATGAACGCTGAGAAAAGAGCTGTCCGCGAACCAACATGGCTGAAAAACTCAATAGGTACTAAACGACGTGATGGAAGAAAAATGAATCTTCAGCAGATTTTCTTCGTAGTCCGTAGGTCAGTAACTTGGTTAGTACCTAAGACTTGATCCGCAGGAAAATACGCCGAAATTAGTACTTATTTCAGCATTTTCTCTTGGGAATCTTAGTCTTCAAAGTAATTGAACATGGTCCTACGTAGGGCAACTGTCGGTTGACCTTTAGTAAAACTACGTTTTCGCAAAACCAATACTTTAGTTAGGTACCGTAGTTACGTACATTTATATGAATTGCCCGTGAACTTTCAGACGGGAAACTATCGCTACGACCATAGGCTATAGGAGATAGCAATCTTTCAAACTAGGGATATATTATACTGCTATATTGAACCTATACGTAATGCGTAATTATTTTTCAGACAAGTTCATTAGAGAAGAATAGTCAGAGAGCTTTGTTCATTAGTATTACCTAGGTTTGTTTATCTGAATTTCTTTATTTAGAAGTTTATGAAAAACTAACAAAGCAACCCGCGGGTAACTCTTATTCTAAAAGTTTCATCTCTCAATATCTTTTACAGTTTTCTTTTTAAATATTATACGGCGAAGGTAAACTTTCTTCGTAGTCACGGATTATTGATGATAGCACATTATCCACTGCCGTATTATCATCAGATTGTTATTATTATGAAACATCTCGACTAAAAAAATAACCAGTCTTTTTATACAATATTTCTAAAGAAACGCTTCTTCAATATTTTACTTTGTAACATTTTTTGAAGAATTTCCGAATTCTTAAGTGAATTTTTAAGATGTAACTTCGTGGAATTAGTATTTTGCGCTTCTTAATTTTTGCCAGAGATCCGTTTTAATAATAATTAACGAATGTCTGGCAAAATTTAAAAAGCCACTGTTATAAACAAAAAACTTCCTAGTAATAACTAGGAAGTGTTTTGTTAATAACAGTGGTCTCGGCTGGTTGCCATAAATAAAATGATTTTTTTATTTCTGTAACTAGTTCTTTTAAGACACTTTTACACGTCAATATTTTAAAACTTGATGGCGCCGGCATTTCCTGGCTCCTTGATCCCTGAGAAAAAATGCCGAAACGAACTCAGAGGCCATGGTCTCTTTTTGAGCGCATTACCTCACATAAATTAGTAAGAATATCCTGATTTGATAATTCAGTTAGCCGAAAACGGATAAATTTTACCTTGATTACCTCAGATACTTTAGTCTACAAATAGTCAAAGGATTCATTAGAAAATGTTCATCAATGTTAGCGTTGTCAATGTTCTCCCTTAAGTTGTACTTGGGTACCTAGCGCCTTGTTTACGAATCTAACCTTCACACTCGGGAGCGTGCAATTGCAATCAAGCGATCAGTTCTTCTTTCTTTTTCGTGTAGTTATTGACTAACCTGAGGGGCAATTCCCGTATTTTTAATGAACGTTCGCATTCGCATCTCATTCGCAATCTGTCAAAAACACTATCAATTTACCAACATTTTTGACAAGTTTGACAGATTGCGACTGGAATTTGAACGTTTTTTAAGTACGAGAATTGGCCTTCTGGTGTCAGAGTTTTATGCCGCCCATGGGCCTCAGGGGTTAGGTTAGTTCAGTGTGGGAAGTAGTGTTTATGGCGATTAGTTTTATAAATAGCTTACTTTGTTTTTAGAAGCAAACATTAACAGGCCCATCTTGTGCTCTAGGTATGCCTAAATGGTGGTCTTGATGAACTTACTTTTGTCGGTACAAGTACTTACAATTTTGACCATAAAAATGAGGACAGTCGCAGACAGCGGCGCTCACTGTGCTAATTAAACGCGTTGAACACGCCCCGAACATCCATCACGCGTCAGACATGTCCCTGAACTAACTGGCTGGTTAGGTATCATACTAACTGATGGTTGGCTAATACTTCGTCTTGTTTCTGTTATCGCGTCATTACAATAGGCGTTCCTAACGAATTTGGACATGAACAACTGGGTCCGATGAGGCTCTGTATCATGTTGCGAGTAGATAGATTCCGCTGCATATAGGAACGTTGATCTTTAAGTAATTGCATTATTTTAATTTTTTTTAAGTTGCAATTTGCAAGACCTAGAATAAATGGCGTAGAGTATGGTAATTATTTTAGGGACTAAATTTTTTATAATTACATGTGATCTGAATTTTTAATAAACTCATTCAATATCATATATTCATAGTATCAGCCACACATTTATTTATGTATACACAAAACACTTAATAAAGAAAAATACATAGATACCTATAGGAGTGCACGAAGAATGCTATTTTCATTAGAAATAACGTCACATCATTACTTATTTCTTTACTTACCTATTTATAAGTTATGTAACCAAATTCAGACATAATATCTCACTAAATGATTCGTATTCCGCTCGTAGCTGCTACAGCGCTACAGCGTAGCGTTCGTAGCGCCCGTAGCACCGGCTACGGTGTAGGCAATTACGCAAATAGCCGATGGACGGAAATTACGCGTCACATCCGCTGACCTTGTCATGCGGGAGTGGACTAAATGATCCATATGTGATTTATATTTATGAGAGCTATATAAATAGGTACATTCATTAAAAGCGTAGTTCCTAAAATGATTTGTGATTTTTGGTTCTTTTTGTCACCGGTAATTTATTTTCTAATAGAAGTCTACTCAAATAATATCATTCAAAAAGCAACTTAACCCTCACCCCGGCATCAGAAATCCTGATGTAGTATCGATAAGTAAACTCGATGTAAAATGACATGTTAGCCAGTTAGCTGTGAGATTAGTTAGTCAAAATAACTAAATACTTCTAATAAAATTAATAAGCTTGCGACAGTAACCGTAGATTTTTTATTAAAGACATACATACCACTTTGATCTCCTAAGTTACTCATCTCTAATCCAAACTCAATAATGCAGCTCTATATACGTATAGTAAAAAATTGACACTCGCCGGTCTCGATAGAATATGAGATGTGTCTGGCAAGAGGAGCCGCTTGGCACCGCCGACGTCGGCGCCGCCTCACTTGCCAAATTACTACGTACGAGTACATAACTTGTGCATATGATATAAAGCACTGACTGTGTTGTAGGTTAAGTATGGTTTTGATTAGTGGTCACGGTTCCTATGTGGAGTTCATTGTTGGTAGATACGACGCTAAAATTGCATAAAATAAATACATAGAATATATGTTTTACTAGCTGATGCCCGCGATTCGCCCGCGTGGATGTCGGTTATTATATACTAAAACCTTTTTCGAGAACCACTCTATCCATTGGTGAAAACAGCATGAAAGTCGGTGCAGTAGTTTTTGAGTTTATTGCGTACAGGACTACAGACAGACGCGGCGGAGGTGTTTGTTTTATAATATGTAAGGATTTTACACCAAAATACCACCAAATAATTTTTTTATGAAATAATATAATGTTTTTATCTCTGGCGATTTTTTCTGTAACTTTTTGGGTATGTATGAAACCTTATGAAGTCGTATAAAGACTATTAGCACAGCAAATCATTAGGAAACGTGTTCAAAATAAATCGAGGTTAATTTCGAGAGAATAAACCACGGAGCGTGGAATAAACCGTATTATCTGCTGGATCTATTCTTCGTTGCTTCATAGTTTACGAGGTTGTAGTTCTGTTCCTAGTCTTAATATTGAGGAAGTCACCAACAACAGCATGTACATGCACAAGTACCAACATAACACAAGTACATGCGCGTCACGTTTCCTCGCCTAATGACGGCGTAAAGATCAATTTATCGGTATTAGCATACACCAATAACGCTTGATTTGGCTATAAAGTATGGCGGCCGTGATCGCAATACTAAGTGGAACGAGATGACTGTATAGCTTCAATCAGGAGGCTGCACAGACGAGATGCATACTGAATAGCTTTTTATGGTTCTCGATAAGATTTAAGAACCTATAAATTCGATGTAGGTACCAAATCAGTAATGTTTCGTTATAATATATCCTTAGTAAAGACCGCTGATATTTCTTTTGTAAAAGTAAAAAGGAACAGTTCCTTGTTAACTTGAGCACCAGCAGCAACATCTAAGAACTAAAATCAAACAAAGAAGAGAACAATATCGCATTTATTTTTTACTTTTGTTCGTGCCTCGTTTACAGCTTCGAAACGCTCCAAGTCTAGAATGAAGTCAATATGCGAGTCCCAAAGACTGCTGCATTGTGTCTCAATTCGTTCCAGGTCGAGTGAACGACACACATACTTACGTCCCCCGAGCTTTCGACCACTTGTGCCACTTCCAAACGCTCCCAATTTCACTTTCCTATATCTATTATAAAATCTCCGAAGGCTCAGCTCATATAAATTGTATGAAAAGGTAGAATGCGGTGGAGCACTTCGGTATACTTCGGAAGAGCTCGGTAGACACGGAAAGCCCGGGTTATTTCCATAATAAATGACTTATTAAAACGGAATTCATTTTGAGCGGTGCGAAAGAAAAATATGAGAGAAATACTTTGGCGTGTGCCGCCCTAACGATAGGGTTGTTTCGTTATGAAGTGACGAACATTAAGCAAGTAGAAAAGATCACTTTTATTGAAAAATAGGACGTAATATTTGTAATGAATAGTGTGTTCATCTTGAAAAATAAAAAAAACAAATGTTTTAATTTTCAATGAAATTAAAACATTTGTTTTTTTTATTTTAAGTAAACAGATTAAACAAACATGCAGTTTTAACTTTGCGAAGTTTGTGTTTAATTTATTCAAAACGACTATTTCATCATTTTTTTCTCGCACTTATAGATAGAGCAGGTTACACTTGCTGGTCCCACTGAATTAATCATAAAATAGTGCCAGTCTCGAGTAGAAAGTTCCAAACAGCTTGCGCAATCGTCAATAGTTGAAAAGCCCAGTGTTTCCCTGCGCTATACGCAGCTGGTCCGGTCGGATAATCCAAATAATCTAGCAATCGATAAAGAAAATAAGTAATCTTCAACGTTCAAGTTCATCATCAGCAGCCCTACCCGTCTAGGCAGCTGAATGGAGCGCAGACGCAAAGCAGGCGCATTAGCATACAGAGCGCGATAGCAAACACGAGGTGTACGCGGTAATTACGCTAAATAGTCGCTTCTCAGAACTCGCACCTACTCGTACTAGTCGTACTCGGAACTCAACTGAGCATTGAGTACACAGGACTCAGGACTTGCCTGTTAATGAGGATTGAGTGGTGGTGAATTTAAACTGGGCATAAATATGGTAGGTAATGTAGGCTCAAATAGAACGGGGTATAAATATGGGAGCTAGACTATTGTAGATAATAGTGAAAGCAAATCAATTCTGTGTGTTGATTGTTTTATGATAGATTATCTAAATCCTTTAAGCTTTAGATAACGGATGTTTTATGTCAATCAGATAGGTGCGTGGTGTGAAACTTTCCGTTACATAATATTGATATGATTCAGTAGTCGGTAGTCGTTGTTGTACTAGATATTTTATTTATCGTAAAAATCTGGATTTGTATGTAGATTTCCATGAACGCAAATAAATATGAAAGTAGGTACCTACCCACAGGCAGAACGACCTCGCCTTAAATATTAAATACAATCTTTACACTTTGTGAATATATAAATTCAATTTACAAACCGAAATACACATGTTACATATTCGCGAAAAAAGGGCCACCTACCTTCATTTGATGGTGCCCGATGATCGTCCAACATTAATGCGTTCCACTCGATACGGTAAGGTACGCGCCCCAGTTACTGTCCCCGAAGGAATACACTGCATTAGCGAGGGTAGTAAGCCGACTGTAATGGCCAATCCCATTTTATTGCTAATGAATTGTTAAAACTACTGATTAACTTGGTACAAGCATGTTCGAACTTTGTTTATGTAGTTATCTTGTTACGTACAATGAGGGTCTTGTGTTTGTTCTCGACTGTGACGACAGCTGCGGACTAGTCATGACTGTCTTCAGACTAGTCGAAGTTATTTTGGTTTAGTGCCTGTTACATGTTGCCTTTGTATTATCGGCGTGTATCTAAGCTTTGTATCTTTTGTTTATGTTCAAGATAAGCGCTAAGGAGTTGAATATAATGAACAGTAAGTTTTTAGAAACATTGTACCCACTAGGCCACTATATTTCTAAAATCGTAGGTCCCTAGATCTTATAAGTACACACGACTATAAAGCGACATCGGTTACCATTCGTTACCACACTTGTACTTGCCTTTGCTGCCGTCATTTTATGCAGTTATAATTAATATGAACATTTATTTCTTTGTTTTAATTATATTCAAATTAGCGGTTCGCGTTTCATGCGGTACTTTATCCGCGAACAATGAGGTAGTGTCGTAGTACGGTACACTAAATAGATGCACTTTGCTGCCCTTGCCCGCCGCTGTAATTAAAAACTATAAATAAGCCAGCGAGCATTATACTGAGATTAGGCCGTACTTTATGGCATATTTTCCAGGCAGAAGTATGGCATATTTTATAACCGTTAGGTACTTTTAATATGCTGCAACGCAGCGGGTAAGGAAAGTTCGCCCCATTAATTCTTGCAAGATTCGAAGTAGTGGAGCCGAGTTTAAGGTCCGTACTCTACAGGGTGACCCCATAAAACCCTTATGCAAATGAATACCATTTTAGAGTAAATTGACATTATATTTTAAAATGAATGAAAAAAATATATAAAATGTCAAATTGCTCGAAAATGGTTGACATATCCATAGGAGTCAAAAGGGGTCATTTGGTTGCAAATGACGTCTCCTATATCCCCTTAATGGATTGCCCATATTACCAATAACCCTGTATAATGATGCTCAAACATGGAGCATCGTTTTAGAATAGGAGTCCATTTCTTGGGTTCGGGCCCCCAATCCCCTTTAGGTTATTTCCCTTTCATAGTACCTTCCCTTCTAACTTTGTTAACATCATATCAAATTATGGTGCAGCTCGGTTTGAATTTACTGATCTGCAAGATAAAGCTGCGATAACTATTTAGATAAATCCTTGCTTCGTAGAGCGTGTTAAGTTATTGGTCCCGGTAGTCGCACGAATACAAATAGCAATCGTTAGCCAGCCAGTCTGATCACCGGTCTAATCTTACAATATATCTAACTATTGCTCGGTAGGTAACTGAGCTGTGGAAAAAAGCATATCGTCATAATTTAGATTAAACACGCAGATGACGCCAAACATGGTTTAAATAATAATAATAATGTACATTTTTTCATCAGCAAAATAATAAGCTTTCATAATGAATACGTTTATAGTAGGTACTTTCGTGAAAATATAGTATATGTAATATCTATAAATATTTACGAGTTCATACCATAGATAGAAATTATGAATTACTAGGTTGTTGCACTTGACAGTCTTGCAGGTAGGACAGTCTTGCAGTCAGGACAGTCTTGCACATTTAAAGACAACATGATTCGGTTGTTTGTCTACTGAATTAGGTCGGCGATACTCACAGATTAGTAATTAAATACCGACAACAAAATATGGGTAAATAAATAAAAATAGCAGAACGCAGTGAGCTACATTGAGGGTAGGATTAAAAATTATTAAGTACGCACGGCTACACATCAAGCTATACATTTCCAGTATAAGCTGACCTCGCATTGTACCGAAATCCTATACAATGCGAGATCAGCATAAACTGGAATATGTAGCTTGATCTGTAGCCGTGTGTACATGCAAAGTTTGCAGACAGTTTTCTCATGTTTTTGGTTGTTTCAAAATAATTAACTTAGTAGGCGTAATACAATAATAGTTAAGTAATCAGTTCAACAAAAAGGGCTCAGCAGACGATGATATGCATTGAGCGTCTCCATCATAATCTATATGACGCATCCACCAACCACGGAAATACACCCTAAAATTAGTGAATTCATGAACAGTGTCCTCGTCCACTGCACTTCAACTGATAATAGTATGATACGTATGCTAATACTCGCTGTAATTGCAGCAGAGCGCGGTGAATATTAATTATTTTCATATAACATTTAACTACATAGCTGGAATGAGTTGACGGGCGCGGCGGTGCTTTTTTGATTAAAGTGAATTATGTTTAAAATATGGACGTGATTCATGTTGCTGGAGATTGTCGTTAGTGCGATTTTGTAAAATAGAATACTTTTATAATAAGTACATTATAATATAACTGTACCTACTGGCGTACCCCTGCTTTGCATGGATTTTACGACTTGACAAATCATCGAGGTTTATTTATTATTGTGTAAGTTTAATATTAATGTTTATAGACAGAACCTTCCAGAATAAATCCTCTCAATCATGGTGACCACCTATTCAAAAAGCGATTTTAATTTATAATTTGTAGGTTGCATTTTACGTGAGAGTGTTGGTCAATTAGGCTTTCATATTCATACACTGTGAATCTCTAATAACCGTCCTTTTTGGAAGTTTTCATAATGTTTATTTGCGTTCCCTTCGGCTAGGTAATATTACCACTATAGAAACGCTAATTAAACTCATATTCATCTGCATAAGTTCTAGCAATACAGTACTAGTTTGTTTCTATATTTAATTTTGTTATCTGCTGTATATTATGTATATTGTGTGCCTTTCAGTCTGTGCTGAATAAATGTATTTTCTTTCTTTCTTTCTTACTATACACGCTCACAAAGAGTTCCCGTGTCCCTCCGTACCTACAGATGCGATGCAATATGTGTAGTGACGCACCATCGATTGTGTCTAGACTCCCTCTGACACGGTCACGTGCTCGTCCCGTGTCCCCATCACATGCAGACGCCATACCACCACACTATATAGGTATAGAAAGAAGTGTCGACATGCCTGGATAAGTCTTTTATAGGCATTTTATATGATTTCATCATTTTTTATTAGGTAAGCTACAATCATTTGTCTTATATAACAATAACAATAGTACGTTATTGTGCCATTGCATGTAAAGGCGTTTTAAATGAGCGTTGCTCACCACGCTTGCTTTCTGCAGGGTATGCCAGCCTTAGTGCTTATACACACGAGCGGCACGCGTCAACGGCAGCGGCAACTGCAGCCGTCGACACGCGTCGTTGGCTGCGGTAGTGTATTTGAGCATCGTATTCAAATACATGAGCGGCACGTTGTCAACGGCAGCCGGCGATCCGTCGACGGCTGTAGTTGCCTCTGCCGTTGACGCGTGCCGCTCGTGTGTATGAGCGCTTAGGTTTACTTTAGATTTTTCACTTTCGTCAGCATGTGCACGTTCGTCAGCAGTGTCTCTGACGTATTACTCACAAACCTAAAGTTATGTTTTAAAACGAAACAATACTTTAAAACGTTCTCAGTCTTTGTGTTGCTACAACACACATTAACGTGACAAAGACAGCATGAGACTTAACGGTGATTGAATAACTTGCGTTTGCGTACAGCTTTATAAGTACGGTACATAATCATACTATATGTATTAGTTTATCTCTATAGCTGCTATCTCCCTCGGGACGTTAGAATTTCACAGGAATCAAAATTCTCGGAAAATGGTCCTGTTTCAAGAGCAAGGCTTCCATTTCACTTTCATGTAGCAATAACCGTTTCCTAGTATCCTGTGCGGCAGCTGCTGGCTGGGAGAGCACAATTATTAAATTTTCTGGGAAACTCTGACGTTAGACGTGTTCATTGACCCTTCCACGAATGTGCGGACTAAACTTACCGTAAATTCGACCGCCTAAAGTCTTAAAATAATGTTTCTTCAGTTTTAAGACGTTATTCATATCTACGAGAGATACACACTGTGCTTGTCGCAAACATTCAAACCAATATATTAAGTACATATTAAGTATTGCATTCTTCTTCTTCTTCTCCAGGGGCTGATGTGATTCGTCTTACGATTTCTCGCCCTCTACTCCGATTTTTTGTTTTTATATTATTATCTATTGTTATATTTATTTGTATTATCAATTAAAAATCTTATGTTACGTTAAAGTCGCACGTTCGCGCTCGGGCCTCTGTACTTCGCGACAGCATTATTATTCAAATCTGTTTTCGTATTAGCATAGCGGTATTTGTAAGTATGGGTATAACTTAGATTTCAGCGTATTTTTTAGCAGTCTTTGAACTATTTGCCCTGACTCCACCTACCATAAGTCTGCAAGAAAATATACCAGCATAGTATTTTCTAGAAGCTTCCAAGCGTTTCGTGTAGAAACTCAAACATCCATTTATGACGCAATATTTCATTTTTACCCCTTACTTTCACCACGGAGTGCCTACTTTGAATTCCGCTCGAATCCTCAGTCAAGTAAAAGCATTAAATGCACAGATTTAGCATTCATCTCGCTATTTACTTAGCTCCCTGAACCCCGGTATCTGCAGTACTTGATTATTGGAGATTTACGTTTCAATTGAGCATCAATTGACGGCTTTGAACGGAGCTGATTTCTGTTAACGGTTGAAAGCAGCAGTGTATGAAAAAGTAGGCGAGGCTTTGGACTCAGGGGAGTGAAACGAAAGTGGGGCCTTCGATGGTAAACGATGTAATGGTTTGAGTTAAAAGCGTCGGGTTGTAAAGGGTTGTATTTAAGACATAGGTCTAAAATATTTTGTGGTAATTATTTAAGGAAAATGTTTCACGCTTTTGTAAAAACTTTCAACCATAATATTTCATGACAAGGGCGCTTTTAAAACCTTCGAGCTGTTTTGGAAGTAAATTTAGAAAGGTTTGAACCAGGTATCTTAGGGATAAGTAGTACTTAGATGATTCTTAACCTGTCAAATGGTCGCCTACTAGAAGCCTGAAACCTGTGAGTATAACAGTTTCCTACATCTCTTTCACTCCACACACCATTAGTAGGTAGTAAAGCGGTCTACACCAGCCGTTATAGAAGCAACATAAAATGTTATTTCAATTCGATAGCACCAACATTACACCGACTCGGGAGTACCCGTTATAATCCTGAAGCTGTTTCTGATATTCTTGTAAGATGTTATTATGTTCCGCGCGGTCTCGGGACGACGATTGTCACGTCATATTAGAAATTGTAAGATTCTGTGCCTCTGAATATTTAGGAGGTATCTGTTGCTTTTGATAGGAGTAATTTTGTTTGATATTTTTGTATAATTTGAATATTTATACTAGAATTTGTTTCATTTATTTTGAAGTAAGCAAACTGTCCTATTTCCGGACCTTCCTCCCGTTGTTCTTCATTCTTCAATCCATCTTATCTAATCTATCTTTTCCTACGTATATAATATAGCATAATCAGGCTATAGCATTCCCAATGCTGGGACACATGCTTTGGGTAAAATTAAAAACCTTTACCAGATTAATCTTCGAAAAGAACTAAATTATCCAATCGGATTTCCGGATTTTGATATTTACATTGACATTTTATTTAAATAATGACATGAATGTTTACTTAGTAAAATATTATATTATTTTAATTATTGTGAATGTGAAGACTATGTGGATCTTTCTTTTCTTTTTCATTTGTCCTTAGTTTTAATTAATCATGGTCTGGCAGTTTGAATAATTTATGCGGCCAAACCAAATGTCCTTTCTTTGGTATTGTTTGTCAAATCGTTGAGCATCTTAAAATTGGAGTTTGAGCTGCACGATTATTGACAAATGCGTGCACTGACTGGACAGGTCCATTCAATCTGTGTGGTTCTTTCCTCAAACGTCCATTTCCGACACCAATCTATATGGTCTTCACATGATCTGACCAAGATTATGTCTGGACTTTAAAAGAGACTGTGACCTCTGAGTTTGTTTCGGCCTTTCTTCTCAGAGTAGTCAGATAGGAAACGCCGCCCTCATCTAGTTTTAAAAATGTGATTGACTGGTAAAAGTGTTTGTACAAACCTACTTACAGAAATAAAATCATTTATCATTTATCAAATCTGACCCGAATTCTCTCACAAAATACTGCTTATTTCATTAAACAATATCTAATACATTTATATGACCACTTCGTAAACCTCTACAACCTTTCAACTCACCCATTTTCCTGTAATCTTTGAAGCCTGTTTCCGCACTCAAATAGTCGGTAGTAGGAGGCTTTCCACTCTATTGCTCAACTTCCTCACTTTGCCAATATATAATTAGTATAGCGTGTTTCCCGCCCGCTAAGCCGCTCTGGCTGTCGGGTGCTGTGGGGCTCACTGATGCATCTATAATCTTGTTTACTTCACCAACTTTTCATCGAGTTATTTCTTTGTAAAATACAACGACATGTAGACAATTTTTTGTACCTAGTTTTTTGCTATTTTAGGTTTTACTAGAGATACGTCAGATATATCAACCTCAGTCTGTGTGCTCTGTGTTGCGTTGTATTTGAATGTAATGTGAACGTTGTGACTGATTAGATACCTTAGCATTAGGTAGATCGTAGATATCACCGGGTAAAGCTATTTCCATTAATAGATTATTATGCTTACAGATGAGGTCTATGAATGAAGCATATTTAGCACATATTAATTAAAGCTCAAATAAAAGTTTTTAACACGAGGTAATTTTTTTGTCACCGAAATTGAAAGACTCACTTATTTCCAAAACAAATGAATTTCTTAGCTCATCCTAGGATTTATGAACCCTGTTTTAATATTCAGAGGGAAAATTGGTAAAGTCCTTGAGGGCTGATATTGACTTCGTAAGAACTTTGCGAAAGAAAACATTTGTATCTTTTCTTTCAAAATTCACGTCACTACGTTATACTTTTCTGTTTGATATATAATGATGTTTCATGTAGCTAGGTCATATTATGGCTTGCCACTTTACTTAGGTAAATATTTGATACTGCGCATGTCTTCCTTCTCCACAAACTGATCTTAAGGGAATCGTCTATCAATAATCTTATTCAGTTGGAACGTGCATATTGTGTTTATTAAAACATAATTACTTCCTCCTAAGTTAAGATAATAAAGGCATAACAGATGAGGACATAGCACATATGTGATCACATAAAATAAAACTCTTGAAAACTCGCTAACAATGAAATAAAATTACGATCCAAAAGTTCGCAGTTCCCGGTGTTAGTCGACAACGGATGAAAGAGCTCCCTGTCGTCATCATCGCACCGAACATTCGTAATGAATGCTTCCTTTCAAAGCGGACGCGTTACAATGTAAAATAAATTAAACGGACATAAAGGCTAAATGGGGTTAAACGTGCACGTATTTAAAAGTTATTTTTTTAATAACATTTTGGGCCGGTCCGTGATTCTGATGCGTTTACTAGGTAATTAGGTCGATTACCTATAATCCTGTTATTCCGGGTCGTAGCCTATGTTAAGTAGGCTTCCACAACATGTAGGCATACCTTTTTTGTTCTAAGCCGCGTGGGTTGATAACACTCCGGCCTCTTTATTCTAAAGCCACCCCTAGAGACAATGTAACGATTAAACAATGGAGTCCGGGAACTCCACGTGAAAGTGGTCTCGATGCCACCCAACTTACTATCGGCTCTAAATGTTATAATTACAAGATCCATGATTAGTGAGTAGTGTAGTATCTGATTCAGTGGCACGGGTGTGGCGGAGAGCGGGCACTAGCGGGGGTCGGGGGGCACGTGAAGAGGGTGACGGGCCGGGGGGGGGGGGAGTGCGGCGGCGGCGACGGTGCTCCTTATTTTATTATCGCCTTCCTTCCTACCCCCTGTCCCCTTCGCCGCCCCCCACGAGGCTCGTACCGCGCATGCGCCCAGCCCCCGCCCGGCAACTGTAAGCAGGCATTACAGTGAATACTCCATCTACATTTTTCTGACATGTTCAGCATTATTAACTATTCATTCTGAAACAGAGCTAATGTATTCATTTTATCTCGATGACTCTCTGTTTGGTAGATCATCACCATAATTCACTTGGCTGGAAAGAAATTGGTTGTTCGTAAAAGAAATGTGATCCTGAGAAAGTTTGGGATAACTCGATCAGTTCCAGCGCCCCTATGCTCAGTGAGTTGAGTGTTCGGTTACCAAACATATTGTGTTCACGTCCCGGGTCTTGTTTCACCCTAATTCGATTTGGACGATTTCTTTCTGCGTCATGCAGTTTTCATACCTACTCTCCTGAAAGAGAATTGAAGAAAATATCTGTAAAAATAAAATTAATCCTGTATTTATAGGAGTCACATCGCGCTGTTGTGAACTGCTGCACAACTTTTTTTCCAAGCTGCCACTGTGAAGTTGTCGGAAGAATTGATAGCAGATGTCTGTCAACTTATTCACCTTATTTCAATGTCTAGGCACACATACTACGAGGACGATTACGAACTACTCCATTAATATAGAGTAGCTTGTAATTTTATCGTGAATATTTGCAGCCGATAGCGGCCAGGCGATACAGAGTTTATTTTATACTAGCTTTGCCCCGCGGTTTCACCCGCGTAGATCTGGATCTCGTGGGAATATAGGGATAAAACGTATCCTATGTCCTATTCCAGGTCATGGTCTACCCGTGTGTGTACCCAACCGCTCCTCTCTAGAGTAGGGAACGTCGCGGCGGCGCGGCGCCGCCGGCGTCGAACGGTTTACGAATTGCATTTCGTGATAACTTCGAAATTTAATGTTTAATAAAAAAAATAAAACGATTTGAATGTATTAAAAAGTATTTTATTGCTACATAAATACCCTTGATGGTAAAACTATTTATTTGAATAAGAATTAATATTATTATGTTGATAAAACTCCTTCACAAATAATGCATTAATTTCGAACAAATTTGATTACCATAAAAAAGGTTATAGTGAGTCAATCTTAAAAGACAGACATATGCTGTCGCTGACTTTGTTTTAGAACTTTTAAAGAGGAACAATTCCATCATACATAGTATTTGCGTAACTTAAACCATTTACGCAGCGCAGGCAACGGACGCTCTCAAAAAGGCTCTCTTTTTTCCCGTTTTTGCAACATTTTTCATTTATGCTCCGCTCCTATTGGTCGTAGCGTGATGTTATATACCTTTCTCGATAAATGGAATATCCAACACAAAAAGAATTTTTCAATTACAACCAGTAGTTCCTGAGATTAGTGCGTTCAAATAAACAAACAAACTCTTCAGCTTTATAATATTAGTATAAGCTGCGCGACAAAGCGCACCGCCATGACATTCACAAAAGTTATGTCCGGCCTGCGTGATGTAACCATGTCTACTTAATAATTATATTAGGCAAAATGTTTTACATTAGGTACACACGGCTACACATCATGCTATACATTTCCAGAATAAGCTGACCTCGCATTATACGGAAATCCTATTCAATGCGAGATCAGCATAAACTGGAAATTTATAGCTTGATGTGTAGCCGTGTGTACCTACTTACTAATGTTTAAAACCGTGTGCCTAAAACTACACGCATTTGGTGTAATCTTAAGCACGTGGAATGATGGAACAGTTTCATGAGTCTGAGATTGTGGTGCGTCTAGTAATCGTAACAGTAAACCCACCGTAGCTGGCGATTACTATTAATCATCAGTAAACGTATTACGCACGGGCGAAGTAAAGAAGAAGCTAGTCATAGATACTCGTATGACTGAAGTCTTTATACTGCTATGTGCGAAACAAGTAAGACCTATTTTTAATAATATAAACGTTCGTGTTTACGTTACTTTTACTTCGGGCGTTCGTGCTAGCCCACAGGTGGGCAGCGTGCTGCCGAATCATCGAATAACATAAAAAATGCTTGTCGTCTTTTGTCTCTGTTTCACTGTTCCGTCATTCTTTTGTTTCATTCAATATGCTAAAGATTCGTTCGTTTACTATCTACTGAACAATTTAATAACTTAATTTATCCGTTACTCGTGGAGAAAATGAAACCCTTCTAGAACCCATACAAGTAAACAAAAACAAAACTTTCTCCTCGTGAAATTTACAAAAAAAAACATTTCCTAATTGTGATAGTATGGGCGCAATGTATAGAATCTGCTTCTTAATCAATATTATTAAAGACAGCCCACGCGTTCAATGTAAACTGAAAAGACAATATAATATTAGCTGGGTTCAAACAATTTAATATTAGCTGGGTTTAATAATTTCATAATAGTGCTTCCCGATAAAATGTAGGACAGGAGTCCTTCATTGCTTCACTCGTGTGTTCTCGTTCGTAAATGGTAGTAAGGTAGCAGCGAGCGGCTCCTTACTTCTTTCAACAAAAAACTGAACTAATCCGGCCAAGACGGGCGACTGAATTTTCTCTTGTTGACCATTTATCATAGCAATCACTGGGATATGGTGATGAGGCCAGTTTAAATGCCTCGACATTCTCTACAATAGGGCGATGAAGAGATATCATCAGGTCAGGTTCAGCAAATCCTCAAAGCTTACACCCTGATAATCGATAACGATAAGGTTTCACACCAAAAAGCTAAGAAAGAAATTACCAAAGAAATCCTCCAAACATACAAAAAAATCTGTTATACCTAAGTATAAACCGGGTGATTTCCGCGCCGATAGCCTACAGGAAAAGGGCCGAGTCTTGCAGATACGCCATGTTCGGAGCTAATAGTGACTCTGTTACACGACAATGCCAAGCTTGGCGCGAGGATAAAATTGTTCGCTTGTGTTACTGGCGGAAAGGGGCGAGAATATCGTAGTCTGTGGCTGGGGGAGGTGTGTGTGGGATATGTTTGTGTTTATGGTAACATGCTTTTTGCTTATAAGCTGTGACGGGGTCAGTTGATAGGATGGAACTAGCTAGATGTTTTGTAGAACTGGGGAAGTAGTTGATATTATTGATTATGTGTGAGTGAGTATTCCAAGAAACACAACACTAGCTCTAGACTTTACTAGATTTTTGGCCAAGTGTTTCTAAAATTATGCGCAAACATATTTAAGAAGTTATTTATTAGTTAGGTAGTTAGACTACCTAATATACCTAATATAAATTGATTCTAAATAACATAACATCACGCCTATATTCCCCGACCGAAGGGTCAGGCAGAGGTTTAACTGTAGTACACCTCCATTTCGCTAGTTATGTTTAAATCCCATGTCATAGGGAGCCATCAACCGGCACAGATGTGGACTCCAGCTATCTAATTGCATAACACATTTTTGTAAACGATTAAAACTAATTTGTTTCATTTTGACAGTTCAACAACATTCATTGCGTTATTTACGTCGTTGACCATTTTTTTTTTCGAACTTACGTAGCAATGGATTAGCAGTCTGTGTCAAAACGATTAAGATTGATCGCGTATTACGCAGTTAGGGTGCGGGCTGCTACTGAGAAACAAATTCAATCAATTCAAAATGGTCTTCTCCTACTAGTAATTGAGTAGGGGAAAGCAAGTATTTTTACGACCAATTATAATTAAAGGTTTAAACGTTTGCCTAATATAGCCTCACGTAGTACCATTAGGTATTTAATTTTAGGTAACAAGTTACTCAATCTCACTTACAACTAGATACCTTCCGTGTTATTTGAGTATAATATAATCTCGTTTGACATATTATTCTGAATAAAGACAGCTCTAAACTTAGCCTGTGCTATATAATTATGGTCCAGAATATGTTGACAGACGGAGAAAAGGGTGATGCCACGAAATGTATGGAAGCTGGTACCCGCTCCAATAGGAATAAATGATATATCATTTATTTTTAGAAAGGTATTCAGATTTAGTACAAAAATTCCAAAGGCGCTTGTGTTGATTCCTTGTCCGATCGGAGTTATACAGGGTGGAAGTTGAGACGAGGCAGCAATGGAAGCTACCTTAACCGTTGTAACTACAGAAAAATGTTCTTAAGAGACTGTCCTTAACTTCTTGAGTAATCGCTAACTGCATTCACAGATTTTGGAAAGATGGTACAGTCGGCTAGAAAAACTTCAATTATGCCATTTTATTTTTATGATGACAATCAATGCAGTTTTGTATAAGGATTTAAACACTCATTTGGACCAACTAAGGTTAGAGTACCTACTAGAAAAGTCAGAAATCGCAAAAATCTTTTCCCATAAGTACCTACTTACATTTCGTAGTGATCGATCATCTACTCATTTGACGTCTCGCTATGTTAGGTCTTAGCAACCAGCGCTACTATAACGGGTCAAGCTTGCTGGTACTTTACCAAACATTTCATAGGCTTCATGTCCTCAAACTAGACTCACACGTGCAAATTGTACAATACATTATCTCTTATATCGTTTCACTCCCTTAGACTACTTCGCTCTTTGTCTTGAAGGAGGCAGCTAAATTGCCTACATAATTGGAAATATATAGGTAATATTATATCAATTGAATTTGTCTACTTATCAAACTGCACAACTCTGTTTTTTTTTTTAATTAACACATGCATTTACTTTTAAATAAAATGTAACTACCGTATCTAGAATGCGGAACCATTGACATAACCTACATCTTTAACATAACCGGAATATCAAGCAGTAACTTTGGCCCCTAAAATAAAGCCAGAATCTGCGTGACTCTTGGCATAATAGGCCGGTTGGCGAGCGCCCCTGGCAGCCTCTGTGCGCACATTTGCCAAACAGTTTTTTTCTTAATTGCCAGGCCTTTGTCTGGATGTAGATGTTGTTGGCACCGCTCGTGTGCACTCCGCTTTTTGTTCTTTACCTACAAGCGCGGGGCGCTCTTGTTGCGTACTGCTGAGATGCTTCAAATGTTTCTGGTGTGTTTTTTTTGCATTAGATTCGCTACCAATAGGAGCTTCTCGAACATAAAATCGAAATCACAATCTCCATCAAGTTAGTAAAGAGCTGATCCATTGTTAATGCAAATCCTGCTATCACCCATGTGCTTCAGCAAACAATAATGACGTTCGGGTTCTAATGAGAATTAAGAAAAAAGATATCCATACTAAAGACAAATTCCTTACAAACACAAATAATGACTGAAATAATGAAAGTTACGAAACCCTCAAGTTACAGTATAGTGTCACATTTCTGGTGACCTTGTCCTCAGCCTTACGAGCAAGAGACACCTGAGCACAATCGATTTAATTAATTCCGGATCGGCCCATGAATGATGTAGTCTGTCTCGCGGTAATAGTCTTGTTATATGCTAAACGATACATTGAACAGGGGAATATGTTTGGGTGACGGTCGAGGGTTCATGGAAATGGAACATGCGTAGGTAATTTTGTCTTTTCTGTCATTTTGTTCAATAATCCATACTTTGTACTTATTACTTATATAATTATACTTACTCGTATATACTACTTATACTTATAATAGTAATATGTTTTAGTGAAATAAAGACAAAATTGCGTTTTCTGAAATAATAAAATTACTGTTATTCACAACTCAATTAAATACAAAGTTTAAACACAATTTACCCATTCTAAACAGAGTAACTTACCTGAAATAACAAAAAACAATGTTTAAAGCCTTTACTTCTACCTTATATACTTCCTTTTATTTAAACTACAGGAAACTATTTACAGTTCCATGTTTTCCTAAAATAACATAACCAAGTTTAACTTATTAAAAATGACTTCAATACTAACAGTCAGTGTCACTGACATGACACTGACATCTAAGAGATCTGTAGGTAATAAATTCATAAAGAAAAGGAACGACACTAGTGTAGTGATACTCTTTACATACTTATAATATTATTAATTCGAAAGTAACTCTGTCTGTCTGTATGTTACCTTTTCACGCCTAAACCACTGAAGAGATTTCGAAAAAAATTGGCAAGGAGATAGATGGCATCCTGGGGAAGAACATAGCCTACTTTTTATCGACATACGTCGCGGGCGAAGCCGCGGACGGAAGCTAGTTTAATAATAAATAAGTAATAATATTAAATTTATATATTTCAGACATAATTCTAGTCCATAGTCTTACACTCATACATACACTCAAATTATAAACTACATATTTAGAAAAAAACATACATTCAAAATATAAACATCTGTTTACAACCCAACATAAATTTTTAGTAAATTTTCAAATATTCAACTACTCATTAAAAAATAATAATTAAAATTGTAAAAAAAAATATACCAGCCCATTTTTGTCCCACTGCAGGGAAAGGCCACTCCTCATACATTGTTCTATTGCTGTTAGCTTGTATTATCTCACTGACTCAAAGACAAAGACCTCTCCCCATGACTTGTGATCCAGTGCTAATGTGGACCACTGGTCGTCTCAGGGCTCCACGTAGTGGTTATTTTGGCCCACAGGCCACAGCTCATTGGGCATGTGACAGACGAGACCAGCCCAGTCCCACAACTTTGCGGCTGTTTGCGACGTCATAAATCTGTGTTATGGGTTTTGGAGCGCAGTGTGGGGTTATGAATATGGTCTGTCAATTTGACGAATAGAATACTGCAGTCCATCGCACGTTGTCAAAACTTGAGTTTGGGCTTTTGAATGTCTATAGGTAAACATAATCTTTCAGTATGGAAAGTGTAGCTCTGTTATTGCTTTATAGATTTGAGTTTTGTTGATGATGTGATTCAAAATACCGTGTTGTCCTTGTCTAGAAAGCGTTGGCTTCATAAAAGCATTCAGCGGGATAAATTAACGTTTTAATTCAGTCAGACATAACGTCACTCTAGTCAAATACTCAGCTCTAAGTTAGCGCATCTCACGAGACGAGATGTCTAACTTTGGAGTGCTCCGCAGTCTCATAAAGAGTACTATGACACCTGTAATCAGATCCACTTCCGCATCACACACACACACACACACACACGAGTATGTTCATAAATCCCTTTCTTGTGTTCCTTTGATACAAACAGATAGGGGTTTTATTAAATTAACTACTAGCTAAGTAATTCGTCCTTCAATGGAATGCCGCGGTATTTTGATAATGCCTTCTAGGAGAATTTGCGTAACTACAGAGTTGCGTGCCGGAGTGTATTTGAGAAAATGGTGATGTTGCGACGAAGGCCTGTGATGTAAATGTTCATGATAGATGAATATACTTCGGATATATTGCTGCAGTGGAAGGCACAGGGAAGTGCTGGGACCTACAGGGTGTGCTTGATGGTTCACATTCACTTACCACAAGGTTGAGTAAAGCGGTTTTACGTGAAATAATAAAACAAGTTCGCATTAATAACCTTCGGAACCTTGACCGAAATGTAGTGCTATTATAGTTTTTCAGTAACTATTTGATTTTAGTAATTTTCATAATAGTCTAAGATTACCCCAAATTGAAACAAACTCTAGTAACTAAACTTACAATAATGTCGTACGCGGCGTATCTACCACCTACCCACTCCTACACGCTCGATACTAAATTGTACTAAAGAAGTTTCCAAAAAAAAGTTCCGCTACCTAAGTGTGGGAATACTGCCTACAAATACAACAGAATTCTAAAGCCACAAAGGAAAATTCCGTGTAAAATCCAGAAACACAATTGAATTAGCTTTTCCAGCCGGAATTATTTCAGGTGCATTTAAATTAGCTGCATTCTATTCCGACGCCATGGCGGCGGATTTGTACACTTTGTACAAATAAGTCCGACCGCACACCGCGCGACAGTTTGTTTAGCGCGAGCAATTTAACTTTTGCACCAAAACTTATAACGTGCGGGCAAAGCGAGTCGCTTTAATTTAAATATTCTGTAAATCAGTTAGTGTGTGCCGGCTGCCGCGCGTTCAATAATAAATGTAGCGTCGCTCTGATTTCAGTGAAACTTCCTGCTGGGAAATGGGACAATGTTTTAACGATGTCGTGGAAAATGTTGAGTCTTATGTACTTTTTCTGATGTGTTACATACATAAACGTCATAACGTTTGCGATTATCTTATTTGGGAATATAGCTAATCAAACTCAGATCATCTTTATGAAAACGATTTAGATACAGGCACTTTTGAATTATCAAGGAGTCGAGTCGGTCAGCTATTGTCAAAAAGTTGAAGCTAAAAAGCTAAGTGAAAATATTGGTAGTTTGGTAATTATTTTCTAGAATTTTCATCTGCCTAACTTTAATTCCAGACATTGTAAAACCATCTCTTAACTTAGCTAAAATTGAAATTCGCTCAGTTTTCAACAAAAACAATGACTTCTACTCCGATAACATTAAACCCACAGCGTTGTTTTAGGCAGTCACGTCTATATTAAACTAAGTTTTATTATATTTGCCGCATCAAAGTCCCTAAACTTTTACGACAAGATAAAACCTAGCTCAGCATCAGCAAATGTTTTCTATAAATTGGCCAAAACAAAAGCGCGCTATTTCATCGTCAGCGGTCGGCGGTCGGACAAAAGACGGTGGTAACGAAGATTTACTCGTAATGCCCACCAGCCACCAGCCGTCCCTCGACGCCCCATTTATAACCTCAAATAAATATACGTATGCCATGTGATAGTAGGTAGTTACATGTACATTAGATGATGTCATCGCGTCGGGAGATGATTGAGTGATTGCATCAGAGAGATCACATAATAAGTTTTCATTTGTGAGGGAGTTTGTAGATGTCTTCAGATGGGTTTTCTATATGACAATGACCAGAAGTAATTAATTATGTTAGTGGTTAATAAAGACTAATTCGTACATAGCGTGATTATTGGGTCCAAAAACAAAAAATGACTATTTTTCTTATGTCCGAAGCACAGTAGTTAATTACAACGATAATAATCACCCTGTTAAGTGTTCGTTCCCATTAAAAAGTACGTTGTAAGTATATACAAAGTTGATGGCGACTGCCTTTTAATATTCAGGGTGCGTGGCCGCAGTGCCTGTCATTATACAATTGCTTTCAATGACTTTTAATTTATGCACAAATACCCCTTTGTTAGCCGCCGCCATTTTGCTAACGTTTTTAATTTGCTGTTGAAAAAGGAATTTCTTTTTACAGTAATGTTGGTATATTGAATTGGTAGCGCGCTCCCTTGGCGGTGTTTGCGAATCCCCATTTTATTTCGGAATAGATTTTTATTGAAACATTTCGTATAGAATTAGATGTAGAAAATGTAAAATAGATTTAAGAATTCGACAGAACTTGTTCTTTACGTATCTATCTATCTTTACAATTTACCTTAGGAAAAAGGTAATTACTCGTACCATTACATTTTTTCAGTTTCATATTCATGAAAATGGAAATTGTCTGAACTAATTACCTAGGTAATTCACCAAAAAATAATACTACAGTATCACATAAAACTACTTAATACAGTCATAGCAACATAATATAATCTAATTCCCCGAAAAAACATTACGAAGTTTAATTAAAGCAAGATAACCTGGTAATTAGAGGCACCTACCAACCGTCTCCTTTACCACCGGGTACCACCACACCTAACCGTTTGTAAGTTCAACCGCCGAGACCCACCACACCTAACAGGTCGTTAGTTCAGTCGGCGGGTCCCACGACACCTAACCGTTCGTTAGTTCAGCCGCCGGGTCCCACCACACCTAACCGTTCGTTAGTTCAGCCGCCGGGTCCCACCACACCTAACCGTTCGTTGGTTCAGCCGCCGGGTCCCACCACACCTAACCGTTCGTTAGTTCAGCCGCCGGGTCCCACCACACCTAACCGTTCGTTAGTTCAGCCGCCGGGTCCCACCACACCTAACCGTTCGTTAGTTCAGCCGCCGGGTCCCACCACACCTAACCGTTCGTTAGTTCAGCCGCCGGGTCCCACCACACCTAACCGTTCGTTGGTTCGGCCGCCGGGTCCCACCACACCTAACCGTTCGTTAGTTCAGCCGCCGGGTCCCACCACACCTAACCATTCGTTATTTCAGCCGCCGGGTCCCACCACACCTAACCGTTCGTTAGTTCAGCCGCCGGGTCCCACCACACCTAACCATTCGTTATTTCAGCCGCCGGGTCCCACCACACCTAACCGTTCGTTAGTTCAGCCGCCGGGTCCCACCACACCTAACCATTCGTTATTTCAGCCGCCGGGTCCCACCACACCTGAACCGTTCGTTAGTTCAGCCGCCGGGTCCCACCACACCTAACCACTCGTTATTTCAGCCGCCGGGTCCCATCATACTTAATCAAATTCAAATTCATTTATTGTTTATCACAGGTGAAATCGTTCGTTAGTTCAACCATTCTTAACTGTTCGTTAGTTCGGTCGGAACGGGAGCAACCGGCCCTTAATTGCTCGATAAGACCCCGTCAAACGGTCGTTAACTGTCGCACACAACACAAAGCCGTAATTAACGAAGTCTCACTGAATTGTTTCGATACCGTCGTCGTGTAGTTCCAAAAGGATCGTTTTGAGGATATATAAACACGTGTATTGTGGTAAGATGTGAGGACGTTTTTAGTTGTTTGTACATTTTGTTGTGCCAGCGAGAATGTTGCAAAGTGTATGTAATTTGCTTACGTAATACTCAGGTGAATATGACTATGGACTTTTAATTTCATAATAGGTAGGTATGCTAGCGAGGTGCCTATTTACATATCAATCTTAGTTGTTTAGTATAACATCATGGAGATCATGTAGACCAAATACTGTATTGTATTGTTACCGTTGGATTCTGAAGTACCATAAATCATTTACATATGGAAAATGGGATTGAAATGTAAAGACAATGACCAGCAGTCTTGTGTCTACTGTGATTGTCATCTGTCATGTAATCTACTTGCAGTAAAACAAATAAGTTCGTCTATCTTCTAGTGGACTTCCAAAGTCGATAATTCAATTTGCCTTTTCTTTTCACTTCCCATTCGCTTGGAACCACCCTAATTTAACTCTTATAAACTGCTTAAAAGTTTGCTTTTCGGAAATCAATACCTATCCGGAATTAACTTTTATTTTAGGCAGTTCAGTAAAATATAATCATATTACTGTGAGCTCGTGTCCATATTACTGTGATCTCGTGTCCATATTACTGTGAGCTCGTATCCATATTTTTCTCCGCCCCGTAGCGGAACCGATAAAATTAAGTGTTATTAATAAACGCCGGCATTATCGGAAACGGAGCGTTTACGTTCAGTTGGAGTGCGAGGTGGCCGCTCCTCTATAAGGACATCATTCCGCAGTCCGCATTGTTATTCATCGGGCGACCTCCTTTGTGACGTTTTAGGAGCATGCGATGCCGCATCTTCCTTCTCTCTCACTCATGTGGCGTAACGCGGCGAGCACGTGAAACGGGTGATGTGGTGCGTGAGTTTTGCGCTATGAGCTTGTTCTGGAGTCCTTCGCTCCTTCTCGCTTTCCCATAGCTTTTCCGCTGCGTAGGAGAGAGATGCCAGATTAGCGCAACAGTTGTCGCACGTAGTATCGATCTCGTTTTCGAGCCACGTGCGGTGCCGCCTCTCCTACCGCTCACTACAATTTTCATTGCAATTTTTCCTTTTGAGCGACGTCCATAGCCGCGTTTCTTTTGTGAAACTATTGATTTATTGTTGGCGGACAAGCGTTGTACGTCGTTACGGCTGAATGGATGGGTGCGTAGTAATCATTGCTTCATTTCTTACTCGGATGTGCTCGCTCGTAAAATAAAAAGGAATGAACTGCGACTAGGTCCTTCAGCCATACTTGTGTTGTAGTAATAACTGCTCGACAAATTACTGTTATCATGTTTGGTTATTACGTAAAACAATGGCGTAGGCATCATGGTGGATCCTGGTATAAACATCACTTAAATAAATTCCTTATAAAACGAATAAATTAGTCACTAAAGCTTATAAAAATACTTTCCATAAAAATATATAAGACGCCTTTGAAGCCGTAAGAACATGCAAAAATATTCGTTAAAAGCTACAAAGTTTCTCCTTTGATCTCGAGACTGACAGCTACATGTAATATGATAACAGATTTTATCAGTTAATTTTCTACATTATCCTTTCAAATAATAATCTTAATCGAGACTATAAAAGGCGTAGTAATGGATATAGTACTTGACGTAGGCTAGGTTATTAAAAACACATTTGCGACGAAGGAAAATATCGAAATATCGACTAATCAAGTTCACTTATCATAGCAATAGTACGTGTGCTGCTTACTTATAAATAAAAAGTTTTTTTTTAATCTATCGAGAAACCCAATTATTATAATGGGGTATACCTACTTCATTATTTTGTATTTATGTGTATTTACTATAGGTTACCTAATTATGAGAGAGGATATCACACCATTAGCTTCTAGGCATGCATGGATCTCCTAATAAAATGAAGATACACCTCGTTTTAAAACATTGACTAATACTAGTAAATAGATCTTCTATATTACAGTCGAGTCAATAAACTAACGAGGGACATAAAAGTCCCTCTCCCCCTTCTATCAAGTAAGTAAGAGACAGAAGAGAGAGTTACAGTTCTTATAACATTCGGATGAAGTCGGCAGCGGGTCCTTCGACGACTGTGCACTTCGGAACTCTTCGGCTGTGAATGTTCGATGTTTAAAACTACTGCTGTTGGAACCCCGCTTTTTGGTAGAGTTCAACCGAATTTCGTTTTCGGTTTTCGATAATTTTCGGTCGAATATTAATTTTCAGCAATAATCGAGGTCAAATAAAATTAAGTGCCGGCAATTTGTCGATTTTAGTTCATTCAAAGAAAATACGTACATTTTGGTGACACTGCAACTGGCTTGAATTTTGAATTGTATGAGATAAAGCTATAGCTCGAGCGAGAACTTGAACTCGATGAAGATAACATAACTGCGTAGTAACTGTACAAGGGTTACACTTTTGTATAGAATTTATCAAGGGTGGGTTACGTGGCTGTTGTATGTACCAGCAGCTGAATAAATTAAAAATATTTGAAACTTTTATAACGTTAATTTGTGAAAAACCTCGGTCATGAGTCAGTCTATAAAGCAATCTTTACGAGAACCAGTAGATTCAGAAAACAATTTTTTCGCAATGCAGGCATCATTGCAAAGAGTAAGTAATAGTTTTGTTCGTTAGGTATGTTTCTAAGTGGTAGTGATTTTAATACATGAAGAACTTTTAGATTCCGGAGGAATTTACGGTAATCATTTCTGGAGAGACACGTGTGTATGAAGCCTAATATTTTTCTTATAAACGAAATATAAATACATTCGACCCTACATTCAGGAATAAAAAGAACAATAGGTACTAAAAGTTCGCAAAAAGAAATCCAACGAAACAACATTCAAACAAAACTTGGAAGGGAATATTTAGGAAAAACAAATGAGCGATTTATTTTCCTTATTGCGAAGGAAAAACTCGTTGGAATTGCGTGCTTTTTGGATGATTAAAAAATTGACATTGTTCAACCGAGCTAGTCCGCGGAGACGTGGGGTAAGCAACCCTTACACGATACGAGACGATGGGACAACCAGCTACATTAGCGTGTTGTTCTCGTCATTTATCATCTTCTTTATGAACGCTGCACAACGATTTTGGAGTTAATAGAATTTATCACGAGGGAGAACAATAAGAAAAAAATTATATCACACACAATAAATACGAACCACCTAATGATGCATTTTTAGACCACATTTTGCTCAACTCTAGAATTTTCGTCAACGCGCGAAACCCGTTTAACAAGAATTTTCATAACGGTACAAATGTTTTATGTGCTACGGAATAATGAGATGCGGCACATAGCGGCACATAGCGGCACATAGCCGCCATAGCTGACGGAATCTAGGCTACACTGCTCACGAGATAGGTCAACAGACAATCTGTGAATTATGTTCGGCGAATTTACAAACAGTTCCCGGTAAGCCTTATTAACATTCAAGGTTCTTGCATAATATTTTCTCTTTAATAAACAACAACAACAAGAGGGTATAATCTTCGAGGAAGCCCAGCTAACCCTCCAGAGGTTTTCTTAGTTACAAATTCCATTAAAATCAGTTATACTTCCCAAGTAATAAAACTTGAAGTTACGAAGGTGAAGTCGGCGACACTGTTGAATAAGTACACAACAGAAATAGTTAAAGCCTTGTGCTATGCTTATTAAAATAATCCAGTATTGTACACAGTGTTAAGCTTTGTCGCATGTTGGAAAGAATTAGCGTGTTCGTCACGCGATGTGTTCGGGCTCGCGCCGGCTCGTCGTGGAGTTTAAAGCCGACACGCTGGATTTTTCAATTGATTTCCAATTAGCGGCACGGCCACCTGTGCTGAGCTGCATATTGATGTATTATTCAGGCGCATTACGATTGAATGTCAATCGATTCAGTGAATGAAGTGATACAGTGAGTGATAAATGATTCAATCGGTACAATGTAGAGCATTCTATTTTAGGTAAGACATTATAAAGAGTGGGTTGTGTTTAATTATGATACATTTTTTCTTAGTGTTCCTCCTCGTTGTGAAGTGTGGCGCTCTGACGCTTGTTTGTCTTGGTTATTTCAACGGCCATACAATCGGAGTTTTCTAACTTGACGCTCAACGTAGAGTACCTACTACGAGTTATTATTACAATATTGTATTGGAAGGCAGTACCTACCTCCTCGAACCATAGAGGTTTGGACATAAAATAATTCGGAAGTGAAGTATTTAATAAAGACAAATCCAATCAGTTTGTAGATAGGTAGTTAGCATTCTTATTTACAACAGATATTGACGTTATTACAGAGATTGTGTGCAGTTTATGAGCTTCGTATTTGCGTTCCCAGATATCAGCTATTTAATATTAAAGCAGCGAGCAAAACAACAGCGTTGTTTACCGTGTAGAAGGAATTTATTTCTTGCTTTCTAAATAAGGGAGAATCGACATTCATAAAATCTAAGTGTGCCTATAACTCTGTAATGTTTCACGAGCAATGCACGGGTTTGTGCGGGTTTGCACGGTGCCGGTGCTCGCGTGTTTATCGAGCGCCCGGCTATACCCCCCGACACGGCATCACTCAAAGGGAAAAGATTTGCGGGAAAAAGAAAAAGTCAAAGAGGCGGGACTTGACAAACTTTTGTCTTATCTTGAGGTTATATCTGTAAAACTATCGTTATAATTTCTTTTGTAAAGTTGGGGGAACCTCGAAGCGGTAGCGACAAGGAATTTGATTTATTATGTACATTGTTTTAGAAAGTTGTGGTGGAATGTAAAATTGTCGAGGGCTTTTAAAATATTAGTTTTTTTTATTTTTTATGCTCATCGATATTTTCGCCAATAAAGAATTATTTTAAACGGTTCACCCGTTTAAAAAAAAAATTTTTTTAGTTCGAAAGGGTATACTCCCGAGGCGGTCCCATATAAATTTTATTAACTTTGCTTCCGTAGTTTTTTAGTTAGCTTCAATGTTACGTATTTTTTCCCACTTAGTATATCTGCACGCGTGGCATGACCACCGTAGAAATGGGTTTTGACAAACTGACAGGTTGCGATTGTTTATCTGTCATTTTGTCTACTCTTCCGTCGACAAAACCCGTTCCTACGGTGGTCATGCTATGCGTGCAGGACGATGTTCTATGTGACTCCGTCACTGTTATTTACATAGCAGGTAGTGGTATTCCAAGTTGTGTGGGGTGTGGTAACACAACAAAAAAGTGAAAAATAAAAACTTTTTGAAAAAAATTAAAAACTACCGACTTCCAAAAAAACACTAAAAAAATGAAGTTCTTTTTTAAAGGTGAACTAGCGTCATGGAAGCGTTCCTAAAGTATTTGTTAGATTGGAAGCATATTATAATGGTTAGTGCACATACTGCACAGTACTTTTTATTAAACTCATTGTAACGACTTGTTAGGTACCTATTTTTGTGTGCTACAACGGTGTTAGGTACTTTAGGAAGGTACCTCCTACACTAAAGTAAATAAACCAAGTGCCACAACTATTTCATAACTTACTTTCGGTATTCGTTAATATTTCTCCAACGAACTTATAATACCGCAACGTGACATATACGTCACTATCGTTGGAATTTAGCGTGTCCCTTGAGGAGAGGAGGATCGACACACACACTAAAACACACCGTACATGTTCGAAAGTCACACGCGCACATACGCACGTTAGTTTGCAAGCCCCAAAAAGGGACGTTCCTTGATCCCGGTTTCCGGGATTTGCGCGATGGCCCGCGATTGTCGGCGTCTCCCGGGAAATGTGCCCGCATTAGATATTTACCCTGCACATTATAATAAGGTAAAGTTTGCTTGTGTTGTTATTTTTGAGATAAAGTTGAGACTCAAAAGTGTTAATATTTTGAGCGTAATTTATGTTTACTAAATTTAAATATACGTAATTATTTACTGATTTTCAAAAAACGTACTAACGTTCTTTGAAAGTCAGTAAGGAGTACTAACTCCAGTTTTAAGTACTTACCAAGTGTTATGTGAAAGAAATGTTTCCATTTTAAAAAGCTATAAACTGATAGAGACATAAACTTGTTGGAACTTTGTTATTTTATTAAAATAAAATTCAGTCTGCATACTTTATTCAGACTAATAAAGTCACATTTTTAGAACCGAACGGAATATTTATGAGAACGATATTTCTGTCTCCGCAAGAATAAAGTGGGCTCTTCGGAAAGTCGTCCCTTCAATTTATTCCCTTTAAAAAATGTTCTTACTATATTTGTTTTCTTTTTAGGCACTTTGATAAATCCGTGAGCAAGCGACACGAATGGTAGCTATTCATCACTCGGTACAGCTCATTTACATCACAGTAAGCATGCGTGTCGGCAAACCATGTACCCGCAACCAAAGTGATCCATGTCGCAATTTGTAGGTTTTGAACTTTGCTGTATTTGTTTATTTGTCGTTGTTTTCTTAGCTAGTTAATTAATTATACTTGGAGACAGTTTAAAGGGCAGCTGCCTTTTCTATGCTTCAATTAACAATAACGTTAATGCGTTTGCTAACCTGGGTCACTGGGTGATTGAGGCAATAGAGAAATAATTAGAATACTCAATTATTCCCTTGTGATCGATTATTGATTTGCAGGGAAGCTAATGTTCAGCATTGGATGAATGAGGAGGTGACTCTAGATAATCTCTAAGGTGACTCTGGATAATCTCTAAGTCACCGTTAGGTCATCCATGGCGTGGTCACTGGCTGTATCGCCAATGTGCTAGCACTTTGCATATGCCGCGCGAAGACAGATCGCCTTTTTTACAAATCACGTTAGTGACGTGTGTGTCTTGCCTGCGTGTATCAAACTGACACGCTGTGTCTATCTTCTTCATTATTCATGTAATGTACACAGAGTGGTGTTATGACATGTGTAGTGTCGTAGTTTTCCCATGGGGAGTAATGCATGGTAGAATGAAGAATGGTAAAATAAACATTTAGATTATTCCACAATCTGAAATCTTTGAATCTTGCAACCTGTCATTTTAAATTAAGAATAAGAGTGTCAAAAATGACTTTGGATACTCTTGAAAACAGTACCTTCATCAATAAAAGGGTGTGTCTCAGTTTGTTTAGAAATAACCAGTATTTAATATTTTTCAACATAGGCAGAAAACAGACAGAAACTTGTCTTGTATATTACTAAATAGAAAACAGAAATAGAAAATATTTTTTAATACAGTAAGCAGGTTCACAGGTTAACACAAAATTCAGACGTCATGAGTACCTTAAATGATTACATACCTACAGATAGGTCACAAAGTATTATTGCCAGTGAGTATTATTTGTCTGTATCTCAGAGCTCGTTCTTTATGTTCCATCTTTATGTACACAAGGACTTTCGTATAAAAAACTACGTTGGTTACGTCACCACGCCTTCCCTCTGACAAATGTGCACAATTTATCGTTTGGAGTGCATTACGTTTACGTGTGCCTGTCATTTCACTGGAAATGCTTTTAATTTTTTGCGTATTTTTATGTTCAAGGGAGCGCCGCCGCGCAGCTGTATTAGTCGCTGCATTGCAATTCCCTTGAGGATATTAATTATGTCTATAAGCATAATAGGGTAGCTAGGGTAATTGCTATTATTGAATACTTTACTTTTGTTTTACGTTTGTAAGGTAGCTTTGTTCTGTCCAAACAACAATTCATAGAAAATGCACAAATCTTCCCGACAACTTTTAATTTTTTAATTTCCGTATGGACCTGATTCGGATATTTTAAAACAATTTGCCAAATCGATCCAGCCGTTCTGGAGTTATGCGGTTACCAACGAACATCATTTCATTTTTATATGTAGATTATTGAAGTTATCTCCACGTAACATACTTTATTAATTAAATGTGCCATCTCAACAAATCTACATATTTTATGTATATAAAATATTTATTTCATCGTGTCTGCGTATATTTAGCTAGGTATTGTTCGCTATATGTTGAAGGTTAGTGTCTATTTTTGTTCAAATGATACATAATGAGTCGGCACATAATTTCGAGCGTTGGTATTCACAGTGACGGTGATATATGATCGCGCGCTATTATACAAATTATACGCGTCTGTTACTTACACATGAATTTGATGTAAGTACCTGTGAAGTACATTATGATTATTAATCGATTGAGCATTAAACTATATATATATTTTTTATCCTAAATAAAACCTCTCAAGGAAAAGCATTTTCTATCAACTCGTCTAAGTTTAACTTGACTTTGCAAAGCCGTCCTCTACTTTATTAATTGTTTAACTAATAAACGACAATATAATAACAACATTTACAAATTCTATCAGGCAATCCATAACTTAATCATCGCCCAATAAAACGTCTACAATGTACTACAGCACTAAACATTAACCTCCTTACTAATAAACGTTGTATAATGTCTGTATAGTTACACAATGCTTTGTCTTCTTCTTTCGAAAGTCAAATTACTAACGACTGAAAGAGAAATCGGTGTATAACTATAGCTACACACCGATTTCGTATCGTTTATTAGTAAGGAAGTAAATCACTTATTATTCCAGTCTAAATGAGGCACTGAAACATATAACCTCTTCCTTTTAGAAGTCGGTTAACAAACATACTGACGCGGACGTACCGAATGTCTGCATCGAATTTATCTAGAAGCATTAATATTGCGTATTGACGCAGCATAAATTCGTAGAGGACTCGTAGCCGCGTAGTTGCGGCCTCGTAGCGAATCGTAGCACGTCTACGAGAGCGTAGACGCGAATATAAAACGGGCTGTGAATACGAAATTAGTAGTTATTATTGTTGGTTGATTCATTATTATATGGGACGTGTACACAATGGGCATATGTCGAAAAACATTTTTACAGCAGCTGTTATTAATATTTATTTAACAGAAGTTGTGGTTTATGAAGAATTTGACTATTGAATACAAATGTTTCTGTTAGAACTTCGTTATGTTTTTTTTTTCAATATTTAGATTGTCATTTTTCTTTAGACTATCTTTTTTCAGAATAGAAAAAAATAGTACTTTAAATCGAATTTTGGCCATGGCGGCCAAACTCAGCCTTCGACGCCATAGATATAATAATGCATAAGTGTATGCGTAAACACAAGTGCACTCTCTCTTCCCTCACTGCCATTGTCCGATGGGAAGGAAATCCGACACAGCTTAACGTGCTTTCCGAGGCTCGGTATATCACACCGACTACTTCTAAACTCCGGACAGTTCCTATTGGAAAAATAGTTAGTATTCAGAACCAACAAGAAACTGTCCTCCACTATCACATTAACTATTTCTCAATCCCAAGCGAAATACAACCACGTAACCACAATCAGGATACAATTAATCTTCCCATGGTCACATCAGCACATATATGATCGAATCAGACATCAGTCGACCGCACAGGAGCGTCAGCATCACGTGTCTCAAAGGACCACAAACGACGTTATTTGCTGACCTTGTGTACATAGTCTCATTGATTTTTCCTCTCTCCCAGGACTAGGTGTTGTGATGTTGTTGTAACAAAGTAAAGGAAAATATTCAGTTAAAAGGGTCAGTGCTTGAAGGACAGTACATCTTGTTGAACATGGTATAAAGTGTTATTTGGGTCCGTAAAAGGATGATGGACCCTAATTTATTTTACTTAATCTTTGCTACTCTTGAGTACCTGGTACTTGTTGACAGGCCTACACTGTCCTCCCATACCTTTTAAAATTGTATCTGAAAATATTGTAAAAAGACAATTATTGAAAGGAAACGATCAATTGGAACCGTGCACATGTCTTTGCTCATGTAGGTTTATGTGCAATAAAATATCTTGATTTAGAATTAATGTTTTATGCGGTTAAAAAGGTGACTAAACATTAACGTCTTTTTTTTTTTCAAATCATGGTGTTTTATCCCCTCGACGCAAATGCTTACTGCTATTATTGAAACTGTGTAGTATTGTGCATGGGCAGAAAACTTTTGAAATGGTCAAAGCTCGCTCGGCTCATTCTGTGAAGGAAGGAAACGCAGACTCCCAGCTCTGTATGGTCCCCGTGTTACACGTTCACATTGTTCATTACTAATCTTATTGTTTACCGACCTTGCCACAAAGAGGGGTTCTATTTACTACTATTTGTTACAGTTTGCGGTGTAAACAGCTACACATTATTAGTAATACAAGTACAACTTATGTATTTGTAGGACCGCGGGTGGGTTACCGTTGCTTTGCTTAGGATGTTTTGGTAAGACGAAGTTGGTTGCTATTTACAAACGTTTCAAAGTTTATGGTTTGAAAGGACAAAGAGGAGGCTCAGAGATACCAGTGTAATAGATACGGTGATATAATAATATTAGAATCAAATAAACGATTCAGTTTTACAATATTTGTAAAGGAGTAATCAGATTCATCTCGGACATAAAAACAATAAAAAGCAATTGGAATAGTCCTTAAGTCCGAAGAAAAGCTCGAATTATTCCTTTTTCCGTTTTTCTCCGCACTGCAGTCTTAGAACAGCATAGATTATAAATAAGCATACACAGCACTACTTACCATAACTGTTCAGCTTTTACACTGAATTTCGTCACGACGCCGACGCTCAGACGAGATCGTCGAACTGAGCTGATCTCATTAGCCGACG
Source organism: Lithophane leautieri (assembly GCA_949152455.1). Lineage (NCBI taxonomy): Eukaryota > Metazoa > Arthropoda > Insecta > Lepidoptera > Noctuidae > Lithophane > Lithophane leautieri. The sequence continues at coordinate 1,095,607 of OX424469.1, read as the reverse complement.
CTCTCGGCCTCGGCTTTTGGCCTCATCCGCTATGCAGATGATGGCTTTGATCCTCACTCGGGGATGGGGGTCCCCCACCACCCCCGCGGGGGTCAATGTAACGAACTTTGATGGCGCTTATACAAAGGAGCGATTAAATTATTGGCAGTGTTACGTCATTAAGGTAATTAATGAAGTATTCATTTGAGTGGTATTTAATTTCGTTAATAATGGGTGTTTGGGTATAATAAATCTTAGTGTTGTCACAGCTTTTTGGCTAATGTTTTGGTAACAAATAACTTTGAATATTTCGGTATTTGATGCCTATAGTAATATGTGTCTAAGTGTATTGAACTTTTGCTCACGTGGTATGAAATGTAATCCCTCTACAAAATAAGTAAAATATTTCACGTTTCAAACATGTGAAGTCTTTTAAATACAACCCGTAAGTCATAAATCACATACAAATTTTTCAATCTCCTTCCGCAAAGAAGCTCGAGACGTCGATTTGTCGATAAGCGATTGCGCGGATCCCGGGGTATTAGTCCCGCATCCCGCATCCCGCAGTCCGGGGCGCGTCCCGTGCTCGGGAAGTCGGCACATTAGGGCGCACTTATCACCGGCGGACCGCGTTATACGTGGGACGGGAGACAGGGGTTATGTCTTAATACTTTGGGTCAGCACGTGTGTGGCGGACCCGAATCTTTCGTTTTGTAGGACTTAGTTAATGCGGTGTAGGTTTATGAGAATACTCTACTAAGTACGGTATACTTAGAGCTTTAGAAAATCTGAAAGAAACACGCAAAAGAAACTCGAAGTTGATTTTTTGTACGGAAAATCCGTAGCTTGTTATAGAGACTAAAAGATCGAGCAAAGGGAACGTTCTCTGTTTGTTTTCAATTGGTAGCTAGTCAGCATCACTAAACGGATCAGTTGTGCGCTCATTAGTTGAAGTAAAGAAAGAAATGTAAAAAAAAGTCTAAGTTCGTTCTGAGAGAGGTACCTACTCAATTTAAAGAGACTTTTTCGTCGTGGCATGTTTAGGAAATCAAGATAGGCAGGTATGTAGTTCTCCGGGCGTCAGATCGAATAAAAAAGACTTTGTTTATTTTGAGCTATTTTTCTGATAAAATTAAGCCTAATACAGTCAGGGAAGTTAATTTTTAGGCTTGAGTTACTCTTACGCTGATGTCGGTCGCGACCGTCGTTCGCGCATGCGTAATACATTGTGTTCTATATAGCACCAGACTGCGTCCGCGGCGCGTACTACGTTGTTACGCGTACGCGACCGACCGTACGCGACCGACATCACCGTAAGAGGAATTCAGGCCTTATAGCCATTTTATACAACTGTTAAAAAATGACAGTAGTGATTTGAGTACACGGACAGTTTAAGTTGGTAGACAATTTGCTTGACAATTAATTGCCGTGACTTTATCTTTATACTAAAAACAGAACTATTAATCCTTTGTTCCACCACATACTTAAAAATATATTTGCATTTCACAAAGCCTTGTAACATAACTTACAAATACCTTGACTATGTAAATTGAAGCGCGTGACGTTAAGATTTCAGCACATACGCGCGGCAGGGCGCCGCCGGCCCTAACACGAGTACAGCTGTCACTGTAACACAGTAAGGTATGTGGACCACATACCTACTGGCTTACTTTATAAAGGAATCTGCTTAAAATATACGAAGGTAATTAGAATACGTAAAGCAGCTAAACAAAGTAAAATATATTTTTTTCGAAACGAAGCAACTTCAACTTTCTTTTTGCATAAACCTTAATAATTAGGTACCTAATATATATTTTTAATCAGTCGTATTATAAAACACAACGTTTTCTTATGGGGGGGTAGGCAGAAAACACAGGATTCACTTACATCGCACAATCGAGGTTTGTTCAAATACATTTCTGGTTGAAGAACGTAATTCACTTTGTGCCTACTACCGGTGGCGGAGGTAGATGTTACCGTAGGTACTTTGCCCCGGTACCACTCGGGAATCTTATCACGTACAGTAGAGGAGGGAAACCTCCTTATTTTCAGCTAATTTGTCCCTCTGGAAGGTGCTTTACAAAAACGTGGAGTACTTCTGTTGAAGGCTTCGAAAAAGAGAAATGCTAATGATTTGTCTTTTTGCAATTAAGTACATTTAACAGTAATGTTACCTATTAAACTAGTTTACTAAAATAACTGGATGAAACGTAGTATTGTTAGAAGTAAAAGCTGTTTATCAAATTATCAGACTAATGGAGTAGTCATTAGATGGAAATAATATACTTAGTACAGCTACAAGTGGACTGTTTAGTGGGTACGTTTCTATGCCACCAAGCTATTAAGTATTTCCAAAGCCGACGATATTGGCAAGACATTCAAAATATATGTGAATGTGCTCATTTCCTGCAAATGCTTACAGAAAATGAATTCAGACTAACGACAAAAACATAATGGAGAATTAGAACATCCTCCAAGAAAGAACGGCATAAATAAAGTATTAAAATTCCAAGACCGACATAACTAACGAATAAACAACACAATTCGCTTACATTTTAAAATAAACCCGGCCAAATAAAGTTGCAACCATCAAAAGAACAGTAATGGTCCTGAAGGCTGCCTGTGCCCGGCTGCGGCTGCTAGGACCACGTTTACGAGGACCAACGCATATTATCGTGAGTTTTGTGACGCATAAAAGCGTCCTTTAAACATAAACATTATGTCGACAGTTACGTCGAGCTGTGACCGTTATCACTAGCGCCCGATGTAACCGAACGAATACGTTTTTTAGGGATACGCGCGTTTTATGAGATAGGGGACATCGTAGTTGTAAATGTGTTCTTTTACGTCTAGCTATTGTTATATAGTTGTAGTTATTACAAGGTTTGTTGTATAAAAGAACATTTTCTCAAACATGCTTGGAAATTCGAGCATTATTTTGACAACCTTCTTCGAGATAAATCAAAATTGCTGTACTGGTAAAAAACAAGTGACGATGCGGCCAGCAAAGTTACTATGAAAATCCATATCTGGCGTGTTTAGTGGCCAAATAAATTACTATGAAAACTCATATCTGTCGTGTTAATTAAAAATGGAACGAACTTTTTACTTTAACATAGGGCAACCAAGGAGGTAACTTATTAAAGATTTTATTTAAATTTCGAATTGGCTTGCAAATAAAACAAAGAAGAAACAAATGAACATATTGGCGCATAAAAAATGATAGTTGTTCGTCATTGATTCTGGAATTTCTATTTAATTTACTCACTTTGATTTTCCGCGCGTTGTTTGAGAAAAGTACTATACAAGCCTTGGCCGCAATCAGGAATTGATGGACTCACGCATGAGTGCCTCGGCTTCGCCTCGGCCCTCATTTTCACGATCGTCCATCAATACCCTTATTGCTGGCCGCGACAGTAATGTACTATATCATAGAACCGATGACGCAATCTTACGATAAAAGAGTGTAGGTACCTTCTGCAACAATAAAACCTACAACAGGGTATATTTTTAAATATTTATATATTATAAAATTGAGTATATATTTAATTAAGGAATGACAATAAACAAATATTTAATTTTCTAAGAATTTGGGCGCTCGTCAAATGGATTGGTTGGTGCGGCTAGTGGCCCAAAGGATAGTATTATTTAAAACCCTCTTAAGTTAATCTCTTACACACTTTTTACGATGCCCATAAAATACACGAGCTAGCATATACATATAATATGGCGACGATATAATACGGACTTAATATAATAAATTCAGCCTTGGCTAAAGCTTAACAGAAGCGGTGCCAAGAAAAAATACAAGTCGACCTAAAAGTAAGTTGCTTTGTCTAAATTAAGAAAGCAGTCTTTGTTCACACTGTTTCTAGCATCGTGTAAACTAGGTGGAGCGCAAATGTACTAGTTTTAGTGAGTATGCGGAGATAAGCACGCTGCAACAACTACATTTATGCATTACCTGCTATAACGTCACAACTGTAAACCTGAGCCATGTGTGTTCTTGTTTCTGTTTTATTAATCGTGCTTGGTGTTTTGCGGTTTTAAGACAAAACAAGTCAAAAGCTGAAATGCATAAACACATCATATTTCTTACGTCCCAAAATATAGTACTACTTATTACAATGAAGATTATTGTTAGCGAGTTGCGTAAAATTATATTTGACGCACCTCCGAATATAACACTGAAGGGTTACCGTTTCTTTGGTCGCATTTTTCATGACTTTAAAGATACCCAAATTAGATTCGTAGGAGTGTCATGTTCATAGTTGTTTTGCTATACTTCTAGTTTCAGTTGCATTTTCAGTACATTTTCAGGATTCGTCACGCGCTACGTGTTTCAAGGAGACTAAATGTATGCTCCAAAGCCTGACCTTTTTATTTTCTAATGTATTATAAATTTGAATCTGTACTCTTGTGTCTCTTTACATAGTTTATTTGAATGTTCGTAGTTTTTTTTCACTTCGTTAGGTTTTATTTGTTGGTCTTTGAATGTTGCAGAAAATATTAAACTACAAAAATGCTTTTTATGTGAACAGTGCGACAAAGTAAGATCAATAGTCAACGTAAGAACATCTATCAATACGAAATGATTACTGTTTAAAAAAGTTCTATTTATTCTACGCTGTAAGGGAACGTATATTTTGCAATAAGATTATAAAAGCAAATGAGTGGGGCTTAGGATAATCCAATATTCACTGTCTGTTCAGGCAGAACAATCCATATATTACTAGGCTTAAAGGCTTTCAGCGACCGCAAAAATATACTCGAACACTGGTTTAGTTCTACAACTTTTCTTATAACAAGTCGCGAGGCGAAGGAAGTTAGATGAGGTAGTCAGATGTTGAATTGATGTAGTTTTCTATACAGTCGATATTGTGTTCTGTCGGTTGTAATGTGTTTCATTGTCGTATGTAAACTACGTGATTTGTACATCATCATTTCAGCCGAAAGATGTCCACTGCTGGACCTCCCCCAAGCACCGCCATTTCGACCGGTTTTGTGCTTCCCGCATCCAGCGGATTCCTGCGGCCTTCACGAGGTCATCGGTCCACCTCGTGTGGGGCCTTCCAACGCTATGTATGTTTTCCGGTACGCGGTTGCCACTCCAGATTTGAATATAGTAGGTAGTAATTTGTAGATAATATAAATTCACGTTGGTTAAATAGTTTGAATGGAAGGACCATTTATCGTTCTCAAACATAATAGAACCGCCATGTAATAAAATAATATTAAACAGGATAAAAACACATTCAGATAAAAATTAAAACGCTACAAAAGCAACCCAACACCTAGTAATCTGAACATAATTAAAAAAAACTCTGTAGACCAAACAATACAATGTAGCAGTATCAAATATCGCTCCAGCCAAGCCAAGCCAACGACCTGACTCCCGAACATTAACAAAAACGAAACAAACACGATGGAAAACGTAACAAAGGAGGAAAAATAAACATGAACACGATAAGGGGTCGGTGGTCAGCGCCATTGTTGTTGCTGCGCGATTTGGGACATGATTAAGTGTGTGACCGACGCTTTATGCGATGCTTTCAGAGAGGTCGGGGATCGTGTTGAGGGCAAGCGATTACGGTTTTGTGAGAATGGAAAAGAAGAAAATTCTGCTGCGGAATAGGTCTATGATCTTTTAGAGGCTTGAACTAAATCTGTACACTTAACAGATCTCTGGGGAAGATCTACTCCAGAAACAAGCAAACAAACAAGTAAACAGCGGACTTCATCCTATAAATATTTCATCACTATCAAGTCATAATAACGATTGTAGGTACAATAATCTTATTTCAAACAAGAGAAATAGTGTATGAAAATCCACGTGCGAAATAAAACCAAACCCCGCCACCTAGGACCAGAAAATGAAAAACATATCTGTAGGTCGCCCAGAACACTACCTGGTACCCCGTCCGCTCCACCTCGGTAAGTATTCATACGCGGATTTATGTTACCAGATAAAAAAAAATAAAAAAGCAGCTTTCTGAAAAAAGGAGTTTCATTTTCTTTCGGAGGAGGGAGAGAACGACATGACAAATGTGTGTGTTGTAGATGCTTCTTGAGAAAGGCTTCGCACATTTTATACACACCGCCCCGGTCACCTTCACTTCAAAAATAATATGGTGGAAAAAGATTTGGTCTATAGGTTACTTTATCGAAGTAGGTATTTAAACGCGTAATATGTTGAATATATTAGTTCTGTACAAACACTATTTTATCTTTACAATAGTTCCAGTAATGGTGTTGCTGTTTTTGTGTTTATTTATCTGATAGATACCGGCATCGTTTGTTCAAATGTAAATAAGGTTCATTATGCCACTCTTAGGAATCGATTGCCACCACTTACGGAAGAAATTATTGACTGCACTGATTGTTGATTGGAGTTCTAAAAATGTAGCTACCGGGCGAAGCTACCTACACCTACGAAGATGAATGTTGTGTTACCAAAATGAGGCTAATAAATTCACATCGATCGCAAGTCCTTTTTGTTTAAGGAGTTCTATACACCGTAATTTTTGCTGGATTAGCTGATATAGTAGCTGAAAAACATGTGTTTTGTATATGATTTGATTGATAGTATCGTACTATCAATCAACTCAGCTACTGGTAGTATGCGTGGGCTTATCAAGTGTGAATGCTCTAAGAAACAATTTTCTGTTAGATACAAACGCCCTATGGGTATTTCAGAATCTGAGTAACAAGTGCACAAGTGCCCCATAGCGGCACTATATCCGCCACATTGCATAATATCTGCATTATGTTAACCGTTCGAACCCTTCATCTCTCAATCTTCCCCTCGAGCGAAGGTGGATCGGATCTGGAGTGTATCACGCGAGGTATCGCCGCGCCGCCTCGATGACGTCAGTCACTACAGCATCCGGGTCAAGAGGCACATCCGACGTGGGAGGCATCGAGCTGAGGTGAAGCCAGTTCGATAGTTAGCTAGTTTTGATGATAGATAGTTTGTGTGAAGCTTGAGTGATTATGGTAAGTTATGTAAAGTGGATAAGTATTCATTACCCGACTACGGCGAAGAAAAAGGAGGGTTATGATTTTGACTGGTATGTATGTAAGTATGTATGTATGTATGTATGTATGTATGTATGTTCATCTGTTCCCTTCTATCTTCTAAACCACTCATCACAATTTGACAAATGAGGATATCGTTGGATCGTCCGCTGGTTATATGCTATGTGACGTCACATTAAATTAAAAATGGCGCCCTCTAGAGGACATAAAGTCAGGAACTTAAAAAAATAAATTGTTTAATCGTACCATGTTGGGTATCAAATGAAAGGGCTTAATGAGCACATTTCAAAAATATATATATTAAATAAATAAAATACATTTATTTCGAGCAATTTCAACTCATAACATAACATACAAAATAAAGAAACACAATAAAACATACTAAATATCTAACCGGCCCTGCTGCTGCTATATTATAACGCCAAAGAATTAAAAAAAAAATTAAGTAATAAAAACTATAACCCAACTACGACTAAAAAGGTATATACAATAATTACATAGTTCTTCAACGACTCCTCGATATTATAATATGATTAACAAAGGCTTTATAAAATGCTGAGAAATCTGTTGAGAATGTAAATAACACTCATCAATTTGTACATTTCACAGTTGCGTCACAATCGCCACTTTGCGTCGACACTCCAGCATCGTGCGACACATCACTCATCTGCAGGGACATAAATCTTTAGCAAAAATATCAGAGAAACGGAAAGAAATATCCTTTTTTATAATAACAACAATATTTTCATCTCCAAAGTAAATAAACAGCTGCAGACACTAACATTTCGAACGAAAGCATGTAATTTAACTTTTTATAGTATTATTTTCTTTATAAAAAAATCCCTCTATCAGTGTGGGGGATTTTAATAAAATCCTAAAATTCCGGTGGCGGGTCGCTTGGGGGTTGAGATGGTCGGGGGATGGCTGGGATCGATGAATATAAAGTTTGGCAATAAACCGGGGACAGCGGCGGCCGCAGAATATGTGACCGATGGAGCAAACAAACACAATTACATTGTTCTTACTTATATGAGACTAGGAGACACACGACTATTTGTTTCGTTTGCATGCAGTAGTAACATTTTTATTAAGGTTAGTGTCAATATTTTAATTTCACCAAACGATTGTTGCGGCGATCTACAAGGCTACAGCTTGCTTCATTCGTTTACGTTTAAGTACTATTATTATTGTGATGGAACGAATAAAAAAGATGAAATTAGTAAATTGAGTGTTGAGTATTGAAATAATATTGACTGGTATCTGGGTAAAACTAAATTTTCTTTCTCTTTCTTTGGTGACAACATGAAGGTTACGTTTGATTAAAAAAAACAGTGAAAACTTATAAGTGAAGTGAGCTTGGATTGGGCTGTCATTCTAGTTGATGCTAGGGATTTACACTATTGACAGCTCACACATGACAGATCGACACATCTTACCGTTGCCCATTTTTGTATAAAGAAGGTTCGTTAATTTGCTCCATTGAGCATGATCTAATTAAAAGGTGCATTTAAATTCACTGAGCTGATAACAAGCGTATAAAGAACTACTGCAATACACATAGGCTGTATAAAATAATATGTACAGCCAGCCAGACCAACTGAAGGAGAACATAATATAACATCATCAAGCCCCTTTATGTTACGTAACTTCAATTTGTAATTCTCTTTAAGTGACTTTAAAAAAAGATCTCTTTAACATACCAAACTTTTTACTTTTATTTGAATAATTTATTCCAGTTTATGTTCGGATATCTTCTATATTTTGCTGTAGAGATAATCCGAGTGGTTCAGTGCATGATCGTATAAAAACCACAGTGAATATTTTAATTAAAACTTTTGGCTAAATGTGATTGTACTTTTGTTATTTGGCAAGCTGGAGCAAAAATAATGTAGGTATTGGTTTGTTTTTGGGTGCATAGTAAGTTATACCTACTCGCTAGATTACAACACAGAGAAAAACGATTTCAGAGTTTAGGTTCTCTAGATTTTTTTACCAATCTAGGTTTTTGGCCTTCATCGAGATCTTCATCCGCCAGCCTTTTCTCAGCTATTTTCAAATTTTTCAGTTTCATCATAAGTACCTATACATAATATATAACATTGAACAAAGTGGTCTCGTGTTGGCACAGGTTCGTGTCAGTGCTACTCAGCCCTAAATTATAATAATCTATTAGTAGCTAAAGTCTAATGCCTGGTACAGACAGGCGTGACATGAACCTGCCAGTTCAGCTGCCAGGCATTACAGGTTGTATCTCAACAGTCTGATTGGTTTGATTGATCGCTTATCATTTTCTACATAGAGCTTAAACTTAAAAAATCGTGTACATTAAGTATGTACTTAGTTCAGATTGATTGTTAGAATATTTTTTTGTAAATTATGTTACCAGTATACCTTTTCTCATACAGATGCGTGGCCACGCATTGACCACCAATGAATGACGGAATGTTGACATTTAAATATTATATTTATGTGAAGATTTAGAACATGTTTGTTTCTCCACGCTTGTTCATTGCATTTGGCGAGTTCTCAAGACGATTTTCTTAATAATATGGGAAAACATAGTCACTGGTGTTCAATGTGAGAAAGATCCATTGTTCTTATCTTATTTTAAAGATTATGTCCTTTTCGTTCCTTTGAAAATCCAGCTCTATAACCACTAGGCCACTGTGGCATCATTGTTACGCTCTACATACCTTTTTATATACAGCCATGTTTTTTGTGCTGCTTGATTTTTACGAGCACAAACGAAACAATAATGCCCTGAAGAAATTGCCTAAAATAATAAATTATATTTACATTTGGTACGAAGGTAGTTTCTTCGAACACATAATTTTCTGTATTTACAGATATTACGAGGCAGAATTTCTGAAAAAGATCTGATGTGTTAAAAAAACACTCGGAAAAAGAAAGTAACTGCCATATAATTATCTTTTATAAAATAGTTAGTAATTCTGGTTATTTACCTTTTTACTTTTTAAGCTCGAAGACCGTACATAGTTGGTATTATAATATCTACTAACCCGCTGTGGGCTCGTGTAGTAGATTATGACCCACACCTTCGCACAGAGAGAGGTGGCCTGTGTCCCAGCAGTTGGACCATTATAGGCTGATTAAGATTGAGGTCTTTAATATAACCAGTCAATAACCTTAGTCTCTTTAACATAAGCCTTTTACAAACCTAAGCTGGAGCCCCTCTCTCCCTACATAATAATATAATAATGAAGCCATAATAATTAGGGAACATAATAACAATATGCACGTGCTAACACAGTGATGACGTCACGGGAAGGCTGCGGGTAATCACCGTGATTATCTGGCGCGAGCAATGTCACGGAGTTCGGTACGACGTGATGCACGGAGGAACTCGACGTTGTAGCACGTTCATCAATTAATTGGAAATGTTGATGGAAGATTTTAGCAGTGGTTTAGATATAGATTTCTGCGCTTTGGGGTTTGTAACAATATGAGACACAATATAGTTGTTTAGTATCTGGATGAGATGCAGTAAAAGTAACCGTAGTAAAGTCAGTCCACAAGCCACAAATTATCAAGTTGTGCGTTAGTTTTGTACTAAATTACAGCCAAATGACAGCCCCTTTCCCCCCCTATTCGCTTGTAGAATACACATTTTTAGGCCAACTGTTAGTAGGTACAGTTAACCGCACATCAGTGCAGTGGTAACAATTTGCCATTGAAAGCGCCGGTATGTTGTAGCAGTAAGGGCGATTTTCGTAGTTCGAGGGTTACAACTGATGCGCAGTTGACTGTACATTTACAGTATTTCCAAGACAGTCCACATTATAATGTATACAGTCACAGAATCTGCGTCGAAATGCGTCCGTCCTAACTAATATACCAGTGCTGCGGTATTTGTTTATTTTTTCTCAAATATTGTAGCATTATGCTGAGACAGGAGCCTTTTTGGCCTCGCACAGATCTCCTTTTCTCTTTCTTTCTTTTATTGTTTTCACTATGTTGTTAGTTTTAATGTTTTATTTTGTATTGTTTTCATGATTTTGTTAGATTTAATGTTTGTTTTTATCGTCGTATTTTCTGTGCGTGCCCCAAATAAAATATTTTGATTTATTTCTTTCTTTTATCATCATATTATAAATGCGCAAGTGTGTTTGTTTGTTTGTTACGCTCAGCACGTGTAAAGTGAAGGCTTCGTCGCGACTCCAACGGCATCCCTCCGAGTAATACGCGCCTATTTCATCTCGCACATACATGTGATGAATTCACCGAAGAGTAGGAATGAGACAAGTAACGCGAGAGGTTATGATGTTCGCTCATGTTTGAACGAAACCTTTGAACTGTAGGAAATGCCGTAGAAATCACGAACAGGTATTTACATAATATATAAGCACAGTAGTACTAGGAACTTTCTGTCTCTTTTGCGGTTGTCTAAGACTGCGGCAGGGATAACTGCTCAAAACAAAATTAAATAACTTACAATACTAATAACTTCATGCGACACATGAAGTGGGCATAAAATATTTATTTCAAACGTTGACTTCTTCATACTCAATGCCATATATCTTTTCGGTAGAGCCCCAGGCGTGATTACCGTGATTTGGCGGGAATAAGCCGGAGATGCGAGATACGAGGCCGGGTATAAGCGCCCGGGTATACGCGCCTCAATGGCGTACCACGGTTTATTTACGAGACACGCCTCGGGAAGGGCTGCTCTAAACTTGATAACACACATCCTTTTAGGGAATGCCTCGAGACCTTCTTTTGTCTTCGAAAAAGCGAATTGCTTCGAGAAGCATCCAATCTTCCTTATTGAACAACAGACGATCGGCAATGTATATCAATGAGGTAATGACATGGCATCATACTGTACACTTGGCACAATGACCTGCGTGCCCTGATACCCGCACGATACAGGAACTAATACGTTACTGATATTGCTAAACTCGAAGCTATGGTTGACAAAACAGTTTTCTTTTGACACGCCAAGAAGAATAAGAGAAAGATACATTGCTACTGACGAATAAGATTGATAATAACTGAATTGATAATAACGGTCATCAAGCGGTAAGTATGCGTCCATCTCTACTTACCCTAAACGGTTAAAGGTCATGATCTTCGTCGTCTTTGTTCTTTCTTCTATTTGATTTATACTTTTGCCGCAACTTTCTTCTCTGCAGTGCGGTGACGCATGCATTCTCGGGTTATTTATATTTTCACTGCATTAATGTTTAATGCTGCGAGTCACACTACGCTACGGTGTGGGGTGTTGGTTACTATAAGCATTTTGTACGTATAATTGTATATTTTTATTATTTCAGGAAAAAGTCGTGAACGAACAACTGACCATAATTTAAAATGAATTTCATTGTTCCGAGGTATGAATTATACGAAGCACGATAGCAATAAATTGTATAACGGGTAGAATATTGTTTACCCAACGTTTATAGAATCTTCCCTGGAACTGGAAAACATTTTTAATGTTTGTCAATGTGCCTGTAGTTGCAAATACATATTAATTAACAGGTTACCATTTAGTTTTGGTAATACGTTGCACCATACGATAAATAACATCTATTCTGGCCGATTTCTCAGTAAAAATCTATTACGCCTTACAATTAAGTATCTTAATTCATTTACAAACCACGACCGTCCAATAAACTAGACCATTCTATTACACCATCTTGACCACGCTCTGAACACACGCACGGTATTTATGACGACGACTTCCTCGCAATATTTTTAATCAAGATGTTATGTCGCACGCTGTTCGCTGACCTTGTAATGTGTGTCGGCTAGACAAGTAAGTTAAGTATATATTTGTACTGGGGTAGAATAAATTATACAAGTGTGGAATAGAATTACAATAAGTTTAGAAGCGTCAATAACTTGCAAAAATATTTAACATTCACTGTTTAAAAATGAGCTACCCAATGTCTCTTTAAAATAAATAGATGAAATGGATCAATTCTCACATTTGGCGTATAAATTGAGGGTCCTAGTATGTCGTCGCACACACGAAGATGTTACTGCTTATCTCCTTGACATAATCCCTTAGTAATTTTTAAGAGATCTAAGAGAACCACATACTTCCACAAACTGGGTCACTGCACCAAATACACGGAGTATTTCAGTTTACCTTCTCCTCGCTAGGATCAAGACATATCATGAAGTCATTCTCCGACAGTTGAAGCACCTTGCATGCGCCTGCACTGAATGTAAAGCCGCAATCACTATGCGTGTGCGACACAAGTGTCTGACACAAATGTCCGACACTTCTCCGGATTACTGAGAGTAAAGTGTGGCTGTGAAATGCTTTGTAAGCGAATGAACAAAGTGTTTGAGTAATAGGTTGCGATGATGTACGTCACCTTTGAATTTTGGTCTTTGGATTATCTGGTCTTTGAAGCAGCTACCTATACTAAATGTTTCTCAATCTTAAAGATACATGACTACATAATTTACTTACTTAACTACAGAATACATAACTATACATACCTAAATATAATTGAAATACTTTTATTTAGTTTTAGGTTAATATATTCTTGGCTAATCATTTGTTTTGTGTATATTACGACCCGACCATAAATAATGGCTGTTTATCATTGAGTCAGTCAATCAACTTTGTACACTCTGTCTTAAATTGATAAGCACGAAAATACAACATTACCAGTCTACTTCTCATCATTTCGACGCAACTATAAAGGGAATCCTCTGATTGTTCATCAATAATTAGAATCACTCACACATGAGGAGAGCCTACGTCCATTGCCTTCAAATCGCCAATCAGTATGCATCCCAATGGCCGACAATTGCGGGAAATGTACCTCCTCCCTCCTGGTCCTGGCGAATGTTGTACAAGTGGCTGTACGTGGTTCATGTATGACCAGCTTTTTATGATTGTGTGTGAAAACGGATAATTTTTGTATGTAGTTCAAGAATCTGTGAGAGATGATCCTTTAACGTTTAAGATTCCTTTATGCAGTGCAATAGGAATAGAAACAAAATGTTGACAGTAATCAGTAACGAGGCGGAAGATGGCGGAACAAGGAGTTGATAATCAAACTAATTCAGTAGTGAAGGCTATTTTTACCCGACTACGGCGAAGCAAAAAGGAGGGTTATGATTTTGACCGGTATGTGTGTATGTTCATCTGTTCCCTCATATCTTCTAAGCTCCTCATCACAATTTGACAAATGAGTATCGTTGGAAGCGACTTGATCGTCCGCTGGCTATGTGACGTCATATTAAATTTAATATGGCGCCATACAGAGGACATTAAGTTATGAAGAATTTATTTTAATTTTTTATGCGGTCATGTTGGGTTTCAAATGAAAGGGCATAATTAGCAAATTTCAATAAAAAAAATTACAACCCCAAAAAAAATTAAATAAAAATAAAAGTTATAAAACTAAAACCCAACTACGACAAAAATGGCAGACAGACAAATAAAAAATCCGGAGTCACACGTTTTAAGACATAAATCAAACAAATTACGTGTGACTCCATTTTTAATTTGTCTGTCTGTGATGTCTTGTTTATACCTTTTTAGTTGCCTTTTTTGTCGTAATTGGGTTTTAGTTTTTTAAGTTCTTTAATCTTTTTTATATACACATACAATGATAATATAAGGAAAGGAAATACAGGCAAATCACCTTATTTCCATGGGTCGAAATACAGGAATGCAAAGTCCAATCCTAGAACTAATACTAGAACTATCCGTAAAAAAGAAAATATTCTCATCCCAATAGAATAGAACTCTAGATCAAAGACAAATGTCCACGTATGAGATGCAAGCATATGACCATATTATGTATACAGCATGTACTTACACAGCTCGTCTACTACAAACATTTATTACGTGTAATAACATTGCCAATGCGTTCACTTACCATAACATTAACATAACGCGCTTCAGCCGTGTGAGGACCTGTGAACACCTTGTTATAATAGATTACTCTCGTGGGTTCCGCCTCCATCTGTTACTCCGCGATTGGCATATACGTATTCAGAAACCCGATAACAACCCTCGGGCAGTAGCCCACTAGATACAACACTCGTCTGGTCGGAACATCCTCCCTTTTATATGGCGGATCGAAAAACTTTCAATTCTTTCAATTGTCTTTCTATTCTTATCATCGTTTGGGGTCATTTGGGGTCCAGTTATAGACAACATTTAGCCACCTAACGAATTCATACTTTTACAAAACCGTTATAGGGTGTATCATTTTGTTTAAGATATTATATTAGAACGCTATAAAGAATTACTTGCCTAAGGCATTAAGTCCGCCTTTGTACCTCTTTTTGAGTGCGAAAAGTTTAAACTAAATAAATAAATTACTGAATCGAGTAGTGAACACCTCCCGGAAAATAATTCCTCATTGAGCTACAGTATCGTAACTCTAACAATAAATTATGAAACTTTGCCAGTACATTACCACATTACCATAAAGTTAACTTTCCTACAACAAAACTATTTGCTTACCTTACTCTCAATTCACCAATAAAGTTGAAATATTATGGCCGACGGTATACGGACGTGACGCCTACGCCGTAGCGCCGTAGACGCGTAGCCCGTAGCTCGTAGCACGTGCTACACATTATTATAAGACATTGTTCCCCGGGGTAGGAAGACCGTGTCTACCTTATTATTTTAATTAAGTGAATGTTTTTATTCCTATGTTTATTTTAAGGGTGAATATTGTTTTATTATAGTGTTTCTATGTATCATAAATAATGGGATATTTTTAGTAATTAAATTGCTCATTTCCAAGGTTACCATTCATGGCAGATCCTGTCATGTTTATAGCTAAATTAAATACATTTTAGTTATTTCGACGACATACAAAGTATTTCAGTAATACTATTAAATGCTCTCAATAAAATTAGAAACACGTGTAAGATGCTGACGGTAAAAATGTAATTATTTAATTACTGTTTGCTTTTGGATATTCATGTTTTATTTTAAGAAATATTTTCTTTCCTAATTTTATGAATCGGCGTTAATTGCGTTTTATGAACCAATTAATAAAACCTTAACTAATTAAATTGCCATTTTAATCTACACTGCGAACATAAATACAAATCAGAATAACCCAATCATGACTTACACGAATTAAACAATCTCGTACTACGGCGTAGCGCTACGAGCTACGAGGCTACAGTGATTGCGTAGCAGCGGGGGTCACAATAGACCGCTTACTGGTAACCGGGGGACGTCTCAGGGTCCCAGGGGGTCCCAGTGGGGGGGATATTCACTGAGAAAGGATAATGACCTGGTAAATGGTGACTTAGCTTCGATAAATTGGATCCGTTGTTCGGAAATACGATTTTTGTGATGTTGGTAGATTCATATTGTGATAGTATCGGTGAATGTGTGCCGTAAGACGTGTGTGAGGTACCTTTTTAGTATGTGTATTTATAATTTGCTCTCGTGTGCGTAATAAAACGTATACTGAACACATAATGTATCACAAAATGTTTTGGTAAACATAAATTAACCAAGTATCGTAAAGTGTTTAGAGTTACTCTAGAAACGTTGTTGTATAAAATGTTTGTATTCCAAAGTCGTAATACTTGCAAATTATCATAATTAATATCATTATAACACTCCTTTTTGCTTCGCTGTAGTCTGGTAGAAATATCATAAATCTTTATATCAGACATTGTAGTATCAAAAAAAATAACTTAATAACTAGTTTTATTAATAATAATTTAAATTTCAAATAGTATGGGTTCTTACCCAGTGGCGCAGCAGAAGGGAGTCCCACCGGTCCGAGCACACGCTCAGGAGACCGTTAGAGGTGGCGCGTAGTTCATTCGTGTTTCATAAACATTATAATTAACCTGACGTCATCAGTTGCTGTTTACTTCCTAAAGCGTACTACATCGCCATAAACTGCGGAATTTAAATATGTCATCAACGTACGATAGGTTCACGTTAACGTATACTATACTATGTGAAGCTTATAGACGAGTGTCATGCGACGCGTCTGTAGACGCCGAATAACGACAGTTTCGTAGGTGGGTTATAAAACCAATACGTATTCGGCTATCAATGATGTATTTGAATCATACCCTCTGTGCTGGTTACGTTGAATTTTGAGTATTCTCGGTTTTATTACCTTTACGTTATGCACGTGATGTGTGTTCTTTTATTTATCTTCTTTCAATGTACATACAACTTTGCGCTTCCTTATAAGCCACTTTTCCAGTGATAATGTACAAAAAAGGCCCGCATGCCCATCAGATAGACCATTGTGGTCTGTATCTACACTTTTAATAATTGTCTCATAAATATTAGTCAATATATTATCTATACACCAACTTGAATTATTGCGTCGAAATGTATCTGAGTAAATAAAACGTCGAAAGTTGTAACATGTCAGGAGTGATAGAAAAGAATGTCGGTTTCAGTCATCTTTTGATAAATTAATATTAAAATCGCCACAACTTATACACCGTTTATTGATGAAATGTTGTAACAGCTGTTCAAGTCTCTGCATAAAACTGTCTATTGATTGATTGATTTAGCTTGACGTCGACTGCTGAGAGTACAGTCAGAAATAAAAACAAAATACTACTTAGTGCTCATACACACGAGCAGCAAGTTGCCAACGGCAGAGGCAACTGCAGCCGACCGGTGTGGACGGCTGCAGCTGCCTCTGCTGCTCGTGTATCGATTAATGTTTTTCGCTCATTCCCTACCTTACTACCAAACGACACTACTATAGAGTATGTTGTGTAAGGGGTCACAAGCATAATTGCGTTCATCATTATGCAATCAGTCACGTGCCACTGACTTATTACCTCTTTGTTGACACTATTAATCAGTTATGTCCAATGCTGCACCTAATTGAAAATACTTTCGAGCACCGAAACATTATAACACTGTTCACTGTTCTTTCACTGCTGTATCTTGTGCTTTTAGCGATAAGACCACCCATTGTGTCATCCTCACCCTATGTAAAATTTCTACATTTATATTTGTAATTCCTATGGTGTACTTATACATAATAAAAAGTATTCTATTCTGTTCATTCCTCGTAGTTTATAAGCGTGACTAGCCTTTTTACGAGCCACATGTAAGCTATGAAGGTGTAATCAATCAATTTCACATAATACCCCTGAAAGATGACACTTTGACTATCACTCAGTGTTCACTACCCCTGAATCAACAAGGAATTACGGTAATGGAGCAGGGGCTCTAAACCTAAACTCGGTTTCAAAATCAGTACCGTCGGCCGTATCACTCATTGCACACAGTCGAAGTACACTGTGTGCCGGGCGAGCAGGCCGCCGAGTAAACTAATTAGTGCTGCCCTCCATGTCGTATTATTAAATCTCTTTGTTACTTCCCGTTGTTCATTATAAAGGGTTGCCGCTGCTGATTGCACGCGTGTGTACGTGATACAATTCAATGGATGGATGTGAATGGGATTGTATGATTAATTGTGTCGGATTCATGGTGAGGACCGAGCTTGTTTTTATGTATGTGGTGAGTTGATTCGTTGTTACGTAATTTAAGGTATGATTGTGCCTAAATTTATGTACACATAAAAATACTTCGTATTGATCGAGTAATGAGTAGAGATCAATAAAAATAATTGGGAGACTTCATTCATAGTTAAAACCACACGTGACATGGCAGACGGTCACCTTGTAATTATGTAAATACGTTCATTACGAACATTTAATTTAATTAAAACAACTGCTGATGTGTATAACAGGTTGCGAATTGTTGCGCTAGAAAACTTTGTACCCATTTGCTAAAAGCTTGACAGAATTTCCTCATTAGTATTTCATCTTATACTGTACAGAGAGATATTAATTTAGAGTCAAGCAGTATGAATGGGCGGCGAAATGCTGCGGCTAAATAATGGAGCCACTCTCTAAAATGTGTAGCGATGTGGGTCAAAGCGTGACCGGTGAGCATCGGGCGCGGGCGCAGTCATAGAGGTCTCTTATATAAAATAATCATAAGGATCAGAGCAGCTTGATGGGCTGAAGGAAGAACAAAGATCACGAATGTAATCCCCAAAAGGTAAATGTACCTATTGTATCATCTCCCTCACCTCGTCAGTTATGTTTAAGTCCTATGTAATAGGGGGCGAGGTTTACATGCTGCGTTACAAGAAATATCTTTGTTATTTCCTAGTTTCCCGTGATGTGACAACAACCCCCATTTCTGTAGCTTACAACAAAACCCCGCTACAACTAGCCCCACACTCTTCAGAGTCAGCTAACGACCAGTCTAATGATGAAACACGCGCTGGCTAATGCTTCGCGAATGGCGCACTACCGTTATTGCACTTGTTGTTACACACACACGCTCTATGTATACCTCTCTACACACACCTGATTCATGACACAGGATATTACTTTGAAACAACAGTTATCTGGTGTCCCATACTTCAGCTCGCTTTTCTAGCAAAGTTCCTGAATTTGGAACTCTTCGATAACTATCCTAGTTAATTGCGAATTATTGTCACAGTAAAATGCTATTCTCTCTGTATCAATGTTAAAACAATAGACATAATTTTAATAATTTTAAAATTATAATGTACGATTACTGATTTTTTGTCACGAACAATTTGTGCCGGCGTCATAAAATCTTATTTCATATTGAAAAAAGGCTCATGAAAGGAACTCAAATTATTTACTCTACAGTTACTTTTGCAGTGAAATTTATAAATTCGTCTCGTCTTATCATCGCCTCTTATCATTACTCCATTGGGTTTCTAATCAAAGCTAGTCGCCTCTACAAAAAGGTATCTCTAGGCATAGAGAAAATTACTAGTTTTGTCTAAAGGATAGAACTACGTTATGAGTTGTGACCAGTGTAAAGAGACTTGAAACAGTATCTACACCGACTGCCGTGAACTATTGATCGTTGCGTTACTACCAACTGTTCACTCTCTCACAGAATTACAACACCTGGGTGTTATATGCCAGCAATTGGCACTAGTAAGTATCCCATTACCATTTATTTTTCGTCCATTTTATTATCGATTGCGTCCAACTAAAAGAACATCCTGGCTTATGACTCCATTGAGTATTGGATGGTTCTTTTAACCAATCACAACATTTAAGTAGGTTTCTGTTTTTGCTGCTAAACTAGAACTTTAGCAAAACTCGGCAATCTCCAATATTAGCCGAGGTGGAAGACAGTTGATGTACATAGTAGGTAAGTCATAAAGAATCGGGGCGTAGTCAATACAATCGCCCTACATAAGGACCAAAATAAAAGTTTATACATAAAGACACCACACTCTCGCACCATCCCATCTTCCTAGCAAGGCGGGCTGCAGCAGGTGCAGAAAACCTAAAACGGCGCAATAAAAATCTGTTTGAGGTTGAAACACTAGGGCCGTGGGGTCCGAGTGCTCATCGAGTATTTTGGGACATCGCATCGCCAAGCAGTTGGTCGACTCCAGAGGGTTGGTCAAGTTTTAGGTCAAGAATCAGCATTGCCATCCAACGTAGCAACGCTGCCAGCCTTTTGGGCACGTCACCCAATGACAGCGATGAACGGATGATGGAAGAATTTGATGCCCAATGAGCTCTTCCCTTTCTTGTTTTTCCCTTTTATATACTTTTACATAATATATAGATATATTTTAGTGTTAGATTGTATATTAACGAAACGAGTTAATAAACACCTGCCCCTTTATTCATAAACGTTGCTTAAAGTTAAGTAATAATTAGCGACTGTTTAACCTTTAATTTTTGACGTTTGAACGTCACTTAACTTTAATCATCCTTTATGAATAAACCCCCAGATCGTTAATAAAGAACCCTAAAAATTATAAAAAGGCCTATATTTAACTGTACAGTCGAACAAGCTATTTAGTATACAGGCAAAATAGATTCATTTTCCGCTACACTGCCAAAATTAGTTGAAATTGTGTATGTAATTTAACTTTTTGAGCTTATGGCTTAGGAAAGTGTCGTAAAAGGATTGTTGACTACTGAAAACACTCACAAAATTGTTTAAAGTAGTTGCAAGTTATCTGCATGTATACTAAATACTTAGCTTGTTCGACTGTACGTAAAAGCCGCCTATTACCCTAGTTAAAAAATAATAGCTCATAGTTATAAAGCAATTTACTCACAAATAACCGGCTGTATATTTGGTAAAAAGACAGGTAATTGCTTCAGTAGTTAAATTAACTTCATGACTTGCTGCTTGCTGCCCTTTTACAAAGCTTTCAATGGAATTAGTATCTTTGTATTGTTATTGCGAGTGAAAAGTGTTTAATCATTTATTCATAATATTATTTCTTATTGAATTCTGGCCGGCGGAGTTAGGCGGAGATTTCATAGCGTTTTGACGGGCTGAATTACTGAATTTATGCGAAAATTTTGCTTTTCTTTTCACACCGTTTTGCGCAGGGATTTTATTAAACTTTTTGCCTGCCATTTTAATAATTTTATGACGGTTTTCTTTCCCCTTAGAAATAGAATCAGATTACTGTTTTTGAATGCAATTTTTTTTTACAATATCCTTTGGAATACATCCATGAATATGAACAAATTAATTCAAAGCGTGCACATTATAGTAAGCTAAAAATCCTTCATTGCTTATACTGAATAACTTCCTCACAGACTCATCAAAATGCCTCCATATTAGAACTCAAAGGCTTTCTTCAATCACAGCTCTGCTTATACCGTCAGTCACGATACGTCAGTATACTCGTAGTGACGTCATGACTGAATGCCTCTCTTACATGAATACGTAAGTAGTGTCTAATTGACTGAATTGGATGACGCTTTCAGTAAGTAATTAAAGACAGTTTCCGCAGTCTACCCTCATTGTTCATTCATTAACTGTTTATACATAAAGGCTACGTCAGAAATACAGGCTTTTTATAGTGTTAGATGTAGTAATATGTCGATTGGCTCGTTAAAGTCTAGTAACAATGAGGATTTCTTTAGGTAATATTTTATTAACCAGAATATATCCCAGAGGCAACTACAGTTATTGGACTGTTGGCTCGATCAAACAACCGAATCATAAAACCAGTTTTGCCGGACTTGAATAAACACGACATTTTCATCTGAACATGACTTACTTGTATGGAAAAGTTACCTACCTTAGACAGGTACTAGAAACTAGATTCTATACTAGAATAGTTTGTAACGTTATTGTTTACAGGTCCATAAAATAAAAGTGCTAATATACGACGGCGGAACCCAGCCATATAAATTAGCATAACAATGTTACCTGAAGAAAATGGCAGCCACATTTCATCGTGCTAGCTTCCACAGTAGTCGTATAAACCGGCAGCTCATTCTATTTTTCGTTTTCTCCGTTCATTATTCAAATCTGATGAATTTTAAAAACTCGACAAAGCAAAGGTATTATAATGGAGGTTGTAAATTCGGGCGGCGGCTGCGAGAGGCACGCGCCGCGGTGCCGTGCGATGCCTCGCGGTAAACGGACTCGTGCGCGCTGATTTACTCGCGGATTCGCTCGCGTGGCGGTCAGTAATTATCCAACGGGTAGGTACGACCGGGATAAACAAAAATTCTATGCCCTAATCTAGCTCATGGAGTTACTTTCGCATTTATAATATTAGTATGATATTCGTTTACTTATGTACCAGCTAATATACTCTTCATAATATCAGCTGTAAAACAAGGTTCCTCAAACAAAAAACTACAATGTACGGGTCAAAAAAAAAAAACAATTGTCACACTTTGTAGACTTTACAAGTTACAATTCTACAAAATTGTTAAATTGTAGAAAAAATTGCTTAATACAGAAATTACAAATTGTATGTCTTACAATTTACAATCTACAATTGTATTCTTTTGGATTTTTAAAAGCGTATTTACCACAAAGCATGAGGGCTATTGTAACTTGTCACTACAATTTACATATTTGTAAGATTTTTCCGTTACAATTGTGTGGTTTAGAGGTTTGCGGTAACACCACAAAACTGCTCATTTCCTGAATTTCCAGCTGTCATTAGCAATTTCTCTATTTTGACACAAAGGTAATTTATAATGTGTGGACCATTTTACGAATCTCCATAGAAAACTGTGAAACAGATGAATTATTTCGTAATATGAATCGCACGCAGATCATATTATGAATGTCAGTTTGTGACATTTTACGATGATTCATAACTTTTTCTTACTACGATACTGCCAAAGTGACTGTTTGAAGCCTCAGATTTTAGCTGAAGGTCTCAGATTTTAGCATATATAAGTCCTGTCTAGCAAATGAAGACAATATAACTAAGTTTTATCAAATTCTTTTCACTAAATAATAATATGCCCTTTAATTTCGAGTAGGTAGGTATCATTGTGGTTGATGTCTGTCTGTTTTGTCTTGAGATGACTCGCAGGTGGACCGCATAAATGCGTGGTTTTGTGGATACCTACGCTGAAATATGACATCGTGGGGTGATATGCGGCAGAAGCCTCACGCTGCGGTGGAGCGTTGCGGCATTTGTATCTAATTATTTTTTTAATCTAAATCGTGTACCATTACGCTGTTAAAGTAAATGACTGTAAAATTATGAAACAATTTAGGTAGGTATTTCTTGTTTGTAGACTTCGTTAAAGAAATTATAATGGTCATGTAACTCAAGTAATGTACTCATGTATTTCATTTATACATTACCTTATCAACATAACTTATAATAAAAATAAAGCATTAATATGGCTTAGAGTAGACAAGTTCATGGTCCGGTCACAAAACGGACGGGTCTCGTGAAACTGCGAAACGATAGCAATAACTGTTTATGTGCCGTTATGTGCCAAATTGCTATCTTTATTATATTTGTACTAACTCTGAAATAGGGAAAGAAATGGTCTAAGTAGTATAAAAGGCAGTACCTAGTAGTGCTAAGGTTGTAATGAAGATTTACCTTCAACAGCTTAAGAATATTTTAAAAATAGACAAGCATACTTTTTAAAGAAGAAACTAAAATGTCAATCGTAAAAGTAAGTAACGTTTCCCAATGAGAAGTTAGACGTTTCTAAAAATATAATAATTATGTTATAAGCCCACAGTTGTTTATTTAATATTACCTATTACGCTAAAGTCGTGCTATACTAGCTGAACTAACCCTAATTCTGGACAAAAGAAGAAAATGAAGTCACAAGGCTTTATTTATTTAAACTTTTCGCATTCAAAAAAGAGGTACAAAGGCGGACTTAATGCCTTAGGCATTCTCTACGTCAACCAAGGGTGGTGTAGAGAAAGCTTTGCATGTATTCATGCTGCATTTTCCATAAATTCGGTAGCAAAAGCAAAATACTTTTGAAATTGAACTGAAGTGAAATTAATGTGAAATAAATACGTGATTTTCTTTACTAATATTAAATTATTGAATAAAATTTTTTGAGACACCTTTTTTCCCTTCGCATCTTTTCAATCCAACAGGTCAGCCCAGTCTTCCTATAATAGGAACGATGTCTCAAAAGAGCATCAATGAAGTTCAATACTTCATTTTATTATTTTGAAAGTTATCATAATTATCACTCACGCCCATAAACCAGCGCCATAAACGCTGGTGTCTGACGCATGCGCGCTTAGCGCCAATACAAATTAATTATCGGTAATGAGCGCGCCATATTCACGCTTTATGGCGAATAAATTCTTGTTTAGAGACTCCTCCTTATATTAATGTGGAACATTGTTTTCTGACAGGCTTTTATAGCGTGTTAATTTTATTGTGGGATTTTCTTTTTATGTTATTAGGAGTTAAAGCGCGCTTTTTGATCGTGGAATAATCTTTGTTCTTATTTACGCTGGCTTTTTAACTGCACGTTAAATATCTTACTATGTGGCCTATGAATCATCGTAAAATACGTGTACTAGTAGGTATTAAATTCTAGTAAGAATTTACCGGGTTCTTTTTCTACTGTGTGACTTGTACATGATGCACACTATGCAAAGGCCGCATTTTTCGAGAATTATAAAGTAGTCCTATCCTGTACATTCCGAATCTACGGGTCACTATTAGCGCAAGATCATTCATTACCTACATAATATGGGTAGGTTCTCGCCCAGCTGTGGGAATGGAAGCATACCCATCCAGGCTGACTGTTACAGATAATTTTTTTTTACAAAAAAGGACACGCGACTTCCAAAAAAAACATTGGTAGGTAGCGGCTTTTTATGGAAGTCGGTTGTTTTTTTTTTACCTACCCACACAAATCGAATACACTTGCTAGGTAAATGTGACAGGAACTTATCATAACATCATCCAGATAGTCTAAGTGGGATACATGCGTATTATTGAAGCTAACTCAAAAAGAACGCAAGCAAAGTTAATAAAATTTATATGAGACCACCTCTGAAGCATGACCTATCAACCAAAAGAATAATCAAAATCAATCGCGTAACAAACATACAGTCGAATTGAGAACCAACGAATTGAGGCAAGTTACGAGTTGCCTATAGCTTCGATTGCTGAATTGAATGGAATCTCCTGATGGTTACCTAAACGAAACGCTAAAAGTTTATCTCAAATCATGTATCGCATTAAGAAAAGGTAAAATTCTCAGTAGATACAAAGCTAAAGCGTTATTCTATCTAGCCCAGATGGATCTATAAGCATTTTTTCGCGATAAAAAGCCTTTGAAGCGGTCCCTCAGCGCATAACTTGGAGTCGAAGGCCCCATTTACGTACAAATTGTCACTTTGTTCGCTCGTTCGACGGAGAAATGGCGTCATCTTTTAACACCATACACTTTTGTCACATAGCACCCAGGGTGGCGATTAAGCCACCTGCATCCGTAAAGGGGATGATCTTACGCGTAATACTTACAATGTATCTTTCTATCTAGAAGTTTAATAATGTGTAGAGAAAGTTGCTTAGCAACGTCATTATCATCATTATTTCAGCCAAGAGACGTCCACTGCTGGACATAGGCGTCCCCCAAGCACCGCCACTTCGACCGGTTCTGTGCTTCTCACATACAGCGGATTCCTGCGGCCTACACCACGTCATCGGTCCACCTTGTGGGGGGCCTTCCAACACTACGACTTCTGGTATGCGGTCGCCACTCCAGAACCATTTGGCCCCATCGGCCATCTGTTCTGCGAACAATGTGCCTGCCCACTGCCACTTAAGTTGGGCAATACTTCGGGCTATATCGGTTACCTTGGTTCTCCTACGGATATCTTCATTTCTTACTTAGCACCGTGCTTTTACACAATGACTTCATCTCATCTGCTCATAGTCTACCGACTGATTGCAAGCAAACACCAAAAAAAAAAGCAATGTGCATGTTCATACCTTTTTTTCAACCAACTCTTCATAATGCGTCCTTGAATTTGTGGAAACGTACGTAGTCTTCAGGACTTGCATTATAATTATGTAAGTAATATAGACTTTATAATAATGAGCTGTAACGCAGAGATGTAACATTCATAACCTATAACCTCAGACCAACCAAAATAGAAAGACAGAGCATTACGAACATCAAAAATGACGCCACCTTTTTATCTATGTTTGTGTAAAAAGGGTTGTCATTTGTTAAAGTTTTTCCCTATAATTTGGGGAATAATATTTTGGGTAGGATAATATTGTACGAGTAAGATATTGTTGAGTATGGTATTGTACCTCAATCGTTAGGAAGGATTCCGAAACAAAACCATTTTTTTTTACATCGCAAAATAAAATAACAATTAAGTACAAAGTGCATTTACATACATGATTTGGAGATTACCTTTTAATCAAGAATTGCTTGTGTTAGGAAGCTCCGCTCTTTCACTTAGAACTATCCATTAATTATCAATTGAATGTAAAAAAAATTGGTTTGTAAATTATAGAAAAATTAAGTTATAAGGTTGTTGAAGCGTAAATCATAACATCGTCGTGGGTATGTGTCATTAAGTAAATTGTTTTGAAATAAAATAGGTACTTAATTATATTTACAATCAACTTTATTAAATTCAAGAAGACCACGATAACAAAATCACTGACTATAGAAAGCACGTAAAAAGCGTCCGCAATTTGGGAAAAAATAAAATTTGGGACAGTAGTATTTAAATGAGCTAGTCTAAGCTGAGAAACTAACTAAAATAAAATAAAAAATACAGTCTGGTGTTTAATTACTGTTTTGATAAAATCTCATTTTTGTTTTTTAAATTGTATGTACCTTTTTAGGATATCCGGTTTTGATCACACGGCGAAGTCCACGATTAGTTGAATAAAGGTCATTCTCATTATTATCAAAATGATAGGAACAAACCACGCTGGTTTTCGATGGAAGCCATTCTGGATCATTCCGACTATTTCTTATAGCTACTATCCATTTACTTTTATTTTCAATGTTACTTGGAAATCTAAAATATTAAATACATAAAAAAACAGGCATATAATTACTCGAACTAAAAAATATCGAACGGGGAAATTTTAAATCATATTATGGCAGCCCCCGCACTTTAAATGTCACTGTTTTCGTTCGTTCATTCGTTCAGGTTGTTGTTCCAAGTAACCTAAAATTCATAGTTTACTAAATTAAGAAACGATGTTATTTGAAGTACTTACATGTGAAAAGTGATTCCGTGAGACTTTTTATGTGATTTGCTATTGTTTTTACAAGTTTTCACTACACAAGAAGGCATAATTCAATTTTTTTTATTGAAGTTTACTAGACGACGACTCGTGACGTACTAGGAGCGATGAGCATAGTTTTTGTGTAGGTGTGTGCGTGAGCCTGTGTGTTTACTTGCAGGAGCATAGTTTTGTGGCTACACGTTTGATGTACGTAGTGATCCGTCTTTCTATTTTGGTTGGTCTGAGCCTATAACTAATACTAACAGCACTATCATAACACAATCTTAACCTTCAACGTAAACTTTGCCCTGCAGTAAGTACCCTGAATAAAACAAAATAACTCGTACAACAAACATGTCTTTGTACTAAGACTTCATAAAGAGCCGGAGTTGGCAAGCAAAGTTTTTGTAAATAAATAAGCTGAAACAAAGGCAGCCCGGCGACTGCCCGCGCCCCAGGCCAGGCGTGTGGCTCGGCTTCAAATGTAATAACGAATACTGATTATTATAATAAGTTGCTACAGATGTTCAGGTAATGGATAAATTATTTGCTTTAATAAATTACATTTTTTATTTGAGAGAAAGAGTTACTATTTTTTTTCTACAGCTACTTATCTAAGCCGTCCATTTGGTAAGCTTTGATACAGAAACTAAGGTTAACGATACGTTCAATCAGGTCAAATACCCAGGAAATGATAATTAATACTTCATCCTTTTGGTTTTTTTTTCATATAACCCAAAAAAACAGGAAAACATTTTGAGACTTTATTAAATTTCGTCGAGCTTTTCCCTTCAAAATGCATTAAAGTTGGCAAAGCTAGGTACTTCACACTCCGGGTAGGAGCCGTAGTTACATAATACCTACACAGCCTTACATATATATTACATGTAGGTAACTATCATTTTGTCCGCAGTCGGTACCTCGTTGCGGGTTTCCTAAACTTTCTGAACGCGCGCGCTCAAACTGACACGTGTAGACTTTGGGACAGTTATGAAGACAATTAGCTTTTATGATTGCGGATTAACTGGAGGGATTGTCACCACACCCGACAACTATGTCACTGTTACCTAAGCTCATTCAATCTTAGCCTAAGCTAATTTTGCAACTGAATCTAAGAACTAAATTTTCATTTTCTATGTCTGATGAGGTCTGATGCTAA
This sequence comes from Lithophane leautieri, assembly GCA_949152455.1. Classification (NCBI taxonomy): domain Eukaryota; kingdom Metazoa; phylum Arthropoda; class Insecta; order Lepidoptera; family Noctuidae; genus Lithophane; species Lithophane leautieri. The sequence goes on along the minus strand of OX424469.1, from coordinate 1,066,933 downwards.
GAACAATAATATGTTTTACTTTTTGAGCTATAATTTGATCGTTTATTTAATTGTCTCCATTTGAAGACTGCTTAAAGTTCTGGAAGTTTTAACTCAGCTCTACATATCGTTCATCTTATTAAAAGATCGTAAATGTCCCGTACTAAACATTCCGTAAAACATTTTTACTATCGCTCAAAGGCAGGATGTTACCTATCCTCTCAAATGAATACCTTAGTCGTCTTTTACGAGACCCACCGGTCGGTGCTTGTTTTATATATGTACACATTTATGAGATTATTAAGATAAAGTACCTACTTATTTCAAAGTACATATATCGAAGTTAGGTCACTAAGAAAAGCGTGGGCGACGACTTGGACTCGTTCTTGACTGATTACTGGAAGCGAGAACCGATACAGTAAAATGGAAAAATATAGGAGAGACCTTGTTCCACCGGCTGGATAGTACACGTTGACGGAATAAGTTTTAAAAACAGGAAAAAATATTATTGTGCTAATTATTATGTTACGAAGGTATTAGCAATCGACTTGTTCGTACCTAAATCATCCTTGGGCAGTAAGACTGCAATATTCAATTGATTGGTGGTACCCGAAGAGGTCACCAGTTGCTTCTGTATACGTCAGCATAGCAGGAGGCCAAGGACGGTCCACCCGCATCCCGGCCTGGACGCAGCCGTGGAACTGTACATCTTTACTTGTATGCAACAGTTCTCAGCTGTAATATTCGAAGATACCTTTCACTACAAGTTCAGGTAAGAATTTCTTAGCACATTTCCTCATTGCACATCTTAAAATATTAGTCACTCAGGGAGAGAGAAAAGCCACGTTGGGTTTAGTTATCCTAAGCCTACCTACATAAAAGCACTGATGAAGAATTACAAGAAGATAATAAATGGTTGCGGGAAAGTCCGAAAGGGATACCGGGACCTTGGCAACAGGCAACTGAAGGAACACGGGTGGGGTTTTAGTCAGTAAAAGTCTGACACGCCTTTCCGCTCCGCCCAGAGCGGGAGAAGCCATTTGATGATTTCCCAACCTCAAAAAAAAATAAAAAGATTATAATACATAGTAGTAGGTAACAAAACACGTAAGTTGATAGTACGTTTTATACCTACAAGAATAATATTTCTGCCTAATTTAAACTAATATATTTTTGATCTGAAGCGCCTGTAATGAGTGTAATGGCGCGTGTTGCTGATGCAGGTCAAGGTCGCGCCTGCCGCATCTCGTCCCGGTCACAGCTCCGCTCAATATACAGCATTACTTCTTTGATACTACCCTTTACCTTAATCGTTACATCGCATACTCACGACCTCAGCAATGTAGTTCCGGGCCATGATTAGATACCTAGCTAGTAAATCTTGCTGCGGACAGCTTTGATAAGTATTTTTCGCTCGTCATCGAACAAGTTTCTGACGCCAATATTAGCTAGTAAAGTTGTTAGCAGGGTTGACCAAAATGTAGTCTCTACAGAATGTGCCTGGTGGAGATAAGTAGGTATAGTCATACGTGGATCGTATAATTCAGTCTCCTCAGCAAGATGCTAAGGTGCATCACGAGTGGAAGAACGTTGCAGATCTGGAGACCGAGAGGTTATTTATCAAGAAGGTATGCGACAGGAGGTAGAATCCTGTATATTTACGGGCGTGTCTGCATGCGATATTATCTGTAAATACAAATTACTGCGCCCCAATTATGGGTCAAGGGCGGGTCTCCCACTCCCCCGCTCGCACCGCTCCCCGCACCCCGCCCCGCACCCCGCCCCGCGCTGCCCGGCTCAATATTACAGCGACACTTCAGCTCATTCATACCTGTGTAATGTACAGTCAAGGGTTATGAATTAATGTCGTCTCGTATCGACGCATGAGTATAGCTCTGTCGTGAGAGATTAACGTGGCAACGAGGTTGGCTGAGGCTGGGGGCGCAATGCCGGCCGGACTTGAGTACCTTGCCTATGTTCTCTTTTCATAGCTTACCTTACGTCTATGATTTATCCTTTTTAGTATCAACTTATTTTGAGTTGTGTATATTTAGTCCAGTGCTGGACAAAGGAGTTGAGCTACGATAATTCAATCGCATCTTTTTGTATTATTCTTTCTATTATGATTCAAAATATAATCTAAAATTGCCGCTAAATTTATTCATTTTATCTTTCAATACATAAAACACGCGCCGCGTATTTTTAAGAAGATTGTAAATCTAGAATTTACGGCTTGAACATAAACAATAGATCTTAACTTAGATAACGATACTGCGAACTAAGGTAATCTACGAGTATATCTTCCTCAATATGAATAGGTTAGTGTTGCGTATTGCTGCAGGCAACGGGCACCGGGTATCAAGGACGTGGACTGCGGCGTCCCGGGCAGGCCGGCAGTAGGTTATAATTATATACCCAAGAACACCGCTAGTAAAGGTCAATTTAGAATTTTCGAGATACGCACATTCTATCCCCACTCTACCAAATTCTTATTGTGTAAATAGGGACAGAGCATTATTTCGTTAGTCTCAGTCTATCCTGTGGTCTATCCTTACATATCCGCGGGTCATTTTCATACTCGTCTGTCATGAATATCAATAAAATAATTTTCTTGTTCCATGTTATTTTCTAAACCCATATTAACTTCATTCTAAAATTACCAATTACAATTCGCTGTAAATATCTAATCGCTACGCTTAATTTTTGTTTTGAGGTACGAATGAGAAATTGTTGTACTACTTACTGTTCGAATCGATAATTATTCACTGAGAAAGCTGTTCCTTACTGGAGCACAAAGCCAGATGGATAAAACGACAACTAAGTGAAGCTCGTGACGTAACATCTTGTAGCAATTCTTAGGGAAACTGAAGTTCGCAACAGGTTTCAAACTCTGTGAAGAAAGCAACGACACGCTAAATGTTAGTATTCCTGCAGAAGACTGTGTCATGTCTGCGGCTCCTGGGCCAGTGGTTAATCAGCATCAACGCATTAAATAACCATTACGTATAATATACTTAGGTACATAAATTATAAACTGCTCTGTCTTTTTAACGACATAATATGTAGCAGTATTTTTTATAAGTAACACGTTCACAAAGACATTACACAGCCGCCTCGCCTGTTGCTAGGGCTGCCTCGAAATGCTCCCTTCCCAGCCATAAATCTACGTTACGTCGAGGGTATGCGGTGCCCTAATAAAATTACTACCATCCTTAACGAAATTATTCGGAAACTCAAATGGCTCTCTTTAAAAAGGCTCTCCTACTTAATAGGGTAAAAAAGTTGTGGCTAACAAGACATCTTAGCTCATATTATTATTTTATACAAGCTCCCGCCCGCGGCTTCGCCCGTATGGTATGTCGATAAAAAGTAGCCTATGTCCTTTCTCAGGCTCTAGACGGGTTAATCGATTCAGTAGTTCTGGTGTGAAAGCGCGACAGACAGACAGACGGACAGACAGACAGACAGACAGAATTACTTTCGCATTTATAATATTAGTGACGATTGACTCTGATACATGTTATTCAACCATTTGCAGATAACACAAAATATGATCGAGCTATTTATATATCGCACCTCCGCTCAAATAGTGTCGTAAGTCAAAAAATCAAACTTTCGAGAAAAAGGTGTTTGAAATTTAACTTTCCAAAGAAACTCATTTAAAATTATAAGGACGCTAGTGCCATTTAGGGATAAATATTTAAACCATAAGTATGACACTATCTGAGATAAGATTTTGAAGTTTTCTGAAACGAATGGTACAATAAAAAAGGTTTTACAATTTTTTGAGTTGTGACACTATTTGAGCGGAGGTGCGATATGATAGATATGAAAAATGATGCTAGTTATCTGCTGTTGGAGCGATATCTGCGTAGTTAGTTGCAGCTGCACCGACCGAGGACAGAGCATCCTCGCTGATCGACACGTCAGCGGCCGCGGCGCCGCTAAATACTCGCGAACAGTTCCCGAATGTTGGAACGTGGGAAACTGCGTTGTAGCGATGAGGGCTACGTTTGTGCGGATACAGTGTTTTTTGCCATGAAGTTTGTTTTATGCTGAGAAGGGTAGTATAGTGGGCTAGGAAATGAATACATAATGTCAATGATTGTCAATGATTATGGTTTTGTACAAATGGATGCCTAAATAGATGTCTCTGCTACAGTAATCCATGTCTTGTCTATTCTTCTAACAAAAAAGAAAAGCGTTTGTCTCGACGTTTAGAGGTTTTTGTCTCTTCGTGGTAATATTTATTCATCGTCTTTTGATAGCCCATAAATTACCTAAAATACTGCCTATCCTGTATATAACTTTTTGTGATAATAGTCTGGTCCTTAGGTCATAAGCCCGCTGATAGACGGAAAAAGGTCCACACATAAGGAAAAGACCAATAATAACTTTTAGGAAAATACACACTAACTGAAAAGAGATTGCCGTTTTAATAAAACACTCAAGTATTATATAAAATCATTCAGTACTTTTTCATAATAACTTATTCGCGAAGGAAAAACTTTTTTTTTATTTGGAACTTTTTTCATTGATATTTATTTCCTTTGCGAAGAAGATGTACCTAACCATTTCAATCGGATCTCGTCCAAATTGAGATGAATGTATGGAGACATTACTTGAATGTGAATCATTGAAAGACTCGCGTCCATATAAAAGGCCTCTCACGAGGAGAGTGACACAAAAAAGTTCTCATCAAAGTTGGAACAAAAAAAACTTTTTATTTTTTATTGCGTGACGCCGATAGCTGTTCGTTTTTATTTGATCGGTTTTTGTGACAGATAAGTAGGTACATAGTTATACTGGTAATGTTTCTAATGGGGTTTTCAATATCAGGATCGTTTTTACAATAACAGGCAATAAGCTTTTATGTATTTATTAGAAATAACTTATATAGTGTACCATTGTACCTACTACAGGAAACAAACATTGAAAAGACTATGCCTAAGTAGATTTATTTGTATATAATCAGGGTCAGCAGATGTCTGAGAGGCCAGGTTTAGGATTAACATATTATTGGCAGCCTAGCCTGAAAGTATTTTTTATTAACTGAAGTACCATTATGATAATTTATTTTAAGAAGCCATAAATAGTGAACGCAACATACCTTGGCCACTTCCCCGGTGTTGACAGGCGTCGCGCGCTCGGTGACTGGTTTGTTCATTAATAAAGTGTTTCCTTCCGACAGCGACGTTTACTGCGCCATGACTTGCCGTGACAAATGTCGTGACACGCCGCGACAATCACCGGGTGCGTGGTTGTTGTTTCTGTTTCAATATGGAATTATTGATAAGTAATTAAGAGTTAATAGTTTGTCCTGTCCTGATCTAAATTATCATAGCGATCCTTCCAGAAAACATTGTTTTGAGGGTTCCACCTAACCCATATCATGTTGGGTCTTAGAACACTAAAAGCACTGCTTTCTGTAGGGCCATCAATGGATTGTCGACGTGATTACCACCGAATTTACGCTGCAAACTGAAAATTCCAAGTTGGCCATTTATGTCTACTGTCTGGCGATAGGCAACAACTTCCGTCTTCTGCAGTAGTTTTCCCAAGATGGAATAATTTTATCTCAAAAGTGGTCAAAACGACCCTTCCACGGCAATCATTAACAAAAATATTTAAATGAAGGAACTAATCTACTTAAGTCACCCATCAGCTGTATCATAGTATGAGCTCATAAAACATGAACACATAAAACGAAACACAAACGTCTGACGTAACACCCCTGACCCTCATCAGATTCACGACGAAGCAAATTGAAAACGGAACATTTAGATCCCATCGCACTCGCTGATGCCTATAAAGGTAAACCAATTTTACCGCTGGGGGGGGGGGGGATAACGCTGTCCTTTTCACCCCCCTCCCCCGTGCCAAGCGGTGGAGGGTATGTGGCCCGACATTGACCCGCACTGCGCCGTGCCGCCTGCACAGGTGCGTCATTCATGTACCTCCCTCCACCCCCAGGCTGCATAGCGGGTACATGTTGCAATGGCGTGTTACCGGATCAAACTAGTATGTGGGAAATTTGCTGCAAACTGCTTCGTATTGACGGGAAATTGATATTTGCGCGAAAATTCTTGGTAAAGCTTTGTGAAGTTTGCGGTTATCTAGTTTCAACGAAAAGCTTAATATAATTGATAATAAGGTTATCGTATTTCCCGTAAAGTACACCACAAGCTACCTCATGAATTTTCAGTCCAGAAGTTATTTACTTAATGTTTACACCACGAAGGTTTTATACCCTACTTAAAACTGTTTGGTAAACTCTCTCCGTACAAAACTCTGTTATTTAGCCCCTTTCGGCGTAAAGTAGTGCTGGCTTAGATATTACGGAGTCAATGGTCCCTTTGAGACCTCTCGCCGTAAAGTACCTCGCAGGTACCTACGTTATCTCGGGAAAATGGAGGCTGTGGCGCAGGTACCTATGAATAGCAGAGAATTTTCGTCTTTGTTACTATTTTGGGGTAAATATCTGAATAGAGATAGGAAAAAATATTACGGTGTGTAATATTTTGGAGCATAAATATTCTAGGCTAGGCTGCTTTAAGCCGCAAAAAATAATGAAGTTCCTGTGTCGAAAATAAAACTTTTTTAACTAAAAATACCTCTTCATAGAACCCATATCTGGAAAGATGTATCAAAGCAAAGCAATGCAAATAAAATTATAGGTAAGGGTGGTACAGTCAGAAAAAAAGTCTAATAACTCTTCAGTTTTTTAAATAATAATTATTGAGCATGAGCAAGACACTTAATTAAAATCAGAAAAGACGTAAAGTTTTAAGAAAGTATCACCGCTAATATATGAAAATTATATATTATATTACATCATGAGGAAACCGCATGCCTGAGAGATATTTGCCTGAGACAAGTCAGAGGCCCTTGGGCGGCTTTAAAACTCTGACACCAGGTTAATCACTAAGCACACAAAAAGAAAAAGATTATACGAAAAGCTCATAAAAAGGAGTTTGTCGAATCATTTTGTGTCAACTTTTTATGATAATTATGTAAAAGTGACAGTGTGAATGAATATTTGCTACTGACTGTACCACTCTTGAAAGTATAACTTAGGACCTACCTGCCTATTTTCGCAGTAAAATCGTAGACATGCCTTATTAATTTTAATGTTATAACATTGCTAAAACTGTATTTTACTTCACGAACAGCCCATTGAAATTCAAAATAATTTAAATTGAAAGTAATGAGCACGCCAGTGTAATGTCAAGGTGTTCCGTGGCTGAACAGCTTGGAACCAATTGGCACGGCTGAGGCAATGACAGCCATGCTCGACCAGCCGAGTATGATCCGCTACGACGAGTGAGTTGCCAGTGCGAAGGGGTAAATGAAATGACCACCATTTACTAGAAATTAAACCTATAATTAGAGTCTTTATAACTGACGATACTCACGTTCGTAATGGTTGCAGGGATACATCAGAGTAAGTCGGACCCGAGTCAGACTAATGTTCACCCTGAGCTTGATCTTATTTATGTACCTCGCCGTATGATAACACAGAAAATGAAAAGGGTGTTGTAAATTTTTTTTTCAGGAATTGCTTCGAGCATACTTCCTCACGTTGATTCTGAATGGATTATTGTAATCATCATACCAGATCAGCTGATGGATAGTATTATAATGAGGACTTTTTGTCCTATTTCGGACAACGGAAAGAAAGGGCGTTGCTTACTGGCGTCTATAGTCTCTACGTTCTTTCATGCTGAATATTCTATAAAAAAGCATCAGCAGATCTCTACGAACCATGGCAACCCCGTCCAGGTGTTAAGCTAAGGTTGTGTCCTTGCCTGAGCGCAGTGTCACCCGGTGCTAATCCGCGGCCCGCGACGTCGCCGCCGCCGCCGCCCACCGCCCGAACCATGCGCCCAAACATTTTGATACCGCCCGGACTGGTGATATTACTATAATGATTTGAAACATGGTTATGTAATGGCACAATAGACACTTCTATTAAGAGCTTAAATACAACTTAGATAATTATAAATGTAGACGCAATGACGTGATGGAGAGCTAGCGCGAGTCTCTCCAATTTCGTCATTCAAGAGGGTACAACTCCCGATGCGTGGAGCAGAGGTGAGGTTGTTCTGTTGTTTAAAAAAGGTGACAAAACCATGCTGAAGAATTATAGACCCATCTCAGTTCTAAGCTACGTCAAGTTGTTCTCAAGAGTCGTCATGAATCGTCTCGCCAGGAGACCAGTTCCAGTCGCCAGAACAAGTCGATTTTCGAAAAGGCTTTAGTACCGCAGACCACCTCCATACTGTTCGGAAAATGTTACAAAAGACCGATGAGTTCAACCATCTGCTGAGTATGGCATTTGTGGACTACTGACAAGAACTAAGAAAAAACGAGGACACGTAGGTATATTAAAACAGAACCAATTAATATGATTATTATTTTCTTTCTTCATTGATGAATTGATTCGTTCAGGGTAAGTAGGTATGGTTCAGTCCTAACGACTGAATGTAGGTTCGGATTTTTTTTTCAGAACCTTCATTCCTTTTTCTAATAACTTAAGATCCCGAGGAGAATACAGTCCGTTGGGTCATGTGTTGCTGTGAAATGGCTGGCTTGAAGTGACGAAAACAGCAAAGACGGTGTGACCTACTTTAGATCCCAGACTTCTGTGAATGGTGACAACTGCAGAGGTCAGGAGGTTCCACATAATACACACACATGACATAATATCATGTGGCAAAATCTTCTGTAGTTTGTATTTGGTAATTGGCAAATACAAACTATACCATCTAATTATTCAACTGCACAACAATCAACAAACTTAATGTTGTATCAATTATATATTAAATACAACAGATTACAATATCTTTAACAACAAGAAAGTTAATTTATTATTTCTAGAAGCTCGTCCTCCATTCCCCAGCGACATGGTAACCCTTGCAGACGCGCCCAGGCCTCGGAAGCAGTTATGTTATAAATGTCAATCAAACGGCCGTAACGTTTTTATATTCCGCTAACTGAGCCCGGTGTGGGGTTCCGTAGTCTTTTGTATTCGTTCTATTAACATTAGCCACGCCAAATGATTTTGAATACTTAGCTGTCATGCAAGATCAAAATGATAACGAAATGTTCGTCGTTGTAGGTTTCAGTTTGATTGTCTCTACACATAGGTACCTAAGCCTCAAAAAGAAGAGCAACGACAATAATTTAATTTGTTTGTACTCCATAAAACTGTATCAATGTGTAAATACCATTGAAATAGCTAACTATAGTATGTGCAACATGTTACGTGGTTACACATTGATACAATATACAGGGTTACTGGTAACTCGACGTATTCCTTGCAGGACGTCATAGTAGGGTTAAAATGCAACAAATTAAGCCACCAAATGTTCTACCGAAATTCAGTAGTTTTTGAATTAGTTAAGAGTTTTAGTTTTTTAATGAAAAATCCCAGATTAAACCATTTGAAACCAATTTAAAAATTATTTACGGCGCGACTGTACTGAAATTTAAGTTATTATCATAGTTGACGCCGTAGCAGACCTTTGTTAATAATTAAAAGTTCAATAATGCCTAAAACTTTGGCAAATATCACTAACAAAACATTTAATTTTTTGTAATTTTTGCTATTACTTCAAAAACTAAAACTCTTAACTAATTCAAAAACTACTGAATTTCGGTAGAACATTTGGTGGCTTAATTTGTTGCATTTTAACCCTACTATGATGTCCTGCAAGGAATACGTCGAGTTACCAGTAACCCTGTATATTAGGTACCTATTTCTATAATATCCCGTACACTTTAAAGAAGTTACCTACCTACTTAGGTTTATAGATAGTTATGATCGTTCATGAACAGGAGATTCATATTATTTTTACTACACATTTAACGAAACAGTAACGAAGATTTTTTTGCCCGTTTGTCTGGTTAACTGGATGCATGGTTCGGACTGGCGCAAAAACGGCTGAACAGATTTGGATGAAATTTGCACACAGATAGTTTATAACCTGAATTTACACATAGAGTACTTTTAATCCCCGTAGTACGTTCCCGTGTGATATTCTCCAGCATCCACGCGGGCGAAACCGCGGGAAAAGCTACTTACTAAGATATTTATTGCCACAAGTAAGAGGCCTTTTCGCATGAAAGAACCAGTACCTACCTATCGACAAGTTTCCTCTCATCCTGTAATTCAACGGGCCTCTTCATGTTCTTGTGTCAAGAGAATGGACAAAAGCCTTCTGAGGCGACAAAAGGATACTTATTGAAAAAATATGTAATAAGTAATTTTGGATAAGATCGATGCCTATATTTCCGATATTCTTGCTTCAAGGGTATTCAAAATAAGAAAAAATGTACGGCAACTATTTTTGTGTAAAGAACAGAAACGATTTGCCTCTAGTCGGGAACTATTTGGCCGTTATTACAATCCCGTACCACATCGAACGTGCGCGCGCGCTGTGTTTAGTTAGCCTTATACTGCCGTCCTTTAACTAGAAGGCCGTTAAGCCCAAAAAGTTGTTTCCGAGAAAATGGCAAAAAATGTGGGAATCGTTATTTCTTAAAAACTATGACACTTTGGTTAATGATTGTTGGACTTATTAATTGATATTTCTTTCTATTTATCCTAAAGAATCTTTTATGTCCAGAAACTCATACTAATTACATTTTAAATTAATTTTTCTTATTTTGTTAAGCATGTAACCTAGACATCGCATCTTATTACTGTACTAAAAGGCCGTTAACCATACCGTAGCGGCTTTTTAGAGAAGTAATTTATTTGAAATTTTCGCCTTCATAATGTTTGTTAAATTTTGATCAGAAATACTCAACTAAAAAGTTGTTAAGTGACGTAACTGCTTTATAGCCATGACATTCGCTTCGATTTAAATTTCAATAACTTTCCTAATGAGCGGCTGCGGGACTTTAGATGCTTTTAAGCTAATTATTGCCAATGGGATATGGAACTTTTGTAAAATCTTAACTGCTTTACTTAACTTAAAGGTGGCTAAAAACATTTCGCTTGTGGTTAACTTCTTTATAGTTTAGCATTCTTATGAGAATATGTGAGAAATTAAAGACATATTCTTTTAAAAATCACCCGCCCTAGAGTGATGCACTTTGTGAGGCAGGCGTTCTTAATTATACTGATATCAGTCCTCAGGACTATAATAATCCGTGTTGCAAGGCGCATAGACTTCCTGAAGCAGAAAGTGTATGCCTGGGCAAACCGTATTCGTAGGTATAAGCGGCGAGAAGACCGATACACTCAGAACCGCACCTTCCAGAGCGATGAAATGTGGGTATATAGGACTTCGGAACAACCGGACCAAGGTGTGGCTCATACGTGCCTGCCGGATGATGATGGCATGTGCTCTTTCTTGCGCAGTATCTGGTCGGTGCCTGTCAGTCACACTGAAGGGGATTGGACTCGGGAAGTCGAGCGAGCCTGCAATCCAAAACCAGAAATGGGGGCTATTACCATCTGCCCCCAAGATGTAGCTCGTGCAGTCCGCCCGTTGCCTAACTGGAAGTCTCCAGGGCCGGACGGGCTGCACAACTCTGGATAAAATGATTTATAAGGTCGCACGCTCGCTTGGCGGCTTAGTACCAGACTGCATTGGAGTCTGGTTTGCTACCCCAGTTCTTAACGATAGGAGTTATCCACCTGCACCACAAATCTGGAAGCACCACGGAACCCAAAAATTATAGGCCGATCACATGTTTACCGTCGGTCTATAAAGTTCTTAAATCCATTTTGAGAGTTAAAATTAACAAACATATCGACAAGAACTCCATCATGGCTGCCTCTCAAAATGGATTTAGGAACGGGTCTCGCAGTACTAAGGAGCTACTCCTCATTGATAGGGCCATTAGCCAGTTCCCGAAAGGATCTGTCGACATGTTGGATAGATTATAAGAAGGCCTATGACTTGGTGCCACATACAAGGCTCATGAGGGTGCTGGAGTTGTATAAAGTAGATGAACTCTGCGCACCTTCCTGTAGTCATGTATGGGGCAATGGAGGAAAGTCCTTCGCTATCCAGTATGTCGAAATATCCAGAGGAATAGCGAGCCGATAAGGATCGAGGGAGGCATATTTCAGGGCGATAGTTTGAGTCCACTTTGGTTCTGCTTGGCGCTCAATCCTCTAAGTACACTGCTGGAGGACTCAGGTCTAGGCTATCGGCTGAGGAGAGGTGGTCAGGTTATATCTCACCTCCTCTACATGGATGACCTAAAACTCTTTGCCCCCAACAATTCACAACTGATGGAGCTACCGAAAGTAACTGAAACTTTCAGTAGAGCCACCAGGATGGAGTTGGGTGTGGAAAAATGTGCGGTCATGCATGTAAAGCGAGGGGAGATTGTGGATTCCTTGGGAACCCAACTCTCGGATTCCATATACCTTAGAGCCCTCTCCGCATCCTCTCCGAAACCTTTAAGTATTTGGGTATGCCGGAAGCGTTAGGCATCAATGTTACTGACATGAAGCAATCGTTGAAGGAGCGCTTCTTTGGCCACCTGAAGAAAGTATTTAATAGTCTTCTATCAGGTGGAAACAAGGTGCGCGCCTTCAACGGCTGGGTCATGCCGGTTTTGATGTACTTTTTCGGCATACTCAAATGGACTCAGACCGAACTTGACGCCCTGGATAGGATGGTCCGTACGCTGCCAACTGCGAATGCATCACCCACGGTCATCGGTAATGAGACTGTATATACCGCGAAAGTGTGGAGGTCGAGGCTTTTTAAACGCTAAGACCCTCCACAATCGCGAGATATGCAGTCTATGGGAATATTTCCTAGAAGCCGACGTGGGGATGCATCGAGATGTGGTCGCGGTGGACAAGGGCCTCACCCCGCTCTCCTTGGCGAAAGAGAACTGGCGCAAGCCTGTAGTGCTTGATACTAACGACCGCAGGGCCTCCCTGCGGTCATTAGTGTCAAGCATGGCATGTATGGCAGAGTAAGGAGCTTCACGGATGCTTTTTCCGGGCCCTATATGGACCCGATGTAGATTTACTAGCGTACGGACGCTAGTAAATCTACATCGGGTCCATGTAATGGTGGTGGATCGAACCGAGCGGCACGCATTGATTATTGACATAACGGTCTCGCATGACGGGAACCTCGTGAAGGCCGAGAAAGATAAACAAATCAAGTATCTTGACTTGGCTCACGAGGTTGTCGACATGGGAGATGTGGACTCCGCGATCGTTGTGCCGATAGTCGTATCAGCCAATGGCTTAATTGCCAAGAGCCTCGACCAACACCTATGGAGGCTTTCGTTGGGCAGCTGGGTTAAGGGGCTGATTCAGAAAGCGGTACTTCTGGACACGGCCCGTATTGTTAGGAGGTTCCTCTGTCTGGAGCCCTGACCACCGCCGCCGGTAGCTTGGACCCTGTTACCCATACCGGTGGACTACTATTTTTTATATTTTTAAATGTTTTTATATTCTAACATTAATAAAATAAAGGAAATAATGTTTACTATTTTGGTACCACATCATTTATTTGTACACGACCGTGGCAGTCGGATCTCCGGGTTGAGATTGAGACTCAATCTTTCCACCCGGACTCAATGTTTCATGTCCGCAATCCACCATCCCGTCGCACTCAATGATTGAGTGTGACGGGATGGTGGACGGCGTGGGTGCTGGGTGGGGTGGCCGCGCCCCGCTCACTCCCGAAGTAAACGCAGCGCGAGAGTCGGCAAACTGCCTTTTAGCTAAGTAATGTGGCTTAGCTGCTTTGTAGCTTAGCATCATTTATTTAATTTTTCACCATTTTCATCAAACTGACAAGAATTATTTACAAGCAAAGTATTGTGAGAAATTTACAGAATTAAGTGCTTAACTAAAATAACGTTAAGGGCGGATAACTGCGAATAAGTTAAGGTTTTGACTGAAACTGTCATATAAATGCTTAACTATAAAGTAGTTATAGTCCTTTTACGTCTCTATAGTCAAGAATAATCCGATAACGTAATTGTAGTTAAGTAAAACACCAGAAAATAATCGTCACATCCGGCAGTTAAGGTATTTTAACGTACATTAAGCGAAGAAGTGTGGGTTAGACGCTTTCAAGTGATGAAATCATCATAAAATATGTTACTTAACGGCCTACAAAATGTTCATATCTTTAAAACTATTTATGTTGTAAAAATGTTTCTTAGACAGAAAGATAGAGAATTTTGAACTCTATCACTTTCTATTAAAAAGTAAAAAAACACCATTTGAGGGTTAACGGCTTTCTAGTTAATGGACGGCAGTATAGCATAGCCTTATAGTCTGTGGCCATAGTGCTAGGTACGCACACGTTTCTACCTACATCAAAAATTGAAAACATGTTATTAATTATCTCATTTCAAAATAGCTATTACTATTTTTTCTGTTGATTGTATTTAGAGTAAAATAAATAATTAATAGGTATACCGTAACTAATTATTATAATTTGGTGAAAGGAACATTTTATTTTTTTGTGGCAAAACCTACTTATTGAAGTTTTTTTGCGTAAATTAAGTATATAATTATTAAAGAAGAAGATAAATGTGTAGTTTAATAACATTTGTTACTGATTTGTTGATTAAGTAGGTATACCTACTTATCTATACATAAGTTCAATTAATAAATTATAAATAATTATATATATAACTCTTGAAAATCCAACAGAACTCCGTGCTACCGCAACTGTGTAGGTATACTCAAAATGTATATACACTACCATTCTATTAAAAAAAAAAACTGAATCTGATGAGCTTCCATGTCTCTAAGGACCGTAGCAGGAAAATAAAAGTCGTAAAGCAAAGCTGGATTCTTGATACGAGAAGTATTTGACTCGTAACGCACAGATGGCAAGTGATGACGTGTAGGTAAAGGCATCTAGGTGGCCCTTTTTAGGGTTCCGCAGTCAACAAGGAACCCTTATAGTTTCGCCATGTCCGTCTGTTTGTCCGTCTGTCCGTCTGCCCGCGGCTTAGCTCAAAGACCGTTGGTACTAGAAAGCTGTAATTTGGTATGGATATAAACCACGCCGACAAACTGGTAAAAAAATTGTAAAAAAATTTTTTTTTTAGGGTACCTCCCCTACATTTAATGTGGGGATTGTTTTTTTTTCTCGTCATTCGCATGGTGTGGGGTATCGTTGGAAAGGTCGTTTTTAAAATAATGGGAGTTTGTGAAAACCATTTTTGTATTCAGGGATTCGTTTGCGGAATATTAAGCTTTAAAGTGCAAATTTTTGTTAGAGTCACGTGTCCCCCCCCCCTGCCAGCTAAATGGTTGGGTTTGGAAATTCACGGCAGTAGTATATATAACTGCGGAAAAGTCCGAAATGCGGGAAAGTCCGAAATTGCGGGAAAGTCCGAAAGGGATACCGGGACCTTGGCAACAGGCAACTGAAGGAACACGGGTGGGTTTTAGTCAGTAATAGTCTGACACGCCCTTCCGCTCCGCCCAGAGCGGGAGAAGTCACTGGATGATTTCCAACCCTCAAAAAAAAGAAAAAGAAAAAGTAGTATATATAACGAAATTAAAAGGAAAACTATCACCGCTACGAAGGCTCCACCAGTTACCGAGTAATAATCGACCAACTTTAATTTGCAGTTGCAAAAACATGTAGTTGGGATGAATTTATCCAACAAACTTAACATTGTAGTTGAAAAACTTGTTCTCCCATACATTTTGTATGGGAGAACAAGATAAATTCATCCCAACTACGGAACCCTTCATTGTGCGTGGTTCGACATGCACTTGGCCGGTTTTCAGCTCTGGTGGTGGTTAATACAGCTACACCTAGAGATAGGTGTAGCTGTATTAACTGTATTACCCACCTATAACGCTGTAGTTGATAGTTCGTCTTCGTGTCAGTTCGAGTATTTCGGGTTAACCTTCACATGCCACCTCAGCTGACGTGGGTCAGCTATCGATCAATGCCTCTTCAGTCTTGATTAAGACATCCTTTTTATGGGTTTAGGGTACCTTGGCCATCTATGTAAACTTAGATGCTTGGTAAAAGAAGTGGACTTGTTGAGGTCTATTGAAAAAAATCATGGTCAGTTTGACGGTCTGTAATAGTCTGTACCACACCCATTTTGACCACACTCCTTCTTATACATACTGAATAGTATACGTCCTACTTATAAGGTTCTATTATTAGATCACTGATTGATTACCTATTGGTGGTCAGTAAGTAGGTACCTAGTTGTTATTACCTACACAACATGTAATCACTAAATATTATAAAACAAAGTCCTCCGCCGCGCCTATCTGTTCGCGATAAACTCAAAAACTACGGCACCGATTTTAATGCTATTGTCACCAATTGATAGAGTGGTTCTCGAGGAAGGTTTTAGTATAATATAATTTGTCAAGCGGGCGAAGCCGCGGGCATCAGCTAGTTAGGTACCTATAAAACAAAAATGATCGCATTAAGCTGAGCAGAGTCGTAGCATTAGTTCGGGGTTCGCTACCGTTATGATCTGGATCTCTAAAAACGTATTTCATGAATAGGTAGGTAGTAGGTACTAAGTCTCTACTGTAGCGGCTTTTGGCAGGTAGGTGATGGTAGGTGCAGGTAGGTATGATTTCGGCCAGAGCTAGCTAGATCAGGAGACCAGCTAAAGCCGGCTCAAGTAAAATGGTTACCGACTCAGAAAAAACTTTTTAAGATTTAGTGCTACCTACTCCACGTGCTCCGGAACTAAACGGGCATTAGTTCATAGCCCATAAATATAGTCCATTGAATTGAACTAGTTGGATTCATCAGCGATCGATATTACGGCATCGAAATATTCATGTGGACTTAATATTCAGAACACATTCGGTGTATAGCGAGTTTGGCACACCACCAGTTTTATATCTGCAGCAGATAGTGTAGTCCACCGTGTGTAAAACGAGAGAGAGGAAAGGACTGACACACGTACCATTATTTTTTTTGCTATGGTAGGTAAGTCCTCATTTATCCTCCTCGTCTGGGGAGGAAGGGAACGGAGGTTTCCTATCACTGTGGGGGGGGGGGGGGGGGGCTGGGAAATACTACCACTACCTCCGACTGGTATCTGTCAGCCCGCCATGCCTAGGGGGCCAATTCACCATGTACGGCCAATACCACACATCCTCACATAAAGGCGATTATGTACTATACGGCGCTAATTCTTACGTTTAGGTATACAACCTACTTGTTCTAGCTACTTGAATATAATCTCAAGATGCTACGATTAGGTACTACCTACGATAGCCGTTGTGGGCAGCGCCGTGTTATCTTTGGTGCACAAAGGTATTCTAGTTGGATGTAAAACTCGAAAATAAATAACCCTTCTTCATTGTTGGGTAATTTATTTAGTTTACTACTGATCTGCAAATTAATGATTAGGCTTCAACACACAGCAGAACATTATTACTCTTAGTCCAGACTCACAGAACATTAATACTCAAGAGGTTCAGACTAGTCCTAGCTTAAACAGCTACAGTAGGTACCCTATAAAATAATAATAGTAATCTATGAGCTACAGAAAAGACATTACTAGTAACGTAATGCCATCTGTTGGCCAAGACGAAAAGCTCAAATGAGATTAAGTTTACAAAGTTAGTTGTACTATATTTTATTTTAAGACTACCTTAGCAACTCAATGCAGGATGAACTAACTACAGATGAATACATTAAAAATAAGCAAATAATATTAAGCAAATATTTAACAATAAATTTAGAAATTAGAACATAAAGCTTACTTTATAAACTTAAAATTACATTTTGCGGACACTGGCGGTAGTAGTCATGCAAAACAATAATTTTATTGGTGAATGAATAGTAAATAAAACATTTAGAGCACAAAACCATTTTATTTTATATCTTATAACTATTTAGTTCATGAAAAAATAAATTGCAGAATTGGACTTTGATGGCAGAATGAACTCCGCGAACTATGTTGTCATCTGTCAAATTTGGCCTTCAATTCGCTGGTGAAGTGGTGATCCTGGGGAACTACCTAATGCAATTTCCAAAAGGTTTTGCAATATATGAGTGAGGTGCTCAATCAATTCGATGGTGTGACAAATGAGTAAAATTATTCCCGTGTTAAAATGACATCGAGGAGTAAGAATGCTGTGCGGGGCTACGAGACAGAAATTGAGAAGAGCCGTGAGGAGTCCAATTGGAGGAAGGCAGTGGACTTGGCTCAGCAGTTGAAGGCCAGGTCTCCACAGCATGGTTAGTGACACATGTTACGTTTTCTTTAAACAGTTATATCACCGTGAGACATCCTCAGTTAGGTCATTGAAGTACAGTTGATATCATGAGAGCTTAAAAATATTATATTGTACTATTACTTATCAGCAAATGTTTAACATGTTTAACATAATGCCTGTTTGCCAACGTCGCGTCGTATGTATGATAAACAACAGTACATTAACTGTGTACCAACTATTGGTTTATTATGATCATTATTTATTCATGTTTCCTTGAATGTCAGTTACAGAACCATTAAGTTTTTATGGTTTTGTGCTATAAAAAGTAGCTGAGGTCGAAACAATCACTGTAACTAATTACATTTAAAATTAACATGAGTTTTTAGAAGCAATTTCAGTGATGGTTCCAATTTAAGTTAAGTAATAATTTGTGTTTTGCCTCTACCCATTATTATTTAGTTCATTCGTTCCTCTGGGGTTACCATCCGGTTCATTATCCTCTATATTTTGTAGTGCAAATAAGGATGCATTTCCCCATCCCTGGTCTTTGCTAAACATAAACATGGACAAAAGGTATAAGTTTCAGTTCCCAATGCTGAACAAAAAAAATATTCAAACATACCCTTCTATCATGCAAGCATGCAGTATAAAAGTCATAAATGAATTAAACTATAAAAAAATTATGAAAAACTAGCTCAACAGCATAAAACCAGGCCTCACAGCTTTACTCATCAAATAAATTGTATCAACAGAAAGCCTTGCCCATTTCCTCATCGGAGAGGGCAAGCTTGAGGCACACCTTGAGGAATGGCCGCCCAGCAAGGAGAACATTGAGAGAGCACAACGGGAGCTCTCAGATGCCCGTGGCTATCTCACCCTAGCAACGGATGAAGCAGGCAAGAGGGCTGGCGTAGCCCTAGACGCACATCTCCTGCTTGGGAAGTTGAACTATGCATGTGGAGCATATGATGATGCATTGAAACATTACAAACTGGCTGAGCTGAATACGTTGACAGAGAAAGAGTTACCTGTGTGAGTAAATTTTATTAATAATGTAAACTTAACCTAACCCTTTATTATAAAAACACAAAGATAAATGAAGATAAATTGTAAAAAAAAAAAACAGTTGCCATAAAATACACCAAAGTTAATTTTATTAAAAGGTGAAACCTATCATTTATGTAATAAGATTATCATCATCAATGTTCCATTAAAAATTTAATGACATAGCTTTGTTATTTTATAACACCTCCAGACAATAGATTGTTATTTCCAATCTTATTACAGTGTGACGTGTGTCCTCTGCTCCCTTATCTTGCATCTCAATAATTAACAACAATTGAATGGTGCACAATCATGCACTTTAATTAAGTACACTCCTGTTGAATTGAATTAACTTTTTACCATTAATAGCTGCATTATACTGTTGCATTACATGCCAAATTATCAAGTAATTAAAAGTATTGTGGAATCTTGTTGTAACACCCACACCAACGCTAGTTATGGCTAAATAGGATTTGTTGACTCACAGTGTGTTAATGATATTGATGCTAAATACTTTTGTAAATGTATGTAATAATGTTCTTATACCATAATAGTGTGGTATTACTCTTGAGGAATGCGTGAGTGCGGAGATAAATGGTAGATCGGTACACAGACACAGCAAAGTTATAGTTTATTAGAAGAACAGAAGGCACACAGGTTGAAGTTCACAGTAGAAGAGTAACGAAGAACAGATAGAAGGAGTACCGAAGGGGTACCCCGACGTGATTTATTTTAAGTTTTAAATCTACGCCACATCACCCCCCTCCAGAGATCGAACTGTACTGCGATATGAGAAGCAAGATCCCTCGACCATATGTCACAAAGGAACACCATTGCAGATTCCTCAAGAGTAATACCACAATAGCATTACTTATAGCATTATTATGCTATCATAATATACCAAGTAGTAACAATGTAAAGTTATAAAATTTTGATAGGAAATGTTATGCCATGCCAAATGTTCTGAAAACAGAATGTTTGATTTGATCTTTAATAACTCGATTAAATAAAGAGAAAACATTACTAATATTTTATCAACTGGAATGAAATAATATTCAAGAAAGGTAAGACTGTTTCAAATAATAATCATACAATAGTGTACATACTATTCATCACACCATTTACATAATGCATGACCTCATGAGGCCGTGAGTAATGATTTTTAGTTAACAATCTATCTCAGTCTACCATGCTGTAGGCATTATACATAGCGTTGCCAGATGTCCCGATTTGCGCGGGATGTCCCAATTTTCAGGGGTCTGGGGACACGTAGCGATTTGCACCTGATCGGGACACTAAATGTCCCGATAAATCAATACATGTCCAGCACCTTTACATAATACACTATCAATCACAATCTGAATCGATTTGAAACAAAAGTCTAAACCCTTGCCTCATAAGTTTTTTTTTAAATTCGGTTTACTAGTAATATTAGTCACGAAAAAACCGGCCAAGTTTTATCGGACCACGCACAATGAAGGGTTCCGTAGTTGGGATGAATTTATCCTAAGAACAAACTTAACATTGTAGTTGTTTTCTATTTGAAAAACATGTTCGAACATATTACGATCTAACTGCAAATGTAAGTTTGTACGCACAATATTAGGAGATTTACCATAGTTTTTGTGACCATAGACTTCTTATAGGTTTTCTTGTAATCTATAAGTATGGAACTATTTTAGGTACTTAATAAGTTAAAAAATAAATTAGGATTCGGAGCATATTGGCTGCGACAGACGGACAGACTCACGAGTAGTCACCCTAAAAAACCTTGTTTTGGTACTGTCCCGATCTACTACTCTAAATCCCGGTTTGTTTTACCTTCTGCCCCGATTTAAAACAAATCGAACCTGGCAACACTAATTAATTATACCACACATATCTTATCTCGTTGTAGTTGGTCTAGTGGTCGCAAGCGCTGTTGCTGAGCATTAGGGCCTGGGTTTGATTCCCAGGTCAGACAAAATGTTATTGAGTTTCTTTGTCTGGCTTTCTGCCTGGCTGATGTCAGTAAGATCGCCCCTATTAAATAGCACTAAGCCTATTAAATAGCATGACTGGCGAAATGTGGGTGTACAATAGGTACACCTCTGCCTAACCCTTCGGGAAAACAGGGCGTGATGTTATCTATATCTTATCTACTAGACACTTAAGTCTGATATAAACACTTTAGTCAAGTAGTCTAACCAGAGCACATATTTTAGGAACTGTTTAGTGTTTATCTATTATCATGTGTATCTCAACACGTGTTAAGGTGACGTCAGCTTGCGATCAAACGATCGCGCATGACAAACTCTAAACAGACTGTTATTAGACGTTAGCACATAAAATATGCAGACCATCCATAAAGGTGGCAATAAACTCACGCACATAACTTAACTAAACAAGTGTTATTTTATTTATTTTCTTGCTTTTGCATATCTTGCATTGTTTGTCTTTCTGTATTGTGCCGTGGGTTCGTTGTAGAACCTTGTATCCACGAATCAAACAAACGCCGCGTGCGCGGCTTGTGCGTCATGCCTTTGACATTATGTCGGGACTTTATCCTCGACATTTTTGGTGATAATGATTTTGTTTACCGAATGCATATTATAAACACAGTATAATATATACTGTATTAATGATATGAGTGTCTATATCAAAGTGATATGAGTTATGACCAGGAGTGTTATGATTCACAGTTAACAGACATCTTGTATGACAATAATTATGTAAAGCAAAGCAAGTAGTTAGGAAAAATTTAATCAAACTATTTTGATATTTATCTTATCTTATATCTAACGAGCCGGTTCTGTGCTGAATAGAATTAGATATCAAATACCTACTACTTACAATGATTTTCTCAATTCAAAATTTACATAATTATTAATTACAGTTGGTTTATTCTTAACTTTGTCAACAACAAAGAACTGTTCTTAATATTGTTCTAAATACCATAAATTCTAGATATCGTGTTATGACATAATTATAACCCTGTGATATCTAACCCTTCTGATCTGATGATTAACTCTTCAATTTGTTCCACAGTCGAAGTCTCCGCATCGTGGCCGAGTCGTATGCCATCAAGGGTCTGTGTTTAGAACAGAACACTGTTCCTGGCTCCACCAGCCGGTTTAAACAGGCCGAGAGAGAATCTGAAATGGTAAATATTTTGTGTTGAAGTCCTGTCGAGGCTTTTATTTCTCAAGTCAGGACACATGCACACGCACTGATTAGACTATTGCATAGAAAACTATAATATTTAATTACTTACTTGATAAAAAATATTAAATTAGCATACACCTTTGACTAATGTCCATTTGACTGATGTCAAATGACCTTGACCATTTTACATCTAATCCGGTGGATCGGAAACACTACATGGTCCAAAGTTACGACTTACGTACTGACACCAAACATAAACTGTTCAACTCGTGGTCAGCAGTGTGGCAGGTAAGCTCGAAACTTAAAGGAGCGTATTACGCCAGTGTTCAACCTGACATCCAGCGGAAACCTTGGTTTTTTAAATGCCCCAAACTGTCTAAAAGATCTGTAACATCCTTGTGCAGACTGAGACTTGGTCACTGCTCCAGTCCGGTATTCCTGAACAAGATTCGGGTTCGGGATAGTTCCCTGTGTGAATGCGGTCTTGATGATGGTACTCTGGACCATATCTTCTTCTCATGCCCTTTGAATTCCCAATCCTTTGACTTATATCATAAGCTTTCCAAAATTAAAATCCCTCTTCCCACTAACTTTCATTCCCTCTTGACTAATTTTTCTCCTAAACTAATCCAACTCCTATCAAAATTTTTAAATGTAAATAGTATCAAAATGTAGTCTGGTGTGTAGTAATAGTAACTTTTTGTAAATATATATATGTCGAAATCTAGTGTTTTGTATATACATATATATATATATATACATATATTTTTCTTTTTTTTAGCTAGTCTTACTAACTTGTGTTGTCGTTTCAGCTACTAACATAATAACTAGATACCTACCACAAAGTGCAAAGTTCGACGGCTCAAATTGCTGTATTGCCGTCACCACATGACGCTGGCAGAATAGTCGACATCGGCTCAGTTGCCAAAAAGGAAAAAAAAAAAAAAAAAATTGCCTGGCCATTTGATGAAATATAAATAAAATAAAATAGAGTGTCACATATTAATTTGGTCTGATGGGTGAATGTCACTCTGCGTTACTGACATTACGTCGCGTATTGCTAAGTCCGTAGAGCAGATATATACGTGCAAGCGTGCAATGAGCAGACAAATATTGCCCTTAAGGTGACGAACATTTTGACTTTGATTATACCTACTTCCTGTATTCTGGGATGGAACACAAACAAGAGGAAGCCAAGAGAATTTACGCACTTTTGTCTGTTACTATTATTTTCATGTTTCAGCATTTCCCGAACGCGCGTCAAATTTTTTAATTTATACCTTATTAAAATGTTAAAACAGTCGCATGACACGCGCTCGTGAATTGTACTATCTATACTTGTCTTTAAGATATTTTTTACACAGCAACTTCTGAACATGGCCGTCTCAATAACAAGAAAACTGGAAAGGTTAATAGCTTGTTGTTATTTGCCGAGTGGAGGACGCAGTTTTCCCATTTTCTTTATGTAATTTAGTAGTTGCCTTTTTATTCGCTCTGTGGGTGGTAGATGGCTTATTCGCTATTTACATGGGTAACTTTACCCCTAACAATTACTAAGGACCTATTTAAACGCCACTTGCTCAAATTTATGGAGTGTCTTGCCCGTTCTTCTCTATAGGAACCTACTGCGCTTTGGAATGGGCAACTAGCCTCATCTTTCTGACTGACCGACTCCTTAGTAATTCCAGTAGTAGCTTTGAGTTTAAGTTTTAACTGATACAAATTGTTCAGATCCGTAGTTTCGAGCTATCATCAGACCTGACGCTTTTGTACCTACAACGCAACGGGGCGCACGCCCGCGCCGGTCCCACCCTCGAGACAGCGCTGCAACGAGTGCCCATACTACACATACGAGCAGGCAGGCTGCAGAATGCTATAGACAGGTAAACAAGATGGGGGGATGGTTTCATTGTTATTTTTTCTTTAAAATTATTGTCACAGACAAGGAATTTCACCTGTATCGTAGTTGCGTTTACGAACACATTTCTCAAATTCTGTACAAATTTCCTGTCATGCCTTATCTGTTGAAACACTCATACTTTTAGGCCCGTTCCCACCACAAATCACTAAATGCGTTTAGCACTAAAAGTATTTAAAACATGTTTTTAAAAAAAATACGTTTAGTGCTAAACGTATTTGTAGCAAAGTGGTTTGTGGTGCCAGTTCCGATATGCGTACTTCACTCTGAACTTTATTAGAGACAGATGACGCCCGCATTCTACAAAGCCGGTTATATTTTTCTAAAACTTCATGTGCAATATTTACGGCCATTTACAATATTTTGTCCTGTCTCATCGTGATATGTATTGTATATTATTTATATATATATATATTATAGGTATATATATAGTGAATCTGTAGGTAAGTAAATGTATCATAAGTTTATAGCTTTTTATACTTTAAAACCTGTCTCATCTATGCATTATGATATAATATATATATTTTTATTTTTTCTCTTTGTTTTTCACAATCAGAGCACCTGCCATCTAATCTCTACACCACCCTTGGTTGACTGGTAGAGAAAGCCTAAGGCATTAAGTCGGCCTTTGTACATCTTTTTTGAGTGCGAAAAGTTTAAATAAATAAATAAATAAATATGCAACTACTATAATGTGTCTTGTCGGAATGAACGTCGTTGTTACTACCGCCGCTGATCGCTAACCGGCTTACAGCGGACAGATTGCGAGAAATCCAATTAACCTTGTGTGACATCTGTCACTATGTTACGGCGGCGGCTTTATAAAAAATGCGTGTGTCACGTTAGTACTAGTTTTTTTAACAAATTAACTTTTTAGATTAGCATAATTAATTCGTTTAAGTTTTTTAATTAAGTTAATTTGAACATAATAACATGATGTATAGCGGTACCTTAAATAATAGTTATTTAATCAACTGTTATATAATAAGGGGTATTAAAACACTCATATGATACACGAACACACGAATCGAAGCCGAGTGTGATAATAGTATCACATGAGTGTTTTAATACCTAATTATTTATAGTTGCATACAAGACTATATCTACACACATGTTATGAATCCTCTATAAATAGGTTCTTTGTATTGTGTGAATTCGAATAAACTACAAGTTTTTTTTTTTTATCGCTGAGCTTAGTTTGTTAAACGTGCCTGCATGACAGCGTTCTTTTTTTGAAACGAGTTGCATTATGAAATTTAGTACAACATTATAACACCCGTTTGGATGATATAATGGTTACTATGACACTGGTTGTTTTAATGTTGGCAATAAGCTAACTGTTTCAGAATCTTTTATAGAGGATTTATAGCATGGGTGTAGATAAAATAATAAAATATACCGTCATCGAATGACGTTGACAGGGGGCGCTGTTGGTAAACATTTGTGCAATTGTTTTGTAAAATGTATTGAAAAAACAAGATGGCGGCCACAAAGCAAGCCAGGTGGGATGGTGGTGGCGGGTCTGATTTGGGCCACGCGCCAAAAGATCTTTGTAAACGTACAGCTATGTTATGTTGGTTAGGTATCGAGAGATGCTGAACGCTGTGGAGTCGATATCGACGCAGGCGCTGCGACTGACGCTCACGCGGCAACTAGCTGAGGTGCTGATGAGAGGCGTCACTGGACAGGTGAGAATAGTCAATAGAAGCATCTTGCAGGGATAGTGTACTGGAGTCTGACATGAGATTGCAGAGATTATACAGTCCTCACCACAACATCATAATCGAAACTATGAGTAAAAGGCAAATTTCTAAAACTACTAGATAGACTTTCTAGAACAATCTGATTGATTTGATTTCTAGGTTGGAAGTTGTAGGGTTTTTATGCCAACGCCGCCTATTACCACTTGTTTACTATTAATAGTTACAGCAGTAATATTGACTGTGGGTCTTGAACAAGGATATCGTGAACTTGTAGCCTTGTAGCTTGACTACACGATGGTATAGTTTGGGAGTACTAGATTTTATTGCTTCCAGGTGTACAAAGCCCCCGAGAAGCTGGCGGTAGCGCCACCACAAGGTACGCTGTCGCGGCGAAGAGAGGAACATATGTCCGAGGGGCCCTGGAAGCCGAAGAAGTATGCGGCTATCAATCAGGTAGGTTAACAGTAACAGTTTTAGCTTACCTTTGAGTATCTGCACTATCTTATAAACTTAACTTTATTTTACATTATGATGGTCCTTTGCTACAGACAAACTGTGGAAACAGTTTTGTGGGGCATAGATTTAAGTAAAAGACTGCTTTAAACTTTTTATAAAAATAATGATTCACAACATAACTTAGATAAGACAGGAAGTACTTACATGGAACAATTCATTATTTCGAACGGATATCTGTAGTTCATATTTTTCTGATGCGATAAGCGCGACCATTTTGAACAGCAGACAGTGGTTTTGTTTTTACCTGGGATTATATGGGGAAATGAGATACTAAGAAACTGTCTTAGGAACTATTAGCTGTTTCTTCATAAACACTATTTTGGCATACTTAATTAGTTTTTCTTAAACATGCTTGGAAATTCGAGCATTATTTTGACAACCTTCTTCGAGATAAATCGAAATTGCTGTACTGGTCAAAAACAAGTGACGATGCGGCCAGCAAAGTTACTATGAAAATCCATATCTAGCCTGTTTAGCGGCCAAATAAATTACTATGAAAACTCAAATCTGTCGTGTTATTTAAAAATGGAACGAACTTTTTACTTCAACACACGGCAGCCAAAGAGTTAACTTATCAAAGATTTTATTTAAATTTCGAACTGGCTTAGCAAATAGAACTGTTTTAAGTATAGAAGAATAGTATATTACTGTCGCGGCCAGCAACGGGGATGATTGATGGATGATCGTGAAAATGTGGGCCGAGGCGAAGCCGAGGCGCACATACGTGAGTCCATCAATTCCTGATTGCGGCCAAGGCTTGTATAGCACTTTTCTCAAATACGCGGAAATTCAAACAGAGTAATTAAATAAAAATTCTGGAATCCATGACGAACAACTCAATATTTTTCATGCTCCACTAGGTTCATTTGTTTCTTCTTTACTATAAACAGTTCTATTTGCAAGCCAAATCGATTTATCTCGAATTTCGATTTATCTCGAAGAAGGTTGTCAAAATAATGCTCGAATTTCCAAGCATGTTTGAGAAAACAAATGAACATATTGGGGCATGCAAATTATAGTTGTTCGTCAATTTTGATTTCATTTACTGTTTGAATTTCCGCGCATTATTTGAGAAAATTACTATACAAGTTTTGGCCGTAATCAGGAATTGATGGATGATCGTGAAAATGTGGGCCGAGGCGAAGCCGAGGCACACATACGTGAGTCCAATCAATCCCCTTATTGCTGGCCGCGACAGTAATATATTATTTGATAAAGTGCGAGTTGGCCATAAAAATAATTAAAATTGACCTTTTTTTTTAAAGCTGTTTCATTTAATGATGATTTCATTGTATGGGAAGACAAAAATCTGGACTGCAGAAGTGGTGGATCAAATTGATTAAATTGAAAATGACTCGTTATTTTTCAGTTCGTACCTCGAAATGAGTACGAAGAGGTAGTATTACTACTACTCGTTGGCGAAGCGATGGCAGTGCGAGATGCCGTGCTGTCTCAGAGCGGCGAGTTCGAGGCGGCGCGGGCGCATGCGCTGCGCAACGCGGTCTGTGTGGCCGACCTGCTGGCGCTGGCGGCCACGCGCTGGGGCCAGCTGTGTCTGGTGCTGGAGGTGCGTGGGTGCTGGCTGTGGCCATTAGTTGTAGTCTGTCTGTGTGGCCGACCTGCTGGCGCTGGCGGCCACGCGCTGGGGCCAGCTGTGTCTGGTGCTGGAGGTGCGTGGGTGCTGGCTGTGGCCATTAGTTGTAGTCTGTCTGTGTGGCCGACCTGCTGGCGCTGGCGGCCACGCGCTGGGGCCAGCTGTGTCTGGTGCTGGAGGTGCGTGGGTGCTGGCTGTGGCCATTAGTTGTAGTCTGTCTGTGTGGCCGACCTGCTGGCGCTGGCGGCCACGCGCTGGGGCCAGCTGTGTCTGGTGCTGGAGGTGCGTGGGTGCTGGCTGTGGCCATTAGTTGTAGTCTGTCTGTGTGGCCGACCTGCTGGCGCTGGCGGCCACGCGCTGGGGCCAGCTGTGTCTGGTGCTGGAGGTGCGTGGGTGCTGGCTGTGGCCATTAGTTGTAGTCTGTCTGTGTGGCCGACCTGCTGGCGCTGGCGGCCACGCGCTGGGGCCAGCTGTGTCTGGTGCTGGAGGTGCGTGGGTGCTGGCTGTGGCCATTAGTTGTAGTCTGTCTGTGTGGCCGACCTGCTGGCGCTGGCGGCCACGCGCTGGGGCCAGCTGTGTCTGGTGCTGGAGGTGCGTGGGTGCTGGCTGTGGCCATTAGTTGTAGTCTGTCTGTGTGGCCGACCTGCTGGCGCTGGCGGCCACGCGCTGGGGCCAGCTGTGTCTGGTGCTGGAGGTGCGTGGGTGCTGGCTGTGGCCATTAGTTGTAGTCTGTCTGTGTGGCCGACCTGCTGGCGCTGGCGGCCACGCGCTGGGGCCAGCTGTGTCTGGTGCTGGAGGTGCGTGGGTGCTGGCTGTGGCCATTAGTTGTAGTCTGTTCGGACTATGTATGCACCGAGATTATACAATTTGGCAAACAACCTAAGTCCATATTATAAAAATTTCCTTGCAATATTTTATCTCTTTTTATCACCTAAAATGATTCCAGGATTTGTAAAACCACATAATTTACACAACAATATTCCACTGTCCTGTATTTCAAGTATTCAACTTGATACCATGTTTCCCTATGTCCCCAGTCGCTGGAGCGCGCGATGAAGTTCTCGTTCGGCTGTGCGCACATCTGGCGCCAGCGCGCGCTGGCCACGGCAGCGGCTGCGCCTGCGCCGGCCCGGCCCGCGCCGCCCGCGCCGCACACGCACATCGCGCCCGGTGTGTATACACGACTACATCTGAAGCGCGCGCCGGCCACGGCAGCGGCTATTAACTGCCTACTATTAATGCGAAATTAACTTTGTGTCTCAAGGAATACGGTCGTTTTTGTTAAATATTACTAAAATAATATAAATGTTCCAGGCAGCAGCTCGTGGAGCGCAGGCGTCCGCGCCGCCGGCGTGGCGCGGCGCGCGGCCAAGCTGGCGCCCGACGACACGCCGCTGCGCCTCGTGGGCGCCAACACCTGCTACAGGATGGGATGGGTACGTAACTCGCTACACTGTACTGCACGTGGCGCGGCGCGCGGCCAAGCTGGCGCCCGACGACACGCCGCTGCGCCTCGTGGGCGCCAACACCTGCTACAGGATGGGATGGGTACGTAACTCACTGCACGTGGCGCGGCGCGCGGCCAAGCTGGCGCCCGACGACACGCCGCTGCGCCTCGTGGGCGCCAACACCTGCTACAGGATGGGATGGGTACGTAACTCACTGCACGTGGCGCGGCGCGCGGCCAAGCTGGCGCCCGACGACACGCCGCTGCGCCTCGTGGGCGCCAACACCTGCTACAGGATGGGATGGGTACGTAACTCACTGCACGTGGCGCGGCGCGCGGCCAAGCTGGCGCCCGACGACACGCCGCTGCGCCTCGTGGGCGCCAACACCTGCTACAGGATGGGATGGGTACGTAACTCACTGCACGTGGCGCGGCGCGCGGCCAAGCTGGCGCCCGACGACACGCCGCTGCGCCTCGTGGGCGCCAACACCTGCTACAGGATGGGATGGGTACGTAACTCGCTACACTGTACTGCACGTGGCGCGGCGCGCGGCCAAGCTGGCGCCCGGCGACACGCCGCTGCGCCTCGTGGGCGCCAACACCTGCTACAGGATGGGATGGGTACGTAACTCGCTACACTGTACTGCACGTGGCGCGGCGCGCGGCCAAGCTGGCGCCCGGCGACACGCCGCTGCGCCTCGTGGGCGCCAACACCTGCTACAGGATGGGATGGGTACGTAACTCGCTACACTGTACTGCACGTGGCGCGGCGCGCGGCCAAGCTGGCGCCCGGCGACACGCCGCTGCGCCTCGTGGGCGCCAACACCTGCTACAGGATGGGATGGGTACGTAACTCGCTACACTGTACTGCACGTGGCGCGGCGCGCGGCCAAGCTGGCGCCCGGCGACACGCCGCTGCGCCTCGTGGGCGCCAACACCTGCTACAGGATGGGATGGGTACGTAACTCGCTACACTGTACTGCACGTGGCGCGGTGCGCGGCCAAGCTGGCGCCCGGCGACACGCCGCTGCGCCTCGTGGGCGCCAACACCTACTACAGGATGGGATGGGTACGTAACTCGCTACACTGTACTCTGTACACTGTGTAACGAAACCGTGTATACTGAAACAATATTTGCTTCTTATTCTTTACTTTTCACCAAACTGCGAGGCAGCAAAGACAGGATTAGGTTTTTCACGCATATCTTTGTATGTGGGATTCTTTGTACCCTCGAAGCATTATTTGTTGTACCTGTATCACTAACATAGTTGTAAGTTTATTTTATTGTTACTAATACTGTATGAGTCTCAGGGTTACTCTCAATAAGGAATTTAATTATAAGTACATATATCATCCCAACGACTTGATGGATTTTAATACGTGAAGTGTCTATCGACTGGTCTGAATCGCGCAATGGTTAACGACTGGCGGATTTTAGACGTCAATAAGACGTTGTCGTTTATGTAAGAAAAAAATCGTACCATGACCGTACCATGAACGTTTTTGCCTTACGTGACGATTTCTACCAGTCAACTTCGTTCCACAACTGAGTTTCCTCGCAATACAATATTACAATGTTCTGTACAGATAGAAGAAGGCATCGAGATGGCGGAGGAGGCGCTGGCGATAGAAGACAGGCGCGAGGGGCCCGTGCTGGCGCGCTGCTGCCTGTACACCGGCATCGGGTACCAGATGAAGGCACAGGTCTGTCAGTACCACCTTATTTCTTTACAACTGCAGGTCAAAATCAAGGATTACGGTTGAAGTAAGATATCCCAGCCCGAGTCTATTATGGGAAGGAACTAAATGTGGACAAGATTTGTAGACATATGTGTTAGGGAAATATCATGTAGCCTGTACACGATATTCCACATAGCTATTTCATCGCCTAGTGCCACAGAGGCGTTGCGGCGGTAGTTAATTGTTTATAGCGCCTCCCTGTCAACGTCATTCGATCGCCAATTAGTGATTTAACATTTTTTTTTTTTACATTATTACAGAAAACAAATGCCCGTATCGACAAGGAGATCGCAAACGATACGTCTTTAAAACTGTTGTTACGTTCAGTAGAACTAGATGACAACGACCACCTCGCGTTCTACTACCTGGCGCTGCAGTACATGCATCTGGGCATGCTCAATGAGGCCATGGTGAGATTCATTGCTCCTTTTTTCAGTAATTTGTGAACAAAGATTGAGTCACTACTGACAATAATGACAATATTCTGATCCCCAAGATACAGGAAAACGTCTAGTTTGGAGAACATTGCACAATCTGCTATTATATACCTTCTGTAGTTGATTATTATTAATCTATACTAATATTATAAAGCTGAAGAGTTTGTTTTTTTGTTTGTTTGAATGCGCTAATCTCAGGAACTGCTGGTTGGTATTGAAAAATTATTTTTGTGTTGGATAGTCCATTTATCGAGGAAGGTTATAGGCTATATAACATCACGTTACGACCAATAGGAGCAGAGCATAAATGAAAAATGTTGCAAAACCGGGAAAAAATATTCCTTTTTGAGAGCTTCCGTTGCGTGCGCTGCGTAAACGGTTTAAGTTACACAAATATCATGTATGATGGAATTGTTCCTCTTTAAAAGTTCTAAAAAAAAGTCCGCGACAGCATATGTCTATCTTTTAAGATTGACTCACTATAACCTTTTTTTATGGTAATCAAATTTGTTCGAAATTAATGCATTATTTCCGAAGGAGTTTCATCAACATAATATTAATTCTTATTCAAATAAATAGTTTTAACATCAAGGGTATTTATGTAGCAGTAAAATACTTTTTAATTCATTCGAATCGGACATTTAATTTCGAAGTTATCACGAAATGCAATACGCGAACCGTTCGACGCCGGCGCCACGCCGCGCCGCCGCGACGATCCCTACTCTAGAGAGGATAGGATGGGCACACGGGTAGACCATGACCTGGAATAGGTCATAGGATACGTTTTATCCCTATATTCCCACGGGATCGAGAGCTACAAAAAGCTAAAGACACCAACAACTATAGACCAGTATCCGTTTTGCCGGTGTTCAGCAAGGTCTTCGAAAAGGTAATGCTCAATCAAATGCTTAATCATTTTAACACCAACCAAATCTTACACGAACAGCAATATGGTTTCACCAAAGGACGTTGTACGACTGACGCCGGTGTCACCTTACTTAAACACATTTTTACAGCGTGGGAGGGGGCCCAAGATGCCATAGGAATCTTTTGTGACCTCTCCAAGGCATTTGACTGCGTAAATCACAAAACCTTACTCTTGAAACTTGAGCATTACGGACTAGGTAAACTTGCGCTCAGTTTAGTAAAATCTTATTTAAATGATAGACAACAGCAAGTTCAAATAAATGGTGTCAATTCACTCGGTTTAAAAGTAAAAATGGGTGTTCCACAAGGCTCGATATTGGGTCCTTTCCTCTTTTTAGTATATATTAATGATCTACCCCATTTATTAAAAAACCAACCACAAATGGTGTTATTTGCTGACGATACTTCTTTAATTTTTAAGATAAATAGACGTGCATTAAATCTTGACGACGTAAATAACGCCCTACTGCAGGTCCAAAATTGGTTCACTGCTAATAATTTAGTATTAAATGGGAAAAAAACGAAATGCATAAGATTTTCTTTACCGAATGTTAAAAGTAGTGATTGTGACATAGTATTGAATGGGGAGAAACTAGAATTCGTCGATAAAACTGTT
The DNA here is from genome assembly GCA_949152455.1 of Lithophane leautieri. Taxonomy (NCBI): domain Eukaryota; kingdom Metazoa; phylum Arthropoda; class Insecta; order Lepidoptera; family Noctuidae; genus Lithophane; species Lithophane leautieri. The sequence goes on along the minus strand of OX424469.1, from coordinate 1,033,699 downwards.
TTCCTGGGGATCACACTCGACTCAAGGCTGCAATGGGGTCCTCATTTAACATCTCTTGCAGGACGGCTAAGTTCAGCAGCATACGCTGTGAGGAAAATCCGTCAATTCACTGATGTAGATACCGCGAGGCTAGTCTATTTTAGTTACTTTCATAGTATCATGTCTTACGGTATTTTACTATGGGGACGGGCCACAGTGGAACGAATGTATGGGAGCGGTTGGACGTAGACATGTCCGAAAAAAAAGAGTAAAATTATGCCAAACTAATGATGCCATCTTATTCGATTACTTAATGCCTTCATAACTTGTGGTGATGAATTTCTTCATAACTCCCATATTTCGGGAGTAATTTGAGAAAATGTGAAATTTTACTATGAAAATGAGTGTATCGAGCTCTCTCCCTCCTGATTCCGGGCTTGTTTCAAGTAGCGGTCTCTAATATCATAATGCTAATACTAAGAGCTATATTTAATACTAAGACACATAGTGCGCCAAATGTGCACTTTCTGGGATAAAGAGTGATGTTTATTTTATAACACAATTTTTTAATTTTTTGTTTATTTTGTTGATTAAAACCGTTTTTCTAAAGGTTTACCTTATTACAATAACATTTCTGAGCAGCCAATTAGAGAAGATATAAGCTAATTAGGATATATAATTAGGGACTTAAGGTTTACATATAAAACTGATGCACTAATGATTACTGATAAGAACATTGCTATTATTTAATTACTAAATGGCTCTTAATACACTAATTTAGCATGCATCATTTACTAATTATCACAATAACTAATTACCTTGCAATATTTAACAAAGGATACCTGGGATACCTGGATTTTATATAAATAGGTCACTATTAGTAACTTTAAAATCAGTGTTGATTTACACCTCGTTGTATCCAAGCTAATCTCGCAATGTATTTTCCAAATTTTAATACAAATCTTGATATTCACGTTGCTTTATGCGCACGCGCACATAAAGATTTACGCGACTTTAACTATTTGTTCAGTGTTTTAAAAGATAACAGTTGTGTTCAGTTATGTGAAAGTGCTGAAACAAGTTTAAAAGACTGGTGTCGTCGATTTTGCTACCGCATTTATGCAAAATGGACACAGTCTGGAAGAAGCACAGATAAGTTTCGGAAGAAACATGAGATTTGGCTACAGGCTGCAATTCAATGGCCGGAATTACAGAATGAAAATATGGAACCTTCTACAGAAAATATAAGTGACGTCATCGAGCCCATAATTTCTCCTGCTAAATCTGATGCTTCAACTTGTACACATCCTAGTCCTCGTAAATCTTTTGAGGACCTTAGTAACCGGCAAAAAAGAAGACGCACCACTGAAGATAGTCTTTCATGCAGCAGTAGCAGCGCTGAAATTATGTTTTCGGCCGAAAGGGCGCTTCAAAAGGCAGGACAAAGCGATACAGCTTATGTTATGAAATACTTGACGGAGAATCCAGAAGAGGCCTCAAAAATCAAAGCCTTCATTGAAGGTAAATCAATTCAGGTACGGGAAATATCCCCTTTGAAGGCATTGGCTCTTTATGTATCGATGAACTTATCGAAATGGCGCTATAACACTCTTCGGGATTTCAACACTCAAGAAGGAGCTCTTCAATACCCGAGTTACTACATGTTGGTTAAAGAAAAAATTAAGTGCTATCCGGCCAAAGAAGATCTCACAGTTACAGAGAGCTCTGCAAAAATCAAATTACAAGCCTTGATGGATTTAACCTCAAGAAGACTTATTAGGTCGTTAGAAACCCCTGTTGATCCCAATCAACAGCTCGTATTGACCAGCAAATGGGGTTTTGACGGATCATCTAGCCAAAGCATTTATCATCAAAGGACGAGTGAAGATGAGCAAATCGATCTTGCTAGTAATTTTATGATTAGTCTTGTACCACTGCGGCTCGTCTCAAAAGGTGTAACAATTTGGGAAAACGAGCGACCATCTTCCACTTCATTTTGCCGGCCAATATTGTTTAAGTTTATAAAGGAAACCAAAGAAAATGTGCAGAGAGAGATGGCTGAAATCGAAGCAGAGATTGAAGCCTTAACTCCATCCACCATCACTGATGGAATTAGTGTCAAACACCAACTGCTGTTGACAATGATTGATGGTAAAATTCATTCCATTATATCCAATACAGCAGCTTCAGTGTGTGACATATGCAAGGCTTGTCCTAAAGAAATGAATAATTTAGAGTTAATCAAAGATAAACACGCAAACGAGGACATGTATAAATATAGCTTAAGCACCCTTCACGCTTGGATTCGCTCAATGGAATGCTTATTACACATTTCCTACAAATTAGACATAAAATCATGGCAAGTAAGGGGTGATATAGCAAAAAGGCAAGTTGATGACAGGAAGAAAAGAGTTCAAGAGGCTGTAAGAAGAGAAACGGGCTTACTTCTCGATGTTGTGAAACAAGGCAGTGGATCCACCAACAATGGCAACTCGGCAAGGAGATTTTTTGAAAACTACACTAAATCTGCTGAACTGACCGGAATAGATGCTATGCTTTTAAGAAAAATCTGTGTGATCTTGCAGTGTATTTCATCAGGAGAGAAGATCAACGTAACTAAATTCCGAGAGTTCTGCTTTGATACTGCTAAGCTTTACGTGGAGTTATACCAATGGTATTATATGCCTTCTTCACTTCATAAAATTTTAATGCATGGGCCAGACATAGTTCAGAACATGTCAATTGTGCCCATTGGTTTTCTATCCGAAGAGGCATCTGAGGCTAGAAATAAAGATTTTAGAAAATATAGAGAGGGGCATTCTCGAAAGCATAGCAGTATCTCATGCAATGAAGATATTATGCACAATCTTTTACTGTCTTCTGATCCACTTGTTACAAGTATCCGTCCAAAAGGAAATAAGTTTGTAAAAAAATCTTCTTTTAAGGAATTTTATGAGCTTACGGATTCTGAGAAAAGTGATATCGAATTTGTTAACATAAATGATTTAGCGGACATCGATTCTGAATTTGAATTAATTGATGATGATGATGATGACGAAGATAATTAAATGATGTTATTGTTTTAAAATGTGTAACTTAGTAAATTAGAGCTTACATCTTAATTATTTATTGTACTTTTAATGAAACTAGGTAATTTATTATCAACTTACTTAAAAGTCATACTCTCATCAGTTCTTGTGAATATTTTTGTTAATATATATTTCTGTATATATATAATATATTTATAGACCTCTTAATAAGTCTGTCTGCGGTTTAAAGTAAATACAAATGGGGAAAAAACGTTTTTTTTTTTAAATTTTCATTTCCTTTTATCCCAGAAAGTGCACATTTGGCGCACTATGTGTCTTAGTATTAAATATAGCTCTTAGTAATAGCATTACGATATTAGAGACCGCTACTTGAAACAAGCCCGGAATCAGGAGGGAGAGAGCTCAATACACTCATTTTCATAGTAAAATTTCACATTTTCTCAAATTACTCCCGAAATATGGGAGTTATGAAGAAATTCATCACCACAATTTATGAAGGCATTAAGTAATCGAATAAGATGGCATCATTAGTTTGTCATAATTTTACTCTTATTTTTCGGACATGTCTACGTCCAACCGCTCCCATACATTCGTTCCACTGTGCGGGCTGCTGATATCGATTCTATTTTTATTCTGCAGAAAAGAGCGATCAGAGCAATATATGGCCTCCGCAGGCGCGATTCTCTACGGGAACTGTTTAAAGATATTAACATCATGACGGTACCTTGTCAATATATCTATGAAAACATCATGTACGTAAGGAAAAATCTAAGTCTTTTCAGTAAAAGAGGTGAAAGACACAATTATAGGACTAGAAGTAGGGACCAATTAGTTCAACCGGGCTTCAGACTGGCTAAAGTAGACTCAACTTTCATGGGGTACTGTTTAAAATGTTATAATAAAATACCTCCCCACATACTCCAACTGAATGAAACAAAATTTAAATCTTGTATAAAACGCACACTATGCCGCCAAGCATATTATAAATTAGGGGATTACATTACGGATAAAAATGCTTGGCTCAGCGCTGGTCCAGCTCCACAGGGCGCATAAACTAATTGATTAGCATTCGAAATAATTGTTGGAGCTGCTGAAGATTGTAAAAACTATATTTACATTGTATAAATTCAATCTCCTAGTATTGTATAACTGCATAGCACATGTGTGTGAGCACTATGTACTTACCTAAGTACTTTAAAGCTACCATTTACTAGGTACGTCTTTCATTGACTTGAATGTGCCCTGGCGACTGAGAGTATGTCATGCTCACTTTAATGTCTCGCTGGTGGTGGCGTGTGTGTTGGATCATTAAGTTCCCTTCAAAATGGTTGAGCTGAATGGTGCTGATCCATGCGTCATGTTCGTGAACGGGCGCCATCAGTAGGGACTGGTCATCTCTTAGCTGCCACGGCTTATTTTAATTTATTTTAATTTTTGAATTGTTTTGTTTCTTTTTTATCTTTTTACGGACGGACATTGTTCTCACATGTATAATTTCAACATGAATGATGTAACCAATATATTGTAATAATATTCTGATTCAAAAGAGTGTCCGTGGAGTTTCTTGCCCGTTCTTCTCCATAGGAACCTACGCTTTGGAATGGGCAACTAGCTTCATCTTTCTGACTGACCGACCCCTTGACAATTCAAAAGTGCCTGTAATTGGTTTATTTGAAATAAATGCTTTGAGTTTGAGTTTGAGCTACGCGGGTGAAACCGCGGGGCACAGCTAGTTAATTAATAAATAAAGATTTTTCTTCTAATATTTAGATACTTATAGATAAATCCAGGTTTCCGCACGACGTTTTCCTTCACCGATGTCAGTAATGTCCAAGATAAACTCAAGTAAAATTTTTTAAATAATTTTTTGTGTTTTCTTGCAGTCTGTTGTAAATATTCAGCATAAGGTTAGGAATTTATCAGTTGTCTTGAAGGGCTGTCAGTCCAGTGACGTGCGCCCTTTACGTATCATATTCCCTATAAATCAATCTCTGGAGGACTTTCGCTTTAGCCTTTTGAATGTTGAATTACTATTCATAAACCAGTAACTATGGATGATTGTCTAGTCTGTTCCTGTATGATTTCATTGAGTGTTTAATCTCCTCCTGAGCTGTTCTGATTTCAAGGTCGTGGTGTAATTGTTGATTTGTTATGAACCAAGGAGCATTAGTAATTATCCTCAGAATGTTGGATTGGAACCTCTGGAGTAGTTCTAGGGTTCAGTTGGAGGCTGTTCCGCAGAGTTAAACTCCATAAGTCCAGATAGGTTTCAGGATACACTTGTATAATAGTAATTTGTTTCCCAGGGACAAGCGATTTTTTGCCGAGCAACCAGTACATTTTCCTTAGTTGGATCCCCAGTGCTTTTCGTTTTGTGTTTCCATGACCTCACGCATCTTAATCCTTTTAATGGGCAGGTTGAGTTGATGAGGTTCACTATGAGAGTTAATGAGTTCTTCACTGTTGTTTCTCGAGGCGTTCTGGGCAGTGTTTGGTACGAAGACGAATAGATATGAGGCAAAGGCTTCACCTTTCTCTAGGTCACTTTTTGCCCCAGAGCCGTCCTTTCTCCGGATCGGCGGATTATAAGCAATAGGTCTTTTGAGTTTTTGGGTTGCTTTCCAAAGGGAATAGTCACTAGCAATCGTAGCATCTAGATTTTGCAGATAGTTTTGTACATTATCATCTCTTTCAGCTTGCAGTGGATTTTTAAGTTTATCCGTTAGGTAGTTCAACCGTGTTTTGCTTCCGGGGAATCTAGTAGTTTGCCACAAGTTACGAGCCTGTCTTTTTTCGGCTACTAATTCACGAATGGACTTCGAGTAGTCTGGTTGCGTGTTTTTCTTGGCAGCCGGAGTGCTATCCCAAGCAGCATTTTGGACACACTCGTTGAAATGTTCAACCGCTGTTATAATGTTCTCTTCGGTTTTCAAGAGGTAGGTTAGCATTAATCGTAGACTCTACTATGGAACGGAATATATCCCAGGTGGTCGTTCGTTCATGTAATCTAGCAATAGGCTAAACATGTATGAGTTCCTCGGAAACATCTAGTTGAACTACACTATGGTCCGATGAGAGGACTTGAAGGGAAGTACATTTGAAACAATTAGTAGGAATTCCCTTTATGACACTGAAGTCTACCAAATCTGGAATTTTTTTAGGGTCTGCGGCCAGTAAGTTGGCTCCCCGTTCGATATTGTATCTAGTTGTAGATAATTTGTAGGTGCCTGTAATTGACGCCTTTGGGAGTTGTTAAGCGAGAGCCCCATTGAGTATTTTTGGAATTATAATTTCCACCCGCTATAAACCTTAGTCTTAGCGTTTAGAAAAAGTTGGTTTAGTTTTCTTTGTTTTATCGCATGTTTTGGGGGAAAATACAGTGCAATGACAGTCAAGTGACCCCGCCAATCCTCAACAACAACACTTCAGGCTTGTATTTCAGGAGTTTTAAATGGTTCGGCCTCATGGTGTTTGATATTATTCTAAATGAGAATTGCGGATCCTCAGTGGGCCGTACCATCCGGATGCATTGTGAGGTAGAATTTGTAATTGGAGATACTGAAGTGATTTTTTTTCGTAAATGTGTGTTCAGATACCAGTAAGATATTTTTTATTGTCATTCCATAGCCCATTGGCATTCCATAGGGTTATTTTTAATTAACAGAATGTGTCAGTCTGGTCATGATTCCATTAGGAGATTTGTTATTGAGGTTACTTGTTGCATTAGTTGTGTCATATTATTTTATGGACCAAATATGTCTGAATGAAATTTTTTTTTTTTTTTGTTTTTTTTATTATTCATGATTTCTTTCATGTCGCTGTTGTTTGTTTGGACTTTTAGTAGTTAAGGATTTTTTTTTAATTTTTTTCGTCATGGGTATCTTTTTCGTAGTTTTCGAGGGTGCTAAAGCCGATCGTGAGGTCAACATGTAAATCCAAGATGGCGGTTGCGAAAAATTTCTTTTTGTTTTAAATCATACGTGTGAAGGAACTTTGTTCGTTCCTGACGGGGACCCCCGACCGCACACGTTTTTTGTACTTGTGTTTTTTCTTTACGTCATGTTTCTTCGCTTCGCTCTTGATAGAGCGGTCGTGGTCGTCCGTCGCCTCACGATCTCCTCCCATCTGGTTCTATTAGACGAGTCTGGCGTATTCATTAGGCTTCAAACTGCGCATTTAATTCGATCGGCCGACCTCATTGATGACGGTCATGTGTATTCCGTTTGTTTCGTGGTGGTCGCAGGACGCGACGCGCTCGTGCCTGGCGGCGCGCGCGGAGTGCGGCGGCGGGCTGCGCGTGGCGGCGGCGCTGTGGTCGTGCGCGTGCGCCGGGCGGCGCGGCGCGCGCGCGCTGCAGGCGGCGCGCCTGGCCCGCCATCACTACCCTCACGCGGACTGGCCGCTAGCTGCTCTAGCCGCGTTACAGTTGACGTGGGAGAGTCCCGAGGTCAGTTGTCGCTAGTGCATAGATAACATGTGTTAACACCTGAGTTAATGAAAGAGAGGGCGGCGGATATAGTAGAAAACTTGGTACCCAGCAAATCACGGCTGGTTTACATCAAAGCCTACGATGAGTTTTGCAAATGACAACATTTTCGGTCTATTTTCATAACTTATTTTAATAAGCTGTCGAAGAAAAAGAAGTGTTCGACATTATGTATTCTAGGCTACGGTGTACAAAAGTATAGTATGCAACTCTTGAATAAAACGGATTTATGTCGAGGGCCATGAATTACTCGCGCCGCTCAGGATTCTAACACTTGAATCATGAATCACTCCCTACGGTCGTGATTCAGTCATTAGAATCCTTCACTTGCTCGTGATTCATCTATGGCCCTCGCTTTAAATCCGCTCTTTATTCACTAATAGCATAATATTTACTTATTATTTAAAACCATATTTTTATTAATACAATGTTTTCTAATTCGACATACTCGTACTTTGTGAACACTAGACTTCCGCCACATAATTAATTTACTTTAATCATTAATCTTGTTACTGGCAGGAGGCGTTAGCGACAGGGAAGGAACTGTTATCACTAGTGAACAGTTCCGAGTCGGAACTGGAACCGGAACACAACGGGTACGCGGAACTGGACGCCATGTCCGACTCGCAGCACGACGACACGCAGAGCAACCGAGATGGCGGTATGTATATCTGCAGAATTACTTGCATATTTCCCATTAACATATACTAACTTAAACTATCGAAAGTGAATTGGTGCAATACAACTGTTTTGTGAACAAAATTTCTTAAACATATTTTTTTTCTCTGTTCCAGCTTCGATCCGTGCAGAATCAGCAGGAGTGTACCGCATAGAGCGCGCACTCTCAGAAGGCGCGTCATCCTTATCGACACAGCGGCCGCGGGTGCCGCTGGCCGACCATCGGGCGCATGCGTGGCTCCTGCTGGGCCAGTTGTGTCTCCGGTATGCTAGTAGTGTACCATACTCCGTACTAACAACAAAGCTAGGAAGAAGGCTCTTATATCGACAAATCTGAATCGAATTGTTGAAGCATTAAAGTGTAAAATAAATTTGTGTGTTTCTAGGTTAGGGCGAGTGAGTGCGGCGGCGGGCTGCGTATCAGAAGCGGCCACACTCACGCCTTTCAGCCACCTTGTATTATATACGGTGAGTTATTACTTATTTGTATCTCTTTTTGCCTTACAGTATCTGTCACTAGAGACGCCTTACAAACGCTTCCCCTCTGTAAAAGTACAACAACAAATGTTCTAGTACGTTCATAAAAACTGTTTTCAAATCGAATATAAAGCATTTCGTAAATCGTTTTTAAGAAGCGCTGAGCTCCGTGAAATGGTTTATTTTTATAATTTGTTTTGTTTTATAACTTAATTTATATTTTCATACAAACCAAGCGTTTCACCGTTTTCTCGCACTATGACACAAATGTACTGACGGCTTTGAACGTGGGCCACGATACAATGTTGTGCGCTCCACGAGCTTCGGCGCCATGAGTTGCATGAGTACCGTCGTGTGTAGACGATGCCGGCGCCACGATTTGCACAAGTACCGTCGTGTGTAGACGATGCCGGCGCCACGAGTTGCATGAGTACCGTCGTGTGTAGACGATGCCGGCGCCACGAGTTGCACAAGTACCGTCGTGTGTAGACGATGCCGGCGCCACGAGTTGCCACAAGTACCGTCGTGTGTAGACGATGCCGGCGCCAAGAGCTGCACAAGTACCGTCGTGTGTAGACGATGCCGGCGCCACGAGTTGCACAAGTACCGTCGTGTGTAGACGATGCCGGCGCCACGAGTTGCCACAAGTACCGTCGTGTGTAGACGATGCCGGCGCCACGAGTTGCACAAGTACCGTCGTGTGTAGACGATGCCGGCGCCACTAGTTGCCACAAGTACCGTCGTATGTAGACGATGCTGGCGCCAAGAGTTGCACAAATACCGTCGTGTGTAGACGATGCCGGTGCCAAGAGTTGCACAAGTACCGTCGTGTGTAGACGATGCCGGCGCCAAGAGTTGCACAAGTACCGTCATGTGTAGATGATGCCGGCGCCAAGAGTTGCACAAGTACCGTCATGTGTAGACGATGCCGGCGCCAAGAGTTGCACAAGTACCGTCGTGTGTAGACGATGCCGGCGCCAAGAGTTGCACAAGTACTGTCGTGTGTAGACGATGCCGGCGCCAAGAGTTGCACAAGTACCGTCATGTGTAGACGATGCCGGCGCCAAGAGTTGCACAAGTACCGTCGTGTGTAGACGCTGCCGGCGCCAAGAGTTGCACAAGTACCGTCGTGTGTAGACGATGCCGGCGCCAAGAGTTGCACAAGTACTGTCGTGTGTAGACGATGCCGGCGCCAAGAGTTGCACAAGTACCGTCATGTGTAGACGATGCCGGCGCCAAGAGTTGCACAAGTACCGTCGTGTGTAGACGCTGCCGGCGCCAAGAGTTGCACAAGTACCGTCGTGTGTAGACGCTGCCGGCGCCACGAGTGAACTATGCTTGTTTATTTCCAGCGCGGCCTGGTGCACGCGGCGAGCTTGGAGTGGGACGAGGCGCGTCAGTGTTTCCAGAACGCGCTCGCGATACATCCCACACACCTCGACAGTATGGTGCAGTTGGGTAAGTTTTTTTTGAGTATTCTGTCGTCTTTGCAAATTATATTGATCAACTGTGGAGGAAAGGTTTTTCAAATATACTTCTTTATTTCTCTGAGGCTTAGATGCGCAGGCGTGGCGATTTCTCAAATCTGTATTAGAAAAATCTAGTATGGTGTTGTTTTTTGTCAACTGGTTGACAAAGTAGTATTGTTAAGTATTTGTTGTTCGGACGTTCGTTTTATTGGTGTTAAGTCTAGGTTTGTACATTAATGTTGTCGTGTAAGTAAGGGGTGCTTCACGCACACAGGCGGGCGAACCGAATATACAGGGTGTCCGGATATGGATATATGGATATTCTTAAAACTTAAATATAAACTATTTTAAAGTACAATTTTAATGATAAATTTTTCTTAATATGTTTTTTTTATGGTTTCCTGTTTAGGGTTCCTAAAATTGCCTTGAAAAAAGCACAAAGCTTGCGCATTCACTATGTTCAAACAACAATAACTCTTAATTTACTCTTGAATTTTATTTTGTATTGTAGCTTAGTTCAACATCTGTCGATGTAGTAAAAAAAATAAAAATAACAATAATTGGTTGAATTGCATAATGCAGGCGGTAGACAATATTATTGCCTTCCGAATAAGTTTATTTTTATTTCATTATGAGTAAAACTTTGAGAGATATAGAAAGAAAGAAAGAAAGAAGAAAGAAAATACGTTTATTTGCGGCAAACATGACGCAAAAAAAGAAAATAAACACAAAAAAATACAAAAGGTTGGGGAAAACATGCGTCACATTCACGCAAATATTTTTTTTTGTATTCGCATAGAGAATATTTCAACAAAAAAACAAACTGGCTGTCACATAGCGGGGAAGTGTATAGGACCCAAGCTTATGGTGTAATTGTACTTTAAAACAGTTTATACTAGCTGCCCGCCCCGGCTTCGCACGGCTAGCACCAAGTATTTATCTACGCCGCTCCTACCCTACCTACTTTACCTACCTACCCTATCTACCTACCCTACCTACCTACCCTACTTACATACTTAAATACATACCTACCTACCTATCTACCGAGATATCATCAAAAAAGTTATTCCATACAGGATGTATGAGAAAATGAATTTGATTAATTTTTTTTTTCGTAAAATTTTCCGATGTTTTAATAGTTATTCTGTTATTCTGGGTGGACACAAATCTAATAAATCAAAGATTATCAAAATTGGTCTAGCAGTTCTCGAGTTATAAGTGCTTGAACAAATCCGACTTTGTTTTGTATATACAGGAAAAGTTTTTGACCAGTGCGCAAATTTTTTTTGGTGGTTCTATATCAGTAATAGAACACATTTCCATTATTTATTCAATACTTTTTTATTTATTTTTATCCTACTTTAAATCAGCAAAATATGGACACAAACTATTCGTAATAATATCAATGGGCGCGTGCGGCGGCCGGCGCACTAGCGGCGGTGTTGCACGGGGGTGCAACCCCCTCCCGGGCGGCAGGGCAGCGCCGGGCGCTGTAGCCGACAGTTCGCTCATCGCACGCGCTGTCGTGTGACGTCGCGTCTAATCGCTTTCCCGCGCAAGCGCCGCACGTGTGTCGTGCTTGTACCTACCGGTCACGATGTCGGACTTCAGTAACTGCGAGTTTTACGAGATGATGCGAGTGTATGTACTGAGTGGTGAAAGTTTGCGAGCAGCTCGCAGAATGTATGCGACGGAGAGCATACCTCGAAATCGAGTCCATGGAATCCTTAACCCCGCGGTCCCTAATGAAAGATTGTAACCCACGTAAATACCTACGCCGGCGAATCGAGCGAGCGCACAGCTGATAGGTAAGTACTTTCGCGCGTTACGCTTCGCCGCGTGCCGCCGGATAGCCATACAACCATTTTTAGAAATATATGTTTAATAAAACTCGTTTAAGGTTAATTTGTCAAAATTTGCGCAGTGGATAAAAAAATTTCATGTATAGAAGATTTATGTATTCAGAATATTGCTAGTCCACGTCCGGACACACTGTATATTTTGCTATTCGTCTGTCGAATTATTCCGCCAGAGGAAATGTGCACGCTATAGAATTAGGTTCCTCACCTGCCGCGCCGTCACAGCGAACAATGAACTAAAGCGCCACGTCCGGCCCCCAGGCGCCGCGTACTACAACCTGGGCTGGCTGGGGCTGGCCGAGAAGGCGCTGCGCGAGGCGGCGGCGCTGGAGCCGGCGCGCGCCGACACGTGGCGGCGCCTGGCGCTGGTGCTGGGCGCCGCGGCCGAGCCGCTGGCCGCCGCCGACGCCGCCGCCGCCGCGCTGGCGCTGCACCCGCACGAGCCCGCGCTGCGCCTGCCGCAGTGAGGCGCGCGCCGACACGTGGCGGCGCCTGGCGCTGGTGCTGGGCGCCGCGGCCGAGCCGCTGGCCGCCGCCGACGCCGCCGCCGCCGCGCTGGCGCTGCACCCGCACGAGCCCGCGCTGCGCCTGCCGCAGTGAGGCGCGCGCTTCATTCGCCTCTTAATCTTAATTGTCACCCAGTACGGTAGGCTTGTGAAAGATTGATCATACTTAGAACCTTGACGAACATTTTACAAAACAAATGATGATGTCAGAAGTGTAGCGTGCTACACACTCGTTCGGGTCGACACGACCCGGCACAGTATATATTCAACTGTCCCGCCCGCAGCCTGTGCCGTATCGTGCAGACCCCAACATGTGTGCAGCACCCCTGCCGCGTCTAAAACTTAATACACTAATGACAAAAACAAAGCAATTAATATAACAAAGTCCAACAGTGATCAATCATTTCGTAAAACAATTAAAGACCTCATTTATTATGAAAATAGTTACTAGTCCTAAATAATCATTTTCAATATAAAATGACAGCTTACGCCTAGCAACTAAAACTCATAATTGTACGCCCTCTTTGATTAAACTCAAAACACACACAAGACGGGTGCATGTCGGACGCAGACTTGTATATATATATTATAATTCCTTGTATTATTATGGATATCGGGAGCGGGAACCGCACACACTTTTTGTGTGCAGACATTCATATAATACAAAGAATTACTACATAAACAAGCCCGCCGCACTCCCGCGCCCGACACGCGCCCGACCCGCGCCCGACACGCGCCCGACCCGCGCCCGACACGCGCCCGACCCGCGCCCGACACGCGCCCGACCCGCGCCCGACACGCGCCCGACACGCGCCCGACACGCGCCCGACCCGCGCCCGACACGCGCCCACGTTGATTGTGCGTTGCTCTTTAAGTGACAGATAATATCCTATACTAAAATGTACTGTGAAATAAATAACTAAAAATACTTTTGGAACCACAACTCCAATTCAACAATAAGTCGTGTCAAGCTTCTAAATTCTCAAACGGTATCGTCCCATTTTATATCGCTATCAGGTCGCGGACTATCTGTAACGTGTATTGTAGCGAAATAAATACTTTTAACAACATCGTAAATGTAATTTGAGATTTCAGAGGTAACCTTTTACGATTAATTGAGACCTGAATCCTAACCTTCCCTTTAATTGACTACAAACTTAACCTAACGTAAATAACTCGAACGTCATAAAAACATTACCCTCGTTTCGGACTTCGCACTCGAATAAAAAGACTTAAATATAATGGCAATTATTATTCTTCAATCTTAAAAAAAAAACTCCGGGCCGAAATATTACGTTTCAAATAATACTACGAAAAAATATATGCGGAACCTAAAATCTGTCAATAAAATTCAATTATTCAAAATACTAAAATCTCATCTATAATTCGTATGTTCTCATCTAAACAAGCTAAGTTTTTCTTGAAAAATTTTGAATGTTCCGGAACTACCTAATTAATATAGGTATATAATAGTATGAATGTATACAGCTGCCCAACTACAGCTGTTTCGTTTACCTAGGAACACGAAAATATCGAGATCAATTATAGAAAATTACATAAATAGTCATAAAACTGCCGTTTAGTACTTATAGTTGTCTAAATACTTATAATTAAATTATTGCTGTCTTTAATACCTAACTTCTGTTAGAGTAGGAAATGAAACCTTTTGCGTTGTCACAACGAATCGATATCAATTGAACTATAAACGTAAATTACAAACCGGACAAGAAAATACAGCATGAATGATGAAGCGCAAAACATGCGCAACGGTAGCGCAGTATGTGCGCAACGGTAGAGCAGTATTTGCATAACGGTAGCGTAGTATTTGCGCAACGGTAGCGCTGTATTTGCGCAACGGTAGCGCAGTATTTGCGCAACGGTAGTGCTGTATTTGCGCAGCGGTAGCGCAGTGTTTGCTCAACTACTGTTGCACAATATATGCACAAAGTTAGCGCAGTAGATGCGCAACGTTTATGCACGCGATCTGCTGCGATATACGATATCGGATATGAATTCGAATATCTAATGAGGATCGTGAAAACCATTCCATCTTAAAAATTACAGCAATCTAATAAACTTGTCAAAAATAAATTACTATGACATCGACGATCAAAAATCAATTTCGATTAGGACACAATCAAGTAACTTGGACAATGTAGAGATAAACAATAAATACGAATATATTAGGCATAATGTAGCGAGCTGCAAACGTTTTAGAAAGCATATAGCCGGCGAAGTGTGTACTTATACAGCGCTCTATCTGTTCTAGTAGCTACTACCCATACGAAGTTACGACTGACTACTGTATTTAGATACGAGCCTCGCAATTGATGGAGGCAAATGGTTTATTGTACATTGTGACCAGAGCCGTAGCCAGGAATTAATTAATTTCGGGGGGGGTTAGGTTAGATAACTTTTTTTGAAAAAAAAAAAAACAATTGATTTCAGAGATGGTAAATTAAGAGTACAGTCTTATAAAAAAGAGTATTATTTATTGTTATTTTTAAAACAGCATTTTTTGGTCATTTTGCGGGAAATTATTAAAAATAAAATATTTTAGGATTTTAGCTAAACATTCTAAGTCAAAATTCAAATTGGTGAAGAGCTTAGTTATTATCAATCTTAATAAAGCTCTGTTTCTCTTTTCCCACCACTTTGCAATCATGACCAAAACACAGCGACATCTTTAACATTTAAGGCCACTAGCATATTAGGGCCGCTATGGAGAATATTATGATGCATATGATGCAATGCCGAAATTTTTTGCATCCCTTTGACCGTTCATACAGAAACAGAACTATATGTTTTTCAACTTATGCAGAAAAGTTAGAGAATTAAAAAAATGTAAGATGCAAGAGCAAGCGAAGCGAGCTTGACATTTTTTAATTTAGTACATTGTCCATAAAAATACAGTATGTAAGAGTACTCTTACTGCTTTTGTAGATTATAAAGTCCGTATAAGCGAAATATGTAGATTACAATCTGTATTGGAGTACAGAGGTATCCTAAGGTCGATCTTTGGCTTGATATTCTGGTTTCTCACATTTCGGGGGGGGGGAGGGGGCTGCCTACGGCCCTGATTGTGACTTGATTATACAGATGTGCTAAATCCTGGGATGTTGCAAAGTGATTTGTCAGTGCCACAGTTTTGCTTAAAGCCGGGAACTGACTTGCGAGTTGTAAATCGAACTACATAACCAAATATAACGTGGATTATGTGGATGTCAGACGCAATATTTTTTGTTGTATAGTTACGTATTTGTTCGGTTGCATTTAAACTCTAGAAGGAGCTAGTCCACACCCGGTTTGAGATAAAACCAAGCCGTACATACAAAAGGCAAATCTAATAAAATCTGTTTGTAGTTGTGGCGAATCTTATTAAATACAGTTTGTATTAAAGTTGTGTTGTTGTAAAGTCACAGTGTAAAGTAAATCATAAACAGTTTCTTTCCTTCAATAGATAACGATAACGATAACACGCTTCATGAATTTCACTAAAATGTAAAAATCATTCATATTCTACTGACGTTTCCTTTGCGATCGGAGATTGTACATAAAACTTACATTTTCGCCATAAGTTCCTGATAACTGTGAAAGATATATTATTTACGAAAACAAAAAGCAATACTTATAAAAATATATAGACAGATTTGTTCATAAAGCTAAAATTTAAATACAGATTAATATCCAGAAATAATAATTGTAAATAATAATACTTGAAACTGCTCTATATCCACACATAATAATTATCGCATATTTAAATTTACTGGTAAATCAATGTTAATTAATGGGTTGTAGTTAACTTTCTCAACAAAGTGATCATACAGCGAAGGAGTAATAATAAATGAAGACAATAGGTCGTTTGTTACATAGTCTCGTCTCGTGTCTGTTTGCGTGTTATTAAATATTATTAATTAATTAATATAAATACGTTATCATTCGTATATTCGTGCTACTTTATATTGTCGTCGATGCATTTTTGCTTAGAGCATTTAAACATAATCGTAGCGATTGTTTTCATACATTTTACTTTCAATAGTTTTGGTCCTGCATAATCTATTGGTGTAAATTAGATTAGACTTCTTTCTTAGAATTATTCTCTTCAATCAAAATGACCATTCATTTTAAGGAGGTATGAGAAACAGGTGGAACCCTCCCCGTCCTCCACAGAATACTTATGCAAATTGCATGGATAACTCTGCTTGTTTTTCTCAGTTAGTCACATAAATATTTCATCTGGCCTCGCGATGGTCAGTAATGTTTAAATGCTCTAAGTACTTTCGAGTCCCGTCCAGTGGTTTCAAACATTTTGATTGTAACTTGCGTGTATGATATTTGTATATAGTTTTACGGGAATATCCTTTTCATTATTTTCTTTTTCCACATGTGTATCATATTTACTTTATCAGAAATAGTATCGTGTATTAATTATCATAGCAAAATATTGTTAATACTTTGGAAAGTTATATTATAACGCTATCATATAATTATGGTTTAGGCAATTTAATTATTTATTATAAATTAAGACCAATTATGGAAATAGTTATGTAATTTTAATATCCTTGTGTTCACAACAATCTTACAGTCGCGTAATCATAAAGTGACAAATGTTTTGAAATATTAATCGCAAGCATGGCGCGCATAGGGCCGTATCTAAAAAAAAAATCTTGTTGAAATAGTGTGGTAGGTACCGAAACAAAAAGTTTCGCGACTGTTGCCCATGTGTCGGTCAACATATTGCTTAAAGATCGACACTAACTGACAAGGCGACTGTAAGCCTCGTAGCTAACATTGCCAAGCTCATTAGCCAAGACGTTCATCGCCATATTTGAGTATGTAAGCTACAACGCGCATATCGGTATCAAAGTATGTTACATTGTATTACGTTAGTAAGCAGTTAGATTTATTTAAGGCGAAAGCTTCAGGGTAACCCGCGAAATTCAAATTTTCTTACGTTTTTTGCAATTTGCAGGCCAGTATCAGGTTGTATGTTGATCTGAATATGTTTCGATTCGAAATCATGACTTTTGGCACTTATATGAACTTAGAGAGTTGTATTGCTGATTCTAATGTTTATAATTCTGTAAATTCATATTTGTGACGGCCGCGAATCATATTCAGATCAACATACAACCTGATACTGGCCTGCAAATTGCAAAAAACGTAAGAAAATTTGAATTTCGCGGACTACCTTAGCGCATCACCCTTAATTGTTACTAGTCTCTAGCACACTTCGCTCTTACACGTGTGTATACATAGTGTAAATGGTGTATAAACTTTCCAGAAATCATTGTAAATTCAGAGAAATTATGCAACTAAGTTATTATATTGATGACAATTTAAACTATTATGATGTTAGTCATGTCAACATCGAGATACAAATCAACTTAGTTTACTGCACGGTATTAAACTATAAATGCGACTGTGTAAAATTTTATGGAAATTATAGTACGATTCACGTTTATTGATAACGCCAACCTAGCATGTCGCAACCTATAGGATCGGTAAAAACAATTATAATTATAGTTATACTTATCTAGAAAGACATCCTATTCGGAAAAACAGCTGTTGAAATAAAAAATAACTACAAGCATGTTTGAGAACCTCTATAATCTGAATCAATCTTTTCTTTTTTTGGTTATTTTCATTAATGTGGAATCAAAATTAAATACAACTTTGGAATCTGTACCATTTACACTATGTATATAATTTAAAGGTTCTATAGTTTAATTAGCTAAATGGCGCGGATAACGACGTGTGGACCCAGAGAGACTGGTGGTGGAACGATGAGAGAATGGTGTTAGAGTGGCGTATAGTGGTAGAACGGTGAGAGAATGGTGGTAGAACGGTGAGAGAATGGTGGTGGAACGGTGAGAGAATGGTGGTAGAACGGTGAGAGAATGGTAAATGTGGTATATGGTGGTAGTACCTCGGTAGACTTCCAGGTGTGGGTGTACGTATTTAAATTAATTTAGAAAGTAATCGGTGCGACAGGCTGTTCATCAAATTAAGTTTTAAAAGACAGAGCAGTCGTTTTGACTAAATTCCTATAATAATATATATTTAACTATTACATCGATATCAATAAGGAATAGTTAGGTAATAGCCAAGAAAACGACACAGAACGAGGTATACGAGTACGTCTCGTGAACAGAGAAAACTTATATTTTTTTAATAATTCTATAATACATTGTATCTTACAGATGAGTTATTGTGTTCGCAGCTTGTTTTAATTTTACAGGTTGCAGTAATTACTATTTACGAACGAGGTAAACTCTACCAAGGAAACAATAAATGCTTGGCTGAAGTCATGAAACGACCATTTAACTATAGCACTTAAAAATACTTGTTATTTGCAGTTGTTCGGACTTTGACGATGTACTAGTATCGTTGAATTGTATGAGAAACACTTCTCGCACCGATTTTACAAAATAGTTCGGTAATGGTAGTAATTTAAACCATGAAACGAGTTTATTTTTAAATATGAATAAGACCATTTTTTTTTGAGGGTGGGAAATCATCGAATTACTTCTCCCGCTTTGGGCGGAGCAGAAGGGCGTGTCAGACTTTTACTGACTAAAACCCACCCGTGTTCCTTCAGTTGCCTGTTGCCAAGGTCCCGGTATCCCTTTCGGACTTTCCCGCAGAATAAGACCACTTAAAGATGTAATCTAGTTTTCATTTCCGAGTAATTCCATTTTAATCGTCTATTTTTCGGGATAGTATCAAATGTTAAAAATTCACTGTGACGCTGATCGCTAAGAAAGGTGCGAAAAATATGATAAAATTCAATTATGTTCCATATTCTGTCAAATGTCATACTTGGCATAATCTAAAGATAGGTATTCCTTTGGTAATTTCAAATTGTATTATTACTTAATTAAAATGTAATCGTAACTGTGGTCGTCTCGGTCTTGTGATCAGAACAGGCAATAATTTGTGTCACATCGTATCAATAGTGTTTAATATTAATAATTGTAATGTGTCCCCGAAATAGTAGAACATTGGAAGTGCCAATGTCTATCTGTTATTAGTTACTATACAGGGTGAAATTGAATTCATGGGCATCCTCATACGGGGTCATTGTACTCATCATTATGAACAACTTTCACTATGAGAACAACGCTGAAATCGCGAAAAAAAATTAACTGTTCCCTACATTTATTGTTCGCATAGCTCGTCAAAATGTAGGGAACAGCAGATTTTGTTTTCGCGATTTCCGAGTTGGTCCCATAGTGAAAGTTGTTCATAATGATTAGTATAATGACCCTTTAAAAGGATGCCCATGAATTCAATTTCACCCTGTATAGTGAATGTTTAAATTATATATTTTTGTAACGTGGTGTCCCATCTGTATAACTGAATCGTAGGTAATTATTATAATATCTCTATATTAAACTCATTTAAGTTTATTGATTGCCAACATTTAAAATAAAATAAAATAATCATGTCATGTGGAAACAAACAATCTCACCATTACAGGAGGAAAACTACATAATTTTCCTAGGAATAGTTGTGGAGCCAATAATTTGTGTACAGTCCAACTATTTTCTTAATGTCCCTCGGGAATCATAACATTTCCGAATACAAACGAATGCTACTTTCCATGTCCATCAATTATTAGATTTATCGTGTATAATAATTTGAATTCAGAGCTAAGTACTTTATTGTTGTTTTGTTTTGATTTCCGTGTAAACTTTATGGAGCTGTAAACTATTTTTCTTAAACTATTTTCTCCCATTTTTAAGATAAATTACATTAAGTTAAAAGAGTATTAACAACTCTATATACTATCAAGTCGATTGAGAGCGTCCGGTCTGCACCAATTGCAAAAGGCAACTGATAGAAATCCGACGACTGACGAAACACGAAGTTTGCCGAGGGACATTAAGAAAAAGTTGTACTGTACC
Organism: Lithophane leautieri; assembly: GCA_949152455.1. Taxonomy (NCBI): domain Eukaryota; kingdom Metazoa; phylum Arthropoda; class Insecta; order Lepidoptera; family Noctuidae; genus Lithophane; species Lithophane leautieri. The sequence goes on along the minus strand of OX424469.1, from coordinate 1,013,285 downwards.
TATTTTTGATTGCCTACCGCCACGTTTATTATTTTTGTCACTGTAGTTTATCAACATTTTGGTCCTCATAGTAACGTTACGGTGCTTCGCATCACTTTGGTTGTGCTCACTCTGTATAGTCGGCTACACAAGTATGTGAAAACCTTGTTATTTTTTTTAACACCACAGTTTTTTTCCAAAGTTTTTGCATGGAACGATCGAAACCAATACTTCTGTAGCCGACTGTACAACATACAAGGGATCTAATTTAATGCAATTTGTTGAAACGTAGCACTCTGTTATATTGTAAGTAAACATGTATATTTTCCCACAACGCAATATCTCGGCACCTGTTACATACAAATTACAAGAAACTGTTTTAAAATTATACTATGTACTGTATTAGAATTAATTATTATAATAATTTTCATATCTTTTGCTCGTTTGTAGGTTACAAGAGTTTATTTAAAGGGCCTAGAGTCGTATGTTCTCGGCTCACGTAGGGCGAAAGCTTCCAATTCGCGCCATCTTTGAAACGTGATAGTATCGTGTCAGTGTTGTATAATTCTATCCCTTCCTAGTGTTCATTAATCCTTACAAAGGAAAGAAACAAAACATTTTGAAATGTTAAGTGTTCGATAGCTTTTACTTTCCAGCAGCCGTGAGCGACAGAGTCGGCAACAATCATCTGTCTCTGTCGGCGCGTGCGCAGGACATAGCCGTAATCATATGAATATTATATAATAATCCTGTAATCTAAAGACCAATGTAATATTTACTGTCGGTCGTCATAGTTCAATAAAACTAAAATGTATTGAATTTCAGAAGTTTTCTATCGTGAGTATATCGATCACTTGTTACTATTCAAGAACGTTGGTTTGTTGACGTTTTGTTTGTCAAAATTAAATAGTTGTGACACAAGTGCACACAGTTGTTTCAACTTTAGGCATGTGTAGATGTATCCATTGAATCAAGTTGTCAATATTCACCGCAAAGAAATTGCTAACATGAGGCAATTTGTTTATCAGCACTTATATTTATGAAAAATGAAAATCACATTTAGCAATTCACTAAATTATCGTACTTACGATGTTTGTCAGCAGCGTCAGCAGACCAGCGTTAGATCTAATGCAGTTGTGCAAGTATACCGATTGTGAGGATATTACTGTAGATGTATATAATTTTATCTATACATATAATATATAAATACGTTTATAAACCTGTTGTGCTCTTGTGTACTTTACTACGTTGTAGATGTTGTTCTTGGCATTCGATGTTGACTGTATATAAAACGTTTAAGGATATTAAAAATAATAATTATTATGTTACATAATTATTGGTTTTATTTTAATTATTAAAGCCACGAGTAGTGTCGTCATCTGCCTAGCTTACATGGCGTTGTCAGCGTTGAGTTATGTAAGCGCTTATTTGAGCAAGGCACGCATGTGTCAATGAACTCAATTGATGCTTAGCGTGTCCCTGGGTTGCAGTGGACACAATCACATACATTTCCTTGCAAAGCGAAGCTTAACACACGTGCGTAGCCTCTTCGTGCGCCGCAGTGGATCTGCGCCTTTACCTAAATGACGTCTCAGGTAAGTTATATCGACATTTAACTTGTGCATCATATATCTGTAGGTCAGATACTTTTGATTATCCTTATTTTTATGTTTTAGCATCGGTCAAACAATGTGGTTTGTATTGAGCGAATAAGGTCATAGTTATTTCAGCTTATCAACCTTAGGCTCGCCACAACCACCGGTGGCTGTCACGAGCTCCTGTGGTGGGGAGCACTGCTGTAGCGGGTGACGTCACCGGCCACACGTGTGCGACGAATCCACAAAACGTACGAAAAAGCACAAGAACTGTTTGTTGCTGGGCCATCGTTGGCTGTGGCAGGAAGCTCGTTTGCGCCTAGCCTTATTTAAATACCACATCTATAATGTACAGTCACGGACTTTAATTGATGAGCCACTTGGCACTGTTCGTATTTTAGCCGTGTAATGCAAATCGGGCTTAGTCGGTTATACTCGTACATTCAGACACGGAAAGTCATGTCTTCGTATTAAGAGCCATTTCAAGTTTTAGCGTGAATATCTAAGATTTAAGTCGCCTAATTTAGCATCTTAGGTAAAACTCTGAGATTGTTGAATACATGTAAAAAAAAGAACCAATCTTTTGTGTTGGTCCTGGCTAGAATATATTTACAAAAAAAAAAAAATACTTTGTAGTGATTAATCTCCCACACCTAGTTTGCAGAAAAATCATCGCAGCGTCAACTAAAGACTCATATATCTATCATAATATTTATAAATTTGACTGAAAAAATACACAAAGCATCAGACATATCATCTTGTCAAGGAATAGTTTAGTAGAATATCAATTATTAATAACATTAATGAGTAAAAAAATAAAGTCTTAGCACAATTTTTACGATTTATTCACAATTTTATCGCGGTATTTTGCCTTGAATAAAGGGTAGTTACTTTTAAAAAATATATCAAAATAAGCTATGGTCTTTAACACACCTAATTCTAAAGTTTTACTCAAATCTCTTATTTAATTAGACATAATATCGATATTAACATTACTCTAAATTAGAATAAATTACGATGCTTATACGCGCACCGTTTAGGCCCCTGGCTGGAGGCCCTGAGTGTAGAAGCTTAAGGCAGCCACAGGAAAGTCCGGTTAAGAAGTCATGATTTCGGAAATAAAGGTCGAGATGCCCTAGTTAAAAAAAAAAAAGCGCACCGTTTAGTACGGCGCGGCGCGAGCGCCCACCGAGGAAGGACCTGTGTCACTTTTTCTCGCGTCTCGATTTGGGAGTGCACGTATCTCGAACGCATTATTAAACTACGACTACAACATTTTGATTTTTGTACTTTTCTTGCATAAGGTAAAAGTTTCGTTTATTATCAAGTATTATTTTAGTAGTTTGTAAAATAATTATATAGTTTTGCCAAAGTCTCAAAAAAGGAAATTTAAAAATTCTGCAGTTTTAAAGAAAGCAAGAGAAGCGAGGTTGATATTGATTATTATTTGCAAAATCGATCACATGATCACAGTACATCTCGACATGGACTATAGAACCTTACTTATTACAATTTTTAGGATTTGTATACACTTACACTTCTATAAAATGTATATTAGTTATTTATGCAACTGTTAATATAATAAGGGGTATAGTAAACACTCATGTGATACTATTATCTTATAAACATAGATAAACGCACATTCGTGTTTTAATACCTAATTATTTACAGTTGCATACAAGACTTTATTTACACCCATGATATGAATTTATACTTCCTCATACTTCCATACTAATATTATAAATTCAAAAGTAACTCTGTCTGTCTGTATGTTACCTTTTCACGCCTAAATCACTCAGCAGATTTCGATAAAGTTTGGCAAGAAGGTAGATGGCATCCCAAGGAAGGACATAGGCCACTTTTTATCGACATAACACGCGGGCGAAGCCGCGGGTGGCAGCTAGTCCTCTATAAAAAGTTCTTTGCAATACTAATATCGAACAAAATGGCGGGATACGATGTGAATTCGAATAACCTATACTTAAGTTTTATTTATTGCGCTTTGGTAGTAAAAAGCGCGTGCATGAGAATGGAGCCGATTCCCTTGTCACAAAATTCTTTAAATTAGACTAAGATAATATAATATAGATGTAAGTTACATTGCTGTAAAATTTATTTGAACGACTCGCCATACCCAGATAAACCCTGAGAGGTTTTCGTTGGGAGGCTAAAACCAAAATGTATAAGGACAAGTGTTTTAGAAAAAAAAAAAAAACACTAAAATTTAGTTTATTCCTGTCAAACGACGGTTTCCCATTCTGAAGTAGACTATATTGACACAACTTAACTATATTTTAGTTTGACAGCACTAAGATGGCACTGAGTTTTAATTTAGTGAAAATGCTATTCTGAATTTGACGTTTTGACTAAAAGTTTTGTTTTATATCTAAAATCCTCTAACTAAATCTGACTATTTTTAATCGCGATTAAAAATGTGTGGAATAAAATTAGATGTCATGAACTAAACTTCAAACCAACACCTCGATTTCAGTTGTAAAACAGTACTGTATCTTTTGCTTATATCTCGAAAATGGTGTGTCCTATCGCAAAAATAATGAAAATTTCGAAAACCAATAAACCCTTAATACTCAACATGTTGGTAATTTTTTTTTTCGTTATTTTCCATACAAAACTTGAAAAATTCCATAAAAAAAACACGTCGAGGATGCGGCTCATTGCGCGGCTTCGGCTCCAAAAACAAATCCTTCACGGGGTAGGGAAAATAAGTAACAAGTGGAGGCGCCATTGTCAAATTCGATTTAAGTTGTCAAAATATTTTTTAAATTTAGAGAATTTATTTGGCAGAATAGCTCCAAGATTTTCCTAGCCAAAAAAAGTAAGGCATTTTAGTGATAGTTTAGTTAGTTTAGTTCGGTGTACAAGAGAATCGGCACCATTATGGTTGATGGCACTGGTTTATTTTAATGTTGGCAATAAGTTAACTGTTTTAGAATATTTTCTATAGGATTTCTAGCATGAATATTTTTAAACATTATTGATTAAACAACATTAAAAATTGTAGACATCGATATTTTAATATTCGAATATTGTTTCCATTTTAGAATGAGAAATCGCTTGATTCGATTAGATGAGGATAATACCTTTATTAGACTAAATAGATAAAATAACTTTTTTCATAAATCTCCAAATGGTGCATTACGATTATAACGGCTGACGATTGTTTAGTCCGTCTCGAAACTCGCGATACACTGCTTGTAATGTGTATGTGCTACGCACACATGCGCAATGCTGCCGTCTTTTACCTAAACATGAGCGGTAAAATTTTGTGAAATGGCTCTTAAAGAAGAAGAAAATTATATTTAATATTTTTACCGGTTGACTAACCTGAGAGCCAGAACTACAAACTTGACAGCAGAGTGACTACCAAGTCAACCAATTGCAGGTCTAGCAACCGTAACCTAGCGACGATTGTTTTAGCTTAGCCAATGTAACGTTAGCGTACGGAGAAATTGTAATTACCCATTTTGACAAATTCGAAAATAACGTCTCTGACATCGACATTCCAAGTGTAAAGACTGTCTTCACTGTCTTCTTTGTCTGTTTTCAGAATTATCGAGTTAATGAGCTCTGATTCAAAGGAGGTCAGTATCAAATAGATTGGATAAACATTGTATTTATTTATCATTGAGAACTTATTAGTCAACCTCTATGGATAATATCTACTATTTCCGATTACTACGAGGGCTGCACTAAAAGTATCGGGAATGGAATATTTCCTCTGTTCCTGTCATATTAAAATCTTTTTAATTGAAAACTCCTTGGTTTTAAAAATCGAATACCATTTATTTATTTAAAAAAAGATTCTCGGTCTTGTCACAAGGTTTTGTCACACTTGTTTAGTCGTTGAGAAAATGGAATTGACTCGAGAAAATTCAAGAGCGATGATTTATTATGAGTTTCGAAGTGGTTTAACACAAAAACAGTGTGTTGACCGGATGATTTCTGCATTTGGTGATGAAGCCCCATCCAAAACCACAATTTATCGCTGGTTTGCTGAATTTCAACGTGGACGTGTCAAGCTCAGTGATGAACGGGGATCATCACTGAGCTTGACACGTCCACGTTGAAATCAAGGTCGTCCAAAAACTGCAGTCACCCAGGAAAACGTTGATGCTGTGCGTAAGCTGATTGAGGAAGATCGACATGTGACATACCGCGAAATTCAGGCAACTTTAGACATTGGCATGAGTCAAATACAAATAATCTTGCATGAACAATTAGGTGTAAAAAAGTTGTTTTCCCGATGGATACCGCATTCGCTCTGTGAAGAGCAAAAAGCGGCTCGCGTTACTTGGTGCGTCAGAACTCTCGAAAGATTCCACGCAGGATCCTCAAATGCTGTATACAACATCGTATCAGGTGACGAATCCTGGATATACGCGTACGAACCTTAAAAACCAGTCACGAGTTTGGGTGTTCGAAAATGAGTTAAAGCCAACAAAAATTGTTCGTTCAGGGAATGTTGCAAAAAAAATGGTGGCCAAGTTTGTCTCCAAAACCGGCCATGTTACGACTATTCCTCTTGAGGGACAAAGAACGGTTAATGCAGAATGGTATGCTAGCATTTGTTTGCCACAGGTCGTTTCTGAACTCCGTAAAGAGAACTGCAACCGCCGCATCATCCTCCATCACGACAATGCGAGTTCTCACACCGCGCACAGAACAAAATAGTTTTTAGAGCAAGAAAACATAGAATTATTAGACCATCCGCCGTACATCCCCGACCTAAGCCCTAATGATTTCTATACTTTCCCTAAAATAAAGAATAAATTGCGTGGACAGAGATTTTCATCACCTGAAGAAGCTGTGGACGCCTACAAAACGGCCATTTTGGAGACCCCAACTTCCGAATGGAATGGTTGCTTCAATGATTGGTTCCATCGTATGGAAAAATGTGTCAAATTTCGCGGAGAATACTTCGAAAAGCAATAAATACATTTTTAAAATAGTAATGTTGTATCACTTCCTTGATTCCCGAAATTTTCAGTGCCGCCCTCGTAGTAATTTGTCATCTTGTTTACGAGCATGCGATTTAAGTTCGTGTTTAATCGTGTAATCTCGTGAATGTATGAAACTGCAGAATTGAAAAGTTTGAAAGTGGCTCATCAATTAACGTCCGTGACTACCTCAGATAGATAATATTTCGTCACCTTTTATCTTTACGTCAGAAAATTGAGCGATTGATCTTTGTCCCTTAAATGTTTTAAATTTTAATGTTACAAGAAATTATTAGGTAAGTACCTAAATACATAACCAGATAAGATCAACTTGACTGATAACTATAACACCTACTTCGACTTTCGACCCACTGGCACTGGATCATTTTGGGAATTTCAATATTCCTCAAATACGAGAGTTTGTTGTTATCAATTGTTTGAAGTAGAAATAAGTGACTGCATTGGTAGTAGGTATAGGTACCCCTGGGTCACGCTGGGTCACGCTGGGTCACGCTGGGTCACGACATCCACGTGCAGCGAGTGCTGTAGTTGGAAGACAGACAGGTTCTCCACGTGTGGACCGAACCAACTAACGGACGTAGTCTCCCCGTGTACCTAGACACCTACATGCTACGCAGATAATGTAAAAGCGCTTCAAAAAGTAACTGATATAGTTTAGTTATTGAATTCCATTTAAAACTACTCCATTTTCCACCAGGATTGAAGAACCTACAAGTAGGTAGGTACATAAGAGCCATTAAATGAAGAGTGAAGAGGTTGCTTATCATCATTGGTAATCCCTTATAAAAACACAGTAAGTAAGTAGGTATAATCGGTAGCTTTCTCGGGAGAAACGTGTGTCTAACAACCTCTCTAATCTTTAAGATGAAATCTTCATGAATTCTTACGAGATTGATTATTTTTAAAGGGAGTTGTTGTGTTGTTTTTCCTTTGATTAGCACCACATTCATGCAATCGTTTTACATAATCAGATCGGTTAGAGTGCGTTTCATTTAATAGTTCATATGCCGTAATGTTGGCGCCTCTGTTAAACATTTAAAACGGACCTATTACGTAGCGCCGTAGCGTATTTTTCTTCTTCCTACAACAGTGAAGCCAACATTACGGCATAGGAACTATTTGATGACACGCACTTTAAACATTTCTGTTGTTTAAAACAGTGCCTAATTTAAACCTTCATTGCTATCTTCGGCCACAGAGTACATTTTTATATGTCTTTGACTGTCAGCGGTCGTCCTCGTAGTTATGTGAGTAAAGACTAACTAGTCTGTGTGTGAGTATAAGTGCGCGTGTGTGCGCGTTGGTCGTCACATCACAGAGTACATTTTTATATGTCACATTTGACAGAACATCTAACTTCAAGTGGCTACAAAAATCAGAAAAATAATCATTATTGCCAATATTGGCGGCATCCACAAAAGCGATTAATGAAGAGTTGCCGTTGAGGTCAATAATGCCATTTCGATGTAACCGCTTTTTGTGTCCCTGCTTGTGTAATTATAATGTTAACGTGTTCTCCAGACGCGTCTGATCAATACGCACTCGGGTGCATGCAGTAGTGGGCCAAGGTGTGCCGACAGGAATGTCCAAACTACATTCTAAGTCCAAGGAGAGCTTGGCTCCGCTAGATCTAGATGCCATACTGCCCGAGTTGGGCCAATTCGGCCGCTACCAGAAAATCGTGTTCTTCTACTTGGGAATCGCCATAATATTCACCAGTGTGTACAACATCCAGTATATATTTAATGCTGGAAGTGTCGAATACAGGTGAGTGCCAGCATAAAAGCATGTTCAGATAATTCTAGAAGCCTATTTTATTTTATTACACAATTACTTAAGTATTTGAAAAATAAACTAAGCTTGTTTATTTAGTTACTGTGTCACAGAAGCACATGCTGTAGCCGAAGGAAGGAGGCGCAGGATTAAGTAAGAAGGTAGCTAGGTAGGTACATCTAGGAGTTAAGAATAAAAAAAGAATTGCCTGTATTGTACCAAGGCAAGGCAAGGCCCCCTTTTCTTTTTTCCACTCAACTCGATCCTGAGCCAATATGGAGCAATCCATTCTATGAGCGGCAAGTTCGTTCCGCCATCTACGCCTGGATCTTCCGCGATGCCGTTGGATTTTTCAAGAACACTTAATAATTGTTCAACATTACAATAACCAATCGGCAGTGTTCCCTGTTGATTCTCCATCCTCTTGTTTAGATGCAGAGTGCCCCAATGCGAGTCGTCTCCAGAAAAGTTTGGGACGAATGGTTGGGGACATTTTGCATTACCATCGACCGGGTACAACTGCCATCGACAAGTTGCGATTGGTAATAAATGCGAGCCAGCCAGTTTCTCCAACCAGAGCATACGCTGCTACTCCTGGGTCTATGAAAATCAAAACACCATTGTTCCAGAGGTGAATGTGCCTTGTTTAAAATAACTTAATCATTACCTGCCTAGCCTTTTCATAAGTAAACAACAGTGACAGGAAGTATAACTAACAAGATAGAAAAGTACTTACCTACCTACATTACATAAATCGGTACATTATCGAAGCTAACTAAAAACTACTTATGTAAGGTTAATAAAATTTATAGGTATGAGACCACCGCGCAAGCCTCCACTACCAAATGAAAATACAAATACAAAATAGTTTATTTGTGATAAAAGAAAATTACATTTAATTTAAACGTGTTTGGAGAACTTTAAGCAAACAATGCCTGTATTAGAAGGCTCCACTCTTTCATATTATTTTATTTTATTTTATTTATTCGGAAGAACGAACAATTACACGTTATATTTCACAAATAAATAGAACCTTATGCGTTATACAAATGTGCAACCAACAACATTCTCTACAAATACACAAAAAGACAAAGACAATATTGATAAAGTGCAAGTCGGACAGATACATAAGTGCACGAAATAAAATACACATAAGTTACAGCTACTGCTAAGGAGCAGTAGAGAGATTTGATAATAATTATTCACATTGCTCTATGATTGTATCAAGCAACATTTTCCAAAATTTTCCAACGGATAAAGCAAATAGATCCAAGCTAGAGAAAAAAGTATTAAAGTTGCCTGTGAGGCGACGTAGAGGTGCCCGCAAGCCTGCATTCGTACGACTAGGAGTGACTGCAGAAACATGCCGTGCGCGCACCCCACGCCCTTGAATGGTTCTAGGGACGACATTGCACAACTTGTTACAAATATCCACACAGTCATACGAGTTATTACACAGATCGTATAGAAACATAGTTTCTAGAAAGATACGTCTAGACTTTAAGGAGAGCAGGTTGTATTTTATCAGTAAATCGCTATAAGGGTAGTTAATATGACTTCTAGAACAACGGTAATGCATCGTTTTCAAGAACTTACGTTGTATACGCTCGATACTTTCAGTATAGTTATTATAATAGGGACTCCACACCGGCACTGCATATTTTAGTTGGGACCGGATTAGTGATCGATACAAATGTAAATAATATGTGCTTGGGCGGACGAACTCCGTGGCTGATCTTATTACGAAACCATACATATGATAGGCCTGCCTCATGATTTTATCAACATGTTCGTCCAGCTGTAGTTTATCATCGAGCAGTATTCCTAGATCACGGATTGTGTTAACTCTGTCTAAGATTTCACTTTGTAGTGCATAGGGGTGTTTAAATTGGGTTTTATTTTTAGTAAAGCTGATACAGCAACGTTTGAGAATACTAAAGAAAAGTTTATTTTTAACACAATACTCTAATAGGCGATTAAGATCCTGTTGGAGTAAGTGACAGTCTAGTATTGATATAATGGGCCTACATTTTTTTAGATCGTCCACGTAAATAAGGAACTTGGTGTTAAGAAAACACACATAGATATCATTAATAAAAATCACAAATAACAGAGGTCCGAGAATTGAGCCCTGAGGCACCCCTGACGTTGCGGTTATGCTGGTGGAATGGAAACCATTGATAGCTACTTTTTGTGATCTTTTTGACACATAAGATATGAACCAACTCAACAAATCCCCGCGGATACCGTTAAAGGCTAGCTTCTTCAAAGCAATTCATGATCAACCTTGTCAAAGGCTTTTCAAAAGTCAATGTATACAGCGTCCACTTGCACACGAGAGTCCATACTGTTAACCAAATAGTCAGTGAAAGATATCATATTAGTTGTTGTAGACCTTCTTTTTACGAACCCGTGCTGTTGCTGTAGTATTTTGTCATGGACAATCGGATACAACTGATTGTGAACGAGCCTCTCGAAAAGCTTTGACAAGGATATAGAAATGGGCCGATAATTTTAAAAGTCCTATTTTGGACCACTTTTATGAACGGGAGTAATATTTACCCGCTTCAAGACTTCTGGAAAGGTTCCCTGACACAAACACTAATTATAAATAATTCGCAATGGTGTACATAACGTAAATGCAGCCTTACTAAGGAAAATTGGTGGAATACCGTCTGGTCCCGGTCCTTTAGTACAATCTAAAGATTTGAGGGCACTAAGTACTTCCTCAGTACTGAGCTCAAGGCTACTGACAGGGGAGCAATTCTCAGCATATTCATTGCCCTGGGTTTGAAAATTTGCGAGAGTGGAGGGTTCTTACACCGAATGGAAAAAGTTTGCAAAGAGATTACAGATCACCTCAGGATCGGTAGACGATTGATTTCTGTAGTGCATGGTTGAGGGTATCGGAGCTTTAGATTGCCGGTTAGCAACATAAGTCCAGAAATATTTAGTATTAAGTTTTATTCTATCTTCTACCGAGCCCAGGTATAGACGGTAACAATTTTTGGAATTAGTTTGAAACCTCGATCTATAAATTGAAAACTGTTCATAATCGGATATGTTTCGATAGGTCTTCCATTTACTCCATACCTTTAATTTATTTTTAAATACGAGTATGTGTATTAAAGAAGGGGAAAACCACAGTGGAAATTTGGTAGACTTAATTGTCTTCAGAGGAACATGAGCTTTAATTATTTGGTAAACAATTTCATAAAACCTATTCAGCGTGCCTTCTGCAGACTGCCCGTGAAGTTCATCATCCCAGTTAATTTTGAGTAGATCGCGATTAATGTGTTCATAATTCGCCTTAAAATAATTGTGCTTTTGAACCGCCTCCCGCATCATTGCACTGCTGTGTAATTTACAGGGGACTAGAATATACAGTGGAGGGTGATAGAGATCTGGTTTTAGCAACATATCAGTGGGTGTCAAAACAGAACAATCGTTATTACTTACCATTAAATCCAAAATCTTCCCGCTCGAGTTCTTAATATTATTGTGCTGATAGTCATTGAGCACAGACATAAAAGTATTCAAGTGCCTACATACAAGGGAACTACCAACACACATTTGCTGCGTGGCAGCCGTGTTGTTGGTACCAGTGCGCCATTCAATGTCAGGAAGATTATAATCTCCAAGTAGGTAAAAGTTTTGAACGGTATCATCCTCCATTAAGGGTTGCAGGTACTCTAAGTATGCTACATAAATACATTCGGATGTTTTGGGTGGGATATATGCTGAACATAATTATTACATCATGTTTTCCTTTCGTTGCGCTAGGCAACCGAAAGATGATATGCTCAAGTCTTTTATTTAATGGTATAGTGGGTTCAATTTTATTGGATCCCAGTCCCTTTAAAACTGCAACAAGAGTCCCACCGCCATCCTTTTTTTTAGTAGCCTCGCGATCCCGGTCGCATCTGTATACTGTGTAACGGTGATCAATGAACTCGGAGTCTAATATTTCGGAGGTGAGCCAGGTCTCGGTTAGTACAATAATGTCATAACAGTTAGATAAAATAGGTATTCATATAAAAAACATGCAGTTTAGTGCGGAGCCCCCTACAATTTTGGTAATAAATAGTTAATTTGTCATCTGCCATTTTCATAAGGAAGGAAACTAATAAGCATTACAGTAATATTACTGATTAGAACAGCATTACGGACATTATCATAAAACAAATGAAAGCTAAAGTTGTTCTCCCTAAGTTAAGACGACCTTAACAGAGTAAATATTGGTGTGATATTAAAACTATTAGAGCACACCATCAATGGGTGCAATAAGAAACAGAAAGATACACATAAAAAAAAAATATACAACCTCCAGAAAACAGTGAGCAAAAACAAACAATTGTACACAATGCCAATAAGTCCGCTAGTTATCCTTCGCGGCAGCAGCACCAGGTTTGATTTTTGTAATATCCTGGTGTGATCGAATGGCAAACGATTTGCATTGTTCTTTTTCTCGAACGAGAATAGTGCCATGTTTAACCCACACAAATTTGTAGTTATGCTTTTGGGCTGCTTCCTTGCAGTCACGAAACACATGCTTTCTCTTTAAAGTGAGATGTTCATGCATGTAAATACGCAAAGCTGTGCCAGAATTGCTCAGTTGGTCGGAGGTCAGCCCTTTGGCTAGCCGGAATGCGCTGAGTATCATTGTCGTACACTTATACTAACTGGAGTTAATATACAGTGTGATTCTTCATAATGTGCACATATTGAAATGAGGGAATCTATGCTTAATTTTATCGATGGAAAAAAAAAAAAAAAAAAACTATTTTTTATGGAATTTAAAAAAAATCTGTTAAAATCAAGTTTTGTTATAATTCAAGGTCCCTTCGGCTGCCCTACCTCCCCGCACCCCAACCCGCACACTTTACTACAAAATTCACAAAAAACAGGTTAGCTACTTGCTAAACAAGTGCGTAGCCATGCGCTGGGCCTTTCTTTGACAGTTGATAAGAAATGTTGGGATTGAATTATAAACATGCAATTATTACTATTGGGTAGCTAATGAAATGAAATTAAATGAAATGATATTTTTATTTCCGACACAAATATCCATATAGTGTTAGTAACATACAAAAAATAACTTATTGCCTAGTGTATCGTGTGTATCGGAGAGCCGAAGCTCTCGGCTACAGTTTTCAGGATGCTGTTCCGACTGCCCCTCACTCTCCTCAGTAACGACGCCGTTTTTTGCGTATAATTGCATAGAAGCCGTCGGTGCGGGCTTGCGCAAACATTTTCGACGCGCTACAGTAACGAGGCAACCTCAACAACATCCTGAAAGCATTGTTATATTGGACGCGCAGGACATGCAGCGATCTTTTAGTATAATTGACCCATAGACTGCCCGTGTACAAACTTTGGCAATAAGCCTTGAACAGTGTTACTTTTACTTGGTCTGTACACCGCGCAAATCTACGAGACAACATATTGCTCCGGATCGTTAGAGCCTTGCGCTCCCTGTCAATGTCAACATCGTCCCTGAGGTTAGCGGCAAGACAGGGTCCTAGGTATTTAAAAGTTGACACCCTATTGATTGCTGACCCGTTCAGAAGCAACTCGGGTCCTTCTCCACGGCGTTTGCCGCTGAGCTCAAAGACCATGTATTCACATTTTTTAACATTATATTTTAATCCATGTGCGGCAGCGTAGGTCTCACACGTTTTAAGCATCTCTCTGATTGCTCCCGCCTACGGATCCAGCGGCACCATTTCATCATCTGCATAGATGTTGTTAATTCTAACCCCATCAACACAGCATCCGACACGCATGTTGCTGAGTGCGACTATCAGGCCATCCAGACTAGAGTTTGAAGAGTCTGGGAGATGTCAGACCACCCTGTCTCACCCCGCATTCCAACTTAAACGGCTCGGAGACTGTATCATCCCATTTCACCCGATTGACTTGGTTACCATACCAATAATAATAATAACCCCACCGCCGTATCTCTACGTTGACGTCGTGGTGGGGCTTGCGCGCTCCGAACTCTAGGTCTGTGCCGGTAGAGTTTACTTTGCCGAAACGGGTCTGGGGTGAGGAGCCAGACCAAGAGAGATACAAAAACCCGCAGGGCAGCATGTGGCGAGCTGTTGGGCAGTAGCGACCCCACGGACCCTATCTCCCGGGAGAAGTCTTGTTCCTCATCTCTGGCTTGCCTTTATTGGCCGGCTGGAGTGAACACTGACGAGGAACAGAGCTCCCATCTCATTCTTGCCTTGATTGGCCGGCTTGAGTGGAGATTCGCAAGAGCAAACGTGCTCGGAGGAAGGAAGTATTCCAGTAAGATGCTGGTAGGGATCTTGACCGTACTTCCGGGATTGTCCTGATAGCCGTGGAATACCTCTCCACTCCTCTCAAGCACCTCAGGACATGTTGCCCTCTTGTCGCTACGACACTTTGTGCTAGCGACCGTTTTCGGGGGCCCATTATTGAGTGTGCAAGTCACCCCCTGCCATTTTATCTATGTATTTAAAAACATTGGTCAGGCAGGGGCCATAGTCTTTCCATAGTTCAAGATAACTAGTTCACCAAGCCACCCAAACCCATAGCCCAATATCTTTGTTTCCATGTTCTGCAATAGTCCTACACCAACCGGGGGTTATCCTTGGCTGCACTTGCATAGTGCGAACAGGGATAATCGTCGGTTGGTGCCTCATTCCATTTAAAATTGTCTAAAGGGCCTCTGCGAGTTGGCTTCGGCCCCTCGCATGCCTTCCAAAGGTCCGGGACCCCAGGGTCCCGAGATGTACAAACATATAAAAATAATAATAATAATAAAATCATTTATTTCTCACCACAATATTTAGAGATAACTTGAAGATATTGTTTAGTAATTATAATAAAATATACTACAAATATTGTGGGAGACTGGTGCCTAAGCTAGGCTAATAACCTGTGTTATAGGACACCAGGTCCCCACCCCGAGTAACAATGTCAGGACGTACTAAAACAATACACTGTTAGTTGTGGCAAGTACAGAGCTTTGGGAAGTAAGTAAAATGAGGGGGTGTGTGTGCAGTATGTGTGTGTGATAGTGTATTTATGCTTTATGAGTGTGTATGTGTAAGATAGGTGCACGCATAAATGGTATTTTATAGGGAACAGATTAAGGAAGGTATACTATAAATGACTTGAAGGACTACGAGTTAACTACAAGGACATGTTCGGTGCTATCGTAAGACAATTCCTGCAGCCAATTGGTAAGCTTGGTTTTCAATTTACTTCTGGTGAGAGGATATATATCGAGAAGACAATGGATTTTATTATATATTCTAGCACTGAGGACACCGAACTGCCGCCGGCCCCGGAAAGAAGTACGACATTGAGTAGATTTACAAACTGGATGGCCTTTGCGTTTCCTTAAAATTTTGTTGTCCACAGGAAGCAAAGAATGACGGTGTAGAACAGCATGCAGAATGAACAGTTGGCGCACCGTTAGGACCTTTGACTCGGAGTAGAGCAGGGCAGTTGGGTAATCTCTGCGTTTGAACTGCATAACTTTTAGGACTGCCCTTTGAGCTCGCTCAACCTGAATTAGGTGGGTTTTACTGGTTCCTCCCCATGCAGAAATGCAGTAAGTAAGAACAGAAGCACACAGGCTCTGGTATACAAGGAATAGAGTTTCTCGATCAGCTGAGTGTCTGAGTTCTTTGAAAATATATATTAATTTCCTAATACGCGAGCAGAGTGCTTCAGTATGGGGGCACCAGCTAAGGTGCTCATCAATGTGGACTCCGAGGTATTTGGTACTTGGAACCAATGATAGGGTTAAGCAAGTGCAAGCATTTGTGCTGAGATCCAAAGAGTTTAGGCAAGTATGGGCTTTTATCAAACTAGAACCCGCGGGAGGTGTGCACGTGTGAGGGAGAATGAAGCGAACAACCTTGGTTTTTTCAATATTGAGGGTCAACAAATTCGCCGCGAGCCATGCCATCACTCGTTGTAGCGACCGCTCCGCTCTCAGCTTACAGCTGTCCCAGCTATTGTCATACATGATTAGTGCCGTATCATCTGCATAAGTGAATATATCGCAGTTAGGTATTGATAGGCGGCACAGATCATTTATGTAAAGTAAGAAAAGGGTAGGACCCAAAATACTTCCTTGTGGCACACCAAAACTGATGATCCCCTCATCACTGTACAGAGAGTCGATTTTGACACATTGTGAACGATTTGTCAGATAGTCTGAGAAGATCCTGAGTGCCACTCCGCGGATTCCGACGCCTTCCATTTTTGAAATGAGTAATGGAATAGAAACCGAATCAAACGCCTTTGATAAGTCAAGAAAGACACCAAAACATTTAAACCCCTCATCCAACCTACCAACCACTGCACTTGTAAGGTCCAGAACCGCATTTCCAGTAGAGATACCCCGTCTAAAACCATATTGATTATTAGCTAGAAGCTTATATTTTGCGAGATATGTGGTAAGACACTTGTTAAGTACTTTTTCTAGTACTTTAGACAGGGAACTCAAGACTGAAATTGGCCTATAGTTGGTGACGTTGGATCTGTCTCCACTCTTGAATATTGGGTGAACAACAGCTTTCTTGAACGCGCTAGGGAAAATTCCCGACTCAATGGCGCGGTTACAGACGTGCGTTATGGGAGCTGCTAGGACAGAGCTGGACTGCTTGAGAACACTGGCAGGGATATTATCATAGCCAGTGGCGCTGTCACTACGCAGGCTGTCAATCACTCTTTTTACCTGCTCTTCGTCAACCGGCATAATAGCAAGAGAATTTCGCGGCGGAGGTTGTGATGAATAAATAAAAAATAAAAAAAAATAGTTTATTTTCTCCACAATATTACTCTTAATTGCTAGCATGATGAGCATTCAAGATAGGGGGATCCAGAGGGAGGAGATTTAATTTTTGAAGCTAGATCTTCACCCACCCCAACGAAAAAACTATTAACTTTATTAATAGATATTTTGGTGCCTGAAGAGCTTTGTAGAAGCGCACTTGGTGACTGCGGAAGAGAGTTTTGGTTTGTTATACCCTTAATAACTTTCCATGTGGCCTTGGAGTTATTTTTAGCTTTAAGTAATTCAGTTTTGTCGTATGATCTTTTTAGTTTTTTTAGGAGACTATTGAGAAAATTTCGGTATCGGTTGTAAGTAGTTTTATGAATATCGTTATCGGGGGATGATTTAGATATTTTGTGAAGCCTGTCTCGGTTTCTGATGCAGCGAACTAAACCTGGGGTCATCCACGGCTTGAGGATTCTGCATTTTCTTGGGACTCGAACGTTATAGCTATGTTTTGTAATAACACCTTGAATGGTAGATATAAGTAGATCTGCAGCCAGATTACAGTTTTGTTCATTTAGCACATGACTGAAGTTAGTGCTTTCTAGTGCTTCTTTGATGTCTGAAAAGTTATAGCGGAGCACGTTAGCCGATTGTTTTGCTGCGGATTTTTTCATCTTTCCTAAACAAAGAATGACTGGTAAGTGGTCGGTGATATGACTTTCAAGAACTATTACAGTGGCCGGGCCTTTAAATTTTAAAAGTACGTGATCTAGGCAATTGCCTGATCTTGTGGGGAGCACATGAGCAGGCAAAAGACCTAAGGAGGCACACAGGGTGAGATAATTACTTGAGTGGCGATCGTGATTGTCTGGTTTAATATCGATGTTCATATCGCCAATCAGAACAATATTGTTATAGCGTTTTAATGATTGTACAACATTATCGAGGCTTCGGTAAAAATTTTCAAGGTCGCAAAAAGATGGGGATCGATAGACGCAAATGATTGCTGTGTCACCTATTGCACAGGTGAGGCAATTTGAGTCACAGAATGATGGTTCAAGGTACGTGCAATTTAATAAGGTCTTAGTGTAAATAACCACGCCATCGTTCTGTGACCTGTTGTCAGTCGTTGCGGAAGCAGAGTAGCCTTGCAGATATGGAAGGGGCCCAGATACTCTTAGCCAACACTCGGTTAATATGATAACGTCAAAATCAATTTTTGTGGTTGTTAGCATCGTGATAAATTGGTCAAAGTTCTTTCTAAGACTAATATTTATGTGAATCATTTTTAAATTATTATTTGGTTGCTCAATAAAGTCTAAGCATCGATGGGGGGGGCAAAGATGAGAACAGGCTATGGAGAGATCGTCTATTTCAATGGATAATGTATTGTTTATATTAGCCATTTATTGTAAAAATGAATGAGGTCGAGCAAATGGTAACTTCTGTGCTGCACAAGTTTCGATAACAAATTATAAGCGGAGGAGAGGGACAAAGTATTATAATTCTATAAGTGGTCCTAGTATAAGGGTAAAGAGGATATTTCTGGTTGCTAGCGTGAGAGAATGTCTGGGTGTGAGGCCGTGGCGTGTGTACATTGTAAAAAGAGTGTATGAACAGTAAAAGGTAATTAACAGTAATACAAAAACAACAGGCTAATACAGTGGAAAAACTAAGGCATGCATAAAGATACGGTTTAAAATAAAATAGGAATAGTCATTGCTTTCTCAATAACATAGTGAGACATTTCTCTGATTTGATCTGGATTGGTTTGTCAGCTGGGTCCTGACGCAGAAGAATTCTTCCGTTTGAGTACCAACTGGAAGTAGTTGTGGGTTTTAGCAAACTGGCGAGTCTCATAAAGTAGCTTTTTGACGGTTGGGGGTAAATGTTCGTCGATGTAGACAGGTTTCCTTTCGCCTGCGATGCCAATAGTCTGTGTGTTAAACTTATCTAGTACGGGGCGCTCTTTGTTGAAAGTTCGAGCTTCAGCTAGGAGATCATTTCTTGTGTCGACGCAGCAAAATTCAGCAACTATCGGTCTACATAAGCCTGGTTTCCCAGGTATGCGGTATATGTCTCGAAAAGCCGAGGCTGGGATGTCCATGCCAAGGGCGTTGCCCACATTATTTAAAATGGAAATAAGGTCTTGGGACTTTTCATTTACCTTAATCGGAATATTGCGAAGCTCGATAGTTGCAGGACGCGACTGGAAGTGCACGTCTTGTATTTGCTTTTGTAATTGGCATATAAATTCCGAGTTCTCACTTTTTTCTTTTTCCAATTTAGAAACCCTGCTGATGACGTCATCATGTTGCTTATTTATAAAGTTCATGCTGCGCTCAATCTCAGAATTCGTCGTCTGATTAGAGAGGCACTGTTTTTTAAGCTCAGAAACATCACTGACCAGTTTTGATAATATTGCGTCTTGATCTGCTTTCCAGGATATTAACAACTGGTCATGTTCAGTCTTCCATTTAGTCAGCATGTCAGTAAGCTCAGCTTTAAAGTCGTCTAGTGCTGGCCTAAGATCAGTGTCCACTTCTTTATTCGGAGAGTAGTCGATGCGTTGGCGCTTGCATCGTACGGTGATGTTGTTCCCATCTGAGTTTTGGGAAGTAGAGGCAGACGTTAAGTCTGATTCAGACAATGATTGACCTGTCGTCAAAGTCGAATTTCGTGTTTGAGGCGGAGTTCGTTTCATTCTCCAGCAGGCTTTCTTCCAATTAAGAGGATTAGGAATATGGTTAGAGAAAATGTATTCTTATGTGTACCCAGAAATGGTGCAATTTACGTATTGTGGACTGCGAGCGGCTTCGTAAAATAATAATTAAAGTTTATAAAAATACAAAAACTGTAAATACTGGAATAGCCCAAATATTTCCGCGGGTATACCCCTGTCTCTCATCTTTCTCCAGAGCACATCGTATGAAATAAGATCGAAGGCCTTGGAGAGATCAAGGAATCAGCCCAGCCCTTGTATAGGCCCTATGTTGCCGTATTATAAAGTATTAATTTTTCCAGTGTGAGAGAGAGATGGAGCTAGACAAGGCCGCTAGTACCATCCCGTTTTCGCAGTGGAATAATGATGGCGTTAATACTTCATAATAGTACCCCTGGTCTGAAAGCTACATCAAGCTTAGCGGTGGACATCTCTCACATACTCATTCCACCCACACACACGCTTATCTCGCCTCGCCCCCCCCCCCCCCCAGAAGTCCTTCTCGATTGCCTAGCCGCCGCACATAGGATTTCTACAATCTGTTCGTACAAATTGTTCAGAATAACTTTGTGCTCAGCCAGTGCATCATAAACAAAATATATACATCAAATATATATATACATCTTATAAAATGCAATCGCAAAATTCACGCACATATACACACGCATGCACGCACAGCAACACACACACACGCGCGTACACACGCACTCACGCCTACACGCTCATACACAAACTCTCACTCACATACACAACACACTAAGTAACCTACACTTATTTCATAGAATAACATTAGCATAAGTAACATCGACACTGTCTCACTTGTTACAGAATGTCAATTAGTTACTGTACCGTATGGCTGAACCCTATCTCTTAAGATACAGGCCAGACCTAGTTTAAGGGATAGAGTCTATATAATTGTGCTCATAACGTGACAAATGTAAAATTTATAACCTACAATGTATACAGTGCAATATGTTCTTGTTTTATGAAATAAATAATTTTTATTATTTTTTATTATTATTAAACATAATTTTTTTATTTTGATGCGTCTTCATACAAAAAAATTAAAAAATCGTTAACGAAAGATGTTTATTTTAAAAGTGGTTGTATGGCTAACCGGCGCCGGTGGGCGGCGGCGCGCGGCGATGCCGAACGCGCGAAAGTACCTATCTATCAGCTGTGCGGTCACTCGATTCGCCGGCGTAGGTATTTACGTGGGTTACAGGCCCTTGGATCTCGCTCAAAGAAATCAAAAATGCTTTCTTCGATTTCGATCGCCAGTCGGGGCCTGCCAGACCCTCGTGCATGATTCGGGGTTCTCAACTGTCCGTGATCAAGCAG
Source organism: Lithophane leautieri (assembly GCA_949152455.1). Classification (NCBI taxonomy): domain Eukaryota; kingdom Metazoa; phylum Arthropoda; class Insecta; order Lepidoptera; family Noctuidae; genus Lithophane; species Lithophane leautieri. The sequence goes on along the minus strand of OX424469.1, from coordinate 992,129 downwards.
CCTTTGAGTGGCCGCTAAAATGGTCCTTTCATTAGGGACCGCGGGGTTAAGGATTCCATGGGCTCACATTAGAGGTATGCTCTCCGTCGCATACATTCTGCGAGCTGCTCGCAAACTTTCACCACTCAGTACATACACTCGCACCATCTCGTAAAACTCGCGGTTACTGAAGTCCGACATCGTGACCGGTAGGTACAAGCACGACACACGTGCGGCGCTTGCGCGGGAAAGCGATTAGACGCGACGTCACACGACAGCGCGTGCGATGAGCGAACTGTCGGCTACAGCGCCCGGCGCTGCCCTGCCGCCCGGGAGGGGGTTGCACCCCCGTGCAACACCGCCGCTAGTGCGCCGGCCGCCGCACGCGCCCATTGATATTATTACGAATAGTTTGTGTCCATATTTTGCTGATTTAAAGTAGGATAAAAAAACAAAAAAAAGTATTGAATAAATAATGGAAATGCGTTCTATTACTGATACTGAACCACCAAAAAAAATTTGCGCACTGGTCAAAAACTTTTCCTGTAAATAAGCAAGATTTTACTAGGTTACAATATTTAGTAGGTTCGCAGGTTACAATATTACCTATACCTAGGTTACACAAATTGTTTACCAGTGAGCCCCAAACTAGACAGTTAGTCTGCATCTTGGGGCTCGGGGTAGGACTTACAAAGAGGAGACTAGATAAGTGGTTTCAGGTGTTGTATGGTATTCTGTTTGTTTAAGTGTGATGTGAGTGTAGTGTGTTGTGTATGTGAATGTGTGTGTATGTGAGTGTGTGTGTATGTCAGTGTGTGTGTATGTTTGCGTGTTTGTTCCCAGTGGAAGAAATAACTTAACACTTCTTTGAATTCTAAAGCTACATTCCACTTTATGATGTTATTTATTATTGGAATAACATTACACTTATGCTAACAAACCACTTTAACATTATCTAATTCAATAAAATCTAAACTCGAAACATACACCGCCGCCGTTACTGAGACGCATACAAGATTATTTGACAAAGTCACGATCATTTTATACAGCATGTAACAAAACCCTGTCCGATCCGAAAGGGAGCGCATAGGTACCGCAATGATACAATGAGATAATTTATTTCTTTATATAATTCAGTGGCTAGAATAAATGTTACTTCTATTTAAAATTCACGTTATTAGTACCAAAATTACCCCAATTTCATTATAAATTAGCAAATTTTCTACAGAGGTCATAAGTTGAACCTCCTAAACGACGCGATGGCGAGAGTCTAGTGATAGTGATATGTATTTGTGAAACCCTTGTTGTAGGACTTTTTGAATTATTTTTACTTATAGCGGTGTGTCTAAAAAATTGAGCGACGAAAGCGCGGCAGCAATATGCGGCATTTGCAAGACACATTTCTACCGCGCTCTAGTTAGATAAAAAAACTTCAAAGTCAGCTGTTTTTTTTTTGTAAAAAGTTTTAATTTTTAATTTTTTTGTTGTGGTACCTACCCCACACAAATTACGAAGTAACTTAAAACATCGTCTTTAAAGACTAAGTGGGAAAAGTACGTAATATTGTACCACGTTGTTGTCCAGTCAGCGTGGACAGTATCATAGCTCCTCGGAGTATCAGACTATAGCACATTGTTGTCCAGTTAGCGTGGATAGTATCATAGCTGCTCGGAGTATCAGACTATACCACGATGTTGTCCAGTTAGCCTGGACAGTATCATAGTTATTTGTCGATATTTCAGTTTGACCTGGCGTGTCAGGAATGGAAGCGCACGCTGGTGGGCACCATTCACAATGCCGGCGTGTTCATGGCGATACCCGCTACCGCCACCATCTCCGATAGGTGAGTTTATGAAAGTTTTTCTTTACGTAGATGCTATTGAAAAACACAAACTCCGGAAAATCAGAAATAAAAATCATCAGATTGTATACATCGCGACAGGTTCGGTCGTCGCTTTGCGCTGATCGGCACGGCTGTGGCGCCGGCGTTCGTCGGTATGCTGCGCGCCTTCTGTAACCACTACTTAGTGTACTTGCTGCTTGAGTTCATTGAGGCTCTCGTCGGTAATGGCACTTACAGCACCGCATTTATTATAGGTAATAGTAATTTATTCCCAAACTTCAATACACGTTACATCAATGAGGTCTCGACCCCTGAACTAGGACTTCCTGTATGACAGGGGTTGAGGTTTCTCCAGTTACATGGATCACCATGAGAAGGCTACATTTTTAAAATAATTAAAATAATAATGTGAATAAAATAATAATAAACATTGGCAGAAACATATGAACAAAAAAAAAAAAACTCTAAAACATCTTCTGTTTTAGATTTAATCGTAATAGATTTACTACAATACAATGATGATGATACGTACACAAAAATATTCTAATCCTCCTTTTTAGGGTTCCGGACCCAAAGGGTAAAACGCGACCCTATTTAGTATTAGTTTCCCGACAGGGACAGACAGACGGACATAGCCTTAGTAGGCTATGTCCGTCATCAAAATCACGCCATAACGCAAGTAAATCACGCCGACAAAGTGGTAAAAAATATCTTATAAAATAAATTTTTTTAGGGTACCTCCCCTACCCGTACAGTGGGGATGGTTTTTTTTTCTCGTCGATGCCATATTGTGGGGTATCGTTGGAAAGGTTGTTTAAAAATAATGTGAGTCTGTCAAAACCCATTTTTGGATTCTGGGAAGCGTTTGCGAAATATTAAGCTTTAAAGTACTAATTTTTGCTAGAGTCAAGTGGTCCCCTCCCGGCCAGCTAAATGGTGGGATTGGATATGCGAAAAAATTCATGGCAGTAGTATATAAATAACGAAATAAAAAGGAAAACTATCACCGCTAGGTAGGCTCCACAAGTTCAATCAATCTGCCTAGCCTTTTCCCAACTATATTGGGGTCGGCTTCCAGTCTAACCGGATGCAGCTGAATACCAGTATTTTACATGGAGCGACTGCCTATCTGACAAAACCAACCATTTAGCTGGCAGGGGGGGGGTGCACTTGACTCTAGCAAAAATTAGCACTTTAAAGCTTAATATTTCGCAAACGGATCCCAGAATCCAAAAATGGTTTGCACAAACATGAACTTTCCAAAGATACCCCACAATATGGGATAGACGAGAAAAAAAAACCACCCCCACTTTAAGTGTGGGGGAGGTACCTACCCTAAAAAACAAGCTGATACAATTGTCATTGCAGTCGGGGGACCTGTTAGATTAAAAAGTGTTCCACTGTGTGAACTGTCCCCCGACTGCAGTGACAATTTTATCAACTTGTTTTTTAGCAGGGCAGTCGTGTTTTTTTTTATGTTTGAATTTTCTGTTCTCTATTCTCAATATTCTTTATTTCAGCCCTCGAGATAGTAGGCCTTAACATGAGAGTGTTAGGCGGCAATATTATCCACTGCACATTTGCGACTGGGCAGATGGTGGTCGCCGTGTGCGCCTGGGCCATGCCCTACTGGAGGACCTTCACGTTTGCCATCTTCGCTCCATCCATGCTCTTTATTTTCTATGGCTTCTTTGTTGAAGAGAGTGTGCGCTGGCTCATAGCTAAAGGAAGGAGGGATGAAGCAGTTAGGATAATTCTTAAAATGGCGAAGATCAATAGGGTGACACTTTTACCCAATACACTTAACAAGTTAACTCCACCACCAGCTAAGCCAGAATTTAGTAATAAAAGAGAAAGAAAGAGACCTTTTCCCGAATCAAAGCCCGAGACAGCTTCTCTGCTCACTCAAGTGTTACGGTCCAGGATCATCCTGCTCCGGATGTTTGTAGTTTCTTTCTGGTGGATATCGGTGACGATGATCTACTACGGACTGACCATAAACGCAGTATCACTGATGGGCAACAAGTACGTTAACTTTGTGTTGACGGCACTCGTGGAGATACCCGGCTCTATGATTGGTTACCTCACGCTTAACCGATTTGGAAGGAAGAGTTCAATCATGACAAGTTTTTTTGTCTGTGGAATATCGCTCCTAGTACTACCTGCTGTCAGCAACCGTAAGTAAGTGACTCGACAGAGAAACACAAATTTGAATAAAAAACCGCGTAGTTCATAAAAGGGGAAAAATACGCAGACACCAAGCGGCAGCGCACGTAGGTCGTATGCATTATAAAAAGTCGCAGGGCTTGAAAACGTTACCAATTCACATTAAAAGTAACGTTAAGTAACGGTATTCCCGTAGAGATATCTAGATATCGGTACGATTTGGTAGCGTTACTTAGTAGCATAAAATAATACTAACGTTAAAAATTGTGGTAAAAATTACCGGTATTTTTAATTTTATTGTAAAAATAGCCAAGTATATTCACAAGAACAAGCACAACACAGAATAGCAAAGAGATTACCTATTATACACGCAAATAGTCGTACGGCACAGTCTTAGCCTCGATGCAGTCTGAAATTTTTAACGATATCCAGAGCGACGGTAACAAAACTAAATCTTAACGATAAAGTTTTCGATAGCGTAGATTTTAACGTTACGTATGTTTAACGGTAAAATGTGCCAGATATAACGTTAAATATTATAACGTTATTTAATGGTTAACTATATCTGCATCAGAACGCTGTAACGATACCATATTTTTAACGGTATTTCAAGCCCTGAAAAGTCTTTCTTTATGGCAGGCGACTGCGTGTACCTAGTACCAACTTTAATAATTGACGTTTCCTAGGGTTGTCTGACCCTTTGTTAATATTTATGAATATATACTTTTATATTTTTTCACAATAATTGAATAAGGGGGAAAAGAGTTCCCGGAAGAACTTGGAGGAGGCCTTTGCCCAGGAGGGCCACAGCTAAGGGTAATACAAAAAAATAAATCAGTTTGTTATTCTTAATGAATCTTAATTTATTTAGCGCACTACGTGGCCATGACCACGACTACTCGCAAGATCGGCCACAATCTTCATCTCCAACGAGTTCAAACAAATGTTATTTGACATGAGTATCAATATTTCAGCAACTCTGATCATAACGTTGACGCTGGTGGGCAAGATGATGATCAGCCTGATCTTCTGCGGCATCTACATCTACACCATCGAGCTGTTCCCGACTCAGGGGCGCCACATGATGATGGGGTTCTGCTCCATGACAGGGCGCATCGGCTCCATGATCGCGCCACAGACGCCTCTGTTGGTTGGTCGGTCTATTATACCTTCATCATTTATTAATCAATAGCTTTTGCCAGCGGTTTAGCTCGCGTTGTGGGTTTAATAACCTTTACAAGCGTGCGTATAACTCCAAAGCATTTATTTTATTTAAAATATTCACGGGCACTTTTGAATTATCAATCGGTCAGTTAGTCAGAAAGTTGAAGGTAGTTGCCCGATCCAAAAACCTCTATGGAGAAGAACAGGTAAGAAACTCCATGAACACTCTTACCTACCAAGATAGTACATAATCCTGAGTTCGTGCTTCTAATGTGAAATCAATATAAAATAAAAACATTCAAAATAAAATAAAGATTAAAGATACAACTTAATATAGAAGAGTATAGGAACGCGTATGGAATAAACAAACAAAGAATCATTGAGAAACTGTGTATTTCTCAATGACAAATTTGTAGGTAGTCCAAACTGTTATGGGTGAACGAGGAAAGGCCGTTAGTTGGGTACCGGTGCCGCGATTGCAAAGAAAAATTGGAAATAGACCAATGACCTAACGCGCAGGCGCAGGTTGCGGGAGACTCAGGACAGATCGTTGTGGTGATGCTTGTGGGAGGCCTATGCTCAGCTGTGGACGTCTTTCAGCTGAATACTGATGATGATGTCAAAATATGTTGAATGTGTTGTGTGTAGATGTTGTACATGAAGTCGCTGCCGTATCTGCTGTTTGGCACGATGGCCGGCTGCGCGGGGATGCTTATGCTGCTCACGCCGGAGACGCTGCACATGAAGCTGCCCGACACTATCGCGCAGGCTGAACAGATGAGCTTGGCGGCCCGCACCCGAAAGACAACCAACATCATCGTCAATCCAACAGTTCACACGCATTAATAAGTACGGCACACACGTTATGAGTGAAATAAGACGATCCTCTACCAAGTCAAGCTTTTTCCAAACTGCCATAGGACTTTATTTTGTTTGCTTCGTGAGAAGTCCTCATGGCTACACTCCGTCTGCAGGAATGTTATGTCGGACTTCTACCGACTAAACCCCACGGTTCCTAACACTACCATAAGGCGGCGGCCTAGCAGACTCGTACATTCTCGCGGCTTCGCCCGCGTGGACCCAAACTGTTTTCTAAAATAATAACCTATACTTCTTATAAGATGAGCTATCTGCCAGTAAAACTCCCTTCAAAATCGTTCAAGCCGATTCTGAGATTAGCCAAACCAAACATACAGAAAGACAAAAATTATAAAAATGTTTTTTTTAATTATATATATTTACACTTTCATATGCATTTAGTAAAAACAAATTATTTAAAAAACAAAAACCCGAATGCAAAACCTATACCTAACCGAAAAGAGAAAAACAAGCATTGAACTTTGTTTTTTGTAACGTATTGCAGGCCCACAAACAAAAGTTACACCATATATCAGGTTTGTCCCCGACTGCAATACCTTACAAAAAACAAAGTTCAATGCTTGTTTTTCTCTTTTCGGTTAAAGGTTATTGCAGTCGGGTTTTTTGTTTTTTAAGTAATTTGTTTTATTTCAAGCCTTTTAGTTTTATTAATATATATATTTGGAATTAACTCATTACTAGCTTTTATTTAATACCAATATTGTTGTAATTTATTTAAAAAAAACATTCCCCTACTTTTTTAGTTCTTGTAGACGAAATATATAAAAAAAATAACCTATGTCACTCCCACAATTAAGACGAACCTAACGACACCTCGTATGTTAAAATCCATCAAGCCGTTTAGGCTACAGCGTGCCAAAGAAATAGACATACATACAAACATACATACTCTCGAAAAATAGTACCCTCCTTCTGGGGCAGTCGGGTAAAAAGCTGTTTGTTTTAAATTACAAATAAACATTTAAATTTTATTTATTTCTATGTATGTAAATGTATAGATGTATAGATATTGAAGATTTTACTCCTTAATTACTGTTTGTTTGATTGCTACTGCTGTAACTGCTTATAACTAATTACGTGTAGGTCAGCCTTACTCAATACTCATTTTTAAGAGTACCTACCTAGTATGTCACTACGTAGATTAGCAGTGATTTTAGGACAAGCATTATGTTTATAGATAAGCTTACTTTTTACTGTTTTGTGTCAAGTCTTCCGAGTTCTGTAACTCCTGCTCAATGAACGCTTTGCAATACTAATAAAACTACGATTTATCGATTCAATAACTGACAAGAGTATATACAGGCTGCCCGGAATATTGACGTCCAAATAAAACATTTTTATTTTTCCTGGTTTCCTTTATCAATACTGAACCTACCCCTAAGTTATGGCACGCAATTTCTTTAACACCGTGTTATACACAGTGTGTCCGGACATGCACTAGCGATATTCTAAATACTTAAATATAAACTATTTTAAAGTACAATTTTAATGTTTTTTTTTTAGCTATTTTTTATTTTGCCCTATTTAGGGTTCCGACAATTGCCTTGCAAAAAGCACAAAGCTTGCGCATTCGCTATATTCAAAAAACAATAACTCTTAAAGTATTAGACATACAGTTGTGAATTTTATGATGTATTGTAGCTTTTCTGAAAATCTGTCGAGCTAGTAAAAAAATAAAAAAAGTTGTAGGAGGGTTTTTGCAGTAATTAACAATTATTGGTTGAATTGCATTATTTTTCATACTTTTTTTCGACTTTCACATTTTTTTTCAAAAGTTATGGAATTGTGACCACATTGCTTTGTATTTCAGACGGTAGACAATATTTTAATTAATGCCTTTCGAATAAGGCGATTTTTATGTCAATATCACTAAAACTTTCAGAGATATGTTTTTTTGTAGAGAATATTTCAACAAGAAAACAAAATGGCTGCCACATAGTGGGGAAGTGTATTGAATCCAAGCTTAGAGTGTAATTGTACTTTAAAATAGTTTATATTTAAGTATTTAGAATATCGCTAGTCCATATCCGGACACACTGTGTAGTATATATTATGTCACATTTATTGACATTTCTATGTAAATAAACCAAAATAATCGTGACCTTGAAATGTATACTGCTGTCATCGAAGTTACAGGTGTGTTTTTATTTATTTTCTCAGTGAGAAGCACGTGTGACTACCTCCTATTAGAGGTCCGGTCGTTATCACTGCCATTTCTTATATCATATCATTGTTGGTGTAATCTGTCAACTCTCTTTTAAATGAATGACTAATGAGTAGGTACCTATGATGTGAACCAAGGATTTCTATAATCTCCACTTATTTCACGTTTGACCATGACGTTTCAACAGCAGATTAGGTACATTCGATTTCTTGATAATCTGTTCAGTTGATAGTCGCAAAGTCCTCAGTGCAGCGACACTTGGTGATACCTGTGTTTGGCTGCGTAAGGGCACCGCGACACCGACGCGAGATAATAGCCGGCGCGCGCGCCACACGGTTGGTGGCAGTGACGGACGAGTGTCGTGGAGTGACTCGAGAGTAGTCGTGAGCCCTCGTGAATATTCGTGAGTCGTCGTGTACCTCCACCATGACGGTTACTGTGGACTTGGACGCCGTTCTCCTGGAACTGGGCCAGTTCGGCCGCTACCAGATCCGGAACTACTGCTTCATTCTGGTGGTGATCCTGATGAGTGCCGTCTATAACAGTCAGTACATCTTTGCTGCTGGAGAAGTTCCATACAGGTAGGACTTACGAGTACTTGGTCTAGGCTTTAGGACTTATAGGGGTATCGTACACAGACGAGCACATGAGGGTTGTAAGCTAGCTTATAAATGAATGCCTCCAAGAGGAAGGACGAGAAAGTAGTAACAATTCTCGGGCCTACATCTCGCTTTTCAGATTGCCTACTTTCTTCGTATTGTTAGAACAGTGAAAATCGTAAAGGCTTTCATGTTTCTAAATTGCCTGAAACCAACCAATGTCGTGAGATAAATCAAGACAATGTAACTACCTACATTGATGTACCTACAATGCTGCCTTTTGGGCACTTTTCCTGCTGACAGCGATGCGGACGAATTTTTAACCGACTTCTTCTAAAGGAGGAGGTTCTCAATTTGTCTGTATGTTATTTTTGTTGTTTTTGTGTGTATGTTACGCGATTACTCCGCCAATTATGAATCGATTTTGATGATTCTTTTTTGTATGGTAGGTCATGCTTCAGATGTGTGGTCCCATATAAATTTTATCAACTTTGCTTGCACAGTTTTTGAGTTAGCTTCAATAATTACGTATTTTTCCCACTTAGTCTACGTAGACGATATTTTATTTGACTCCTTCACTGTTATTTACATGGCAGGTAATGGTATTCGAATTTGTGTGGGGTAGGTACCACAACTAAAAAGTGAAAAATTTAAACTTTTTATATACTTATTTGTATATATTATTATTATTTTAGTGGTAGATGTATAATAATGTTTATTATTGAATTACTGTAGAAAAAATAAATAAGTTATTGATGAATAATTATAATTGATGTAATATTGTAAGATATCATTTTTAAAATGAATGTGAAGAAAGATACAAACAACAACAAATAAACACACAAATGACAAATGATGACAAACACACATAAATTTTAATGATAGACAAAATAAATTAATTACTGTAAGTATCTATGTTCTAGTATTCCTCGTACGTAGGTACCTACGTACGTACGACCTATTATTACCAGTTAATTGAAATTGCTGCATATTTAATTTTTTATCATTGGCTTAGAAATGCCTAGTAATCCAGGGACCTTAATTACGATAACGTTAAGATACGTAGATTTTAAATTATTTTCAACACACTTGCTCGTAAAGTGGCTCTTATTGAACCGCTTTTAGGTTCATAATGCAATGTATTAATGAGGCGTCCTATTACGTTATATTACCGCACTAGTGCGGTAATGTGCACCACAGATAACTATTTACTCGTAGGAGTAATAACATGGCAGTAGGTATGGAAATAGTAAGTCCTATCATGCTGACTTTAGTGAAACTACCATAAGCAAACCACGGGCGTTTAGTTACGGAAAAAAAATCCCATTGGCAGGTCAGTGTGGGATACTATACATGGAATTAGTATGAACTATCCTTTATGAATAAATGAGCTTTCTCTATTTTCACAAAAGCAGAGATTTGCACTTTTTAAATTTCATCAAAGAGACTTCATGCCTTTTTATGCCTTCTGTGTTAATAAGTAAAATATTATAAATGAAGATTATATTTTATGAAATAATTTATATATTTTTCACAAGGTACGTATTTAGTTTATTAATGTTTTGAACATTTATGTTTATTACCTTATAGTAAACATTTTTTTTTTGCTAAATGTTTACTTAATTTGCTAATTCAAAAAATTGCCTTGTGTTTATTAAATTTCGAATATAGGGTGTTTAGCGGTTTTGCCAGTGCTTTTATTTACACCTGCGGAAAAACAAAACCAGCGCGCCATTTCCCATAAATATTTGTTAACGTTTTCGTTGTGTAGTTAATTATTATCATGAATACGAAATCTAATCACAGAAATAGTGGTTTAGTCACACCAATCAAAGTTGAAAAGTTTTTAATATAAAAGAAGCTACAGATTCAATACCCAGCAATAAAGGTCAGTTGAACGTTATATATCTAAATGTATTATCTCTATACCTAATTACGTTATATTCTTACAACAAGTCTGTTTTTTCCTCGCAAGTAAAACGTTATATGCAACGGGTGTGCATTGATCATTACACTCTCGGCTATCTTATCGCGCTGGCCTGCGGCTCGCGCGTATAATACCGCCACAAATGTAATGTCCAATACTGCACACTGGTATCACAATGTACTATTATCTTAAACTTGTACGCAATATTTCGGACAATATCATGATAACCATCGAATGGTAGTTACTTACTTATCAGCTGCGGGCGCTTATTTGGAACTGAAGCAACTAGGATTATTACAATCAATGTAATTGTCTGTAATAAGTAATAACACTGGTGTGTTAGTTTTGCTGAACCGGAACGGTTGGCACTATAGATAGGCCATTTTACCATATGTGTCGTAAGGGTAGCCTAAGGCATCCCAGCATCATATTAGGTTGCAGAATCCTCTCGTCTGCTGTATATAAAACCAGTTGGCATTTTTTTTTTTTTATAGTTTTTTATTTTCCGAAAATAACAATAGGTAGGTATGCATGCCATAAGATAATGATCAATGCACACGCGTTTCATACGACATTTTTCAAGTTCAACACACTTGCGAGGAAATAAACAAGACTTGTTGTAAGAACATAAGCTACAATAACGTAAGTATATGCTAGGTTCTCATTGGTCTCTAACTCGCACTAAGCTCAAGAAATATCGGCAGGGACCAATAGAATGTGATATTACAAAAACGTTGAAAATGAATCGGTACAATAACTTACTTTACTTCTTACTCTTACACAACTGCGATAATACAAATTAGGTAAATTTTTGCACCCTACATACCTGCTTACTTTAAAGTAGTAGCTAAATTCTTTATTGGAGTTGGGTTACAAAAATGCGAAACCTGACTCCAGAGTTAGGTTAGATTACCTGAATTTCAGGAGCCAGTGACTTCTTTCGGTGAAGTTACAATTTCAGGAGCCAGTGACTTCTTTCGGTGAAGTTACAATTTCAGGAGCCAGTGACTTCTTTCGGTGAAGTTACAATTTCAGGAGCCAGTGACTTCTTTCGCTGAAGTTACAATTTCAGGAGCCAGTGACTTCTTTCGGTGAAGTTACAATTTCAGGAGCCAGTGACTTCTTTCGCTGAAGTTACAATTTCAGGAGCCAGTGACTTCTTTCGGTGAAGTTACAATTTCAGGAGCCAGTGACTTCTTTCGGTGAAGTTACAATTTCAGGAGCCAGTGACTTCTTCCGGTGAAGTTACAATTTCAGGAGCCAGTGAGTTCTTCCGGTGAAGTTACAATTTAGCAACTTTTATGGGCATCCTATGTCATTGCCGAATTTCTTCAGATTTTTTCGTTTACAGAGGAAGGAAGGAAGTCTCCACATCAGAGCGGAAGATTGATAACAAGGTTCATTAGTGTGTCATAGATGAATGGGATAATGTTTGACGCACTCTAGAGGAATATTAATTAGTTCTGGCGACGCTGCGCCTGCATCGGACAAGGAAAGGTCAAACATTTAAATAAATGGCTATAAAAAGCATAAGCAAAGGTTATTTTGGAAATTAAATATTAACAGAATGACGTTATGGTGAGTTATTTTCATTGTGTTGGGGTTTGATTTTTATGAATTTTGTAATGATGTGTAAAAATCGCACTGCAACCGGCTCCAACGATACTGTAGTTTTATCAAGCTTGGATATCGATTCCTGAGGTTCCTGATTCTGTAATTATGAATAAATCACGGATTCCAGCTGCGACAGAGAATTTTCAAATGGAAGAAACCAATAATTACATTTCGCACGACCCGGGATTCGAATACAGGATCCCAGCAATCGCGTTTGCGGCCACAAGTCCATCAGTCCCTCTAAATAAATATTACTTAATTTAGAACTTTGCAAACTTTTTGTCCGAACAATACCTTTGTTGATCTAGTGGTCGCAACCGCTTCTGTTGAGCATGAGCTCCTATGGGTTCGACTCCCGGGTCGGGTAAAGTATTAAAACGGGCTCGCCCTGTATTACATGGGACTTTAACTGGGGAAACGTCGCTGTACTAAAGGTACACCTCTGCCTGTCCCTTCGGGGAATACAGGCGGCATATTATGTTGTGATATTATGATCTTTGGCTAGGTAGGTACCTACTTTTGGACGGGAAGTACCTACCTGTCACAGTCTATACCTACAGTCGTAAGTAGGATCAAGGAAAGCCATTTGTACTCGTCATCAACATCAGGAAGAGATCCTACTCTTCCGTCGAGGGTCAGCAAGCGGCTGCACTGTTATCATCACGGTCCACTTCCGAGGACGAGTTCTGCGGTGGCGCACACTCGGTGACTTGATAAATAGATAATCATTACTGACGAGATTGTTCTCTAATTGAGCGGAACCTTTTTTGTTAAGTTCTTACTTTTTGTAGATACTCGGACTTGTTACGAGTATCTAGAAAATTTAATTGAGTAGCTTATTGAATGATAAGTAACTATTGTGTCCGTTTATTCCCCGTGGTCCCTTCGTGAAGTATAATGCTGCCAAATTAAAATGGTAGTCCCTCCCGTAGTCCCTGGAAGGTACCGTCGTCGCCTCCCTCCAAGAAATATAATGTTGCTGAATTTAAATTGTGCCTAAGTCAAGTCTTATATTTAAAAAAAAAAATTGTTTAATCGTACCATGTTGGATATCAAATGAAAGGGCTTAATGAGCACATTTCAAAAATATATATACGTATATTATAACCCCAAAAGAATTAAAAAAAACAAATATTATTTGTCTGTCTGTGGTGTCTTGTCAACTACGACTAAAAGGTACAAACAAAACACCACAGACAGACAAATTAAAAATCCGGTAACGGTGTGGTAACTGCCGCGACTTACGAGTTGTAGGTTCGAACCCAGATACTGAGTCGCTTTACTTTGTGTAAATTATTTCATCACCACTGCTCTCAATAAAGGAAAACATCATGAGGAAACCGGCATGTCCTAAAACCAAAAATTCGAAGACATGTGACATCTACCATCCCGCACTGGGCCCGCATGATGGATTACACTCCACTCCACACCAAGAGGAGGCCTGTGTCCCAGCAGTGGGAACATTAAAGGCTATGATTATGATGAAATGTAATTGTCATCCATTTACGACCGAAAGTCGACCCTTCCAGGTAATCTAGAACACAGTTATAGCTGTTACTAAAACACAGTTATAGCTGTTACTTCACTGGTTTTATTCTTCAATAGTTCTTGCTTGATGCATATTTTATTGGCAAACGTGATAAGGTTTACACGTGTACTACCTACGTAATTAATTGATTGCCCCAAGTTCATTGTGCTTTTAAGAGTCAATAAAATTAGGTATATCTCACAGGATTAATCTTTGAGTAACTATGGAACATTTTTGTGATTAATTACATGAAAGTACTTATAAGTCATGTATTTTTATTATTGGTGTGGTTTCAAGTGTACCTACCTAGGATTCTAATAAAGGACAGGTAGTTGAATGCTTGCTCAGCTCGGGGGCGTAAACCGGCCACATTAGCAATTCCTCTAAAAGCATTTCATTTCCTGAATCCCAGCTGTCATTAGCAATTCCTCTATTTGACATAAAATCAATTCATAATTTGTGGACCATTTTACGAATCTCCATAGAAAACTGTCAAACAGATTCGTCATCCTACTTGTTTATCTGCACGTTTTGTTTGTGCCTAAAGGATAATTACTAGGTAGGTTGGTACCTACCTAAAAAACCAGTGGTTTTACATGAACTTTTGCGGCTGTCTCTCATGGAAAGTTGATTTGGGCTGTCATTGGGCTGCGGATGGGAATCAAAAGACTCTCAATCCGAACTTGACAGTAGGAGGCTGTTGTCCCTTATCTTGGAACACGTGGAGTAACAGCTGAGAATTAAAACGGCTTATAGATTAGCAACAAACTTTAAATAATCGATCCAATAAAAATCAGTGAATTGATCAACCAATCCGCGTAAGAATTAACCTTGATTTATCGTAGAAATCGTAATCTTTGCATAACTGTGTACAGTTGACGAAGCGATCGTGGAAATAGAGCAGAGTGGCTTAATAACATTAAATTGGCCTTCCTGCGAAGTGGCCTATCTAGAGTAGGTACAAGTTTATTAACTGCAAGTGTCCCCAACACGGAATACTTATGCTTTATTATTTTAACTGACATATACAACGTCCTTGTTTGTCTGAGGGCGGGGCACTGACTAATGGTATCCATCAAAAACGGTAAAGGCGAATAACGTGAGGAAACCGGTATGTCCTAGAATCAAATATTCGAAGACAATGTGGGAACATGGCTGATGATGTAATAGTACCTACCTATGCATCATGTAGGTATTAATTTCGGATGACATGAGAATTCCGTGTTAGCAGCACAAAGTATTCACGTTCAGTGTATGAACAATGAACACGTGTGGGTATAATAAGCTGGGGGCTTAAAACGAGGTATTCCGTGAAGCACACCCATACGAAGCACACCTAAAGTATTCCACTTAGCACACCCGTAAGTGGGCTTCAAATAAAAATTTAAAATAATTAATTTCCTATTCCACGAAGCACACCTACGAATATCACTCGCATAGTGCGGATACTAAGAAATAAAAATGTCGATAGATGAAAATATTTATTATTTAAAACACTAACTTAAATATCTAACATCTTTCAGTTTCATTATACCTCGAAGTGCTGGGTGAGGTGCAGTATTTAATATGAGCGCGGGGAAGGGAGTGTCCCTTCTGTACGTAGTACTATTATGTATTCTGTGCTAATAGTCAACGCGTGCGCCCGCCACTGAATTCACGAGCCAACCCGAATTTACCCGAGCGTTTCCGGAACTTGTTTACATGCTTAGTTCTCATTACACTATCGCATATCACGACGTCTCGGGCTGAGTTTATGCAATTGTGCGCCGGTCTTCTTGTTATTGTTATTTTTTCTGTTTTTCGTGCAATTTATTCAAACAAAATAATGGAGCCGATGGCAGGTCCAAGTAGTAGAAATTTTAACCCATCTATTAATTACGTACTTGGCCGGAAGGGGACACAAGTGTTAGTGTATAATAACAAACAATATAATAAACACAAGATTTATAAAAACGGTAATGCCTTGTGGCGGTGTATTAAAAAAGGGTGTAATGGCTTACTCACATTAAGTAGCATGGAAGAAGTTGTTAAAATAAAGGAACATAAATGTTACATTACATAAATAACGTAAATGTTATGTAAAAGTAACATTAATATTTTTTGGACTTCGTAGCGTTTCAACCGTAAAAATGACTCTATGACATTATTCTCTGAACAGGTAGTGTTTTTACTATACCTCAGAACTATACATAAACTTTCATTATCAGGTTTTTAAATGTATGGGACGTGGGCATTGTTCTTTAACCTGTATGACCGCGCGCGGTACACCCGCGTACCAAAAACCATTGTAGTTACTTAAATGTCCTTGAAGAATTAGGTTAGTCTTTTAAATAATAAATATTTTCTTCTATCGACATTTTTATTTCTTAGTCCCCGCACTATGCGAGTGATATTCGTAGGTGTGCTTCGTGGAATAGGAAATTAATTATTTTAAATTTTTATTTGAAGCCCACCTACGGGTGTGCTAAGTGGAATACTTTAGGTTTGCTTCGTCTGGGTGTGCTTCGTTTGGGTGTGCTTCACGGAATACCTCCTTAAAACGGTCACTTTAGCAGAATCATGTTACGAAAATATTATGAATCATCGTAAAATGTCACAAACTGACAATTCATAATTTATCTGCGTGTAATTCTTATTACGAAATAATTCATCTGTTTGACAGTTTTCTATGGAGATTCGTAAAATGATCCAAAAATTATGAATTGTTTTTATGTCAAATTAGAGGAATTGCTAATGACAGCTGGGATTCAGGAAATGATCTGCTTTTTAGAGGAATTGCTAATGTGGCCGGTTTAGCGCACGCTACTGATAGGTACGTATCGTCCACGCCGCAACTGCCATTCAGTGGAAGACTCGATATTGTTCGATACTTCGTAATCTTGCTTTATGAACATGCGTGAGCCGAAGATAATGCAGACAATTTTGATGTCTGCCCGTTATTAATAACCCTTGTACATATTGGTTTTCTGCTGCTGTTTCCCGATTTATAATGATATTCCATAATCTATCGATACCTATAGGTACTATTCTAATCCATATCGTGAGTGCAATACCAAGGTCCTACTTTCCATTATGGAGATTACTTACGAGTATAGATATTTGAAGCCTCCCTAAGTCAAATTATAAAGTGAAAAGGTTCTGAGTAAAGATTTCTTTAGCATTTTTACCAAAATTGAATACTGTCTGGAGTACTTACTGGAGTTTTCGAACAAACTCCAGTAAGTACTCCTTGTGATCACCCGATAGCAATCTTCCGCCTTTTCATAGCTTTTAGGAAATGCATCATATCTTAATGCTTTGAAAGCAAACACAGTCAATAACTTCTTTATAGCTGTGCAAGGGGGAGGTCAGGGGCTTAAAACAGCCACTTTGGCAGAATCATAATAGGAAAATATTAAGAATCATCGTAAAATGTCACAAACTGACAATTTATAATATACGATCGGCGTGCGATTCATAATACGAACTCATCTGTTTGACAGTTTTCTATGGAGATTCGTAAAATGGTTCACACATTATCAATTGCTTTTTTGTTAACTAAAGGAATTTGCTAATGACAGCTGGAAATTCAGGAAATTAATCGCTTTTAGAGGAATTGCTAATGTGGACGTTTTGTGGCCCACAGAACGCCCTTACGTTATTTATGTAAATGTGGTTAAGGAAAGTCATCGTCTGTGGTCATTACAAGGAAATCTAGGTTTTTACAAGGCGATTTAAATCCTTGAAACTGAGTTGGCTATGTAAGTAGTAATTTAACGCAGGTATGTACGTGTAACTACTTATGTTACCTTAATACAGAAACCATTCTGTATTAAGGTAACAAAGTAGAACTTCCATTTTCTCCTCCTAGATTGGCTTGCGAATGTAGCTGATGCTACATTGAAAAGATAAACCTATCAGCAAGGTTGGTTCAGGTCCAGTTGAGTCTTGGGTAATAGTATCGTTACTCATGGGCGCTCTTCTACTACATCCCCATGCTTTATTTAACTCACGGCAAAAGATTTCTTGTTAAACTTAAAGTAACAGGGCCAGCCCTTCCAGTGTACTGATTCTACAATAACATCAGTTATTGTTTTTTATTACACTAGTGTAGTTTTCTAAGATGTAAAAAATGGCATTGAATGCACAAGGAGTCAGTTCCTGTCTGCTAATAAACAGGACTCTGGATTGCCTAAGAGTATGTTTAACGAGTGCATCCTGTCCGTCCCTGCTGGCACATTGTTGTCCTGGCCGAGCTGTGTCTACAACCAGGTCACCAGTTCCTTGCTCTATATTTAGTACCAAATCTACATACCTACTGTCTTATTCTCCCTCTTTTTCTTCAGCTATCAGTAACGTATTCAGTTATTTTAGGGCATTCTATTTTTGAGCGATGCATTCTCTTCATTCGGAAATGGAAATTATTTGCATTTCAGTTAACATTCTGCATATTTCGGCTTCATAGGTAAAATACAGGCGAAACTTACGCTTTTATCGTAACTGAACTCTACTATTATTATGGTATCGGGAGCTGCAACAAGGCTGACGTGTTAAGAAGAAAATTGTAGGTACAGATCACATGAAACCTTTTTGATTTGACGGACATTTATGTAATTTTTGGCACCAATGTCGTGGCACAACTTGGTAGAGGCTTGGTAGGGGAGGGCCAACCATCATCTGCAATAGGCAGAGGCGATTGTAATAGTAACGTAAAAAGTTTAAGATAAAATCAAAATCAAAAGTCATTTATTCAAACTAGGCTGAGAATCAGCACTTTTCGAACGACAAAATTACATAAGACAGTCCCCCAAAACGCCCACCTTTCACCTATTAAATTACAAATATTACACATCTATAGATATGACAAAATAGAAAAGATAAAATTTACTAAAAACTCGTTTATTAGTCAACATAATATTGACATTGTTTTGGATACAGTAGTTACTGCTGATAAATATGTAGATAACGATGTTTCAAGACCATTTGTAAAAGGTTTGACAATGGTAATTGTGAAATGGGCTATTTATTTGGGTTAAGTAGCTTTTATGACCGCGTTGAAGAGCTCATGCCCAGTATCATGGCTGATTGATGAATTATATACGGGGGCTTAAGTAGAATTGAATTGATTTTACTGACTTTTGGTTGAAATTACTTAAGTGCGGAGGAAGGAAAACTTGATTTTTTCCCGGGAAAAATAGAGTCCTTATTCATTCGCCAGCTTCTTTACTTATCAATAGCAACAGAAAGCTGATCGACTATAGAAAAATCATCTCCATGAGAGCGCCCTAAACAGTCAGCCCCGCTTCTATCACATCCCTATCGGCTATTTTTTCAGCATAAAGGCCCGTCCAGACTGGCGCAATATCGCGGGCGTGACATGGTTTGTGCTGCCTGCCACGCCCGTGATATTGCACCAGTTTGCACGAGCCATAACTCTTGCCAAACGAGAGAAGCAGATACAAATGGTCACTTTTCCTAATACCTTGCGTACAAACTTCCGTCAGCTGACAGGCAAACTAGCCACTCAATCCTTTGTTATCGTGACCCAGACAAACTGATATAATGAGTTTTAACGATTTTCCTTGTCGACAGTAATTATTCTTCCGTACTTACTACAAGTAGGTACTACTACTTGCTACAATGTTTCTTGAGTAAATAATGAAAGAGAGGTGCCAGCGACTAGAGTGAGACGAAAACTTTTGTAATCTGATCAAAGGTTGCCTGTCTAGGTACTCGTTCTTCCTCATTACCATCGATCACTATTACGTACCTACATTTTGGCAGTGTTTCTCCCCTTGACGGCTTATGCAGGACTCAATCTAATCCATCTATGTAATATTATAAATTCGAAAGTAACTCTGTCTGTCTGTCGGTCTATCTGTATGTTACCTTTTCACGCCTAAACCACTGACCGGATTTCGACAAAATTTGGCAAGAAGATAGATGGTATCTTGGGGAAGGACTTAGGCTACTTTTTGTTTCAAAAATAATCCTATAGGGGGTGATATATGGGATGAAAATTTGTATAGGAAACCCAGCATTTCTTAAGTATCCCGGTAGTACGTTCCCATGGGACGATATACGACATCCACGCGGGCGAAGCCGCGGGCAAAAGCTAGTTCATAATATAAAGAGGTAAAATTCTATGTCAGTTTGTTTCACTCAAGTAAGCTACACTACCTACTGCCGAATGCCATGGGTTATGTTTCTTCCACACGGGCGTACCTAGTGGTCGGCAGAAGCGAGTGTTTCAATAAAATAAACGTAGTCAAAACCGCAATATTGCTGTAACTAAAAGTATCCTCACGTGTCTTTATGTCAAAATAAAGTAGGTATTAAATAGCAGCAGTATCATTTAATGGGCCTATTGTACGTTAATTTGTTTGTCCTTCTATCGTGCATCGGCCAGCCGTAGCCGGCTTCCTTATATAATCCTTTGCCAGGACAATGGTTGCTATAGAATGATCCTAAGTAGGTAATTCATCTTCTATGCTATCGCTGTGGCGAGTGCACATTATTGATGAATGATAAACAGTCCGTATTTTTAACAAATAACTGACAGTTTTATTTATGGAGAAACCAGAAATGCAAGCGCATAATTTGCAATTTCTTTATGTTTCACAAAACAGATTTTAGATATTATACTATGTCCCTGTTGTGTGTAACATAGGAGATTTTTGTTAGTACCGAGATTTGTGTACGTTGTTATAATTGGTAGGTTACTATCACTACAAAAAAAAGTCCTCCGCCGCGTCTGTCTGTCGGTCTGTTCGCGGTAAACCCAAAAACGATTGCACCGATTTTCCTGCTGTTTTCACCAATGGATAGTATTTCTTGTGGAAGGAACATACCTGTAGGTATGTTCTTTATATGTCTTTGTATGGCTAGTTTTTGCATAGACGTTCTGTTATATTTAGCTAATCAACTTATTTTCTTTAGGTTTGATAACTTCTATGTCTATAGTTTTAATGTTGGCTTGCTGATAAAAACTAGCCAGGTAAAATTTTCAGCTTCAATTCATCCTAAGTGCTTTGTGTAAATAATTCGACTATTCAATGAAGTTATATTTTTAAATAGCAAACATTGTTATAGCAGAAAAAACAAGAAATTTTGTTTAAAATTTATTTTAGAATGTTGTAGGTATGTTCTTTATATATTTCAGGATTATCTATAGAACTTGGCACCCATTTAGATTTCAATTCTTTTGTCGGCGAAGTCGACAACCACAATATTGAATTTGGCTCCCATTTCACATTTATGTTTTTGATTGGATAAAATTGTCGTCAGTAGTTTTCGAAATAAAACATGCTTTAATTAACAGACACTACAATATTAACATTGAATGTGTTGACTTAGTTATTGCATGAGTAAATGGATTCTAATGAACAAATTCCTGATTGCTATATTTATTTTTTATTTTTAAACAAAGTAAAGATCTTTGTTTAAATAAAAGTGTATAGGTACGTAAGATAGTAACGACACATATTTGCTCCGACAGTGCTAATGTTGCCGGGGACAGCTAATCATAAATCATACCTATACTCCATTTGAAATAAGATTAGACATTTAAATAAACCTTTTTTACAGTCCGTTCAACCAATTATGACTTCTATTGCGTTGGTGGCATGACAAATGGCAGCTGCAGTAGACAGTTGGTATTGTGTAACCTTTTTTCTTTTAATGCCATCTTTATGCCTACGGTATAGAAGACAAAATCGGTTGAACGGACTGTAAAAAGGTTTGTTTAAATGTCTAATCTTATTTCAAATGGAGTATAAATTATAAGATAGTAAAATTAAACTTTTATAAATTAAATAAATTCGCGGGCATTGATAACAATCACAAGAGAGTTATGTACCCAGTATCTTACAATCTAAACGTCGCGACGCTGAGGGAAGATACATACCTAATTATATCAATTAATTTAATTATATGTCATGGGCTTTGTTATAAACTCATAATCCTTGGGTTTTCATATGCGATACCCGTGGCTGTTAACATTATATTATATTATACTAGCTGCACCCCGCAGTTTCACCCGCGTAAGTCTCGATCCCGTGGGAATATCGGGATAAAAAGTATCCTATGTGTTAATCCAGGTCATAAACTATCTGTTTGCCAAATTTCATCCAAATCCATTCTGCCGTTTTTGCGTGATTGAGTAACAAACATCCAAACATCCAAACACACAAACACATAAACACACAAATTTTCACATTTATAATATTAGTAGGATTAGTAGGATATTAGTAGGATAGTAGGATATTCACAAAAGACTAGAGACAAGGTTGGTAGGTAAATATCGCTGATACGTAGATACATTAGTATTGTGCAGTGGTACTAATTTAAGTACGTTTAAACCTATTGGTATCACTTGTTCAAATTGAAGAGACGATGTAAAAAATATACTTGCCTTTGCTTTATAAACGCTCTGCATTCACTATCTCCAGTAATTAACATGGATGCACTATTAATTGCTTATTATGGTATAGTAGAATCGCACTTACGTTACGGTGTAATATTCTGGGGAAATTCAACCGAAAGAGAAACAGTTTTTAAAGCCCAGAAAAGATGCTTACGGGCTATGTTTAAGCTTAAATCCACTGATAGTTGCATGCCATACTTTAAACAACACAAAATATTAACACTTCCTAGCTTGTACATAATGGAGGTAGCTGTGTTTGTGAAGTCAAACCCAAATCGTTTTAAACGTCTAGCCGACGTAGTCCCACGTAATAGACGCGACAATAACCAAGTATGCTCCCATCCCGCCAAAACGGCACTACTGCGCAAGAGTGTCTATTGCATGGGTCCGGTTATTTATAATAAATTACCTAAGCAATGGAAAGAACTACCATTAACAATATTCAAAACTAGGCTTAAACGCTTTTTAACGCATAAAGCATATTATAATATCAGCGAATTCCTTACGGAGAAAGAATTTGTTTGTTCTCCAAATTGATTTGGTTTATTTTATTTTTATATTTGTTTACTCTACCTACTACTCTACTTTTAAATATTGACATTTGTTTTGAATTGTGCCTTGATTAAAATTAATTTAAATTTTTGACATTGTGATTTCTTAATTTTATTATTTATTTGTCTACTGAGACTAATTTTGTACGCCATAATGGCAAAACATGTAAGTACTCAATAACAAGACTTGTAAGGCTGTAATCATCATATTCACTAAAACTGTAATTAAATTCATTTTTGTAGTGGTTCTCTTCAATGTATCATAATATGATTGCCTTTGTTGTTGTTTTAGCGTGAAACTCTTATTTAAGTTTTGCATGCCTGTCGGTAAGATATGGCTGAACCTATCTATTTAAAAATTATCACCTTTTACTGTACCCATATTTGCAAAATAAACGACTTACTTACTTACTTACTTACTTAAACGTGTTTTCAAGGACACGATGCAGGTAACAAAATTCATGGTTTTGCATAGGTACAATTAATTCTACCTACCTATATTTTTTGAACTCACAAATACTTGTACGTACCTACTTGATCGAAGGAGTTCCTGATGGCTCACATCGTCGGGTAAAACATAGTACATTATTCATTGTCTTTCATGACGGGTAGTAATAAAAGTACCAAAAAAATATTTTTTGGAGTATTTTTGAGCATTTTCTGAGGGTTCTAGTGCTTCTACAGATAATGTATCATCAAAACGGAAAACATAGGGCATAGAACTAGTTGATATTTATTTTACTGTAAAAAATAATTGCTCTAAGGTCATAAACCAGAGAGAAAACAAGCGAGAGCGTTTGTATGGAGAGGGGACCGACCCTATTTCCTCTTTAGAAAATTATTACTTTAGCAGTACATAATTATGTATTCGGAATTTTGTTTTCTTTTTCGGTAATTCATTTGAATACAGCAGCGCTTAAATAGTATTACGGTCAACCACAGATCGCTGGCAGTTATTTTGTTTTTCGGAAGCTTTATTATTTCCCTTTTAGTTTGACCCCACCTTTTAAGAAGACAATGAAAATTAAATACTCTGTAGCTGTTTCCCTAATATAAACCTTCACAATAAATACCTAGGTATCAAGGATTTGTTGATAAACAGCTGCTGGTTAGATTCTTGGCAAAATCACACTGTCGCCACAGAGAGCTGGATCTAATTAATATCTTCTAGGGATGGACCCGAAATGTTTTGAACTGAATAAGAAATTCGACCTAACATTAGGTTAGAATAAAAAGTTCAGCCAAACTTCGATTTTTTCACTAGGAAATGTATACGAACAAAACGTAGCAGACACCTGCTAGATAATGGAGCATCCTTGGTGTTTTTGCACTATAACAGGAGGCTAAAAACGGTCACATTAGCAGGTTTTTTTTTTATATTTTCTGCCCTCGATAAAATTAAGCATAGATTCCCTCATTTCGATATGTGCACATTATGAAGAATCAAACTGTATTAGCAGAATCATAATGTACTCAATTCAATTCATATTCTAATCGTATTTGGTGTAAATATTGCTGCATGAAAATGACGTACTTAACTAATAAAAGGACCGTAATTTAAATTAATTAATTTTAAATTTATATTATACTTCGTTACTGGGTTGTGGAGGTCAGATAGGCAGTCGCTCCATGTAAAATACTGGTATTCGGCTGCATCCGGTTAGACTGGAAGCCGGCTCCAACACAGTTGGGAAAAGGCTAGGCAGATGATGACTTCAATAAAGCAATTCAAAATTTGTAGACCATTTTATGAATCTCCGTACAAAACTGTCAAACAGATGAATGGCGTTATATGAATTGCACGCAACTAATATTATGAATTGTCAGTTTGTGACATTTTACGATGGTTCATAATATTAACTTATTATGATTCTGCCAAAGTGACCGTTTTAGGTCCCCAGGGGCCGAATACCGAAGTTAGGTTGAAACCGCCGTTTGGTTGTATTGAATGCGAAACGACATCCCAAAAACATTTAAATACATTATAATATCTTAAATCTCTTTGACATACCCCAAAATTGTATTTTCCAGATGTCAAGTACCAGAATGCGAGTCTTCTCCTCCGGAATTCATCACTGGCAATTGGGACTCCTGGGCCCTGCCAGATGCTGGAGGCCGCTGCGAGCGCCTGGTGCCCTTGGCACAGGAGTGCGCCCCCTCCAGCTTCAGCGCCAACGAGACCAAGCGCTGCAACTCTTGGGTCTATGAGAACCACAACACTATCGTTGCCGAGGTGGGTCGCATAATCATAATAATAATGGATGTAGCCAGTCTCATTAATGACCTTGTGTCTTCTGACCGCATGTGTGAGCGTATGAATGAGTTCAGTATAATTTTTAGGACTGTTGGATTGTATATGTACGTTTTATAACTTCTGCACGTGTCCCTTTACAGAAATGTATAATTATGCTACTTGAAATGATCTCTCTGTAGATAGGCTTCAAGTATCAAACTTGCGTAGAAAGGTAAGTAGATACTTACTAAGAAGGTTGTTTGTAAGGTACTGTTAGTAAGATATCTACAGAGTCGGAACTAGCCACTAAGCGAGTGCGTGTGCTGCACACACTTCAATAACAAAACTCCTTGATTACATGAATAAGATAATGTGAGATAGAGTTAGGTGGTTGCCACTTTTATCGGCTCGATGAACACAACTCGGCAAGGTCACACCGTCCCTTTTAAAGATAACATTATGCCAAATTGCGATAATCGAACCGATCGATAAGTTGGTCACCTATCTCTAAATTAGATGCTACTGGATACCAATCTAGATTCATCTGGTTCTCTCTAGATCAAAGCCGCTATAGTTTCGGAACGACTATTTGAATGAGTATATACAGACTGCACTGAGTCTGCGTTTGTATTTCAGTTTCAAACTGGAATTCAGTAACGCAATTTTTTTTTCAAGTCTCCCGTTTGCCAAGTATCTCACCAGATGTCAAGCGATGATGCTGTCCACAATGATGCAGGCTTGTCTCGAGTAACCTATTTACTCTAACTCGAAGACTCTTAGTTTGTACCTACCGGGAAACACTAATCAATGAGTTCCACTCATTTAATCAGTACCTTCCTACCTCAATTATAATGTTTGAATGTTTCAGTTCGACCTGGCGTGCCAGGAGTGGAAGCGCACGCTGGTGGGCACTATTCACGTCGCAGGTGTATTCGGGGCACTACCCGTTACTGCCTACATATCAGACACGTTAGTTTCTAGTACTAAAATAACTAATTTTGCGATAAACCATCAGCGGCAGTTTTGGCGTAAAATATTAAAATAAGCTTCCACAAAGCTTATTGATGAATCTAATCGAATTTTTTAATGAACATGAAGATGCTGTTATTTCGCGGGTTCGTATCCTGAGTCTTTGCATTATGTTAATCTCGTCTAGTTCGTTCCATCTCGACAGGACACATAAGAGATAGTCTTGGTTATTGTTTACTGGTAGCCCATAGGTTGGCTATTATACTAGCTACAAACGAATCCTCCTGTTCCCCCAGGTACGGCCGCCGCACGGCGCTGGTGATCACGGCGGTGTCTCCCGCAGTGGTAGGCGTCATCCGAGCCTTCTCCAACTCTTACATCATGTACCTGTGCTTCGAGTTCTTGGACGCCTTCGTGGGGGCCGGCGTCTATACTACTGCCTTCATTCTAGGTGAATTGTTTGATGAATAAGATCATTGTAGGCTGCAACACTAGAATTTAAAAAGTAGTAATATTATTTTGACAGTAAATCGATCCTCAATGTGAGTACCTATAGTTGGTTCTAG
Source organism: Lithophane leautieri (assembly GCA_949152455.1). Classification (NCBI taxonomy): domain Eukaryota; kingdom Metazoa; phylum Arthropoda; class Insecta; order Lepidoptera; family Noctuidae; genus Lithophane; species Lithophane leautieri. The sequence goes on along the minus strand of OX424469.1, from coordinate 965,543 downwards.
GTGTGTTCTGTTTTCGTAGACGGTTCCTATGAAAAGTCGTCATGTGTATTAAATATTGCAGAGCAATCAGACACAGATACGGATTTTGGGAGATTTAAATCTGTACTTTCCGGAAGGAACTAACAGAGCAGTGACTAACAATCTTTCATTTTCATTATTATTTTACAGCTCTCGAGATGGTAGGCTTAGACAAGCGAGTGCTGGGCGGCAACCTGATCTCCAGCACATTCGCTCTGGGGCAGGTGGTTACCGCCGGGGTGGCTTGGCTGGTCCCTTACTGGAGAACTTATACCCTAGTCCTCTACGCACCCTCAGTCATCTTCATCACATACTACTGGCTTATAGAAGAGAGTGTCCGCTGGCTGCTTAGTAAAGGAAGAAATAAGGAAGCTGCTAGGATTATCTTTAAAGCTGCAAAGATGAACAGAAAGAAACTGTCTTCGGATACCATTAAACTGTTGACTGAACAACCTGAAGAAAATAAACTTCCCCATACAGATGATAAAGCTCCAATAGAGGAGGATAAAAGATCTATTCTAATGCAAGTGTTAAGGTCAAGGACGATGATGTTCCGTCTACTTGTGTGCTCGTTCTGGTGGATTACCTTAACTTTCGTGTACTACGGACTGTCTATCAACTCGGTGTCTCTGGTGGGGAACAGCTACGTCAACTATATCCTGACGTCCCTGGTGGAGATCCCCGGCTACTGCCTCAGCGTGCTTACACTCGACAGGTTCGGCAGGAAGAGCTCCACTATGTCTGCGTTCATCGTTTGTGGATTGTCACTCGTAGCGATGCCTTTGGTGCCAATGTGTAAGTTTGCTTGTAATTTAAACAGGCATAATAATTTAACATGCTGTCGAAAGCACCCGTGCTCCCACTTAATGAAAAAATGCTTCAAACTTGAGATTTTAAAAATCAAAAAGTTTGGCTTTTAAAGAATGAGAATGTGTTATCATCGTAAAAGTTAATGATGGTTACGTTTGGAAATTCTGTACTTGTTTTTCCTCGATTATTAATTTTGAATATTCTTAATTGCAGCATTAGCGTGGCTGCAGACAACCCTGAACCTGCTGGGCAAGCTGTGCATCAGCATGGCTTTCAGCAGCATTTACATCTATACGGGAGAGCTGTTCCCTACGCAGGCGCGGCAAAGTCTACTCGGCGCCTGCTCCATGGCAGGCAGGATAGGAGCGCTCGTGGCGCCGCAGACTCCGCTACTGGTCGGTATTGTTCAGATAAGCAAATAATCTTTATCAGGTTGGAAAAAACAAGCAGTTCTACTGACATTGAGATTGGCATCTACCTACCTCTTTTCCCAGATGGCGTACATGGAGGCGCTCCCGTACCTGGTGTTCGGTGTGATGGCGGGTACGTCTGGTCTGCTGATGCTGCTGACGCCGGAGACGCTGAAGGCTCATCTACCTGACACCGTCGAACAGGCAGAAAATATAGACAAGAAGAAAATTGTCGCGGAGTAGAAGAACACACAGAAATCTTTTAGAATGTGAATCAATGGAGTTAGCATATTGAAGTTGCAGTTTCATCTGCCGATGTATTCTATAAAACCTCACCGTGAAAACTTAGGTGGTGTGAGCTTCAAGTGAGCTCTCAATAGTATAAATCCCTAGCATCAGGTGGAATGTCAGCTTATTTCAAGGTCACTTCACCTAAGTTTTCACGGCGAAAATTTTATAAAATTGGTAGACAAGAACTTTTTTTTTCCTTCAGCAATGCTACAATTGTCGGTTCCCTCTTGAAGCCATAGCGCGTGACTCTGCGACATGTTACCATACAAAACAAGTTCATGTTCATAATTTCTGCTTATTATTATTGAATAAACATTGTCTCCTCTAAACTGCTTATCATCGCGATATCCCACAAATATGTATAAAATGTGTACTTAATTAATGCACTTCATTATGAAAGTAGTTACTTGAATCGTTTACTGAATCGATTTCTGTCATTTTTAATATAATAACGTAGCTTACCTATTATCCCAAAAATTATGAAAACTACGTAAACTACAGTCACACTTCCGCTGTACATTCAAATCAAACCAAAATTAACGAAGTACATAAATACTGCGCTAGACTCATGTGTGTGACTGTTTGCGTGCGTAGATTAATTACTTAATGTGACCACAATTTTATCCCACAATCAGTATATCTAATTAAATTAAATAAACAATGTTTTGTACATACTTACTAGTTAAAAATCAGTTTATGTTATGATTATAATATAATTTTCTAATTGCTATAATTCCGTGACAAGTTGTATAAACCTTCGATAATAAGTTTAAGTATTAGTAATAATTAGAATTAGGTCGGTAACGTTTATGTAATGAGTTGATCCTGAAATAGTAATTATTGTGTTATAATTTACCTTCGATAATAAGTTTAAGTATTAGTAATAATTAGAATTAGGTCGTTAACGTTTATGTAATGAGTTGATCTTGAAATAGTAATTATTGTGTTATAATTTTTTGCTAAGTTAGGTTAAGTTATTTATTTCGGATAGGTCATCAAACTTACTTTAATGACCTGTTTTTTTGACACAACCAAATGTAAAAGAACGTACGTATACACGAAACTAAAACTTACTGCTGCAGCCAATTTCAGTTGCCGATGCCGGTGGCAGACGTAGAGGTTTAGGTAATAGGTAATAGGTAAAACGGGCTGGTATCCGCAACTCCACGTCAAAGCGCGTATTCTGCGTACGGGTGGGAAATCGCTTATTCGATCCACCCCAGCTTCTCCAAGAAGGCTAGCAACGCCTTGGTGTTACTGACCATCTCACGTAAGGTACCTGGGTTACCGAAGTACTTTGCCCTGTATGTGGCTACCACCGGGCAGTGTAGTAGCACATGAGATGCTGTCTCGTCGTCCTCCATGCAGGCCCTGCACAGCGGACTGTCTGTGACTCCTATGACAAAGAGGTGTTTATTAAAGGACCCATGGCCAGTTATAGCTGCTGTAACAGTTCGCAGCTGTTGCTTCGTTAGTCGGAGCACCCGCTTCGTGAGGCGGCAATCAATGGCAGGGAGTGCCTGCTTCGCCTGCCTGCAGTCACCTTGGTCCAACCATATTTTGTAGTGTTGATCCCTAGTGCGTTTCCTTACCAGAGAGCGTAGGTACCCGAAGGGGAGTGGCGCAATGGGTTCAGGCCCCACCGGTGCCATGCTCGACCCCCTTCGGGCTAGTTCGTCGGCTGCGTCATTGCCCCGCGAGCCGCTGTGTCCTTTGATCCATTGAATGGTTATATTATTGAGGCTACCCACCTGGTTAAGGCGTTGGTGACACTCGTATATCAGCCCAGAGTCAACAGTGTGGCTGTTTAGCGCTTGCAGAACAGCCATACTGTCTGAGAGTATACGTATCGAGTAGTCCTTGACTTCCCTGGCCATGATGGCCGAAGCGGCAAGAGAAATACCCATGCATTCGGCCTGGAAAACTGTGTTATGGACTCCCAAAGGTGTGGCTATTTGTATGTTGAAGTCCTCCGAGAAGATTCCAGCACCTGTGCCACTACCTGTTTTAGAACCATCCGTGAAGATGCGTAGTTCTGCAGGACGCAAGCCCTCGCATTGGCGATCCTCGTGCAGTTGGATTCTATATTTTTTATCGAAGATAAATTGTTTGGGTACCCGGTCATTTATGGCTTTCGTAATGGGGAACTCGTTATTGAGACCCTCGAGCAGCGCGGTGTGTTGTGTTACTCTCTTACCCCAGAGCTCTGTTGCATTAAGACGCACCGCTGCCATCGTCGCTTCCTGCTGTATGAACAGGTGGAGCGGGGGTAAGTCTAGCATGGCCTCAATCGCCGCGGTCGGAGTAGTCCTCATGCAGCCCGTGATCGCCACGCAGGCTAGTCTTTGCATGCGTTGTAGTCTGTTAGAGGCTGTCACTAGCTGGGTGCGGGGCCACCAGACCACAGACCCGTACGCGATCATGGGGCGGATCACTGCAGTGTACAGCCATAGTATGATTCTAGGGGATAGGCCCCACTTCTTACCTATCATTCTCCTGCACTGCCAAAAGGTGATGCAGGCCCTGTTTAGCTTGTTGTCTAAGTGGCTACTCCAGTTTAACTTACTGTCTAGCGTGACCCCGAGGTACTTGACTTCGTTGGCCAACTGAAGTTCTGTATCGAACAGTTTTGGTAGGCGGTAGGGCCCTAAAGTACGTTTTAGGGTAAACATGACTAGTTCAGTTTTAGTGGGGTTCACTGATAGTTCAAATTCCCTGCACCACTTTTCTACGATGCGTAGTGCTTGCTGAGTGAGATTACAGATTGTTCCCGTCACCTTCCCCGAGACAAGGATTGCGAGGTCGTCTGCATACCCTATTGTATAATAGCGGCTGGCGTTGAGCTTTGTAATAAGGTCATTGATAACCAGATTCCATAGAAGGGGGGATAGCACCCCTCCCTGGGGACAGCCTCTGGCTATCATTGCCGACTGCTGCTCCCCTTCAAGGCGAACCACTCGTTTACTTAACATATTCGTAATCCAGTCCGTTAGTACCTGCTCTACTCCATGCCTGGAGAGGGCGCTGCTGATGCTGGAGAAGTTGGTTTTGTCGAAGGCTCCTTCGATGTCTATGAAAGTGCCCAGACAGGTTCCTTTCTGATGAATCGCTTCCTCTATCTGACCGACCACTAGATGAAGAGCAGATTCGGTGGACTTACCTGAGCTGTATGCATGCTGATTATAGTGCAGCGGTATGGTTTTCAGGGCGCCGTCTCTCAGATCCCTATCGCATAGCCTTTCCAGAGTCTTTAGCAGAAAGGAGGTTAGGCTGATCGGTCGGTGGGATTTGGCGTTTGTGTAGTCACCCTTACCTGGCTTTGGGATGAATATAACTTTCACTTCCCTCCATCCTTTAGGAACATATCTTAAGGCCAGGCACGCTCTCATTAATGGCACCAGTCTTATGGCGACGGAAGCCCCCCCCCACTGTAGTAGAGCGGGAAACACTCCATCGGGACCAGCTGCCTTAAAGGGATGGAAGCTCTGGATGGCCCATTGAAGTTTCTCCAACGTGATCACCCAGCTTGCATAACGCCAATCATTGTCTGATGGTGTTTGAGTTACATCTTGCCAGTCGATTACCTGCGCGAAGATACATCCGGGGAAGTGAGTCTCAATTAGGACGCGTCTTGTTTCTTCAGGCGACGACGTGAGTGTGTTATCGGGTTTGCGTAGGCTGACGGGCCCAGGTGTATTCTGTTGCGCCAGTACTTTCCTTAGCCTGTTAGCTTGCTGACAAGATTCAATGCTACCACAGAACTTGCGCCATCCTGAGGTGCTTCTGAATCTTATGCATTTTTTGTAGCTGGATTTGGCCGCATAGTAAATGTCCCAGTCCTCATCCGCACATGTATTCATGGCTCTGTTCAGAGCCGCTCTTACCTTACCTCGCTTGCGCTCCAGATCAGCGCCCCACCAGGGTTGCTTCCCCGGTGTACTGCGCGGCGTGGTCTCTGGGCAGGCACTTTCGTAGCTGTCTATGATTGACTTAGTAAGGTGAATTACTTGTACCTCAATCTGTGTTGGGTCCGTAAAGGTCGACGGATTGTTTAAGCTCGCAAGCTTGCCTGCAAGATTGCGTGTATAGGTGTCTCGATCCGTGTTGCGCGGGTTCCGCCGCGGTGGTGTTGGTGGTACACGGATCTGGATGTCGAAGCGGATCCACCTATGATCAGAGCAGGAGGCCTCGTTGGAGACCTGCCACCCAGTGATGGTTGCCGCAGCGCTCTCAGTTGCCAGGGTGAGATCGATGATTGTGCGGCTTCGCCTGGTTACGAATGTTGGTTCGGAGCCAGTGTTTAATAGGGATAGGTTAGTCGAGAAAAAGTATTCAACCAAGGCCTTACCCCTCTCGTTTTGCGTGTCCATACCCCACAGTTGATGGTGAGCATTGGCATCGGCCCCGACGACGACCTCGAACCCACATCTCTCGCAATGGCTCACGAGACGGGCGAGGTCATGGGGAGGCGGCGCCTCCGCTTCGGGCATGTACGCTGAGGCAAAAACTATTGCCCTCTCCGTGGCGTCGTCGCACTGTATAAGCAGCTTAGCTGCAGAGACATCTCTGCAACAGAAGTCAGTTAAAAGCTGTGTTTTAAGGTTACCTGTGACATATATGCACGATCTGGGGTGATCATGATCTGAGGTGACTAGGAGCTTACCGCCAAGATTGGAAAGTCCTTGTATGCGGCCCGCCCTAATCCACGGCTCCTGGATCAGGGCAATGGCCGTGTGTTGTACCTCCAGCCACTTGCGAAGCTGAGCCGTCGCGGTCTGACTGTGGTGGAGGTTCGCCTGGAGGACTTTACAGGCTGACGAAAGGGACGCCATCGCTGGTCGCACCCTCCTCGTCCCCCCCCAGTTTGAGTCCGGCAAAAAGGTCGCCCTCGTCGAAGCCGTCCCCTGCCGGGCCCGAAGCTGGGGACAGGATCATGTCGTCCAGCTCCTCGCCCGATGAAGGGACGGCATCCGCGGTGGCGGCAGCAGGAGCGGCCAGCTCTGCAGCAGCAGGCTCGGCCGTGGCCGCTTCCGGATTGTGTGTAGGGGGAGCAGGTTCTCCTGCTTCCTCCTTGCTCTGGTGCTTCTCGCAGACGGTGCCCGTGGCGGCGTCCCATCCCTGCGGGACGTCGGTGAACCTACCGTTCCGACCCTGGAACTTCACGTACACCGTCCCTAAACCAATAGAGAGACGGCGTCCGGCCTCCATCAGGGTCGGGATTTGGTCCTCAGGGATGCCGACCACCACGAACCACGCCGCGGCTTGTTTGTCGGCGTGCAGCAGGACCCACCTCCTGATGTCCACCCATGGATTCTGGTAGCTGAGAGCTCGCCCAATATTGGTCGGCTCTCCGTAGACCCCCTGCTCGTCCGGGATCACTACCCCACACCGCGTTCGCTTCTGGACCTCCGACTGGCTCAAGACGACTAGCGGAGTGCTAGTTGGCAGAGCCAGGTCGGAGACTGCCTTCCTTAGCCAGGCTAAGGTGTGGTCGTTACCGCACCACAGCTTCAGGACACCCCCGGCGAACAGCGGCTTGGCGTTGAAGGTCGGTCCCGGTGTGTCTTGCTTGGCGGAGCAGGCCTCGAGGATGATCTGCTTCTGGATAGCAGCGAGTACCTGGTCCGATACGTCCTTGCTGAGGATCCCCGTGCGCTCGCAGGTGATCGCGACGTCGAGAGTAGCGCTGGCAGCTTGGGCGTAGCTTCGTTGGGCGACCCTATTGGATTGATCAAGCCGCGGCCGCTTGTGCTCCCCTCGAGGTGTCAAGGACTCGTTGAGCGCTCGCTTGGCCGCGGCCTGATCCTTCCAATCGGGTCGCTGTGTTTTGTTGCCACCGGCTCGTCTCTCCGGAGCGCTGGTTGACGTAGAGGTTTACGGAGCTATACACTTTTTCGGGTCGGCATGATTCGGCGAAGCTGGGCGGTAAAATCGAATATAATATTATGTAGATATACTTATGTATGTTAGGAAAAAATCATTCGGCTAATCTCGAATTATGCCGAGCCGACTCAGAACACGGTTGGACGAGAGTAAATGCGAACGTAGTTTTCCGTTCAGACCAAGCCTAATGAAGGCTAAAATTTCGAGTCTCCTGTGTTGACAACAAATATTATATCTAATCGAATGTGCCGACCTGACCAAGTGTAACTCGCGGCTATAAACAGAATATTCGTTGTGAGTGTGGTGGCCATTTCTGACATTAGAAGCGATGCTGGTGATTATTTTATAGGTAGCCAATTTAGTTTTAAATAATATTACTAGAAAGTCACGTATTAGCGTGGATTGTTAATTTATCTTTGTTTATATTGTTAGCGTATTAGTTTCCATCGATAGTCGTGCTATGACCGCTTTGTGCAGTCAACCGCACGCAGTTTGAAATTAATAGCATCTTTATTTCGTAGCAGTAATGGCTGTTTTTGCAATTCATGTGTTACCACTGATATTCGATTGACTGTATTTTAGTACCTACAAAACTTGATATTTTATCAATAGAAGTACAAAACAAACTGCGATTTCAACTGCATAATATACTTTGTAGAGCATATATATATACATATGTATGAGCATATATGATAGGTAATTGATTGTATATAAATAAAATGTTTTATTATTTATTTTATTTATTTATTTATTTATAGTTAATTAAAACGGCACAGGTCCAATTACATTAATTAACATAGAATTATAAAGATTAAAATAAAATAAGCATTCAAATAACATTACAAACAGTACAAACATTAAATTCAAATTCAGAGATATACAATTCGTGGATAAAAGTATTAATAATAATTTGCATAAATGTAAATAAATTAAAAAACATCATAAACTAACATGTAACAGTGGACACCCTCGCATATTGTCTCTCACAAAACACCAGACAAGCACGCATCATTTTCTTCCAATCATCAGCAAACACATCACATTCAGGGTCAGTAGTCAGGAGGGCGTTTAGCATCCTTAGGGTTCGACATACCGGGGATGCAGCTCTGGCAACAGATCTAGATAGCGGTAGTGCGAACAGGTTATGCCGGCGGCTTTGACGGTGCCCAAGGTATTTGTCGGGCACAAATAGGCAGCAGAAAAGTCCGTGGAGCTCAGGGCAGTCAATACGACCGTTTAGGGTTTTACAGGCAATCGTGAGCTGATCAAAGCCCCTTCTTACCTCCAACGAATTGAATCCCAACACCCCCAGAAGATAGTTCGTTGGATACATGAATGGATAGTGATGGTACAGCCTTTGATACAAAAATCTCAGGAAGGTTTTCTGAACTTTCTCAAGCATCAGTGTCTGTGACGCAGTATGTGGATGCCAGACACAGGCGCTGGACTCGAGTTTACTCCGAACCAAAGTGGTGTATAGGAGTTTAATAATACTGGGATTGCGAAAGTCACGAGCGTTCCTCAAGACAAATCCCAGACGCCTGAAGGATTCCTTTGCAAGGGCAGACACTTGGTCTCTAAATGTCAGACCTCGGTCGAAAGTCACTCCTAAGTCCTTAACGCTGGTGAAACGAGTGATCACTATACCCCCCAAATTATAATCGTATTTTATTGGTCTCAACGCTCGACCATAAGTCATAACGCTGCATTTACTAATATTAAACAACAACTTGTTCGCAATGCTCCACTCATAGACGGTATCGATATCTTTTTGTAGGAGTTCGCAATCCACCTCTGTTCTGATTTGGGCAGCTAGCTTTAGATCGTCGGCGTATAGTAGACATTTTGCGAATCGAATCTTACAAAGTAGATCATTGATCATGATCAGAAACAGAGGCGGCCCCAATACGGATCCCTGACTCACACCCGAGCGAGTGTAATAAGCCTTCGACTCAAAGCAGCCATGTCGGACGAACTGTTTGCGATCCCGTAGGTAGTCGGCGAAGAAGTTAAGAAGACCGGATGAGAAGCCCGTAGCCCCTAACTTTGCCAAAAGCACATCGTTGTCCACCCTGTCGAACGCCTTCTGGAAATCAAAATACAGAGTGTCGACCTGCCTACCAGATTCTAGGCTACTGGATATAAAGTCAACATGAACCAGCAGATTTGAGTTCACGGAGCGACCAGGTCGAAAACCATGTTGAGCATCGGAAAGATACATATTGGTTTGTTTATAGATAACAGTGTGAAGTATATGTTCAAAGACCTTTGCAATGGTTGATAAAATAGCGATGGGTCTGTGTTCCTCGACAGATGTCTTGTCACTGGTTTTAGGGATGGGAGTAACACGTGAAGTCTTCCATATCTCCGGATACACGCCCGATTTAAGAGCTAGATTAAAAACATGACATAAAGGGGCTGCTAATATACTGTTACATCCTTTAACGATATATGCAGGGATGTTATCTGGGTCGACCGAGCTGCAGGGTTTGAGTTTGGAAATATTAATTAAATATTAATTTGGAATTATAATTTGTAGTTATACATATGTAGATAAATAAAATACAATAGTAAGTAAATATTAAAAGTAAAGATAAAAAGCAACCTGTGAAATAAATGTTCTTTACAAACAATATCTAAAATGTTTATTTTTTCACTTCTGCTTGTAGTAGGTAATAAATCACTCGTGATAAAAATAACTTTAAAAAAAAAAAAAAATCATTTGTGTACATATCTGGCCGCGTGGCAAAAAAAATAGTTATTCATGAAAGTTTCAGATTAATCTTACAATAAAAAAAGAATCATCAAAATCAATTCATAATTGGCGGAGTAACCGCGTAACAAACATACAAACAAACAAAAAACAACTTACAGACGAATTGAGAACCTCTTCCTTTTTTAAATCGGTTAAAAAATTAATAAAGTGCAGCCCACACTATACTGTAATACTATGACTGATAAATGCTTGCACTGACTGGACAGGAGGAGGAGGAGCTCGTGGCTAAGTAATAACACCCGCACGGGTCGATTCATCGGGTTAAGCTACGCTTGCCGGGGTTGGTCTGTGGATGGGTGACCATCTTTACATATCGAGACTCCTCCGTGCTTCGGAAAGCACGTTAAACCGTTGGTCCCGGCTGTCATTTGTGGATCTTTGACAGTCGTTACGGGTCGTCAGAAGCCCGAAAGTCTGACAACCAGTCTTGCCAAGGGGTATCGTATTACCCAGTTACTGGGTTGTGGAGGTCAGATAGGCAGTCGCTCTATGTAAAATACTGGTATTCAGCTGCATCCGGTTAGACTGGTAGCCGACCCCAACATGATTGGGAAAAGGCTAGGCAGATGATGCTTGCACTGACTGGACAGGTCCACTCAAATTTGTGTGGTTCTTTCCTCAAAAGACCATGTCAGACATTAATCTTCATGGTCCTCATATGGCCTGACCAAGATTATGTCTGGACTTTAAAAGAGACATCGACCTCTGAGTATATTTCGGCCTTTCTTCTCAGAGTAGGTATAGTCAGATAGGAAACGCCGACCTCATCTAGTTTATTTTTAATATTTTTTAATAGTTATGAAGTGTAAATTATCTTATTTAAAGAATAAATAATTTCATTTCATTTCACTGAGAACACACTTCTCTGTGTCGCCCGCGGTATTTTTTTTTCTTTCTTGTTATTGATAATTTTACAGTCTAATACCACAGTATAAATACTATATTGTGCTAATACTTACAATGGGTAGGTACCTGGTACAGGTCAGGGAACCTAATTGTTTAGCAAATTGACACTACCTTACCAGAAGGTAAGGTAGTGTCAATTTGCCTTGATTCTTTGCTGTGATACAGCCATTTCATACAACATCGGTAGTCCATCTTGCTTATCAATAAACCCTGATTTTACCTACCTACTATAAGTATCTAAGTATACTTCCTATGTTATTGCATTGTTATTTATTTCAGTTTAGCTAATGTACCTATGGAACAACAGGCCAGTAGCTTCATTTATTTATATTGGAAAGTACATTAATTAAGTTTTGCAGAAGCTTCCTGCAAGGGCAGGAAACATTTAAATGTAGGTACCTACATACCTAGCTACATACGAGTACTAGTACATAATCAAATAGATTATCAATATTTATCTTAATATTGTTATTTATCACCTACATACCTGTCGAGTGATTATTAGAGATTAAGATACTGGATTAGATTAATTATTTATGATAAAAGTCCAACAATGAATATTATTTTAATCATCTAGATAATCCTGGCGTCGCGCGTGTCGCGAAGTAGAGAAGGTCGCAAAGTAGTTGAGCTAAATCTACTTATTTGGTACTTGTTGACAGGCCTACTCCTCCCATAACCAATAACACTGTAATTCAAAAATATTGTAAAAGCCACTTGTTTTTTAAAGAGTAACCGTGGAGTTTCTTGCCCCCTCTTCTCCATAGGAAACGACCAATTGGAACCGTGCACCTAGCTTCTGACGTTTGAAAAGTGCCCATGTAGGTTTATGTGAAATAAAATATTTTGATTTTGATAAAGAAGCTGTCACACATTATACCTATGACACAGAGGACACTCTACAGAGGAACTGTCACACATACGCAGCCGCCCTAGCACAGCCTGCCGTGCTAGGACGATGGGATGGCGCAAGGGTGTCGACACATGCTGCATCTCACGCCAAAGGCTGACTTAACTTCCAAGGCATTATGGTCATTCCGTCTGGTCTCTTCCCATCGTCGCGTGCCTAGCCGTTGGGTTCCAAAACAGCTGGCACCGGCGGTGACAAGAGCACGACGGATGATGTCATGAATGTTCCTATTCCTATACTAATTACCGCCGCGTACTGTACGAGTATCTGTCATGAGTATATCCTATTCCTACAATATTTCTTTGTAACTTTGCTGGAGAAGTGGAGAGCGACAACATTCGGATATGCGATCTACCTATGGTCCGTGGTCCGGGATGATTCACCCATAAGTCTGAAAACAGCCCACATCATTCCAAAAAAATCTGCTGGTCAGACAATTTGTATGAACAAAGTATAAAGTCGAAGTTAAAGTCAAAGTCAAATAATTTATTTCAAATACATTTTTAACACTTTATTCACACACACTCATTCACAGACACTCATTAGCACTTCTAACACTTTTGAACGTCAAATTAACAACATTTTTGACTTTTTAATTGAATAGATTCTAGTCGCACCTTCCAAAAGATAGTTTTCATATGGAGAAGAATGGGCAAGAACTCCACCGTTTCTCTTTTAAAATGTTTTAAAGTAATTTAGATAAGTAAGGGTTCCGTTTTATATGTACTCTTTCTAATAAAGAACGAGCAATAATAAGTAAGTAGGCGTCTTTTTGACATCTTTCAATCAGCACACGTAAGTAAGTAAGTATAGCCACACGTTGTTGAGCACTATCACCGATTGGGTTGCATATTAGAAAATCAAAACTTTCTCGAGCAAATTTCAAAAGAACAATAAACGAAATAACAAAATTTAAATGACCAAATGTTTTATTTAGAAAAAAATTAGAATCCCAATGTATGTGACATCAAATGAACGACTGATCAAAAGTTGCTAGATGTAATTTTAATTTGCCTGCGAGTGGATAATTAGACAATGGTAAAAACATTTCTGTGGCAGATTTTATTGGCTTGTCTTGCAAGCATGCAGCATGCAGCATACAAGCAAGCATGCAAGCAAGCGTGCAAGCAAGCATGCAACATGCAGCAGGCATGGTTTCTGTCACGGCTCCGGCGCTGCGGGGCTCTGGCGGTCCCATGCGAGCTTATCGTCGCAGATGTGTTTCACGCTCACCACCGCGACTTCGGCTTGCTGGCCGACCAAGCCGGCCAGCCTCGGCCGCGGTGGCGAGCGTTAAAACCATCTGCTTCTCAGCTCGCGGGCCGCCTCGCCCCTCCGCGCCTACGCGATTTTAAATAATACTCTACGGGTAGGGCAGACAAGACTACGTGGAGTCGGTTTTGCAGCGATTCGTTTCTGTCACGCTCGTTAATAATTTATCCAGTAATCCATTTTGACCTTTAAACGATTTGGTCAATAGTGTAATAGATAATTTAAACATTGATATTCCTGACTTTGGTCAGCTGAACTTTTGATCAAATGACCATCGTTATTTTAAACTTTGTTGATTTGTACGTTGTTCTTTTGAAATTTGCTCAGGAAAGTTTTGATTTTCTAATATGCAACCACCGATTGTGATACCAACATCAACAGGTGTCCCAGCAGGCCTCAGGCGTCCATATCGTGACTTGTTAACAGCTCGGAACAATCTGCGTGCCCCAATGTCACATCCTTGTTATTCGAATATTATTATAATTGATTGCTCGCATCGCACATTATCTAGATAATTAATTCCAAATATCCATGAATTGGTATCGCAAAGAAAGAAGTATTATCAATATTTATAACGATTAGCGGATGATAAGAATAATGTTTATTATTAGTTTTATAGCTTTCTTGAGTAGCCAAACTAGTTGAATTGAGGTTCATATAGCAATGGCGAATAAATATTATCGAACCGGTTTTTTGGGTTCCGTAGTCAACAAGGAACCCCTATAGTTTCGCCATATCCGTCTGTCTGTCTGTCTTTCCGCGGCTTAGCTCAGAAAGCTGTAATTTGGTATGGGTATACATATAAATTACGCCAACAAAGTGGTAACATAAAATCGTAAAATATTGTATGTTTTTGGATTCAGGGATCTGTTTGCGAAATATTAGGTTTAAAGTACTAATTTTTGTTAGAGTCAAGTTTCCCCCCTGCTAGCTAAATGGTCGGTTATGAATATGTGAAAAATTCATAGCAGTAGTTTAAATAACGAAATTAAAAGGAAAACTATCACAGCTAAGTAGGCTCCACAAGTTACCGATTAATAATCGACCAACTTAAAAAAAAAAAAAAAACAAATATTTTATTTCACATAAGCCTACATGGGCACTTATGAAACGTCAGAAGCTAGGTGCACGGTTCCAATTGGTCGTTTCCTATGTAGAAGAGCCGGCAAGAAACTCCATGGTTACTCTTTTAAAAGATAATTGGCTTTTACAATAATTTCGAATTACAGTGTTAATAGTTATGGGAGGACAGTGTAGGCCTTTCAAAAAGTTTCAGATAAAGTTCATAAAAAAAAAAAAATATTAAAAATAAGTCTACAGTTCACTAAGCCTACGACGTTCTCACATTCACAAGATAGAAAGGAATCTATATACGATAAATAAGATACTACAGAAAACTTAAATTTGCAATGTTAAGTTTGTTGGATAAATTCATCCCAACTACGGAACCCTTCATTGTGCGTGGTTCGACATGCACTTGGCCGGTTTTTAAGATTGTGTTAATTGTTGTTGCTATCAAAAAGTCCATGTTAATATGTTTAAAAACCAGTCTGACATTTTATGTATCGAGCGGCCGTAGGTGATTTCAAGATCACTGTCGAGATTTATTACTGTTACTTAATTTTTAGTACTGAGCTATTACCAACAAGTGTTAACAATGAAACTCCCCTCTGACTCGATAGATGGCGCTTACATTCCTAAAAACGCTAATTCGTCAAATTTGTGCGAAAATGCGTACGTGAGTAATGGTGAGTTCGCACTACCAACGCGATCTTTTCTTGTTTCTAATCTAACGGAGCAGCTTAACACTATCATCAAGATTTATTTATTTATTATTATATATTTATTTATTTAAGATTTGGCCAACTGACATTTTGTGACGCGAGAAAACTGTAACAAACTAAATAAATTAAATAAAGTTGTTCCAAAAGCCTTACTTACCACCGCCGAGAAGAGCACGGCTCTCTATCTCGCTGGTCCGTTGGTCGGGTGGAGGATGTTGGACATCGAGTCGTCAGGCTACAACACCAAAAGGAATGAATCGCTAGAAGTACCTATTTTTTTAGTATTGTAAAAAGCCCGCCACTGTCGCCAGGAGAGTTTAGTTCCAATCACCGACGGGAAAAGACAAGACGTGCCTACGTTCTACTGTATACGCATCCTCCGCGACACTCGCGATGTTATAAGTTTGTTGTGTATTTTAGTACCTAAGTTCATTGTAATAAACGATATTTAATGTACCATCCGCATTAAACACTTTTATTGACTTAAGTACCATGAAGGCATACAACTTTTATCCTTTCATTGAAATTAGATCAAATGCTCTGTTTATGTAGATAACATCCCTGTTCGTTGTGTAGGTACTGCCATGAGGTTCTCCCCTCGTATCGGCGTGAGCTATGTAGGTACTGCCATGATGTTCTCCCCTCGTATCGGCGCGAGCTATGTAGGTACTGCCATGATGTTCTCCCCTGGTATCGGCGCGAGCTATATAGGTACTGCCATGATGTTCTCCCCTCGTATCGGCGTGAGCTATGTAGGTACTGCCATGATGTTCTCCCCTCGTATCGGCGCGAGCTATGTAGGTACTGCCATGATGTTCTCCCCTCGTATCGGCGCGAGCTATGTAGGTACTGCCATGATGTTCTCCCCTCGTATCGGCGCGAGCTATGTAGGTACTGCCATGAGGTTCTCCCCTCGTATCGGCGTGAGCTATGTAGGTACTGCCATGATGTTCTCCCCTCGTATCGGCGCGAGCTATGTAGGTACTGCCATGATGTTCTCCCCTCGTATCGGCGCGAGCTATATAGGTACTGCCATGATGTTCTCCCCTCGTATCGGCGTGAGCTATGTAGGTACTGCCATGATGTTCTCCCCTCGTATCGGCGCGAGCTATGTAGGTACTGCCATGATGTTCTCCCCTCGTATCGGCGCGAGCTATGTAGGTACTGCCATGATGTTCTCCCCTCGTATCGGCGCGAGCTATATAGGTACGGCCATGATGTTCTCCCCTCGTATCGGCGTGAGCTATGTAGGTACTGCCATGATGTTCTCCCCTCGTATCGGCGTGAGCTATGTAGGTACTGCCATGATGTTCTCTCCTCGTATCGGCGCGAGCTATGTAGGTACTGCCATGATGTTCTCCCCTCGTATCGGCGTGAGCTATGTAGGTACTGCCATGATTTTCTCCCCTCGTAGGTATACCATTAACCTTTTCACCGCCACGGACTTCAACAGAAGTTCCGGATTTTCGTGCCACAAGCGGCATGACTTCAATAGAAGCTCTCCATTTTTAACAATGCTATAAAAATTAATTTACTGTATTTAACAGGTTTTTTTTTTCATTTTATTATATGATATAGCAGTCCCCTACCCTGTCTGTTGATACCCTGTTTTTTTTATTTTTCCTCTTAAAAGAAGCCGTTATTTGTCTTAAAATTGGCAAAAACAAAAACTCCGAACATTTTTAATGTCCCCAGACTGCCAAGGATATATAGTCGGCCAGTGATGTGACGCGAAAGTTATCACTGTTTGATTTCCCCCGTTGAAATATTATTAACGAAAACTAATATTATTAATTAAATAAATAAATAAAACGATTCGAGGTAAGTAAAATATAAATTTAGTTAACTACTTCATAAGAAAGGGAAAATAGACTAATTTCGACCTTCAGATGGGTGCCGACTCGGAATTAAATAGTTGTTAGCAGTCGTTGTCAATAATTATAGTCCCATCTCTACAAAACAATTATAACAGTTTTCTGCACTTTCCTATATTTTGGCAGGCGACCACAAAAAACCAAATACATACATAATAATAATAGTGTAATATACTCATCAGCATTGTCTGAAACATATTCAGGTTACGCATGCCTAAATATTAGTACTGAAGTGTCTCATTATCTTTGTAAAGTGCACGGTTTGAATATGTTGAGTTGACAGAGGATCGAGGCAGCACAGACGGTCGTTGAGCTAATCTGACGGAATGTTCAAGTCTCAGGGGACTAAGGCTGACAAGAAGATGATAATGTTTGTCTTGAAAGCCTTCAAAATATGTAGTTAAGGGGCGAAACTATAACAAATACGAGTCGGACTCGCACACGAAGGGCTCCGTACCGCCGTACAATAAATAGCAAAAAAAACGCCGAGAAAACAGGTTTCTTGTATGACTATTATTTTATTTCGAGAATCCTAAAAATATTTAGTACTTGGCCGGTTTTTTAGTTCAGATACATAAATGAAAATACTAAACGAAGAATATTTTTCATCTTAATTTTTTTAAATAGCAAAGTTTTAAATGGTTTGCGTTGCGCCGCTGCTTTCATATAAGGGATAATCACCAGATTATATTATTCACAGATGACACTTCCCTCATTTTTTAAATCAATCGTCAGTTAGCCTGCTTTGAACAAGTAAACGATGGACAAAATTGATGATTGATGATTGATGAACGAAAATTGATGATTGATGAACGATTGGACAAAATCAAACTGGTTGCTAATTTAGTTGTATATTTTATTATTTGTATGTCATAGATTTTTACACTCTGTGATTGCATGGAATCACGCACTGACTTATTAGTATTACTTGTAAAGATGTTAGGAATATTGTAATATCGTATACTTTTACAATGTTTGTAAATATGTGAGCACCATGTACCTATCACATAACTGATTTATTTGTCATTGCTCCATTTATAATTATTTTTTTTTGCCTTTTGTGGGACAGTATTCTTATTGTGGGTGCATGGTCTTCACATATAATTATATAATTCATGTATACAAAATATTGTAAACATTTTTGAAAAGAGTAACGGTGGAGTTTCTTGCCCATTCTTCTCCATACGAAATCTACCTTTTGGAATGGGCAACTAGAATCAATTCTATTTCTTTGTTTGTTTTTCATTGACGTTCAAAAGTGCCTTTTATGTGCCTATTTGAAATAAATTATTTGACTTTGACTTTGACTTTGACTTTGACTTTGATGCACTCTCCAATATTGTACATTGGTTTAATGTAAATAATCTTCTCCTGAACGAAAAAAAGACTAAACTGATTAAATTTTCAACGCCAAATGTTAGACAGCTAACTACCAATGTTCAAGTCAATGGAATAGAGTTGGAACCTGTTGAGTCAACGGTTTTTCTTGAAATAACTATTGACGGCAAATTACAATGGGGCCCACACATAGAAAAATTGTCAGGAACGCTTAGTTCTGCCGCCAATGCCGTTAAAAAAATTAGACAGATAACTGACGTAAATACAGCCAGAATTGTTTATTTCAGACATTTTCATAGTCTTATGTCATATGGGATTCTTCTCTGGGGAACGTGTGCGGACATCAATACTATCTTTGTTTTACAGAAAAGGGCTGTTCGAGCCATTTACAACTTAGGTCCGAGAGATTCCCTTAGAGAAAAATTCAAAGAAATGAATATTCTGACTGTAGCCTCACAATATATATTTGAAAACCTGTTGTAAGTACACAAAGATATATCAAATTTTAAGAAATTTCCGATATTCATAGTATAAATACTAGGAATAAACACAATCCTGCTGTACATCGCACTCGTCTCCACAGAGTAGGCAACTCGTTCATGGATCAATGTATACGCTTTTACAACAAACTTCCCATTGATATTAGAAACTTACCCATTAAACGATTTAAAAGCTGTATTAAAACCAAACTTTGTAAAAAAGGGTACTATAAAATTTCGGATAATTTTGAAGACAAAAACGCATGGGATTGAGCTGCTCGCTCTGCTAAGCCTTGATAAAAACCTTGACATTTTGGTTATTATCTAAAATCATTAAAATATACCAGTTTTATATAACTACAAATTGACATTCTTGAATATTTTATACAAAATGACATTATTACTTTGTAAGGTATTATTTTATTTTAATTATTGTGAATGTGGGGATTATGTGGATATTCTTTTTGTTTTTTATTATTTTGCTCTACTTTCTCAGTTTTAATGATGTTCTGGCAGTTTGAGTACTTTATGCGGCCTACCCAAATGTCGTTTCTTTGGTATTGTTCGTCGAGTCTTTGAGCTCCTTATGCTCTGAGTTGAGCTCCTCGGTTACTGACAAATGCTTGCACTGACTGGACAGGTCCACTCAAATCTGTGTAGTTCTTTCCTCAAAAGACCATTTCAGATATTATCTAAATGGTCCTCATATGGCCTGACCAAGATTATGTTTGGACCTTAAAAGAGACTGCGACTTCTGAGTTTGTTTCGGCCTTTCTTCTCAGAGTAGTCAGATAGGAAACGCCGACCTCATCTAGCTTATTTAATTTTTAATATGATGTGTAAAAGTGATTCCGGTATCCTATTTACAGAATAAACAATTTCATTTCATTTCATTTCAGAAGAAGAAGATTCTGAGGAATGTCCAACTAGATAATAATAATAATGTGAAATGTTCGGTAAGCCACAAACTAAGCGTCGCGCGTCGCTTCTTGGTATCTTGTGGCTCTGGAGTGCGAATATTACAAAGTTAAAATGGTCACCTTACAGTTTGAGGAGATTATCTACAAGAGATAGTTCAAATAAAATAAAACATTATATTTGTGAGATTAGTGAAGCTCGTGGCTACGTAATAACTGCCGCACGGGTCGATCCATCAGGTTAAGCTACGCTTGCCAGGGTTGGTCCGTGGATGGGTGACCATCTTTACATACCGAGACTCCTCCGTGCCTCGGAAAGCACGTTAAGCCGTTGGTCCCGGCTGTCATTTGTGGATCTTTGACAGTCGTTACGGGTCGTCAGAAGCCCGAAAGTCTGACAACCAGTCTTACCAAGGGGTATCGTATTACCCAGTTACTGGGTTGTGGAGGTCAGATAGGCAGTCGCTCCATGTAAAATACTGGTATTCAGCTGCATCCGGTTAGACTGGAAGCCGACCCTAACATAGATGCGAAAAGGCTAGGCAGATGATATTTGTGAGATTTAAATTTGAATGAAAAAGAAAAATTTAAAATAACGGCTCAGATATGTTGGGCTTGTGTGATGGTGTGTGTATGTAACCTATTTAGCTATGGTCCCACGGCCTGCTTTCTCACAGGCCTGATCGCGCCAGGCCAGGCTTTTATTACTGTGTGGTACTAAGCGTTGCTTGGAGAATGAATATTTGTCGTACGAGGACTTGAAACTCCTTGTAAAATATATGTTTTTATCAGAATGGCTTTTATTGTGCAACTTTGATCAGAGCCCGATATCTCTAGCGTAATAACTAATAACTGTTCTTTTACCAGCGCGTCCCTATATAGGTACATACAGCAGATACAATATTGCTTATTATCTCAATAACTGATTTCTTAAAATAATTGCTTTAGTTATTTTCAGTCATCGACCGACAACGTAACCGTGCAGCAGGCAACATTTTCAGTAACCGTGCCGCAGGCAACAAGTTCAGCCACCGGACAACAGGAGCAACAAACATGGTCATCAGAGTCTTTTAAAACAATAGTGGAACCATTTAATGAATTTTACTTCCGGGCTACATATTAATTTTATAAATGGAGATTGCACAGAATTAGATAAATTTGAACATATTTTGGACACAAATTTAGTGACACCAAATCAATTTCATAATTATTTTATTCTTAGAACACCTTTGTCTTCACATTCGAGACCGTTCGTACCCGAATTTTATATCTTCATTGCCGTAATTATGTTGATGGCTCGGAATAATCATTTAAGTATAGAAGAGCACTGGTCTACGGATCCGCTGTTGTTGACACCTATATTTGGCAACCTAATGTCTAGAAATAGTTTTTGTAGTATTTTAGGAATGTTACATTTTAGTAAACCAATGCAAATAAATCTAAACTCTATTTTAGAAAAAATCTAATTAGTTACTAATCACGCCCGCGATAAATATACAACTTCGTTAACGCCCTATCAGAATCTATGCATTGATGAAAGCATTGTTCCCTGTAAGGGAGGTTGACTATTAAACAATATCTTCCGAAAAAACGGAACAGATTCGGTATAAAATTATTTGTTCTCTGTGACGTGACCACCGGCATTATTGTTGACTTCATAGTCTATTGCGGTGCAACAAGTGCTATCACGGATCCAGCTAGTTTGGGTGTGGGCGGTGCAGTAGTTGCTACACGGCTCAAAGACTTTTTTGGGACTCAAAGACACTTGTATATTGATAATTGGTTTACCAGTCCAAAACTATTACGATATTTACATGAAAATAAAATATTTACATGTGGTAAAGAAAAACAGAGCGGGAATGCTTGTTCTGACTCAAAAATTAAAAAAGGTGAGATATCACTAAATCCAATCCACCATTGACGGCTATCAAATGGCGCGATAAAAAGGACATATATATGTTAACCAGTATTCATGATGGGAGAATTTTGCCATCTATGAAGGAGGATCGCGCCACTGGTTTGCCGGTTTTAAAACCAGAAACAGTACTAGATTATTCAAGCAGTATGGGAATTGTAGACACAGCTGACATGTTTTTGAGTTCTGTGCAATGTATCAGAAAATCTTTAAAATGGTACAAAAAGCTGTTTTCTCATGTTGTAGACATGCATCTGTTAAACGCTTTTTATTCGTATAAAATAATAACTAATAAGACTAGAGCACCTATTGCTAATTTCTAATTAAATGTTATACGACAAATCATTCAAAAATACATTAACTCATCCCCAAGTACCCCGCAGTAATTAGAATAATCCTTTAAGAGTACTGCCTGGTAACACAGCCGAGCATATGCCCCGTACACAAAGGTCACTATAGACAATGTAAAGAATGCGCAAAACAAAAAATAAGAAAACAAACTAGATATATATGTCATATTTGTAATGTTTATTTATGTGTCACTCCATGTTTTCACAACTATCACGTCTTGAAATAGGTAATTAAGGGCGTATTCACATAGAAAGCTGGCTACAGGCACCGATCTGCCAGCGCTTATCGAAACTGGCTCGCGCAAGTATTCGGGGCAGGCAGTCTCTATACCTACTTTGTGCCGAACCAGCGCTGATAAGCGCCGAACGTAAGTTCCATTACGCCCTAAGTGTCAATAATAAACTAAGTGTACCTAAACTGTTTATGATTATTTGTACCTAATTACGTTTTTTTTTTTTTTTATTTAAGTCGATCTGTGAATTCATTTAAGAAAATTCTACTTATTAGACTGCTTGTACTAAATTGATTACTGTGATATTTTAAATCAGACTGAATTAAACTAAGAATATCTTACTGTTGTAGATTAGCTGTATTTGTATATTTGTGTGTATTGATTACTTTGACTTTATAACCTGTGAATGAAACTAAATTGGGATTTCAGACTATTGTATTGTTTATTATAGGTAGGTACTCAAGTTTCTATTATAAATAAGCATTGTCTGACAATTATATACCTAAGTCAATCAAAAGTTACAAAACAATAATAAGTGATAGTTAGTTGCAATAATGTGATTGAAACAAACTTGTCGGACTTTCATGTAACTTCATAATATTTTTTTTTTTTAAATCCGATATTTTTTTCCATTCTGGCATATCTTTCCTTAACATCGAATCTTAATAATTCGTTTGCAATAAATTGACCAAAATATTTGCACCCATGCAAATCAAACACATTTACGTTTAGATCTTGTTTCTCGTCTTCAGTACATGTACCGGTATCGGTAAATGTCTTTTGAGGTATTATATCCTCATCATATGACTGTGAGTATTATTCAAAATCGTTGAAAACAATTGGCGTGTCCATTTGAGTTTCGTCGTCGGCCTGTATTTCAGGAATGTAGTCGTCATTGCGTTTTCGCTTCAATTCTGTAGACAAAACTTAAAAACAGTGCTGTGATAGGTACACTCTTTTTTTTATGATTTCTCCCGCTCTGGGCGGAGCGGAAGGTTGTGTCAGACTTTTACTGACTAAAACCCACCCGTGTTCCTTCATTTGCCTGTTGCCAAGGTCCCGGTATCCCTTTCGGACTTTCCCGCAACCCTGGCAGGCATCGGTCCTACCGGACCACGTCCATTGTGCTGACATCTCTTTGAGGCGCGCGTGGAACACGACGCGCCATCGACCCGGGCCTGGTCCTTATCGGACGGCGAGCTGCCCGTTGCTCGCCGTCCGCAAGCCCGCGCCTATGGTGGCCGGGAATCCGCCGAATAGGTCCGAATAGGTACACTCCTACGAGTGTGTTATAACTTCATAACATATTTACCTACTTTTCATTTCAAAAAACACTATATAAACACTGAAACGTTCTGCCCCTTATTAAGGGTAAAAAACGTTGACTGAAGTAGTTAAAAAAAAACATGGGAGTAGACAAAAATAGAAGATAGACCATATACCACATGCCTAATCAGAATTGAATTTAACGTGCTTTGAGCGCCAAGGACTTGAAATGAAGTCAAAGAATGACTTCATGAACGAAATAGAGATGTACCTCATTTCCTAAAGCTCTAATTGAGTTATGTATTTGTTTCTTTGATACTTATAATTTATACTGTTTTTTCTTACTAGGGATACTGTGAAATAAAACAAAATATATGAAAATATTAAATCAGTTTTTATTTATATCCGTAAAGTTATAATTAAAACTTGACTTAACGCGTATACATCTCATTTATCGATAGGAACATACCCTCATCACTACTTTTTACTATATATTTCGTTATACATTTATAGCTTGGCGCTGCTTGCGAGCGCATCGCCTTCTGTGTACGTGGGCGGTGAAAAGGTTAAAACCAAAAATAGAATGGAGCAATTTGCATCAAACCTAGGACCAAGTGTTTGACAACGCAAGTACCTACCTCCAAATGATACCATAACATGAAGACTACCTGCCTATTACCTACCTATTAATAATTGTACCTACCTACTACAAGTTTAAATATCAACAAGGTATGCTTTTATAATAAATATACATGAATAACGTGTGAGGCAAATACTTTGTGGACTAAATTTGCAGAAAGATAAAAGAACACTTTCATTACTGTTCGGAACATTTTACTTGACCGATTGGAACAGTAGTAGGTAGTTCATAGATAGATAGAATGCTCTTTATGGCAAGTAATAAAAAATACGTCATCAGCAGCAACCTCCGGTCAGACGGCAGAATGATTTGTGCTTTATCAGGTCTACTCTGAAATGACGCGCCCAACTACTGCATTTTACGTACGTTTTTTACGAAGTAGGTACTCAGGTGGCACATACGCCACCAGATAATTGTGTTTCTGTAATTAAGGTAGGTATTTACGTTCGGCTATCAAGTTCACGTGCCGAAATTCAGTAGATATATGCAGGATTCAGTAGATATATATGTAGATAGATGCTTAAAATATTTTATCAGTAAAATGATAAACATAACGTAAGTGATTATTGCTTCAATGATAATCATTTACACATCTACAAAGTATTGTACAAGTACTTTGTTAATGTGTACCATTAGAAATACCAGTTTCTTTAGGTCATTAAATTATAAACAAAGAACAGACAATGGTGCCGATTCTCTTGTATACCGAACTAAACTAAGTATCACTAAAATTCCTTACTTTTGGCTATGAGAATCTTAAAGCTGTCCCCATCTTCAAGATTATAGGTGTTGTACAGGATTGCAACAACTATCGAGAGATAAAGCTCATGTCACATAGTATGAAGGTATGGGAGAAAGTAATAGAGAAAAGACTGCGAGAGGAGAGTGAGATAACCTCAAACCAGTTTGGGTTTATGCCAGGTCGAGGAACAATGGACGCCACTTTTGCACTCCGCCAATTGTGCGAGAAGTACAGACGTGCCCACAAGAACTTGCACATGGTGTTCATTAATCTGGAGAAAGCGTATGATAGGGTACCACGGGATGTGTTATGGTGGGCCTTAAAAGAGAAAGGTTTGCCCGGGAAGTATGTAGAGTTAATTCGTGCTATGTACAGTCAATCTCGTACCTACGTCCAGTCGGCTGCTGGCAATACCGACGAGTTCAGTGTGGCTGTAGGATTGCACCAAGGGCCGGCTTTAACCTCTTCCTGTTGATTATTTATGGACGCTCTGACGTCGGATATACAGGAAGAGACACCCTGGTGCATGCTCTTTGCTGATGACATTGTTCTTGTCGGTGAAGATGAACCTGAGATCCAGAGCAGATTGGAGAAATGGCAACAGAAGCTGGAGTATGTTGGGTTGAAAATCAGCTGAACCAAAACTGAACATAAGTTCTGCGATTTCGGCGGTCTCTCCAGTTCTGGAGCTATAACGCTTGATGGCGCACTTCTCCCAGTCTGCTCCGACTTTCGGTATCTCGGTTCACTCGTGCAAAGCGACGGCGAAGTAGATCGGTCGGTTAATCACAGAATTAACACTGGATGGATGAAATGGCAGCAGGTCACGGGAACAATCTGCGACTGCTACATTCCCCTTATACTTAAAGGGAAGATATATAAAACAATGTTTAGACCTGTCTTGTATGGATCAGCATGTTGGGCCACATAAGTGATGAATTAAAGGCAACTGTATGCAGCTGAGATGAGAATGTTAAGAGGGATGTGTGGTGTTACACGAATGGATAAAATAAGAAATGAGTACATAAGAGGAAGTCTGAAAGTGGCACCGGTGACTGAAAAGTTGTGCGGAAATCGGTTGTCATGGTATGGACATGTGATGCGAAGGCATGAGGAAAATTTTATGAGGAAAGTTTTGGGTATAAATGTCGATGGCTATAAGAGTAGGGGAAGACCAAAGAAACGATGGATGGACTGTGTGAAAGATGATATGGCTAGAAAGGGGGTGACTACTGAGATGACGGCTAATAGAGAAGTATGGAAGAAAGCGACACGTTGCGCCGACCACTAATAAATTGAGACAAGGGCAGGAGGATGATGAATCATATAGCTATTCCGCTAAAAAAATCTCTACATTTAAAAATTATTTTGACACAATTAAAATCGAATTTGACAATCACGACTCCACTTTTTGGTACTTGTTTGCCCCCGTGAATATTTTTTTGAGCCGGAGGCGCGCGGATAGGGCAACCTCGACGTGCAAAAAGTGTTGGTTTGAATTTTAGTTCATGACATTTATTTTTATTCCACACCTTTTTAATCGCGATTAAAAATATTCAGATTTAGTTTACATTTAGTTAGACAGTCAAAATTTTAGGTGAAAAACAGAATAGCAAAATTGCCATTTTCACTAAATTAATAACTCAGTGCCATCTTAGTGCTGTCAACCTAAAATATAGTTAAGTTGTGTCAATATAGTCTATTTCAGAATGGGAAATCGTCGTTTGACAGGAATAAACTTAAGTTTTGTGATTATTAGTCTAGTTTAGAGAAGTTTGTGACTAGGGAATAGGCACCAATATCAAATTATAATCTTCGTGATAGGTATCGTTTACGGTTTGACTCGTGTGTGCATATTTCGGTATTTCTCTACTAGTCCTGGTACGTTCTAGTGCAGCTTATCCACATTAACTTGCGGGCGCGGTGGCGGGCGCGGTCGTGAAATATCAAACATTATATTAAGCAAGTGTTCACGTACAAAACGTAGATGCAGTGAAAGTAGCGGGCAAACTAGCGAACGGCGCGTGCGGCTCGCGGCAATAGGTAACAAACGTATGTGTGTAGTTCGACGTGAACACGCATAATATGCGTGTTCACGTCGAACTAGCGGCGGAGCGCGCTATTCACTCGCGGCGTCAGGTAAGTTCAACCAGTTTGAACTTGTCGCTATAATAATAGCACGTTTTTAAGAGTGTATCAGTGCTGTTTAGGCTGGAATTCTAATTTAGTGCACACCAATTCAAATTTTTGTCATCTCCCACTTAAGGTAAGAATTTCCGATTGTAAATAAAAACTTTTTTAAAAAAAAATACAACCGACTTCCAAAAAACAGACTAAAAAAGTGAAAAAATAACTTTAATTTCGGAAGTCGGTGTCTTTTTTTGTAATTTTTTTGGAAGTCGATTGTTTTTGTTTTTCACTTTTTAGTTGTGGTACCTACCCTACACAAACTCGAATACCACTACCTGCTATGTAAATAACAGCGACGGAGTCAAATAAGATATCGTCTACAATCTACATAGACTAAGTGGGAAAAATATGTAATTATTGAAGCTAACTCAAAAACTACGTAAGCAAAGTTAATAAAATGTATATGGAACCACCTTTGAAGCATGACCTACCAAACAAAAAAGAATCATCAAAATCGATTTATAATTGGCGGAATAATCGCGTAACATACAAACAAAAAAAAAACAACAGCCGAATTGAGAAACTCCTCCTTTTTGAAGAAGTCGGTTAATGATCGTCGTCCATGTTTACAACTTCTGACCACATGTCACACGCGCGCAAACGCCTGGCGGCCCATTTTAACACAAGCTCGCTTAGGCCACCGCGTCCTCTGCCATCCCCGCGCCCCCGCGTGTTTTACGTGAACAAGCACTAAAGCCGCGGTCCCACTCTCCACTTTCTCACAGTTGGCTAGATCGCGCCAAGCCAGGCCGGCAGCCCGTGGGAACCGTTGCATCCGTTGAGGCCTCCAGTGCCCCGTGGTCACCCGTTCGATCCGTCTGCAGTCTGTAAGCGCAGGAGCGTGTCGAAAAAACTTTCGAATGTCATTTCGAAAGAGAGAGAGAGAGTTTAGAGAAATACATAGGGCTTGAATTCGTCTTACGCTGATGTCGGTCGCGTATAGAACACAATGTATATACGCAGGGGCGACCGCCGTACGCGGCCGACATCAGCGTAAGAGGAATTCAAGCCTAATAAAATACCGTACTGCGAGACCTACCGTACTGCGAGACCGACCGCTCTACGATACAGTCGCGCAAGGGTGGCATTCAGCTGATCGTCGTCGGTAACAGACTAAGGACGTTCGCACAATTCCATGTTCGTTGGTCGGTCGACCGACGAACGCGGCGCTGTCGAGCGAGACCGACGCGCGTGATACGCGGTGCGTAGCAATGTACGCACCGCTGACGTCAGAGTCGCATTATGGTGCTATATAGAACGCAATGTATATATATACGCACGCACGAACGACGTACGCGACCGACATCAGCGTAAGGGGAATTTAGGCCTAACAGTCTACATCGGCTTTGTTGCTGTGACTCGGGGGGGGGCATCTAGATAGAAACATATCTTCACTGGTACCTAGGATTCGCTTCTACCTCTCATAGTCATGGTTAGCTCTGCCTTCAGAGCCTGAGATCCGCTGATCTGATCAAAATCCGTAGATCGAAAAGTTCTTCGATAGTTCTTTGCTTTTATATTCTGTGGCCACGTTGAATGCGGCATCAGTGGCATTCGTTAGGTCATCAAAGGTGCAAGGGAATGGGCACTTAGGTACACTACAGCAAATGGGATAAATAAATCAAATCAAAGTAATTTATTCAAACTAGGCTGAGAATCAGCACTTTTCGAATGTAAAAATTACATACAAGCACACGTCAATAAACCAATAAAAACAATGTAAACTTTAAGTACTCAAGCAGAAACAAACTGTCAGAAACGAAACAGTTTCATCGTTTTGTGTGTTACATAATGTGTCGCATCCAGTCAGCCTGATTGTCTCAAACTCAAATCGTTTTAAACAATATAAACATTTATTTATTTTATTTTGAAAACGATTCGAGTTTGACCAGCGCAACATAATAATGATAAATACACTTATCGTTAACATTTATTACGAATCCTTCATGCTCTTCTCTAAGTTTCATCGTTGGTGCGTTTCGAGGAATAATTTTGGTGCGCTTCATTTGGTGCGTTTCAAAGTTGGTGCACTCCGAGGAATGCCCCCTTTGGTTTAGTAACTTTTAAGTGGTTGAATGTTTTTCTTCTCTATCACTTTCCCACGTAAAAAAGATACCCTATATTAATACTTTATTTACACTTAACAAACAAAAACTTATGAAAAAACATATAATTTATTAATATTTTTGGGAATAAAGTGCCGAACCACAACTTGTATTAGTCTGTGCCAGTGAGCTGTCAAGTGTCAAATCGTATGTTGTTCGCGTGATCTTAAGTAAAGAGCGCTGTTGTTCAAAAGTTTATTTGTGTGTCTGTTGCTTTATGAGTTAGTTATTTAGTTTCAATGCATTTTATTAGTGAAAGCACAAGATATATTAACTTAAAGGTACGTAAGTACGTAAGTAAGGTATGTATGGTAAATTTTAACGTGAGTACCTTTATGTTAGTAAGTTTGTGATGAATGTTTATGTACATTCAAATCCTCCTCCTCTCCACTTTAGAATCCTTGTATGACTTGAAAATGTCTCATCCATCATATGTACAAATGAAGAAGTTGATGCAACTATTAGAAGAAAATCCCTATAGTGCCAAAGGGCATAATTATTATTATACGTTCTGCACAAGTTCGCCAACAGACAAAACAAAAATGCGAAGAGGTCACAATTTTATTAAGTTCCTTGGGTGGCGCACAAAAAGACTATAAGTCATGGACACAAGTAAGTTAAACACACTTGAGATAGCTTAAATGTTTATGCTATCCGAATGAATGGTAGTGGTGTACTGTCTTGTTTGGTTAAAACATACATATAATTTGAAATGTCATTTTGTCTGGTTGGTTTATTCATGGGTGTTATATCTTCTACCAACACATCAAACAACTCCTTCGACAAACGATAATTTCTTCGTAATTATTCCGAATCCATTCCATAGCCCGGGTGTTATAACGACTAATCTTTTGCATATTTCTTCTTGCACGAATATCCGTACGATTTGCCTCCTCAAGGACATTGAAAAACCTCGCAAGACGAGCCATAATAATAAAGAATTTGAAGAATTACAGCAGTACTTCTACTACTTTATTCAGATCGAGTGAGGTTTTTCAATCTAAATAATGTAGCTTCTTAGTTATCGTATAATTTCACGTTTAGTTTCGATCCAACAACTTGATAAATAATTGTCAGATGGCGTGGGGATTAAGTACTTTTCGATCCTTACGAATCTTTCGATCGAAATTAGTTTCGCTTGGAACCACCGCACGATCGTGCGCTAGTGTCGGATTCAAGAGTATGAATCGGCATTTAATTCGAAGCGAATTCAATTGATTCAGAACTCGAAGCTGTAGGGAGTAAAGACCAACTTGTAAACCAAATAAGTCGTGATAGCAAATCAATACATAATATTTATCTACGTTGATAATTGGCGTCCATTATCGACATAAAACATTCATGTTAACACTATAATACGATTGCGGATTTTTTTACAAAAGTTTACAGTGCGAGTTGTATTCAATTATCTACTGTACCTACCAAAACCCGGCGAAAGAAGAAATGTTACTCCAAACAGGAATTTTAGCAAATGCACAAAGTTCTGGTACACAGCAGACTGTCCGTCGCCTTTCTCTTCTTTTCTGCATGATCGTTGGCTGGTTTCCTTTCCAGAATGCCCCTCGTGCTCCGCACGAGTGTAGCGTCTATCCACGATAAACAAAGCAAAATCTAAACAGCTTATCGTTAAATAAATATATTATTGTAATCCTCTACATTTATCTGATAAGACTTCCTCTTGTTACGCTTCAACGAGCTGTGGTTTTACTTCTTCGGAGCACATGGCTCGAGACGCCGCGTGCTCTTACTGAAGGCAGAAGTGGAAATTTAAATAGTTAGCCATGGAGGATGACCGGAGAGACAGCAAGGCCGAGGGTCCGGCCAGCAGGAAGGGCAGCACGTTCGACAACCGCAAGGGCAGCGTGTTCGAGAAGCCCGTGGACCTGGACGATGTGCTGGTTAACGAGCTGGGGCAGTTCGGCCGCTACCAGATGCTGAACCTGCTGCTCGTCTCCATTCCCATCATCATGTCGGCTTTCATGAGCGAATACATCTTCTCAGCCGCCGCTATCCCACACAGGTATGTGTTAAGGAAATCAGTAACGGAAAATATAATATGTCTAGTCACTATTGTTTATTTACATTAAAAATAACACTGCATTAACCCATTAGCTGTTCAACCGCAGTATTTTGAAACATTTTGTATTACTATGTACAATTTCTAGTTAGATACAAACGAATTTGAAAATACTTTGCACGATGATGACTGATACGTAAAATGCCGTAAATTATTCAAAAGCGCCGTTCGTATAAAATTTTTTCATCTGCAGGTGTCGGATTCCCGAATGTGGAGAAACCGGCAAGATTGAGGTTTTTAGCCCGGAATGGATCACTAACGCGATACCAGCTGCAGACAACGCGAACGGATTTGTATCTTGCACCCGGTACGAGTCGGCTGGCGGCAACGGCACCTTGGACTACTGCCCGGCTTACCTTTTCAACAACAATCAACAGGATTGTGATGGTTTCGTCTACGCTAGAGAAAACTCCTGCGTCTATGATGTTAGTATCACATATTCACAATGTTTTTACGATCACGAAACCGCCTGTATATCCATCGGGAAACTTAAAATACATATCATTTTCAGTTCGACCTGGGTTGTGAGGATTGGCTTCGTGCTTTAGCTGGAACTCTTAGCAGTGTGGGTACTTTGCTGGTACTACCTTTTGTCGGCTATATCTCTGACACATTCGGAAGACGTATTGCCCTC
Source organism: Lithophane leautieri (assembly GCA_949152455.1). Lineage (NCBI taxonomy): Eukaryota > Metazoa > Arthropoda > Insecta > Lepidoptera > Noctuidae > Lithophane > Lithophane leautieri. The sequence continues at coordinate 933,723 of OX424469.1, read as the reverse complement.
GTCATCAGCGTTACTAACCTGGCCATCTTTGGCATCATTAGAGCCTTTTCCGTCAATTACCCCATGTACCTGACCCTGCAACTGCTGCAGACTACATTTGGTGCCGGAACCTTCAGTACTTCTTACATCTTTGGTAAGCATTTAACTATGGCTACAATAGTTTTCTCATTAGATTAGTTATTTTCTTGTACCTACACATATTTAATATGTTACTTATAGTAAATCTTTCTTCTCTACAACAAGTCTTTCTAATATTTTGCGTTCTTATTAAACACGTATGGATCATTCAATCAAGGTAACAATCATGTTTTTTTTCCAGCTACTGAGTTCGTGGGCCCGAAATACCGCGTGTTGACCAGCGCCACATGTTCGTCCATGTTCGCTGTAGGTCAGGTCATCCTCGGTGGAGTAGCCTGGCTCATAGAACCCTGGAGATACATGATTCTAGCGCTGCACATCCCATGCCTCCTCATCATCTCTTACTACTGGATCCTGTCGGAGAGCGTGAGGTGGCTACTCTCGCAAAAGAAGTACGACAGAGCCAGGATAGTTTTGGAGCGAGTGGCTAAGCGGAACAGGACTCAGATCAGTGAAAAGTCTATGAATGCGCTGTGTAACCCGCCAGAGCCGGTCAAGGTCAGTATCAAGATATAGATGTATTATTTCGATACCTTCACGTCCTTCACCACTATTATTAGTGTTGCGCGACTCATATAAAATTTTAGCAACGCACGCAGTCATGTACTTTCATTTACAGGTGGTAGACGACGCCGATGTGCCGAACCTCTTCACCGCCATTTTCAGCTCGCGTGTTTTGCTACGCCGCATCTGCACCACTCCCATCTGGTGGATCACCACCACCTTTGTGTACTACGGGCTGTCCATCAACGCCACCAGCCTGTCTGACACCATGCACCTTAACTACATCCTGACCTGCGCCATCGAAATCCCTGGCTTCTACACTGCTGTGCTTATCCTCGACAGGATAGGCAGGAAGCCCACACTATCTGGAGGGTATCTATTCAGTGCTGCCTGCAACATCGCCTTCGCTTTCATTCCGGATGGTAAGTCTCGTCTTAGTGTCACCATATTATATCGATGTTGGTCAGGTTTTTTCCAAATCACCACGTAAACTGCGCTCCTAGTATTGACCAAGCAAAAATTGAGGAATCATACTACCTTTGCTTGCTATATATTTTTTATAATATCAAATGTTATTGACGCCTGGGCTTTATTTATCTAGTCTTATCTATAAATTAAATAGTTAATCGAAAGCAAGGTCTTCATGTTAATTTCTTTTAATTCTTAAAAGAATCGACTGCCGTATTGGGTTTGTCCATCTGGAATTTCTCAGAAGCAGCCCGAAGTCTGGATATGTGCTCAATTAATGACATAAGGCTCGCCCCCCGTTACATGGGACTTAAACATAACTGGCGAAATGTGGGTGCACCTCTGCCCAACCCTTTGGAGAATACAGGCTTGATGTTATGCTATGTGTGATCGACTAGGCTAATATTTATTTAAAGCTGAAATTAATATTAGTAAACTATTTAAATCATGAAATATTTGTAAGAATAGACAATGGTACCAGTGTTTATAAAATAATAAGTTAATCTAAGGCAAGTAAATCTAAAGAAACCGGTACATGCGTCAGTAATTCATAATAACGCGGCTATGATCTAACACTAAAGCGTATCATAATCGTTGTTGATTGATAATACTATAATGCTAAATTCATGATTATTTGAATCGGTAATCTTTAAATTATGAAATAGGTACCTAAATAATAATTTTAATTCCTTTAAATGCTCACATGTGCATTGGTCAAGAATAAAGATTGTTTAATCTTTTAAATGGCGTTATACACTAAATAATAGTGATTTCGATGAACAATAAGATTAATACACGAATATTAATAAGTATATTTAAAGTATTAAGTAATACCAAATTGACGAGAAATTAAAAGTGCACATATTATTAATATATAACACCGTTTTACACCATAAAAATTAACTGATTATTGTTGATCCTTTGTAGCAGTGTAATTAACGATTAAAAAAATTAAAGTAATAAAAACTAAAACCCAACTACGATTAAAAGAGGTATTCCGTGAAGCACACCCAAACGAAGCACACCCAGACGAACCACACCTAAAGTATTCCACTTAGCACACCCGTAGGTGGGCTTCAAATAAAAATTTAAAATAATGAATTTCCTATTCCACGCAGCACACCTACGAATATCACTCGCATAGTGCGGATACTAAGAAATAAAAATGTCGATAGAAGAAAATATTTATTATTTAAAACACTAACTTAAATATCTAATATCTTTCAGTTTCATTATACCTCGAAGTGCGTGTTGAGGTGCGGTATTTAATATGAGCGCGGGGAAGGGAGTGTCCCTTCTGTACGTAGTACTATTATGTATTCTGTGCTAATGGCCAACGCGTGCGCCCGCCACTGAATTCCCGAGCCAAACCGAATTTAGCCGAGCGTTTCTGGAACTTGTTTACATGCTTAGTTCTCATTACACTATCGCATATTGTGACGTCACGGGCTGAGTTTATGCAATTGTGCGCCGGTCTTCTTTTTATTGTTATTGTTTCTGTTTTTCGTGCAATTTATTCAAACAAAATAATGGAGCCTATGGCAGGTCCAAGTAGTAGAAATTTTAACCCATCTATTAATTACGTACTTGGCCGGAAGGGGACACAAGTGTTAGTGTATAATAACAAACAATATAGTAAACACAAGATTTATAAAAACGGTAATGCCTTGTGGCGGTGTATTAAAAAGGTTGTAATGGCTTACTCACATTAAGTAGCATGAAAGAAGTTGTTAAAATAAAGGAACATAAATGTTACGTTACATAAATAACATAAATATTATGTAAAAGTAACATTAATATTTTTTGGACTTCGTAGCGTTTCAACCGTAAAAATGACTCTATGACATTATTCTCTGAACTTACAGGTAGTGTTTCTACTATACCTCAGAACTATACATAAACCTTCATTATCAGGTTTTTAAATGTATGGGACGTGGGCATTGTTCTTTAAGTTAGTCTTTTAAATAATACATATTTTCTTCTATTTCTTTGTCCCCGCACTATGCGAGTGATATTCATAGGTGTGCGGAATAGGAAATGAATTATTTTAAATTTTTATTTGAAGCCCACCTACGGGTGTGCTAAGTGGAATACTTTAGGTGTGCTTCGGCTGGGTGTGCTTCGTTTGGGTGTGCTTCACGGAATACCTCGATTAAAAAGGTATAAACAAGACACCACAGACACAAATTAAAAATCCGGAGTCACACGTATTCTGTTTGATTTATGCCCAAATCAAACAGAATACGTGTAACTCCGGATTTTTAAATTTGTCTGTCTGTGGTGTCTTGTTTATACCTTTTTAATCGTAGTTGGGTTTTAGTTTTTATTACTTTAATATTTTTTTATTTCTTTTGGGGTTATAATATATATATTTTTGAAATGTGCTCATTAAGCCCTTTCATTTGATACCCAACATGGTACGATTAAACAATATTTAGTTCCTTACTTTATGTCCTCTAGAGGGCGCCATTTTTAATTTAATGTGACGTCACATAGCCTATAACCAGCGGACGATCAAGTCGCTTCTAACGATACCTCATTAGTCAAATTGTGATTAGTGGTTTAGAAGATATGAGGGAACAGATGAACGTACTTACATACATACATACATACATACATATATACATACATACATACATACCGGTCAACATCATAACCCTCTTTTTATCTTCGCCGTAATCGGGTAAAAAGAAAATCATAACAATCGACTTGACTTGATATATAAGATTCGAATCTATTTTGCATAGACCTGCGATAAAATATATCGGCTAAATAACAATTATGTTGGATAAATAATAATCTAAATTATGATACCTGCGATATAGATTAGTTACGGACGAAGGACACAGGGGACCATTATCTATTGTAAGGCCTTCAGACTCATATCTTTGTTGCAGATCTGACAACGTTGCGCCTGGTTGTGTACCTGCTGGGCAAGTTCGGCATCTCGGTGGTGTTCACATCACTGTACCTGTTCACGTCGGAACTGTACCCGACACAGTACCGCCACCGCCTGTTGGCCTTCTCCTCCATGGTCGGCCGCATCGGCTCCATCACCGCACCCCTCACGCCCGTACTGGTGAGTGTACTTGTTTATACTTATGACCTGATGACCTGACCCACCGCCGACATTCAACATGAAGAACCTGACTGTTGCTGATTGTGTTCAAGTGTTAGAGACGCTAACAACAGAAATGAGCCTAGAATTGTGCCTTGAGGTACGCTCAACTCTTAAGTTGGTATGTTTTTTTAATTGCGAATGGGCTTTATGTAGACCACGCTTTTGAAAGATCACAGAAGTTGCTAACAGCACCTTGCAGGGCTCTAAAATATGGAAATCGACGTACCTATTATAAGATGAACTGAACCACGAATAAAACTGACGTATCCAAATTTCTGTTCACTAGATGGACTACTGGCCCGGACTGCCGTCGGTGATGTTCGGGACCATGGGCATCATCTCCGGGATCCTGGTACTCACGCAGCCCGAGACCCTGGGCACCAGGATGCCTGACACCCTGGAAGAGGCTGAGGCTCTCGGCAAACCGGAGTCTAAATTACAAAGAAACTAGAAACATACTTACTAATTGTAAATAGTAGTTTTAAGATAAGGCACTACGCTGTAATTTTTTTGAAATTCTACGTGTCTGAATAGCATTTCATAGAGTTATACATTTTGACATAAGTATTACTTTTCGGTGTGCAAAAACCGCAATTTGGATCCGATAAAGTTTCCTATCCAAAGGTTTTCATTAGTTGCCATAAAATATTTTGTAGTCAGGTTAATAATTTATGAAAGCATTTATTTAGTGAGAAAACTAATATCATACTAAAATGAGAAAAAGAAAGAAAATTATTTTTAGGCACTAGCGCTACTTAGTTTTTATATTGAATTAACATTGTATTGATTGTGAAGCCGGTGATAATCTCTTCTCTTCGCAATCAATCCGTCTTACCATGTAATATTATTATATTGCTCTCTTAGTAATGTAAAATGTACTCATTTATGTATATAGTTCATAATTTATTATAATAAGAGCGGGCTTAGCTGCGTCGTCTTCTGTAAGTTGATATTAAAGACTTTGAATTATTTATGTTTGGTTCTTATTATTATTTAAGTACCTATGCCTTGTTATTTTAATGGCTTAAGTCTGAGTGCGAGTAACTGCTGTGATAATAATAATATAACTTTATGCAAATAGCATACTTAATCTCAGAATAATAAAATTACATGTATATAGATAGATGTGTGTCGCTAATGTATAAGTTTTTGTGAGAAGATGGATGAAAGATAATTAAGTATATGGCAATTTTTTTTATAACTTAATTTTATCATATTTATAAACTTACTCTCGTGTTTAGGTATGTTTTTTATATTTTTTATTGTAGTTTGTTAATTATATACCTTAGTGTTATTTCGTGCTAATTTTGTTATCTCTCGTGTTTAGGTATATATATATATTTTTTTATATGTGTGTCACTTTTAGTTTATATTTTGTTCTGTACAACGCCTTAGGATTACATTCTGTTATGTTGTGCAAGAAAACTTAAATAAATAAATGGAGCAAGACAAAAAGTGAACATTAGGTAATCCTGTTCGCAACTGTAGTCATTTTACTATGTCATAGTGAAATTAATGTTGGTCATGGAGTCGTAACGTGAAATATGGGGTATGAATGAGGCTCTGATTGAAAGATGGCGGAAATGTTAATTAGCTAAATACTTGATGATGTAATCAGCATCATCAGTGGGGTCGGACCAGCTCTGTGCTCAGCAGATGTCAGTACCCTACTATCAAGACATTTATACCTACACTACAGACAAAACCCTTTTACCATAAAATTCTGGTACAGAAGGATTATAACAATCACTGCATGTTCAGCATTAGCCAGAATTGATCTATAAGGTATTATTAGGAAGATTGATTCAACAATAAATAAAAGATTATGTTTTATTTAATAAATTATTATGAACACTTATAAAATTACTAGATAGCTAGACAATACTTTACTACGCGAGATTCACGACATTATCATAATCGCGCCACGATGCGACGGCGACGTGTCACTGACGAACAAACGGACACGCGCAAATGCACAGTATAGGAACGTACAGAAGAGTCACTGCACACAAGTTATTAGGATTCGATGGACGAAACAATAATCTGGGTAAAGATTAGGTATGCTGCACGAAAAAAAACCAGTACCTAGTTAGTTTGTTTGCACATTGTTTATGCAGTGGCGGCTATCGATGTGTAAACGCGGAATTAGGTACTAGCAGTAAGCAGTGAGTTTTGTGCACTTTCCTATATTTTGGCAGGCGACCACAAAAAACCAAATACATACATAATAATAATAGTGTACATTATGCTCATCAGAATTGTCTGAAACATATTCAGGTTACGCATGCCTAAATATTAGTACTGAAGTGGCTCATTATCTTTGTAAAGTGCACGGTTTGAATATGTTGAGTTTACAGAGGATCGAGGCAGCACAGACGGTCGTTGAGCTAATCTGACGGAATATTCAAGCCTCAGGGGACTAAGGCTGACAAGAAGATGATAATTTTTGTCTTGAAAGCCTTCAAAATATGTAGTTAAGGGGCGAAACTATAACAAATACGATTCGGACTCGCACACGAAGGGTTCCGTACCACTGTACAATAATTAGCAAAAAAATCGCCGAGAAAACAGGTTTCTTGTATGACTATTATTTTATTTCGGGAATCCTATAAATATGTAGTACTTGGCCGGTTTTTTAGTTCAGATACATAAATGAAAATACTAAACGAAGAATTTTTTTCATCTTAAATTTTCTAAATAGCAAAGTTTTAAATGTTTGCGTTGCGCTGCTGCTTTCATATTTCATACAGAATTTAGAGGACCGTCGATACGCACCTCGCCTGCACCCTGCCACCTGTGTATGTCCCGCATCTCGTCGATACACACCTCGCCTGCGCCCTGCCACCTGTGCATGTCCCACATTTCGTCGATACGCACCTCGCCTGCACCCTGCCACCTGTGTATGTCCCACATCTCGTCGATACACACCTCGCCTGCGCCCTGCCACCTGTGTATGTCCCACATCTCGTCGATACACACCTCGCCTGCGTCCTGCCGTCTGTGTATGTCCCACATCTCGTCGATACACACCTCGCCTGCGCCCTGCCACCTGTGTATGTCCCACATTTCGTCGATACACACCTCGCCTGCGCCCTGCCACCTGTGTATGTCCCACATCTCGTCGATACACACCTCGCCTGCGCCCTGCCACCTGTGTATGTCCCACATCTCGTTGATACACACCTCGCCTGCGCCCTGTCACCTGTGTATGTCCCACATCTCGTCGATACACACCTCGCCTGCGCCCTGTCACCTGTGTATGTCCCACATCTCGTCGATACACACCTCGCCTGCGCCCTGTCACCTGTGTATGTCCCACATCTCGTCGATACACACCTCGCCTGCGCCCTGTCACCTGTGTATGTCCCACATCTCGTCGATACACACCTCGCCTGCGCCCTGCCACCTGTGTATGTCCCACATCTCGTCGATACACACCTCGCCTGCGCCCTGCCACCTGTGTATGTCCCACATCTCGTCGATACACACCTCGCCTGCGCCCTGCCATCTGTGTATGTCCCGCATCTCGTCGCTGCTATCAATTTTGTCTGAAATATGAAAGAGCGGCGCAACGCCCGCGCCACACCGTCGACACCCTCACACCCCTCGCTTCTTATGTATTTCCCGCGCCTTAAGTTGAATGTCACTTGCTCGTCATGACACGACAAGATCTATAATATGTTGTGACTGTTGGACAGATTCAAGCTTAGTGAAGTTTAAATTTACTGGGAATTGTGGTCACAAGTAGTTAAGCAATAACGAGGTCAATTAAACCTGTTTATGAAACACTTACATTGGTACTACCCGTACTTATAGGTGACGCAGGTTCACCACAGGGATTGAAAAGGTTCGTAAAATACCGGTATTTAGAGGTTCAGATAACAAGAACCCTAACCGGAACCAGGAACTTAAATTGGAACCGTTAAGAACCTTTATTTTACCGGTATACCGGTAAAGAACCGGTATTTAGTAGTTCCGATAACAAGAACCCTAACGGGAACCAGGAACCTAAATTGGAACCTTTAAGAACCCTTATTTTACCTTTTCTTCTTCAAAGCGAGTTCGAGTACAATACGATGAAACTTACCTTTGTGTATTTTATAATAAAATCAACAGTATCTACTGACACTGTACAGTACTGACTTCCACTCGTAAATATTTCGAAAGCAAACTGAAATAAATGATTTGGAACCGATACTTTGGAACCAGTATTTTGGAACCGGTACATTGAAACGGGTACTTTGGAACCGGTACTTTTAACCAGAACGGAACCGGAACGGGAATCGTACCGAAAATAAAAACCTTTTTAAGAACCGAAATGAAGAACCGTACCCCATATCCGTACCGGTTTTCAATCCCCGGTTCACCATTATAATAATGTACACAGACAAAAATTGGATCGGTTATGAAATTAACAAAGTATGGGAGATACGGTATTAGCGCAAGAGACTTAACAGTATAAACACATTTATTACGTCTTCACAAGTCTAGACACTTATTATAATTAAGATCCTTATTAGAAATATGCTCTGTTTTGCGAAGCTATCACTATTCGGCCTAAAGTATTTAATTTAAAAATAAATATTCAGGTATTTAATATTAGGTAGGTAGTAGGTATTATCCTATTTTGTGGTATTATAAAGAATGAACGAATGAATGGGAGAGCGGCGGTGGCCCAGTGGTAACGACCGCGATTAATAAGTTGTAGGTCGTAGATTTGAACCCTGACAGGCACTTTATAGTGTGTAAATTATTTCATCACCGCTGCTCTCAAAACGATGAAAGAAAACATCATGAAGAAACCGGTATGTCCTAGAACCAGAAATTCGAAGGCATGTGACATCCACCAACCCGCACTGGGCCCGCGTGATGGATTACGGCCCACCCCTCTCACCGAGTGGAGGTCTGTGTACCAGCAGAGGGAACGATACAGGCTGATTATGCCATGCTATGCTTTTATAAACGCACTTTTGTGAGATGAATGAAAACATTGTTTTAAATCTATAAAAGCCACTGGTGTATTTAAGCTACAGAAATGGGAAGTTCTGAGAATTTGGAGGTTAGTACCAAATAGGTATGTATACATAGTAATAATTAGTATGTAACGCAGAGAAGTGAGGAAAGTATCGTGAGGAAAGTTTAGAGTATGAATGTGGATGGATAAATGAGTAGAGGAAGACCAAACGATGCTGTGATCGATGTGTGGCAAGAAGAGAAGATGACTAATAGAGAAGTATGGAAGGAAAAGACATGTTGCGCCGACACAAACTTTATTGGGATGAGGGCAGGGGAATGATGATGATGAGAGAGTTATTATATTATTATAGAAATATGGTTAGAAGTAAAGCAAGCTTGAAGGACAGACGCTGAATATGTTTCTCATAAACACAGAGATCTTATCCTCGCATGGAATGCTTGTTATAATAATATTATAACAATCACTAGTACAACACTATTGTATAAATATTAATAAATTATAAATTATGTTACGATTCGTATGTAAATTATCATACTGAGCCAATAGTCGGTGTTAGGAAATAAACGCAAGTATCTACGTTGTCTAGAGTGATAGAAAAAATTAAAGTAGTAAAAACTAAAACCCAACTACGACTAAAAAGGTATAAACAAGACACCACAGACAGACAAATTAAAAATCCGGAGTCACACGTAATCTGTTCGATTTATGCCCTAACACGTGTGACTCCGGATTTTTAATTTGTCTGTCTGTGGTGTCTTGTTTATACCTTTTTAGTCGTAGTTGGGTTTTAGTTCTTATTACTTTTTTTTTCTTTTGGGGTTATAATATATACGAGTATGTTTTTGAAATTTGCTCATTAAGCCCTTTTATTTGATACCCAATATGGTAAAATTATTTTTTTTATTTTAATTTTAATGTGTCGTCGTATAGCCTATAACCAGCGGACGATCAAGACGCTTCCAACGATACCTCATTTGTCAAATTGTGATGAGTGGTTTGGAAGATAGGAGGGAACAGATGAACATACTTACATACATACATACCGGTCAAAATCATAACCCTCCCTTTTTCTTCACCGTAGTCGGGTAAAAATGGGCGAAGTTTATAGCAGTTATATTTGCATTTATTTGATAACATCTAGACAAAACTTCATATGAAATCGTCTATCAAGTTAACAGTTTAACACTCGCAAACGCATATAAAGTGGAAAAAAGCACTCTCAAATAAGTACAAAGTTTGCGAGTAAGTATCTAATGACTCTTATGCGACTTTACAACATCTTATCCCAATAACCAAATATCACAAAAATCTATAAACTATGTAGTATACGCAATATCACACCAAAGTCACCATCTGTCAGCAAAAGTCACTAAAATCACTGTCTTTATAAAACTGGATGACCTCACAAAATGAGCCCTTAACTCCTACTATTATTTGGTATACTTGAAGTTAAGCTGGCAAGGGAAGCATGACGTCATCAACTTCCTTTCGCTGATCGAGATTCACAAAAATATCCTTGAAACGAAATCACTGCACTTTTAGCTTGTCTACTCTTTAGACTTCTGGCATTTTATTGAAATGGTTCTTCACACATCACTTAGTTTCCTTTTCTCCGGTAACACTAACGGAGAGTCTTGGTACTTCGTCATGTGTGCTATTATTTTGCGTGGATTCGTCTCCGTGTGGCTTGTCTAAGTTCTCAGCATCCATGACGTCATCGGGGAGTGCTGATTGGCTGGTGTCGGGCAGCAGTAGTGCCAAAATCCCGGGGCCAAGAGCGACTAGACCGAACACTACGCTCGGAAGACCTGCCATGTATTTCTCCTGCAAGAAACGATATGGTTTTCAAAACTAAAAAAACTTAACATTGTAGTTGAAAAACGTTTTCTCGATACATCGATATACGTCACGGTCAATTCTCTAACTGCAAATGTGAGTTGGTCGATTATCACTCGTTAACTTGTATAGCGTACTGAGCTGTGATACATTTCCTTTTAACTTCGTTAATAATACTACTGCCGTGATTTTTTTCACATATCCAAAAACAACCATTTAGCTGGCAGGCGCTGGCACTTGACTCTAACAAATTTTTTCACTTTAACGCTTAATAATTTTGCAAACGGATCCCTGAATCGAGAAATGGTTGTTACACGTCCACAATATTTGAACGATCTTTCCAACAACACCTCATACCATGGGACAGACGAGAAAAAAATACATGCCCATTTTATGTGTAGGGGAAAAAGTACCCATTTTTTTAATGAATTTAATTTACCACTTTATTGGTGTGATTAATATGTATATTCATACCAAATTACAGCTTTCTAATACTAAGAGTCTCTGAGCTAAACCGCGGAGAGATAGACAGACGGCCATGGCGAAACTATAAGGGTTCCTTGTTGACTACGGAACCCTACAAAGAGAATTCTACACTAGTGTGAGTTACAGGGAAGACACTCAATAAAGCCTAACTTTTCTTAAAATGCAATACTCGATGCCATAGTAACGGCCGCTATACTATCAGAATTAACAAGATGGTGGTAAATCGCAAGTGGATTTTTATCCGCTTAAGATTTACTGTTAAAGAGGATTATTTAAATTGAACTTCTTCTTTTGAAGAAGCTCATGCACATAATCCCCTTTATTTATAAGCGTTGTTTAAGGTAAGAAGTCGTTTAAACGTCTATAATGTATAGCTAATCATTACTTTCTAAGCAGCGGTTATAAAGAAAAACAATAATATTACCAGTAGCGGTGCCTGCGGAGCGAGCACTGAGCCCAGCCTTCCAACTGTATTAGCGATGTTAGTGAGGGAGTTCCTGGAGGTGGTGGGGAACACCTCCATGGCCACCACGTGCATAGAGAACACGCCGTAGCTGCTGCACATCTTGCCGAGCAAGTAGAACAGGACAGACGCCCACCAGATCGCTGGAAAATTTAACAGATTTTGTTAATTTGTGACTACGGAAGTGAGAAATTTAGGAAAACAGTCTGTAGCAATATCACGATCAAAGAGCTAAAATAATAAATAAAAAGCGACCAAGTGCGTGTCGAACCACGCACAATGAAGGGTTCCATAGTTGGGATGAATTTATCCCAAGAACAAACGTATCATTGTAGTTGAAAAACTTGTTCGTCCATACAGAATGTATGGGAGAACATGTTTTTTCAACAACAAATATAAGTTGGTTAATCGTGTAACTCGGCAACTTGTAGAGCTAGCTGTGATAGTTTTCCTTTTAATTTCGTTATATGTTTATACTACTGCCGTGATTTTTTTCACATAAGTAACCAAAACCAACCATTTAATTGGGATTTTTGAAAGACCTTTCCAAATACACCCCATACAATGGGATTGACGAACTTTTTTCATGATTTTATTTACCACTTTGGCGGTGTGATTTATTTATACCAATACCAATTTACAGATTTCTAGTTGTAAGAGTCTTTGAGCTGAGCCGCGGAGAGACAGACGGACAGACGGATATAGCCCTAAAAATATAAAATAATTTTTGATGCTTTTATTAAACACGTCTTTAAAATTGCTCAGAGACTTGATAATTGGAATAACTATGTCAGCTTCCGGGTCATGGTGGCCAAAAGAGGTAACAAGCCGTTCAAACATATTATAGCAATGCACGTTTAAATACGAGTCTATTTTTCTATTAGTGGTGTCTAAATTAGTATAATTGTGTGTAGGTATAATTTTTGAAGCTGACGCCATTTGACCAGTTTCGTTACAAGTGACCTTATAAAGCGACACAGATCCATGATTGTCATTGATAATATTAAGTAAATAAGATGTTTTTAAATATAATAAAATCCTAAATATTGATCAAGGGTAAGTTAATCGTTTTTGAGATGATAAACAGCATGTGTATGACATGGATTGTTTTTCTTCTATTTTACCAAGTTTTCTCTAAATCAATAAATCGTAATATCCATAAAATCATACTCTTCACAAATAAGGCATACTTAAAATGCTTACAAACACCAATAAAGAAAAGACAAAAACATAACAAAAAAGCGTACTTACACTTAGGTATAAAAGCGGATGAAATGAAGAACACACAACACAGAGTATACGCGACACAGATGGGCGCCTTTCTGCCGAACCTCGTGAGCGTAAGCGCCGTGATAATTCTCGTGGGAACTTGCGCGAGGAGTAGAGCGGAGAAGTTGAGGTACTTGTTACCAGACACGCTGGTGGAGTTGATGATGATGCCGTTGTACACGAAGGTGGAACAAATGAAGCAGGCTGCGATCAAGAGGACGCGGAGTAAGATCTTTCTTGAACGAAGGACTGTTATGAGATGAAGACGCTCTGGAGGGCTTTCTCCTGCCTGTAAAGAGAATAGATTATTTGGTTATGGTTGTTCCGAAAATTCAGGAGTTAATAATATTCTTGGGATTTCTTTTGAACCACTGTAAAACCATTTTGTAAGAAATTTAATCTATTAGTGTTGTCCAATTGGTTACAGAAATCAATAAATAACTTTTCGGTTGAACGCTCTGAATGCTAAAGTACAGTGAACCTACATAGTAAATGACAATGATTGATGTTATGTGATCCTCAGAGGATGTTATCAGACTGCTGATCAAGCTTATTATTATTGATTAAAATTTAAACTGAATACAAAGTATACAATACTACAACGATTAATCTCTTTGTTCAGTCGGACACTTGTAGTTATAGTATCACTAGTTACGCCCTGCGATTTCACCCGCATAAGTCACGACCCCGTGGGAATATCGGGATAAAAGTATCCTATGCCCTTTTCTACCTATGTGCCAAATTTCATCCAAAGTCATTCAGCCGTTTTAGCGTGAAAGCGTAACAAACAAACCAACAAACAAAGCTCACTTTCGCATTTATATTATTAGTTAGGATTATAGTAGTTAACAATGCTCTATTTGTAAATTATCGTGATAAGCTTATCCAAATATTTTCTCACAATAATAGGGTTATAAATTGTGTGTCACTTTATCCTTAATAGGGTTAGTTGTGTTACCTTGTAGTTTGTGTATCTGTCTAGTGACTATTGTTATGTATGGTAATTGTAAGTTGGTCACTACGTCAGGACTATACATAACAGACAATGTTTGACATGATACGACGCACTAGCGAGTGTATTCCTCCTCTAATAAATAAATCAAATAGAGACATTATAAGAGTTTGAGCCTATACCTACTCCTTATGGCAACGTAGATATGTGATTGGCATAACTATGTTGTCTGACGACGGATTAGATGTCTTATTCGATAAATCGTAATTATAACCCCATTTTAGTACGAAATTCAATATATTTCATTAAAAAAATGAGGTGGTAACAAAGCCTTACCTCTTGAGACTTGCTATCGCCAGCCATCTTCGTCAACATCTGCTGCGCTTTCATCGACAACTGTATCTTGTTGATTTTGGCTACTTTGTTTAGCACCCTGGCAGCTTCGTGATTCTTGTTATGAGCTAGAAGCCACCTCACTCCTTCATCTACGAGGAAGATGTAGAACACGACGATGAGGAGGGGGGCATATATGGCCCACATCATGTGGCGCCAGTAGGGGACCTTCCATGCAATGAGGCCGAAGAACGCGCTGCCGATGCTCGCGAGGAGATCAGCTATGCAGGAGAACATCACGCGCTGGTTTTGACTCACTGATTCTAGAGCTTAAATAGGACATTTGTTTTAGTGAGACTACAGTTTGTTTTGGAAGAACGCCACATAAATTATTAGTGCCTATGAATGATAAACAGAATCTCTAACAATAGATAAGTCACAAGTCATTATTTAGAAAGCTGAAGACGATACAAGGCTAAATATAACATTATGCTATAATCTCATCTATTAAAACATACTAGTTTGCTAAAGTAAGCAATCGTAATGACAGTGCACACTGCAACGGCACGATTTGATGATTTTGATGAATGAGGAGACTGTGCAGCGGATGATCATTGTTTACAAGGATTAAGTGCACGTGTAAGATAACATATGACATATTTTTATTTTATTGGTTACATATAGCTTGTAGCCGGTCTATAAAAACGGAGCAATTGCAACAAGCCTACGAATGAATTACTTATTTGGTTAGGTAATAACGTTGGTCGGTCAAGTATCAACGTTGTAAATTCTACATTTACGTAGTGTAATGGGTCAAGGTGTAGGACAGAAGGAAAGTTTACAAAGAAAATTAATTAGTTGAACAACTGAATTTCAGTGCAATTACAATCAAAGTCCACAAAGTGCAAATTACTCATATAGAAATGTCACGATAATTATGCAGTTAACAAATGTATTTATTATATCTAAGAAGTTGGTAATAGAATCGATATGATGTTTATTTTGTACGATTTTTCTATACTAGCTAATAATATTGTATTACTTGTGCACATTCACGGTATTGGCTATGAGAAATACATACATACTCTCGAAATAGGCTCAAATCAAAATGTTACTATTATCTGCATGATTTAGTCCTATACATAGGTATATAGATACCGTGTACCCAGAGGTTTCTTTTTCATCAATCAATTCAACAATAACTAGCTCACGATTGTTAGTTTCTAATCAGTGTCTACTACAAATTGTCTGAATCTAGACTATTCACAAATACTTACATAACACCATAGAAGCGTTTCCGTATCCGAGCGCGGTCTCAAGAAACTCGAAAACGAGCAGCATCCAGTAGTTGACGGAGAAGGACTTGATGAGGCCGGCCACGCCCACCACCAGCGGGGTGCCCACGATGATAACCTTGCGACCGTATCTGAGGATACCACGCCGATTAGTTATATTGCATTTGGTAATCAACTAAGTAGGTACACAAGTCATTTCATCGAGTCAAAAGAAATCATGAGCTGTTGTTAAATCAGATTGTGAACAGCTCTTCCATAGTGGCGATGAGTTTAGAAATCATACTAATATTATACCTGGAAAGGATCATTGGATTTTCATGGCCTTTAAATGTACGTAATAATTAACTTCTCAATAACCAACTCAATAAATAATCAACTTGTTAATAATAGCGAAACGATTAAATTAGAAATATTTTCACATAGCATCAAGTGGAATGATAGCTCACTTCACCTAAGTTTCCATGGTGAGATTTTGGCTGAGTAGATCGGCAGGAGCATATAAACTAAGTATCTTGTAATCACAGGATAACTTGTACTTACTTATCTGAAATGAGTCCTGATATGATGAAGGAGAACACGAGTCCCAGATTGTGAACGGTGCCGATTAGCGTCCTCTTCCACGGCTGACAACCCAGGTCGAACTAGAAATACAACGTTGTTATTTACTTAGTCCAACATTTAAAAATATTGTGTTCAATAATTATGTCATGCGTGTGCGAATATACTGCCACAGATATTAATGTAACACAATTGTGTACCCACTTTCTGGAAATTGATGTTAATACACGGCATTGTGGACGGACAGCAGTACGTAGTAAGTTTCAAGTGGCTTATTATTGATTATTGTAAAGTCATGTTATACGGCTCTGTATGCACATGCAAACATGTATGTCCCAAAATTAATAGTTGTAGATGGTTACACATGTTATGAAGACAGCTAGACATTATCGTGCGCTGCACTTTAATAACAATGAAAATATACGCTCGAACATGTCACTGTAACATGTCACTGTAACATGCTTGATGGATTGTTAACTTGTCACTGTGAAATGCTTGATGGATTGCTAATATTGTTAAGTAGTAGATCTATACCTACATATTATAAATTAAAATCACTTTTACGACGTTGTTATGTATGAAGTTGTTTACGACGACGACGCAACGGATTTTTATGCGGTTTTCACCCTCTTTTAGTTTTTTTTTTTTTTGTAATCCACTTTCTGCTGCCTGCAACTTCGCCAGGGTGGACCCTAATTTTTTTTCTAAAATAAAAGTTAAAAAGCTGCCATCTGCCAGAGAAAATCCCATCAAAATCGGCCTAGCCATTTCGGAGATCAACCGAAACAAACAGACAGACATACAGAAAGACAATTTTTTAAACAATGTGTCTTTTTTATAAGTACTTACCATAGTTATAATGGAGGTGGCAATACAATAGGAGCTCTTCTAGACGTAAAAAAAGAGCAACAACAAGACTTTTGACAGTTCATCTTTCTATGACGGATTTTAAAACCACTTCCTGCCGTCTGTAACTATGCCCATAGGTACCCATGCTTTGTACAAACGGTCATGATTTAGCAGATACGTGCTTACTCTATAGTCATCATAGCGAGCACATGTCCGCTAAACACTATAATGTGTGGTGTTTACTCGGAAACCGCGCGCCCCCGTGCGTGAAGTGGCCGTGAACTTGCACCGCGCGACAATGACCATCATTTGGACGGTTACACTGGACGGGTTACAGAACTTATTATTTTTTGAGGATGAATGAATGAATGATGAATGATGTTTTAGAAGATAAGTAAATTTTTTTCCCAATAATATGCTTATTTATAATGAAAAGGCGAGTTGTTCAAACTTCAAACCCTGGTGTTATGTACAATGATAGTGTTATTTTAGTACCTTCGAAGCAAATAAACTAGACAACCAATTGACAGTAAGGGGAAAACATTGCAAGAATACCTGGGTCTACAATCATACTCACTTCAGCCACAATACTGTTATAGTTTTCATAGACCACCTTCTCGCAGGGCATAGTCTTGTTCCAGGCGAAGTTGTCGGGCGCGCAGGTGTACGTGAACTCGCGGCTGAGCAGCGAGTCGTTGTGCACCTCCTCGTAGGGTCTCATCCTGTGACACGTGCTCGTCTCGTTGGTGAGAGCGTACGACATCCAGGAGGCGTTGAAACGGGAGTCGGAGGACTCGCACTCCGGGACTTGGCATCTGGATGAGAAGTTGTGGGTTTAGGATCGGAGAATTGTTAGCATTGGAGCAACGTCTTATTTTTCTTCTTGAACTGTTTTATTTTCCACCCAGGTAATCAATTAAGTATCACTTTTTTATCTCATTTATGTATTGTGAAGGGAACTGCATGGCTAGCACGCAGGAAATAGAAAGCTGTTTCTTGAATGTTGATGATTGATTTACTGTCAGATCGATCGATTTACGAGTCACGAACATTTTACAGTTGTGAACAAAATAGTGTAATCTAGAGCATATAAACAAGCGTTACAGTTGTATCATCATAAGGTACCAGCAATAATGATAATGATGGAGGTGGTAATTTTTATTTATAATTAATGTAGAAAACATATAAATAGAGGTATGTAAAAAAAAAACTTTTTATTAGAAGGTAAGCTTTCCTAAAACGATGAGTTCAGCATATGCTACTACAACTCCGCTCAAAAAACCATACGTTCTTCTGAGGGTTTCGTCAACAACAGACTGAATGTAATACTAGGCCAGATGTCGTGTGTTCGACATTGTGTCGCTTCCTGCTCACGACTTGTTTGTGTACACGGCATAGTAGTGCATAGTGGATGGTCCTCCGGCGATGACACAATAGCATGCAGTGTGTACTAGGCCTGAGGCGGAAGCTGAACGTAATGTGTTTTATGTCATGTGGGTACTATCTAAAGTCTACTTGCACTGACTAAGGGAATTTCTATGAGAAAAGGGATGTTTTGACTTAAGACAAGACTTAGTTTAACAAATCCCTTTCTGAAGCCAAGTCAGAGACCCTCGGGCGGCTTTAAAACTCTGACTGGCTGTTAGTGACTGTTAGTCACTAACCACACGAAAAGAAGAAGAACACGCGACTGTGAGACAATTCTCACAGTCGCGCCGTCAAGCTGGCTATGGCTGTGGGATCAGCTACCATTCTTATCAGATACAGCTGAAAATAAGCGATTGTTGGTACATAACAAACTGCTGCTATGTTCAAATAGACTGTTGTAATCAAAATATGCTGCTGCTTGCTGATATTTTAGGAACTACTTTTATATTTAGGTATACAGGAAGGGTGGTGCAGCTATTTTGTGGATTCAGAAAACATAATAATATTGTTAAACTTAAAACAATAGGAGCTCGTGTTTTCATTAGCACCTTTCTGCTAAGTGATAGACTACCCGTCTATGTTATGTTATGACAGGTGTATGGAGACACTGACCGGTGAGCGGCAGGACATACTTCACACAAGCCATTCACAGGGAGTGCGTCATTCATTGTGCACATAAGTGGTGTAAACATTACATTGACAGTAGTTCTTGTTTTGTCACCTAGCGTTAGTAAATAAAGTTATGGATATTATCGCTTCAAATACTCATTTACGTTAAAAACTGATGTTTTGTTAGTTAAATTATTGACGAATGTATTCTTTAGAAAATATGTAAATACTCTTTTATGGTAACTTATTGGTTTTTCTTTTACTGCTTAGGAAAATACCTACGCTCACATTTTAAGTGACTGTTGGGGGATTTTTTATTATTATAATGATGAGGTGATTAGGGAAATCAACAATAATAAGACCAACTGAAATGGAAAAAAATATTTTGGAAAATCGAAGTCGGGCAATTTTCAAAGGAAGATAAAGAGCCCTTGGTTTCTAAAAGCCTATTCAATTAGGTCCATTCTGCCTGAACATCGAACACAGGAAACGTTGCACTAATCTTGCCAAGAAACGTTTTATGTAAAAAGTATGTATGTTCGTAGTCCCGTCACACGCTGCATCGGAGCATCCGCCATAATATAAATCATAGGCCCCACCTACAGCCTGCCAGGGTTGCAGGAAAGTCCGAAAGGGATACCGGGACCTTGGCAACAGGCAACTGAAGGAACACGGGTGGGTTTTAGTCAGTAAAAGTCTGACACGCCCTTCCGCTCCGCCCAGAGCGGGAGAAGCCTATGGATGATTTACAACCCTAAAAAAAAAAAAAAAAATGCCCCACCTGCAGAAGGCCTGATTCAGAACGCGTAGGCTTCTTTGTGTCACTGCTAGATCTTACTTGTACTTTTAATGTAAAGTATCTACTATATCGACTTTTATTTATTTATTACCGTCTAACCCTGTGGTCTAACCGACGGTAATTCGTTAGGGATATCCTCAATTACTGGGATTTTACGATGAAAGCTTTAACGTCTGAATTTCATACCGCAAATCGACAATATGGACACGACATCAAATCGTCGTTACGGGTTACTAAGAAGCCCAAAGGTCTGACCACTAATCTTACCAAGGAGGTTATTGAGATCAGATATAATAATATTGGTTTTCAGCTGCATTCGGTCAGATTGGAAGCCGAGCTCAAAATAGTTGGGAAAAGGCTAAGCAGATTGATGATAGGACATGACATCTAATTCATACTTTCTTGTCACAGAGCTTTCAAATGTGAATAGTTAAATCATTTTATTTCTGCATTTTCTTGCACGGTGTGATGCGTGTGTACCGCAAGGTCGAGCTACCAGATGGGCGGCCATTGTACAATAATTATGTATTTTGTTTACTGCTTTATGTAAATTGCTAGTTTTACAGCTGTTCCTACGAGCTTCTGATACGGTTGTTGATAAACAAGACGTTTGCCTGAGAAAGTGGTTGTGATGACGTCATGTAGGTATATGGATGATAAGCAGGTGCGTAGGTACGGTACGTGCACTCCGTGTGAGGTTATATCTGTCGTGGAATTAGTTTAGAAGCCCATAGTACCTCAGCTCGAATTCAATTTTTATTCCGTTCGCACCATAGGGTAGGGGTGTGCAAGATTGCGCTGTGTACAAGAATACGCAGAGCGGTTCTCCAATCAGGAAACAGTCTTCTGCGGCCCAACTTCGGTTTGGTAGAGAACCATCAACATTTTAAACGTGGCGGCATAAGAATTTTCGAATTTCTAAAGATTTATTCGAAAAAAACTAAATTTAATACCTGTTTTGCAATATTTAGGTGCTTTGAAAATATGATTGTAGTAAATGTAATCCAGGTGAACTGTTTTTATGTGTTTATTTCTATCAAATCGCTATCGAAACGTGTTTCACTTGAGTTTATACGACGTCCTGCCCAAAAGATGGCAATAGTGGTGTTTCAAAGTGCTCCATGTGCAAGACTGCGCATAGCCATCGTGTACAAGAATGCGCGCGCAGTCTTGTACACTATATCAGACTTTTATTTAAGATGTTATGTGTTTTATAATGAAATGTGCTTACAGCTATGTTAATAAACTAATTTTTTATGTTTTTATTATGGCAAGAACAAATTTAGATACGAATGTAACAAAATAAGTCTAATTATTGTAGTTGTCACCATATCCAAAGTCATCTGTCGCGCGACCGTTAAAAGAAGCAAAAAGTCTGAAATTTTAGGTAGCTCTCCACGTAAAAGAATACTGGAAGAAGAATTTAAAAAGAAGAATGAAAAACGTTTACCTAAGAAGAGTAATACAGTTAAATCAAAGAAGCCAGCAATTGCACCCAGCAAGAAAAATTGGGCATGCCCAGGTTGCTCAGAAGTGCTGAGAGAACCAATTTTAGAAGACTGGATCGAGTGTATTTCTTGCAAAAACTGTTGGCACGAAAAATGCATAGCATACGTAAGCCATGGTAGCTTCAAATGTGACTGTTGTGAGATGCGCACTCTTGACCTTCGTGCGCAAACTTGCACAGTTGGCTGCGCAGTCTTGTCCTCATACGTTGTGAAAAAGTGCGCATTATGAATGCTGTAACTTTTTTTAATAGTTCCTAAACCGTTACTTCTAATTTGTTTTTTTTTTAGTTTTATAACTAGGCAGATGACCTAGGTAAATGTATAAAGACCGATGTTGCTTCTAAAACGCTTCGTCTTTATTTTAGAGAACATAGTAGTAAAAGTGCGCAGTGCTGCACACCCCTACCCTACTGCTCGCGGACTTAGTGAGAACGAGACTGAGTGGGGTGCTAGCGGCTCCAAGGCGCCAATAGTTGGTAATTTCTTTTTATGGCGAAAAAAATGATAAATAAAAAATAAAAACATAGTCGCTGCTTTATAGTTAGTTCAGTTAATAGGCAAAGTTTCTTGGTTTTTGGAATATTTTTCGAATACCAGCGGTTTATTGCTCGATTTGGAGGTAACTTTGGAATTTTAGTCAGTAAGTTTCTATAAGTCACCATTGCGACGATTCCGATAACGTATTTTAAAACAAGTCGCCGCTTATCACTTGCGACAAATCGTGAAAGAAAACATCTCGAGGAAACCTTCAGACGTGGGTACCTGGATGTGAAGTAGGTAGGTACGGGAACATCTTCTAGCCTATGTCATTGATGTAACCTCCTAGATCATTTATGAAGATTAGAAACGAGACTATATAAATATATTTCTTACTGAAATAAAAATGTCGATGAAGTTAAGAGTTTTCTAAGATCATCTGCAATGCATCAACCTGTCCAAACATAATTTGGTGTGTTCACGAGAGTTGCTGTCATCCAGTATTTTTAATTAGTCGAAAGTGGAGAAATTGCAATAACAGTGAAGTGAAGTGCGTATGTGTGTGCGTGAGTGTGTGTGGGGGGTGTATGCGCGCGTTTGATGAACCGGAGTACGTATGGTGGCGGGATAGTTGGGCCGGCTGGGGTGACGCAGTACTTCCAGCACCAGCTTGGAGTTTTCCCACTTTTTGTTTGTGTTTCTGCGTGTGTGAGGGCGCGCGTGTGTGATTTCAGGATACCTAGATTATTTGTTTGTTATTTTATCTGACCGACGCGACGTTTTGTAAGGTTAGTATGTGTTAATTTAATTTGTAAAGCAACTTAAATAAAATTATTACCTGAAGTCAACTTCAGCGGCGGTGAAAACGTAGTTAAAGTTGCACATGGCGAGGAAGGAGTCCCGGAAGGCGAGTAGCAGCAGCAGCAGCACCTGGTACTTGCCGAAGCTGCCCAGCTCGCTCAGGATGCCGTCAAGGTTGAACTGGCCTTCCCTACTGTCTTCTGACACCTGGACGGAATAAAACAGAAGTTATTAACGATTATCACTGTATGAGACAAGAGACAGACCCAACGAATACATTATCTTTGGCAAGAAAACATTTTCCTAAGGATTGTGTGATAGATGATAAAGCTAGGAAGGAAATAGATATGAATAGTTAGCATGTTCACCACATTAGAATGACGGCTGATAGAGTATGTGGAAGAAAAAGACGACCGCAAAGTATGAGGGCGAGGGTGATTTTAACAGTATGGGCGGTTGGTCACATCAGAAGAAAAAACGGCCTATGCTGCTAAAGTTTGAAGTTTTGCAGGAAAACCGCGAATAAAAAAATAAAAAAATAAACAGTTAAAATTAAATCATAATATAGGAAAAAAAAACACGAGTAAATTGATTATTGTATCGTGGTGTTTTACTGGATTTTTAAAACAATAAAAGATGGATGGTAGTCCAATAAATACTCGCTGTTGCTTAATTGTTTCATTGTACGTTATTGTAATATTTATTTTTTTAACCTATGTTGTCCCACTGCCGAGCCTTTAACGTAGTGAGCCGACCTCACTACATTAAAACGACACGATGGAAGAAGGTCGAATTCGGTCGCGGAAGAATAGTATATTGAGGTTTCGATCCAAATACATCTAAAGTCTGTAAGCGTATAGTAGAGACCATAAGCTTGAAACAGACCTCAGCTCCTTGGTCTCGCCCGTCTACTTCCAGAGTACGAATACCGCCTCTGAGTCACCTACTTTCACTATCCTCCCGTCAAAATCACAACATTAGTTACACACACAATCACACGTTCACAATTATTAGTTATTTTATTTATTGTATTTCTTATATCTTGTAAATCGGTTTTTAATCTATTATAATAATATTCTAGCGTATGACACTCGTGGGTTGCGGCTGAAAATCAGCGTCAGGTGGTACACTTTGTGTTTCCTATCTGGCATTATGCTGAGCTGAGACCCTTTTGGCACTGTAACGAATGTTTTCTGTTTTATAGTTTTAAGGTGTCTTTTTCTGCTACAAGGTCAATAAACGCATTTTTCTTTCTTTCTTTCTTTCTTTCAAAATCCACAAATAAGGAAGCCGAAACCTCAGCGAATACTCAAATTTAAAGTCGTTAACACAACAATATTGGTTCCAAACAAAACTGATACTTTTAATTTGCAAAACTTAAATAATTTAACTTTTAACTTTTTGATATAATTTTTTTTACAAATATTAATGTGGTTTAATTTACACCATGTTGTTTTTTTACCTTTAGGTAATATTTTCTCGCTGCTGAGGTGTAAAGTTGTATGTGTTAAACGAGACCGAAGTTGTTTGCATGTCGTATCTTTGAATCCCTTGCTGTGCTCAGGATTATAACCCAGAATCACTCGCTATGCTCATGATTCAATTATAGAATCCTTCGCTCACTCGGGATTCTTTATTGATTTATTATTATTATTTGCAAGTATTTTAGCATGTTAGTTAACTATGCACAAGTTATATATATAAAGTAAACTCACCCTAAAACTAGTTTCCTTGGACACCATGGCGGCTGCTGCGAGTTACTTGACACTACTGACACAGCTGACTCTGATCACACCGCTGAGCATCATCCCTATAACAATCATTATAGGAATTTATTGCTCCACTCGAACATCTGTAGTTAAAATGTTAGTTTAATGCCTGTCAGGACAGTCATTAAACTTATTTACCTTATATTACTTCTATTGAAACAATGAACATTTCAAAAAGGTAATTATAGTGCGAAAAAGAATAGTCCATAACAAAAAACCTCACTTTAAAGTTATTTGCACCACAGCACGGGGTATTCTCCGTGCTGTGGGTTTAGACACAAATAACTTTATGAAAAAAAAATACAGAAAATACGTCAGAAATTAAAGTGCGAGCTTTTTGATGACATAAATCTGACTTAAATCTCTATAAAAGAAATACACACAAATATTAATTATATATATCATTACACGTGTTAAAGTTGAAGCATTGCCATGGAAACCGATTATTTGTCACAAGGATTTAAGCTTTTAATTATTGTTCTATTGATCGTATGTAGGGTCCATATCGGTTCACAGTATGTTACAAAAGCAAACCATGCAGTGGTGTTTACCTTTATTAAATTATTCGGTTAGTCCCCTTACGCTCTAGTCCCGCTATGCTCGACTAGAAAAATACGTACAAAAAATTTCGCTGTCCACGCAATTCTTCGATTCTACGTAAACAATGGAAGGTACAGTTGGAAAGAAAAGTGTTTGAATTCAAGTTAAAAATTTTAAAGCACTATTCGTCGTAGTTAAGTGTCTGTAAGTAAATTTCTTTTTGTCTCGTTCTTACAAAGGAAAAAGTCAAAATGATAGATAAGGACAAACGAATTTCAGAGGAATTCTAAGTTAAGAAAAATGTTTATGAATAGAGCTTTAAGTCAATACTAGAGCAATGATAGCCTAGGGCGTGACCGTCAGACAGCCAAGTCATAGGTCTCGAGTTCGAACCTGTGACGGTATCTACAACGCCACATGCGAACTACGCATCAAAGACCTGACGTCACACAAAAACCCTGACATCACATAGATCCTGAATCGCGCAATTAAAGTTTACCGTGCAATGGACTACAATACAAGAACTCGGCATAAATCGATAGGCAGTTGCCCGCCAGACACAACACTCCTCCCAATGATCCTCCCTTTTCTATGGTGGATGAGTTTACACCCTGTTCCTCGTACCCCTAAAAACCCAAGACACGCACCTCTGACTTTTCGAATTCGTCTGCGTATTATATAATTATCACATTATCAAAAACGGAGAAGGAAAACATCGTGAGGAAACCGGCAAGCCTGAGAGATATTTCTCAACGGCATGTGAAGCCAAGTCAGAGGCCCATTGGCGGCTTTAAAACTCTGACATCAGGTTAGCCGCTAATCACACGAAAAGAAGAAGAAATCAATACTGGACTCACAAGAATTAACGAAGTCTGTAGACTACCTTACAAATCCTATCCTATCTTACTAATATTACATAATTAATTGCGAAAGTTACGATGTTTGAATGTTTGTTATGCTTTCTTGCTTCAACGGCTTTAAGGATCGGAATGTTTGTTACATTGATTGTTCAAATCCTGAATTAATATGTAAATGAAGTCGTGGGTAGAAAACTAGTGAAATATAAACCAGTTCGACGCATGCTCATAACAAGCGCAAAGCTTGACCTAACCTTGACCATTTAATATATTTAATGATGATTAAGAAAAGGATAACATATTTACATACTAGGTTTACTTAATTTATTTATTGCTTGGTTTATTTTTTTTTTTTTTTTTTTTTTTTAAATGGTTACTAAAAATATTACGCTGTAACAGCTTTCTTCATCACTGACCGCGAATGTGATTTCGTGCATAGCGTAACTTTTTAGTAGGTATTTTACGAGTCGAGCATAGCGGGACTGGAGCATAGCGGGACTGGAGCATAGGGGGACTAACCGAAATTATTAATGAGCTGATATTTGTTAAACAAAACGAAAATTAAAGGAGATTCGTATATTTTTTTAATTCTTATGTTCTAAACGCGATTACGAGTTGAGTATTGTGATACAGACCATTAAACTTGAACAATTTACTTTCTTTAAAATATGTAATCATCTGTCCCATCCATACATTTGGGTCGAGTAGTTATTGACGTTTTGTACGGGACAGTTGACAATTTTTTCGCGATTATGACGCTGGTCCTATGGATAGCCTAGCCTAGCACGGCAGCATTATATACGAGTACTTACCTACAATTTAATTTCAACTCTTTATTAGCGGTTATTGTGGACATGATAATTATTCAATTTGTTACAGTTGTAATAGCAATCACGCCATTTGGTTTAAATAGGTTTTTTTTATTTATTACTTTTTGATTATTTGTCTTTTGTATAGATTATTTTCTATTTTGTGAATGTGAGAACGTTGTAGGCTTAGTGGACTGTAGATTTGTTAACCATCTTCTATTTTGTTAAGTATTTGTTAAAAGGCCTACATAGTCCTCCCATGCCTACTAACACACTGTAATTAGAAAATATTGTAAAAGCCAATTATTTTTAAAAGAGTAACCATGGAGTTTCTTGCAGGCTCTTCTCCATAGGAAACGATCAATTGGAACCGTGCACCTAGCTTCTGACGTTTCATAAGTGCCCATGTAGGTTTATGTGAAATAAAATATTTTGATTGACTGATTGATTGATAAAGTTTTCAGTTTGATGGTCTGTACCAGAATGCTTAAATTTGACCACACGTTTCTAATAAGTACGTGCTGTATAATAACGCAAGTGAGAATTCGACCGATTACTAAAACAGACAATTATTGATCACAACCATCAAAACAATTTATTTAAAAACCAAAAAGCTCGAATATCGCAGGCGGGACAAACCAATAACCTGAAATATGGTGTAACTTTTGTTTGTCCCGCCTGCGATACCAAAATTCTATGTATATTATAAAACTAAAACCCAACTACGTCGTACTACACTACGCCGTAGTTGGTGTGTTAGTTTTATAACATTTATTTTTATTTTTTTGGAGTTATGAAATTTATCATTCCTGCATTCCAAATAAAGCTAAGTGACTCTGAAAATATAGTATCTCTACAGAATATCTAATGTGGTCAATATTTTGCTTAGTAAGGTTTAGAAAACTGAAGTGTTAATAATTCCTTTTTAACAGTGTTGAGAAGGTCCTGTTATTTGTGTGATGCTGACTAATTAGTCGAAGATAATGAGCGTTAACGCCTATATTGTTATGGTAATTAGCATTTTTCACAATAAAGTGTCTCACAACTTGAGTCACTTTGCTTATGATTAATATCTTCAGATATTTGTTGCCAAAAGTCATGGCTTTTAACATGGGTAACCAAGGGACAGTAAACGTGTTTGTTTCACGGGTAGTGTTAAAGCCGGAGTCCTAGGCAGTGTCCTTCCTGTGCAGTGTCCTTCCTGTGTCCCACTGAAGGTTTCTAATAACTATGAGTGACTTAACATCACGGCTGTTTTCCTCAAAGGGTTAGGCAGAGCTCCCATAAAATAGTACACCCACATTTCGCTAGTTGTTTTCAAGTTCCATGTAACTAATTGTGGTCGAGCTTTTTAACATCAACCGGGTACAAATCCAGACTCCGGGCTGTCGTACCCAGGAGGACTGCATGCATGCCGCACGCGCTTGAGACAATCAGACTCATGAGGCACTCGAGTTCGGCCGCATTAAATTAAATTGTGTAATCTTACCATCTTCCACTATTTTAGTTTCTGTAATCATGTCAGCTAACATAATAATATATAATTTTATATCTAGACGTAAGAATATACTGATAACTGTTCATTTCCTCAAGCTAGTGCGACTGCGTATGTACGGTAATGACGCTATTTTCTTAGGACTTGGTAATGGCGCGATTTGACTTCGTTATAACAGGTTATATGATGTTTAAAAAAAATACACACTTCAGGTTGTTGTTCAGATTCTCTGTTGGAATAACGTATGCGATACGTTAAGTATGCCCCCTGATACATTAAGTATGCCCCCTGATACATTAAGTATGCCCCCGGATACATTAAGTATGCCCCCTGATACATTAAGTATGTCCCCTGACACATTAAGTATGCCCCCTGATACATTAAGTATGCCCCCGGATACATTAAGTATGCCCCCGGATACATTAAGTATGCCCCTGATACCTACGTATTTGATTCAGAGAATCTGAACAACAACTTGAAATGTGTATTTTCTTTCACCTCATAAAACAGTATTGTTTTCTGTTAAGATTACTATTTATTGTATCTTACTTCTTCATAACTTTCCTACAACGAAGTAAAATAATACTGCTAGAAGAGGTAGTGGGAGGCCACCTGAACAGTTTAGAATCAAATTAAAAAACAATATTATTATTTCAGTGAGATGAACCTATTAGCTGTTGTCCAAACAAGAGTGTTCCATCTGGTAGCACGTAGTAACGAGAACACACATTACTGTGCTACACAAACACTGAACACCTGTTCAAACTATTAACAGTAATTCGACGAATTTTACGCAAAAATAAATAATGATCGCGTTTGCAAACCGAAAAATGGATAATTTTTAGGGTTCCGTGCCCAAACGGTAAAATGGGACCCTATTACTAAGGCTATGTCCGTCTGTCCGTCCGTCCGTCCGCGGCTTAGCTCAGAGACTGTTGGTACTAGAAAACTGTAATTCGGTATGGTTATACCTAATAAATCACGCCGACGAAGTGCTAAAAAAATCGTACAAAATATATTTTTTTAGGGTACCTCCCTTACACCTAAAATGGGGATGGCTTTTTTTTCTCATCGATCCCATGGTCTGGGATATCGTTGGAAAGGTCGTTTAAAAATAATGTAAGTTTGTGAAAACCATTTTTGGATTCAGGAATCCTTTTGCGTAATATTAAGCTTTAAAGTGCTAATTTTTGTTAGAGTCAAGTGTCCCCCCCCTTGCCAGCTTAATTGTTTGAAATGAAATGAAATGGTTAATTCTGTAAATAGGATATTGGAATCACTTTTACACGTCATATACCAATAGAAAGAGCTTTTCAAGGGGAACCTTTCCTTCTTACACGACTTTTGCAAATTGTTAGTCAGTTCGGAGTTAATTACCTAAATAAGTGTGACTACTTGGGCATCGAAGTTAAGGAATTTTCTTAGCCCAATAGCCATAAGATATATACCAATGAAAAAAGCTTTAAGGAGAACCTTTTCTATTAACACAACTTTTGCCAATTATTTGTAAGTTCGGACTTAATGACCTAAATAGGTAACAACTTGAGCTTCGAAGTTAACGAATTCTTAGTGTCCAATAGCCATACGATACATACCATTGAAAGAGCTTTTCAAGAGGAACATTTCCTACAAACACAACTTTTGCCAATTATTAGTCAGTTCAGAGTTAATGACCTAAATAGGTGATGAATTTCAATAATGCTTAATTACTCACATTTAGAGCTCTGTAGCTCCTTTCGTACTAACAATCGAAAGACGCGTCATATCACAAAATATTAGCCTTGAAGAGATCTTTTCATTGGTATATCTCAACTCTATTGGTGTACGCGATCTGTCCGGTCGAACAACTCTTAAAAACATTGTTCCTAAAACGCCATCTATTGGAGACTAATGTTTTAAAATGTTCGCTTGTAGGCTTGAAAGATGATGTTGTAGGGCACTGAATCATTAAAAGTTATTTAATTGACGAATTACCAGAATTATAATAATATTTAATCACTCACATTTAAAGCTCTGTAGCCCCTTTCGTACTAACGATCGAGAGAAGTCTTCAGAATAAGAAATATTCGTCGTGATGAGATCTTTCCATTGGTATATATCTTAACGCTATTGGGCTCCAGGGCACAAACGCCCAATCTCCTTTAGAACAAGTTTTTCTACTACAATGTTATGTTTGTTCTTGAAATAAATTTTGTGTGACTCATTTCAAGAGATTTAAGGGATTGCAAATAAGGTTCGGAACCCTTCGTGCGCGAGTCCGACTCGCACTTGGCCGGCTTTTTTTAGTACAAGTGTAACGTATTGACCGATTCTACTTATTAGATAACATTCAAAATCGTGTTTTTAAATAACAACATTATATTCTCTGCTTATCATGAGGTTAGTGACTAACCTGGTGTACGAGTTTTACAGCCATCCATGGGCCCTGACTTGGCTTCACATGCCGTCGAGAAATATCTCTCAGGCACCTCACGATGACAAAACGATGACAAATTTATTATTTTTCGCTCCCGTCATCAGTGGCAAACTGTATCCCAACCGTAATTAGATGAACCGTAACTGGATAAAAACTGGTAATAAACCTATGGTCATGTATTATTTGTGTTATTTATCTATGGTCACGTAGGAAGGACTCTCTTCTACGACCGGTATTTTAAAGCCTTCTCCTACAAAATGCTACCTTAAACCCGATTGAAGTATCAATGATACTAACGTAGAAAGGTATTAATTGTAAAGTTAAGGATTGTTTTAACTCTTTGACTACAGGGCCGACATAGCCCTTTGCTACGAAATAATAATACGAAACCCGCCTTTGTAAAGTAAGAAACGACACGTCTAAAGTAATAGTGTAAGCAGTATATTTATACATACCTAACCATAAAATCCGAAAACAAACGAATTTTAAAAGCTACCTGCTTGATTTCTGTGTTTCCGTCACATTCAAACAAATAAATGGATTTGAATTGATTCAGATTTGACGTGTTCACAAAAAAAATACTTAAACACTGCACAGTGCACACACAACCTTTAGGTTCAGTCACGAGCAAAAATATGTATACACTCAGCAAAATTCAATAACGTTTTTCTCTTGGAATAACGATTGTAACTTTGAGATGGTATCTATTTCATAATAATAGGGGTTCAAAAATACTATATTCGTTATATCATAAAATTACAATCAATACAGTAAGAGAAAATTACTTTTAAAAGTTGCTAAGTGTATACATATTAGTGCTCGCGGCTGTTCATTAAAACTACAATTGTACAAAACAATCAGAAACAATTTCGGGTTAACTTAAGGCTTCCACAAACCCAAGGATGCGGGACAGTGTCCAGGGTTGCGGGATAGTCCAAAAGGATAACGGGGCCCTTGGCAATAGACAACTGAAGGAACACGGGTGGGTTTTAGTCAGTAAAAGTCTGACACGCCCTCCCGCTCCGTCCAGAGCGGGAGAAGTCATTTGATGATTTCTAAATCTTGAAAAAAAAAAGGCTCATACAAACAGGCGCGATATGGGTAGCGCTGCCTGTCGCGCCCGCGATATCGCGCCAGTTTGCATGAGCCTTTATTCACTCACATAAATTAGACTCGAAAGACGTTGTTAATCAGCGAGTTCGGAAACACGAGTGATTGGTAAGCTACGTTATCACTAGGCTCAGTAACCCACTTCTTATTGTTTAGAGCAACACAAGAAAAGAAACCACTTCAACAGAACGGTTTCTGAATGTACTTACGTTCGATAAGTAGAGGTTGGTGCCTTGCGCCCACGCCGCGCGCCGCGCCGGTATTCTCGTTGTGAATAAAATTGTTTGAATAGAAAGAAGGTTTCATCCAGGTGCTACGACAAAAAACTAAGAATTTTATGGTAAACCAGTTTTAAATTGATAAACTTAAACATTAATTTTCTTATCTTAAAATACCTACCCGATTTTTAATAAACTAGTTTTCGTTATTCAAAATAAATTTCGAATAAGTATTGAGTTCATCGGAATTGTATAGGATATTGACCGATTTGGACCAAATGCTAAGCTAAATAATAAGCTTGTCTTCAATCTTGGTTTATTTATAAACTAAGACTATAATTCGACAAATTTTAAAGTTGTGAAATCGGAGATAGTCCGGATTCAAACTCATTAGTATTCACCGACTCCATGACATTTTTTTTTTTTATAAAATAAATTATTTACGTAGTTACTACTGGCACAAGCTATTTTTAAAACATTAAAAGTAAGTGTGGTGTGTGTGTCGAGTGTGGGCACACCTCTGCCTAGCCTTTCGGGGAAACAAGGCGTAATGTTATGCTATGTGTAATAATTTTATGTAAGTAACGTCAATTGATATTTTAAAACATTTGTCATTGATTCATTCGTTGAGTTGTATATGTGATTGATTCTAGAAGTCCTAGCTAGCGGTAATATTTCTTTTGAACGGAGAATGTAAAACTTTTGGGCAGAGCTTCCTCCGACGCAAAGTATAACCATTTCACAAGTTCAAATCACAGTTCAATCACTCACAATTGAATATCAATTAATAAATTGACTCAAATTCACAATCAATCTCTAATCAACAGAGATCTGAATAGGTAGTGTATATTAACCTAGACTTGTAGGAAGTAAGTAACAAAGAGTTGATAGTACCTCCTCTAAAATCCCGGAATCATAACATGACATTAAGTTAAGTTAAGCATATTGTAAGGACTTGTATCAATAAAGTATTACATTATATTGATTATTTCCTTTATTTCATATTAGTCCTTATTGATTACATTTATAAATATTTTAAAAAAACATTTAGAAATATAAAAATGACTAGCCCACCGGTATCGGGAATAGTTTAAGTATATTATTAAGTTCCGGGATTTAAGAAATTGAAAATTATTTATTGCACTTTGAATAAATTCGTGACAAATTATTAATTAGAAGAATCTTATTACGTTTTTAGAGTTCCGTACTAACACTTAAATTAAAGTGCTTTGTTTTACATACAGGAAAATAAAATTCTTTAATAAGGTATATTGCGATAAAAAGGGTAATTTTAAAAAGAAAAAGCAAAATATCTAACCAAATCAATATATACTATATTTACGTACAATTACAAAACTTTCTTGTTAACCCTATACAAAGAACCAGAGTAAAGTAGTCATGTAGGTACCATGTTTTTCTGTCGCTCTGTCCATTAAGTAAAAATAAAAATGCTGGTAACTAAGATCACAAACTAAGATCATAATGAATTGTCTTTAAAAATTGATAATAAAACCATTTCAGATAAGTTGAAGGTTGCTGAGACACTGGAAAACTTATTTACCAACATCCCAATTGAGGTTACGAAATCGCTCCCCTCATCATCTATATTAGCTGAATCTCTTCTAAAAGAAAACTTCAGTAAGGAGATTCCAAGTTTCGAATTCAAGCCTATTTCTATTGTCACAATTAAAAAAGCATTTAAAAGTCTTAACATAAAAAACACTGAAGACTTATGGGGGATTTCCGTTAAGGTTCTTGGAGATATTATTGACACAATTGCTCCTCTCCTAACAGGCATATTTAATCAATGTTTAGATAGAGGTACGTTTCCTGATTTAATGAAACATAGTAAAGTAGTACCAATTTTCAAATCGGGTAGTAAGAGTGATCCCTCTAACTATAGATCAATATCTGTGCTACCAGCATTAAGCAAAATATATGAAAAAATCATGCTAGACTAAATGTTGGCACATTTTAATTCAAATGGGATTTTACATAGTCATCAGTTTGGTTTCACGAAAGGTAGGTCGACGACTGACGCAGGAGTAAAACTCATCAGTTACATTTTAGAATCCTGGGAAAAGTCCCAGGATGCAATTGGCATTTTCTGTGACCTCTCAAAAGCGTTTGACTGCGTTGACCACAATACACTAATCTGTAAATTACACCACTACGGAATACGTGGACAAGCTGCTGATCTTGTTCTTTCCTATCTTTCAAACAGGCAGCAAAAAGTAAATGTTAATGGGGCGACATCCTCGGGGTCTCTGGTTAAGATTGGCGTGCCTCAAAGTTCGATTCTTGGCCCTTTCCTATTTCTAGTTTACATTAATGACCTTCCTTACATGATGGCTAACTTATCGGATATAATTCTATTCGCCGATGACACTTCTCTTATTTTTAAAATAGATAGGAAAGATACGGATGTCTTACATGTCAACGATAGTCTGGCAGTTCTTTCGAAATGGTTCGCAGCTAATAATCTTTTACTTAATGCGAACAAAACTAAATGTCTTAAGTTCTCATTACCTAACGTTCCTCAAGTAGGACTAAATTTAAAACTTGATGACAAGAAATTAGATGCTATTACGGAAACTGTATTTCTAGGAATTACTCTAGACTCGAAATTACAATGGGGCGCCCACATTAGAGCTCTTTCAGGCAGATTAAGTTCAGCTGCATATACAGTAAGAAAAATAAGGCAGTTGTCTGATATAGCCACAGCTAGGTTAGTATACTTTGCTTATTTCCACAGTATTATGTCTTATGGCGTTCTGCTGTGGGGATCGGCAGCTGACGTAGATTCAATTTTCATTTTGCAAAAGAGGGCAGTTCGCGCGATCTATAAAATGAGTCCTCGTGAGTCTCTTAAAAATAAATTCAAAGAAATTGATATACTCACTCTGCCTTCTCTCTATATCTTAGAAAGTATTTTATATGTTCGCAAAAACTTAGGGCTTTTCAAAAAAAGAAGCGACTTCCATAATATAAATACACGTAGTAAACATGAAATTGTGATATCCAAATTTAGATTAGCTAAAACTAGTAAGTCGTTTCTTATAAACAGTATCCGCTTTTACAATAAGTTGCCAAAGCCGGTTATAGAACTTAGCGATGGTAAGTTCAAAACCCACATCAAACGTGTCCTTATCAAAAAAGCATATTATAAGATTAAAGACTACGTTGAAGACAAGAAAGTTTGGCAATAATTCCTTCTGCACATGTGGCTTCCCTGGTACCTCATTAACGGCATAATTTTGTAAGAGTCTATTAACTGCTCCCAAATTACCATGTTTATTTTTTATTTTTTTATATTCATCGCAGACAGACATAATAATAATCATAGTATTATTTGACATTATATACCTACTATTTAATTTCAACTCTATAGTAGTGGCTTTTGCGGACATGTTAATTATTCAGATTTGTTACAGTTGTAATGGCAATCATGTCATTTGGTTTAAATAGGTTTTTATCTGTAGTATCTTATTTATCGTATATAGATTCCTTTCTATATTGTGAATGTGAGAACGTCGTAGGCTTAGTGACTTTTTTTTTTTTTTTTTTTTTATGAACTTTATCTGAAACTTTTTGAAAGGCCTACACTGTCCTCCCATAACTATTAACACTGTAATTCGAAAATATTGTAAAAGCCAATTATCATTTAAAAGAGTAACCATGGAGTTTCTTGCCGGCTCTTCTCCATAGGAATCGACCAATTGGAACCGTTCACCTAGCTTCTGACGTTTCATAAGTGCCCATGTAGGCTTATGTGAAATAAAATATTTTGATTTTGATTTTGAACTCATAACATTTAACATAAAAATAAACAAGTAGACTTTTTTTATTAATTTTGGTTGATACAAATTAAAATCAATCAGAAACATCATTATCTTCAGTATTAGAGTCAGGGTTTGTTCCTTTTTGCTGTAAAGAATTGAAATAGATTACCATAATTTATATAAAAAATATTTTATTTTCTGTGACTATCTAAATTACCCTAGGAAATAATAATTAGAAAAACAAACATTTTATCAATGTTCGTTTTTCTAATTAAGTTAACATTAGTGTTTAGATCGGTTTAAGGCGAAAAAGCCGCTAGAGACAGGACACTCTTTAGAGGTCGCCTCTAGACAGGACACTCTTTAGGGCTCGCCTCCAGACAGGACACTCTCCCACCGCATTGAATTAAATGAATTCCCAAATAATAATATGAAAAAATTCCAATGCCTTGTCCCATTATTATGGCAAGGAAAGGATTGAATCAGATTGTAAATACGACTTAGGAATTCATAGTTATGAAATTACATTGGATGTGGTTGTAGAAAGTTAATTAATAATAGAGGGATGCAAAGTATATTATTATTATAAACTTGTGAGTAACCCTTACGCTAACGTAACATGTATTTCGTCAGTCTTTACTCACACGATACCTCACATCTGCACTCGGAGTACTCAGAGCAACACTTCCATAAAGTGTCACAAGCGGCTTTCCAGCGGCATTGCGTCGGCATCATATTCTTAAGGAGACATGGTCCCTAACAGTCCTTGGACTGAATATGAGATAGAGGTGGTCACCCAAACCCCTGGAAGTTCAACAATCATTATCTGCAAGCCACGAGTTCATGTCAGTCTGACCGAATTATTGGTCTGAGATAAAGAATACAACATTCATGAATTACTGGATAATAGAGTTGAGAATCGAAACTCGTCATTCTTTAGTAGAGTTTTGGATTTTTAGTAGAGTTTTGGATATTTAGTAGAGTTTTTAATAAGTAGAATTTTGTATAATCTCTCTTGAAGCCCTATTATTGCTTGGAGGAAAATAATACAAAATTAAAGAATTAGGTACTACATAATAGAAATAATTAAAAGACAAGAATCATTAAATATTAGAGTTGTGAATCAACTCTCTTGAAGGTCTATAGGCAGCCCCTAAGCGCCCACCCTTCACCACTTCCTAATGTTTGAGCTGGGGAGAAGAAGTGGCGCAACAAACTACCTAGCAACACGTCTCTGTCTGTTTAGTAAAAATAAATTTAATTATGTTACCAGCCTAGGATAAGTATTATAATGAAAGACTCACCCAGTCGCTCCAACACACACACACATATTAATACAAAATTAGTATAATCTGGGTTTTAACCCAATTATGTATATTTAACTTAATAACAAATACTCGCTTTCTTGCGACAGTCAGCTCGGACATGGCCTCCTGCTGTTCACCAAGCCGCCTAGCCTAGGATGTCCGTATCCTATTGTGGTCTAATAAAACCAAGTAACTTAAAATATCAGTCTTCTAAATCCCAAAAAAATACCTCTCACGCTTTCCCGGCCGCTTTTGTTCAATTGTTTTGGGTCATTTTGGATTGCCTGAGCCCAACTTATTGGTCACCAGATTTTGGCACTGGTGTTGTGAGTTGGGATTAGAAATCGGATATTTTACTAGTTTCTTAAGAATTTGTTCAATTATTGCATCCGACCTTTTCGCGGTACTTGTCCGTTGTTTGTTTCCCGTGAAATAGAATGTATGTATTTATAAGTGGCCCGAACCATTTACAGGTACAGGTATATATACATACCTATATGAATATAGGTAATATTTTGTTATTATATTGGAGTACGTGACAGACAGTCACACTATTAAAAACAAAACATTTGAATTTGACATACTTTTAGTACGGATCCCTAAAAAATTTAAGATTCTTCAAATCAATAATTCGTAACTATCTAAAAAGTCCAATAAATAATTCGTTATTTTGAAATCTTGGGATTAAAACATCATTATTTCTTTCTAAGATTTAAGAGGAGGTATTCCACTCAATGTTAGTTACTCCCTCGAAGTTTACGTAAAAATACACAATTCCGATCCCTGCTAATCAATCAAATGACGGAATAATGACACAATGAAAATTGATTCCCATGTAAGAAGACCGATTTCCCGACACACTCACAGAAATGAGAACTACTTACACAACACAGGCACCGAATGTAAGCTCGTTACGTAAAGCTATTACAACACGAGAGCAACTGAAAGCGACGGAGCAATTCCCTACGTTTATATACACAATCGAACATAACCACCGTATGCGTCGGTAAATACCTACTTCCTTACACAAGCCACAACAGCATTGTATACATGCATCACACGTCGAAGCGACGTCCACGAAAACCCTCCCGGTTAGTCATGAAACACGGAAATTGCAGACAAAAGTAAAGCATCTGCATGAAAGTTGCAACACGTTACGTGGTTTCAATAAAAATATTTAAAAAGAACTGCACGTTATCAAAGATTTTTGTAACATACACATAATTATTAAAATTCTGTCTGTAATACAATTTACATTTTTTAAATTATTCGTCACTTAAATAATGTGCGTCTGTATTACTAATCGCAGCCCCCTATTGTTTTTGAATCAAATAAATTCAGATAAGAATAATAAGGATATCAACGGGACATATTTACCAAATCGTGTCAACATTTTATACCTACTAAGTAATTGCCAATCACAACCTCTCTGATCTTCAATGATCAATGATCAGGTAAAAAATTCTGATCTATGGTAGCAATGCAGCGATCATCTCATCATCGTCATCTTTCGGTCTTTTTCCTCACATTATTATTATTATTTAGGTTGTTGTAGAATGTCATTTTCTTTCATACGTCTCCATCACCAGTAATCTCAGTATTCGGGACCTAATCATTAGCGACATAGAACTTGTTGTTCCCTGACGCGTCTGGTTTGCCAATTCTCTATCTAGTCACCCAAAATGTATAAAGAGTTAATTTACTTATCTCTCATATTACTTTGTAGCTTTACCTTGATCCTAGGGATCTTTTCCAACGTTGCATGAGACATTAACATCAATCTCTAAGACGATGATGACATTGAACGGGAGCGGAGAGCGTTGTCGGTTAGAGCGAACATGCTCGCTCGCAGGTTTGCACGATGCTCACTTCCGGTAAAGATAACGCTCTTTCGAGCCTACTGTACCGTCTTTTTACACGAGCAGCCTCTGGGCTAGATATACGCAAAGATCGTACAACGCTCTCCGCGTTCAGTATAATAACGCGTTTAGGATGCTGTTGGGGCTGCCCCGCTTCTGTAGTGCGTCGGGGATGTTCGCGGATGCGCATGTAGATTGTTTCTACGCAACCATGCGCAAAAGGTGCGCTTCCATGGTGCGCAGGGTGTGGAGCAGCTCCAACAGTATCCTAAGCATGATTTCAAGTCGCCTAGACTGTGTTTTCATTGGTCACTGTTGTGCCATCTCACGTGGGTTGCTACAACCGTGATCTAATACTATTTGTTTGTTTTTGTTTTTGTGAAGTTTCAGTTCTTACTAACATAGTTGTAAGTCTTATTAACCATTTTTGAGCCATGATACTTGAATAAAGATTATTCTATTCTATTCTATTTATTAAATAAGACAACGTGTTCAGTTCTCTTATTTAAATTGCTATTTTTATTTTTTTATTTAAATTATTTAAAATGCAAAAAAACAAATAAACATTTTATAACATTGGCCATACGGGCCATAAGGGCATAAAGCTTTTTGAATTTTGGCAATAATTTATCATTTATAAATCAATCAATCGACTCGCAGTCCACGGCTGGACATAAGCCTCTCCCAGGCTGCGCCACAACACCCTGCCTCCACCTTCCGCATCCAGTCTGTCCCAGGCACGTTTAAGGTCGCCAGTACATCTAGTTGGGGGGCGTGCCACACTATGCTTGCCGATACGTGGTGTCCATTCCAGGACTCGCCTGCTCCACCGGCCATCGGTCCTTGGACAAACATGTCCAGCCACTTCACTTTTCTTATTCCGTGTGCTATGTCGGATTGTCGATATCAACGGTTCTTTTTTTTTTTCTTCATTTGTAAATGATTGGGACAAACCCCTGCTAAAACCTTACTATACAAAATAACCGATAAGGCCAGCTATGAGAATGCGTGGAAAATCCAATGTAAACTTTGACACGGTGAACTTGACGCAGCGCAACAACAAGTGATGTGGCCGCTTATCATCTGAACCTGCCGTGTTCGTGGGTTAAGAAATTTTTATTGTTGTGAGGGTAGGTTGATCTCACTTGGTAACTTATCTTAGGCCAAAACGTGATTTCAGTTAAAATTATGGGTATTAAGTTAATGCAATTTCTCGCAAGCGGCGCGTCGTTCATATATGGTCAGGCTTCATGAACGTAGATGAAGCAAAAAGAGTAAGTAGGTCTTATCTTGTAGCGGTCTGTAGGTTCTGCAATCAAGAATGTCTCCTTATCTTAAGAAATTACGTGTTCAATCTAAGAGATCAACAAGAGATGCTAGCTATGACAAGATTTAAGTCAATCATCCACTGCCTTCGCGGATGAGCTCATTGTTTTGCCAGATTTTTTTGGCAAAAATGAGTAAATGCTCATCAGAGGTAATAATAAACAACCTGAGCATATACCACCAGTGCATAATTATCAACGGTAACACGCGGTACGCAATCTTTGAGTTGGGTCTCTCGGTTTAGGTAGGTATCTAGGGCATATTATGACCGAAACCCTGCAGGATGACGCAGACATTGAGAGGGAGCGGAGAGCATTGTCGGTGGGCGCTAACATGTTGCATAGGTTTGCGAGGAGTACAGCTCAGGTAAAGATAACTTTGTTCAGGGGCTTACAGCCACTTTGGCAGAATCATAATAGGAAAATATTAAGAATCACCGTAAAATGTCACAAACTAACAATTCATAATATGATCTGCTTGCGATTCATTTTACGAAATAATTCATCTGTTTGATAGTCTTCTATGGAGATTCGTAAAATGAGAAAAAATTAGAGGAATTACTAATGACAGCAGGAAATTCAGCAAATGGATTGCTTTTAGAAGAATTGTGCTAATGGGGCCGTTTCAGGCACTCAGCCTATTACCAAAGCTTTTACACCAGCGCCCTATGGACCAAGTACACGCAGCGGGCCTATTCTTTTTTTATTACGTCAGATTGACGTCAGATTTTCATTGGTTTTATAGTTCAGGAGACGTATTTATTTTAGACCGTAGGTTCGAGGACTCTAAAGGTCCTTTAGGGCCGTGGGTTCTGAGTGCTCATAGCTTGTTTCATAAAATCTCCAAACGGCTATTTGACACTTCCCGTGAACCAAGGGCTGGCTTTTACCTTGGTCAGAGGCCATACAACGTGGCAATACCGCCAGTCTCTTGGGTAAATTACCAGCCGACAGCGATGCGGAGGAATTTTTCGACGCCATATTATTGTCAATTTTTTATTTGTATGTTAGTTTTAAACATACATTTAATTTAGTATATAATGTAAATAGTATAGTTTCTTGCGATTTAATAAAAAGGTCCTCTTGAAGACTATGACTACGTAGTGCTTATACCGGAGACGAAGCACCTGCGGGAAACGCAGCTTACCACAGACCAGGCCAACAAGTCTAGACTTGT
Source organism: Lithophane leautieri (assembly GCA_949152455.1). Taxonomy (NCBI): domain Eukaryota; kingdom Metazoa; phylum Arthropoda; class Insecta; order Lepidoptera; family Noctuidae; genus Lithophane; species Lithophane leautieri. The sequence continues at coordinate 892,187 of OX424469.1, read as the reverse complement.
AAATATTTGCCGTTGGGGCGTAGAAGTGTTCAATGGACGCTTCAAGAGAGATTTTCGCCTATTGAGAATAGTTCACAATACCCTAGCACTACGCCTAGCCCTACGATGGACTATTTCAGAATTTTGTAAATATTAAATTATTCCGCCTCCATTTGTAAAACATTAACACCTTAGATTCCCATGAAAATATTAGTTGAGATACCAATGAGATTATTGTACATACGTATTATTATAACGACCGAGACGGCGCCCCTAGACATCGCATAAAAACTATTACCTAATATTGTATAAATATTAGCATTCCGTCGTTATGCTAACCTGTTTAAATAGTCTCCGATGATGATGGATTGTTTTCATAATAATTATCTTCAACATCGAGCCTCTACGCAGCATCTACGAGAGCGTAGCGCTGCGTAGCCGTAGCCGAGTGCATTGGCCTACGGAATTTTGTTATCGTTGTCTATTGCAGCACGAGTTCTTTAGCAGAGCATTCATTTATTTTATATTTTGTATTAAGCACTTTTATATTTACTGTAAGGTAGTAAATGCCACGATGGCTTTGTTTCTCACCCAGTAGATATATACCTAAAACCTCGTGATAATATTGACCGACTTCGAAAAGTTCACTTTTTTGAAATTTGATTAACAAACGATCGATCGTATAAAAGAACTCGAGAAAACTATTATGTTACGCGCTTATCAATAATTCGTAGCAGTGTATTACGATATCGCAACATAATCGCTGGTCGTAGTTTACGACAAACGTTTACGATTGTAAGCTGAAATTATGACCCTTGAAGATCTGCTATTTTAAATTTAAAGACTAGCAGCCGAAAATGGCGTCCTGTTGATCACACACAAAAAGCAGCCAAGAACTCGTAACTCTCGACTCACCACAACGTGTTAAGACTGACTTTTCGTGACTGTATGGGCAAACGTGCACTCTATCTTCTTTCTCTTGGCACCCATAAAGGGTTTGCCTTTAAGGAAACGACTATGTTGTACTCGTATACTGGCACTGTGCGAACTTTTGCATAACTTAACAATGTTATTTGGCGACAAGCCATGTGCCCGATGGGATTTCCCATCGGCAAAAATGACGAAATTTTCGAAACGTCGTCACAGCGCAGCGGTAAAAAGCACCTAGGATATTTTTTTTTTGTTATATAAAATACATGCTTCTTGCCTTAACCGCTGAGACGACGTATGACGGCAACTCTGTCAGTGAATTTAAGATTTCTACTAGGTAAGAAAGTTATTTAAAATTACGAATTTGTATCCTTGACGTTTGCGTGATGATAATGTTAGCGCATCGCATGAATACTGCCACTGGGGGCCGCATGTTGAGCTTGGTGCATTTTGCGTGAATATTATGTACCTACCTACTATTCTCAGTTTCTGGTTAAATTTTAGCAATCATACTTATGTCTAGTCTATAATAAGAATAATGTATATAATGCTCACTAATACCTACCGAAGTAGCGTACCTAGTAAGTTGTCAATAATTCAGTGACCTTTCACTAATCGACGCAAGTTGGAAAACATTCAGTAGGTACGGTACCCTTTAGTGACCTCTAAGGAACTTGTGTAGGTAATAAATCCATTAAAATGAATGCAAGTATTTAATTTTGCGCCAGTATCTAAAGAAAACAATAAAATTATGTATGCATAAAGAAAAAAAGAAAAATCCGGGTAAGAACTAATAAAAACCCAATACTTTAGACTTCCTAACAACAATAATATTGATGATACCTACCTATTATTAAATAAAATCTATTACGACTTATCAGTCTGTGAATGAGTTTCTTGCGATGCGTATGAGTTGTCAATAGTTTAAATATGGTTTTTGTAAAGACCATAAGTAGTAGGAGGAAAATGAATATATTAATTTATTCGATATTTTAGCTTATTGTTCGCATAAGGATTTTGGTTAGTGAGTAACTTGGAAATACAGGAGGTATTATAACTTAACAGCTTTCCATACAAATTCTACGAAATTGTTATAGGCACGTAGGTAGGTAGTGTTAGGTACTCACGGAAAAACATGGCCTCCCAATGACGACTGTAATGATCACAGAGAAAATTGGCATACTCAGTGGTAGCCGCAGACTTGTTTTTTGAGCGTTAGCGCACTGCTTGCGATCCGAATACGAGAAATGTTCCGAAATGGTCGTAATATACTAGCTTTAGAATTCGCCCGCCTGATGGTTGGAAATTATCGTACGGGAGCGTACTACCGAGATAAAAAGTATCCTATGTACCAACCCACGTCATGGTCTACCTGTGTGCCGTTCGAATCTAATCGAAATCCGTTTAGGCGTGAAAAGGTAACAGAGACAGACAGACAGAGTTGCTTTCGCATTTATAAGTACTATTGGTATGGAAGTATGGATTTTTGATTGCACATTAGATCCGAACTCCGTTCTTCTGAATTGAGAACATTTCCAATTCGGATGAAACATCGGATCTCGGATTCGTATCAGATGCAGGAAACTTAAGATGCATGACCATTATTACTTAACGTTTATTAATTAATTAACTTTTTAATTTATTAACCATTATTAATTAATTATAACTTACGTAAAATAATGGTGGTGTATTCACGATCATACAACGTGTGTGAATGTGGAATTATGTGTACTTTTCTACTTATCCCAATGAGAAAAAGACGTCAGTATAGAGGTATGCAGATTTACGAAAAATTCAATGATCAAATACACAATGACTCACAATGACTGTTACTAACCGAAGTATACCTACTATGAATGAATGAATGAATGAAATGCACCGACCCCAGCGTGGCTTAACCAGACTCGATAAATCGAATGAACCCCAGGATTTTCACTAGCCCCTGGAGCCTCATGGTTCATGGGGTTACAGAAGCCATTGCATATCAAAGAGTAGACCGGGGGGCGCGGGTAATGGTAGGGAATAGACCGTGCCCGTCGGGATATGGAAGGATTTGCGAACCTACCGGATATGCATCCTTGAGTAAGCAATGGACTAGTGGAGAGACGGGTAATATTTATCTAACGATGGGCATCTTTTTACGACGTCGCCGCCAGTTGGCTCCGTTCCATTTTCACCGTTGAATCCATTGGCGGAGATATGCTTCGTTCTCGGCTCTTTTCTATCTCCCTGCTGTGCTGTGTTACACTTTGCTGTTTTCTGAGTCTTTGTCCAAGGACTCGCTGCTGTCCGTTTCAGGTTTCTTGTATATCTCGCTAGCTGCTTTCGTGATCTTGTATCGGTCTTCAGCCATGCCCATCCAGAAGTTGATTTCCTTGTTGAAGCACGCCATGTCCTGTCTTAGGTTGTCGTTCCATGCGTAAATCGGTCAGCCTACTCTCTTGGATTTGGCCTAGTACTGCATTGCTGCATATAAAAGGTGTGGTTTGCCGCGTCTGTGAACATGTCCTGTGTTTCTTGATGTGTTTCGTAACAGTTTTTACTTCTAAGATTTCGTGCATTTACTTTTGTCTTGGTTTATTCCTAGCGTGGTTAATCAAGTCTCTCATGATGACTCTCTCTGTCAGGATGGTTCAAGTCCAGCTTCACCGGTGAATCTTTTGGCGGGGTTAAACTGCTTTCTCGATTCTTTTCTTCTTAATTCTGATGCGTTTTCAGCAGCACTGTTCAGATCGCGATCGGCCCGATCCTCGTTGTTTATGTCCAGCTCCGTCGCCGTACAAGTTCAATCTGTAGCTCGCCGCTGCTCACCTCGGGTTGATGCGATTGCAAATAATATAGTTCGGAGTTAAAAGCGCACTATTCGGCTCAAGTAATTAATAAGACCCCGACAAAAATCCCGACCCGCGTCACCCGAATTCTTCTTTTCTGTTCATAGTTACATCGCCGGCACCCATAACCAACTACTTTTAAAAACAAAATCCCGCGCCCAAGATGACCACCTCTGTTACCGCCCAGGTTCTATAATAGCGTCCATGCGCCTTTGCTGGCTTTCCGCGATAATACTATGGCGGGCGCGCACCGCAAGGTCTATTCCCACCTGCAGCGTTCGGCCACTATGTAACGCTTACCCATGCTGATCAACCAATAACATTGCAGCATCAGCTTTTTGTTGCGACCCCTTTCTTGTAAATTAAAATAGCGCCCAGGATAGAGTAAATTTAAAAAGCGTTAAAACTTGATAGCCATCCGTCATATTTGTTTTAAATTAGCTCGAGTAATAAGCCCTTTTCAAGGATTGCACCTGCAAGCAGTTTGAGTGAATGTAAATCAAAGTAGGTATGTCATATTCTACACAATCTACAGTTTACACTTTCACTGTCAGCTTTGTTGAGATGCCCCGTTGTGGCATTCTATAATATACCCAAATAGTGAGTATCTTAAAAGTTAAAATACCAATTGCTATGCGGCCTAAGGGTCGGCGCGGGCGCCCACATCTGGCGAGGTATTTAGGGGCTGCGGAATTTTGTTTCCAAAGCCGTTAGGTATGCGTGCCCAAGACAATAAGAGCATCACTGACCACTCACAAAAAAATGGTCACTTGAACTCAATAACGATTTTGGAACACAATCACCTACGCATTATATCTTAAAGTTGGCTACATTATTTAGCCAATTAAACCTGTAGTGACTTAAAATGTCGGAATTATGGCGTGTATCTTGCAGAGAGGAGCAAGTCATTGTAATATGGAAAGATCTCACCAGATTAGCCTGCAGGTTTTTCGTTACAGGATTAGCTTGGCGACCACCACCACCACCAAAAGAAAACACCACAATCACTTTAAAAACTCACTATCATTAAAAATAATCCATGAAACTACACATTACACAACACGCACCACCCGATAAAATACCGATTTTGCAGAGTTCGATTTCGCTGGCAAGCGAGGCTTGCCACATGCCAGTATCATAAAAAATTAACAAAAAGCGTCCCGGGCACGACCTTCTTCGTGGACGGCCAAAGACCCAATCCACCGAAGTATACCTACTAGGTCAATAATCAGGTAGGTACCTGACTCGGCCATGACATTGACCATGCACAGTGTGACGTCACTAGTTCAGAGATTCAGCCCACAATGTCCTACTAATTATCCTGTAAGCCGGTAAGACTGACGACACATGTAGTGCTGTATGTACTCCATGACTTGACATATGAGTCGTGTCGCAGCTGGATACGTCACAGGAAAGTGAACAGCTGAGATGAACGCATATGTTTGGCTATGTTATTATTTCGGTAATTGAAATGAAATTGTTTAATCTGTAAATAGGATACCGGAATCACTTTTACACCTCATATTAAAAATAAGTTAGATGAGGTCGGCGTTCATCATGAAAGGTCATGCATTTTTTATGACTAACGCAGATTAGAAGGAAACTGGAAGTCCTTACACGTATCTAGCATTTGAAATATAAATAAATACTTGACGGCGTCAGCGATGGCTGAGCGATAGTGCCGTCATCATCTCGATTCGGTGGTACGGACACCATAGTGCAATACTTTTATAATCTACGACATATTTATAAAAAAACACATGAGAGATCTTATGTTATCCTCAATCTATTAATTTATTTATTTGAGAGGTCTTACGTTATTCTCAATCTATTAATTTATTTATTTATCATCTTAATCATAAATTAAATTATAACTCTTTATTTTTTTAATTCATTCTACTTACTATTGAATACACTCATAAAATAAAATTTTGTTCATATATTCAAAAAGAATAACCACCCATCCTTGAACAGGCTGAGACAAGCGCAGCTAAATCCAGCAGATCGACAGACACATGTGGTTGCCACGTGCCTATGATGACGTCACGAAACCTCATATTCCGATGTGCATCAACCTGAGAGTCTGAGAGTCTGAGAACCTGAGAGTCCTGTGCGTCAACCTGAGAGTAACGTGCCATCTGCATAATGTACGTCAAAAGAAAGCGGGAAATACTTAGAAGTGCGCAAGAGTGGGAGGATAATTATGCACGTATTAAAGGAGTAATGTCTTACGTAGGTCAAAGTTACGAATGACTAACATAAATACATGATACACACATAATTTTTTAATGACAATTGTCTTTAAACTTCTCCCGTCTTGCACGCTCACCAGTACTATCAATATAAATATCAAATTTTTTTGCAATGTTTTTTTTAACTCTAAAGTTATGTTTTGAATGTATATTTAAGTTTTTGGAAAGAAGTTTCTTATCGCACGTTTTACCTACTCCGCACACTTGGTGAATGATTAGATCGAACAAAGAGTAAGTAGGTACCTAACACCTTTCAATAAAATAAAAAAAGCATCCTTGAATAAAATAAGTGTGTCATATGTCACAGAGGGCGTCCGAGGGCGGCGGGTCCCTGCATCAACTGCATGCACTCGTGGCGATTACCGATACCGACGTAATCTATATTTACATAATCCTGTTGTTTAAATAACACTACGTCGTTCACACGTGAACCAATTAAACATCTCGAGTACAATTCCTCGACTTCAATGTTTCAATTGATTTATTAGAGATTTTAGAACTTCACCGTAATGGTTCGCCACACAAACCAGAACCGGGGTCCCGCGGGCTTCGTATGGATTGTTAGTACTTGTTACCCGTGTAGATAATAAGGTTGGTAATAATTGGGTGTTGAGATAATCAGGAAGTAAATATCCAGGGGCCGCCAGGGGCCTGCCAGGGTTGCGGGAAAGTCCGAAAGGGATACCGGGACCTTGGCAACAGGCAAATGAAGGAACACGGGTGGGTTTTAGTCAGTAAAAGTCTGACACGCCCTTCCGCTCCGCCCAGAGCGGGAGAAGTCATTGGATAATATCACACCCTCAAAAAAAAAAAAAAAGGGGTCGCCAGGGGATAACCAAAGTGTTTATTTTCATGGGTCATCCGCTCAAGGATCAATTACCAATTCTATGTTCAAAAGCACATTTTTCGATCAATTTCACACTTTAATCGCCACTGACATTATTCACTGGATTCATTTAAATACGTCACGTTAATCATTGTTCTCTAATTATTAGAGAACAATGATTATTAGAGTTTATTATCCTTAAGGAATTCCCGAGAAATGTACGAACTTTGCACGTTTACTTTCATCATAGATGACGTCACAGTTACTTATAATTATGAGTGTCCTGCTACCACATGATTCATACAAAGCTACCTATGAAGTTAAAGAAACACGTCAAAGCGGGTCACGAACTTTATGGCTCACGATGGAACAAAGGTCTGCTAGCAGCTGCTTCCTGTAGGTATATCTACTTCTTGGCAAAGGTATAAAAAAAACACTAAGAAAGTTTATTTTTATGAGTCAGGAACAGGCAAATGAAGGAACACGGGTGGGTTTTAGTCAGTAAAAGTCTGACACGCCCTTCCGCTCCGCCCAGAGCGGGAGAAGTCATTGGACGATTTCCCACCATCAAAAAAAAAACCATGCGTTAAGATATTATTATGGTTTCCTGTTTTCTTTGTTCAGTTTGGACAGGAGAAACAGAGGGACTGTGTGATATTGCGGTAACTTACGAGTGCTACGCGAACTACGTCGCGGGTAGAAGCTAGTAATATGTATATAAAGCTTTGTTTGTTTCAATGAAAAATAAAAATAAAAAACCAAGAAACAATAGTTAAATTAATAATTAAGAAAACCCCCGACACAAACAACCTCTGAAAAGTAAAAATTATAAATGTATATAAATAATAATTGTAGGTAATATTTTGTGCAAGCATGCCCGCGTCGGGGAGGGCTAATAATGAATGTATGCTGTTGTAGAAAGGATCGCTGCTGTTAACTTCCTACTTTCATCAGCCGTCTCCCGACGCGCCGCCGTGGTTAAAATATTACATACAATTTATAAAGTAAAAGGGCCATATAATTTTTACTTTTTAGTATTACTAGAATTGTGCGTTTCATAGCACTGACTTTTATAGCGGTCTGTGTGAGATTCATGGTAGCTCTGATCGACAGTTAGCAACAGTACCAGCTGATAGCCTAGCCATGGTAGCCTATGGTAGTGACGGTAGAGAAGTCTATAGGGAAGACTTCAGACCAAGGTTAGTCTAGGCTCTAGGCAGACACCAATATTGTGGTTACAACACAACGGTGCTCTACTGTTTAACGTGATGGACCTACATCTTGTCGGATACACTCACCGAATCCGTTTAGGGTCAAACCCCTGTTTTTCTATTTTCATCTATTCTAGCCCAACGGATGAGCATCCGATTTTCAATCTCATTAAGAAATTATGATATTTTAATCAAAGTGATGTCACTATAATTTTCCTATGTTGTTGCAGTTTATATGTAACAACAAGGCATAAACGACACGACTCCGAAAGTTGTGCTATTTTATTGCGAGATAAAGAACACATGAAAATAATTATGTAAAATGCGGCATGTTTTGTTACAAAGTGAATCAATTGCAATATACTCAGCTGCATCCGGTTAGACTGGAAGCCAACCCTAAGATAATTGGGATTGGGAAAAGGCCAAGCAGATGTTGACAAAAATGTAAAAAAAAATACTCTTGTTACGCACATAGCGAAAATTTTCTTTACTTTGGAGAAAATAAGTATAACTTTTACTGCACATACCTTCTGGGTGGAGCATGTCCTTTGACGAAAACATTTCCGTCATTTCAGTCACGAACCTCAAGGGGCGTCAGAATAAGATAAACAATTATTGTGTTCCTACTTCATGTTGTCCGTACATGGGGAAAAGCTAAGCCGGCTATGGGGAGTGGACGTGTTGCCCATCCTGCTTTTCTTTGTATACGAAGTACATAAAATGTACAGTATCGAAGTGATTATACATTGTTACTATAGATACGTAGAAATAGGTCGTGACATACAGTCGCCTGGATCCATCGCCTGCGCAGATGAATCTATCTATGTATGAACTCTGTCCGTCTTTATTTGCATACGATTTATAGCCCGATGCAGACTAATCAATAATACCGGCCAAGTGCGTGTCGTGACCACGTACAATCAAAGGTTCCGTAGTTGGGATGTTTATCTCAAGAACAAACTTAACATTGTAGTTAAAAAAATAGGTTCTCCCATACATTCCAACTGCAAATGTAAGTTTGTACGCACAATATTGAGAGATTTACCATGTTATATTAAGACCATAGACTTCTTATAGGTTTCTTGTAATTTATGAGTAGAGAACCACTATCAGTATTTTTTTCAAAATTTTAGGCTCAGAGTTTCGGAGATAAGGGGTGAGGAATGGTCAATTTTCATTAAATTTAATTAAAGGTCAATTTTTGTCACACGGTATAGTTTGCAAAACTTTGTTTTTTAATTTTCTAGTTTGCCCCCCATATGTGACGCCTATATTCAAAATTCATTTATTTAAGTTGCACGTCCGTGTTTGGGTCACAGACATACAAACGTGTACCTTTCTTAATCAATCCAGTAGATTCGGAGCAAATTGGCTGTGACAGACGGACAGACAGAATCAAAAAATCAAAATCAAAATTTATTTCACCTAAACCCAGGAGAAGAGCCGGCGAGAAAGACAACAGTTACTCTTTTAAAAAATATTTTCGAATTACAGTGTTAATAGTTATGGGAGGACAGTGTAGGCCTTCCAAAAAGTTTCAGGTAGGTACTTACAAAAAATTGAAAATGTTCAAGGACACACGAGTGGTCCTATAAGGGTTCCGTTTTTTTCCTTTTGAGGTACGGCACCCTAAAAACTAGATAATGCTAATGATGTGTGCAAAGTTAGTATTGTTACGATAAAGTGTTGTTGTACATAATAATTTGTAAATACATATTGTCGTGTTGTATCTGGTTATGTATTACTGGGTGATAGTGTTACAAGCTAAATTAAAGCAATATTATACAAAAAGAAATAAACACATGCTCAAACGAAGTCACATGTAAAGAATCAAAATGATTTACTGAGTGAATGCAATCATATTTTAAATGGATGGTTAATACATTTATTGTAATATGAAGAACCAAGACTTAAATTAAAAATAATAAATATTATGTCCAAGTACATAAGAAAATAATGGACCTGTCACCCAACAAACAAACATTAATATGACTTGTTACAAGCAGTCATTCACATGTTCCAACAGCTGTGCCAATAGAAGTGACTCACTAGCGAGAGCTGAAGAGCTTTGTTAGCAGGTGGTAGGTAGTGCGAGTAGTTCGTGCACCAACAAACAGTCAGATAGGTGCCTAGCAACGCCTGCTCCGAGTGGCAGGACAGCATAGCTTGCATATTGGACAAGCTGAAGTAACTTTTGTCGAGTTATGTGTTGTTTTTTTTTCTCTGATGTATTATTACACGTAAACTGATTTATACCTAAGCTGACTCAAATTCTGTACATCACACAGTGGAACGAATGTATGGGAGCGGTTGGACGTAGACATGTCCGAAAAAAAAGAGTAAAATTATGCCAAACTAATGATGCCATCTTATTCGATTACTTAATGCCTTCATAACTTGTGGTGATGAATTTCTTCATAACTCCCATATTTCGGGAGTAATTTGAGAAAATGTGAAATTTTACTATGAAAATGAGTGTATCGAGCTCTCTCCCTCCTGATTCCGGGCTTGTTTCAAGTAGCGGTCTCTAATATCATAATGCTAATACTAAGAGCTATATTTAATACTAAGACACATAGTGCGCCAAATGTGCACTTTCTGGGATAAAGAGTGATGTTTATTTTATAACACAATTTTTTAATTTTTTGTTTATTTTGTTGATTAAAACCGTTTTTCTAAAGGTTTACCTTATTACAATAACATTTCTGAGCAGCCAATTAGAGAAGATATAAGCTAATTAGGATATATAATTAGGGACTTAAGGTTTACATATAAAACTGATGCACTAATGATTACTGATAAGAACATTGCTATTATTTAATTACTAAATGGCTCTTAATACACTAATTTAGCATGCATCATTTACTAATTATCACAATAACTAATTACCTTGCAATATTTAACAAAGGATACCTGGGATACCTGGATTTTATATAAATAGGTCACTATTAGTAACTTTAAAATCAGTGTTGATTTACACCTCGTTGTATCCAAGCTAATCTCGCAATGTATTTTCCAAATTTTAATACAAATCTTGATATTCACGTTGCTTTATGCGCACGCGCACATAAAGATTTACGCGACTTTAACTATTTGTTCAGTGTTTTAAAAGATAACAGTTGTGTTCAGTTATGTGAAAGTGCTGAAACAAGTTTAAAAGACTGGTGTCGTCGATTTTGCTACCGCATTTATGCAAAATGGACACAGTCTGGAAGAAGCACAGATAAGTTTCGGAAGAAACATGAGATTTGGCTACAGGCTGCAATTCAATGGCCGGAATTACAGAATGAAAATATGGAACCTTCTACAGAAAATATAAGTGACGTCATCGAGCCCATAATTTCTCCTGCTAAATCTGATGCTTCAACTTGTACACATCCTAGTCCTCGTAAATCTTTTGAGGACCTTAGTAACCGGCAAAAAAGAAGACGCACCACTGAAGATAGTCTTTCATGCAGCAGTAGCAGCGCTGAAATTATGTTTTCGGCCGAAAGGGCGCTTCAAAAGGCAGGACAAAGCGATACAGCTTATGTTATGAAATACTTGACGGAGAATCCAGAAGAGGCCTCAAAAATCAAAGCCTTCATTGAAGGTAAATCAATTCAGGTACGGGAAATATCCCCTTTGAAGGCATTGGCTCTTTATGTATCGATGAACTTATCGAAATGGCGCTATAACACTCTTCGGGATTTCAACACTCAAGAAGGAGCTCTTCAATACCCGAGTTACTACATGTTGGTTAAAGAAAAAATTAAGTGCTATCCGGCCAAAGAAGATCTCACAGTTACAGAGAGCTCTGCAAAAATCAAATTACAAGCCTTGATGGATTTAACCTCAAGAAGACTTATTAGGTCGTTAGAAACCCCTGTTGATCCCAATCAACAGCTCGTATTGACCAGCAAATGGGGTTTTGACGGATCATCTAGCCAAAGCATTTATCATCAAAGGACGAGTGAAGATGAGCAAATCGATCTTGCTAGTAATTTTATGATTAGTCTTGTACCACTGCGGCTCGTCTCAAAAGGTGTAACAATTTGGGAAAACGAGCGACCATCTTCCACTTCATTTTGCCGGCCAATATTGTTTAAGTTTATAAAGGAAACCAAAGAAAATGTGCAGAGAGAGATGGCTGAAATCGAAGCAGAGATTGAAGCCTTAACTCCATCCACCATCACTGATGGAATTAGTGTCAAACACCAACTGCTGTTGACAATGATTGATGGTAAAATTCATTCCATTATATCCAATACAGCAGCTTCAGTGTGTGACATATGCAAGGCTTGTCCTAAAGAAATGAATAATTTAGAGTTAATCAAAGATAAACACGCAAACGAGGACATGTATAAATATAGCTTAAGCACCCTTCACGCTTGGATTCGCTCAATGGAATGCTTATTACACATTTCCTACAAATTAGACATAAAATCATGGCAAGTAAGGGGTGATATAGCAAAAAGGCAAGTTGATGACAGGAAGAAAAGAGTTCAAGAGGCTGTAAGAAGAGAAACGGGCTTACTTCTCGATGTTGTGAAACAAGGCAGTGGATCCACCAACAATGGCAACTCGGCAAGGAGATTTTTTGAAAACTACACTAAATCTGCTGAACTGACCGGAATAGATGCTATGCTTTTAAGAAAAATCTGTGTGATCTTGCAGTGTATTTCATCAGGAGAGAAGATCAACGTAACTAAATTCCGAGAGTTCTGCTTTGATACTGCTAAGCTTTACGTGGAGTTATACCCATGGTATTATATGCCTTCTTCACTTCATAAAATTTTAATGCATGGGCCAGACATAGTTCAGAACATGTCAATTGTGCCCATTGGTTTTCTATCCGAAGAGGCATCTGAGGCTAGAAATAAAGATTTTAGAAAATATAGAGAGGGGCATTCTCGAAAGCATAGCAGTATCTCATGCAATGAAGATATTATGCACAATCTTTTACTGTCTTCTGATCCACTTGTTACAAGTATCCGTCCAAAAGGAAATAAGTTTGTAAAAAAATCTTCTTTTAAGGAATTTTATGAGCTTACGGATTCTGAGAAAAGTGATATCGAATTTGTTAACATAAATGATTTAGCGGACATCGATTCTGAATTTGAATTAATTGATGATGATGATGATGACGAAGATAATTAAATGATGTTATTGTTTTAAAATGTGTAACTTAGTAAATTAGAGCTTACATCTTAATTATTTATTGTACTTTTAATGAAACTAGGTAATTTATTATCAACTTACTTAAAAGTCATACTCTCATCAGTTCTTGTGAATATTTTTGTTAATATATATTTCTGTATATATATAATATATTTATAGACCTCTTAATAAGTCTGTCTGCGGTTTAAAGTAAATACAAATGGGGAAAAAACGTTTTTTTTTTTAAATTTTCATTTCCTTTTATCCCAGAAAGTGCACATTTGGCGCACTATGTGTCTTAGTATTAAATATAGCTCTTAGTAATAGCATTACGATATTAGAGACCGCTACTTGAAACAAGCCCGGAATCAGGAGGGAGAGAGCTCAATACACTCATTTTCATAGTAAAATTTCACATTTTCTCAAATTACTCCCGAAATATGGGAGTTATGAAGAAATTCATCACCACAATTTATGAAGGCATTAAGTAATCGAATAAGATGGCATCATTAGTTTGTCATAATTTTACTCTTATTTTTCGGACATGTCTACGTCCAACCGCTCCCATACATTCGTTCCACTGTGCATCAGTCGGTTAGTTGCAATTTAATTTTAACTTTTTTCCTTTTGGGTGACGCTTAAAGTAATAATTAAGACTACTCTGTCTGTTGGTTTATTCTATAAAAATCGCAACGTGTAAACTGTGATGAAGTGAGCTGTGATTCCAGCTGATGCGAGATATGCTAAGGATTCACTTCAAGCTCACCTCATCTAAGTTTTCACGGTGAGATCTTCACAGAATAGATCGGCAGTAATAGAGCACAATAGGCAGTCTTGAACTACAGAGGCAAAGCCTGAACCCAACTAAAATACGGTTCACAAGTTACTTGTCAGAAGAATATATTACAATCACGCAGGTTTGCATCTGGTAATTAAATTGTCCTGATGTTATGGGCTCGTAACTGTTAAGTGCCGCGGCTGCAATTTCAGAATCCCTCAGATTTATCGCAGCACCTTGAAAGTACACGTGTAGAGAAAACTCGTAAAATATGCGTAAGCGTAACGTAGGAGAATGACGCAAGTTTTAGAGGTTACATTGTAAGGACGTGTCGGGTAGCTCTGAGGCTTCTCGGTATCCGATACAGTAAATGCCTCAATATTGATCACAGTATCTACTGGAGACTGAACAGACATAGGGCCTATGGCGAGCGATGTCATAGACGAAGGTGAAAATGTCTTGACCGACCAACATGGGCACAAACATGAGTAATGATTGCTAGCAAGTAGCATGTGCAACGGTAACACTGAGAGTTTTGAACTGGCTGGTTAGAAATAAATTCAATGAAAAATTAATTTAATTTTCGAATTTCGAATTCTTTAGTAACCTGATGAATTCATTTGGTTACCCCATAATTTGACCGAAGACCAAAACACCATTGCGTCGATTGGTGCTGCGAAATGCTAGAAAAGCTTATGTACTTTTCTAGTGCCTCAAATGTTGTATTTAACATTGTCACAGGTGATGAAAGTTGTATATATTGTTACGAACATAAAACTCAAAGACAATCTGCTCAGTGGGAGGTTCCTTTTGAGGATTTGCCATTGAACAAAAGTAAAGAAAGGAAGAAGTGAAGGAAAAAGATGATTTCTTGATTCTTTGGACGGACGGGTCATTTCGCGACAGTAGTGCTGGAAGACAAAAGGACAGTTACTGCAGGCTGGTAAATTAACAATTGTTTGCCAGTTGGTTTACAAAAAGTTCGACAGCAGCGCCCTCGGAGCAGGATCTTACTTCACTACGACTACACTTCAGGGCATTCTACCAGACGGAGAGTCGAATACTTAACTACGGCGGGTGTTGAGATAATGAGTCATCCACCATGCAGTTCTGATCTATATTCCCAAAAATCAAAGATAAATAATATTCAAACTTCGAGGTACGAACCCTGAAGATGCAGTTCTGCGTTTGAAATGGCCGTGGAAGAGTGGGCCTACTGTTGCAATCGGTGGTTCGATCGAATGCGACGTTGTTTGAAAGGTTGGTTGCTTGAAAGGAATGGAGAATATTTCGAAAAACAGTAACTTAGGTAATAGCAACTTAATGCTTCATTTATTTTTTATTTTCTAAGATCTTTCATGTCCCACGTATTAGTTACACCAATGTAGGTATGGACCTTCATATAAATGAAGAAATTTGTGACTTCATCAAGATCAGGCTTGCCCTCTTAGGTCATATAAAACAATGATGAACTGCATCGTAAAATAGCATGCAACTGTAACCTAACCGATACAAATACTACAATATCGCTCGAGATAAGATAAATAATTAGCTCATCGACCATATATGTGGACAAAGTAGTTCATTTTCACATTTAAAACACTAAACCCTTCAAACAAATAATTTAAGTAAGTATGTATTTTTCTTTAACTTTTAATTTGTAATTTAAAAAAAAGATAAGGCCAATACAACGTCTTAAACAAAAGATTTCATGTCGCAAAATTAATAATCATATAGAACAGTCATTGCCCTTATTTTTTATACATATTAATTCTTTGAGGTCACTGGGTTGGAGTTACCGCTGGTCTGGTATCAGTGAACGCGCGTCAGAAATCAGCGGGCGGGTCGCGATCTCGTGTCAATGTGGACCTGATAGCACACCCCACAAGATATATCGCCAAGTTATACTGAAAGATACGTTGATACAGAAGACTAACTTTATATTTTTCGAGTTTGGGCTTTCACAGTCACAGACGTGCCGAACGGAACATACTCGTAAATAGTTCAAGTGTGTTTCAATTTGCTACTGCTTCGAGATTTTTAGGGCCTTATTTGGGACACGTGACGTTATTATAATTTTATCATGTAAAAGATAGCTTTTTAGCAACAGGAGAGGGTGCTTTTGAATCGGGTCGTTCGTGTATTAGTTTTACCACAAAAAGTTTTCATTGAGGAATATTGTCCCATAATTATTCCACCCCATTCAAGGTAAGTTTTCTGAAGC
The DNA here is from genome assembly GCA_949152455.1 of Lithophane leautieri. Classification (NCBI taxonomy): domain Eukaryota; kingdom Metazoa; phylum Arthropoda; class Insecta; order Lepidoptera; family Noctuidae; genus Lithophane; species Lithophane leautieri. Next base: position 876,017 of record OX424469.1, on the reverse strand, counting down.
TTTCTGTAAGCATATTATTATTAACTATCAGTTTACAATTTGTGCAAGTACGACTGATACAATAAATGAAGGTATCTCTCTATCCGCTCTATATGCATAGATAGTGCATTTGCACTAACTGTGGCTAAGCTGCAGTGTCATATGCTAATGCGTGTGATAGTGGGCATGAATATGCGGTAGTCGAATGCAGCTAACATTATTTACATGAAATAATACTACTAATACTAATAATACTACGTGTGAACTACTACCATTTATAAAACACGGCCTAAAGTTTTCAACTGAATGCCTCCGTATTTTCAGCGAAATACTACGGAACGCTACAATGAATCACAAATTGTAATAACTAGGTACTTTCGCTTCACTTACATTCTTAATATGCGCGCCAATTGTTTGTAAGTAGATACATAGCATTATGAACTTACATAGTGGCTTGAAAAAGAAAATCGTATGCCTTCGTATGGAAATGCATGTGACTAAAAGAGTGATGAATTTAAATGTTTATGGATGGGAGGGAGAGGAAGGGCAAAGAAAATATGGACGGATTGTGTGAGAATGATATGAAAGAAAAGGGAGTGAATGATGCCGCGGCACACCTCGTTAGGTAATGATACAGAGTACTGTGTATTTATTTGTAACATCTGTGTATACCTACCTGTATAAGCAAATAAATAATTTGACTTGATTTGACGTTGGGAGAAGAAAATGTGTTGCGCCGACCCCAAGTAACACGGACTATGCAGGAACATTATGATCATTTGAATTTACCTAAGCCATATTGACAAAAATTGTTTTTGCAGGCATTGCGATAGTGAATGTAGAGAGAGAGAGAGAGAGAGTGTTAACCCGACCACTGGATTTACATTGTTTCAAGGGTTTTAGAGGGCACCAAATTAATCGACTCAAAGTCAACACGTTTATGGTAAACTAAAGTGTATAAATTGGTTTTTTATATATTTAGTGACAAAGACAAAAAGCTCGCGGCTTTCCCCTGTTTTTTATATCGATCAATGAACGATCACAAAATCCCCAGTCCAGTCTTGCCAAGGGGTATCGTATTACTCAGTTACTGGGTTGTGGAGGTCAGATAGGCAGTCGCTCCATGTAAAATACTGGTATTCAGCTGCATCCGGTTGGACTGGAAGCCGACCCCAATATGGTTGGGAAAAGGCTAGGCAGATGATGATGATGAACGATCACAAAATGCTTGTTAATTCAATTTTTAACTACATCGAAGAAGCCATTAGACTAGCAAATTAAAATACTACTAAACCTGATAGCTCTTTTTAAAATCGTTCCGATTTTATGTGACATTTTATGCACAAACTCATACAATATGGACGGACTAATGACGACACAATATGCATCCACACACCGCAGCAGTGCTATAAAAATATTGGATAATGATTGTAATATTATTATTATGTACGTGTGTTTATATATAACTTTTGTTTACCCAGTGCAACCATCGTTATAATAATAAACACAAGCACAAGCTACTTCAATATACTGACAAAGAGGGCATATGTGAACTAATTTGGCAGAAAATTTTAAATTCTGTAGTCTTATTATACAGGGTTACTGGTAACTCGACGTATTCCTTGCAGGACGTCATAGTAGGGTTAAAATGCAACAAATTAAGCCACCAAATGTTCTACCGAAATTCAGTAGTTTTTGAATTAGTTAAGAGTTTTAGTTTTTTAATGAAAAATCCCAGATTAAATCATTTGAAACCAATTTAAAAATGATTTACGGCGCGACTGTACTGAAATTTAAGTTATTATCATAGTTGACGCCGTAGCAGACCTTTGTTAATAATTAAAAGTTCAATAATGCCTAAAACTTTGGCAAATATCACTAACAAAACATTTAATTTTTTGTAATTTTTGCTATTACTTCAAAAACTAAAACTCCACTCTTATCTCTTAGTATAGTTTCCCTTGTCAGTGTCGCCAAAATACAGTAAAAGTTTACGTTGAGAGGAAGGGCTGGGCAGTAAGCGCCTTAGACGGTCTGCTAGTAACAACATATCGCCAAGCGTCAAGGATGGTGGTAGCTGACGGTTTATTGCAGCAGTCATTGAGAGGACCATGTCCAGCAGTGGAAGGTGACGGACTATAATAGTCAAAGAACCATAGGATGTCTGGTAGTATCACTATCAGCGATAAGACCGCCATTGTACCCATACAATTAGCTATATTGTAGGCAGCTGTGTTACAATTTCGGTGTTCTTTAAAGTATATTCTATCTTTCTGACAATATAATATTTTGAATGTTTTTGTTTCAGTACGAATATAGCGATCAAGCGCCCACACCACAACACACATTTGACAACATTATTTTCGAAAAAAAAATATTTAAAAAAATATTTTTAACATAATTAAAAAGATACAATTAAATAGTTCTAATAAAATTACGCAATAACATGCGAGGTACCCACCTACTGTGTTATTAAAATAAAGTATCATTTTTTTAAATATCAGTCTTGTGTAGGTTCAAACCACCTGTAATCGCTTGCAGGAGCGGATATAAAGCACGGTATTGCCTAAACACTACAGCACTCGTCAGTAAGCGGACAGTACATTTTCAAATAAAATTGAGAAAGTTTTCTACTGACAAATCCTCGGCTTATAAAATATCTAAACAATCAATCTTGTATTTATACTGTACCAGTTTGTAATATCAACTAGTACAAAGTGAAGCACCACACAAGACAGTTAAAGTAAACTCAATCATTACTCACCAATAATTCATCAAAAAAACTTTACAATCACTGCACAATTTTTTCAACAATATTCGTACGAATTTCAGGCTTAAGTGACCGAAACAACGTAGTATGTGTGCGTGCGCGTGTTGTCGCGTGTGCGGTCGGCGCGCGCGCCTCGCTCCGCTAATAGACGCGTCTGCCGCCTGCGCGCGCGCACCGCACCACGTAACTACGAATGCACCTCATTATTATGATTTTCGCATGTTAATTCTATTATATTAATGTGGTACGTATAATTATGTTTTCTTTAAAGATAATAATGAATACACCAAAAGAATTTTGTTTCGAAATTCGCCAAAGATGTAAACAACAATGGCCGCTCGAAATTGTCTATGTTTTAGTGATGCCGCAGTATGACTTTTAAGTTTTGGTGCTATCGATGTTACGATTTTTCAGTAGTGCTTCATCAGTATTTTTTCTATTGAGTAACTTTCAAATCAAAACTTTTTTACAAAAAATTAAACCGACGAAAAAAGAACGGAAAAGCGAAAAATAAATAACTTTAATTTCGGAAGTCGGTATCTTCGCTTTTCAATTTTCGTTTTTTGCCACCGACTTCCGAAATTAAAGTTATTTATTTTTCGCTTTTCAGTTCTTTTTTCGTCGGTTTAATTTTTTGTAAAAAAGTTTTTTATTTTTCGCTTTTGAGTTACCATTTTCTCCAGGGTACTCCAGGGGGTTACTCCAGGTTAAAGACCTGGAGTTGATGATGAGTGGTTGTGTCATCAGAACTAAGTATGTGTGCGAAATTTCAACAGAATCGGTTCACAGTTGAAAATTCAGTTGGTGAAAAATCAATCAACCCCATTTTTTCTACCTTTAGGGGTGAATTATAGTTTCCAATTTTAAACCCTTCCCAATAAAAAAAGAATTATTCAAATCGGACTACTCACTAAAAAGTTATGCGTGGTCATACATTAAAAAAAAAAAAATCTACGCGTCGGCTTGAGAACCTCCTCCTTTTTTTTTCGTCGGTTAAAAAGCAATTTTTATTCCAATACTATTGAAATAATGATCATAGATTATAGCAATATAATATTCTAAATTGGAGGGCTCCCCATATTACCTTAGACCTACGACATTATTTAATAAGGACAAAAAGACCGCATCTTTATTAAGCAGAACGCGGGCTAGCTCCAAAAGCATCATGAAAATCCTAGCCGAAAAACACGATTGTTGTCAGTATTTGACCTACACAACCCAGTAACTGGGTGATACGATACCCCTCGGCAAGACTGGTTGTCAGACTTTCGGGCTTCTGACGACCCGTAACAACGGCTTAAAGTGCTTTCTGAGGCATTGAGGAGTCTCGATATGTAAAGATATTAACCCATCCCAAAGGCCAACCCCGGCAAGCTTAGCTTAACCTGTTGGATCGACCGGTGCGGCTGTTATTACTTAGCTACGAGCTCCTCAATCACTGGCATTTCAATGACAAGATTTTAGACGAGACAAAAAAGGATGTCAGTCGTTTGACATTTGTAAAAAAAAAACACGCACTGAATGTAAAAGTGAGTGTGATAATACGTGTCCTATTTAGTGTGTATTTAATCAGTGACACGTAGATATCGCATTCGATGCCTAGGCAAGTTCAATGTTATTACTTTTGGAAATGGAAAAAAAATCCACAGGTAAGCTTTTTGTGCTAGCCTCAGACCAACAAAAAAGGAAGACGGAGCGCTCCGAACATCAAAACTGAAGCCACAAAACCATGCTCCTGCAAGTAAACACATAGGCTCACTCACACACATACACTAAAACTATGCTCATCGCTTCTAGTACGTCACGAGTCGTCGTCTAGTTAACATCATTAAAAAAAAATAGAATTATGCCTTCCTGTGTAGTGAAAACTTGTAAAAACAATAGCAAATCACATAAAAAGTCTCACGGAATCACTTTTCACTTGTACGTACTTGAAATAACATCGTTTTTTTAATTTTAATAACTTCGAATTTTAGGTTACTTGGAACAAAAAACCTCATCGAATGAATGAATGAAAGCAGTGACATAAGGTGGTGAGCGTCAAGATGACGTTGTAATATCGTATACTTTTACAATGTTTGTAAATATGTGAGCACCATGTACCTATCACATAACTGATTTATTTGTCATTGCTCCATTTATAATTTTTTTTTTGCCTTTTATGGGACTGTAATCTTATTGTGGGTGCATGGTCTTCACATATAATTATATAATTCATGTATACAAAATATTGTAAACATTTTTGAAAAGAGTAACGGTGGAGTTTCTTGCCCATTCTTCTCCATACGAAATCTACCTTTTGGAATGGGCAACTAGAATCAATTCTATTTCTTTGTTTGTTTTTCATTGACGTTAAAAAGTGCCTTTTATGTGCCTATTTGAAATAAATTATTTGACTTTGACTTTGACTTTGACGGGATCAAGCCCCCAATTTAAAATGTATCACATTAAAGTGTTTGTATTACATATGTACTATTTGTACCCTAAACAAGACATTTGTACCTCTAAAGGTAAAGGAAATATGTCCGCCACTTTGACGTCAAAGTGGCGGGACCAGGGAAGTCTTGACATACTTCCTTTACCTTTAGAGGTACAAATGTCTTGTTTAGGGTACAAATAGTACATATGTTGTACAAACACTTTAATGTGATACATTTTAAATTGGGGGCTTGATCCCGTCATCTCGACGCTCACCATAAGGTGGGAGGGCTGCCATAACGTGATTTCAAATTTTCCCATTCGATTAAACCAATTTAAATTCTGATTTCCTATTTCGAGTAATTATATTCTTGTTTTATGTATTCATATTTTAGAATTTCCAAGTATTACTGGATCTAAAAGTAAATGGATAGTAGCTACAAGAAATAGCGATGTAAAAAATTTTGTTTTTGTTTCTGAATAGAAGTCCTTCTTAACAATTAAGGTATAATACCATACTCAACAATATCTTACTCGTACAATATTATCCTACCCATACAATATTATTCCCCAAATTATAGGGAAAAACTTTAACAAATGGCAGCCCTTTTTACACACACATAGATAAAAAGGTGGCTTCACTTTTGATGTTCGGAGTGCTCCGTCTTTCTTTCTTTGTTGGTCTGAGGTGCTAGCTAATAGACAATCTTAAGGCAGCATAATCAGCCTATTACCTTCCCACTGCTGGGACACAGGCCTCCTCTGTTCGAGAGGGAGTGGGCTGTAATCTACTACGCGGGCCGAGTGCGTATTGGTAGATGTCACAATCATGTCTTCGAATTTTTGGTTCTAAGACATGCCGATTTCCTCATGTTTTTCTTTACCGTTTTAAGAGCAGTGGTGATGAAATTATTTACACAAAGTAAAGTGCCTGCCTGGGTTCTAACCCACGACCACTCGTAAGTTGGGGCCGTTACCACTGGGTCCCAACTGCTCTATCGAGCAGGATCGCCGAGAATTGTGCAGCAACAGCTATTTTTTCTATTTAAATTTGTGTAGGCATTTTTTTTTTTTTTTTTTTAAATTCAGGATTAACAACGGTTACCTGTTGAAGGACAGATACCCAGATTTTTCTTGATAATTACAGGAGATCATAATTGTATGTAGGTACTTGGGGCAGAGACCAGGGGGCCTGAAATATTGGCTTTGGCTTAGCTTGAAAAATATTAATACTTTTCTTTAAGCCGGACATTATTGTTTGTTGTTATTATTTCTTAAGGCTATAGAGGTGAGTTAATAAATAAATCATTAATGAAATTAAAATAAACAAAAAGATTTAGGTACGTTGTGGCACAACTGGCAGAACTGTTTGATAAAATATGCTAACCCAGCCATCTGCAGCTACAGCAGTGCTTCGTTATGTCTACCGTCATATTAAAGAAAAAACAATAACTGCACCTATTCAAACAAGCTCACAATTCATTAATTTACAAAATAATATGGCTGTTCCATAAACCATGTACGAATAATACATAAAAAACTACCAATATTGTAATTTTAGCGCATGCTAGTTATCATTTATAAAAATCAGTAGAGATCATTTCAGATTTATTAGTTAAAAGTATCGATAATTACGTGTTACTTGAACATCAAAATTTATATCCGTAGATTTAAAGCAGGAATTCGACATAGCGTAGTTTTTGCCGTGCCTGAATGAAAAAGTGCAACATGCCTCCCTATTTAATATTTTATCATGTGCGCTGGGAGCGTATATTTTGTAGGTTTTGTCAAGGAATGTTTCAAAATATTTCCTTTATAGTAAAAAAACGTAACGTACCTTATCAAACTTTATCCCACAGCTCACACAATATTATAGCCCTGAAAAAGTAACTCCATACAGTAGTATGAGGGGTACTTTTTCAGGGCTATAAATTTGCCCTTGGTTGTTTTCGGGCATAAGTCATTGATTTCATAACAAAATACATTGTGTTTTTTCTTTATTTAGCCCAAAATGAATGATCTCCGTTACAATTCATTATAGAGTATATACAATTCAAAATAATAATTCACAATTCATTCAATAGTTACTGTCGTTTAGTCACCTATGAACTCATCCGCGATCAGTTTCATTGGTGAAGCTCGGCTAAAGTAATAAGTTGTGATGTTTATGTTATGCACTTCTCTTGTTTGGAGGTTCCGAGGTTGTTGGCCTGCTCCAGGGTGTCTGGAAGCTTGGTGCCGAGGGTCTCCGGCGTCAACAGCACCAGGAACCCTGACGTAAAGGCCAGCACCGCGAACATGATGAATGGCAGGTCATCGAAGGTTGCAGCACCCTGCAGGAAACATGCAGTGTTAGTCAGACGAAATTTTGTTATAGAGATATTACTGATCCTTGACTTGCTTTTTAGGGTCCCGTACCTCAAAAGGAAATAACAGAACCCTTAAATGATCACTTGGTTGTCTGTCTGTCTGTCAGTCTGTCAAGACTTTTACTCAGGAATGCGTGGAGGTATCAAGTTGAAATTAAAACAACTGTTATTTTACAACTGAAAAATCAAGCTTCTAAGTGAACGCAATAAAAATATACGGCCATTTATACGACATAATATTTTGTTATACTCGCAAATAAATCAAAACCTATAGGGTAATTCCCGTTGACCAAGAATAACGAAATTAGACAAGAAGCAAGGCATAGCAAGTAAAGGAAAAAGTCGGAAAATAGTTTATTTGTAGTTTTATCACACAAAAAAATTATGTTTTGCGATTACAAACTTACGTTTCCAGTTGGAGAATTGACCGTGAAGAACATGTTCTCCAGTACATCGATATACTACGTGTATTTCGACGTACTGGAGAACATGTTTTTCAATTACAATGATTAGTTTTTATGGTATAAATTCATCGCAACTACGGAAACCTTCATTGTGTAATAAATCTGTAAATAACTTTTTGGGGTTCTAATGATGCACACTTTTATTAATAAATGAGTGTCTTTATTACTTTCTGGCATCTCACAGTTAGTCGCAGTATAATGCGAGCCATAGACGTTCAAGTAATTTTATCAAACAGGCTGGTTCAAACAGTTTTTTTTATCAAATTGGCATGAATGTGTGTAGGAAAATTTGATCAAAATGAGTTGTCAAATGACATGAAGAAATATGAATTTTCGTATTTTTATTTGATCAACTGTTTGAACCAGCCTGTTTATCAAATTATTTGAATGTCTATGGCCCGCATAAGCAAGGGTACCGCGACCAAACGGGTTAGGTTAGACGTATGACCAACCGTGTAATATATCCAAGTTGGTAGCAGTTACTTGATTTTAGTTATTTTTAGACCTCAAAATAGGGATTATAAGAGGTTCACAAAAAGAGGCGCATTCATTTTTAATAATATTTTTAGGAAAGCAAAATGGTAATTAATTGAGGTTCGAATAAATACAATGCCATTTTGATTCTTCTATATTGAATAGCCAATTTTAGATAATTTACATGTATGGCCACTTATTCAAAAATCTACGCGCTATCATTTAGCGTTATGTATAGTAAACAGAGTCTATGTATAGTATCGTAAAAACTTTCGAGAAAAAGCGAATCGATACACTAACCGAAAAACGCAAAATACGTAAAGAGAGACCGAAGCCCTCCTATACCTTTAGCTCTGCCGGGCAACTCTATTGCATCAATTGTGCCCGGGTATTCAAAACAAAATTCGGTCTAGTGAGTCATATTAGGGCACACGCTAGGAGATAATAGTTTTAAAGGGTCGCCGTTATCGAAATCGATAAGGAGGACTATATATGTATAGTACATTACTGTCGTGGCGAGCAATAAGAGGATTGATGGACGATCGTGACAATGTGGGCCGAGGCGAAGCCGAGGCACACATACTTGAGTCCATCAATTCCTGATTACGACCAAGGCTTGTCTAGTACTTGTCTCAAATAATGCGTGGAAATTCAAACTGAGTAAATTAAATAAAAAGTCCAGAATCAATGACGAACAACTTCAATTTTTCATGCGCCAATATGTTCATTTGTTCCTTCTTTACTTTAAACAGTTCTATTTGCAAGCCAAATCGAAATTTAAATAAAATCTTTGTCGAGTTACCTTTTGGTTGCCGTGTGTTGAAGTAAAGAGTTCGTTCCATTTTTAAATAACACGACAGATATGAGTTTTCGTAGTAATTAATTTGGCCGCTAAACACGCCAGATACGGATTTTCATAGTAACTTTGCTGGCCGCATCGTCACTTGTTTTTGACCAGTACAGCAATTTCGATATATCTCGAAGAAGGTTGTCAAAATAATGCTCGAAATTCCAAGCATGTTTGAGAAAAACTGATTTGTCATAGCCCGTTTCTAATAAAAAGGTCCTATTAAAAATAAAAGATACCCAGCCCAACTACAGCGGTCACACGTAATCTGTTCAATTTATGAAGATAACACGACGTGTAACTCCGGTTTTTTATTTATCTGTCTGTGTTGTCCTGTTTATACCTTTTTAGTTGGCGTTTATGTCGACCGACCGACTGACGTAACATTGGAGAATCCCATTTACCGCACAAAGTGCTAAGCATGCTGTGGGAACTGGTGATGGTTAAGTACTTATACTTTTTGTAAATAAAAGGCTACATGCTATACTTACGATAGCTGGAGTGAGAGGAGCAGTGATGGACCCGATCCTGCCCACCATGGAGGAGTAGGCGAACAGATTGTGTCGGTACTGGGTAGGGTACAGCTCGGCAGTGTACATATATAGTGACGTCACCACCGCCGAGATGCTGCTCTTGCCGACCAGGTACACCGCCAGCGATAGACCGAACATGTCTGGGAAAAAAATACAATAAATATGAGTGCGTTTCTTTATAACGTTTGGAGTCACCTTTTAAGCAAAGAATAGTTTTAGTAGTAGTCTCCGCAAGTTCCACGTGGAATGGGCCAGCATGATGCTATTGGTTTATACAATAAACATTCTAGTTGTGTGTTGCGTTTTTGTTTTGGAAATAAAGACCGAATCGAATTTGATGCAACTAAACTATGGTTGGAAGAATTAATGTTTGTTAAGGTTCCACGACTGAGGTACTTATTATAGAGATTTTATTAATATGATAAAATATATACATAGGGTAGTTTATTATACTAAATTCACTAAAAAACTAAAAGGACTAACTAACTATACCAATTCACGACCACATAAAAAATAATAAAAAGATGATATTAAATTAAACTCACCACTGGGCATGAGAATATAAGCTACTTGACATGCAGCACAAAGCCAGAATCCTGTTATCAGCACTGGCTTCCTCCCAACGATTGGCAGGAACACCACCGCTATCCAGAACCCCGGGATCTCGGCGGCCGACACGGCCATGTAGTTGATGTAAGCGTTCCCCGACATGTTGACAGCGTTGATGGACAGCCCGTAGTAGATGAGCGTCATGCTGATCCACCACAGAGGGGACACCAGGCAGCGGAACAGCACCTGCTTGTGTCGGAACACCTTCACGATCAGCCACGGCTCGTTGACGTTCTGCTCCTTCTTCCACGTCTTACGTTCTTTTTCTAACTCTGCAGTTCTCCTCAAAGCCTCCAGCGACTTTTCCGATAGCTGCTTCTTGTTCATTCTGGCCACTTCTTTAAGCAGAGCCTCTGACTCTTCGTATCGCCCTTTACTTAAGAGCCAGCGCACAGACTCCGGCACGATCCAGAAGTATGCGAGAGTAAATAGCTGCGGTATGTACAGCGCCAGAGTGAGCGGTCTCCACGCTGGCACACCCCATGCTATGAGCCCCATGATCACTTGGCCCACTGCAAAGAACGTGTTCAGAGTGGCTCCGGCGATAACACGATATTTGGGACCCACAAGCTCCAAAACTGAAAGATAACAATTAGGTATCATCAATATATAAAACAAAAATAATATATACAGAAGATATTTCCATAAAACATTCCCTCATTTTTAAAATCAAACGTCAGTTAGTCAACTTTGAACAAGTTAACGATGCACTCTCTAAAGTTGTACATGAATAATCTTCTGCTGAACGAAAAAAAGACTAAACTGATTAAATTTTCAACGCCAAATGTTAGACAGTTAACTACCAATGTTCAAGTCAATGGAATAGAGTTGGACTCGGTTTTTCTTGGAATAACTATTGACGGCAAATTACAATGGGGCCCACACATAGAAAAATTGTCAAGAAGGCTTCGTACGGCCGCCAATGCTGTTAAAAAAATTAGACAGATAACTGACGTAGATACAGCCAGAATTGTTTATTTTAGCTATATTCATAGTCTTATGTTATATAGGATTCTTCTCTGGGGATCGTGTGCAGACATCAATACTATATTTTCTTTAAAGAAAAGGGCTGTTCGAGCCATTTACAACCTAAGTCCAAGAGATTCCCTTAGAGAAAAAATCAAAGAAATAGATATTCTGACTGTAGCCTCACCATATATATGTATTTGAAAACCTGTTGCACGTACACAAACATATATCAAATTTTAAGAAAATGTCCGATATTCATAGTATAAATACTAGGAATAAACACAATCTTACTGTACATCGCACTCGTCTCCACAGAGTAGGCGACTCTTTCATGGGTCAATGTATACGCTTTTACAACAAACTTCCCATTGATATTAGAAACTTACCCATTAAACGATTTAAAAGTTTTATTAAAACCAAACTTTGTAAAAAAGGGTACTATGAAAATGAAACTACATAGTTGGCTTCAAGAACTCAACTACGATGACACTGAAAATTTATTAACAGTCTTAACATAAACATCATTATGCAAATATGCTACGATCAAAAACAAAAAAGAATTTATTCTCACAGTCACACACTCTCACAACCCGCCCCCCCCCCCCCCCCACGCGCACAACACCCCCACACACACATCCCCAACTACACAAACTATAGATACACGCAGTACACACTCAACCTCACTCCACCCTGATACTAACCATACTAACAAATAAATCGCAACTATACGAGTAATTAGTAAGCTTTTAAAAAAAATGTTAACGTTTCCCTAATTGCATACCATTTGTACGAGTACATAACATAATTTGTTAAACTTAAATAAAGGAGTCCTGGTGACCTGAAATACAGGCCTTGAGCCTAGTTTAGGCACCAGTCTCCCACAATATAATACCCCTATAATATGTTACCGTAGAAATAAGGCTAGCAATTAAGAGTAATATTGTGGAGAAAAAATAAACTATTATTATTAATTAATTAATTAAATTAACTAACTATAAATTTCGGATTATTTAGAAGACAAAAACGCATGGGATTGAGCTGCTCGCTCTGCTAAGGCTTGATAAAACCTAGAACTTGACATTTTAATTATTATCTAAAAGCATTAATATATACCAGTTTTATATACCTACAAATTGACATTCTTGAATATTTTATACAAAATGACATAATTACTTTGTAATGTATTATTTTATTTTAATTATTGTGAATGTGAGGACTATATGGATATTTTTTTTAATTTTTTGCTCCTCTTTCTCAGTTTTAATTATGTTCTTGCAGTTTGAGCACTTTATGCGGCCTACACAAATGCTCCTCGGCTACTGACAAGTGCTTGCACTGACTGGACAGGTCCACTCAAATCTGTGTAGTTCTTTCCTCAAAAGACCATTTCAGATATTACTCTACATGGTCCTCATAATGGCCTGACCAAAATTATGTCTGGACCTTAAAAGAGACTGCGACCTCTGAGTTTGTTTCGGCCTTTCTTCTCAGAGTAGTCAGATAGGAAACACCGATCTCATCTAGCTTATTTTTTTTTTTTATATGACGTGCATCCTATATACAGAATAAACAATTTAATTTCATTTCAATTTCATTTAATTTCATTGTTAGAATATCGAGGTTTGGCAGTTACCTAAAATATAAATACAGGAGAAGACGCCGGCGCCGAAGGTCGCCTCAACGAACTGTGACACCATGAAGCCCATGTATGTGCCGGCGAAGTACCGCGTGAGGCCGATCCAGCCCGTGTTGAAGGCATTGATGGTGAGCGCGACGCGGCGGCCCCAGCGGTCCGACACGTAGCCGGTGATGGGCAGCGCTGTTAGCGTGCCGAACGTGCGCACGAAACCGATCAACGTGCGGCGCCATTCGTCGCAAGCTAAGTCGTACTGCGATTAAATGAGTAATTATATGAAAAATTAAGAGAAAAATGGTCCTCAATGCAAAAGTTACTTTGTATTGTGTTATTTCGAAACATGAAAATTACTAGAACCAAGCATTTTATGGTTGGCTACGGCGTAGCAAGGTCCTTGCTACGCCGTAGCTTTCGGTGAAAAGCACCTACTTATAATTAGGTACCGTACTGTGTAATTTCAAACTAAATCACTTAAATACATATCACTAGTACCAAGCGTGGTGCTTTTCACGGTTGCCTATGGCGTAGCAAGGTCCGTGCTACGCCGTAGCAAGACCGATCATGGGATCATGGTCTCCGTATACCATCTATGTTCTATGTTCTATGTTATGGGTTTGGTTTCCGCACTTAGTCCTTAAGGTGGACCATTGTGCGTGGGCCATGGCGGCCGTTTGGGGGTTATTCCAACCAGCCCACCTCCCTCCAGAAGTTTGCTATGTCTCCTGGCTTGTACAGAACCTCTGTGTAAGATCTGGGTGACCCGAGGGTTTCGGTTCTAGTCTGGGTGACGCCCGTGCATTCAAAGAGCACGTGCGCGACGGTTTCCTCGGCCTCCATGCACGCTCTGCATAGAGGACTGTCCGTTATGCCTATTGTGTGGAAGTGTTTGTTCAGCGAGCAGTGTCCTGTGATGGTCCCCGCCACCAGACGCAGGCTATTCCTGTCCAGGCATAACAACCGCCTGGTTAGCCTGCCATCCAGGGATGGCATAGCTTCCTTGGACTGCCTGCAGCCCGGTACCGAGGACCACCAGTTCTCCGCTTGGGTATGGGTGAACTCCTGGAGCCACCTGCGTATTTGATTGAACGGGATGGGTACGATGGGCTCGGGCCCGCAGACCGACGCGCTAGACGCTCTTCTAGCAAGCTCGTCTGCTGCGTCATTGCCCAGCGATCCACTGTGTCCCTTAATCCATTGTAGCGTCACTTTGTTGCAACCGGAAACCGTTACTCGTTCTAGTGCGTTGTGACATTCTAGTGTAAGCTTCGAGGTGATATAATTCTTCTGTAAGGATTGGAGAACCGAAGCGCTGTCGGAGAGTATACATGGATACATGGGTAGGATACATGGCAGTTTGGCTCCCCCTGATCCCAAAAAACGTAAACATATAATTCCCAGCATTCAACATAAAACGAAGTTTGCAAGGCACCAATTTTACGTAATAAGTACCCACATTTATAGCAAAGCCCATAAAAAGCTAAATTTTGCAAATCCATGTATAAATGACGGAGTTATGAAAGGAAATATATTTAAAAAAAAATAGAATCATCCGAATTGATAACCTCCTCCTTTTAGAGGTCGGTTAAAAAAATTTAATTATTTTTGTAATCCTTTTTATTTCAAAATATATCTTGTATAATTTTAAAGTTATTGCAATTTTAGAAGTGTGCTACTACATTTGACGGCCAGTGTATTTTAAATTTTCACTATGTATCTTGGCTATAGTAGATTTAGGGTAAAACATGTTTATGCATACTTCACAAAATAATGAATAATATAAAAACAAGCACTGTCATTCATTATTGTCACTTTTAAAAGCAAAAAGCAAAGGCGCAACATTAGTAGATTCATTTATGCTTCCAGTATAGCCATATATAGGAAAAAAATATTTTTTAAATGAATTGGACCACGGAACTCTCAAAAGGTGCTGTGGTCCAACTATTTTTAAAGTTGGACAACTACCTATAATACCATAAGGACCCATGGTCCAACTAGTTGTACAGAGCAGTTGGACCACTGCTCCGGAATGGCAAGAAAAACAAAAAAGTTCTGTAGTCGCGGCGGAGACGCGAGTGACCTTAATGTTCAGCAAACAGTGAAATAATATAGTATTCTTATTATAATGAAAAAACCTATCCCATTATTAGTTCATAGCTAAACAATCTTTTGAAAAGCTACCGAAACCGTAGAGACACAGTCGTGGGACGGACCTTGCTACAGCGCGGCGGCCGCCGTAGCAAGGGGAACAATTATATTATTTTTTATGAAACCATCCTATCGAATAAGTAAATAATTAATAATAATAATAACCCCACCGCCGTATCTCTACGTTGACGTCGTGGTGGGGCTTGCGCGCTCCGAACTCTAGGTCTGTGCGGGTAGAGTTTACTTTGCCGGGACGAGTCTAGGATGAGGAGCCAGACCAAGAGAGATACAGAAACCCGCAGGGCAGCATGTGGCGAGATGTTGGGCAGTAGCGACCCCACGGACCCTACCTCCCGGGAGAAGTCTTGTTCCTCACCTCTGGCTCGCCTTTATTGGCCGGCTGGAGTGAACACTGACGAGGAACAGAGCTCCCACCTCATTCTTGCCTTCATTGGCCGGCTTGAGTGGAGACTCGCAAGAGCAAACGTGCTCGGAGGAAGGAAGTATTCCAGTAAGTGCTCGTAGGGATCTTGACCATCTTCCGGGCTATGGGATGGTTCTGAAAGCCTTGGAATACCTCTCCACTCCTCAAGCACCTCAGGAAGTGTTGCCCCCTTGTCGCTATGTCATTATGTGCTAGAGACCGTTTTCGGGGACCCATTATTGAGTGTGCAAGTCACCCCCTGCCATTTTATCCGTGTATATAAAAAACATTGACCAGGCAGGGGCCATAGTCCTTCCATAATTCTACTCGTAGGTATCCAGTCCACTTTAGCCACCCAAACCCATAGCCCAATATGTTTTGTTGCCATGTTCTGCAATAGTCCTACACCAACCGGAGATTGTCCTTGGGTGCACTTGCATAGTGCATACAGGGATAATCGGCGGTTGGTGCCTCATTCCTTCTGAAATTGTCTAAGGGGCCTCTGCGAGTTGGCTTCGGCCCCTTGTACGCCTTCCAAAAGACCGGGACCCTATGGTCCCGAGATATGTAAAAATAATAATAATAAATTATTTATTACCACAAAGTTCAAGTACATTGCACTGTATACAGATTAAAGATCTTAATTTAGCATTAGGTAGTTAAGTACAATAGGTTCAACCCTGTCCCCTAAACTAGGCTAGGCCTGTATCTTAGGGGCAGTACCCGGATAAAGGTATGCTTATATGATTCTATTTATCTATTTTGGCAGACGTGCCAGTGGAAAGTGTCAAGTGAGTGCAGTTTTTATGTTGTGGTAAGCTTAAAAAATGTGAGAATGAGAAAGTGAAGAGTGAATTGTATTGTATAAGAGTAAATGTTTGATGAACGTGTGAGGAAGTGGATTGGGTGTTTTGTGATAGTGTTGTGTGTAGTGAATGAAGTGAGTGTTATGTTTGTAGTGTGTTAAGGATGTGCGAGTGATTAGCACGTGTGCGAAAATTAGGTGGATTACACATAAGAGGTGTAGGTTTATTAAGTGATGTAGGTTAAAAGAGATTCCGTTCCATCATAGTCCTGTTTTAGCAGCCATTCAATTACTGTAAGTTTTAGTTTAAACCTGGGGAGGCCGAGAATATTTAGCTTTTTATGGGCTTTGCTATAAATGTGGGTACTTATTACGTAAAATTGGTGCCTTGCAAACTTCGTTTTATGTTGAATGCTGGGAATTATATGTTTACGTTTTTTGGGATCAGGGGGAGCCAAACTGCCATGTATCCTAAGAATAGATTGAAGCACAAATTGGATTGCTTGTTTTCATGTGTATCTTACTTAAGAATATCGTAAAGGCGAGATAAATTTATACGTAATGATGGTATACGGAGACCATTATCCCATGATCGGTCTTGCTACGGCGTAGCACGGACCTTGCTACGCCATAGGCAACCGTGAAAAGCACCACGCTTGGTACTAGTGATATGTATTTAAGTGATGTAGTTTGAAATTACACAGTACTGTGTAATTTCTAAAAATTAAAACTGTTACTTACATCGTAAACGACAGTCAGCTGGTTTTCATAGACATACTGTTCGCAGGGCAGCAGGGTGTTCCTGTCGAATAGTTCAGCGGGACAGGTGTCAGCTCGCCGCGTGGAGACGTTGCCAAACCGCTGACAGTTGTCGAAGGAGTCAGGCGTGGTCGGCACGGCGTTGCCGAGCCAAGCTGGGGAGAACTCCGGGTCTTCGCCATCGCACTCGGGGATCAGACACCTAGAACATGACAAATTGATAGTAATTTCTAAACAAAACACTCACAAACACCGATTTAATTCATTCACAACTGCAGGACAGGTTGACAGATACTTTAACTTCACCATATAAGGATATTTCGATTCTTTCACTCTTAAAAAGTACAACTGAATGTATGGAACTATCTGTCCGAATACTGTCCCTCCCAGTTTAGTGCGGACTCGTGGTCACACCAGGTTGTAACACCAGTGTGACTACTCGTAACAGCAATGATTTCCCTGGGGTTCGGACTCGGGGTCACACCGCTAATATTTCTACACCATGAACCACTTGTCATTTGCAACTAGTGCGGTAAAATAGGTAATAAAATATACATTTTTAAATATTTTGTAAAAGTCATTAAAAAAATCATTTGAAAATATAAAAATAGGTCCGCCGGGATCGGGAGCAGGGTCCAAGCTACCAGTGATTAGGGCTGCAGAGACAGGAACCGCCTCACAGTGCGAGCCTTATCGGCCTTCTGAATCAGGGCCTTGATCCAACTGCCTAACGAAAGCCTCGAGAGCTGTTGGTCGAGGCTTTCGGCCATCAGGCAGGCCATTGGCCGTTCTGGCAATCGGCACAATGCAATGATAGCCGAGCTCATATTCCACATGTCGCACCTCCGCTCAAATAGTGTCACAACTCAAAAAATTGTAAAACCTTTTTTATTGTACCATTCGTTTCAGAAAACTTCAAAATCTTATCTCAGATAGTGTCATACTTATGGTTTAAATATTTATCCCTAGATGGCACTAGCGTCCTTATAATTTTAAATGAGTTTCTTTGGAAAGTTAAATTTCAAACACCTTTTTCTCGAAAGTTTGATTTTTTGACTTACGACACTATTTGAGCGGAGGTGCGATGTCAACAACTGCCTCTAATAATAATAATAATCTATCATAATGAACATTGATTATTAAAAACACTTGAAAACACCACATGGCGCTGATTAATTTGACGGGACTAAACAAAAATTTATCTTCTGTCCTTTTCTTAATGAAATAGAAAGAAAAATATGCACTAAACTTAAAAGTTTAGTATTTATAAACAACAGAATCGGCACCATTGGCGACTTAAGGGAAAAAAAAACAAATCATCTAAATATCTTCTTATTGTAAAATATGTTCAATTTGTGTTCTTAAGTATTTCCATGGATTTTCGTAAAATAAAAAGTAAACGTGGCGAGGTGTTGCTATTCACAGACCACCAATACTACAAACAGCAAGTTTATAAAAACAATTCAGTTTAGTTTTATCGTAATCGGCGCACTATTAGTAAATGCGCTGGCTCTGCCACGGTAAATGTACCTAAGTGCTAAATCTTAATCAAATTATAATAGAATAGTATTATAGTAAATAATTAAAATCGCTAAATAAAAAGCTCATAAGTCAAAGCCATTAAATCTTTCATATTTATCGTGCAAGTTAAGTAATTTACATTTAATTAAATCCAATACGTAAACGCGATAATCGCCTGAGGCTGAAAATCATAAAAAAATAGGATTTCGGACAATTAAGATGAATCTAACGACACCTCATAATATGTTAAAAACCATCAAGCCGTCTAAGTTACAGAGCGTGACAAAAAAATAGACATGTCAACATTACTGTGCGTTTGCATTGGCGAACCCGTGCGTTTGCACTGGCGAAACATTTACGACAAAACATGTTGAAATCTCTAGTTCCTGTCAAAAATTGTATGGAATATTGTCAAGAACTAGAGATTTCAACATGTTTTCTTATGAATGTTTCGCTAACCGTGCGTTTGCACTGGCGAAACATTCGAGACAAAACATGTTTAAATCTCTAGTTCCTGTCAAAAATTGTATGGAATATTGTCAAGAACTAGAGATTTTAACATGTTTTCTTATGAATGTTTCGCTAACCGTGCGTTTGCACTGGCGAAACATTCGAGACAAAACATGTTTAAATCTCTAGTTCCTGTCAAAAATTGTAGGGAACATTGACAGAAAATAGAGATTTCAACATGTTTTGTCTTGAATGTTTCGCCAGTGCAAACGCACGGTAATGCAAACAAACGCACTGTAAGATAGTGAGCACCGTGAGATTTTTTAACGACAGTTCATAATCTGTCCGATTTTATCACCCGATAAATTGTGAACCGTCCCTGATTGGTAGGTCTTGGCAGTAGGCGAATTGGTCGCCGTAACTCCACCACCCAGGCAGGGCAACCCGAGTCCCCGGCCAAATGGGTTAGGTCAGGTTAGAACTGTGACCAACCGCTTCTTCCAAGTGGTGGCAATTACTTGGCTATTTAATATTAAGGCAAGGTGCGTTCGTGACATGCAAGTTTGACACCAGCATTGCTATTCTGTAACCATCACACCGTGAAAACTTAGGTGAAGTGAACGTGAAGTGAACTGTCATTGTCATCGATACCTACTGATGGTAAGGCAGTGACAGTTCACTCCAAGCTCACTTAACCTAAATTTTCACGGTGAGATATTTACAGAATAGCACAACAGTTCACAATTTGTCGGTTTGCCATGGATAGATTATAAACTACCGAAAATAAATGCGTAATATTGTATTTTTCGATAGCATATAAGTAGGTAATCTCGCGAGATAGATTGTTAACTAACGATGTTTTAATCTTATGGTGAAAGACATACATACATACATACTGTCGGAGAACAAAAACACTACCCCACTTGTGGGGCAGTAGGGTAAAAACAATTTAAGGAAACTGTTTTTTTTCGCACTTATAATGTTTCTTTTTTGGGAATAGTTTTTACCCACGTGTGGATTTTGTGAATAATAAATAAATAAATAAATAATCGAGTTTTACTAGATGACATTGAGTATAAGAAATATATTATATGTATGTATCTATTAATCTTTTTATTTGCTAAGACATTCATGGCAGGCGCATTCCGATAAAACATCTAAAATTGTAGATGTTATCTTGATATACAATAAATATACATTTGTTTATATTATGACCTGTGCATAATCAGCGTACTTAACCGTTATTTTAAAGTGGTTCTGCTGGAGAGTATGCTCTGTAGCATGACCACTTTGAATTGATATTTTCCAAGGAACTAACAATATACAATTTTTGATATTAAACTACAAAAATATAGACATTATCCTGTAATTTTTACATAATATAGTCAAAGTGGTTCTGCTGCAGAGCATGACACCAATATTGGCAAGTTACTTGTTTATTATAAAGTACAAACTTTTTAGCTGTGGTACCTACCCCGCACAAATTCGAATACCACTACCTGCTATTTAAATACAAGTGACAGGAAGTTATTATAACATGATCCACATAGGGTAAGTGGTAAAAATACGTATTATTGAAACTAACTCAAACACTACCCACGCAAAGTTAATAACCTCGAAAGCATACCCTTTCAAACAAAACAAGAATTTTCAATATTGTTCCACAATTGAAGGAGAAATCCATGGACATACATTAAAAAAATATACGCTACGAACATAGAACCTCCTCCTTTTTGCAAGTCGGTGAAAAAGTTATGAACATTTACTAAAGGGGATTGACTGATTATGCCTTTATTGCTCTGAAGTTCTACTGACATGACAGGCAATGTATCCTGGTCCTTTAACACGCAAGCTTGAGATATACAGAACAGTTTTAGGGGCATGAGGAACAGGGTGTAAAGTTCACTCATCCACCATAGAAAAGGGAGGATCCTCCGACCAGGGGGCCTATTACGAACTTTAAAAAAACCTGGCAAGTTCCAGGCAATTCATTTCCCTGCATGGTTAAATTTCGTATTATGACATTCGTAATTCTGACCGATTTCACGCTGGGTAGTTTGTCTATGGCTGGCTTGTAATTCTTTGCCGTAACATTCAGAAACACAATCAAATATTTATCGGTAAGTTACGATTTTATTTAAATCATGTATTTTATGAAAAAATAATAAATTATATATAACTCTAGTTACTAAAAGTAGGTTAAAATATGAACGGAATGTATATTGTGCTATATTATTAATTCATTTAATAATTTTGTGTGGTTGCAAATTGTAATCATATTAGTAATCTGTGATTGTAATGCGCGATTAAGTTTCCGAACGTACTCCACTTGAAGTTCAGCTGGGAATTTGACAACTTCATGTACGTATTGTTGTCATTGTTGCACAAATAAATGAAGAAATGTATAATTTTAAGTACGTAATAGATTCGAAGTATAAACGAAAATATGGTTAGGGATGGATATGGTTGTGGATGAAAATACTTACACCACACCACCGTGTGGTGTTTTCAATTGTTTTTAATTATCAGTTTTCATCATGATAATATTAGAATATTTAGAATTAGAGGCAGTTGTTGACATGTGGAATGTGAGCTCGGCTATCATTGCATCGTGCCGATTGTCGGAACGGCCAATGGCCTGGCTCATGACCAAAAGCCTCGACCAACAGCTCTCGAGGCTCTCGTTATGCAGTTGGATCAAGGGCCTGATTCAAAAGGCAGATAAGGCTCGCATTGTGAGGAGGTTTCTGTCTCTGCAGCCTTAACCACTGGTAGCTTCGACCCTGCTCCCGATACCAGCGGATCTATTTTTATATTTTCAAATGATTTTTTTAATGACTTTTATAAAATATTTAAAAATGTATAATTATGTATGCAAATAAATAAACAAGATATTAAAAGGCAGTTATAATTATTATACATAGTTCAGTGGATGAGAATTCCGCCCTCGTCGGCGACTAACTAATGTTCTGTTGGAAAAGTTGTGGGAGTTTTACAATTTGATCGTTGTTTCCATGTTGTTTCGGTATTTTTATCACTCAGAAGTGCCACTTTCTAGAGTTTCCAGAAACTCAAACGGTACATATTCGTCACACCTGATATTTTTTATGTTAGCTAGATAACGCTCGAATAATTTCGCCAAATAAATCCAAAACAATTCAATAAAAGGTCCTCTGAAGCAGCTTTTATTGAATGGATTGTGAGGTTACATAAAACCAACTGCTCTTGTTTTATTAAGTTAATCGTTTCATCATTTATACAATGTACAATCAAACACTAAATTAAATAACTAACTTACTAAATAGATAACTAAACATAAGATAGTGTTTCGAGTTTGCTAAATAAAAATAACAAAATACAGATTATATACATAAAGAAAGGGCTCATAGGGCGTCAAAAAACTCTTCCGCATCGCTGTCAGTGGGAAAAGTGCCCAAAAGGCTGGCAGCATTGCCACGTTGGATGGCAATGTTGATTCTTTGACCTAGAAATTGGCCAGCCCTCTGGTCACGTGAAGAGTCGACCAACCGCTTGGCGATGTCCCGAAATACTCGATGAGCACTTGGACCCCATGGCCCTAGTGTTTCAACCCCAAACGGCTCAAAAATATAGCTACCAATAAGGTTGTTATATTTGCGCCGTTTGAGGTTTTCTGCACCTGCAGCAGCCGCCCCAGCACAGCCCGCCGTGCTAGGAAGATGGGATGGCGCGAGGGTGTCGACACAGGTTGCATCCCACACCAAAGGCCTACCCAACTTCCAAGGCATTATGGTCATTCCGTCTGGTCTCTTCCCATCGTCGCGTGCCAAGCCATTAGGTTCTAAAACAGCTGGCACCCCGGCGGTGACAAGAGCCCGACGGATGATGTCATTAATGCTTGCGTGCCGTGCCAACCGACCAGTGCTCTTACTGCAGGAAAGGCCATGGTGTCCGAGGCGGTCGACTGCTTCACCGCACTGACAGCGATGTGGGGCCCCACAAGGAGCGCCCAAACGCAGACTTGTAGCGAGCCGGAAAGTGGTGTCACCCAGCATAGTGCCTATGTTGGGTGACGGCAGTGCCTGAAGCCAGAGGCCCGACTCCCATTCTCCCACAGCCAGTAGGCGGGCACGCTCAGCAGTATTGGTGGACGTATTAATGAGGTTATTCCGTACCAACCTGCAGAGCGGCTCATCCCACTGTCTCTGGGAGAACAGGTTCTCGGGCTGCTCCGTATCCGGACAAGCCACTTTCCAGGCGTTCATCGCATCAGTCAAACACGGCACTTCAAAGTCAACCTGAGAAGCGGTTAAGATTCTTGTAGTTAACTTTTCGGTGCTGTGGACCGAGGACAGGAACGCCGGTAAGCTTACACTGGAAATTTTGCGGACGCCGAGCCCACCGAAACGAATGGGTAGTGTGGCTTGCAGCCACGCACGGTCGTCCAATACCACATTTATGATTGATGTTAGAGTGCTCCGAATGATTTGATCAATTTTGTCTAAAAGGTGTGGCTTCTTCCATAAAGGTGAAGAGCGGAGAAAATACATAAAATTTGGACCGAAACAGCAGTATCTGATGAGGGTGAATGCCGAATTATTATTTTAATTAGGTTACATAATAACAGTTTTAGTATGTCAAGAAATGTCAAACGAACGTTCGTAGTACGATATTTCCAGGCAATATTCGGGCAGAAGGCGGCCAGGGTGTCACGTGACCGCTGACTGGCTTGCTTGACGAGTTCATAATACGAAATTGCAAGGCAGTTCTGTTTACGCCGTAAACTGCCTGGAAATAAGAGTTCATAATAGGGCCCCAGACGGGTGTTGTGTCTGGCGGGCAACTGCCCAATGATTGATATTGGATTTTTGTATATATGTTCACTGCACGGTAAACTCTAATCGCGCGATGCAGGATTTTTGTGACGTCAGGATTTTTGTGTGACGTCAGGTCTTTGATGCGTAGTTCGAATGTGGCGATGTAGGTACCGCCACACAGTTGTACTGGTACTGGTAAATACATGTATTTAACCAACAGCAAATCAAAAAACATTAGATATCCATAGTTTAAAACAAATAGTCACGAACGTGTGATACACCCGTCGCGCCACAATGGGAAATAAAAAAAAAACATGTTTCTAGGTAAATTGTACCATTTGCAAAAACCGAAAGCGATTTCCATTAAAGTATGACTTTGTATTACTTCAATAATCATAGTATCGTACCAAAAAAAAATCAACTGCTTACCTAGACTCGATTCTGGCCGTAGTAAAGACATATTCGGCATGGAAAGCGGCAAAGATCACAACAACGAGGGTCAGTAACAGCGTCCGCAGCTGGAACCTGCCGAACTGCCCGATTTCTTCCACCAGAATACTGTCTAAATCGACGCTGTCCTTCTCTGCGCGCGCCGTCATCGCACCGTGATACTGCCGCGAACCGAATTATCTCACAAATACGACTAAGTACCTACCAGCTGTTGATAATATTTAAGTATTATGTCAAATTTTTTGGAAGCAATAAAATTGTTTTATTTGCGATATGCAGTTTTAGTGTTCTGTGATAAAAAATAGTTTTACATTTAGTAAGGCAGTCTGTTTGGGGCTCTGGAAAAAGCTATGAACTCTGGTCCTTATGATCAAAACCTCACCAGCAGAGACTTTGCCCTCTGCCCCTAGGCAACTGACATCGTTCTCGTTCTCGTCAGGAAGTTACAAATGTGTTTAGTAATCATATAAATGGTTTAGGTAGTTACAAGGGGTACTGACTCGGGAGCTCAAATCTAAGCAAACATAAATTTTAGTTGCTAAGGAGATACGGAACCAAAAACATGGAACTTCTTGAGACTACATGAATGGCTTGCCCCAGCATTATTTAGGTGCACTTTATTAGGCAGGTGTACAATAGATTACAAAGTAATGTGCATGTCGACTCCCGGTGGCTTGTGTACAAACTGGCCTTGCAATTCCTACAGTTCACACCAAGCGCATAGAAACTGCATCGACGACGTCCATCCAGTCACGAGCCATTAGCTATTAGTTATTTTAATACGTATTTTTGTAATTCCATATTCTAGCATTGAATAGTTGTAATAATTTCCCTTAGGTAAAATACCTAAATTAGTTTTAAAGTATCTTTGTTTTTTTTTCGATCCATCGTTTGCAGTTTACGTAATTAACTAGTATTCATAAGTATTTATCATAACAAACTCCTCTAACACATGACTATACTTCACAGAATACTTTGACCACTAGGTACTGAATATGTCTTAAGAAAATCACTCATTTATCATTGTAACCGTTGATCCCGTAACCTTATCGTATCATATTCCTTCAGATATTTAATCTTTAAAAAATCATCTAATGTATTCTGCATTTCAGAATGCCAAAATTTATCGGAATCTGCGCCGTTTTTTATCTTGTTGGTAGGTAGGTACATATCCTTGGTGCAAATTATCATAATTTTGTCTGTCAGGTTTATCATTGTTATCTGTGGCATGCGCAGGCACACGTGTCAATATCTAGATGTGCGTCGGTCTCATGCATATAGAGCATTTATATCATTATTATATTTTGTGTATCTGTTGACTTTTCTAGTTGGAAAGTATTTGAGTACTATATTCACAACACGAGTATTATTTGTAGGTATGCGAAGTGTCGGTCGTCCGGCGGCGAGATGGACGGACAACATTAGTACCATCACGGGCAGAAGCTGGATGAGGTTGACACAGGAGCGTGGGGATTGGCTCAAACAGAGGCCTGTGCCCAGGGAGAGGCCTGTGCCCAGGGAGAGGCCAGTGCTCAGCAGTGGGTGACGTCGGCCTGTGGATCATAATTATGATAGATAAGATAAGGTCATTTATTTGTCTAATACATTAGTATAGACACACATGGCATGCAAGATGTTACATTAAATTTTATCACAGTCATGTATTGCCTCAACGGCGTACAAATATAAATTACAAAACATCAAATAATTATACATTAATCCAATATACAAAACAATAAACATTCTTTTTTTTTATGTTTCTCTAAACTGTCCCACTGTTGAGCAAAGGCCTCCCCCAAATCCTTCCAGGGCCATCTCGATCCAACCCTTGCAGTACGCGTCTAGATCGTCTCGCCGCCTCTCCCTGGGCTGGCCTCGGCGGCCGCCGTCCATCCTCAGGCACCCACCGTGTGGAGACTGTTGCCCAGCGGTCGCTATGCAGGCGGCTGAGACACGTTCAAATTAGAACTTAAAAATTTAAATGTACTACAGCATGTTGTCATCTAATCATAAAATAAATATTAAAATAAAAACAAAGAAAAAATATATAAAATCAGTTAAATTCTGACAACTAAGAGATCAATAAATTGTTAGTAACAGGCAGTTAGGCACTATTGTTAGTAACTTAAACTAAAGACGAATTAGTGAGAAGACCACCCATTAACTAGACAACGAGAAAATGGAAACTAGTCTTCTCACAAATTTCCTTATTATGGCGAAGGAAGTATCTGCCGCCACGGCCGGCCTTCAATTAAATGTCCAAGTAATCCTAACTTATATTATAAATGCGAAAGTGAGTTTGTTTGTTAAGCTTTCACGCTAGAACGGCTAAACGGATTTCATGTTTTAAATAAATTAATTTTTAAGTGAAGACTGAAATTGTGCCAACACTTATGGCAAATAAAAATGTACCTATATTCTGATTCACTTTAACTTTTTGGTTGGTTCGATAAATAAGTAGGTATCTAATTGCTGTAAACCCATCTTCGTTTAATAACCACTTAAAGAAATAACTAACGTGGACATTTTACATAAAGATAAGTTCGGGTTTGGATTTGTACCTATATATTTACATAACTGTAAACAAGTAAGTACCTATACCAATTAAAATAAAATGGGCTCGAGTGAATCCGCGGTCAGAAACCAATATGTTGTAGAAAAAACATCCATTTCGTTTTTTAAGCGACTGTACATGCGCCTATTCTTGGCGCCAATTTTTGAATGCGTGAGTTGCTACTGTGACTTCTTGTATTCTTTCCACAATTGTGTTTTTGATTTTTTTTTGTGAATATTTTAGTTTTTTGAATCATTTATTTTTCTTGAGCAATAATAACATTTTATGTAATTGCGTCACATTAGTAAGTTGTTCATTATGGAGGACTCAGTTCGTCCGTGTATTAATTGTTCGGTTCTACTGCGAATTGCGATATTTACGTTGGCAGTAGTTGAGAGAAGCTAGTGAAAATACATACAATACTTGGATTTCTACAATATCGGTAAGTCATATTAGAAGTAGTGGAACACTAGGTGGAACGAAAATAAAGCTACATTATAATTATTATGATCATAATATTATGTTCAATAAATAACTTCATAATATCTATTCTGCCTACATGTTTATTAACGTTGATATTGACACCGCGTTGGTACGGACGCCACATTTTCTCACCGTAATATAAAAATAACCGTACTATAAATCGCTTGGAATATGATTGAAAAATAAAAAGTTGTTTTAATACAAAGTAACATAATATCACTCCTGAATTATTCGCCAAAGGGTTAGTTAGAGGTGTGTAACCTCATTTATCTGTTCTGTGTGTAGCACCTACACCCACATTTCGCCAGTTACCTTTAAACTCAATGTTCGATGTTCTGTTACATGTGATTTCTCGAGTGTTTATTTACCTACCTCTAAATCTTTAAATAAACCTGATAAAGCTGTCGGAACTGACGAGCATTGACAATGCTCAAACGTCATTTTGACTAATTCGTATTTTGAATTTACCACCATACATTGTGACAAAAAGTCACTAAGAAATTCGATTCTGAACCAAGATTTTGAGACCTAATTACCGTGTAATGCGGAGAATTATGATACAATGGTAAATTACATTTTAAAGCCCTTAAATCATGCTTTAATGTAAACCAGCGGTACCCTCTAAGTGTGTTCCGCGGAACCCCTACAGGGGTAGCGCTACCCCTGTAGGGGTTCCGCAAGAATTTAGAAAAAAAATCAAAACACCTCTCTCTGGTCACTGGTCGAACGTTTTGACTCCGCCCGCCGCGCGTATACTTGTGAGCGCGCAGTCCCTTTGATAAAAGCCGCCTCTGAATTAGACTCTATAGTTGTGAACAAGCGACTTTCGGCTCTATCTTCAAAAACATAAAGTCGAGATTGTTTACAACGCATTTTTTTGTATTTCTATTTTTATTTCCGCTTTTTGTTTATCAAAGGCGCCGACTCGAGTATTTTTGAGAATGTTCGAGTTCGAATCTAGGACTAAGTATAAAAGCGGCGATCGCGCGTCGCGCCTCGTCAGCATGCGCGCCCCACTGACGCGAGGCGCCTGCCCCGCGACCTGGTTGCGGACAGTGCCCCCTTACCGGACTGACGCCTCGAGTAAGCCGCATCCAGGTTACACGCGGCTTACTCGTAAACAATAAGACTCCACAGATGTACACATACATCTGTTGCGCGGCGTGTGCTAAGTTAATATAGGCATGTCGCGTAACTAAACACAGACATCCACCACTAGACAGACGCCGTATACATAACACGTGCGGGCGCGACGCGGGCCGCGACGCACGCAATCACTGAGCGGCGGTACACAACAACACAAGCCGCTCATACATACATACAGTTTCTCCTTCAAACCGCGAACGGCTAGATCTGTGACCGGGGCGAAGGAAAACTACACCTTATTCTGTAGGAGCGTCGAGTCGGCATCTCTGTCGCTGGTCGTCACCCGCTGGGCCTCCCCTAGGCAACTAGGGGTCTCACCTGGCGGTGACTGACCGCCGAGATGTCGTGAAGAAAGCGGCGCTATGGATATAGCGCCGTGGCGCGCCTACAGAAAAACTCATTGCAACCTGTCACATGGACGCGTTATTAATAACGCGTCCGACTGATGCCGTGGCCGACAAAGGCCAACAGAGGGAGGGGCCCGCAGTGGCGGGCCACCGTATAGCCTCCGCGGGAAGGGGGCGAAGCCCCGACCCCGCCCGCCACGCCCCCTTGCGGGGGCGTAGCGATATCCGAATCGGCGCCTCGTCAGACACCGGACTGACGCCTCGGGTAAGCTGCATCCAGGTTACACGCAGCTTACTCGTAAACAATAAGACTCCACAGATGTACACACACATCTGTTGCGCGGCGTGTGCTAAGTTAATATAGGCATGCCGCGTAACTAACCACAGACATCCACCACTATACAGACACCGTAATACATAACACGTGCGGGCGCGACGCGGGCCGCGACGCACGCAATCATTGAGCGGCGGTACACAACAACACAAGCCGCTCATACATACATACAGTTTCTCCTTCAAACCGCGAACGTCTAGATCTGTGACCGGGGCGAAGGAAAACTACACCCTACTCTGTAGGAGCGTCGAGTCGGCATCTCCGTCGCTGGTCGTCACCCGCTGGGCCTCCCCTAGGTAACTAGGGGTCTCACCTGGCGGTGACAGACCGCCGAGATGTCGTGAAGAAAGCGGCGCTATGGATATAGCGCCGTGGCGCGCCTACAGAAAAACTCACTGCAACTTGTCACACGGACGCGTTAAAGAAACGCGTCCGACTATGCCGCACGCCGAATAAGGCATATATAAGGATGGGCCCGCAGTTGCGGGCCACGGTATGGCAACCGCGACAAAGGGGCGAAGCCCCGACATCGCACGCCACGTCCCCTTGCGGGGACGTAGCGATTTCCACTCCGCGCCTCGTCAGTCAGTTGACGATTAGCGTTCGGAACGATAAGTTCCTACCTACCCTACTTACAAGCTGGCTAGCGAATTGCGGAGTTTAAACGTGATATGAAACTAGTGTTCATTGTTCTACTGCCTGCTGTATTCTGATTGTATCAGTTTTGTACATTTCTTCTTTGGACTAAACTTTGTCTCATAAACGCAGTAACGATTGTGCATTATTTTGACCCCACCATCCTGACGTGTAACATTATTAATAAAGGAGAATGGAACGTTGGCTTAAAGGCGTTAAACGTGTTGCAACAACATCTTCTAATGACGCTGAATGTTCAAAAGCAGTACGCGCGGAGAATACAGCAATTACCGATCCAGACGATGATGCCACGATGTCAAGCGCCACGGTTTCAAAGACGAAAAAAAGGAAATATGATGAATCATATATCAGTTTCGGATTTGTTGATTCCAACGGCTCACCTCTCTGCATGTTATGTAGTAAACTGCTTCCTAATAGTTCCATGGCACCTGCCAAATTGCGCAGACATTTAGAAACTGTACACCCCGAGTCTAAAGACAAGAATAAAGAATTTTTTGTTCGTAAAAAAGAACAGTTATTAGAAAGTCAAAAAAAATATGATGCATGTAACACAAACTATCAATTAAAAGGCCACGGAGGCATCATATTTAGTTAGCTATCGCATTGCACAAGCAGGTGAAGCGCACACTATCGCTGAGAATTTAATAAAGCCATGTGTGTTAGACATAACAAAATGTATGCTCGATGAAAAATCTGCAAAGCATCTTTCTACTGTACCGCTATCAAACGATACTGTTTCACGGCGAATCCATGATCTGGCAAGCTACGTCAAACAAGAACTAGTTGCACGTCTACAAAAAACACGATTCGCCTTTCAAATGGATGAGTCAGCTGATGTCACTGGTCTGGCTATCTTGCTGGTTATCGTGAGATATCCATACGAACGTTCTTTTGAAGAAGACATGCTTATGTGTTCACCGCTGCCCACAAACACTACCGGGGAAGAAATTTTTAATAAAATATTCATATTTTTTAAAGAAAATAATCTTGATTGGAACGATTGCATTGACATTTGTACAGATGGGGCCAAGGCGATGACAGGTAAAACAGCAGGAGCAGTATCACGAATAAAAAGTAAAGCGCCTAATTGTAGTTCCAGCCATTGTATTCTGCATAGACAAGCACTTGCGATGAAGCAAATGCCGTCAAATCTAAAATTAGTTATGGATGAAGAGGTAAAAATAATTAATTTTATCAAATCACCTACAATCCCGATTGTTCTCATTATTGTGTGAAGATTATGGCAGCAAACATATAACACTGCTGCTCCATACAGAAGTGCGATGGCTGTCTCGGGGTAAAACTTTAACAAGGCTATTTGAACTTAGAGCCGAGTTACAAATGTTTCTTTCAGCAGATACAGTTTCTTTTAATTTGAACGACCGTTTGTATGATAAAACTTGGTTGTTCCGATTGTCTTTTATGGCGGATATCTTTCAAAAACTGAACGAATTGAATTTATCATTGCAAGGTAAACAGACAACAGTGTTCCAGGCCTATAACAAAATAATTGCCTTCAAAAGAAAATTAGATTTTTGGATTATTTGCGTTGGTAAGAGAGGAATAGAAAGCTTTACGTCACTCAGTGAGTTTGTTAGCGATAACGACTCAGAAATGTTTCAAGATGATGTGTTTGAAGAATTGGTCCAATATCTCACTTCTATGCGCGTATCTTTTGAAAAGTATTTTCCCGAAGAACAGAATACAAAAATGAAGCTGAATTCATGGATTCATAATACTTTTTTACCCAACTTGCAAAAGCCCGAAAGTATGTCAAACGAGATATATGAATCTCTTTTAGAAATGTCATCAGACACAAGTATGGAGTCACTGTTCAAAACGACGCCTCTCAACGATTTTTGGTGCAGAATCCGTGATGAATATCCAATGCTTGGCAGAATGGCTCTGAATATTCTTCTCCCGTTCCCAACAACATATTTGTGCGAAACAGGATTCTCAACCTATGCAGCCACGAAAACAAAATATCGCAATAGACTGGACGCCGAACCTGATATGAGACTTCAAATGTCTTCTATCAAACCTGATATCAACCAATTGATGAAAAATAAAAAACAGTTTCATACCTCACATTAGTTAAGATTTTTTCATTTATAATATCTTCTATTATTGTAGTTACTAATTATTACTTACTTTACCACATGGGTAAAGTAAGTAATAATTAGTAACTGTTACATTGTACTTTTATTATGCTTATATAATAAAGAATACACTTTTAAAAACTATTGTTTTATTGTAGGGTTCCGTCAAGTATTTTGCTTGTCAAAAGGGTTCCGTGACCAAAAAAGTTTGAGAACCGCTGATGTAAACCATAAATCTTTGGGTCACTGCATGTTTCATACTGATACGAGGTTCCTTAGTCGCTTGGTCAATATCCTTTGGTACAGGGTAGACCATAACCTGGAATAGGACATAGGATACCTACTTTTTATTTCTATAATTCCATGGGATCGAGACATACGCGGGTGAAACCGTGGAAGGCAGCTAGTTATGAATCAAATCTTGATATTTCACACAAGTCAGATTAATTTATCAGTCAAAAATTCGTCTGTCCTGTTTTTCTAAAAAAGGCCCCTATTTGAAAGCATTTCGCATTTCTACAAAGACTTTCAACAAGATTGACATAAGCTTTTCGATAGCTTATGTCAGTCCTCTACATTTTTGTCTTTTCCATCATCGTTATCGCTGAGAGAATGTCACTTTGTCTAGGGCCTCAGATCATTATAGTAAAACGAGGGTTAATCTCTTCATTTTAAATTGATTTAGACATTTATTATCGATCAATCAAAGACATTTCAACATAGTTGGGGTCTGTAGTCTGTATGTAGCTGAAAACCGATATTTTACATGGAGCGACGGTTAAGTTTAGAAACGTGTCGCTTCGATGGGTCAATGACAACTGAGGCCCGAGTGAACTCAACTCGAATAATAATACCAGCCGGTCGATTCTGTAACTTCACGCCATGAAAACTTAGGTGAAGTGTGCGTGGAGTGAGCTGTCAGTGTCACTGAAGCTAGGGATGCCCGCGCATTACATTTACAATCATAATCGAGATTTTAATAATATTTTTATTCTAATCAGATATTCAGTCAGAAACTCAATTTTGTTTTACTTACTCATTTTTATCCTAGACTAGTCCTTAGGCCTGAGGCGCGAGCGCGTTACGCACGTACCTACTTACAATAATTAAATAAAACTAAGTAACTTCTAAAGAAAATGCGCATCGACATAAGTTTGTTATTATGAACCCATTGTTAAACTCTTTATATACTTAAACGCAATCCCATGACTCGCCATGAACTGCAAGCCAAGATTCCCCGCACCAGCGCCGCTTCCCGCACCGCGCTACCAGTGACTCAGTGCGGCCAAGCATTCAGTAATCGCGTGCTAAAAGTGTGCCTGGCTGACGGGCCATACCTACAATTTAACCCCACACAAACTATGTGCCGTGGCGTGCCTAGGGGTCAAAATTAGGGCAAGCACACAGATTTTTTACGATTTAAAAAAACTGCCAAGTGAGCGATTTAAGGAGTTTCTTTGTTGTTCATGGTAACACCATTATTATAATTTTGGTTAGAAAACCTATATAATGCGAAAAATTCTATTTATTTCAAGCATCAGTACATAATTGTCGTAAGCGCCATCTATATTAGCGAACGCGCGTCACCACACCGCTTAGCAGGACCTTTTCACCATAATAAATTCATATTCGCTGTCACATGCAAAATTATTCAATCGAAAGCCGCTAGGTGGCCCCCAAATTATAGATTTGTTGTTCTATTACCATACGCATACTTAGTTTTATATGAATTGTCTTAGTTTTATGAATTTTATTTTATGAAATGTCGATTGAAAATGTTAAATGAGATATTACATTTTATAATTTTTAAAAAAAAAATTATAGTCTAAAACAATTTTTAGATAAAAAGTTTTAATGTATTGAAATTGTTCATTGATGATGTGTTTCTGATTTTAAAATTTTGCATGCTTTGTCATAGCTTAGCTGAACATGTTTGTGCTATACATATAATATTGAACACCTTTTTATACCATGTTTTATGCAAATAAATATATTCTATTCTATATTCTATTCTAATTAATCATAATGACAATAGCCAACTCTAATCTTTATTTAAAAACACCTAGGTATGAAGAATATCTTTGATACGAAAATTATTGTGTTTTGTGATCTTGATGAGATGTAGCAGGGCTTGAAAACGTTACCAATTCACATTAAAAGTAACGTTAAGTAACGGTATTTCCGTAGAGATACCTGGGTATCGGTACGATTTGGTAGCGTTACTTAGTAGCATAACATAATAATAACGTTAAAAATTGTGGTAAAAATTACCGGTATTTTTAACGTTATTGTAAAAATAGCGGTAAAACATTACC
Source organism: Lithophane leautieri (assembly GCA_949152455.1). Classification (NCBI taxonomy): domain Eukaryota; kingdom Metazoa; phylum Arthropoda; class Insecta; order Lepidoptera; family Noctuidae; genus Lithophane; species Lithophane leautieri. The sequence goes on along the minus strand of OX424469.1, from coordinate 841,664 downwards.
GGTATTATTTACGAGTATATTATTTTATGCGACGTTACCGGCCCGTTTTTACCCGACTACGGCGAAGAAAAAAGGAGGGTTATGATTTTGACTGGTATGTATGTATGTATGTAAGTATGTTCATCTGTTCCCTCCTATCTTCTAAACCACTTATCACAATTTGACAAATGAGGTATCGTTGGAAGCGTCTTGATCGTCCGCTGGTTATAGGCTATGTGACGTCAAATAAAAAATGGCGCCCTCTAGAGGACATAAAGTCAGGAACTTAAAAAAGAAAATTGTTTAATCGTACCATATTGGGTATAAAATGAAAGGGCTTAATGAGCACATTTCAAAAATATATATATATTATTATAACCACAAAAGAATTAAAAAAAGAAAGTATATCAGGAATAAGAATAAGTAAAATCCGGAGTCACACGTAATCTGTTCGGTTTATGCCCTAACACGTGTCACTCCGGATTTTTAATTTGTCTGTTTGTGGTGTCTTGTTTATATCTTTTTAGTCGTAGTTGGGTTTTAGTTTTTGTTACTTTAATTTTTTTCTCAAAGGCTGCCGGCGTATAAACCAACCAAGTATATTCACAAGAACAAGCACAACACAGAATAACAAAGAGAATATCTATTATACACGAAAAATAGTCGTACGGCACAGTCTTAGCATCGATGCAGTCTGAAATTTTTAACGATATCCAGAACGACGGTAACAAAACTAAATAACAACGATAAAATTTTCGATAGCATAGATTTTAACGTTACGTATATTTAACGGTAAAATGTGCCAGATATAACGGTAAATATTATAACGTTATTTAATAGTTAACGATACCTGCATCAGAAGGCTGTAACGATACCATATTTTTAACGGTATTTCAAGCCCTGATGATGTAGTAATAATAAGATGGTTTGTTTTTCAGTGGTTTAACGAAACTACAATTGCCATACAAACAAAACTATACCTACTTTTGGTGTCTTTCATGGCACCAGCTACCTAAGTTTGTCATACTCATCAACTTATTAAACAATCGAATGCCAATTTCAATAAATATTCTTCGACTGACAAAAATACTTGTTTTTATATCCGAGTAACAGTAATTTGGGGTTGATTACGGTGATGCAAAGAGTTACTTACTGTTAGAAAACTCAATGTATTTACATACCTTTTCGAACACAGTTTCCAAATTCACATTTTGATGATAAAAATAACACTATAATCTACTAAGCTTAGGGAATGATATAGCCGCAATAACTATCACATCATTTTAAATAATAAAACTAATTCACTACTTCAACACTTGGAAAATAAAATACTGATCTCAAAATTTAATTTCAAAACAATAACAAAATAATTGAGTCGCGTCGGCCGTCGTGTCGCGGACTTGCAACTCACTTTACGCGGGTCAACATCATTCGGGGCTACTGCGTACTGTACTGCGGCTAGTGCATTAGCGCAAACTGAATGCCTCTCAAAATAAAAAGTACTATGTGCTCCCAAAAGCCCGGCTTTTCATTTCATACAAATCTGCGTAGTACTTACCAATATATCAACAAATGTAAGCGTTTCTATAGCAATTTGAAGGCGAAAACTGCTAGACAAAGAAAGGTAAGGCAAGCAGCTTTTAAAGCCGACGAGTGTGAGCGAAAAGGTGCATTTGAATGCAATGTAGTCAAAGAGAATTAAACTAATCATCATCGTACATTAGGTACTAAGTTCAACTGAAATTTTTGCAACGCGCGCACATGCTCAGTCCACCTCGCGCCGAAGTGAAGTGAAGTTATCAGAATCGGGTGAAGGGAGATGCGGATGAAGTGCTCACTCCACGCAGCGCATGCGCGCTAAGCACTCAATTATAAAAAATAATTTTCCACGGACATTTGCAACGCGCGCAACAGACCTCGCGCCGAAGTGAAGTGTAGTAACCATTGTTACCAGATGGGTGAAGTGAAGAGCTCACTTGAAGCATGCGCACTAGGCACTCGATTTTTTAAATATAATTTTCCTTCATTAACGGCCCTGTCTGTAGGCCTTACCGTGCGTTTGCACTGGCGAAACATTCGAGACAAAACATGTTTAAATCTCTAGTTCCTGTCAATGTTCCATACAATTTTTGACAGGAACTAGAGATTTAAACATGTTTTGTCTCGAATGTTTCGCCAGTGCAAACGCACGGTTAGGCCTATTCGTATTCGAGTTCAGTTCAGACAAAATAATTAGTACCTATTTATTTCAATGTCTATCTATCCAGCCGCTTTTATATAATTATGTAAAACAACAATGGATTTTACTTGAAAGGTGAGATTGAGCAACTTCGTAAAATTTGTGCTAAACATACTTGCTTCGCACAAATTTTATGAAGTTGCTCAATCTCAGTCATCAATAATTTTTTTCAGTGATTGGTGTATTGTTCGTTCACCTAAATACATAGGTATTATGTAAAAATCCGACCAAGTGCGAGTCGGACTCGCGTATGAAGGGTTCCGCCGTACCATTATTTATAAAAACCGGCCAAGTGCGAGTCGGAATCACGCACGAAAGGTTCCGTACCATTATCTATAAAAACGGCAAAAAAAACCACGTTTATTGTATGGGAGCTACCTTAAAGAATCGCGCCTGCGGAGATTATAAATGGCTCTGATCGCTCTTTTCTGCAGAATAAAGATAGACTCGATGTCTGCAGCCCGTCTTCATAGTAAAATACCATAAGACATGATGCTATGAAAGTAACTAAAATAGACTAGCCTCGCGGTATCTACATCAGTAAATGTACGGATTTTTCTGACAGCATATGCTGCTGAACTTAGCAGTCCTGCAAGAGATGTTAAATGAGGACCCCGTTGTAGCCTTGAGTCGAGCGTGATCCCCAGGAAAACAGTTTTATCGACGAACTCTAGTTTCTCTTGATTCAATACAATTTCGCAATCCCTACTTTTGACATTTGGCAAAGAAAATTTACGGAGCGGAAGGGCGGGTCAGACTTTTACTGACTAAAATCCAGCCGTGTTCCTTCAGTTACCTGTTGCCAAGGTCCCGGTATCCCTTTCGGACTTTCCCGCAACCCTGGCAGGCATCGGTCCTAGCGGACCCCGCCAAATACTTGGCCCCCTTGACCCATAATATTGTTAGTAGAAAGACTTAAGAACTATGTTAGTACAAAAATTTTACACAATTAATTAAGGTATTTGCCGCCATCTGGGGCCCCAGGCACACGCACTTGTGCATTTAACCCAGTGCCCCAGAAGGGGGCTGTCCACCTTGTGACTGAGAACGCTCAGGATAGTGTTGGGGCTCCCACGCGTGCAAAACATCAGCGAAGCGATGGGGCGCCGCAGCACAGTGTGAAAGCCGTCTGTGTGCGCGTGCGTAAACCTCGCAGACGCACTACAGTAACGTGGGAGCCCCACCAGCACCCTGAACGCGTTATCTAGTGTATCATCTATGCGCGTTATTATATTGTATGCGGAGAGCGTTGATGGCCCGCTGCGTGTAGTTGACCCACAGATTGCAGTTGTAGAGAGTTTGACAGAATACTTTAAACAGAGTGATCTTTACCCCCAAACTACACCTCGCAAATCTGCGTGCCAACATGTTACAGCGGACCGCCATCGCCCTCCTCTCCCTTTCTATGTCCCTATCGTCTTTTAAATCCTCTGTGACCACATGGCCGAGGTATTTAAACTCTCTCACTCTTCGAAGAGCGACAGCATTAAGCAGCACAGGTGCCACAACCCCCAGTTTCCGACCCCTGGCTACCCCTACCCCTGGCTATATACTCATGGCGCCCATTCACGAATATGACGCATGGATCAGCACCATTCAGCTCAACTATTTTGAAGGAAACTTAATGATCCAACACATACGCCACCATCAGCGAGACATTTCAGTGAACATGACATACTCTCAGCCGCCAGGGCACATTCTGGTCAATGAAAGTACCGTACCTAATAAATGGTAGCTTTAAAGTAGATAAGTACATAATACTCACACATCGCCCGCAGCGCCTGGCGAGTGCCAAAAACGATTAGAATTTATAGAAAACAATACTTTAGTAAGGGTTAGTTAATCGAGGTTCTGAATAATGAAAGGGTTTCCAGAAACGCCGCGCCGCTGCGCCGGCATCCGATTTGAACAATAACATGTATTTGAGGCTTGAATATTTTGGTGTCAAGTCCGAATTTTCTCAAAAAGGTTGCATCCTGCTGTCGGGCTGAAAATATTTAGTCTTAATACTAGGGTTAGGGCCACCCGCTACTTGTACCATAGTACGTTAATAGTACATAATTATGTAGAGCCAAAATGTGATTGCGAGACAGTACAATGCGCGGCCCAAGAATAAATCTACAATGCAAATTAAGAGGAGTTTTACTAAAAATCACAGAGTGATTAATTAAAAAAGGAAACCAGTGGTAATTTATTTTATTTCGAATAAACTTACTTTCTAAACACTATATCGAAGGAGTATTAAATTTAGTTAAAGGCAATTCACAAATCAAAAACGAAATGTTGACAGTTCAAATTCGATATTATAAAGACGTAAATTAACCTGTTTTAAACGTAAATTGGCCAAAGAAGCAAATAGTTATAAAGTTAAGTCATTAAGATCTGCTCGTTTTTAGCTCTGCCGAGTTCTTCTGCCTCCTTGAAAGTGCTCGGTAGCACGGTGCCCAGCGTCTCCGGCAAGATGGTGATCAGCATCCCTGATAGCAGCGCCATCGAACCGAATATCACGAACGGCAGATTATGAAACCATTGCGACTGCAACCGCGGAATTGTTTTATGTTGGGAGACTTATGTCTAAAACCTTTGCTTCATTAAAATCATGTGTCAAGCTACTAAAATGTACTTATACTAAATGGTAATTATTTAATGATTATTTAAGAAAATTGTCCTTTACCAATTCAAGAAGCAGAGGACCAAACTCTAAGCCCTGGGGTACACCGCCAGGGGTTAACCAGCACCAATAAAACTGAACGCGATCAGCACATAAACCGCTTTTAAGAGCTGTCTGTGTCATTATTTTCTGTGGAATATTGACACTGACAGCTCTTGAAGGCGGTTTAGATGTGCTGATCGGGTTCAGTTTAGATGTGCTGATTGGGTTCAGTTTAGATGTACTGATCGGGTTCGGGTTAGATGTACTGATCGCATTCAGTTTCCTTGGTGAAATTCGCACTAAAGCCCACTAGTTGTCTGTTGTTCAACAGAAGTGCTTGAGATGACAGTAAAACTTAATTTGCATTAACATTATCGATCATGATGACGTCAATGAAATGAACCTGTAATATTACACAATGCATTGGTTGAGCCTTACAAACGCAGGAGTGAGAGAAGCAGCTATGGAGCCAACCCTGCCGCACGTTATGGAGATCGCCAGCAGCTTGTGTCGGTTGCTGGTGGGGTATAGCTCGCTCGTGTACACGTACACTGAGGTGTACACCATCGCAATCATGCACTTTGCCAACATGGTCACCGCCAGCGGCACCAAGAACCAGTCTGGACAAATAATATTGATATGACAAAAAACTCGACAAAGTGCAAGTCATAACTACTACCGCTTAAATGCTTAGGTAATCGTCCGAAATATAATACACTTCTCATGAAAAAAATCGAAACACATCTCAAGTTTATGTTTTAAATGGATTATTAGAAAAATATTATAATTTACCGAAAAAACAAAAAAAACAAAAATATATCAGTAGGTAAGGTCGAGTTCCCTATGTCAATGTTACAAATTCAAATAAAATCTTTGTTTTGAATAGCAAGTCACTTCTAACTTTTATGGAGATTTTATGAAATACAAACCGGCCAAGTGCGTCGGACCGCACAGTGAAGGGTTCCGTAGTTGGGATGAATTTATCCCAAGCACAAACTTAACATTGTAGTTGAAAAACTTTTTCTTCCATACGGAATATATGGGAGAACATGGTTTTGCAACTGCAAATGTAAGTTGGTCGATTATTACTCGGTAACTTGTAGAGCCTACTTAACTGTGATAGTTTTCCTTTTAATTTCGTTATACAACATGTATCAAAAACCTTGTCCGATCCGAAAGGGGCACATAGGTACTGCAATAACATTACCAGAAAAAAATAAGAAATAATGTAGACACCCGCTAGACGACGGCCACTCACGCCCCATGTAATAACCCGGTAAAATTCCCGATTGAAAAAAAAACGAGGCTATATGATTCTTAACAACACCCTCACGGATCGGACGGGGTTTTTCTTACACACTGTACTACTGCTGTAAATTTTTTCACATAGCCAATACCAACCATTTATCTGGCAGGGGGGGGGGGCACTTGACTCTAACACAAATTAGCACTTTAAAGCTTAATTTTTTGCAAACTTTTTACTTTTTTTCATGGTTTTATTTTACCACTTTGTCAGTGGGACTTATATGTAGGTATACCCAACCAAATTACAGCTTTCTAGTACTAAGAGTCTCTGAGCTAAGCCGTGGACAGACAGACAGTAAGACGGGTAATACCCGAGACAATCCACTAAGGATTGTGTCGAGTATTGGCCCCGTCTAAATGGTTCATAATTTCTATTCCGTCCCCGGGCCTATATCACTGCTTCAATACGGTTCTTCATGGATCGGATGAGAGTCACCGTGCGTTTACACTGGCGAAACATTCAAGACAAAACATGTTGAAATCTCTATTTTCTGTCAAATTTCCATACAATTTTTGACAGGAACTAGAGATTTCAACATGTTTTATCTTGAATGTTTCGCCAGTGCAAACGCACGGTCACAACTACATGTTGTAGAATGTTATGCCATTCTTCGTGAATTTTGTTTTTCAGCTGGCCTCAGTCTCTGGAGCAAGATCTCTTACTCGAACTCGAATTATTAGTTCTTCCCACATGTCAGCTGTCCCATTTCAAACCCAAGATGGCTGACTTTATGGATGACTTTTTACAAAAATCGTTTAATGCGTGGGTTCCGCAGCAAGTTACAATACGTATATAGCGCGCTCTCGTTTCAATCCGCGTCGATCGAAAACCCCTTCAGGAATTGGATTTTCTTATTAAAAAATCGGATTGCACTGCCCTTCCTAAAAATATTGTCACTCCTCAGAAAATTTTATGGAATCGTGTTTTCGTCAAACATAGTACTTAACACTAATTCTCAACTTAAACATTTATTTATTTCAGAATTATTACTGCTGTTTTTTGATATAGCGGAGGATCATGCTAAGCAATTTGCGACAGCACATAAACCAAAAAAAATTAATGGTAGTCATGGGGACTGTTGACAGAAGTGAAAACTTGAAACTTTTAAATAACTGTTTTTTTAATATTTATAAATAAACTAGCTGTACCCGCGGTTTCACTCGCGTAAGTTTCGATCCCGTGGGTATATCGGGATAAAAGTATCCTATGTCCTATTCCTATTCCAGGTCATGGTCTACCCATGTACCGAATTTCATATAAATCCGTTCAGCCGTTTTAGCGTGAAAGCGTAACAAACAGTTAATAAACAAACAAACAAACTCACTTACGCATTTATAACATTAGTTAGGATTATGGTATGAATAATTACAAAATGTATTAATTTCTAAATTGAAATTATTAACATTAGTCTGGTTTTCACAACTCTAAGAGCAATCCGAGCAATAATTATAAACATTTTCATATAGTTTATATAATACCCAAAACATGATGGGCTGTGCATTTGTGCAAGCCCAGTACAAAATCCTATTAAAACATGGTAAACTTTTTACCGACTTCAAAAAAGGAGGAGGTACTATGTTCGGGATGATTGTTTTTTTTTTTTTTTTTTTTTTTATGTATGTTCACCGATTACTCCGCCGTTTGTGAACCGATTTAAAAAATTCTTTTTTTGTTCAAAAGCTTATACTTCTGAGGTGGTCCCATTGTCACCAAGTCAGGATCTGATGATGGGATCCTAGAGAAATCGAGGGGAACTTTCAAATATCGTAAGGGCAACTAGTGCATTCCTTAATTTATTCATTAAGTATTTTACAGCACTACAATTTTATGAAGGCCTGGAGTCGATCTGATGATGGAGCCGAAAGACAGTCAAGGGAACTCCTCAATGGTTTACAGCAGATACCTCGTGTTTGGGCTTGATTAATTTGTATTGATAAAAACTTTACACTTTGATGGGTTGTGACTGTCGTTAGGGGTCTGATGATGAAGACGAAAGACAGTCGAGGGAACTCCTCAGTGGTTTACAGCAGATATCTTGTGTTTGGGCTTGATTAATTTGTATTGATAAGAACCTTACACTTGGATGGGTAGTGACTGTCGTTAAGGGTCTGATGATGAAGACGAAGGACGATTAACGGAACTCCTCGACGGTTCACAGTAATTACCTTGTGTTTGGACTTAATTCATTTATATTGATAAGAACTTTGCAACCATATAGGTTCTAAGTGACATTACAGATCTGATTATGGTCACCTTATAATATGATGATGAGGGGAACTATACAGTGTAAGCAAATGTATAGTGTTCACCCTTATATTCTTGAGAAGGCACGGGAGTCTCATTAGCCAGCCGGTTTCGTATAACATCTAAACGATACTTGCGCTGTTCAGACGACTCGCCACTTAATCGTTTTTGAATAAGATTGAGTCGGCAGATCTTATCATTTAGCGACTCCTGTGACAAATGAGAATGCATGTAATTTCTCATCTGAGATAACCTAGCATGACAAGCTAACGGTGATTCTTGGGAACCGGACATAGCACTCCGTTTGCGATTCTTAGATAGGCGTTCTTTTTCAGCATTATTAGTCTCTTTAATTCTGTTTTTCTTCATGCGGGTGGCTCCTTTAGTTGGTCTACCCATGATTACAAAAATCAAATTACACAAAAAATGGAAAAATAATAAAACTTTTAAAAAAAAATTGACCGACTTCAAAAAAAACAAAACAAAAAAGGACTACTGTACTAAAAACCAAAAGACAAAAGTACTTCTTTAATAATAAGAGAAAAATAAAAAAATAAAAAAATACCTAACTTTAATTTCGGAAGTCGGTGGCCAAAAATTAAAATTAAAAGCAAAGACACCGACTTCCGAAATTAAAGTTATTTTTTTATTTTTTTATTTTTCTCTTATTATTAAAGAAGTACTTTTGTCTTTTGGTTTTTAGTACAGTAGTCCTTTTTTGTTTTGTTTTTTTTGAAGTCGGTCAATTTTTAAAAAAAAGTTTTATTATTTTTATTTATAAACTCATCTCAGTACCCGCCTATGTGTTTACCCTCTCTATCAGTTTCACACCTAAGCCGCATACAACAACGTATTACGAGATGAAAATGGGAATTTACGTGAGTTTTTGTTTGAAGTGGTTGAATAACCCTAGCCTTAGTGGGTTAGATATCGGGGTTTGAAATTGAAAAACATTATTTGATTTTTACTGAACTGTATTATAGTCGTTAATTTTCTTGATGTAGTTACAAGTTTTTACCGGCACAACTGAAAAATTGCTGTCAATGTCAAAAAACATAAACTTTCCGCGGGAATTTAGACATCGATCGAAATCGTACAACGCCATCTAGTGACACGCAATCCACAACTTTTCATTCATCAGACATTGTCTCTGTGCGGCTAAACATTCCGCCCACCAAGGACATTTTGTGCAACATTATGTCCTTCCAATGTTACATCTTACATAGCTATTTATATTTTGCAAATCTCTAAGTTTCAATTACTCTTACAATAATTATGCTATTCACATCTGACCTTAACATAAACAATTACATACACTTGAATTATCACTTAATTAAACTACTAACAACATTCTTAGGCAATAGGCAAGACACACAGTTTAGATGTCTGTCTTTTAAATATGGAACCATTATTGCGAAGTGTGACCACTCGGGTAAGATTATCTAAACCCGGGTGTTTTTCAACCACCCTGCCAAGAAGCCATCGACAAGGAGGTAAGTTATCCTCTTTAATTAAAACTATGTCCCCTACGTTTGGTTCAGGATTTTGTTTAGACCATTTATAACGATGGAGTAGTGTGGTCAAGTATTCATCGGACCAACGACGCCAGAAATGTTGTGTCATCTGTTGGACTAAATGCCACCTCTTCAAGCTAGAAATATTCGCTTCTTCGTAGTTATAATCAGGCGCATTTACAATTGGTTCGCCCACGAGAAAAATATATCCTGGCGTTAATGCGTTAAAAGTATTCGAATCGGTCAGTCTACAAAAGGGACGTGAATTCAAACATGCCTCTACTTGGCTTAATAAGGTGGACATCTCTTCAAAAGTTAAAGTAGAGCTTCCTATTACCCTGTTTAAATGTTTCTTACATGACTTTATTCCGGCCTCCCATAATCCGCCAAAGTTCGGAGCATGTGGTGGGATAAAATGCCATGTAGTACCTTCGGTAGCTAAAGCCGCAGCAATTTCCTAAGCTATACCAGAATTTTCCGAACGAAGTAATGTGTCTAATTCCTTAGAAGCACCCTGAAAATTTGTACCGTTATCACTCCATATATCTTTGCATAGACCGCGTCTTGACACAAACCTTTTAAAAGCGGCAAGAAACCCCATTGTTTTTAGGTCGCTTACAACCTCAATATGAACCGCTTTAGTTGCCATGCAGATAAATAAACAAAATATGTATCCTTTATACGCATTGTGACCCCTACCCTTTGATGCCCTTAACTGAATAGGACCAGCATAATCAACCCCACTGTTCCTAAACGGCCTATTTGGTGTAACCCGTGCAGGTGGTAATTGCCCCATTAATTGAGGTTTGGTTGATGCTGCATAACGCAAACAAATTACACATTTTCGCACGTATGCAGTAACCAACCGCTTAGCTCCCTGAATAAAATACTTCGTGCTTAAGTAGTTAAGCATTAGTTGAGGACCGCCATGAAGATTCCTATGTTGTGCGTCGGTGATTAGAATATTGGTAAAATAAGTATCACTTGGAATCAACATTGGATTTTTACGATCCATGTCAAGATCGGATCGTTCCATTCTACCGTCCACCCTCAGGATTTTAACGGAATCAAGGTAAAGATTTAAAGACTTAAACATCTTTCTTTTAGGCCTTTCTTTTTGCAGATCCAGAGCTACGGTATCGAACCTTTGACTTTGACATACCCTTATGCATGTCTCTAACGCTAATCTTAATTCTTCTGCAGTTATAAATGTATGACTATTTCTTTCAGATTTTGGTTTTCTCAACTCTAAAGGACGTCTTAAATATGCTACCATTCTGACTAGTTGGGTAAGTGATGAATATTTATTCCAAATAAAATTATCATCTGTTACTATATGTACCTTTATTTCTTCTATATTAGTTGTTGATACCGCCTTTCGTTTGCCAAATAAATTATCTTTATCCTTCAGAAACCCAGGACCTTCTACCCATAACTTAAAATTTACTAATTCTGACCCATATAAACCACGTGATGCGCAATCAGCAGGATTGCTTTTTGACTGTATATGATTCCACTGCTGTGGTTCACTGATGCTTAAAATTTCAGAAACGCGATTTGCAACGAAGGTCTTCCATTTATTGGGATGACTATTTAACCACGCTAACACGATCTCTGAATCGGTCCAATAGTACAAACTAGATTTACCGATTCCCATCACTTCGGAGATTTCAGAAAGCAGCTTTGCTAAGAGGACTGCTCCGCACAACTCTAATCGAGGCACTGATACCGTTTTTATTGGTGCGACATTAGGTTTTGCCGTGAGCAAAGTTACATGAACCCTACCGTCAGCATCGACTACCCGTGCATAAACTACCGCAGCGTATGCTGATTTTGACGCGTCGCAAAATCCATGCAAGTCGACCTGCTTGTCATCGGGTTTCATGTTCAACCATCGAGGTATGGAAAATTTCGTTAAACCTGTCAACTCCTGCCGGTAAGATAACCATTCCTTTTTTATTTCATATGGAATTTCCTCATCCCAGCCAATTCCAGAAATCCACAATTTTTTAATTAACATTTTTGCTAATACGATCACAGGAGCGACCCATCCTAAAGGATCAAATAGTCTTGCTATATCCGATAACATTTTTCTTTTAGTTACAGGTTCCTGCAGCGGAGGCAACTGAACAGAATACTGGAAGGTGTCGCAGCTTCGATTACAGGTAAGTCCCAACGTTTTAAATATTTCGTCCTGTTTTATGTTGATCTCCCTTTCTACACCATCTTGTCCCTTATACGAGTGCCTTTCACCGATGATTCTATCAAGTAATTCACTGCTGTTGCTTGACCATTTCTGTAAAGTGAATCCTGCTTTTGCTAATAACTCGTTCATTTGGCTATAGATTTGCATGCCTTCTTCTATCGAGTCACAACCAGTCATCAGATCATCCATGTAATAATCCTTAAGTACTCTTTCAGCTGCCAATGGATAATTAACTCCTTCATCGTATGCTGCTTGCTGCATCGATCGAACTGCTAAGAAGGGCGCTGAAGAGGTACCAAAAGTAACAGTGAGTAATTTATAATCCTTTATTCCAGATTGTTTACTGTCCCTACACACGATGCGTTGAAAATCTGTATGATGGTCGGCCACGCGCACCATTCTATACATTTTGATTATGTCTGAAACTAGACATATGCGGTGAGTTCTCCAACGAATCAGCAAATGTCGCAGATCTGGTTGTAGCCCTGGACCAATCATTAGATCATCGTTGAGCGATATTCCATTTTTCCCCTTGCAGGAAGCATCAAAGACAACTCGAACCTTGGTTGTGTCTTTGTCGTCCCGTATAACCGCATGATGAGGTAAGTACACTGCATATTGATTTTGTTCTTCTGCTTTGGTTATTGGTCTCATATGTCCCAGCTGCAAGTATTCGTTGATAACTTCCTCATATTTTGTTTTTAAGTCTGTGTTTTTATTAAGTTTAGCTTCTAATGCGTAAAATCTGTTAATTGCTACCTTTCGTGCATCGCCATATTTACAACTAGGATCTTGACTTTTAAATGGTAAGTTAACTACATAACGACCGTCATTGTCTCTTACAGTTGTAGCCTTAAATATCTCTTCGCATCTTGTTTCTTCTTCGGTAAGTATAGGTTTTTTATTTTGTGGTTCCCTTTCTAATTCCCAGAATTTTTTTAGGACTTCATCATCACCAATTTGAGCATGCATCACTATTATATTTGATGTACTCTGAGCAGCTGAAGCTACCGTTCCTGATAAAATCCATCCCAATGAGGTACACTGAGCTACAGTGATACCACCAGGAGCTTTCTTTAACCCGTTTTGTAAAATCTGACTATAAATTTCTGCTCCTAACAACATGTCTACTTTATCCGGTGTATTATATCTAGGATCCGCTAATTTTATATCATTAACTTGTGCCCAATCTAAATATACCGTTTCCCTACAAGATAATAATGACGTAATCGATTTGAGAACGTATGCTTTAACTACAAGTTCAAACGAAGGATCGACCCTAGACTGAATTTTAACCTCCACAACCGAATTTAAGCTTAATTTATTATTAGCATCTATAACAGTTATTAAACCTTTAGCTGGTTTTTTCTGTAACCCTAAACTCTGAACAGTATGTTCTGTAAAAAAAGACGCCTGTGAGCTTTGGTCTAACAAGGCCCTTATTGTGTACGTAGCCCCATTTTTCGATACAGCCCTCACTAGAGCCGTGGCTAATAGGACTTGGCTATTAGCTGTACCTTTCGAAAAACAAGTAACTACCTTATTTTCAGATTCTACTGCGACCGTGTGTGTATGTTCTTTCGTCTGCAAAACACTATCGCTAGACGAATTTCCCTTCTCTACCTTAGACTCCTGCTCACCTTTAGGGTGCAACAAGGAGTGATGTCTCCGCTTACATACTTGACAAGAGGCTGTACACTTACAAGACCTGGCAGAGTGGTTGTGCCCCAAACAATTAAAACATAAGTTGTGATCTTGCACAAACTTACGCTGAGTATCCACATCCTGGCTAACAAATTCCTTGCAATTTCTTAGCTTATGGTCGTTCTTACAAAGCGGACAAACCATGGCCGCATCAGCATTGTTTGCCGTATGAAAAACCTTTGCCTTGCTGACATTAACATTATTTTTACTTGGCTTAGTTTCTAGGAATTCAAAGGCCCTATATCGGCTCGTTAAAAATTCTTTAAACTGATCAAATGTAGGCAGTTTATCTGAATCAGTGTTGCTAGTTACCTTTAGTTCCCAATCCTTTCTAGTGTCTGAATCTAGTTTCAATGTTATGATATGAATAATCAAAATATCCCATGAAGTTATATCAATTTTTAAATTACAAGTGCATTTAGGCAGTCGGACGTTGTATCTATTAATTCCTTTAAAGCACTAGCTGACTTTTGACCTATGTTCTTTTGACTGAGCAATCTTTTCAAAATACAGTGAGACAAATATTTCTTATTATTATACCTGGTCTCTAATTGAGTCCAGCATCTATCATAATTTGATTCGGAAATTGGTATATGACGTAAGAGCTGCTCAGCTTCCCCTGTCAAATAACTTTTTAAATAGTGTAACTTTTGAACATTATCAATAGTGCTATTTTTATGTATTGCCGATACAAACAAATCTCGGAAAGTCGGCCATTCCGTATATTTCCCCGAAAATGTTGGGATAGTGATTCTGGGCAACTTTATGAATGTGCTTTTGCCTTCGTTTACAGTGTAGGGTGAAGATATCAATTCTGTAGGTTCAAAATCCTTCACAATTTGTGTATGTGTTAAACTAAATTGCACCCACAACTCTTCAATATTTTCTAACCTGGTTTCTAAGTATTGCTTGGTAATCCTATCCTTTGGAGACTTTTTAAAATTACTTTTAGCTCTTAACAACCGATTGTAAATATCATCCTGTACTTTAACATGTGATTGCAAAGACATTTTGAAGTTAGTAATCCAAACAATTTAAAACAACAAAAATTAATTTTCAAAATATTACAAGTCCAAAAAAGTATCAATAATTTTACAAGTCAATGTAAACAAAGAAGTATTTCTGTTTGACACTTTAAAATCGACTAGAAATCGGGCATAAGTTTCCCGTCTGAACACAAATTGGCTTAAATCTAACTAAGTCTAAACATGCACAAAGAAAATATTTCTAAGACCAAATTTTACTAGTTGAAAGTTAAAGTTTAAATTTTCTAGGCAATAAAGTTCACTTTTGCTTGGAACATAGGAAATCACAAAGTACTCACGATTTTTCGGCACTGTTACTCACTTCCTTACGACCTAAGTCGCCTGCAACTTGCTTGCTGCTGATTGATACTCCTACCTCCGTACCTCCCGCAACTGGATCCGGTATTGCTCTCTTCCCTCTCTCACCATCCAAGATCACCCAGCAGGAGCGTATGAGGTTGATGCTTCCCTGTTAAATTAGGAGAACACACCTGGTTTCACTTTCACTTCACTGGAACAGCCCTTGCTAGATTTTTCGGCACTATCACTCACTTCCTTACGACCTTAGTCGCCTGCAACTTGCTTGCTGCTGATTGGTACTCCTACCTCCGTACCTCCCGCAACTGGATCCGATATTGCTCTCTTCCCTCTCTAACCATCCAAGATCACCCAGCAGGAGCGTATGGGGTTGATGTTTCTCCGTCCAATTAGGAGAACACACCTGGTTTTTCTTCACTGGAACAGCTCTTGCCACTTCCGATTCGAAGGACCATGAATAACCCTAGCCTTAGTGGGTTAGATATCGGGGTTTGAAATTGAAAAACATTATTTGATTTTTACTGAACTGTATTATAGTCGTTAATTTTCTTGATGTAGTTACAAGTTTTTACCGGCACAACTGAAAAATTGCTGTCAATGTCAAAAAACAAACTTTCCGCGGGAATTTAGACATCGATCGAAATCGTACAACGCCATCTAGTGACAAGCAATCCACAACTTTCCATTCATCAGACATTGTCTCTGTGCGGCTAAACAGTGGTTTATTATATTGTGTTGATTCCTTGACGGATAAATTCACATGTATTTAATGTTATTTCGAGTAAATATAATAATATTATTATCTTCAAGCAAAGTGCGCGCCGGAGCCTATACGATGATGAGTTCCGTAGTTGAGATGAATTTATCCCGAAAACAAACTTAACATGTACATAGTTTAAAAACATGTTCTCCCATACATCGACATATCTACGCTAAGTTCAACTGCAAATGTTAGTTTGTAATCGCAAAATAATATTTTTATTATGAAGAAGGTCAACGGGAGGTACCCGGTTTTGATTTATTTGCGAGTATCAAAATATGATATTTTATAAATGGCCGGTTTTTTTTATTGCGTTCACTTAGAAGCTTGATTTGTTTAGCTCTCCAAGGGACCGTAGACCTAAGTATTTGATCAACTTGATACCTCTACGCCTTCCTGAGAAAAAGGGTCTTGATAGGCTGACAGACGGACGGACAACTGAGCTTGGAGTTGAGCTGCACGATTACTGACAAATGCGTACACTGACCAGAAAGGTTAACTCAATCTGTGTGGTTCTTTCCTCAAAAGATCATTTCAGACACCAATCTACATGATCTGACCAAGATTATGTCTGGACTTTAAAAGAGACTGCCACCTCTGAGTTTGATTCGGCCTTTCTTCTCAGAGTAGTCAGATAGGAAACGCCGACCTCATCTTGTTACCATTTTTAGTTTTTTTTTTTTTTTTCAATCAAAATACTTGGGTAGTTTTCATTGTATATTGGCGTGTGCTAGCTGGCATATATGGCGAATTATTTAATTTAATGTTTAGTGTTGCGTAATGTAAATTATTTTGCATGCTATTTGATAGAATCAAGTTTCGTTCATTTGAATTTCAAAAAAATATACTAAAAAAAATGAAAATTATAGGCAATACGAGATCTTTTAAAACAGCCTAAATCTATGAATTAACTACTTTCATGTTGTGCATTAAAACTCATAGAAACAGAATTTTAACTGTAAAATCACGTAAACCAGCAAAATCGAAAAAAAAATTGTATACGGCCTCTTAATCCTCTTTTTAGGGTTCCGTACCGTAAGGGTAAAACGGGACCCTATTACTAAGACTCCGCTGTCTGTCTGTCTGTCCATCTGTCACCAGGCTGTATCTCATGACCTGTGATTGTTAGACCGTTGAAAGTTGAAATTTTCACAGATGATGTATTTTTGTTGCCGCTATAACAACAAATACTAAAAAACAGAATAAAGGCTCTTATATACTGGCGTGAAGTGTCGCGGGACGCGACGCCGCCGGTATTTTTCTGCCGCGAAGTTTCTCAGAAATTCTTTTGTTAAAAGTCGCGCCAGTATGAGAGCCTTAAAATAAATATTTAAGGGGCCTCCCATATAACAAACGTGATTTTTTTGCCTTTTTTATAGACAATGGTACGGAAACCTTCGTGCGCGAGTTCGACTCGCACTTGGTTTTTTTGGTTATTTGTCACCAGAAAGATAATCTTGATAGTGTTTTACTTTTTTTGGTGAGAAGTGTTAATATTGCTGAAGTGAAAATACTAACCATTGGGCATAATTATATATGCAAACTGGCATGCGGAGCATATCAAAAAACCTCCCGCCAGTACTGGTTTTCGGCCAATCCTGTCCAACAGCAAATATAACAATGCCAAGCCAGGGAGTTCAACAAATGCCACAGCTATGTAGTTAAAGTATCTATTGCCAGACATGTTGACAGCGTTGATACCTAGTCCGTAGTAGATGAGGTTGGAGGTGATCCAAAAGAATGGCGTGACTATCACGCGGGCTAACACCCGCTTGTGCTGCCACACCTGCACGAATAGGCCGCGATTGCCCTCGCCCTGCGACGATGACGTGGAGCGGTCCTGCTCTAACTGCTCCTGCGTGGTGCACCGTAGGCCTGCCAGCGACGAGTCTGATACCGACGTCCCGTTCATCCTAGCCATCTTTTTAAGCACACCTTCGTATTCTTCGAAGCGTCCCTTGCTCATTAGCCACCGCACAGACTGGCCGAGGAGGCAACAGCTGACGATTGCGGACCACTGCGGGATGTAACACGCGAGCGTCAGGGCTCTCCAGTGAGGCACGAGCCACGCGAGTATCCCCAATATAATTGTTCCACAAGCAAAGGCAACGCTCATCAATATTCCAGCAGCCACGCGGTACTGAGAGCTAATCATCTCCAACACTGTAGCAATATAAACAATTAGAAGGGACTATAGCATCTCATCAATCAAAATAAATTAGCTTGAGAGACAAATCAAAGAAGTTTTAACTTATCTTATCTCTTACTAGCTGATGCCCGTATGGATGTGGGTTATTATTTACTAAAACCTTCTTCAAGAACCATTCTATCCATCGGTGAAAACAGCATGAAAAATGGTGCTGTCGTTTTTGAGTTTATCGCGAACAGACAGACAGACGGAGGCGGCGGCTGAGGACTTTGTTTTACAATATGTAGTGATGTACTCGCATTTCTACAGAAAGTAAGGCTTTTTAAAGCGCTGCGTTGTCTCTGTCACTCATATACAAGGTGGCCCGTGAAACGACGTCTAACGAAAAATTTCAAAAGCTTCTCTAAGGGCTTCCCGAAACACCCTCCATGTATGTTCAGCGATGGTTTATAGTTTAGGAGTTAGACGGTTTTTAAAGTTGGTTTTTGCGGCTAGTATTGATTTTGAAACCCGAAGCGGGATACACAAGATGTAAATAGCTTTGGTCTCGTGTAACACATACTATTTTTCACGTCAGCAGCGAAAATATAATTATTACCTAAAGGTAAAAAATACAACATGATAATAAATAAACAAATGTTTATTTGTAAAACAAACAATATCAAAAAGTTTAAATACAAAAATTTTATTGCAGTTTTGCAAATTAACAGTTTTGTTTGGAACCGATATTGCTGTGTAAGCGACTTGAGTTTGAGTACTCGCTGAGGTTTCGGCTTCCTTATTTGTGGATTGTGACAGTAGGTGACTCAGAGGCGGTATTCGTACTCTGGAAGTAGATGGGCGAGACCAAGGAGCTGAGGTCTGTTTCAAGCTTATGGTCTTTACTATACGCTTACAGATTTTAGATTTCTTTGGACCGGATCCTCAGTATATCCTTCTGCGATCGTATTCGCCCTCCATCCGCCGTGTCGTTTTAATGCAGTGAGGTCGGCTCCTGAATCAGCCAAAATCGTGGCCAAAGTTCGCCGAAAGGAATATCCAGTCTAAAGCTGAGGTTCCGGTAGTTTTACAAAAGTGGCTATTTATCGCGGCGGCCCCCTATTTTGTTGACTCCCATAGGCTGTCTCGAACACTTATCATTATGATACTGCAACAAAAATCGATCTGTTTTCATATTAGCAGGGCGTAATGCCTTCAATGTTCGTCTTTGTATTCGGCAAGTTGACTATCAGTAATTTGTCCGAATGATTTTCGATGCCTTTAACAGTTATATTTAATAGTTCGTTCGTCCGGCATGCTCCATTTATTCCAATAATGAGTCTAGTCTGCAATAAAAACAGATGAACCGTAAGTACTTACCCACTCTTTTTCATAAGTAAGTAACTCGCATTTAGTTAAAAACTAGTGACAAAGCCGATGCGACGAATTACAATACACAGATATACAATATACATACTTAAATTGTGTAAAATATTAAAACCATGCCCAAGAATAAAGGAAAATGTTAGTGAAAACCGCACCAAAATCGGTCCCGTAGTTTCCGAGATTATGACAAACATACAGATATCCAGACGATGATTTGTGTATGTATATTGCAGGCAGATTGTATGATTCGTCATTTTACAAACGACGCCGTCTGTTTAAACATGGCATTAAACTTTCAAATCAGATATCTGCTGGGTACCTAGTAACTCGGCCAGAACTAATGGGTCATCTGCTCTTTGACCTTACCTTGCTCTAGGGAATTACTAGGACTAAGAGGACAACTAGAACCAACGACGGGCTCCCCTCAGGATCTGCTTGCTGAACAGTAGTGGTAGGTATAATGTTAACTGTGACAGGTTGTAGAAAGATTTCTACCGTTTTAAGGATGTCGATGTTAAAACTGAAGAGAAAAAATGTTTCTATTCTTCAGTTGACAAAAGTCTATAATGTCAAGCATGACGACCTTTTTCTCTACTTTTGACATTTGCGGTAGAAACATTTCTTCTCAAAGTGTCAAATAGTCTACATCACATTGGACCTAGACAAGAATCTATTGATTTTAAAAACTCATTTCAAACTGCATGCAGTTAAATATTCAACTGCATGCAGTTTGAATTGAGTTTGAATCGACTGCGCGTGATTGCTGCGATGCAGTCCGTCTGATGTCAGCCTTAGGTGTTCAATGAACGTGTTCGAAACAGTCATACCCAGTTTTTTTGTGAGGCAGTAAGGTGGAAAAGCATTCATGTCATTTATTACACTGTAGATGAATTTCTTAATGACAATAATAACATACTTTGAATAAGTCATGAAATTGTGTGTTTTCGTTGTACATATATTGTGTAATTTGTTTGTTGAATTCAATATTCCTTCAGCTAAACTACCTTACTAAATTTGTAAATAATTAATTCAATCATTTATAATGTTTCTGAATTTAATTTTAATATTATTGTACCTCTCTGTACCTACCCACCTAACTATAAAATTTGTACGCCACTGGAAAAACAGAGAATCAACTGAATTGTTAATGAAGACCAAATGTATGTACACACGGCTACACATCAAGCTATACATTTCCAACTTATGAAGATCTCGCATTGTATAGGATTTCCGTACAGTACGTACGGACCGCGAGGTCAGCTGATACCCAGAGAAATAAATGAATATTTATTTCTCTGTCCGGTACAATCTTGATAATCCCCTTGTCTCACCATTCATTGAAAATTTGCATATAGTCTTCATACACATTTTTAGCTATCAACCTCTTTGTTATAGACTGCCGTGATCGTGAAGAAACATCGTGGTTATTTAATAATTCATCGTGACCTACCATCCAGGGGAGGAGGACTTCATACCGGACCTCGTCATTTACTGTCACAGTTTCTTCAAAATTCGCCAACACCTCCTCTTCATGCTGGTGTTTCGTCTTGGTCTCAATCGGGTCACAAATACCTAAAGTTACAAGAGATCAAAAATTAGACTCGTCTGGAGAACAAAACATTAATGTAAATGATGATAGACATGTCAGAATCGTCAGAAAAATATTTTGTTCTGTTTCATTCATTGTTTCGTGGTGTTCTGACTTTCTAGCGTCTGTATCCTAGCTGCGTTTCAGCGACCTCTTCGGGGAAACCAAAGGTTTTGTCTGTGTGATTATGGATCAAATTATCATGACGAATAAATACCGGAAATATATACATTGTAAAGGGCGGTACAGTTGACATCTATCAGGCGGGTATCGCGCATGCAACCGTGTCCCGGTGAATCAATCCGACATATTGTTTCCAGTTGTGCTTGTCTTGCTAACGGCGAGTACTTGCACAGACAGAATCTAGTGGATAGGATTATCTACCAGCAACTTGCCTTTCAGTACCAACTTGTGGAGTCCGAAGTAGGTACCATACTACACTCTCACTGCGCGGCTCGGTCAAGTGCTTGATTCAGAAAGCAGTACTCTAGGACACGGCACGCATAGTGAGCAGGTTCCTCTTTCTAGAGCCCTGCTCACCAGCAGCTTGGACCTGTTCCTGATGCCGATGGGATTTTATATTTTTTAATGTTTTTTTAAGTATCTTTATAAAAATATTAAAAATGTATGTCGCCGCAAGAGCGTTTGTAAACATCATAACATAATCTTATGCGTAACTATTTGGGTAACTGATGTACTGTAAAAACCATTTGCATGCATCTGTGAACGATATTGAATCTTTTGATATCAAACGCCATCTATTGCCCAAATTGTAAAATCTAACTTGCGAAGCTGGAGTAATTCATTAAACTAAATTCGATGTTTTAGTTAAATCTATAGTTAAAATTAAAAGGGAATATTTATTTTATAGTCTTTAGGTTTTTAATCATATTAGCAATTGGTCATTTGACAGAGTAAATTTGTTTATGATATAGCGCTACCTAATGTGAATAAGATGGCGCGGATTGTGAATATTATGATCAATAACTGAATGTTATAATTTAATACGAGAAGGAAATAAGTTTCAATAATAAGAAACCAACTATAAAGTAATAAGATTATTTTACACAGCAATTTACTAATGAATACCTGTTGTTTCATTAAAATTCCTTGAACTATTTGATAACCACTTCCGGGTTGTCAAATAGTAATAATGATGTCTTAGAAAGTAATGAAGCTTCTGATTTAAGTTTAATTCCGAATAACCTTTGTATTCTATGAATATTAGCATTGTTTAATTATAAAAGAATTAACTGATAAGCATTTTAGCATTGTTTGTAAGTTTTATTGGACTAACTAAGTAATAAGATTTTGTATTGATACACGCGGCATGTCCACCCACGCGGAGAGAAGAGACACACACAATGGCGGGATATAGCATGTGTGGATACTTTTATCTATGCGTGGGTAGTCGAAATGAAATTGTAATTGTCGAACAAGTAAACTCTGTAACAGAATGATATTGATTTAAAAGAGTGTCCACGGAGTTTCTTGCCCGTTCTTCTCCGTAAGGAACCTACTTCGTTTTGGAATGGGCGACTAGCTTCACCAACTAACTCAAACTGAAAGACTCCTTAATAAGTGATAATCCAAAAGTGCCTGTAAATGTTCTAATTGAAATAAACGCTATGAGTTTGAGTTAAGTGTTGTGTGTCATTGAAAACCAACTACCTATATCTACCATCAACGAATAATTACACCGGAGACTGATCACACACCAGAGAGGATAGATACCCCTCTGTGTTATGTATAATAAGTATTGAAAATTAAATAAAAGAAAATAATACAATAGGATAGTAGGAGATTAGTGGGATTATGGTTATCACATAAGTATAATCGTTAGTATTATTTGGCCTCAATGGACATCGTTACATATTTATACATTACATAATGACAATGACCCTTGGTTGACTGGTAGAGAATGCCTAAGGCAAAAAGTCCGCCTTTGTACCTCTTTTTTGAGTGCGAAAAGTTTAAATAAATAAATAATAAATAAATGACTGGAACTTTGCGTGGCTGACCGGTACGTGTGGAAGCGGCGACGCCCGCCCATGCTTGCTGTGCCTGCAGCCAGAACCAACCTACTGGCGAAGACTCCTCTCACCAGAGCCATGCGGGTAGTGAACGAGGTTCACGAGAGGGTTAATGAATTGTGGTGCAACTTGAGTGAATTCGCAAAAGCTGCATGATATATATGTCGCATCATGGGTGGCCGAGATGCGAAGCCTCGGGTCTTCTTCGCAATCCGACATAGTTTTACGTAAATGTGGGCCTGCCGTGGGCACTCGAACAAAAGATAATTCTAATTAAAATAACTTTATTTAAACTAATGGTATTAAACAAGAAACAAACACGTGCGTTGGTACTGAGCGTCTGCAAAGGCTGTCGGAGTTCAACTGTCGCAACACTCCGTTCGTTCTCCAGTCCTCGCTGCATCCCCTCTACCGACGATCGTGTTCAAGCGGTAGGGCGCGCTTGCGTTTCCGGTAATGATATTATTAGTTCGCAGTAATAATTGATAGATGGCGCTGCTTGTTGCACTATGGCGCCATCAATCCACGACATATAATTATGTTATTTTGATGTAGGTTAAGATTTAGGATATAGGTAGTATGTAATTTTATAGGATGTAGATTAAGGATATAGCATGTAAGGCCACTCTATCGCATTGGATCGTAGATCTGTAATGGTAGATGTAGGTAAGATTTACGTAAATAAATAAATTTCTTGTTGAACACTTTAAATTCATATTTATATCTTTTGATAGATTGAAGCGATTGCGGTGAAACAAAAACTAAATAGGTATAACTCCGAGTTACACACAATTTTTGTGTGTAATTGGTAACCATATTAATTTCGTACTTTTTACGTAATACTGGAATAACTTAATTTCTCACATACAAACAGACAAACAGAAAAACCAAACATGGTATAGCTTATCCGACTCGTCCGACTACCGCATTTTACGTAAACCGCGCCGCTGCGGCGTGTATGTAAAATGCGGTAGTGGAGCGCGTCACTTCAGACTGGAAAAGCTTTATGTAGAAATGGCATCTGTTGTATATTCCTTAGCACTCCAACAATATATTTTTTAATATTTTAAATGTACAGAAACACCTCGTCTACAGATTTATTATATGTAGGTATAGATATAGAATAGAAGAAGTTAGAAGATAAATAAAACTTTGTTCTACAAGATGCGAACTAGGTTTTTAGTCTTTAAAAATGCGGCAATGTTCATTTCATTTATTTAATTTTCATTTATTCATTCATTAACAATTTACATTGTGTTGAACATTACATAAAGTTTATTATTAGATAAAGTTATCACATGCAAAAAGCCTAAATTGATGTGAAATGAGAGAGTCCAATTAATTTAAAATAAGTCAACAATTAAATATAATGTAAAAAAAAATTGTCTAATTAATAGCAGGTATAATGTCAAATTCAATATCCAAATATTGAGAGTACAACTTCTTAAATGACTTAGTAATGAACACAGTGTAATTATAATTCAAAAGATAATTTAATTTAAGGGCTTTTCACTGCTATTATTTTAAGTGACTTTATCATTTGACATAAATTCTGATACCGAGTATAAACATTTTTCCAACAAGAAGGCCTTTAATTTAGTTTAAAAAAAGTGAGAGCTATAAATTAATAATTTTAAATCAAACAGATAAGTAGGTACCTAGTCCATATAATAGTACTTATTTTATTTAAATTAATAGGTAGCTAGCGTGTTTAGAAACGCATTGTAATAGTGTAAAGAAATAATCTTAATTTGTAAGTGAATAGTTTGATTGATTGATGGGTATTCTATTACGGTTTTTTTTCTAGTTATTGTAATACAGGTTAATTTGAAATTATAAACAGGAATTAGAAATCCAATAAAATGCTTTTGTGAGCATTTCTCTTTTTTTGAATTAAGAATCTAAGTTTATTTTATGCTTTTTAGTGCAGTAGTGGTTATTTGTTTTTATTTTTCTCTTTTTATTAAAGAAGTACTTTTTCGGTTGGTTTTAGTACAGTAGTCCTTTTTTGTTTTGTTTTTTGTGAAGCCTGTCAATTTAAAAAAAAATAGTTTTATTATTTTTCAGTTTTTTGTGTAATTTGATTTTTGTAATCACCATGGGTAGACCAACTCAAGGAGCTGCCCGCATGAGGAAAAACAGAATTAAAGAGACTAATACTGTTGAAAAAGAACGCCTATCTAAGAATCGCCAACGGAGTGCTATGTCCCGTTCCCAAGAATCACCGTTAGCTCGTCATGTTAGGTTATCTCAGATGAGAAATTACGTGCATTCTCATTTGTCACAGTAGTCGCCAAATGATAAGATCTGCCGACTCAATCTTATTCAAAAACGATTAAGTGGCGAATCGTCTGAACAGCGCAAGCATCGTTCAGATGTTATACGAAACCGGCTGGCTAATGAGACTCCCGATCAACGTGAACATCGACTCGATGTTAGACGAGATCGGTTGAGCAGTGAAACTCTCGATCAACGTGAATATCGACTCGGTGTTATACGAGATCGGTTGAGCAATGAAACTCCCGATCAACTTGAACATCGACTCAGTGTTATACGAGATCGGTTGAGCAATGAGACTCCCAAACAACGTGAATATCGAATCGGTGTTATCCATGAACGATTAAGAACTAAATCTACTGAACATAGACGTAATCGCTTGGAGAGACAGAGGGAAATATGTAATAGAAATCGATTTATTGGAGAGGATACTTTTAAATCAGCCATCAACGTTTTTGCAGATGTAGCATGTAGCATCTGTAAAAAATTACTGTACCCCAAGCAAAGATGCAATCTAGAAACTTCGTGTAGTCAAGATTTACTACCAAATGAATAACTAGAAAATCAGAAAATTGTTATATGTTCTAGATGTTTCACCCATCTGAGAAAACGTAAAGTTCCTGCCCAAACATGTTGGAACAAAATTGATGTAGCACCGATACCATCAGAATTAGCTTGTTCATCAGACGTAGAGCAACGTGTTCTTAGACGAATGATCCCTTTTCTAAAAATTATCAGAGTGCAAAATAGGTTTAGCCAAAGTTGGTGCAAAGGACAAGTGGTCTTATTTGCCCAAGACGTTGTCGAAGTTGCTGAACAATTACCACTTCCTCTTTCTAGTGCTGGCTTGATTATTGTTATAGAAATAAGAGAAAACTTACAACAGTAAAGACAATCCACTGTAAACAACGAAAGAGTCAAAATTGCTCTAGAATGGCTATTAAGACACAACAGATTGTACCACAATATCATACCAAATTGAAAATTTCTTGGAATTTGATATCTCACAAATTGTTCATGTTGCTGACATTCAAGAAGAGTGCACCAATAACCAAGTACAAGCTAATGAGTCTGAACAAAGACTCGCAACCAGTTAATCCATCCAGTAGGTTTATAAACATAAATAGTGATGTAGCAGTTATGCATGACTGTGCAACAATGTACAGCTGTCGCAGCAGTTGCGTGTACTGCGATTGCTTTATCGGATGCTAATGGATGGGCAGTGAGTGATATTGATTATATCATAATTATCGAAGATTCTTTCTACCGCCAATGCATTGAAGCACGTGATAATCCTGAAGCTGGGGAAATGCTGAATATTTAGCATTAAGAGAAATTCTACCACGTCTACTGTATAATGGGCAATGGATAAATTTAGACGTCCAAAACAATAGTTCTATAGACGGTCATATCGATAGAGATCAAAGTGACGAAGGATTCCCGAGTTTAGAAAATGGCTTAATAAGTTTTTTTTAGGAATTATCGCTGTGGCATCCTTACACGCAATTCAGTTCAACTATTCGCAGACGCGAGACTGAGCGGACGTGTTTTTGTGTTGATTATAGAGATATTGATTTAAGTATTTACGAATAATGTTATTGTAATAATTTGCGGAGTCAGTTTATTGTTTGTTGTGAAAGATGAACTAAATAGTTTTCAATCAGCGTTTTCGGTGTTAGTAGAATGTCTAATCCAGGAGATAGCCCTTTCGGCCGCAGCCAATTAGTACGACGAAGTCCCCCACCGACGCCATCGCCTGCCGATCAAAAACAGACAAGAGAACCAGCGCCGCCAGCAGCCACGGAGAACGAAGCAGCTACTGAAGTCGTTTCTACGTCGGAGATTCAGAGATGGCTGGGGTCCATCGATACAATTTTGACCGAAATTTGCTCGATTGTGGCTGAGGAAAAAATGAATACCAATCAAAACTCCGTGTGACCAATCTTTGTAGAAAAGTAAACCATGGGACATCTCAGATGGCCGTGCTGTACCAATCCCTGAAGCAGAAGTCCATCCAAGCGCACACAACCATCCAACACCTTCAAGTGCAGCAGAATGTTGCGGAATCCATTAGCTAGTTCAAAGAAGTCATGAAAACGAAGATGAGCCGACCCGAATCAGACAGTACTTCCTACGCTAACATGGTGAAGAAAGGCTCTGATAAATTTATTCGCCCAGAAAATCTCAGTTCGGTCGCTATATATCCCAGCGATAAGACCAAAACCAGTGACGACACCAAGTCGCTGGTACAAAAAATTATCTCCCCTGAGGAATTAAAACTCCATGTCCGCGGTCTAAGGAAAATTAGAAACGGAGGCGTCATCATTAGGACGGACAACAAAGACGACATTCATAAATTAAAAAGCTCACAGAAGCTAGTTTCCTCAGGTCTTACAGTTGAAGAACCATCCAAACGCCGTCCTAGGATTGCTGTCATTGGTGTTCCCGTAGCCCTAACTGAAAAAGAGGTATTTGATTGCATTTACATCCAAAACTTGACGGATAAATTGCCAAACATTACTCGTGAGTCCTTTTTAGACAGTGTAAAATTGAGCCATAAGTCAGGAAAGAAAGATCGTCCAACTTGCAATTATATATTGGAAGTTCCTGCTTCTATCAGAAAAATTATGATGGACCAAGGCCGAATTTTCATAAACTGGACATCATGTCCAGTGAGAGATTTCACTATTGTGACCAGGTGTTTTAACTGCCAGCAGTTCGGACACGCAGCCAAATTTTGTAGAGAGACGAGCCCTACTTGCATCCACTGTGGCGAAACAGGACATTCTTTCAAGGAATGCAATAATAAAGGTTCTCCACCTCAATGTGCGACCTGCAGACGTTTCAAGAGGAAAAATGATCATCCAACTGGTGATGTAAATTGTCCAGCACGTAAATATGCAGAGGGCAATTATATTAATTCCAAGGCGCCTAGGAGCGCCGCCGACTACATAGTTAATTAAGCACATAGACAGTAGGTTAACTTCTACATATAATTGTTTTTATGGCCAATCAGCTAATCTTTGATTTAGATGGGTTTTCCGTGTCTGAAGCTAAAATCTGTAATGTTGAGGAGTACAAAAAGTTAGTCTATACTGGGGATAAAACATTGACTTTACTTACACAAAATATACGCAGTATAACCCGAAATTTTAACGGTCTCCAAGTTTTGTTGCAAAATCTTGATATAGGCTGCGACGTTATTGTTCTAACAGAATGTTGGCTATCCAACAAAACGGCCAATATACCATCTCTCGCTGGCTTTAATCTTCACAAAAGCGATAGAATATTCAACCAAAACGATGGTATAGTGGTTTATATTAAAAAGAATTTAAGAGCATTAGTAGATGAACCCCATTTTCTAGACTGCAACTGCTTAGTAATTAAAATTATTCCCGATACAGTAATTATGGCTATTTATAGGCCTCCATCCCAAAGTCTTGATGGGTTTTTGGATTCCCTTAACAGTAATTTAGCAAAATTATCTTCGTTTAAAAATGTCATACTGGTAGGTGATATCAACATAAACATTGCTGCCGAAAAAATCGATACTCATTCACATAACTACCTTAATATTTGCTCATTTCATGGACTATTACCAGCTCATTATCACACAACCCACCAGAGCGGCTCTTGTCTAGACCATATCCTTATAAAATCGAAAAGTCCATCCAAGACATTAGTTACTAATTCGTCACTTACCGATCATCAAGCTGTTTTGCTAACACTACTAATATCTTCACCTAGATATAAGTGCATGCGCAGCAATACTAAACTCAGTATGACGAGTCTTGAGACTGATTTTCGCGGTATTAATTTTGACCTCGTTTACAATTCACACGATCCAAATGTTTCTCTACAATATTTTGTAGATTTGTTACAAGCTACAATAAGGAAAAATACATTAACTAAAGTAATGCCTAGAAAGTATAGTAATATTAAACCATGGATTACGCCTGACTTGTTCGTTGTATCAGAAATAGAGATAAACTTCACCATAAATCGAAAAAAGCACCGGATAATGAACTACTATCAATTACTTACAAACGATATAGGAATTTCTGTAATAATCTTTTGAAAAAGCTAAAAATCCAATATGATCAAAGTCAACTACAGAAAGCAGGTAAAAACAGTAAACTTATATGGAAATTCATAAAAACTAACACTATTACGTCAAAAAATCCCGAACCTGCTCTTGATCTTTTATCTTCTCAGCTAGACCCTACCGCAGCAGCAAATAAAGCTAATAACTTCTTCATTAACGTAGGAAAAAACTTAGCAGAAAAAACCTTAATAACTAATCGGTGTTTCTCCATTCAAAGTCAAACTAAGACAAATGCAACTCGTAACTCTTTTGTCTTATTAGATACTGATGTTAATGAGGTAGTGAGTATAATAGATGGATTAAAGGAAATTTGTGCCGTAGGTTGCGACGACATACCTAATAGCATACTCAAAAGATTTAAATACATCATTGCCCCTCCGTTGACTCACATTTTTCAGTTATGTCTAACAAAAGGAGTATTTCCTAAATTACTTAAAAAGCCGTAGTCACCCCTGTGTTTAAAGCCGGAGACAAAAATTGTGTCAATAACTACAGGCCAATTTCAGTTTTAACAGGCCTCTCAAAGATATTGAAAAAAATTATTAACAGTAGATTAGTAAAATATCTCGAAAGTAATAAATTACTTTCTGATCATCAATTTGGTTTTAGGCCCAAAAGATCAACAAGCCAAGCTGTTCACCAACTGACAAATTTTATAAGCACAAACCTGGATAACGGCATGCACACGATAGGGATATTTTTAGACCTTGTCAAGGCTTTTGACACAATTTCTTGTACTTTGCTATTAAACAAGCTGGAAATGCTGGGAATACGGGGAATTCAATTCCAACTATTATCTGATTACCTTAGCGACCGCCATCAGTGTGTAAAAATAGGTCAGTGCATGAGTTCTGAACTTAAAAATAGCTGTTAGGGAATCCCACAAGGCAGTATTTTGGGTCATACTTTGTTTTTAATTTATATAAATGACCTGTGCAATTTAACACTCCAAAAGGGGGTAATTATGTCGTATGTGGATGACACTGCTCTACTGTTTGCTGCTAAATCAATGACCGAGGTCTATGAAGTAGCACAGAATGGTTTTACTACCGTGTCAAATTGGCTTCATAAAAATCTCGTAACATTAAATACAGATAAAACCAAGTACCTATTATTTACAATGAGAAATACTAATCCAACGCTTACTAATCTTAACATTCAAGCGCATAACAATTGTGATTTTCATTATGCTGACATTGCGTGTACTTGTCCCACTTTAGCTAAAACCGACCATATCAAATATCTAGGCGTCACGATTGACACAAACCTGAATTTCCGATTCATTATGCATCGATTATCGATTTATTATGCAACAGAGTGCGTAAACTAATTTACGTAACATTGCCGACTTTCAATTAATTAGACAGGTTTATTTGGCTCTCTGTCAATCTATTATTACCTACTGCATAACGTCCTGGGGTGGTGCCGCAAAATCAATTTTACTGCACCTAGAACGCGCCCAAAGAGCAGTTTTAAAGGTTGCTACTTTTCGTCCATTTAGATTTCCAACACACCAGCTTTATATGGCATGTAAGGTGCTAACAGTACGTCAGTTATTTGTTTTGAATGTAGTTCTATTCCAACACACTGAACTTTATTTTAACCCAGTACCTTCAGACAGGAGAAGAAAAGATTTGGTTTGTGCTAACACTCAGACTAAACATGCTTTTGCTCGTCGATTTTATTTATTTTTGGGACCCTACTTGTATAACCAATTTAACAGAGTGCTAAAGATTTATAGTTTAAGCTATAATAGGTGTAACTTACTAGTACAGGAATATTTGGCAAAACTCAATTATGCAGACACGGAAAAACTACTAGAAATATTAAAATAAAAATTCCATTCACCTACTCTCTTCCTTTACCTAATTAATAATAGTCTCCACTTTATCTACTTTAATATTATTCGTTAATTTATTTAAAAATAATATATCTTACTTAATCTAGTTTTAAAATAATGTACCGAAACAGTTACTATTTAAGTCATTGAAAATATTGTCTTATTTTTATTTAGCTTCTTATAAAATTATTGTCTTCTTTTAAAATTTTTGATGTAAATTGATGGCCTGAAACACAGGTTCTCACAAACCTAGATCAGGCAGGTCTATATTACAGCTAGAATTAAAGTTACCTCGTTTGTAATTAATATTAATCATAATTTTACCTTATTGTTTTACTTGAATAAATTTTATTTTATTTTTTTATTTTTTATTTCCGTTGCAATAGCATGTCAATAAATATCTGGTAATATGTATTATTGGCTATTTGATTCCCATGCCAGGGGGCCAAAGGGTAACAAGGCGTCGTTTAGAGGTAAAGCATGTTGCATACGTTTTGTGAATATCCGTCAATTATTCGCAATTCTATGGCGTAATTTGAGGGTAAATACAGGTAATGAAAACTTTTTGAACACATATTGCATTACGCCCGTTTCTATTGCTATCGACGTGGTAAATGATTTACAACAGGCTGTTTCCAAAACATTGCACCCTGAATTACTGAATACTGGACCTCTCAACGTAGAAAACGTAATCGCTCACTTGTTTACACTTGTTCTTATAAAGGTATGGCCAATATGAGTATACCTACTGTATCATCGAATCGTCAAACAGATACTTCTCTCCCTGTGTCATCTACCAACTTGAATTTCAGTATGTCATATGATTCCAGCACTCGAGTAAATTTCATAGAAGCAGATAAAAATAACTTAGGAAGAAGAGTTATTTTATCAAAAAGTTTACTGTATTCTATTGACGAAGACGTACCTAATTTAGATAGTGCTATTAATACGAATAATGAAAATGAATTAAACGACCGCGTCAGAGTTGTCGATGTCCAAAGGAAGACTGCACCACCAATCAACATAGAGAGAGTAAGAAGAATGGAAAAGTGGGAAAAATGGATTCGGGGAAATTAGAGATATCTCTATAACTGCCCTTGATTATTTCCAGGCTCGAAATATGGGCAAGGATAATCGATTTCAAAGAAACGATTACTTATTTTGTGCACTATCGGTAGTGGAATATTTCAAAGCTAAAGCAAGTGTTTCCGTCTCGTGCCGAATGAAGCAAGGTGAACATACTCCTCAAGGTCTTGTCAATAATATGCACCTAACGATGAGAAATATTAGGGGATCAGGTGCATATTGGAAAAGATGTTGCGCTGAGCTAATTGCCATGGTGCGGAGTCTCGGCCCTCCATCATGGTTTGTTACATTTTCTTGTAACGATCTCAACTGGCCAGATATGATTAAGGCGTTACTGATTGCAGACGGATGTCCTGATGCAATGCCGCATGCTGTTGAAGACCTACCATTCGATGAAAGACTCGAGCTAGTACAAAAATACCCAGTAGTTGTGGCTAAACAGTTCACTGTTAGGGTAAATGCACTTATGAGATTTTTTTAAATGCATCCTCTCTGTTCAGGAGGAGCCATTAATGACTATTGGTACAGAATAGAGTATTAGAACCGAAGTAGTCCACATTTACACATACTTTTGTGGTGAAACTCTATTCCCGACTTTCAGACTCCTGAAGGACTTAGAGTAATCGATCAGGTCGTGTCATGCTCACTTGGAGGTGATAATTCGGAGATGGTTAAAAAGTTACAAACCCACAAACACTCTACAACATGCTATAAAGACCGGAATGCTGGTTGCTGTCGTTTTGGATTCCCGAGGGCTATAAGTACGACGACAAAATGTTTAGAACCAGATGACGCCCTTCGCAATAATGGACGTTTTTGTGAAATACAAAGAAACGCAGAAGAAGTTATGATTAACAATTATAATTCCATTCTTCTAAAAATTTGGGAAGCGTATATGGACGTACAGCCTTCTGGGACTGTAACAGCTGTAGCGTATTATATTGCCAAGTATGCCAGCAAATGCGAACCCAATGATTGTGGCGATGTTGTTAGAGAAGCAGTTCAAAAAGCAAAACGTCACAGTAATGATGTGTGGAAGCAGTTGTTTGCTGTTTCCATGGCGATTCTTGGTCAACGATTAGTTAGCGCCCCAGAAGCGGCGTACCGTCTTTGTCATTTACCTTTAAAGATGTGTTCCAGAAAAACTATTTTCGTAAAAAGCTGTCGTCCAGAGCAACGATACAGACTTTTGCGATTTAGTGAAGACGAAACATCAATTTTTAACAATGTATTCAATCGTTACCAACTAAGACCAGATGATTTAGGAGGGATAAGTCTGGCCAAATTCGCAGTTCGCTACGAAACTGTTTCAAGCACATTTTGGAATGACGATGATGGTGACATTGAATTGAGAGGAAAACGAGAGTGTTAGATACATCCGATTGCGTGATAACACAAAGATGCGAATCCAAAATCAGGCCCCAGTTTTACGAACTCGGTATAACACTTTAAATAGTGACTGTGAAGGATTTTATTATAGTCTGATTGTATGTCACATTCCTTTTCGCTCTGAAAGTGACCTTATTCAAGAAGACGAAACAGCCGAAGCTTGTTTCCAACGTTGACGGTCAGAATTAAGGCCTCTTCTACCTAATTTATCTGTAGAACAATTTGCCCACGACGAGCAAGTCATTCAACAAGCTTTAGTTCAGGCTGTAGCACTCGACACTGTAAACCAGGGTGATAATCCTACAGAACTCAATGTGAACATTTACGCCGAAGACCAAATCAATGTGTATAACCATGATGACTTTATTGAAAACAATGACCCTACAGCTATGCCTGATGAAGTTTTAATAAGTGGAATCAGAAGCCTAAACGTCCAGCAAAAGGATTTGTTAAAACAAGTGTCAGATACCATTGAGCGCGACATCAGGTTCAATGATAATCTACAGCCTTTGCTATTATTTATTACGAACTGAGCAGGCAGTGGGAAGTCATTCTTATTAAAATTAATTGTTGAGCATATCAGGCGTTGTTATGCTCCAACTGTGGATATTTTATTGAAACCAACTTGTGTGGAAGTGGCTTCTTTGACGGGTGTAGCGGCACGGCAAATTTCTCGTAGGACCCTTCACTCGGTTTTTTCCCATCCTATAGAAACAGGTGCCACGATGACGTATCGCAAAATGAGTGGACAGCCGCTAGAACGTGAAAGGCGTAAATAGCGTCATATCAAATGGCTGGTAGTAGATGAAATATCCATGATTTCTTACGAAAACTTACGTATAATTCACTTACGCCTGCAGGAATTCAAAAACAATAGTTTGCTATTTGGTGGCATAAAATAATGTGTTGTTATTTGGCGATATCATGCAATTACCACCAGTTAAAGGGCATTGGTGCTTCGAAGAACCCCCGTGGTCAAACGCAGAAATACATTTGTGGCAAGAGTTCTCCTTCTGCGAACTCACTCTCTAATATGCATCAAAGTACTAATGTGGAATTTGAAGATTTGCTAAATAATTTACGGTTTGGTGAGCTCACACTCTCACAATTGCAACTTTTCTGTGAAAGAAGGCAAGTCGAACAGATTGATGAATTTGCGGATGGTGCAGCAGTTCGGATATTTCCAACTCTTAAATTGGTAGATACTGATAATTCTAAAATGACGGACCAACTGCATCAATCAAGTCGCATTTACACTATACAAGCTATCGATGAATCACGAGAGGCAGCAACCTACGGCAAACGACCACCGTCTAATGTCATTCCAGCTGACGTAAACAATTGTGGTGGATTGATGCAGGAGTTAAAACTGGGAATAGGTTCTAGAGTTATGTTGAGACGTAACATTTCAGTGACTGAGGGTTTGGTGAATGGGGCAATGGGGATTGTTTCGAAGTTTAAACGGCCTGCCTTTCGCCGAGATCAAATTGAGTTAGGCGAGTTACCAGATTCAGTTTTTATAAAATTTGACGACGATACTATTGGCAAAAATCTGAAAGTCGGTGAGGGGTTAGTCGCCATAGCGCCAGTGTCAGCAACATATCAGGCATCTAAAGGCTATGGGGATGTTAAACGACGGATGCTGCCGCTTATCCTTAGTTGGGCAGTAACGGTGCATAAACTCCAGAGCACCACCCTGACCCTGACCCTGTCACAAGATGTAGAAGCACACTCTTTCAGAACAATTGTTACAATATGTCTGTCAAAATCTATAACCAAATACCCAAACAGATCAGAGAGCTGCCACTAAATCACTTTAAAAACAAACTTAAGAAATGGCTGTATTATAATGCGTTCTATACTACAGATGAATTCTTAAATTATAAGCAAAATTTGAAATATGATCTCACTAGTAATAGAAATAGAATGTAATTTTAAAGATTTTAATTTTTTACCTCATTGTCATGATCTCAATAGCAACAACTGTTTTTTGTATAAGTATTATTTTATTACTTATAAGGTATTTTTTGCATGCTGAAATGTATAAGTAAGCAAAATATGTGGAACTTATAATTTTTAAGACCTTTTATGTACCATATTTTATGCAAAATAAAAATATTCTATTCTATTCTATTCTGAACAAAGCCGTAATTGATTTAGGCAAGAAAAATTTCGCTAAGGGTAAAGTTTATGTTGCGCTAAGTCGTGTAAAGACGCTGGATGGTATTGTACTCTGTGATTTAGAACCAAACAAATTACTAAAGAAACCACATGATGAAAAGGCATTGCGTGAAATGCAACGATTGAGGCTTTTGTAAATATCTTCTTATAAAACGTAATACTCTCCATTTTAAGTGGCTCTAGGTAGTATATAGGTTTAAATCATTTATTCTCATAAAGACAAAAAAGCCACTTACATGAGAACATACAAGAAACATTCGGTAAACTTATTTTAGGTAACCGTTACAAGAGTATGTGTTAAATAAAATTACTCTAATATTATTATATTAATTATTATAACTATTCCATACTCATTCAGCAGTTTAGTCTCAACCATTGTGATACACCGGAGGACGTTAGTCAAGGCAGTTTTCCATTACGTGTTTCAATAGCCGAGATTTAAAACCGCCGAGTGAGCTAACACTTTTTATAAATGTGGGTAAATTATTAAATAGTTGTGCCCCTTCATATGTAATATTCCTTCTAGCGTAATTAGTGCGTATTCTTGGCAAAACAAGTAGACTTGGTCGACGAAGACTGCGTTTAGTAATTTGTGATTTTTTAGTGAATGATACGTTAGTGTGAATGGTTTTGTCTATAATTTTTCTAATCAGAACGCAAGTATTGTATGTGTAGAGTTGTTTAATATTCATCAATTTTGTTTCGTCAAAAATTTTAGAAGTTGGTGTTAGGTATGGATAGCGAAATAATATCTTTATGGCCTTATTTTGTACTCTTTGTAGTTCTTGTAACTTCGTTTTTCCGGCGCTTCCCCAAATCTCTATGAGATATAACAGATGTGACTTAATAAGAGAGTTATATATAGTATAACGTATTTTTCTAGGTATGCACTTGTTTATACTATGAAGTGATCCTGTAAGTGCTGATAGTTTAGTTTTAATATGGTCTATTTGATTGTGCCATGTTAACTGATGATCTATTCTCAAGCCAAGATACTTCTCGCAGGTTTTTTGATCTAGTGGGATGTTATTAATAGTTAATGTGTCGTGCTGCGGAATTTTTTTATTCTTAGCTTTAAAAACAACGTAACATGTTTTGGCAATATTTATGGTTAATAAGTTATATTTAAACCATTCGAATAGAACGTTGAGATCTTCTTGGGCTTTTGAAATAATGTCGTTCATATTGGCTCCGAAATAAAATAAGCACGTATCATCTGCATATAAAGTTATATGACCATGCAAGTTTAGTTCTGTGATGCTATTTATGTAAATCAAGAACAATAGCGGCCCCAATATAGATCCTTGCGGGACTCCGTATGTGATCGGCAATGTACTACTCTCAAAACTATCTATTTTAACTATCTGAAATCTATTTCTTAGGTAAGATTTTAGCATTTTAAGTGCATTGCCCTTGATACCTATGTTTTCTAGTTTTTCTGAAAGTAATTTATGACTTACGGTATCAAAGGCTTTTTTCAAATCAATGAAAACACCCAGCACATAGTGTTTTTTATCCATATTTTCTTTTATTTTTGTTATTAGATTAACAGTGGCTGCAGTTGTGTTGTTTTTGGCTCTAAATCCATACTGGCGATCAGATATTAAGTTAAAAGAGTCAAGATATTTAAGGAGACGACTATGCAGTATTTTTTCTAAAATTTTTGACAGTATTGGTAATACAGAGATTGGACGATAGTTCCCTGGATCGGTTTTTGGTCCCGATTTGTAGATCGGTGTTACCTTTGCGACCTTCAGAGTATCAGGAAACTCACCATCAATCATTAATTTATTAAAACATCTTGCTAAACCATCAGAGATTAAATTTTGTAAACTTTTTATTACTTTTGTGCTAACTTTGTCTATACCACTACTTGTATTTGAGTCAAGATTTTTAATAATTTTGATAATTTCATTAGAGTCACATGGATCTAATGTCGTAAGTTCATGATTGTATTTTTTCTTTGAGTTAAAAATAGGGTGATTTGAGCTGTCATGATATTTTCTGGGTATTTCATCTGCAAGTATAGATCCTATTGTTGAGAAGTATTTATTAAAGACATCACAAATTTCTTTTACATCAGAGATACTAGTATCATCAACTATAAGTTTTGAAGGAGCACTACTCTGTATGATTTTGTTGTTAGTTAGGTTATTTATAAGCGACCACATTTTTTTAGGATTATTTTTGCAATTTGTAAATAGTTTGTAGTAGTAAGAATTCTTTGTAGCTTGAATCAAACCTGCAATTTTATCTCTCATTTCTTTATAATTATCTTCTAGTTTCTTGTCTTCCTGGTTATTCTTGTGTTGTATCCATAGGTGGTTTCTTTGGCTGATTCCAGTAATTATCTCATTGTTAATCCAATCTTCTTGGGGTGGATTCAAGTATTTTGTTCTCATCACTTTGCTATCTTCTACATACTGTTTTATTTTTGATTCCAGCTGAATATAATTACTTGTCACATCCTCGAGTCCTATATATATTCTATTTTATTCACCCGTTCTATTTAATCCAAACATTAGACGTTGATTTAAGAATGTTTAGTCTTCCCACTAGTGCCGCCAGTTGAGTTAAATCGATGACGGTGAATTTGGGCGGCACTACTGGGCGAACTGTGTCTTCTCAAGAATATAAGGGTGAACACTATACATTTGTTTACACTACGTGCAGGTGTGATTTATTTATCAATCAATTTCGGAAGTCGGTAGTTTTTGATTTTGTTTTTTTTTCACCGTCTTCCGATATCCATTTTTAGTTGCTTTTGTCTCCTTATTGAAAATCTTATTTTCCCAAAAAACTTTTCTACAAGAGAAAAGTACAGCTTGCGTATAGTTCCCCTCATCATCATATTATATGGTGTCCATAATCAGATCTGGAATGTCACTTATAACCTATATGGTTGCAAAAGTCTCATCAATATAAATGAATTAAGTCCAAACACAAGATAGTTACTGTGAACCGTTGAAGAGTTCCCTTAATCGTCCTTCGTCTTCATCATCAGACCCTTAACGACAGTCACAACCCATCAAAGTGTAAAGTTCTAATCAATATAAATTAATCAAGCCCAAACACAAGGTATCTGCTGTAAGCCGTTGAGGAGTTTCCTTGATTGTCCTTCGTCTTCATCATCAGACCCCTAACGACAGTCACAACCTATCAAAGTGTAAAGTTCTTATCAATACAAATTAATCAAGCCCAAACACGAGGTATCTGCTGTAAATCGTTGAGGAGTTCCCTTGACTGTCTTTCGGCTCCATCATCAGATCGACTCCAGACCTTCATAAAATTGTAGTGCTGTAAAATACTTAATGAAAAAATTAAGAAATACACTAGTTGCCCCTACGGTTTTTGAAAGTTCCCCTCGATTTCTCTAGGATCCCGTCATCAGATCCCGACTTGGTGACAAGGGGACCACCTCAGAAATATAAGCTTTGAACAAAAAAAGAATTTTTTAAATCGGTTCATAAACGGCAGAGTAATCGGTGACAACACATAAAAAAAAAAAACAATCATCCGAACATCCTCCTCCTTTTTTGAAGTCGGTGAATAAAATAAAATAAATAATATTGGACCTAAAATAGAGCCTTGGGGTACATCGCGTTTTATATTTGCAATTTTAGAGGTGTATATAAATTCATGATTACTTTCATCGATGCTTTTTATTTCGACAAACATTCGTCTATTTTGTAAGTAAGATCTTAAAAGTTGCAAGGACTTGCCTCTGATACCATAATATTCAAGTTTCGTTAGTAGTAATAATTCATAATCAATCGTATCAAAAGCGGAGCTAAGGTCAATGAATAGTCCTACCACTTACATTTTGTCATGAGTGTTAATTGCATCTGAGCAACCGACGCCTTTCTGATACCCAAATTGTCTTAAATTAATTATTTTATTTACATTTAAATGAACCATCAGCCTAGTTATTTTAATGATTTTTTCAAATATTTTTGTAAGGTTGGCAATAGGGTTATAGGTCAGTAATTTTTCGGATCAGTTCTAACACCTTTTTTTGAATATTGGAACTTAGCCAATTTCAACTGGTCAGTATATTCTCCTTCAAAATCAATATCGGTAAATCATCAAAACCACGAGATTTTTTACTGGCCATTTAACTAATAATCTTCCTAATTTCAGATAGTGTGATTGTGTAGAAGGTTAAGTCACTTTCTACTCTTTTTTTACTTTCTAATAGGAAAGTCATTGCACTTTCTTTTTCATGGCTAGCGAATGACGATTTGAACCCAAAACAGTAATTGTCAATGAAATGCTTTGCGACCTGCTAGGGGTCACTTATCACTGCATTGTTCACTTTTAGGATTAAATTTCTACTTTGCTATTTGTTGTTTTCTTTTGTACATTCATTAACAAGTTTCCACGTCTGTTTTGTTATATTGGTAGCGGTACTTAAATTATTTATCATGGCCGTTTGCTGAATAACTCTTCTATAAATTCGAACATAGTTATTTTTATACTGTTTAGGCTGGCGTTATTTACTGTCCCTGAGCACAGTACTCTCTTCATCTTACTCGAAACTTTAACCCCTTTATTAATCCACTGTATTGATGTGTTTTTGTATGGCTTAATTCTAATGGACCTCTTTCGGTGAAAATCGTGGAATACTTTACCAAGAAGAAGCCTATAAAACTATTCAGTCCCGTATTATTCAAAGTTTTATTACTAATACTTTTTTGAAAGCAATATTATTTTTAATAATAAATATTCTGTTTTTGATTACTACATTTTGATTAGAGATTTTCGATTTCTTACTGATTTTCCCAAGAAAAGTCCACCACGACCATCTGCCAAGTCACTTAGATCAGCGAGATTTGTAATTATCTAAACACGAATATGCGTTGTACTGTTTAAAACTAGGAGTATTTATTTTATAAGGTATCGAAAATTATAACATGTCAATATGCTTAAAAATTCAGCATATTTCTTACTGTCAGTAAGTACATCAATATTAAAGTCACCACATATAATGCACTTCTTGTTAATAAAACGTTCTAACAATTTTTCTAAACTAGATATTATAACACTTTCAACATTTTTATCATTTATGGAGTTCTGTAGTAATAACAAATATATAATCCTGTTTCAAGATCTATAAACCCACATAATATGGCAATGACCCTAACGCTCAACTTTCCAAAGCAATACAAATGATAAGTACTTTTCGGAACATTATTTGGGAAAATTGGACATAGACAATGGTAGGAGGTTGCGGTGAGAAACAATTTTCTTTTTTCAATACTTTTTTAGGGTGAATTCGACCAAACTTTTATCCCTAGTTTAATTATGTCTAATTCAGCGACAGATTGACAGATTTTCTATACAAAAACTGTCAGACGTCTTTGGTTAAATCGGCCCTTAGTAGTAAAGTTTTGTATGTGTTTGCGGCTGGAGTTATCCATTTTTCGTAATACTTGCTTGCATCCGATTAAGCTGAAATTGGGCATCCCAATCCCATGTGGTAGTGTTTCGGGAATCCCTTGGTTGCTTTCAAGACGTCGTTTCACAGGGAATCCTGTATGTGTGACAGTTTCTGTCTAATACTCTCTAATATTATAGTGCCTGAAATATGTAGTGCCTGAAATATGTGGTGCCTGAAATTTGTAGTGCCTGAAATATGTGGTGCTTGAAATATGTATTGCCTGAAATATGTGGTGCCTAAAATATCAATTTTCAACGCAAGTCCGAAAACAATTCCAGCGTACCTACGTACCTACCAATTTAATAATATGTCTAATTAGGTATTTCTAAATATTTTACTCACCCAATACATAAACACTAGAGAACAAGCCGGCCCCGAAAGTGGACTCAATAAACTCTAAGGCCGTGAAGCTGTTGTAACTGGTAATCCAGTACCGGATGGTGCCGAGCCACGCCGTGTTGACCGCATTGAAAGTGATCGCGATCCGGCGCCCGTACTTGTCCGAAATGTAGCTGGTGAGCGGCAACGATGTCAGGGTGCCGCTTCTGCGCATCATGCCTATAAATGTCCGTCGCCACTCCTTACATGCCAGCCCGAACTTACACATGCAGACAAAAGATTGCTGATAAATGATGACCCCAAACAAAATATCCCTGAATATAAAAAACAAAGTGAGCGTTTAGTGGACTTACATCGTAGACCACGGTGTGTTTGTTCATGTGCACGTAAGTGTCGCAGGACACGAGCTTTTTGCGGTCGAAGAGTTTTGGCGGGCATGTCCCCTTGGGAACGGTCGCTGCCGCCGTGCTCGAGGGCCCGTAGCGCTCGCAGTAACTGACCGTGTCCTTCGTCTGGCCCGGCGGGATCGCGTTGTTCACCCAAGGTGGAGAGAACACCGCCGGTTTACTTTCACACTCCGGGATCAGACATCTGGAAAGAACACCCTAATTTATGTGGACATGAGGCCTATGAGGATATTTCAATATTTCAATATCAATGACGTCGGTATTTCGGTTTACCTGGTAGGTATTAGCGCTGTGGTGAATACGTAATTGTTGCCTGCTATGGCAATGAAGACGATTAATATGGTGCATACTAGAAAATTTTGTTGCTGGTACCGTCCGAAGTTGCCAATCTCGTTTTCAAGAACATTATCCAGTTGTTCTTTGCCCGATGATTCAGCTAGCTTGGGGGGGCCCTCTACATCTGTTCCGGTTAACTTGGACCCTGTTTGTTCAGATATAGCTTTTTTCGGCTCTGACATGCTGATCCCCGGGTCACAGCGCGCCGATCACAGCCGCGTGCGCCTCAAGCAATGACCAAATATCGTGCTATTTATATATTAATTTTATTATAAACTGATTCGTATGTTCTTGTGTCGGCGGGCTAGCGTATAAAATGTACTATTACCTCCAATCCCGGTTATTAAGTGTTTAATCTAAGAACACGTGATCATGCAGGGCATTAACAGGGTAAGTACAGACACAGTGTTGGTCATGCAGATAGGTTATGAAAATATCGATGCCTTTTCCTTAATAGTCCTTAACTTCTTATCACATACTTTTGACACAAACTTATCCACAACTTCAATAAAATTAAATCCAGTCTTAAAGATTCAAATAAATTTTCTAAAATATTCTGTCAAATTTTGGTGGTACCACAGGTGGTACAGTTTTTTTTTTAGTTTTTCCCACAGACTAGTTAGTCTTGTTTTTCCACAGATAAATACAGTCAAGGGTCAGTCAACTTTGTTCGCCAATCATGTGGCTTGGGGCCGGGAAAATAATACTACCATTACAATAAATTTATGTATTTTTATAGGAATCTATGATAGGATTTTTTTTTAAATGTCAACTTGTCTGAAAACTTCAAAAATCAAATCTGCAAAATTGCAGTAGTGTTTATAAAAATATTTAATTCATTAAAATACCTGTTGTTTTCTGTTACCTATTATCTTGGTTCACCCTGTAATACGTACAAACCTGTTATAACATCCCGCTCAGGAACCTGCTGATGCTGAAAAAATATAATGATAAAAGACATTTGTCCTTTGTAACTTCAAAAATGTAATCGTATTTGAAAATCTTGCAATAAACGGAT
Organism: Lithophane leautieri; assembly: GCA_949152455.1. NCBI lineage: Eukaryota > Metazoa > Arthropoda > Insecta > Lepidoptera > Noctuidae > Lithophane > Lithophane leautieri. The sequence continues at coordinate 798,163 of OX424469.1, read as the reverse complement.
TTCCGTTTGGATTACGTAATATAGATGGAATGCTGTACTATGATGTGCGTGTAGTTATAGTGCTCTGTGAATGATGCACTAATAAATCATTGTTTCAATTTCAATCTGAAATGATTCATGTACATAAACTTCTACAATTTTGCCGTCAGACTTAATTCTAAGTTCTTTTCATTGATTTTTGTTTATTTTCAATGAACTTTTAAATAAACTCGTAGATCACCTTGTTATTTCATTAAATCAGAGGTCTTTTGAAAAAAATAATAAAATGAAAAACATAATCCATCCAGGTATACATATATTATATATATATGACGGCGTCAGCGATGGCTGAGCGATAGTGCCGTCATCATCTCGATTCGGTGGTACGGAATCCATATTACAGGTTTACGATAAAAACGATGATACAGCAAATCAGTTAGTATTTCACTTTCAGAAAAATCATCACAGTAGGTACAATACTAATCATTTTCACGCACTACTTTCCACGTTCGGGCAAACTGTCAGTTTCGCATAGGAGAAGTGGAGGTCTGCATCCATTCATTGCCCTCACAACACCGACTCGCCTCTCAGCCACTTCCCATAACACGACTCTGTCCACGTGCCGCCCCACTCTAGCGAGCGCGCCACGGCGTTTACCCTCACCTTAGTACTACAATAATCAATTGAGAGAGACTATTATCGCTCAAATTTTATTGTACGACATTATACATACATAAATATTTTATATCCATCCAGGGCCCGCATTCAATAGATGGCATCTTAGTCGCGTTTAGTCGCATATTTTTTGTATGAAGATGTCCTTCTTCTCGCCGTAGGTGGTTTTATGTTCCTTTGACAAGTATTTCTTCTCTAAATATTATAAAACAAAGTCGCTTTTCGCGTTTGTCTGTATGTCCGCGTTGATCTTCTAAAATACGCAACGGATTTTGATGAGGTTTTCAAGATCATTTAGAGAATCTTCTAAAATACGCAACGGATTTTGATGAGGTTTTCAAGATAATTTAGAGAATTTATATATATAATTCTTTTATTAAATATTAAACTTAAACGTAGTACTAAAACATGACGTTTTGTCAAGTCGTGAAAAAGGCACTTTTTTGAGCGCTTTGTACATGGCGTGCGCTGACTAAACTCTCACAGATAGATACTATTTATGTCCTACTGGATTATATATCTTAACGAAATCAATATAAAAGTCCGCGATAGCGTATGTCTTTCTTCTAACCGTGCGTTTGCACTGGCAAAACATTTAAGACAAAACATGTTGAAATCTCTATTTTCTGTCAATGTTCCATACAATTTTTGACAGGAACTAGAGATTTAAACATGTTTTGTCTCGAATGTTTCGCCAGTGCAAACGGTAAGGATGACCCACAGCATTTTAATCATTCAGAATTTCTTTTTTTTTAATGTCATTTTCGACGCTATTTTGACCAGTTTATCATGAATCCCCGATAAAATATGTTATTAAAATCGGCCATTTAATTAAGACTAGGTAATATAATGCCTGGCATTACATCATTTAAATGAATAGGTACTATAAAAGATATCATAGATTTAAAATTACGCGCAGCAAAATAATTATGGCTGAGGACGACGTTGCGCCATGACTGACAGCGGTTAACGACCTTTCCTCAGCTATTATGGCACTGCGATTATTGAATTGAATTTATGTGGTGTGTGACAGTGTGGTGGTGGTTGACGGCTCGTGCAAACCGGCGCGATATCGCGGGCGCGACTGGCAGCGCTACTCTTGTCGCGCCCGCGATATCGCGCCTGTTTGTGGGAGCCTTGAGGCTAAAAAACATTAATAATTAAGTACCTATTTGGACGTCCAAACTCCACAAATGGAGAAGGACTCACCATTTTTTTCCTAATTATATCCAGTTCAACATAATGCCCGGTTCACATTATTCCACTGAAACAATGTGAACCGGCACTGGAATGCCTCAGGCATTAAGTCCGCCTTTGTACAATAGTTTACTTGTGCATAAAGTTTTAATAAATAAATAAATAAATGCACTGGAATGTACCCATTCCAGTCCAGTAGACTGGAATGACGGTCTATTTTTCAGTCTAGTTCGCCCATTCCAGAGGTACTGGAATAATGTGAACGGGCAATCCAGTGCTGGAATACACGTTGAAGAGTCAACACGCATTCTTGTTTTTTTGCGGAATTCATTAGTTAACAGTATATCAGTTACTTCTTCTAATGCCGGGGCTACATTGTCGCGTTATCGCGAACTTTACTTCGCGCGCTCTCTCTCGCACACCGCTCGACGTCTCACTGAGCAACAGAGACCGCGTGAAGTAAAGTTTGGGATAAAGCGAAAATGTAGCCCCAGCATAACAGTAATAATTGAACAGTTATAAAACATTTTCTAAATTCCTTTCTTGAAAGCATTGTCACTACTGTGTTACCGATCCAACAGCTTTTGAATGACTGGAATAATGTGGATGGTATGATCCAGTCCAGTACTGGACTAGAATGCTGGACTAGATTACTGGACTGGAATAATGTGAACCGGGCATAAGAAATAGTGGGACCATAGGCAATAGACCACCTTTATTTTTTTAATTGTAAGGCTGCTTCACACGGCGATGATCATCCGGCAGCTTCTTGGCAGTTTCACACTGAATTATTTTTTTACCGTATGAACATTGGGATAATGACGTGTGATCCTAACTTTTTACCGTAAATTATCATAATGACAGCGCCGCCCGCGCCCGTATGAATGGCCGCTAATGATGTGCGAAAGCGGATAGTTCAATTAATACTTTATTTTGTATCTTCGATCGACTGTAATACAGATTAAGGTAAAGAACATCAGACGTCAATTAAAACAAGCATTCACTTTTATTAAGGTAATAATAATATTGTGACCTTCCTTTTTGAAGCGTAAATTACAAAATTGAGTTACCTGCGACACCTGCTGGACTACATACTTACAAAAATATTTTAATTTTCACAAGAAAATAAATACGTATTGTGTTTTTTTTTTATTTTCTAAAGATAAGATACAGAATGCCCGGTATATGTGAGATAGGCGTAGCCAGAATTAGTTTGGGGGGCTCAGTAGTTTCGGAGTTAAGGGGGAATTGACAATTTTCGGCTATTTTCTTATATATCTTTAAAAGTATTTAATCTCAAATTATTTTAAAACGATATTCTAAATCCTCGCAACAACCCGTTTCATTTGATATATCACACGGCAAAGTTTGCAAAACTTTTTTTTTTGTTTCATATTTGCCACCCAAAAGTGACCCCATACTCAAAATTCATTTATTTACGTTACACGTCCGTGTTTGGGTCACAGAAATACATACGTGTACCAAATTTCAACTTAATCGATCTAGTAGATTCGGAGCAAATTGGCTGTGACAGATGGACAGACAGACACACAAGTGATCCTGTAAGGGTTTCGTTTTTTCCTTTTGATACCCTAAAAATCACAATATTAATACTTTTGACATGTCGCCATATCAGTACATTGGCACCCGAGCGAAGCAGGGGCGTGTCGCTAGTGTTAATATGAAAAGATCTTAATATAAAAACTAAAATTATCCAAATCCTTCCTTAAGCGCCATTTACACGATGCAAGTTTCTAGAACGTTCAAGAGCAATATTCGCTTGCCATAAAGTACGTCGGATCAATTATTACCATTCAAGTTCGCATGCAAGTCTTTACAAGCCTGTGAATTCCATAAAATGCCATACAATATTTGAATGCAAGTTTTCATCGAAATTATTTGTACCATGGAGCTAGTCTGATGATGCAGCCAGAAGTTGACCAACAGCAAGGAGCAAGGAACTCCTTAACTAAACAATACAGCTTCGTCGTGTTAGGGCTCGTTAAATTCGTTTTGACAAGTACCTACTCTCTATTAGTGGAGTACCTACGTTGCAAGATGGCTATAGGATGAGTTCAAAAGTTTTAATTTAATACTTACCTACTTTCTAGTTCAATAGCTGATATTTAAAAGCTGGCCCCGTCTAAATGGTCCATGAAGCTGAGCGTACACTTAGTATAGAAACTTTAGTGATTAGCTTCTTTCCATCGAAATCGAGGCAATATATATTATATCTTCCTCTTTTAACTTTTAAAATCATTGGTTTTAGGAAAACTCTCAAATTTGTAAATGCAGTCTTCGTCGTCCCAGCTTACTGGTCCTGTTAAGGACACTTACAACTTATGCTAACTGGAACATAACCTATGCATATATAGAATAAAATAAAAGTAACTAGCTGTTGCCCGCGACATCGTCTGCGATCCAGGATGAAAAGTACGTGATATAGTATATTAAGCCTTCGCCTTCTTATTGAGAATACTAACTCCGTGGAGAAAAGGAAAAAGTCGTGTGTCAAAAGTGTGTGTCAATAATTGTAAAATATATTAAACTAATAAAATATTTACGTAACAAATTGGCGACGAAAATGCCGAACAATGATACAAAAAAACAAAAAAGAGGTCGTGCTTCATTACGAGTTATGCTTACACGAACGGAAAACACTTTACTTTCGAAAACTGAACTTTCAACCGAAGAAATAGAAACCCGATTACAAAATCTACGAGAAAACTTGCAAAAATTTCAGGAATTACAACCAGAAATTGAACTCGAGACAGACGAAGATGAATTGGAGGAGGAAACTCAATACAGGTACGATTTTGAAGAACTATACACCTCCCTCAAATGCAAATTACTAACAATGAGAAAGAATAATGAAATAAGTTCGCAACCTGCAACAACAATAGATTACACAAGCTGTGTCAACCTGGCACAACAAGAATATTACCCGAAACTGAATTTTCAACCCTTAAAAGATACAGAATCCTTTGAAAACTTCATCAAGAGGTTGACATTGTTCTTTATAATGAACAAAGTAATGGATCCAAAGGCAAGGGTTCACACGCTACTGGCAACTTTAAGCCCAGAGTTACATCAAAAGATTTACGATTTATGCTCACCCGAAGACCCATTGAACAAAGAATTCAATGAATTATCGGATATACTTGGTGAATATATTAACCCAAGACCTAGCATCTGGCATCTACAGCACAAATTCATTTCAAGGATGCAACAACCGACGGAACCAGTCGCAACATACGCTGCAGAACTAAAGAGGCTTTGCTCAAACTGTGAGTTCAAATGTCAACATTGCAAGAAGTCTACCTCAGACAACTTCTTATCGTTACAACTCATACGAGGACTACAAGATGGCGACATACGATAGAGATACCCCATCGTTTTCTAAATTAGTACAGATCGCAACGTCAATAGAAATGGGAAAAGCAGAGAATTTTACCATGGCTACAGAAACGAAAAGAAACACTGATGGAATCAATAAAATTACACCTTCTACGAATAGACAAACTAATTTCCAACCCTCGCCTACCAACTTTAAGAACAGGCCACCACTTACAATCAAGGATTTGAAAGGGAAATGTTTCCGCTGTGGTAAAACCGATCACCGAGCTAATGAGTGCGGTGCCATTAAATCAGTATGGCGAAAATGTCAGAAAGAAGGACACTTAGCTCGAGTTTGCTTACAACGCAACATTAATACGAACCAAGTCGATGACACCTCTAGTAACATCTCTGTAGAAAGCATGGGTGACATCAACATGATTAAAAGTGAAATTCAAGAGCGTTATCTAGTTTCATTATCTATCGAAAATAAAAAAGTACAAATGGAATTCGACACTGGTGCTGCATTATCGTCTATGTCACTAAACCAGTACAAAAATTTAAAAATAGAAAAGAAAATATTCAAAACTGACATGCAATTGAGAACCTACACTGGTGAAATTATCAAACCTACAGGAGTAGCATTCGTTAATTGCAACTACAAAAACCAGTTTTTTTATGGAAAATTGTATCTCATTAACCAACAAGTAGACCCAATATTTGGCCGAAGCTGGATGAAAGAGGTAAAAATTGAACTAGCCGACATGAACATGTTACAGTCCACAGAACTTACAAGATTGGACGACTTGCTTGGACAATATACGGACAGCGTATTTAAAAATGACTTGGGGGAAATATCTAATGTAAAAGCACACCTATATATAAAAGAGAATTCACAACCCATTTTTATTAAACCGAGACGCATCCCATACGCCCTGAAATCAAAAGTAGATGAAGAAATTGAACGTTTATGCACACAAGGTGTAATCACGAAGATAGATCATTCAGATTGGGGAACTCCTATTGTACCAATTGTGAAACCAAATTGGAATATACGGCTATGTGCGGATTACAAAGTTACTTTAAATAAAGTTATAAAAGATGAAAAATACCCAATTCCTATTATAGAAGATATTTTTGCAGAGATGAACGGAGGCCAGCTATTCTGTACATTAGACATTTGTCAAGCTTACTTAAATATGGTTATGGATGACGAGAGTGCACTTCTACAAACGATAAGTACACACAAGGGAAAGTACAAGGTAAACAGGCTAATGTTTGGAGTTAAGGTTGCCCCAAGTTTATGGCAAAAATTCATGGGTTAATTGTTACAAGGAATAGAAGGCGTGAAATGTTTCTTCGACGATATTATTCTACAAGGGTCTTCAGAAACAGAACTACTTAAATGACTGAGACAGGTGTTACAAAAACTAAAAGAAAGTAATCTACGAGTGAATAAAGAGAAATGTCACTTTTTCAAACGCAGAATAAAGTACCTCAGCCATACGATTGACAAAGACGGACTTCACAAGAATAAAGAAAAAGTAAAGGCAATCACGAAGACTTCCAGTCCTAAGAATGTGAATGAACTGCGAACGTTCTTGGGTATGGCAAATTACTACAACAAATTCATACCTAAACTGGCTTCTATTACGAGCCCATTAAATGAATTGCTAAAAAAAAGAACTGAATTCATATGGACATCTAAATGTGAAGAAAGCTTCAACAAAGTGAAGGAAGAGATTCTTAGCGAAAGAGTGCTAACACACTTCGACGCATCCAAAACGTTGATATTGGCAACAGACGCCTCACCTACAGGTCTCGGGGCCGTATTATCACATAGACTTCCAGACGGATCAGAATGTCCGATTGCTTTTGCATCAAGATCTTTGACGAACAGTAAAAAGAAGTACAGCCAAATTGACAAGGAAGCTACATCGATTTATTGGGGCCTAAAAAAATTCTTTCATTATTGTTATGGCCGGAAATTTACCCTTGTGACAGATCACAAACCACTCACATCAATTTTCCATCCAAATCAGACCTTGCCGGCCCTTAGTACAATGCGGTTGTTCCATTATGCTCATTTTCTATCCGGCTTCGATTATGAAATCGAATATAGAAGTTCTTTGAATCATTCCAATGCAGATTACCTTTCAAGATTCCCTGTTGAAAACCCTAAAGAAAGTTCCATCGACCTACATTGTGCTTTTCAAATACAGCAGATCAACATATTAGAAGTCCGTCCTAAAATAATAGCTCAAGAAACAAAAAAGGATCCAGAACTACAGCAATTGTTACAACACTTGCAAACTGGTAGATCACTACGAGAACTTGGTTATAAGGACAATGAATTAACTCATCAAGACGAATGCATATTGAAAGGAACCCGAATTATGATTCCGATGAGCTTACGCCCGCGCGTCCTAGATGAACTACATGCTAGGCATGTGGGTATTCTTAAGATGAAATTATTAGCCCGTAGTTATGTTTTTTGGTAAAATATTGATAAAGATATTGAGGATAAGGTAAAATCATGTAGAGCGTGTCGTCTACAACAGAACGAACCGCCAAAGGCACCCTTACATCATTGGGAAGAACCAACAGGACAATAGCAAAGAATACATATTGATTTCGCCGGCCCTATTTCAGGACAATATTTATTTATTCTAGTGGATTCATTAACAAAATGGGTGGAGGTCATACCGACTAAGACCACCACAAGCTCTTGGTGCATACAGAAGCTGAAGGAGATATTCTGTACCTTTGGAATACCTATTATTTTAGTGTCAGATAATGGACGACAGTTTACTGCACAGGAATTTGAGAACTTTCTTAAAGAAATGGGAGTTACACACCGGACATCCGCTCCATACCACCCCGCGACGAATGGACAGGCAGAACGCTTTGTTCAAACTGTAAAGAGAGCTTTACACGCAATGGAGGGAGAGAATGACTGTATAAATGAGAAACTTCTAATTATTAAAAATAGACTGCGGCGCACCCCCGGCCCGAACGGGCTTACGCCCTATCAGCTAATGTTCGGACGAGATGTAAGAAACCATTTACATGTAATGTTCTCAGATAACATACATTAAGCTAATTCAGGGAAAGATGAAATCCTAACTAAAGGACTAAGGAAATTTGTTAAGGGAGACAGAGTGCAAGCCCGAAATTACTCAGATCATAAGAAATGGAAATTTAGAATCATTTTACAGCGGATCGGTCTCCTCCACTACGAGATACAAACGGATGACGGTATCGTATGGAGGAGACACATTGACCAGATCCTACCGGCTTCGCGAGTACCAAATCCAGGAATGGTGGCGGAGGATTGATATATTGGAGAAAAGGAAAAAGTCGTGTGTCAAAAGTGTGTGTCAATAATTGTAAAATATATTAAACTAATAAAATATTTACGTAACAGTACGCCTCGCGGTTTCACTCGCATATGTCTTGATTCCGTGGGAATATCGAGATAAAAAGCCTCCTATGTCCTATCCTATGTTCTTCTCAAGGTCATGGTCTACCCATGTGCCAAATTTCATCCAAATCCATACAGCCATTTTACCGGGAAAGCGTGACAAACAAACAAATTAATAAACAAAGAAACTCACTTTTGCATTTCTTATTAGTTATTAATTTGTAGTGTGAAGCACCGTCAATTCGAAGCGCCTGACACATAGGCGTGATAATATGAGCACAAAGGTTGCAGGCGCCAACATCTACGGTTTTACCACACGGATAGACCATGACCCGGGTTAGGACCTAGGAAACTTTTTATCATGCTACTACCTGTACGTTCCCGAGGGATAACTTCCGACCACCACGCGACAGAAGCTAGTCGTAAATAAAAAGTTAAAGGTAGATAAAGCTTATCTAATTACAGTCCTGTAGATACAGACGTGATACAGGTGTGATCCTTTGCGAATGTTATACTGGTTGTCGCCAATGCGCTCAGCCTTTTTTTTTTTTTTTTTGAGGGTGGGAAATCATCCAATGACTTCTCTCGCTCTGGGCGGAGCGGAAGGGCGTGTCAGACTTTTACTGACTAAAACCCACCCGTGTTCCTTCATTTGCCTGTTGCCAAGGTCCCGGTATCCCTTTCGGACTTTCCCGCAACCCTGGCAGGCATCGGTCCTAGCGGACCCCGCCAATTGTGCTGACATCTCTTTGAGGCGCGCGTGGAACACGACGCGCCATCGACCCGGGCCTGGTCCTTATCGAACGGCGAGCTGCCCGTTGCTCGCCGTCCGCAAGCCCGCGCCTATGGTGGCCGGGAATCCGCTTGGGATTCCCGACGCCCAGGGCGTCTCCAACGGCGGCGGTTAGGGGCGTGAGGGCGCAAACTTTGCCTTTCCCTCACGCGTTCCGCCTCCTCCTTCGCGAGCATTACTGCTTCGCAGAAGGAGGTGACGGCTTCCCATGCCCTTTCGCTCCGTACCATGGCCTGGACCAGGGCCGGACACGAGAGGTCATTGCCGCCAATCGCCTCCGCGAGGACACGGCGGTGCTCCGCCCAAGCAGGGCATACCTCAACCGTATGCTCCACCGTGTCCTCCGGGCGATCCGCACAGTGGTGACACCCGGGCGTTTCCTCCCGCCTAATCCTAAACAGGAACCTCCCGAAGCTGCCATGTCCGGTGAGGACCTATGTCAGGCGGAAGGTGAGGACGCCGTGGCGCCTCTCTAGCCACTCCTCAAAGAGGGGACTTATCGCCGCTATTGTGGCGTGCCTAGCACTGGGTTGCGACAATCGCACTCTCCATGCCGCCATGAGATCATGCCGGAGCTCTGTCCGCTGTGCCGCGATTTCTCGCGGCAGCGGAGTTACACCCCGGCGCTTCACCTCCTCGCGCCACTCCCAGATGTGCGCGAGGACCTTCGCCTCCAGATCCCATGGCGGTAATCCGGCAAGGAGGCTCGCCGCCTCACGGGAGACCGTGCGGTATCCCCGGGCCAGCCGAATGGCCATGACCCTTTGGGACGCGTTCAACCGGCGGGCTGGCCGCAGCCTAAGGGAACGCGCCCACACCGGTGCCCCGTAAAGGGCCATGGACCGCACGACACCCGCGTAGAGCCTCCGGCAGGAGGCGTTGGACCCCCTAGATTGGGCAGGAGCCGCCTCAAGGCGGCCCCAGCCCGGTCCAGCCTTGGAGCCAAACGTCGGAAATGCTCCACGAAGTTCCACCGGCTGTCGAGGACGAGTCCTAGGTACTTCATCGTCGACCCGACGCCGATTTGAACCCCTCCTACCGTAATTTGGGAACCCGACGGTGGCGCGTTCCGAGGCCCATGAAAACACATGACCTCGGACTTGTGCAAGGCCACCTCGAGTCCCAACTGCCGGATTCTATCGACGATTGTCGCAACCCAGCGTGTCGCTAGATCGGCCGCCGCCTGGTGCGACCTCCCCTGCGCCAGGACCAGCGTGTCGTCAGCGTAGCAAACTACGCTGACGTCGCTAGGGAGGTCGGCGCGCAGCAACCAGTCGTATCCGATGTTCCACAGATGCGGCCCCAGGACCGATCCCTGTGGGACACCGCACGACATCTCTCGCCGGTTCCACATTCCCTGGTGACCGGGGTAGATGACGGCCCTGTCCGTCAAATAGGCCTCGACCACACGACAGAGGTAGGTCGGCATCCGGTGGTACCAGAGTGCCTCCCTTATGCAACTCCAGGGCAGGGTGTTGAAGGCGTTGGCGATGTCTAGTGACACCGCCAAGACGACCCCGCCCCGGGCCACAGCATCCCCCGTCGTGAGGGCCCGTACACGCATGATGGCGTCCACCGTAGAGCGCCCTCTGCGGAAACCAAACTGGCTCTCCGCCAAATCCGGCCCCACCCGCACCAGCCGCCCGACGAGGCGGTTTGCAATGACTCTTTCAAAGAGCTTGCCCACCTCGTCGAGCAGCACGATGGGCCGATAAGCGGACGGAGAGTCCGCAGGGCGCCCCGGCTTCTTAATGAGGACCAGTTTCCCCGTCTTCCAACGAAGTGGGAACTGGCCCCTCTCCATGCATGCGCATAGGAGACCTCTTAGTCGAGGCCCGAGAGCCTCCATGGCCAGGACCCAGGCCTTCCCAGGTAGGCCGTCGGGTCCTGGGGCGGTATTCTTGGCATTCAGCCTTCGTACCGCCACTCTCATTTCTACCTCGGTCACCTCCGGAGCATCGTCGTCGTCGTCGTCGTCGGCGGTGTGGTCCGCATCGAGCACCGCAGTAAGCGGAGCCATGAGCGGGGAGGTATGTTCCCCTCTCGAAGGGAACAGAGCGCTCACCACGTCCTCCACAAGCTGAGGCCGGAGACTCTGCGTCAGCGGGGGAGCCCATGGGCGGAGTTTCTCTCGCACCATTTTGTATGGGCGTCCCCACGGGTCTCTGTTCAGAGTCTCCAGCGTCTCCTCGCGGGCCAGTGCCCTGGCCCGCAGGATCTCCGCCTGGAGGGCGGTCTTCGCCGCTCTGTACCCCTCGAACAGCTCCGCCTGAATGGCTTCCGTATCCGGAGGGCGGATACGGAGCCTGCGGTGCCTGGTGTACTGGCGTCGCGCAGCAACGCACGCATGGCGCAGCGCTGTCAGCACCTGCGACCACCAGCTCACCTGGCGCGAAGCACGCCCTGGCTGGACCCGGGGCATTGCCACGTCACAAATATTGGACATGGCCTCCCGGAACCACTCCGCCTCGTCGTTGATGTCGGCAGGCCTGTCCGGTGATGACACCCAGGCCTGCACGATCGAGGCTTCCAGGAGAAGCTCCCGGTCCAGCTACTTCAGCGCCCAACGCGGACCACCCGGGGCCTGTCGGACCGGCGCGCTCGAGGTCTGGGCGGAGACGTCGAACCGGATATACCGGTGATCGGAATACGTCTCCACCCCCTCCATGACGCGCCAGTCAATGACACGCGGCGACAGAGCGGGGCTGGCAAACGAGATGTCCACCACTGATTCACCCCGCATCCGCACACACGTGGGGACGGAACCCCGGTTTAGGACGACCAGGCCTGTCTCCAGAGCCCAGTCCTCCACCATCCTGCCCCGTGTGTCCGTATGCCGGGAACCCCAAGCCACATTCTTGGCATTGAAGTCCCCCAGTACGAGCACGGGGAGGGAACGGAACCCGACAACGACGACTTTCAACTCCGCAAGGGAGTTGTGGAACTCGGCGAGAGTTTGGTTCGGGGAGAAGTACACCCCTACCACGACAAACTCCCCGAACCGTGCTGCCACGCAACCCCGTCCTCTTTTGACAGCCTCGAGGGACGGGGTACCGGCGGCGGCCGACGAAACAAGGGTCACTGAGCCGCTCAGGTCCTCCACCCAGTCATCCCTGGGCGGGACAAAGTACGGCTCAGCGACCACGGCAATATTTATCGACCACTGCGCCATGCTCTGGAGCAATAGATCCTGAGCAGCGGCGCAGTGGTTGATGTTCGCCTGGAGGAGGCGAAATGGGGCCGTTATTGGCACTCCATTCCAACCCCCTCCCGAGACCCATGTGAGGGCCCTGCTGCAGCGGCTGCGGCAGTGACGACGACGGTGGTGGAAGCGGCAGCGGCGGTGGCAGTGGCGGCGGCTGCGGCGGTGACGGTGGTGGTGGCGGTGGTGGCGGAGGGCTTTCCCCTGCCCCTGGCTTTGGCGGGTGGAGCACAGGCCCTACCCTCGATCCGGTGGTCGGACGGCTTGCCCGCCGCCGCACATGCGACGCAGTGCGGCGTGGCCTTGCATGCGCCGGCCTTGTGACCGGGCTGACCGCAGCGGTAGCAGGCATCGCTGCGGTCAACCTCGGAAGTGCATTTAGCTCCCACGTGGTCACCCACATGGCAGCGGAAGCACCTCCGAGGTCTGGGTTCCAGCAGTTTGACCTGCGCGGAAACCCAGCCCACCAAGAGCCTTCGGCCCTCCCCGGCTATTTTCTTGGCCGCCGCGACGGGGCAGCTCACCGTAACGGCTTGCATCCCCCTGGAGTCGGGACCGATGGTGCCCGCCTTAACCTGCTCGGCAGAGCACCCCCCGGCTCCAACTACGGCGGCCACCACCTGTGCCTGCGTCACAGAGTCGTCCAGGCCCTGGATGCGCATTTCGGCGCAATTAGTGGGCCTGGACACTCGGGCCTCATCCGCGTTCAAGGACGCCCTGAGCTTTTCAGCCAGGGCGTCAGCGGCCGAGCCACCAGCCGGATCCGGGAACTCCAGCATCCGGGCCCCAGTGGCAGCGATCCTCAGTCGGATGCCACCGGCGGCGCCGAGCTCCCCTAGGTCCACTACCTCCACCACTTTGGAATGCGCTCTGCCTGCGCGAGGGTTTCGGGCAAGGTAGTGCCGAGCGTCTCCGGCGTGAGGAAGATCAGCGCCCCTGATAGCAGCGCCAGAGAACCAAACAACACGAACGGCAGCTCCGGAAAGAATTGCGCGCCCTGCCAACAAAACACTATAATTAGAGTTCTGTACTCAAATACGAGAAGCACAGAACCGGTCGAAGTGGCGGTGCTTGGGGGAGGCCTTATGTCCGGCAGTGGACGTCTTTCGGCGAAAATGATGATGATGATGATGAAGACGACCCAAATGGTGCTGTAGGTATTAGTCCACCAAATAAAAGTCCAAAGTTCACAAGGAACGGTTATATTTGAAATAATAAGTTTACAACGAATACACGAGAGTAGGAAACACGTTAACTCTTTAGAAAGTTGATAGGAATATGAAAGAACATTTAAACAAGAATAAGAAAGCTAAGCAGATAGAATTTAGGAAGTACAGATAGATTATATTTTTACGTGCGCGCGGCGTACAAGCTAGTTTAGGCAAGCAAGCGCGTGAGTGCCTTGCGCAGCGGCGGACAATGGACTGCGGCGCGAGCATGCGACGAAACCGAACGGGGCGCGAGGCGCGGCGGAGACAGCCGATGATGTACGACCGTTACTCCGATAGCTTCGTGGTGTGGCGGTGTTGCCGCTACAGTGCCAAACGGAACCCTATTACTAAATCTCCGCTGTCCGTCCGGCCGTCTGTCTGTCAGCGAGCTTATAATAGCTCATGAACTGTAATAGGTAGGACACTTTTAATTTTTTACAGGTAGTGTATTTCTAATGCCGCTATAACAACAAATAATAAAAATTAAATAAAGTTAAAAATTTAGGGGGTCGGTCTCCATACAATAAACTTTTGTGAGTTGTCATTGTCTATAACTCATCGAGTAGAGTGTAAAATAAATATCTACTTTTTTACCCGACTACGGTGATGCAAAAAAGTAAGGTTATGGTCTTTGTTTCATACAAATTCTTGTTGCAGCTTGTTAAATTTTTTTCATGGATTTCCGCAATGTAACGCCTGAATAAATCTCACAAAAGCTGGAGTGAGCGTCGCCAGCATGGACCTGATGCGTCCGATCATGGAGGAGAAAGCGAACAGGCTGTGCCGGTGCCTGGTGGGGTACAGCTCCGACACACCGACGTCACCACCATGGTGATGCACCGACGTCACCACCATGGTGATGCAAAACTTGGCGATCAGGTACATCACCAGCGACGCCACGTACAGACCTGGAAGACCACGTCACAAATGAAGACCAACTCCTTTCACGCAAAGTGACAATGCATTGAATCGTACCTATAGGCATGAAAATATATGCAACCTGACACGCGGCGCACAGCCAAAAAGCGCCAGTCAACACTGGCTTCCTTCCAATCCTATCCATCAGAAAATATGCAGTCCAGAAGCCGGGGATCTCGACTGCGGCCACAGCTATAAAGTTCAAGTACTTATTGCCGGACATGTTCACAGCGTTGAGTGACAGTCCATAGTAGATGAACGTGGTTGTGATCCACCACACAGGCGAGACGATGCACCGTAATAAGATTCGCTTGTGCCGGAATACTTGCATCACGAGCCAGGGTTCACCACCGCGTCGCTCTGCCTCCAACTCAGTGACCCGTATCTTCCCCTCCGCAGTGTGACGTAATGCTTCCAGTGATTTGTCAGATAATTGTCTTCCGTTGACTCTAGCTACCTTTTTAAGCAGAGCTTCGGATTCTTCGAAGCGTCCTTTGCTCATGTACCACCGCACAAATTCGCTGATAATCCAGAAGTAGATGATGGTAAGGAATTGCGGGATGTAGAGCGTGAGCGTCAGGGTCCTCCAGTCAGGCACGCACCATGCGATTAGCCCCAACGTCACCTGTCCCACCGCAAAACAAGTCTTAAGAGCTGCACCGATTACGACGCGATACTCCGGACCCACCAGCTCCGTTACTGTAACAACATTCATGTTATGCTTTACAACCAAATGGGACTACACTTCAAACGCAAACACCAATCGATAGGAAAACACTCACGTAAAATGTAGACACTAGAATAAGCGCCGCATCCAAAATTAGCCTCCGCAAACTGAGACAGTATGAATCCGAGGTAAGTGCCAGCATAGTAACGCGTGACACCGATCCACGCCGTGTTGAACGCATTGAGCACGAGCGCGACCCGGCGCCCCCAGCGGTCCGACACGAAGCCGGTGATGGGCAGCGCCGTCAACGTACCAAACGTGGTAACTGTGCCGATCAGCGTCCGGCATTCGTCGCACGCCAGTCCATACTTATGTTGACAAAAAACATAGATCAAAAATCGTTCTAATTGAATATTTGACAAAATTACACTGTTCATTGACTCACGTCGTAGACGACAGTGTTTGTGTTCTCATACACGTAAGAGTCTCAAGGCAGGCGCGTATCTTGGTCGAACAGTGCGGCGGAACAGGTATCGCTGGCGACCACCAGTGGCGCCGCGGTCGCGTTGCCGTAGCGCTGGCAGTTGTCGAACGAGCCCTGGTGCCGTATTATGAAGTATTAATGCCATCATTTTTCCAGTGTGAGAGAGAGACGGAGCTAGATAAGGCCGCTAGCACCATCCCGTTTTCGCAGCGGAATAATGATGGCATTAATACTTCATAATACGGCACCTGGCTAGCGCCCGCCGGCACTGTGTTTTCCAGCCAGTACGGAGCGAACTCCGCTGTGTCACCTTCACACCCCAGGATCAGACATATTAAATAAAAGGCGTTCATAATCAAAGCGTAGTATACAGATAAGTTTTATAAACATTTTTATAAAACTTCGTCGTAAGAAACCACAATTTACTAAACTTTAGTATATTGTGGTTTCTTACGACTTCCACGCGAACGACGTCGCGGGCAGAAGCAAATGATAAATTAAATATAACATTTTTGATAATAAGGAAAGACTAAATGGTGACAGGCTAAGTAGAGGGCTTATGATAGGACCAAAACGGCCAAGAGACGAAAGAACGAACGATTACCTCAATCATACGCCGCAAATACTATTGAATTAAATCAATTTCATAGACTACAAATTGGCAGGTTAAATTCTTTATTTCGACTAGACTACGCTACTCTATTTATTCTACGGGTTAAAAGCATTGGATGCAGATTGCACGGATAGCGAGACTTCTTTAAACTTCAGGAAAACTTAAACCTATTCCCGTTATGCTATCACAATCACGCGCATGTTTCATATTAGTCTTGGGTTGTTTACCTGGTACTTATCCGAGCTGTGCTGAAGACGTACTCCAGGTTGCTCCATGCGATGAACACCACCAGCACCATGGCCAGCACGAACGTCCGCAGCTGGTACTTGCCGAACTGACCGATCTCCTCCACCAGGAGTGTGTCCAGCTCCACCTGCCTCGCACCACTCGCCTCAGAAACCACGTCCTTGTCCAAAGCCGCCATAATTGTCCACCAAACAGCAGCACACCGCATCAACTACTTACGTCTCTGAATTCTTCCCATATTTTATTTCAAAAGTAATTTATTATCTTTAACATATTGAATATCCCAGCGGCAAATTATACGTGTCCACGTTGAGAATCGAGGTGTTAAATGATAGAATATTTTTTAATTTTTTTTATAGTGTACTACGTAACTTGGTTCAATTAGGGCCACATTTAAAAAAAATATAAGTATATGAAAATAATAAGGGGAAAAAAAATCGCCTTAAAATTCAAGTTGGGTGGCTTGTCCCAGCTCCATTTTTTGATATAATTGCGTTCACCAAAGTAACAATTTAAGGTACAATACAAAATAAACAATATCGTTAATATATACATAAGACACATTATCTAAAAACAATTAAACCATATTAGAAAATCTAATTTAAAAGCACAGGATACTCGATCAAAGTTTGTCTAAGCAAAAATCAAAATTTTGGTGGCACTTGTTCAACTTACTATAACATAAAGTTTCGTGCGTGTGCGTTCAATCGCGTTTTATTATTTTGCATGTCTCAGTCGTGCGCTTACATTTGCACGTAACAGGTGTGTGATTAGTGCTGTGATTTCCCGCCAAAAAGGTAAGTATCATCTTGGGTGGCTAGGGGGACAAGAATTGTTCCATTTTTGGTGGATCGATTTGCTGTTGATTTTAAAGTGTTTTAATAGTAAGCTACACGTTATAGGTAGTGATTTGGGTTATGCATAAATCAGTGATATCAATTTAATTGTAACTTAAAACCCCTATTTTTAGAGATTATTTTTATGCCAGGTTCCAATTTTGATGGCTCAATTTTGGTGTTTTTGGTGGCGGTTTCATGCCACTTAAATTGAAAACGAGCCACCAAATTTTAAATATGCACTGTTTATGTATTGTTTGTACCTATATAGCCAGTTTTTACGTTGCAAATTTGATTAGCAA
Source organism: Lithophane leautieri (assembly GCA_949152455.1). Taxonomy (NCBI): domain Eukaryota; kingdom Metazoa; phylum Arthropoda; class Insecta; order Lepidoptera; family Noctuidae; genus Lithophane; species Lithophane leautieri. The sequence continues at coordinate 780,280 of OX424469.1, read as the reverse complement.
ACTAAATATTATGTACTTGGCAGTAAGTAAGACCTATTCATAATTTATTATAAGGGTGGCATACTAATTAACAAGTTTCTTATTCATATATTTTTAATTTGTTGCTTTTTACAATGCCAAAACAGACCAGGGAAGAGAGAATGCTTAAAAAGAGAATAGCAGAAAGAAGAAGAAAAGGAAGAATAAAGAGCAATCCCGAACAGGCTGAAACACTACGAAAAAGAGAAAGGGAGAGATAATTATGTTTATACCATTCCCCCTCTAAAAAGCTTCTTTTATTCACTGAAAACATAGAATAAAAAGCACTTATAATCACTCGTTTTGGTGTTTCAATTCAGAACACACCAATAAATTTGACCTCCATCTCAATGCTATACAAGCTTCTTGCGAAAAAATACTCGATACTAATTCCGATTTGATTCTTCGACATTTTCTACAAGGAGTTTAGTATTAGAATAAAAACTGTTTTGTGTTCTTTGCTGTCATTAGTAAATAAGCGCTATTTTCAATACTGTACGAACACAAAGTTTAGTATTACTTAATAATAAATCGATTGAAAATGCATTCAAGTGATGAAGAAGATGTGTTAATACCTGAGTTTAAGAAAGAGAGGGCGGCCGATATAGTAGAAAACTTGCTACCCAACAAATCACTGCTAGTTTACATCAAGCCTACGATAAGTTTTGCAAATGTTAATCAAGCTTCTGGCACATTTTCAGAGTCTGTTTTTCTAACTTATTTTAATGAGTTGTCGAAGAAAAAGAAGTCATCGACATTGTGGAGTATGTATTCTATGCTACGGTGTACTATAAAAACAAGGCATTACATTGACATAACAACATACTCGAAGTTGCAACTTAGTTTTTCTCGTAGTTATGGTATAAAGTATAGCATGCAACTCTTGAATAAAACGGATTTATATTGAGGGCCATGAACCACTCGCGTCGCTCATGATTCTAATACTTGAATCATCATGAATCACTCCCTACGGTCGTGATTCAGTCATTAGAATCCTTCACTTGCTCGTGATTCATCTATGGCCCTCGCTTTAAATCCGTCCTTTATTCACTATTTGTATAATATACTATTTATTTCTTAGTTTTGTTTGGGAAACTTTTTTAGTTAATGTTGGCAAGTAATTTGTTAACAACAAAAATATTACTGTTTTTTTGATTTCGTGGTTTCTGTCATAAACTCATAATTATCATTATGAGTTTATCAGACAAATATTAATAAATATTTTTTAACAATAGAGAGTTTTATTAACCGATGCAAGTTATTGATAAATCCCGAGAATTTGTGAGATTGGTTACATTGAGCTTTATTAATTAGTGAGATTGAGGTTTATGACAGAGAAATCCAATTTTGGTGCCACTGATTTTCAATTTTGGTGGGCACTTTCGATTTTGGTGGGCAATTTTCAATTTTGGTGGCCACACTAGACTTTGAACTAAAATATCTCAAAAAGTTATCGAGATATTCTCAGACCTCTTGAAGATCCTTCTAGCTTGGACTTTCTACTCTCATATCAAGTCCTTATTTTTCACGAAAACAGAAGAAAAAATTTCGCCACCAAAATTGATAAAAAATGCACTTTATTGATATTGACCCTTATCTGTTTGTTGACTTATGACTGATACTTGAATTGAAATATCTTAATGCATGCATGCATGTATCTTTCTTTCTTCGTCTTTCTATATTATCGATATTAATTTTTAGGTTTGCGTTGCCAAAGGTCAAAACAGAACCCGTATAATTTCTTCCTGCCCGTCTGTCCGTCCGGTTGTTCCTCAGTCATTTATTCGGAGAATATTGGTTCCATCGTTGAAAGGGAGGAATGTGTATTTTATAATAATATTCTTCTCTTCTCCAACAAACAGGGTGTAAAAATACCCATCACAGCCGTCAACTACGCATTCTGCACATCAAAAAGTAACATATGAATGAATGAAATGCACCGACCCCAGCGTGGCTTAACCAGACTCGATAAATCGAATGAACCCCAGGATTTGCACTAGCCCCTGGAGCCTCATGATTCATGAGGTTACAGAAGCCATTGCATATCAAAGAGTAGACCGGGGTGCGCGGGATATGGAAGGATTTGCGAGCCTACCGGATATGCATCCTTGATTAAGCAATGGACTAGTGGAGAGACGGGTAATATTTATCTAAGGATGGGCATCTTTTTACGACGTCGCCGCCAGTTGGCTCCGTTCCATCTTCACCGTTGAATCCATTGGCGGAGATATGCTTCGTTCTCGGCTCTTTTCTATCTCCCTGCTGTGCTGTGTTACACTTTGCTGTTTTCTGAGTCTTTGTCCAAGGACTCGCTGCTGTCCGTTTCAGGTTTCTTGTATATCTCGCTAGCTGCTTTTGTGATCTTGTATCGGTCTTCAGCCGTGGCCATCCAGAAGTTGATTTCCTTGTTGAAGCACGCCATGTCGTGTCTTAGGTTGTCGTTCCATGCGTAAATTGGTCAGCCTACTCTCTTGGATTTGGCCTTGTACTGCATTGCTGCATATAAAAGGTGTGGTTTGCCGCGTCTATGAACATGTGCGAGATAGCACGTCCTGTGATTCTTGATGTGTTTAGTAACAGTTTTTCCTTCAAGATAACATAGCACAAAAATAATTGCTGGGAAACAACTTTTATTTTTGGTGTGAAAAACCGTTGTTTACGGTACTGCGCAACGTAACGCACGCAAAACATGTTATAACATTTAAAACTTGCTTTATTTAACAAACGTCAGAAATAGTTGGAACTTTGACCTTCAACATCTCCGTAATCAAAAGGATCCCAGGTATGCACCAGAACAAAAAAAAAATCACAATAACGGGAATAACAAGTGGCTCTCGTTAAGAGTCTTTTTACACCCGATAAATCTACACAATAAAAACTGGCCAAATGCGAGTCGGACTCGCGCACGAAGGGTTCCGTACCATTATCTATAAAAACGGCAAAAAAATCACGTTTGTTGTATGGGAGCATTATAATCTGTTTTTTGCGTTATTTGCTGTTATAGCGGCAACAGAAATACATCATCTGTAAAACTTTCAACTGTCAACTATCACGGTTCATGAGATACAGCCTGGTGACAGACGGACGGATGGACGGACGGACAGCGGAGTCTTAGTAATAGGGTCCCCATTGGGTACGGAACCCTAATAATGAATTGCTGTTCGTTAATCTCGCTAATACTGCAGAACGGCTGGACGGATCTGGATATAAAAAAAAAATTGTGATCGATATTCTCAGGGCAAGGTTTGTACGTAAGGTAGTTAAAGGTAGAGTAGTTGGAGGTAGGGTAGGGTAAGTATGGTAGGTAGGGTAGGGTAAGTAGGGTAGATAGGGCAGGTAGGGTAGCTACCGTAGGTAGGTAGGTAGTAGGTCGTCTGGTCCTGCTCAGGAAAACGGGGCGCCCTGCGGACTCGCCGTCCGCGTACCGGCCCATAGTGCTGCTAGACGAGGTGGGCAAGCTGTTTGAGCGGATAATCGCAGCCCGCCTCGTCGGCCACTTGTGCAGAGAGGGGCCGGACTTGGACGACAGCCAGTTCGGGTTTCGGCACGGGCGCTCCACAATCCACGCTGTGTCGCGGGTAAGAGTCCTGGCGGAGGAAGCGGTGTCCCGGGGCGGGGTGATGTTGGCGGTGTCCTTGGACATTTCTAATGCCTTCAACACCCTGCCCTGGAGTTGTATTCGGGAGGCACTGCGGTACCATGGGGTGCCTCCCTACCTCCGCCACATCGTTGGGGCTTATTTGTCAGAGAGGTGTGTCACCTACATGGGACGTGATGGCGGAAACCAGCGCCGCATGTCGTGCGGTGTTCCACAGGGCTCGGTTTTAGGCCCACTCCTGTGGAACATCGGGTACGACTGGGTGCTGAGGGGCGAGCTCAGTCCAGGGGTAGACCTGACGTGTTATGCGGATGACACGCTGGTCACTGCCCTGGGGAGCTCGCACAGGGAGGCAGCGTTGCTGGCGACGGCTGCGGTCTCACAGGTAGTGAGCCGCATACGTCGCCTAGGCCTGGAGGTGGCCCTCAGCAAGTCGGAGGCAATGGTGTTTCATGGCCCCCGGCTGGCCCCGCCACCCGGCTCACACATCGTGGTCGGGGGGGCTCGGATCGCTGTCGAGTCTACCATGAAGTACCTAGGATTGGTGCTCGACAGCCGGTGGTACTTCGGGCCCCACTTCCGACGGCTGGCGCCCAAGTTGCTGGGCGCTGCTGGGGCGCTGTCAACGCTGCTTCCCAATCTGGGGGGCCCGAGCGCCGCTTATAGGCGGCTCTACGTGGGGATCGTGCGATCGATGGCCCTTTACGGGGCCCCGATCTGGGCGGCTGACCTGACGACGGCCGGTAGTATCGCAGTCATCGTATCGGTGGCGCGAGGAAGCGAGGGCGCGGGGTGAGCAACCGATGCAGCGATACATAGAGCTGCATCGGTCTCAGCTTCGCGAGGTCCTGGTGGCGGAATGGCGGGAAAGGGTTTCACGCCCTACCGCCGGCCTCGACATCATCGAGGCGGTCCGGCCGGTGCTCGAGCGCTAGCTCGGGAGGAGGCACGGCTCCCTGTCGTTTCGGGTGACGCAGGTGCTCTCGGGGCATGGTTGCTTCGGGAAGTACCTGTGTCGCATAAACAGGGAGCCGGACGCCCGGTGTCACCACTACGTCGACTACCGGGAGGACACGGCGCGGCATACGCTGGCAGAGTGTGCCACTTGGGAGGAGCCACGCCGTGCCCTCATCTCAGAAGTAGGCGGTGACTTGTCGCTGTCGGCCGTAGTGAATGCCATGGTCGGCAGCGGGGAGTCCTGGGACGCGGTGGTTTCCTACTGCGAGATGGTCGTCTCGCAGAAGGAGGCTGCGGAAAGGGAGAGGGAGATTTCGTCCACTCACCCGGCCCGCAGCAGGCGCACCGGGCGTCGGCGGAGGGCGGATAACGCCCTCTTCCAGCCCCCCTAAATGGGTCCAGGGGTGACGGACTCGGGGACGTCCGTCGCCCCCCACACATCAGGACCCGAGGTGGCGGCGCGTAGTGTTCCACTCGCGCCCCTCTTAGACGTCACGGGGGGAGTCAAACACCTCACTCCCCCCCCCTGACCCGAAGAGGCCCGCAGTGGCGGGCCGGCACCAGTCGGGGGTTGCGGAAGATTCTTACGTTCCCACGACCCCCGGCGTAGGTGTGAGTCGGAACACCGGGGTAGTTTTTAGTCAGTAAGAGTCTGACAGACCCCTCCGCCCACCCCAGGGCGGAGGACATCCATGAGGATTTTCCACCCCGGAAAAAAAAAAAAAAAAAAGTTTGGGTAGGTAGGTAGGTTAGATAGGGTAGGTAGGGTAGGTACGTAGGTAGGTATGTAGTTATGAAGCTAGGTGAAGGCAGGTAGGTATGTAGGTATGTAGGGAGGTGTAGATAGGTAGGTAGGTAGGGTAGGGTAACCCCACCTACCTAAAGACCTAACTGCACTAAGTACCTAGTACCTGTCCTACCTACCTACTAGGTTGGGTAGGTACTTAGGTACTTAGTGCTACCTGGGCGGAGCCCAGTCGGGCAGCTAATATACAGGGTTACTGGCATAGAGTAAAGTAATATATAGGGTATAGAGAGCCCCCTCGCAGAATTTATTGAAGACCGCTAATGTCAAATGATCGGATAAATAGCGCCATCTATTATCGCCATCCTCAAACTTGTGATATATATAGCTATAGCTAGCTATAGGTGCTACTATGCAATAGTGCCTATACTTTAGCTTCCTTACTAATTTGCTTGTTTTTAATATGACAAAGTTTTACTTAATTTAAATTTTCTCTTTATTAAAAAATCATTGTAAAACTTTATCAAATAAAAAACAAGCAAATTAGTAAGGAAGCATCAATTTCAAAAGGTACACAGTGGATACATAGAAAAACAACTTGTCTTTTTTTTAACTACTTATTTATTCGTCTTGTGTTTATTTTTATAAGCTTGCGCTTCTTCCAATACAGTTCATAATCAGCTGGAGTATCTAACTTCCCACCAGCTATATGAAGCCTTGAAACGGTCAGGATTCTTTTCTGGATGTGGAAATTGATGGTAGGAGTTCTCTGAAACAAAAAGAAAGATCACTTTTAATTTTTCTCTTGAAATGTTTAAAGACCTTAAATCATTTTTCTTGAATAATGATCTATCTATCTGCCTAGCCTTTTCCCAACTATGTTGGGGTCGGCTTCCAGTCTAACCGGATGCAGCTGAATACCAGTATTTTACATGGAGCGACTGCCTATCTGACCTCCACAACCCAGTAACTGGGTAATACGATACCCCTTGGTAAGACTGGTTGTCAGACTTTCGGGTTTCTGACGACCCGTAACGGCTGTCAAAGATCCACGAATGACAGCCGGGACCAACGGCTTAACGTGCTTTCCGAGGCACGGAGAAGTCCCGGTATGTAAAGATGGTCACCCATCCACCGACCAACTCCGGCAAGCGCAGCTTAACCTGATGGATCGACTCAGTGCGGCTGTAATTACTTAGCCACGAGGTCCTCCCTCGCTTTTCTTGAATAATGATGCGTTACAATATTGACATCTTAGCCAAGGAGCCCACTAATATTATAAAGCAGACAAGTGCGAGTCAGACTCGCACACAAAGGGTTCCGAACCACAATATTAACACTACTTTTTTTTAATACTTTCTTAACCAGAAATGGGGACCTCCTTTAATTTTTAACTTTATTTGATTTATTATTTGTTGACCGGCCATAGAACTTCCCATTCTTTGAAAATTGCAAGTCTACCTATTACGGTTGAAAAGGAACTTACAGCCCTGTGACAGACAGACGGACAGCGGAGCCTTAGTAATTATTGTAAAAGATGTCTAGTCACACTTGAGTGTGACATCGTTTAAGTATATCTAAAAAACTCTGAAGCTCTGTTGTTAAAATGTTTGAACAATTAATTTGAATAAGTACAAAAATAAACACGGATAACTGCAGTGGTCCATCCGTAATGTAAATCATATTATTATACTGTTTATATACTATTTAGGACAAGTATGTAAGTTCACCGGGTATTAGGGAAATCTGTGGAGGAGGCAAGATGGCAGAGATATGATGATGATTATACTTACTGTTTGAACATCCCTATGCACACCGTTTAGGCATGATACAAACAAATCACTAGCGTCTATTATCGCAAAGAAACAGCACAAAAGAAGCGTCCGGGTCGCTAAAAAACGATTGCACTAGAATGGCGGAGGAACTAAAAGCTCAACTCACACAATAACTTCGGAAAATTCTTTCACTTTACTACGGAAGAGAGGACTCAACTCAACGCGGATCGACGGATTAATTTCACGAAAAAAAGCACAAAAATATGGGACAAAAACTACAAACAAGCGAAAACGCAAGGAGCAGTCGTCATATTTGTTGTGACCTGACAATTTGACAATCAATAAAAATTCAATAATTCGCTGTGTTGCTATCGTAATTATTACGCGGCTTGTAATCTATACCAATATTTGCAAATGATTATAATACGTGTTAATAAAATGATTAGTAGTTGAAATTAATATTTATTTTATTTTTTTTTTTGTCACAAATTATATTTGTATCGATGGGGTCGCCATCTGCAGCGACATATAGTAACTAATTGTTTAGGATGGCGATAACAGATGTCGTATTTTGAAAAAAATTACCCCAAATCTGCCAATGTATGGAACTGTCCTACCCCTGGTTACTGGTAACTCGACGTATTCCTTGCAGGACGTCATAGTAGGGTTAAAATGCAACAAATTAAGCCACCAAATGTTCTACCGAAATTCAGTAGTTTTTGAATTAGTTAAGAGTTTTAGAGCTAAAAATTACAAAAAATTAAATGTTTTGTTAGTGATATTTGCCAAAGTTTTAGGCATTATTGAACTTTTAATTATTAACAAAGGTCTGCTACGGCGTCAACTATGATAATAACTTAAATTTCAGTACAGTCGCGCCGTAAATCATTTTTAAATTGGTTTCAAACGGTTTAATCTGGGATTTTCATTAAAAAACTGAAACTCTTAACTAATTCAAAAACTACTGAATTTCGGTAGAACATTTGGTGGCTTAATTTGTTGCATTTTAACCCTACTATGACGTCCTGCAAGGAATACGTCGAGTTACCAGTAACCCTGTATATAATAAAAATGAATTGCTGTTCGTTAGTGCTTTGTTTAATTTGTTGTATTCCGCCGCCATGATGCACAACAAAAACAAAGCGACATCAACGCCTCTACCGGTGGATAATCTAACTATTTTACGATAATGATCACTAATGTTTGGCCACATCATGAAGTAGTCGTGCGTTTAGATACACATGTCTGCGCACGCTTTACCGTGCGTTTGCACTGGCGAAACATTTAAGACAAAACATGTTAAAATATCTACTTCCTGTCAAAAATTGTATGGAACATTGACAGAAAATAGAGATTTCAACATGTTTTGTCTTGAATGTTTCGCCAGTGCAAACGCACGGTTAGATAGACATGTCTGTGCATGCTTTACCGTGCGTTTGCACTGGCGAAACATTCAAGACAAAACATGTTGAAATCTCAACTTTCTGTCAATGTTCCATACAATTTTTGACAGGAACTAGAGATTTCAACATGTTTTGTATTAAATGTTTCGCCAGTGCAAACGCACGGTTAGATACACATGCCTGCGCATGCTTCAGATAACAATGTTATACCATGCCTTGCAGACAAGATTGTGATCATTTGCACCAAGGATATTATGTACCTACCTACTAACCAAGATAAGGAACGGTGCAGATTCCGATAACTTTTGGCATTTTTAAATGCATTATAGGTACATGAGATACCTAATTTTAAATTATAACTTCTGAAGGGATGATACGAACATAAAATATACGAAGCTGAACAGTCTGTAAAATAATGGCTTGAATCTAATAACCTATGTGTAAATATAGTTAAAACAACATTCATTAAATTTCGTACATACAAAAGCAAACTCTCCGATAATATTAACATTAAAGTAAAAGACAAACACATAGAAGAAACAGAAAGCATTAAATTCTTAGGTAAGTATAACTCTAGACAAATGTTGTAATTGAAAACAACACAATAACAACGTACGCAGTAAACTAAATAGATTTATTGTATGTGTCGCAGGCAGATTATATGATTCGTCATTTTACAAACGGCACCGTCCATTAATAAGTTCTCGCGGTTACGCTAAATGACGAAAGCAAATTGGCAACTCGTTCAATTGTTACATTTCGACATTGAGGTGACCCATCATATACAGACAAATCTGATTTTATTACAGCAATCAGTTTCCTATAAAGACTTAAAATTAAAATTATAATACGAAAGTCGAAGGACTTTACACGCGTAGAATTTTCACTTTTTCAATATTTTTCTTGGTCACAAAACCTCTACACAACGCCATTTTTCTTGTTTTGATTAGCAGCAACGCGCCTGTTAGTAAGAAATAGAACGAAATTCTTCAATTTGCCGCGGCATTTAAAGGGCGTTTGAATTGTCTATCAAATGTTGCGGCGTATTATATAGTGAGCATAACCGCGAGAGTTTGTTAACGGCCGCCGTTTGTAAAATGACGAATCATACAATCTGCCTACGACATAAAATATGCATTAAGAAAACTTCGCCTTGTGTCAGACGAAAAAAACAGCCCGCATGGCATATAGTGAGTATGTTGAATCAATATTAAGATACGGACTAATAATATGGGGCAATTCAGCAAACAAGACATTTATTGTACAGAAGAAAAGCTATAAGTTGTGTCGATCCACTTGTCTCTTGTAGGCCTTTATTTAAAAAACTGAAACTATTGACCTTGCACTGTATTTGTTTGAGGTATCGGTTTTTGTGAGGAAGCATAATGATTTCTTTAGATTCAAAGGTAACAATTACACAAAACAGAGACCAAGAGACATAACAAAAATGTTAGTTCCTTTTTTGTAATACAACTCTAATTAAAAAGACTGTATATCATACAGGATTTTTTTTTAATCCACTGCGCAAATTTTGACAAATTAACCTTAAACGAGTTTTATTAAACATATATTTTTAATTTTGATACGTCTTAGGACAAAAAAAATAAAATCGTTAACGAAGATGTTTACTTTAAAAGTGGTTGTATGGCTATCCGGCGGCGCGCGACGAAGCGTAACGCGCGAAAGTACCTACCTATCAGCTGTGCGCTCGCTTGATTCGCCGGCGTAGGTATTTACGTGGGTTACAATCTTTCATTAGGGACCGCGGGGTTAAGGATTCCATGGGCTCGATTTCGAGGTATGCTCTCCGTCGCATACATTCTGCGAGCTGCTTGCAAACTTTCACCACTCAGTACATACACTCGCACCATCTCGTAAAACTCGCGGTTACTGAAGTCCGACATCGTGACCGGTAGGTACAAGCACGACACACGTGCGGCGCGGCGCTTGCGCGGGAAAGCGATAAGACGCGACTTCACTCAACAGCGCGTGCGATGAGCGAACTGTCGGCCACAGCGCCCGGCGCCGCCCGGGCGCCCTGCCGCCCGGGAGGGGGTTTCACCCACAGAACATTAGTACTCAAGAGGTTTCACCCCCGTGCAACACCGCAGCTTGTGCGCCGGCCGCCGCGCGCGCCCATTGATATTATTACGAATAGTTTGTGTCCATATTTTGCTGATTTAAAGTAGGATAAAAATAAATAAAAAAGTAATGAATAAATAATGGAAATGTGTTCTATTACTGATATTGAACCACCAAAAAAACTTTGCGCACTGGTCAAAAACTTTTCCTGTATAATATGCACATTACAACAATTTTTTTAAATAAATTACCAAACGTCATAAATTCGTAAGGGAGAAATTCTTGTAAACTTTATGAAGCAAATGCAAGGAAAAATAGTTATTTTGAAGATTCTTGATATTTTGTGGCTTGGTTTATTTAGTTTTATCTTTAAGGAATTGTTGTTACTTAAAACTTTATTTTAGGATTAAGTTTTGTTATTCGGTAGTTATATTTATTGTAACTTAAAATGTATCTTAGAATAATTTAAAAATTCTATTAGAACATATGTATTTTTTTGTATATTTTATTAAAATAAGTAATTATTTATTAGATACTAGCTGCCCGCCCCGGATTCGCAAGGATAGCAGTTAGTACCTACCCTACCTACCTACGAGTACCTACCTACCTACCCTGCCTACCTACCTACCCTACCTACCTACCTACCTATCCTACCCTACCTACCTATCCTACCTACTTACATACCTACATACATACCTACCTATCCACCTACCTACCTTACCTACATCTACTTTACTTATAAACCTTGTCCTGAGCATAACGAACACAGCAAAAAAGAATTATCCAAATCGGTCCAGCCGTTCTTATATTTAAGCCGTTTTTATATTTAAGAAAGAAGAAGTTTAATGTCAAATTAATTTGCATGCTCTAAACAGGCAAAATATGGACTATATATACATTATACCATCAACTTTAACAACTGGTAACACCTGTATTTTCTGTAAATAAATGATGATAATCTGGTACAAAACGATCCAACCACATCCCTTGAACTCACCGTGGATAGATAATCAGCTGTTGAACAGAAGTGATACTGTTATTGCACTAAGACTTCGTTCCGGACACATCCCGTGTAATAAGTTCTTATTCCTAATGGCAAAATCAACATCGACTAATTGTGATTTTTGTATTAACTCCGTGGATGATGTCTATCATATATTAACCGACTGTGTCCGCAACGAGGAATTTAGAAATAGCTTAGATTGTAGGATTAGAGAAATAGGTTACTGTAATAGTGTTCTAGCTGTGCCACTGTCTGATGCAGCTAGAGTACTTTACAAATTAGCTATGCTAAGGTTTTGATAAGTAGAATTTAGTATGATTCTGTTAACCCAACCAGGGCGGCATAATCGCATGTGCGACAAAGCCCTTTCATTTTGAATAAAAAAAAAAAAAAAAACAGGCAAAATATGGACTATATATACATTATACCATCAACTTTAACAACTGGTAACACCTGTATTTTCTGTAAATAAATGATTCTTATTCTAACATAACACATGACACATGTCGATAAGATCACGGGATAAAATTAATATTATAATGATTTTCCTAAGACATTTTCAACCTAGGGGCCCCAAAGCTACCCCGACCAAGGTGGACAGGGCTGGATAGCAAAATGCTACAGTCCTCGTGCATTTTTGGGGCGCGCTCTTATCATGGTATCTATCCCACCAGTAGGAAAAAAAAAGAAAAGAGATGCTAAAAAATTTCAAGCTCGCTTCCATCGCATCTGCATCATAGTTTGTGTCGAGATTTATTTAGTATCCCGCCTCGGAGAGGTTAGATTTGTTTAGAACATTTTGAAATAGGAGTTTCTTTGTATACTTATGCAGAAAAGCTGAATAAATAAGAGAAACTATGAGTGTCACCCTCTCTGGCAGGGCCACCAACAGGGATTTTAATTTTGATAACACAAAAATTTAGTCGTTAATTTGTCCAAATTTGTCACCAAATATCAGAATTTGTCGTTCACTGGTTCAAAAGTTATAAGGGTTTATAGGTGGCCCTGCTGGAGAGAGTCTCCCCAGCAGAGCCAAATTTATATCTCAAAAACTAGGGCACCTAGCGAAGATCTGTTTTCTCCTATATTTAGTCGCCAATTTGTCCAAATTTGTCACCAAATATCAGAATTTGTCGTTTACTGGTTCAAAAGATATAAGGGTTTATAGGTGGCCCTGCTGGAGAGAGTCTCCCCAGCAGGGCCAAATTTATATCTCAAAAACTAGGGCACCTAGGGAAGATGTGCTTTCTCCCATATTTTGTCGCCAATTTGTCACCAAGTTACAGATTTTTTCGGTGTGTAATTAAAAAGATATTAAAGAATTAAGTTTCCCCATACAGTGGTACAAGCAAATACAAAATACTTTATGTAGTTTCTAGACAGTATCTATGACGTCTTATGGAGGAATGTTTGTTTCGAATTAAATAAATATAAACTTCTATAATTTCAACCCACCAAAGGAAAGCTGTATTCATTATATATAGGTACCTATAAACAAATCTACAATAAATATATGTAGGTAATTATTTATCTAAATATATGTAGGTAATGTGTGCACTTACCACCACACACAAGTCGGTGGCAGATAGATCGCTGCGCTCCGTTTCAATTACGGTAAGTAAGAAAGAGATAGACTATGCGCCTTTCGTACAGACAGACGAGCTACTTAGAACGCTGGCCTGCTCGTGTGCCACAGCGTTCGCGCGGAATGAATCTGTCATTCTGTACTATTAAATAAGGGTTTATATCGTCTGTGGCAATTTCAGTCTATATTGTTTACTACCCTAACCCCATTTGCATATTATGTATTATTAACATTATTATATTTTTATACTAGTTGCGCCCCGCGGTTTCACCCGCGTAAGTCTCGATCCCGTGGGAATATAGGGATAAAAAGTATCCTATGTGTTAATCCAAGTTATAAACTATCTATTTGCCAAATTTCATCCAAATCCATTTAGCCGTTTTTGCGTGATTGAGTAACAAACATCCAAACACACGAAACACACAAACACACAAACTTTCACATTTATAATATTAGTAGGATAGGCTGTTCAGGGGTATTACCAGTGCCTTTATTTACACCGCGCGCTCATCGCTAGCGGAAAAAACCAAAACTAGCCGCCATTTTCCATAAATATTTATTATCGTTTTCGTTGTGTGGTTAATTAATAACAAAATTACAAAATTTAAAGTATTGTCACCAACCGATATAGAAGTTTTTAAAAGAAACTCGGGATAGTCAGTACCTAGCAACAAAGGTCAGTTAAACTTTATAAATCTATCATCTCTACAGTTACGTTATTGTAGCATAAGTTCTTACAAGAAGTCTGTATTTTTCCTCGCAAGTGTGTTGAAAAACGTCGTATGAAACGCGTGTGCATTGATTATTACACTCTCGGCTACCTTATCGCGCTCGCCTGTGGCTCGCGGGAATAATACCGTCTCGACTGTAATATCCAATAGAGCACACTCGTATCACAATGTACTATTGAATATGGGGGTCTCTTTTGGGGAGCAAGCAGAAACAAATACAGAAATTATCAACACATAATAGATTATAGATTATAGGAAAACCTATAAGAAGTCTACGGTGCTAAAATAACATGGAAAATCTCTCAATATTATGCGTACAAACATAAATTTGCAGTTAAATGTATGTTGTAATTTGCAGGTAAACATGTTTTTCAATTAAAATGTTAAGTTTGGTCGATGGTATGGAACCCTTCATGTAGGTACTCGTACCTACAAGTTCGTCTTGTACTTGGCCAGTTTTTTTCTAATTGGGGTGTATCAGGCAGGGTGTGCATTATTCGAGTTACATGTTGTATATGCCTCGTGAGGATATAATATGCTCGAATGAGCCTGAACAGGCAGTAGGACGAACCATTTAGTAGGTAGGTATCACAGATATAGATAGACCTAGATAATGCAAGAGCAACTACTTCGCGCATAGATCACTAATAAAAAACTAGATACACAATTCCATGCAAAAGTTCTCTAAATACAATAATCAATCACTTGAGGTGATTGATTATTGTATTTAGAGAACTTTATACATACATAACTTTATATATACATATATAAACAACACACGTCAAACGAACTTTTTGGAAAACATTTTTATAAAATAAAATTTGATTACAATTGACGATAATATGATTTCAATGTTTAAGTACCTACCTATTTTAAAAATTTAACTAAGGGTACGTTTTTTTTTATTATTCTAACGTAAATTAGAGCTTAACATTGTAAACTGGTAAAGCAGTTGCATGCGACTGTACATCTTGACACCAAATAGACCAAGAGCAAGGTTTAATGTTTTCAAAGAAGTTTATGCCACTCTAATCTAGTAATTCAAAACATAAAAACATGTATTTACTTGAGAATTTATCTCTCTCGGACATTTCTAAGGACTTTAGACCGATAAAACTAGAAGTATATTATACATATTAATATAAATATATTTTCTTGGCACAATTTTTCGTGAATTCTTCGATCTAGCTCTTGGACTATACCTTAGTAATTGAACTCATTATATCTCCTAAATTAAGACTCGACAAAATCTGTAACTTGGTGACAAATTTGGACAAATTGGCGACAAAATATGGGAGAAAGCACATCTTCCCTAGGTGCCCTAGTTTTTGAGATATAAATTTGGCCCTGCTGGGGAGACTCTCTCCAGCAGGGCCACCTATAAACCCTTATATCTTTTGAACCAGTAAACGACAAATTCTGATATTTGGTGACAAATTTGGACAAATTGGCGACTAAATATAGGAGAAAACAGATCTTCGCTAGGTGCCCTAGTTTTTGAGATATAAATTTGGCTCTGCTGGGGAGACTCTCTCCAGCAGGGCCACCTATAAACCCTTATATCTTTTGAACCAGTGAACGACAAATTCTGATATTTGGTGACAAATTTGGACAAATTAACGACTAAATTTTTGTGTTATCAAAATTAAAATCCCTGTTGGTGGCCCTGCCAGAGAGGGTGACACTCATAGTTTCTCTTATTTATTCAGCTTTTCTGCATAAGTATACAAAGAAACTCCTATTTCAAAATGTTCTAAACAAATCTAACCTCTCCGAGGCGGGATACTAAATAAATCTTCGAGCTCGCGTCCCTCGTTCTTGCTTATGTTATGTTGTTCATATAATAAATACACTGAATATTACTCGGGATAGTATGAGGCAGCGACAGGTTGCAAGGGATACGTTGTTAAAATGTGACGAACGCAAGGCATTCAGTTATAATCTTTAGAAGAAACTTGCCCTTAAGTCACCAGCAGAGCTGTTGACAACCATTCGATTCGATTGTTAGGTTCGTTTAGGGGAAACGCTACAAAATGCAATACTATAGACGTAGATATACTTTTAGTCATTAATTCCGCTTAACCATTCCTAATAAGTCATAAAATACGCTGTAAGAAATCGACACGTAATTTACCTCTCAACCAGGCATCCTCAAGATGATGATTGACTTGTCGCGAGCGCGAACATGACGTGTTACACACCGAGCGCCGGACGCCGAGGTACTAAATATATATACGTCTATTGTATTTTATAATGGATTTCCGCAAAGTCACGCCTGAATCAATAAGCTACAAAGTGGTAAATTTTGTCGTTTAAAAAGTAACCGCCTGGCCACGGGACAGGCGGCGCGAACTGCGGCGCGAATTGCGGTGCGGCAAGCGGGGCGGCAAAACAAGCGGCGCAGAATGCAAGCCACGGGGACAGAGTTTAGATATACCGATTCCGATGATTTAGATATATGAATTCCCGTATTTATATAGACCGAGAGCAAAATGTTTTTATCTAAGTTATCTCGGTATTGCTTGGAGAGTAGGTAGTCGTTTTTCGGTTCAAGACGTAGGTAATATTTGGAAGAGATTGTGAAGTTCATTATTTTAATAAAAATCGGGGTATAGACGGAGAACTTCACAAGAAGAACTTGTTGGGTTTCTATCAGGGACTTAAAACGTTATAAAATAAAGTTAAAATACCGTTACGATTCGTTCCAGTAGCGATAATTTCTACTGTTCCACTCGGATCGTAACTAAATTAATAGTTGATGTCGTTCCGATAGATTTTCGTAATATTGCCAAGAAATTAGTTCGTGAATGGTTACTGGAACTATACATAACGTATTACGTAACGTTATCATACCTCATACCCCTATTTTGAGTAAAGTTTCAAGTCCCTGGCTTCTACACTATCCGTGGGCGTGGCATGCACTAGGGTTGCCAACCATACTGTTAAAAACAGTATTATACTTTACTAGCTGCGCCCCGCGGTTTCACCCGCGTAAGTCTCGATCCCGTGGGAATATCGGAATAAAAAGTATCCTATGTGTTAATCCAGGTTATAAACTATCTGTTTGCCAAATTTCATCCAAATCCATTCAGCCGTTTTTGCGTGATTGAGTAACAAACATCCAAACACACAAACACACAAATACACAAACACACAAACTTTCACATTTATAATATTAGTAGGATTTCAACTTAAAGCTCGTGGCTACGTAATAACAGCCGCACGGGTCGATGCAGCAGGTTAAGCTACGCTTGCCGGGGTTTTACGTGGATGGGTGACCATCTTTACATACCGAGACTCCTCCGTGCCTCAGAAAGCACGTTAAGCCGTTGGTCCCGGCTGTCATTTGTGGATCTTTGACAGTCGTTACGGGTAGTCAGAAGCCCGAAAGTCTGACAACCAGTCTTACCAAGGGATATCGTATTACCCAGTTACTGGGTTGTGGAGGTCAGATAGGCAGTCGCTCCATGTAAAATACTGGTATTCAGCTGCATCCGGTTAGACTGGAAGCCGACCCCAACATAGTTGGGAAAAAGGCGAGGCAGATGAAGACTTTATTTCAACTTAAAATACTTTTTACTGTTCAATAAAAATAAAGTATCCAAAAATACTTTTTTCGCGTGTATCCAGAGCCATAAATGAAACCTGTTTAAAAAAATAAATGCGAGCGGTGGATTTCAGAAGGACTGTCAAATGACAAATTGCCGTCAAGTTTTTTTTTTTTTTAACTCTTTATTTATTTTTAGGGACTTTTATACAGATGTACATGCCAGTCCCATCGGACCTTATTATGGAAAACGTAACAAAACAAACTTAATTAAATTATAAGCAGCTCCGGAGCTAGGTGTTGAGCCGTCAAGTTCCGTCGGCAGACTGTCAGACTGACGGTGACGTCTACCGACTCGAATACGCGCGGATAACTTAACCTTTTTTCGGGCCTTTGCTTTCGTTTTGTTAGTTTCCAAGTTTTCCAACTCAAACTATTACTTATCATAATTGTGATTACTTTGTTGTTTAATGAAAACGATTCACATTCACATTCATCTTCTCTTACAAAAACGTCTAGAAAGTCAAATTGTCTAAAGTTCGTTTTTTAATCCCGTAGACTAATTTAACAGGTTCAAATGTCAAACTCCAAATTGAAAAAACAAACAACAATAATTTGAAATGTCAAAATAGTCTACGAGATTAAAAAAACGAATATAAAAGGTGAAACAAAAATATACTTAAACAAAATGGCGGGACGAGAGAATTAGCGCTACTACTATTTACATGGAAGTGTGATGAGGCTTACAAGGCCTCATGATGATAAATTAATAACATGTGCGAGGGGAACCAAAAAATAATGTACCTGTTTAAAACATTCAAAAAATGTAATAAGTACTTTTGATTTTTTCAAAATACTGTTTATTTTCCGTCTCTTTCGTACTTTATTTCTTGTACAAAAAGTTGGCAGCCCTACATGCACCGTACTAATTCGCATTTGTTTTTGCCGCCTGTGCGACCCGCTCGGCAAATTCGCCGATCGCCCCGCTTGCCGCCGCTGCGCGTGGCATGCTTAGTACATTTCTATACATTTGTTTTTGCCGCAAAACGCACCGCAATTCGCGCCGCGCGAAAATTCGCTGCAGCGAATGTCCCGTGGCCAGGCCGTAAGTGGTAAATAAATTGTTATTATTGGATATTTCGTAACATAACTTATGTGCTATCATAAAATACACATTGAGTGATTAATTAAAAAGGAAACCTGTAGTACTTACATAATTTATAAAATAGAATAATATGTTTTTCTGATTTCGAATAAATATCGAGGGAGTCCTCTCAATGCAAATCACAAATCGGAAGTGGGGATCAATTAGTTCAACCGGGCTTCAGACTGGCTAAAGTAGACTCATCGTTCATGGGGTACTGTTTAAAATGTTACAATAAAATACCTCCCCACATACTCCAACTGAATGAAACAAAATTTAAATCTTGTATAAAACGCACACTATGCCGCCAAGCATACTCGTATTATAAATTAGGAGATTACATTACGGATATAAATGCTTGGCTCAGCGCTGGTCCAGCTCCACAGGGCGCATAAACTAATTGATTAGCATTCGAAATAATTGTTGGAGCTGCTGAAGATTGTAAAAACTATATTTACATTGTATAAATTCAATCTCCTAGAATTGTATAACTGCATAGCACATGTGTGTGAGCACTATGTACTTACCTAAGTACTTTAAAGCTACCATTTACTAGGTACGTCTTTCATTGACTTGAATGTGCCCTGGCGACTGAGAGTATGTCATGCTCACTTTAATGTCTCGCTGGTGGTGGCGTGTGTGTTGGATCATTAGGTTCCCTTCAAAATGGTTGAGCTGAATTGTGCTGATCCATGCGTCATGTTCGTGAACGGGCGCCATCAGTAGGGACTGGTCATCTCTTAGCTGCCACGGCTTATTTTAATTTTTGAATTGTTTGGTTTCTTTTTTATCTTTTTATGGACGGACATTGTTCTCACATGTATAATTTCAACATAAATGATGTAACCAATATACTGTAATAATATTCTGATTCAAAAGAGTGTCCGTGGAGTTTCTTGCCCGTTCTTCTCCATAGGAACCTACGCTTTGGAATGGGCCACTAACTTCATCTTTCTGACTGACCGACCCCTTGACAATTCAAAAGTGCCTGTAATTGGTTTATTTGAAATAAATGCTTTGAGTTTGAGTTTGAGTTTGGAAGTCGGAATATTTTGATCGGTTCAAAGTTGATAGAAAAACGTATATACATAATACTGATTACACTCTGGACACTTCCCGCGGTCTCATTAGTGCTAACATCGATGTTGCTCAAAAATTTGCAACTTTCTTTACCAATATTCCAATTAAAACTACGGAAACTTTAAATTCCTTGCCCTCAGTTGCTATTGATTTATTAAGAGCAAGTGTTTCAGCCTGTCCTGTGGAGTTTCAATTTAAATATATAAACCCTGTGGTCGTTGTAAAAGCTTTTAAGCAACTCAAGATCAAAATTACCGAAGATCTGTGGGGCATGTCTACTAAAGTTTGTCAATCCATTATTGAGACAATTGCACCCTACTTAGCTTTAATATTTAATTTGTGTGTAGATCAAGGGGTATTCCCAGATTTAATGAAGTACAGTAAAGTTATTCCACTTTTCAAATCCGGGGACAGCAAAGACACTAATAATTATAGATCCGTATCAGTTTTGCCGGTTTTCAGCAAGGTGTTTGAAAAAGTAATGTTAAATCAAATGCTCAATCATTTTAATAGTAATAACATCCTACACGATCAACAGTATGGTTTCACCAAAGGACGTTGCACAACCGACGCCGGTGTCACCTTATTAAAACACATCTTTAAGGCATGGGAAGAGGCACAAGATGCAATAGGTATCTTTTGCGACCTATCTAAGGCTTTTGATTGCGTGAATCACGAAACGCTGCTCTTGAAACTTGAGCATTACGGACTGGGTAAACTTGCGCTTAGGTTAGTAAAATCATATTTGAATGACAGACTGCAGCAAGTTCAAATAAACGGTGTGAATTCATTGGGTTTAAAAGTCAGAATTGGTGTACCACAGGGCTCGATATTGGGTCCATTCCTCTTTTTAGTATATATAAATGATTTACCTCATCTACTAAAAAACCGACCACAAATGGTGTTATTTGCTGATAACACATCACTGATTTTTAAAGTAAATAGACATGCACAGGAGCTTGACGACGTAAATAACGCTATGTTAAAGGTCCATAATTGGTTTACTATTAATAATTTGGTATTAAATGAGAAGAAAACGAAATACATAAGATTCACTTTACCGAATGTTAGAAGTAGTGAATGTCACATTGTACTGAATAGGGAGATACTAGAATTCGTCGACAATAATGTTTTCCTGGGGATCACGCTTGATTCAAAACTACAGTGGGGTCCTCACTTAACATCACTTGCAGGGCGACTAAGTTCAGCCGCTTACGCTGTTTGGAAAATCCGCCAACTAACAGACGTGGATACCGCAAGACTGGTATATTTTAGTTACTTTCATAGCATCATGTCTTACGGTATTTTGCTGTGGGGACGGGCTGCAGATATTGATTCTATCTTTATACTGCAAAAGAGGGCTGTCCAAGCCATCTACAACCTCCACAGACGCGAATCTCTAAGGGAACTGTTTAAAAAAATTTACATTATGACGTTTCCTTGTCAGTATATACATATATGAAAACATTATGTATTTTCGGAAAAATCTACATCTTTTTAGTAAGATAAGTGACAGACATAACTTTAACACTAGAAATAGGAACAAATTAGATCAACCACGTTTCAGATTGTCTAAAGTACATACTTCTTTTATGGGGTACTGTGTAAAATGTTATAATAAAATACCACCCGATATTCTTCAACTAAATGAGAAGAAATTTAAAACATGCATTAAACGCACACTATGTAGACAAGCATATTATAAGTTGGATGATTATATCGTAGATAAAAATGCTTGGCTTAATGCTGGTCCTGCTCCACAGGCACTTGGGCTCAATAGTTATTTTTTTTATATTTGGAAGAGCGGCTTCCCCTTTTTTTTTTTCTCTCTCACTTCAGGAACTTAATGTTAATTTTTTATATAAATTCTATTATATTAATCTCTCAAGTACATTGCGAACTATAGTTTTGTATAATTTAGAAGCACTTTTTCAATTTTGTAAATGTGAGTACCATGGGGCCGTTTCATATGGTATCATGTTGTATGTTGACTTGAAAGAGCCTGGCAGATGAGAGTATGTCATACTCACTTAAATGTCTCGCTGATGGTGGCGCGTGTGTTGGATCATTCGGTTCCCTACAAAATGGTTGAGCTGGATGGTGCTGATCCACGTGTCATGTTCGTGAACGGGCGCCGTCAGTTGAGACTGGTCATCTCTTATCTGCCAGGGCTTATTTTTAATCTTATATTTTGAATTATTTTTGATTATTTTTCGTTTGACATTGTTCTCACATATAGAAGCACCAAAAATACTGTACCCAGGATTTTGTAATATCTATATACATTTTTAAAAGAGTGTCCTTGGAGTTTTTTGCCCGTTCTTCTCCATAGAGATCTACGAATTTGAATGGGCAACTAGCTTCAACTTTTTGACTAACTGACCGACTCTTTGACAATTCAAAAGTGCCTGTAAATGGTTTAATTGAAATAAATGCTTTGAGTTTGAGTTTCAGTTTGAGTATATTGATCTGTTTAACCCACAAAGGAGCAAATAGCTATAACGTCAACTGATTGGTGTCTGCTCTGGTTAGCTCAAGTTTTAGCTTTGAGGCCGAGTTCTTCTGCCTGCTGGAAGGTGTCCGGCAGCACGGTGCCCAGCGTCTCCGGCGTGAGGAAGATCAGCGACCCTGACAGCAGCGCCATGGCGCCAAACAGCACGAACGGCAGATCTGCAAACCATTGCGCAGCCTGCAACCGTGGAATGTGAATATTGTTATGTTGGGAGACATGCGTTTAATTCAAATCATATGTTAAGCTGCAAAAATTAAATAACACACACACATACATGCACACATATTACATGGTCATTATATCCTATGCTATAAATGAGCAATAAGTATTTGTATGTATATTGTATTTGTAATCACGTTCCTCGAAAACGGCTCTAACAGAGCCGTTTTCGAGAAGTTTCGATGAAAGTTGGGCAATATAGGGGTTTACGGGGGCGAGAAAAATCGATCTAGCTAGGTCTAATTTCTGGGAAATTTCGTTTTCTCTATTTTCACCTTAGCACAGCTCGGTCGACCAAGGGGCCAAGTCTACTAATTTACAAACGTATCAATGGTCTCACAATGATGAGTTTTTGATAGATTTGCCATACAAAATCTGTCAAAAACTCATCATTGTGAGACCATTGACACGTTTGTAAATTAGTAAACTTGGCCCCCTGGTACATTGTATTAATACTAAGACACTGAACCAAGACGCAAGCCCTGCTGCCTTCAAACCGTATCTTGGAATAATGTTATTTTATTCTATTAATGTTTTGTTTTATTTTGACATTCTCATCAATTAATACCACCAAGATCTGCCTAAGCTGGGTATTACACTATAACATGTCTAGGATCACAAATTTATGAGTTCTCCTATTAAACGGAATCTTCATAATTTCCCGATACTAAATCCGTCCATAAAATTATGTGATTCTACCTTTTCAGTTTTGCTACCGCCATATTCTAAATATGACAGTAGCAAAACGCAAAACGCAATAAAACCAATTTCTGATATTGCTACAAATATCTTCTTTTTTATAATAGGATCAAAACTGTTTTATTGCCTTATAATAGTCATGTTATTTAGGTTTATAAAGATGTATATGACGGAGTTAGAAGAATAGAAGCAGTATTTGCTAATCCTGCTTATAAAATGCTTTTACATAGCAAAAAGGAAGAATCGTGGCTACTATACAGCGATCACAAGAGTTCTGGTGATATAACCCCGGTGTTATAAGGATATTTTGCTACTTAGATATGATCATAGATAATTATGATAGGCGCGGGACATGCAACCGCGCTCCTCGCCTCTAGTGTATGTCCCGCGCCTTATGTATAGTATAGGTACTAACGTTAGTTGTACGGGCTGTCGTGAAGGTTTGTAAGTTGAGTTAGTATAGAGAAACACGTCCCACTAAGATACACTAAGTAGTTAAGTTTATTTAAGTTAAGAGTAAGTAACAGTATTAGAGTGGAAGGCGATTATTTCTCTCAGTTGTTGACAGCTACACAGTTAAAGTTCACTATATTTAAATACATTAGTCATGTTAATTTATTACGCTAAATTATGACGCACATCCTTGGTCTAAAGTAGGTTACAGAGTAAGCAAAAAAATGTACGGCGATGACAATGTAATTTCTAATAAACTGTTGTATGATCTGGTGAATAAATAATTATTACTTACTAGTAAGTATCATATTCCTCACTAATATTTTAATCCGAAAGTGAGTTAGTAGTTTGTAACGCTTTCACGATAAAACGGCTGAGCCGATTTGGATGAAATTTGGCACATGAGTAGACCATGATCTGGATTGGGCCATAGGATACTTTTATCTCGATATTCCCACGGAATCAAGACATATGCGGGTGAAACCGCGAGGCGTAGCTAGTTTCTATACTATGGTCATTTAAAATATGGCTTTATGCAATGCTAAAAGCAGAAGACCAAACTCTGAACCCTGCGGTAACTCGGCCAGGGGTTAACCACTAAGTACGCTATTTACCTAGTTGTTCAACAGAAGTGCTTGAGATGCCTTTAGAGCTTTATTTACATGATAGATAATGTCTACGAAATAGTACTTCATATGTTACACACTACATTGGTTGAGACTTACGAACGCAGGAGTGAGGGGAGCAGTTATGGCGCCGAGCCTGCCGAACATGGAGGAGATCGCCAGCAACTTGTGTCGGTTGTTGGTGGGGTACAGCTCCGCCGTGTACACGTACACTGACGTCATCACCATCGATATCGCGCTCTTTGCCACCAGGTACATCACCAGCGCCACCGCGAACAAGCCTGCGCAAATAAAGTCGATATGACAAATACTCGACAAAGTGCAAGTCATGACTACTACCGCTTAAATACTTAATCGTACGAAACATAATATATTACAAAATTGGCAATACTAACCCTGCGGCATGAATATGTATGCTATCTGGCAGAAGCCGCATACCCAAAAACCTGCCGTGAGTACTCGCTTTCGGCCAATCCTGTCCAACAGTACATATGCGCACCAAAAGCCGGGGATTTCAACAACCGCACAAGCCATGAAGTTAAAGTATTTATTGCCAGACATGTTGACAGCGTTGATAGCTAGTCCGTAGTAGATGAAGGTGGTAGTCATCCACCAGACTGGCGAGACGATCACGCGGAGCAGCACCCGCTTGTGGCGCCACACCTGCACGAACAGGTTAGGCTCGTCACCGGGCCGCGTCGAGTCCTGCGTGTCCCGCGCGTCCCGCGCCATCCGCTCCTGCGCGGTGCGACGTAGGCCTGCCAGGGATGAGTCTGCTACCGTCCGCCCGTTCACTTTAGCCATCTTTTTAAGCAGAGCTTCGGATTCGTCGAAGCGTCCCTTGCTCATTAGCCACCGCACAGACTCGCTGATGAGCCAAAAGCCGAGGATTGCAGAAAGCTGCGGAATGTAAAGCGCGAGCGACAGATTCCTCCAATGTGGCACCAACCACGCCATCATCCCCAATCCCATCTGCCCTATGGCAAAGGCAGTGTTTATAGTTGCTCCAGCGGCTACGCGGTACTTAGGGCCAAGCATCTCCACCACTGTACCAATATAAACAATGGATTAGAAGCAGCTCATTAATCCAAATACATTAGCTTGTAATAACACGAATCAAAGAGGTACAGATTGAACGGGGTATTAAACTCTGTCCACTTTTTGACAGCTGCCTTAGACCGTAACTGTTCCAGATTACGTAAAATCTCTTAAGGGGGGTCATATTGTACTCATACCAACCCCAAACATTTTGACGAGTTATGCGAACATAAATGTAGGGAACAGCAGGTTTTTTTCCCAAGTAGCACAGATAGCTGTATAACTACTCACTTTTAGACCTATTTGAAACTCTATGCGTATTAAGACTCTTTTAAGAGTACACTGGTGATCCTACAGCTGCATAATAGCTGTCAGTGATATTTAAACAGCTTAGGCTGATTAAGAGCTGCATTAAGGCTGATTAAGATCGACAAAACTACCATTAATACGCTAAGAGTTCTATAAAGGTACCTATATTTTCAAAGACTGTATACAGCTTTAAACCTTTTCTAGTGCCTTAACCGTAGTAAGGGCTGTTTATTGGATGAAATTACGCCATATGCTGTATAAGAAGGTATTTGTGAACTCCTATTACACTGACTTATTAAAGGGCCACGTGTGAACTATTATGACGTTAATAGCTGTATAATGGATGATTTGTGGCCCACATTACAGCTTATTGCTGAATATGTCTACCGCTAAACAGCCTTTATACTGCCATTGATAGTGTCTGCATAGCGGCTGTTTAAACATTCACTAGCCTCGCAGCTGCTTAGAGATTCGCTAGTGTATCGAATTAACAGCTTCAATTTTATAGTGGTTCGCTAAGTACCTTTAATCAAACTTTACCGGAATAAAATTACACATGTGAACTGTATGCAGCTATTGCTGATTGACAGTACGCTAGTGAACTATTAGACAGCCTTTTGCAGCATATAAGATTTTTAATTATTCACGTCGCTGTTTAACATTGTATTGTATAACCTATAAATATACTGATTCATTTTTCAACTTTTATGATGTTTTGTGTATGAATTAGGAATGTATTACATTAGTTTTTACTTCCTGATAATATACTAATAACTTCTTGCCTTATAATTCTTTTCAAAGAACTAAAAATTGTTAATTCAAGTTTTCATCACGGCTTATTTATATCACAAAACTAATTAAAAACGGAATATTTTCGTGGCGCGCAAAATTTTTCTTAGAATATATATATGTATAATGTCAGTGAAATTACATTCCCAATCATTTTTCTTTTATTAATATGTAAAACAACGTATAATTCACTCTACGAAAAAAGTGTTCAATTGGCAGCTAGGGTTATATTTCCTTTTATATGTATGTTTGCTACATCAAATATGTTCACTTTTACACTGGCCGCAAGCAGCCTTTCCCGGTTTAAAACATCTATTAAGAGCGTAGATGTGACATATTTACTGAACAAAGAGTAACTTGTGATCTCTTAGTCAGTCGATATTCAGCGCATAGTACTGTCGTTACGCTACATAACTGTTAAATTGCTGCTACATAGCTCCTAAGCAGCTACGTGAATTTAAGGCTCAATAATTTGTGCCCATTTAAGAGTTATAAGAGCTGTATAAGGCCCTATACAGCCCTTATGCGGCTTTTTTATTCAGCTTTAAGTATGATGGGAATCCGTTATTCGGCTGATAGGCAGCCTCACGGAATAGATAAATAAGGTTGGAATGGTAATGTGGGCGTGGCAAGCGCGCCACAATTATGATTCGATAATCATAACTCGACCGATTCATTAATTCACCGCGTTTCGTGCGCTTCGGACTACTGCGGAGAACAGAGCTCTGCTTTAAAATGCCGTGTTGTGCAATTATAACTTGTAAAACAAAAAGTCAGACCGCAAGTATAGAGCGAGGGGGTATATCTTTCCATCGGTAAGTCGAAAATAACATTTAATTATAATTTTATTAGTAAAAAACATAAAAATATTCTGATCACTATGAAATTCCAAACATTAACGACATTATTGCAACAAGTAAAAAAAAATATACATTGCACGATGTGTACTCGCGTAATCAACGCAATTACTAAGTCCGCTTACAATGTACTGCATGCGTCGCGTCCTCTTCACTTCAACCATTGACGTTTCGTCGTTTGCCCTGATTGGCCGTGATGCACGGTCGATAGTGAGGTGACCATGTGGTTAAATAAAATCATCGATAGAATTCTCAAATAATATAAATTTACGTTCGACAAAGATTCTTTTTGAATTATTTTATATTTAATTAATGATAGTATATTTTTAGTTAGATGTATAATGAGTCAATTAAATATTACAATAATTATTGAACGAATGATACAATATAGTAAATACTTGTAGATGACAGATTTACAGGGAGAAATTGAATTCATTGGCAACATTATACGAGATCATTGTACTCATCTACAAGTATTTACTATATTGTATTTAGTATTAAAATATAAGTAAAATCCAATTTTACTTACGCAATAAATTATAAATTTTAGGTTTCCTAAAGAACCTAACGCCAGGGAACAATGGATTGATGTGACAGGTAGAGGAAACTGGATGCCGACAAAGACGAGTACTATTTGCTCTATACATTTCAGTAAAGATGATTTTATCATTAAAAAATCAGGTTATTTGTAATTAATAAAAGTAAAATAAATATTTCTTAATATTTATTTCATGTTTAATTTTCCCCCATACATTCATCAGATAATTTATCGATAAAGAATATCGGCTTTATCAAGCACTAGCGTGTATGAAATTTTTTATAGCTTTTTTGCGTGTGTGTGTGTCTATGCCTACGAGGGCTTAGTACTAGTGTGCGAACGAATATCTGCCCTGAGATTTATGTGTGTCTGATTTGGTTGTGTGCGAAATATTTGTAAACATAGGAGTGCGTATGTGTAGAAATTAAAATAGTGGGAGACAAGCGGTGACACTGGTCCTGATACAAAATTGGAGCTAGGGCCTTTCCAACCTTATTTATCAATTCCGTGGGCAGCCTCGTGTGCTACTTGGGTTGTCTCTCTAAGTTCAAAGTGTATTGAAAGACTATTTCATGAAATCGTGACATTTGGGAGTTATTCTAATCTACGGAATTGCATTGCTGATTCTAATGATTATAATTCTGTAAAGCCATATTTGTTACGGTCGCGAATCATATTTTAATCAACATACAACCTGACATTGACCTGCAAATTGCAAAAAACGTAAGAAAATTTTAATTTCGCGGGCTACCTTAGCGCATCCCCCATAAAGTGGTTTATTTAAACTTTCATTCATTTTTCCCGTTAAAATTAGCAACTGTGATATGTTTTTTTCTTGTTTCTCACAAAAATCAGACTTATAATTGGGCGAACTCAGGCCACTTTACAGAAAAAAAATTGAGCTACATAGCTAATTGGGCTACTTGGGCCAAAAAATTTGGCAACTTGGGGCGCGCCACATCTTGCAACACTGAGTATAATTCTTTCACTCATTAATCGATTTGCCTCTAAATAAATTAAATTCGTGAGAAAAGACTCAAAAAAAAAACACTTTAAGAGTCAATTCGCCCGTTTCGGGCGAGTAAATTCGTGCGAATCATCGAGCTTGACAGTTTCTGTCTAATACTAGCTGAGCTATTAGTAAATATGCCTTCTTAACAACTTTATACTGTAGTGCCTGAAATATCCTTTTTCAGCGCAAAAGGCCAGCATGTGTGCGTACCTACCTAATTCATAATATTTCTACTTAGATATTTCAAACCATTTTACTCACTCAATATATAAACACAAGAAAACACGCCGGCCCCGAAAGTGGCCTCAAGAAACTCTAACATCGCGAAGCTGTTGTAACTGTTAATCCAGTATCGAGTGACGCCAATCCACGCCGTGTTGAACGCGTTGATTGTGACCGTTATTCGGCGCCCGAACCGGTCCGACATGTGGCTGGTGAGCGGCAACGCCGTCAGCGTGCCGATCTTGCGCATCATGCCTAGCATTGTCCGCCGCCATTCCTGACATTCCAGCTTGAACTTACATGCAGACAAAAGATTGCGCATAATTAATGATGTCCCCCAACAAAACATCCCCGAATATCTAAAACGAACGGAGCGTTTCGTGGACTCACATCGTAGACAACGGTTAGTTTGTTCTCGTGCACGTAAGTGTCACAGGGCAGGCGCAGGCTGCGATTGAAGAGTGATGGCGGGCAGACCCCGGGCGGGCGCGTTGCCGGAGCCGCGCGCCCATAGCGGTTGCAGTAGTCTAACGCGCCCTTGCGGCCCGGCGGGATCGCGTTCTTCACCCAAGGTGGAGAGAACACCGCCGGTGGAGTCTCACATTCCGAGATCAGACATCTGGAAAGAACAATCCAATTTCTGTGGAGATGTGGCCTACGAGGATATTTAAATATTCAATATCAATGACGTCGGTATTTCGGTTTACCTGGTAGGTATAAGCGCTGTGGTGAATACGTAATTGTTGCCTGCTATGGCAATGAAGGCGATTAATATGGTGCACATTGCTAAAGATTGCAACTGGTACTTCCCGAAGTCGCCAATTTCGTTAACGAGAATAGTATCTAGTTCTACTTTGGGCAATGTTTCAGGCACTTTGGGTTGGCCCGTTTCTGCTTCGGTTGACTTAGAGCCATCTTGTTCACGTACGGAGTTCCCCTTTGGCGGTGACATGCTGCTCCCCGAACCAAAGCGCGCCAATCACTTCCGTGTGCACCTCAAACAATCGTAGCATCATTATGATTTGTTTTATAAACCGTTTCGTATGGTCTTATGTCGGCGAACTGGCACATATTACCTGTGTTTTTACATGCCATCCCGGTTATATAAGATCATTAAAAAAGCACCGCTCTCACCACAGCAAATAACTTGTCATTCATGTTAAGATTGAACCCCTGGCCGCCCGCGCGTGGTGCTTTGTCTTAAACCCCCAGTACATGTTGGGCGAGCCGGGCAAATACACGCAAATCAAACGGCAAATACACGCAAAAAGGCCAGTATAAGTTGGCCGAGAGACGGTCTCGCCCAACGTGTACTGGGGCCAAAGTGTTCGCAAACCGGTCTGTAACCTGAAAACTCTAGCCGTTGGCACATGAACGGTGAGCTACCAACTAGCAAGCAGCGCGTGAACAACAACCTGTCATCTCACCGGTGGCGTGCCAGCAACGAGCAGTCTTCTTGCTGACGGCGCGTGAGCGACAAGTAGGTGGATTTTTTTGAGGCGGGGCCGTTCGCTGGAGCTGTGCGGTTATAATGTAAGTGATGACCTTTATTAGTGTACAATCTATGATTACCGTTACATATACGACCGCGGACGGGCCGCGCGCGGACCAAAGACTATTGTAGTTTAATTAGAAAGTCCTTGAAGAATTAAGTAAGGCATTAACAGGGTACAGACACAAAACAAGAGAGGACAGTGAGCGTCGTGCGGATAACTTATAAAAATATCGGTGCTGTTTGCGTATTAGTCTTAACTTTTTATTACTTATTACTTACTACTTACTACTTTTATCACAACCTTAATAATTAACTCCAGTCTATTTTCAATATAAATGTTATTCCGTCTGCATGTTTGTGACATATGCCGTCAAAAGAGAATGACCATACGCCGTATGCTATTTGTTCGGCTGTGACTTAGGTTTCTAATGTTGATAATTCATGTTTTAAAATATAATGATTTTATCTAGTAATGCGATCTTTAAACTCTCCGCATAAAAACATCATAAAAGTATTAGTTTTTATTTCGATTTCCCATTTTATCCGTATATAGTTTTTTTTTCACGCAAGTAATGTGTTATGTCATTGGCATTCAAAGAGTATATAAGCAAACTAACCTTCTTGATTTACGCAAAACAATAAAAGTAAACATCCAATTATTGAAATAATAGTTGAATAATTAGTAACTAATTATGATTTAACGTGCTTTCCGAGGCACGGAGAGAAGGCTTTTTGTTTATTATTTTAATTTCTCTCTATAACTCAGCACATCACACAGCTACAATACCTTATCTCTGCGCACGTCAGCCCGTGAAGGACCTCCTTGCATTTATGCTCTCCTAGTATTTGGATCGATTTTACTCAACCAAAGTTGTGCAGTACGCTGTCTTACGAATAACTGTGTCGGCCAACAGGGCAACAAATACAACTGCTAACCAACTGAATTTATATCTATACTGTTTTATTATCTCCTGGTACTCGAAATGGAAGATACGAGTGGCAAATCCCTTTCTGAATCGAACATTTCCAAGCAACTTGAACAAAATACCCCTCCTAACTTCGTATCTCAACGTTACACGCGCACACAACGTTACGCCACGAGAGGATTACTATGACTACGACTCCGACTTCTCCACTTTCAAAGAGGAAGTCAAAACTCTCATATCATCTTTAATGTTACCACAACAAGAAGAGATTAAGAAGATATACCCGACTCTAATGGAAATCAAAACCACCAATGGCAACATAGAATCCTCCATGGCTTTTCTGGCAGCACAAAATGAAGATTTAAAGTCTAAAATCGAACATCTCGAAGCTCAATCTGCAAAGGATAGAAGTCACATCACAATATTAGAGGACAAAATAGAAGACCTACAAAGAGGTAGCCGAAAGGCGAATTTCGAGATCAAAAATGCACCAAAGTTAGCTAAGGAATCCAAAGAAGACCTAATAAAAATGACCATTTCCTTATCAAACGAAGTAGGCTGTAATATCACAAAACCGGACATAAGTGACATATTTCGAGTGAAGAGCAAACGAACTAACGCAAATAATAGCCCTATTGTGGTTGAGCTAAAGTCGACTATTCTTAAGTCTGACTTCTTGATGTCGACTAAAGTCTTTAATAGAAATCAAAATGGGAAACTATGTGCGAAGCATCTCGGACTTAAGACAGACGAGAATACACCAATATATGTCTCGGAGCAGTTAACTACAAAAGGAGCTCGACTACACTTTCTCGCGCGTGACTTGGCAAAATCGAAGGAATATAAGTACTGTTGGACAGCCTACGGGAAAGTACATATTAAGAAGGATGATGATTCTCCTACTATTGTTATAAATAGTGAGTCACAGGTACATAATCTTTTACAACTTACATGACTAGTTATCATCTTGCAAACGACCTATCGTTGCAATTTTATTTCCTTACCCTATTTCACCTATTTGTTACACTTTAATTGCTTTTTTAAACTATCAAAGTTATTTAGAATTAAGTTAAACTATAAGTTAAATAATAAGTTATATTTTGTTAACCAATCGCGCTCTAACGCTCTTTCTTCATCACTCAAACCTACATTCAATCCGGAAACCAAATTCACAAACTTTCAAACCACACATACCTCTACACACTTACAGATACATACATCCACTCACAGCCACACACGAAATAATAATACGAATATAGTTACGATATCCTGCACCTTTAAAACTCATAAATATGGATAATACTTTACTAACTCTGAATGACATAGACAACTCTGAAATAGCTCAAGTGTTTGATTGTCGCATTGACGACTTCGCTAAGCATATAGCGCCCAACTCTTCTGACTTTGCCATTGTTTCGCAGAATATCAGATCTATTTACTCTAACTTTGATGACCTTCAATTAAACTTAGCAATTCTTAAAACAGATATCGATTTGTTAATCCTAACCGAATGTAGGTTGAACTCAAATAAACCAATACCTCAAATAACTAACTATAACGCGTTCCATACTACAAATCATCTGAATAAGGCTGACGGAGTTGTCGCCTACATTAAAAACACACATAAAAATAAAACAAGAGAAGTAAAGTTAGCTCACGCGTCTTGCTTAGAGATCCATATTGTGCCTGACCTTATAGTTATTGCAATTTATAGATCCCCCTCAACTGCGAACGCAGACCAATTTATTCATTCATTAAACAATCACCTAGCTACCATCGCATCAATTAAAAACGTAATAATCACCGGAGATATAAACATTAATCTGTCATTCAATCAAAATGAGCAATCACACGAACGCACAAATAGACTTAGCTATCTTAATATGTTAGCCATGCATGGTCTGCTCCCTGGTCACTCTCTCCCCACGAGAGACAAAACCTGTCTTGATCATTTCATTTTAAAACTCAAACCTGGCACCCAAACTGCAACCATTGCATTTATTCACACAACTATTACTGACCACTTTATGACTTTCCTAAAAATCACAAACCATCCAAACTTAATAAGATGCTCAAAAACAAAAACAGTTTTTAATTTGGAGAAGGGGCTTGAGCTCCTCAAAGCTAGTAACCTGTCAGACCTATTAAAACTAGATAACCCTAATACGCTTACCAATAATCTAATTGAAATACTACAAAATTGTGTCACACTCAGTACAATAACTCTGAATATACCGTTGAAAAATAGAATCTTAAAACCATGGATGACTATTGGCTTATTGCGCTGTATTTTGAATAGAAATTGTATGCAAAAGAGACTGAGGCTTGACCCATTCAACGAAGTACTAAAGATCACATACAAAAGATATCGTAATTACTGCAATACCATTATCAGAAAACAAAAACGAAAACATGACAGAGTTCAACTTTCTAAAGCGCACAAAAATCCTAAAAAAACATGGGATATTATTAACAACATCACGCAACGCAAACCTAAAAAAACAAATAACTTGGATCTACTAGATCTATACACTTCCCCACAGAAATCTGTTGACAAGGTTAATGATTACTTCTCTAACATAGGTAAGCTTGTTGCAGATAATATCACAACTTCTCAGTCCTCAGCAGGGAATAATATCAATCCTGACTCATTCTCGACGAATAGTCCTTTGCCCTCATCTTTTGTTCTTCTCGACACAGACCCCGACGAAGTCCGAGCCACTCTAATGAGTTTGAAAGCGGATAGTGCTTCCGGCTGGGATAAAATACAAGTAAACTTTCTAAAAGCCGCACACGAACAAATTGTACCAATCATAACCCACTTAATTAATCTATGCTTCGTGCAGGGACTTTTCCCGGACGCTTTGAAAATGGCCCTAATAACGCCTGTGTACAAGTCTGGGGACAGAACTGACCCGTCGAACTATAGGCCGATTTCAGTCCTACCGTCCATTTCAAAAATCCTTGAGAGACTTATAAACTCGCGCCTAATTAAATTCCTCTCTAAATATAAAATACTGTCGCCTTCTCAGTTTGGGTTTAGACAAGGAAAGTCTACTGAGGATGCAGTTCTTTCGCTAACCTCTGCTCTGGTAGACGGTGTGGATGGTGGAAGCAAATGTCTAACTGTTTTCCTTGACCTCAAAAAGGCCTTCGACACAGTGTCTGTCCCCATACTCTTACATAGGCTAGAAAGCATCGGTTTGAGGGGATCCGCTCTTGATCTTTTTAAATCTTACCTGAGCAATCGCAAACAAACAGTTAAAATCGCGAATTACACTAGTTCCGAGTCAACCGTTACTTTCGGTGTCGGTCAGGGTAGTGTCCTCGGGCCGACCTTGTTCCTTATCTACATTAATAACCTTTGCAACATGAAGATTGACGGCGGGCTCATATTCTCATACGCCGACGATACTGCCATTGTCTTCACTGCTAAGACTTGGGCTAGTGTTAGAAGACTAGCTGAATGTGGCCTGTCAAAGATATCAGCTTGGCTAAATTATAGTCTCCTCACGCTAAATGCTTCTAAATCCAACTACATTTGCTTTACTAAGTATAAGCTCGCAACCGTCACATGAATTCCAAATAAAAATCCACAACTGTCCCGACCCCCCAACCCCCGACTGCTCATGTGTAAAAATTGACAGGTTACAGCATACTAAATATCTAGGGGTTATGATTGACCAACGCCTGTCCTGGCACATGCACACTGAACTTATAATGAAAAGGGTTAGGAAAATTATCTGGACTTTTAAAGCATTGCGACATGTGGCTTCAAAGCGGCTTCTGAAGCAAGTATACATATCACTGGCCCAATCGATCCTCACTTACTGTTTGCCTTGCTGGGGAGGGACAACAAAAATAAAAAATTTAGAACTGGAGAGGGCGCAGAGATCCTTGCTCAAGGTCATGTTCTTTAAACCCTATAGATTCCCTACCCAAAGCCTCTACCTATTGTCTGATCTTTTGTCTGTAAGGAAACTTTATCTGCTTCAACTCATACTAAAAAAGCACACATCCCTCCCATATGATCCCTCTAGGCCTAGAAAGAGAAGGAGCTACTTAGTCGCTCCAACTGTCAAGGTTAGATCTACTTTCGCTAAAAGACAATACTCAAGGCAATCGTCCTACCTATACAACTTGCTGAATAAAGAACTACGTATACACACTATGAAGCTCCGCGACTGTAAAAAAGCTGTAATCGAATGGCTTAAAACTAAAACCTACGACGATGTTGAGTCTTTTGTATCTACGCGTCAATGACCAAATTATTTGCTTGCGTTTTGTTGTGTATATGGTTAGTGGAAGAAGACTTATTATGCTTCTTCCGATCCCAAGACATTGTCGCAGGGCTAATCTACAATCTACAATCCACAACCTACCACCTAAACTCGAGCCTGCACTTACACCTAAACTTATATTGGCAGCGCCTTCCGGTCTCATCCGAGTGGATCCCGATCCCTTGGAGGCGTCGGGATGGTAGTCTTCTGTGTCCTAACCCAGTGAACCCAGATATGGTCCACCAAAGTGCCAAACCTCATCCGGATTTGTTCAGCCGTTTTGGCGTGAAGGCGTAATAGGCAAACACACACATACGAGTAAATACCTAATAAAAATAAACACACTTTCGTATTTATATTCATATGGGCTGGATATTAAAGGATACCACATATAACTAAATATGCGAATTATAACTCACACACTACACACACTCACTCTTTACACTCTCACTCATACTCACACATAATCACACGTATACGCGCGACTTGGCCCTTTTTATATGCATAAAGCTCACTCATTTGCAATCATTCATTTTTGTATCATTTTTGTATAATTTTAAGTTACCCAGTTATTAAATTTTTTCTGCATGTTTACATTGTCTACATTCAATCGCATAAGATAAGTATAAGTGGAAGCGCGGAGTCTCCTAACACAAGCAATTCCTTGCTTAAAAGGTGATCTCCAACATTAGTGTGTCTAAATGCCTTTTGTAATTGAAATAAACATTTTTATTTATTTTTTATTTTTATTTCGTTTGTTTATTTTCTTTCTTATCTATTTACATTTTAAAATATAAAAAAATAGAGGTCCGCCGGTGTCGGGAGCAGGGTCCAAGCTACTGGCTTATTATAATTATTACATTGTAATAATAATCTGTTAGGGTGTTTAATTAAGCAAAACTTTTGGTTATACGAAAGGCAGAATGTTTTCGAGACCTTTGCCTGTTCTAATCAACATTATAAACTCTAACAAACGCGCGCCATAGGATTCTATGCGCGCGCATCCCGAGCAGAATATGCGGACGACTCACAGTATTTTTATTGCCCCAAAAAAGTGACATCAGCTTTTTATTGAACATTTCTACTCAATAGTTCACTAAAAATGCACGAGTAGAACTCCCACGTGCCAATAGTGTATACTCTATTTTTTTTTATATCTTAAAGTTTTCGTTACTTTGAAGGTCAAAATACTGAAAATAATTCGTACAAAAAAAACTGTATATGATTGAGTTTTATTTGAATTACATATTTATGAAGCAAATCTAGGCGCATATTTTCCACTTTTTATTTAATCAGAAGTCATAATAGAACCCACAAAAAAAAATGTTTTACCGAAATCAGTTTTTATTTTGTATTTATTTTTCTATTTCGAAGTAGAACCTCTGTCTGATACAATTAGAATCCTTATACTAAGAGTTATCACCTACAAAAATATTACTTTCAACTTGGGCCTAGGTTTCGAGAAAATGATTTTCAAAAATATGTGTTAGGGTTGACACTATTTTGACCTTTTGATAAATATAGTTTTTGTACATATATCAGCAGCTTTTTATCTTATATACACGATAAAATAGTAACATTTAATTTTAAAACACTTTTTACGTGAAATTGCAAAAATAGGTGGTCTACTGTCGGATAAACCCGTGCCTGTAAAACAATGCCAAGTACATGCACATGCTATATTATTAACTAACATTTTACTATTTCCGATGAAGAGTTACGTGTGGCGCGGGAAGCGGTCCACTCCCGATAAGCTGTTGCTAAAACCCCGCGCTAATATACGATCTGGAGGGACGGGGGCGAGGCACCATGGAGCCGTTACAGACCCATGGCGCCACTTTGCCTCAGCAGGGGCTTACCCGACCTGCTGGGGGATGTCCATCCGGGCCCCGACCGGATTACTTTTTGCAAGGGGGCATGAGAGCGCCAACCCTCATGTTGGTAGGCGAGTGGCAAGCGAAGCTGTGGAATACGCGTCAGCCGGTACCTTACAACCTCCGGGGGTCCGCAAATAGGCAGGGAGGGCACAGTCGACTACATATATACATCACGATAACTAATTTTAGTTAATCATAAAACAGCCAATTGACCTTTTTGTGATAACCCTAAATTTGGAATTTTGACCTTCATCATCTGCCTAGCCTTTTCCCAACTATGTTGGGGTCAGCTTCCAGTCTAACCGGATGCAGCTGAATACCAGTATTTTACATGGAGCGACTGCCTATCTGACCTCCACAACCCAGTAACTGGGTAATACGATACCCCTTGGCAAGACTGGTTGTCAGACTTTCGGGCTTCTGACGACCCGTAACGACTGTCAAAGATCCACAAATGACAGCCGGGACCAACGGTTTAACGTGCTTTCCGAGGCACGGAGGAATCTCGATATTTAAAGATGGTCACCCATCCACGGACCAACCCCGGCAAGCGTAGCTTAACCTGATGTATCGACCCGTGCGGCTGTTATTACTTAGCCACGAGCTCCTCTTGAAATTTTGACCTTAGTACATAAAAATCAGTTTCTCGAAACCTAGGCCCAAGTCGAAAGTAATATTTTTGTAGGTACCCTTAGTATAAGGATTCTAATTGTACCAGACTGAGGTTCTACTTCGAAATAGAAAAATAAATAAAAAATGATTTCGGATAAACATTTTTTTTTGTGGGTTCTTTTATGATTTCTGATTAAATAAAAAGTGGAAAATATGCGCCTAGATTTGCTTCATAATTATGTAATTCAAATAAAACTCAATCATATACAGTTTTTTTTTACGAATTATTTTCAGTATTTTGACCTTCAAAGTAACTAAAACTTTAAGTTTTTTTTTTAAATAGAGTTTTCAAAATTGGCACATGGGTGTTCTACTCGTGCATTTTTAGTGAGCTATTGAGTAGAAATATTCAATGAAAACCTGATGTCACTTTTTTGGGGCAATAAAAACACTGTGCGGCGGGCGTTCTCTTTCTAGCATATGTGCACGAAGTCCCGTTTAGTACCGTAAAACGGTCACTTTAAAAAGCTTACTCCTCATTAACGGCTTGGTTAAACGATCTGAAAAAAAAATATGTTTGCCATAGATTCATGTACTTACAACATTTTTGTTAAAGGGTTTTTGCGTATGGCTAATAGTTTTGCCTTAAAAATATATTTACCAAAACGCTATTTTTGGCTAATATTCGCTACTACTTCTAAACGGCTTTGAATTTTGGAAATATTTTTAAACTGAAAAATTGATGGTTACAAGGACTACAAAACTATTAGAGCATTTTTAAATCAATCAATATTTGCAAAGATAATGACCCCATTTAGAGATAGCGGTTCAGAGGTGCTCTGCGCGGGGCGCGGGCGGCAGTCGCGAGTTAGCATTGAGACGGGATGGCTGTGTCGCTCGCTGCTCCGCCCCGGCTATGGACCGATACGCGCGTTTGCGTGTATTAGTGCAAATATTTACGTTCGAATTGTATCAATGTGCGTTTATAGACTAGCTCGCTGCAGAGAGCCCAATTCAATTGCGCGCGTAGGCGCTTTATTGTTGTTTTTTTTTTAAATGTGTAATTACGTATAATGCTCTTTTTATTTACATTGACAAAATTTACATACAAATTAACAATTGACAATATAAGGTAAACCAAAAAAAGAATGTTAATATAAAATATAACATAACATCACGCCTGTGTTCCCCGAAGGGCTAGGCAGAGGTGTACTTTTAGTTAGTACACTCACATTTTGCCAGTTATGTCCCATGTAATAGGGGCGAGCCTATTGCCATCAACTAGGCACAAATCCGGACTCCGGGCTGCTACTGAGCAATTTCAGATGTAAAAACCGGCCAAATGCGTGTCGGACCACACAAAATGAAGGGTTCCGTAGTTGGGATGAATTTATGCCAAGAACAAACTCAACATTGTAGTTGAAAAACATTTTATGCAACTGCAAATTTAAGTTGGTCGATTATTACTCGTTAACTTGTAGAGCCTACTTAGCTTGTGATAGTTTTCCTTTTTATTTCTTTATATACCTATAACTACTACTGCCGTGAATTTTTTCACATATCCAAAACCAACCATTTAGCTGGCAGGGGGGGAGACACTTGACTCTACCAAAAATCAACACTTCAAAGCTTAATATTTCGCAAACAGATCCATGAATCCAAAAATGGTTTTTACACACTCATAATATTTTTGAACGATCTTTCCAACGACACTCCACACCATGGGAAGACAAGAAAACAAACCATGCAAACTTTACGTGTAGGTGTAGGGGAGGTACCCTAGTTTTTTTTTTTCATGATTTGATTGTATCACTCAGCGTGATTAATATGTTCACCCGTGCTAATTACAGCTTTCTAGTACTAAGAGTCTATGATCTAAGTCGCGGACAGACAGACGGACAGTGTGAAACTATAGGTAAGGGTTCCTTGTTGACTACGGAACCCTAAAAACGCAATAACACTTTGCCCGACCCATGAATCGAACCCGGGACCTCATGCTCAGCACTAGCGCTTGCCACCGCTAGACTAACGGGGCAGTCGTTGACATAAAATATTGTGTAAATCTATAATAAAAAATTATGTATAACTATCCACGTCACCACATACAAATGCAATTCAGTAAAAACCAATACGAATATACGAAATACGAAGTCGCGAACACACATTCATAAATCAGAACGAACGTACTGCAAAATCAATTATAAACCTTATCTCATCAAGTACAGCGTGCATGTATCATGCACTGTAGCGTAGGTACAACTTACTCATACGAAATCACTGGCTTGTCGCAAGCTACCCTACAACGGCTGTATTACGTGCGCGATGCAACCGCTACAAAGTATCGTTTTGTGATATTTACATTGCTTGTCCAGTCACTTAGCGACACACTTAGGTAGTGGTTATGAAGCAATGTATTCATTACAAAAATAGTACAGTCGCTATGATATATGAAAACAAAAATAGTGTAGTAAAGGCAAGAAATATTTTCCGATTTGTTGTTTATCATGATTTTCACGACAAATATAATAAAATACCCACTTGTGCTGATAATTATGATAAGTAAGTGGTTCCTTAATTTATAAACTTTTTCGTACTAATACATAATTTGTAAACTTCGCGGTCTGAGCTGACCCTTATATTTGTAAGCTTACGACCTTCTATTTTCAAGAGACACATCATCATTGTCATCAACAAATGGTTCTAGTTCATAATTTCAACGAAATATTTTTTTGAGTCAAGATAACTTAGCGGGCAGCTACATGTGGACGTGTATCAGTGAGCCGTGAGTTCAAATCTCACTCAGTACTAAAGCTTTTTGTAAGTTTTTACTTGATTGGAAGTAATGGGACGGAAGTATAATACATTCATTGTGACGTTACATTAAAAAAAAAAAACATGCATAGTCTGAATCATATTATTAGTTTTCAATACAGTCTGCTGAATACTGATACCTATAAATAGTTAAATAATAATACAATTACTAATATTTAACTTCATAAAAATAAATAATAAGCATTAGAATATAAAAAGTTTTTGCTTAAAATACAAAAAAAATCGTTTTATTTCAATGAAAGTAAATCAGCATTGTGAAATGGATTCGAACCCAGACCTCATTGATCGCCAATCCAGTGCTTTGCTCATACAGCTACTACCACATGAAAGACGTTCGCGAATTTTAGCAAGCAAATGGTAATAACAGGTTGCCACTATAACGCGTAGTCTAAATGCAACAGAAATACCTATACTGTTATATTTTGCGTAGTATGAGAGTTCATAATTATGTGTGTTCTCTGTGGAATGTTGAGACATCACTCATACACGCAAACGCACTGGCTGTATCGTGCTCGAGTTCATACGTTACGTACGTTACATTTAAAAAAGAACATGCATAAAGTCTAAATCATATTATTATTAGTTTTCAATAAAGTCTGCTGAATACTGATACCTATAAATAGTTAAATAATAATACAATAACATACTTAACTTCATAAAAAATAAATAATAAGAATTATAATTAAAAATTATAAGAATATATATATTAAGAATTATATTATAATTTAACTTAAAAGTAATTTGATATTGCATTGAAATTTTATTTTTTGTTTAATTGGAAATATCTGGCATTAGTCCGTTCGCATGTATTATACATATATCCCAGTTATACAGGGAAACCTATAATTGGCCATAATCACTGTAACACGCATATTTTGTAAAATATACTTATTTATCGCTGTTGGTTACCTAAATAAATAAATAAATAAATAAATTAATTAATAGATTATAAATAAACATAAATACCTAACAAGTTTTTGCTAAAAATAATAACAAATAAAATATTATGATTTCAAAGAAATTAAAAACCAGGATGCGAACCCAGACCTCATTGAATCCGAATCCATTGCTTACTCCATACAGCTACTTGCACATGTTAGACGCAATTGAATTTTAGCAATGAAATGGTAAGAACAGGTCGAGACTATGACGCGAATTCTAAATGCAACAGAAATAAATGTAATGTAGGTACTGAAGTTTTGAGTGGTTGCTGTAAGTACATGTAGGTATGTAAGTATGTAGGTAGGTATATAGATACGTATGTAGGTAAGTATGTAGGTAGGTATGTAGGTAGGAAATATTTTAATGGGTCATTGACACACGGCTACACATCAGGCTACATATTTCCAGTATAAGCTGACCTTGCGTTGTATGGAAATTCTATACAGTGCGAGATCAGCATAAACTGGAATTGTATAGCTTGATGTGCAGCCGTGTGTACTCATCATTATGAACAACTTTCACTCCTTAAGGAACCAACCCTGAAATCGCGAAAGAAAAATCATCAGTTCCCTAGATTTTGACGAGCTATGCGAACATAAAATAGGGGACAGCAGATTTTTTTTCGTGATTTCAGTCTTAGTCCCGTAGTGAAAGTTGTTCATAATGATGAGTACAATGACCCCTTAAAATACTTCGTGTATTAAAAGATACACCAATATTTTCTTCCAAACACATGCTAAAAAATAATGTCCAGTAAAAACTTAAAATATTCGTAACTTATGTATCTATCTATACTAATATCAGCCTTACATCTCCTCTCCGCCATTCCTTTCTGGAATCGTAGGTAAAATTGGCGTCCTATGCGCGCAAGTCTGCGCCCCTGCATTTTCTTTGATCGTCGTTTTAGTTCAGCGCGCCAACGCGCGCGTTTTACGTATTCGGGGAGTAGGGGTTTAGCTCCGCCCAGATACGGAAGGTCAAGTGACGAAACTATGGCTCTTAAGTACAGTCTCGAACGGTATTTACTTTTATTATTTGTTTATTATTAGATATTGTATATTTAACGGAATGATTTCATTTATATCTTTTGTTTTAATGTATACTTACTACTAGGTCATTATTATTTTGCGATTTGGATTTATTTGATTAACATTATGTTTATATGTTCGTATGTCACATAGATTATATTTTAAGTGCATACTGAAATTGTGCCAACACTAACGGCAAATAAAAATGTACCTATATTCTGATTCGCTTTAACTTTTTGGTTGGTTCGATAAATAAGTACCTAATTACTGTAAACCCATCTTCGTTTAATAACCACTTAAAGAAATAACTAACGTGCACATTTTGCATAAAGATAAGTTCTGGTTTGGATTAGTACCTATATATTTACATAACTGTAAACAAGTACCTATACCAATTAAAATAAAATGGGTGCGAGCGAATCCGCGGGCAGAAAAAAATATGCGAGAAACCAATATGTGGTAGGAAAAACATCCATTTCGTTTTTTAAGCGACTGTACATGCGCCTATTCTTGGCGCCAATTTTTGAATGTGTGAGTTGCTACTGTGACTTCTTGTATTCTTTCCACAGATTTTGTTTTTATTTTATGAATATTTTAGTTTTTTGAATAATTTATTTTTCTTGAGCAATTATAACATTTTATGTAATTGCGTCACATTAGTAAGTTGTTCACTATGGAGGACTCAGTTCATCCGTGTATTAATTGTTCGGTTCTACTGCGGTATTTACGTTGGCAGTAGTTGAGAGAAGTCAGTGAAAATATCTACAACACTTGGGATTTCTACAACATCGGTATATTAGAAGTAGTGGAACACTAGGTGGAACGGCAATAAAGCGGGTGGCAGCTACATAATAACTATTATGATCATAATATTATGTTTAATAACTTCATATCTATTCTTCCTACATGTTTATTAACGTTGATATTGACACCGCGTTGTTACAGACGCCACATTTTCTCACCGGTAATATAACTATAAATCGCTTGGAATATGATTGAAAAATAAAATAAGAATTATTCCCCAAAGGGTTAGTTAGAGTTGTGTAACCGCTTTTATCTGTTCTGCGTGTAGCACCTACACCCAACATTTCGCTAGTTACCTACGTTTAATCTCAATGTTCGATGTTCTGTTACATGTGATTTCTCAAGTGTTTACTTACTTACCTCTAAGTCTTTAAATAAACCTATATAGCTGTCGGAATTGACGAGCATTGACAATGCTCAAACGTCATTTTGACTAATTCGTATTTTGAATTTACCTCCATACATTGTGACCAAAAGTCACTAAGAGATTCGATTCTGAACCAAGATTTTGAGACCTAATTACCGTGTAATGCGGAGAATTATGGTAAAATGATAAATTACTTTGAAAGCCCTAAAATCATGCTTTAATTAAAACCCTAAATCTTTGGGTCACTGCATGTTTCAAACCGATACGAGGTTCCTTAGTCGCTTGGTCAATATCCTTTTGGCGCAGTTTTTTTGAGTTTTTTTCACAGAGGTATAATTTTTTCACTATCAAGTGTAGAAAACTATAGGTTATAGATTGTTCTTTATAGTACAAACTTATTCCATGGGATAACCTTCTTAAATACAAAAAGGTTTTAGAACTAAAACAATTCAAATCCATCCCTATGATAAGCCGTCTCCTCTGTTCGTCCATTATTGCGCCTATAACTCGAGAACCACTGAGTGTCCTAGATATCGCTAGTTCCTATACTTACATTAAATAAAAAACAAAATCAATCTGCCTAGCCTTTTCCCAACTATGTTGGGGTCGGCTTCCAGTGTAACCGGATGCAGCTGAATACGAGTATTTTACATGGAGCGACTACCTATCTGACCTCCACAGCCTAGTAACTGGGTAATACTATACCCCTTGATAGGACTAG
Source organism: Lithophane leautieri (assembly GCA_949152455.1). NCBI lineage: Eukaryota > Metazoa > Arthropoda > Insecta > Lepidoptera > Noctuidae > Lithophane > Lithophane leautieri. Next base: position 735,454 of record OX424469.1, on the reverse strand, counting down.
TTGTTAGACTTTCGGACTTCTGCCGACCCGTCAAACATCCACAAATGTCAGCTGGGTCCGGGACCAACGGCTTAACGTGCTTTCCGAAACACGGAGGCGTCTCGGTATGCAAAAGATGGTCACCAATCCACGGACCAACGCCGGCAAGTGTAGCTTAACCTGATGGATCGACCCATGTGGCTGTTATTACTTAGCCACGACATCACTAAATAAAAAACATACACATTATAAAAAATAAAAAATGTATTAACAAGATGTCTTACGAATTATAATGAGTAGGTATGTACATGTTATCGAGATCACATAGGTTTGGTCTTGCCGAGCTGCTCAGCATCCTCGAATGTGTCGGGCAACTTGGTGCCCAGCGTCTCCGGTGTGGTGAAGATTAGCAGCCCCGATAGACACGCGAAGCTGCCGAAAAGCACCGACGGGAATGGCTCCCATACTTCCTGAGCCTGGGAACATAATAAGATGATCTTCAGTAAGTCACGATGCCTTGCTTATCTATCAATCATTTCTTAGGCTGCGGAAACGGAACCAGCGGCTTGCATCGATGGCCAAGTGGGGCGGTGGCCACACGGAACAATTTTGTGCCATTTCCGTCACTCGGCCACCGCTCCTCGCCACTGTTTGTGCCATTTCCGTCACTCGGCCACCGCTCCTCGCCACTGTTGTCGCGCCCGCAGCCTTATTGCTCACTGTCGTTACGTTTGGAACTCTTGTGCGAAACTTTCATGCTCCTAGACGTTGTGTTGTCTGTGAATGTCAGTGAATGATTATGTAGATTGTTCACTGTTGGATACTAAAAATAGTTTGTAGCGACATCCATCCCGTTACATTGGGACTACGTTACCAGCCTGCGAACTAAAAGTCGCGGATGACGCCGCGGCACCTGTCTTTACAAAATAATGCATTGCGCTCATTGTGCAGCAAGGTTGTCCGCCCACCAACAACCGTAAGCGAAGGCCGGAGGATTGTAGTATTTTTTGTCTATTACAGGACACTTTATCCGGAAATATTAATGACCACTTTTGGATTGACCATGGGAGTGAAGCTCTTTAAAAGCTAGTAAGGTTCGGGGGTAAGTTGGAATGGATTTTTGATTAGATAAACAGTGTTGATTTGAAACTGTTGTGAAACAAAGGGATTCAAGTGAAATGCATAAAATGATGTTTTGGGTAAGAAAGTACAGTCAACTTGTTTCTATAATGTTGACAGACATCTTTTTGAAACTATATTTTATGTAAAAAAAGGTTAATAAAATTGGTCTTCAGAAAAACAATATGTAGTGGAAAGACAAAATGCCGAAGGGGTAAGATTGAAATAGTGACTAGAATCGTATTCTTGGTCATTATGCATGTGTGGTGATCAATAAACCCTCTGCTCCAATAACCTAAATAGCTTGAAAATCAGTTACATTTAAAAATCGCTTTCTAAATGCAAGAAAAATAATTTATCAAATAAAATATATCAATCTTACCCCGTTACAACGGCAGGCAGTCTGAGGTTCTCAATATATTATGATAGGATATTAAAAAAAAAAAAACATGCTCCTGATTGTCAAGTCGTAGTCAGGTCGATAAATAAAACACACGTTTTCACTTAGTATCATGTTGCATTTAGTATCATGTAATTATAATGTAATAAAAATAGTTATAATGTAACCTAAACATCTACGTTACGACCTATCAGAATTGGAATCGCTTTGAATCAAATTTCTAATCCATTGCTTCATCAGTTCGAAAAAAAATCTGCTCAACAACGTAAATAACGCAATGAATGTTGTTGACCTGTCAAAATGAAACCAATTTTACTGAATCGAAGGTTACGAAAATTTGTTACGCAATTAGATAGCAGAGGTGTATAGTACACCCAAATTTTGCCAGCTATGAGTAAAGCCCTATGTAATAAGAGACAAACCGGGCAGTAATTTACACTCCCGGCTCTTACAGAGAGATTCCTAATGGAAAATCAACAACACTGCCTGACCTGGGCATCGAACCCAAGACCTTATGCACAGCAGCTGCACGTGCGACGACCATCGAGGAACTCAAATAAAATAATTTCGTAAAAAAATTATTTTCCAAAGGAAATTATTTGGTAAAATTAACAAGAACATAACAGTAGGTGGGTATACTTAGTGCAAAAAAGTAACCACAATGGTTTAGGAATGATTATAATAGAACATTATAAATTTAGGGACATTGTAATGAAAACTTTAAGCATGGATTCAGTACACGATTCTAGACACCCCAGCATAGACATTTTTCATCTCCTTAAAAAATCTACTGTATCATACATTTTGATCGTGTAGGTATTGCACATATGAATAGAATATCAGACTTTTTTGAAATCGACAAACCTTTTCTATGTCTAGAATTATGTACCGATTCCATGATTAAAGTTTTTGTTACGATGTTGGGGAAGGGATTCCACCGTGTATTTCAGTTTGAGTACCTCTTGACTTTTTCTAGGAGTTTCGTAAACGGGGTATGATGGAAAGTTTTATATTACCATCTTAACCCGTTAAATTTTGCAGGGAAAAGTTTGAAAGGCACCGTAAATCTTAAAATACGTGAAATATACTAATCACCACTTTATAGAGCATATTAAATTTCAAATATTTTTATAAATATCGAAACAAAATGTTTGTTACTCACCTGTGTAAGAAGATACAGCAACCGGGGTAAGATGGAAAAACTCAATTTTACGCGGGAAATGTGTCCGTACGGAAAATTGACAAAAAACACACGTGCGCTCTCACTTGGCGACTGACGCAGACTGCGGGGCGGGGCAAGACAAAATGGTGTCTACAACGATATTGCCAGTAGTAAAAGAATTCCTTGATATTCGGCGTTATTGTATTTTTTTTATCTTTCCCCGTTTTTTGTCTTACCCCCAGTCACCTTACATTAATATACCATAACGATTTTTAGGGTGGATTTTTGAAATGGGGCAATAGGGGCAGGTTCCTTATCCGTCGTTATAGCTATAGGAAAATGGTCTTAGGATACTGACTAATCTCAAAAATCCACCATGTATATTATATTTATTGTATCTTTAATGATTAATATTGTATTTTTAATGTATAATATTCCGTTACGAGTCACGACGATACGCTGGCGGAATAATCGCTCGTTCGTGGAGATTACACGACGTAGAAGCGCGGATCCCTCGGGATTCTCTCGCTCGTGAAGGTGGTGGCTTAACTGTTGAACGGATTTCTGACCTCGACGAGGGTGCAGCCGCGGGCAAAAGTGAGTGATAAAATAAATGATAATCTTACGAGCGCGGGCGTGAGCGGCGCCGTGATGGAGCCGAGGCGGCCCACCATGGAGGAGAACGCGAACAGGTTGTGGCGGTACTTGGTGGGGTACAGCTCGGCCGTGTACACGTACACTGACGTCATCACGATGGCGATGCAGTACTTGCCGAACAGATACAGGAACAGCCGCACCCCTTCGTTTCCTGAAACAACAGTTTTTGCGGTAACGGGATTAAAATAACATCACGCCTAGGCTGTTTTCCCGGAAGAGTAAGACGTACGTATAGTAAACTCGACCCACCATTTCGTCATTTATGTTTAATCGTTTTTTCGTCATATGACTGGTAACGAGCCATCAGCCGGGCACCAATCCAGCCTATGGGGATGGGTAAAAATTATTATAATAATTACCGTCGGGCATAAAAGCGAACGCGAACTGGCAGGCAGCGCACAGCCAGTACGCGCAGATGAGCACAGGCTTGCGGCCGACGCGGTCCAGCAGCAGGATGGCCGTCCAGTAGCCTGGGATCTCGATGGCAGCCACCGCCACGTAGTTCAGGTACCCATTGCCGGTCATATTCACCGAGTTGATGTTCATGCCGTAGTACACCAGCGTGTTCGTGATCCACCAGATCGGCGACACCAGACAACGAGACAGAATCACGCGAGATCTGAACACAAGCACAGCCAGCCAGGGCTCTTTTGGCTTCACAGTGTTCTTCTCTGCTTCATCTGTTGCACGTAAAGCTTCCAAACTCTTATCCGAAAGCACCGTTTTATTAGCTTTGGCGACTTTCTTAAGAATCTGTTCTGACTCTTCATAGCGGCCCTTACTCATGAGCCAGCGAACGGATTCTGAGAGGATCCAGAAGTAGCTGACGACGAGGATCTGCGGCGCGTACAGGACCTGGGTGAGGGGACGCCAGGCCGGCACGCCCCACGCGATGAACCCGAGGATCACCTGCCCCAGAGCGAACAGGGTGGAGATGGTGGCACCCGCGATCACACGGTACTTGGGACCTACCAGCTCCGTTACTGTAATTAAACATGATCGATTAGTGTATGCTAACATCAAATAGTTCCTTCGTTCGTTGATCATTTGGGCTCCACCGCACTTGATTACATGCGCTTGCGACGCTTCACATCTTTTTGGGTAAGTATAAGTAGATGTCTTCAGGTACAACATTTTTGCAAAATTTCACACTGAGCAAATGCCTAGTTTTTGAGATCGAAAAAACATAACGTTTCAAATGATTTACATACGTTGACATTTAAAGTACCAATTTTCTTTAATATTTTATACATTGACATTTTACCACTTTTATTTTTTGTTTTTTTAATATTAAATTAAAAAAATCTGCTGTTCCCACATTTATGTTCGCATAGCTCGTCAAAATGTAGGGAACAGCTGATAAATTTTTCCGCGATTTCAGTATTGATCCCATAATAAAAGTTATTCATAATGATGAGTACAATGACCCCTGGTGCCGATGACTTCAATTTCACCCTCTGAAAGATTAGTAAAATGTAATTTATTAATTTATTTATTTTTGGGACAGGAATATATGCGGACCACGCTGTTCGTCTTTTTACAGAAAGTATATGTGTTAAAAAATGTGAGGTAGTTTTCCATAATTTATTTGTCAGTTATACGCGCCTGACAAATACCCTTAACAATCTGTTGCATGTTGTGTAGGTACATGTGCAAGTGCGTGATATGAACACAAAGGTTGCAGGCGGCATAAAGTAAGGTAAGGTAAGGTAAGGTAAAGTCATTTTAAGGTTTTAACCTAAGGAAAAATGTATCGGAACTATTTAGGAAAATTCCACCATATCTGTATACTTACCTACATGCAAATGATTTTTACTTCTATTGTCTTACTTGATCGGGGTTTAGGTGACTTATAAACCCAACAAATTCTTACCTAAAATGTAGCAAGACGAGTAAGCCCCTGCGCCGACCGAAGACTCCAGCACCTCGAGAGTCAGGAACCACTCGTAGGAGTTGACGAATGAGCGCACGAGGCCAATCCAGCCGGTGTTGAAGGCGTTGATGGTGAGCGCGACCCGGCGGCCCCAGCGGTCCGAGATGTAGCCGGTGATGGGCAGCACCAGCAGCGTGCCGATCGTGCGGATGGAGCCGATCTGCGAGCGCCGCCACTCGTCACACGCCATATCGAACTGGAACGAGAAATACCTCATACATCAGTTCAGTTTGGTGGTCAGTTGACGACAAAGCCAAAGTCAAACCATTTACTTAACTGTACCTATTTCAGTTAGGCACATAGTACTTTGAACGTTCAAAATTTACAAGAAAATAGAATTGATAGTTGCCCCTTCCAAAAGATAGTTGCGTAGTGAGAAGAATGGGCAAGAAACTCCATAGTTACTACTACATAGTACAACTAACGGCATTTCCCCAAAAGGATAATATGCAGAGATGTAGGTAGGTACCTATAGTGCACCGTACAGACACATTTCGCCATAACATTACGTATCCCTTTTTTTTTTTTTTTTTTTGAGGGTGGGAAATCATCCAATGACTTCTCCCGCTCTGGGCGGAGCGGAAGGGCGTGTCAGACTTTTACTGACTAAAACCCACCCGTGTTCCTTCATTTGCCTGTTGCCAAGGTCCCGGTATCCCTTTCGGACTTTCCCGCAACCCTGGCAGGCATCGGTCCTATTGGACCCCGTCATTTTTGCTGACATCTCTTTGAGGCGCGCGTGGAACACGACGCGCCATCGACCCGGGCCTGGTCCTTATCGGACGGCGAGCTGCCCGTTGCTCGCCGTCCGCAAGCCCGCGCCTATGGTGGCCGGAAATCCGCCTGGGATTCCCGACGCCCAGGGCGTCTCCAACGGCGGCGGTTAGGGGCGTGAGGGCGCAAACTTTGCCTTTCCCTCACGCGTTCCGCCTCCTCCTTCGCGAGCATTACTGCTTCGCAGAAGGAGGTGACGGCTTCCCATGCCCTCTCGCTCCGTACCATGGCCTGAAACAGGGCCGGACGCGAGAGGTCACCGCTGCCAATCGCCTCCGCGAGGACACGGCGGTGCTCCGCCCAAGCAGGGCACACCTCAACCGTATGCTCCACCGTGTCCTCCGGGAACATTACGTATCCCTCAAGCCACGTTCAATCACAATCTGAATAATTTTGAAGGCTTTTGGCTAATCCATTGTTTCATATGTTCGAAAAACAAAGTAAATAAAGCAAAGAATGTTGTTGAACTGTCAAAATGAAGTGTGTTACGAAATTACACCGCGGCCGCAGGCCTCAGAAAACTTCAAAGAGCTACTTATTCTTTTTGTACAATGTTGGAACGAGCTATAAGAAAAGCTTATGCCGCATGTCGCATGCTGTGCTGATAAGATAAATACAGCTCGGCTGGCGTTACAATGTGCATAAAACAAGGCCATAAGATTCATTAGCATGCGCTAGGCATACCCATGAGCAGCATAGATAGCAGCTTCGAAATAATAAATAATGACTGATTATTTCAACGATTAGATGCTTTGACGGGCGGATTACGATAACACACTTAATTCCTCGTCGTTATCAGGTTCTCCTATCAGGAGGTAAATAGCTCATTTAAATTATAAATTACGCACATCGGCATTCCCAAAACAAAGTTTTTACAACTTGATTGATGCTTTATAAAGTAATGGGTTAGCTCCCTATATTCATTTACCTACCTAACCTACCTACAATAATTCTAGAGAGATCGAATTCTTATTAACTCGTCCGTCTGGACTTTTATATTTTTTTGGCTTTGATCATTTTGATTTTAATCATATCTAAATATTATAAAACAAAGTCGCTTTTTGATTTTGCCTGTATGGCCGCGTTGTTCTTCTAAAATACGCATCGGATTTTGATGAGATTTTCAACATCATTTAGAGAATGTATGCCGGAAGATTTATAATAATTCTTTTATACCTATTATACGTACTTAGTACTGAAACTTGACGTTTTGTCGAGTCGGAAAAAGACGCTTTTTAGACCGCTAACATGGCGTGCGCTGACTAAACCGTAAAGGCGCAGATCCACCGCGCCGCATGCTGTGCACGAGCACGCGACGCATTTCAGAGCCGTAGATTCATTTGTTTGACCACGTGGGTCCACGTTTACACTGCAATACACACTAAACACGCATATTAACTAACGACTTTAGCGTGGCCCTCCACAGCGCACGGAGAGTCTACGCACTTCGCTTTGCAAGGAAATGTATGTGAGTGTGTCCACTGCAACCCACGGACACGCTAAGCATCAATTGACATCATTGAAAAATGCGTGTTGGGATGAATTTATCAACCAACTTACATTTGCAGGTGCAAAAACATGGTGTCCCATACATTCTGCATGCGAGAACAAGTTTTTCAACTACAATCAATCAATCTGCCTAGCCTTTTCCCAACTATGTAGGGGTCGGCTTCCAGTCTAACCGGATGCAGCTGAATACCAGTATTTTACATGAAGCGACAGCCTATCTGACCTCCACAACCCAGTAACTGGGTAATATGATACCCCTTGATAAGACTGGTTGTCAGACTTTCGGGCTTCTGATGACCCGTAACGACTGTCAAAGAAAGATCCACAAATGACAGCCGGGACCAACGGCTTAACGTGCTTTCCGAGGCACGGAGTAGTCTCGATGTGTAAAGATGGTCACCCATCCACCGACCAACCCCGGTAAGCGTAGCTTAACCTGATGAATCGACCCGGTGCGCCTGTTATTACTTAGCCACTTCAACTACAATGTTAAGTTTGTTTGATAAATTCATCCCAATTACGGAACCCTTCATTGTGCGTAGTTTGACACGCACTTGGCCGGTTTTTTTTTTATTGTAAGTGCCGTCACACGGTGATGATCAGAACAATATTTTGTTACTGTATAATTTTGATTCATCCGGCGCAGTCTCTTGGCAGTGCATACTGCATTTTGTTTTCACCCGACTGCGGCGAAGCAAATAGGAAAAGGTAAACAACTTACATTTGAAAATTAAAATCTCATCTAGGATGAAATAGTCATGAACAATTTTTTTTTTATCAGGCCCTGTTGGTTATCTAATGAAAGTGCCATTTCATTAACAAATAAAATAGAAGTGTCTGCTTGTAATGCTTATGAAACTATAAACTTTTCCAATTACTATTATTTTACTATTGTATAAGGTACATAAAACAAAAGAAAACAATGTAGGAACATCAACGATGTTTTTAAATGTTGTCTATCTGTCTGTGTTCCGATTAATCTCCGAAACGGCTGGACCGATTTTGACGGGACTTTCACTGGCAGCTATACAAATAAATAAAATTGAACTATATAATTCCACGCGGACAAAGTCGGAGGTAACAGCTAATTTCATTTAAATGAAAACAGATTCAAAATTACGCGTAACAAATTACGCGTAACAAATGGCGCAGAACTTTCGTCAGCTATTAGAGATGCGATCATCACTTCGCTTCCTTTTATTCCCGGCAGTAGTATGTTCCCGTCGGATATTTGATGGATTTTTCCGACATCCACGCGGGCGAATCCGCGGGCTAAAGCTCGTGAGTTTAATATGTTAAGGTAAAGAGAATTACTTGAATCCTTTCTTCATGCAACTGATTTTAGTGTAAGCAGGTACCTAGGTAGGTACATCTTCACCCATTAATGGAGCACATTTTGCTTCCCGTTAGATATCGCTTATCATCAACAAACATAATCAAAGAATTCTCTTAACTAATAATGATTAAACAAAGGTTGCCTAGATTAGCCAACAGATTACACCTACCTATCTACCTTGCCCACAGGAAGGCTATGTCGCTATTATCATGTTAGTAGGTATGCATATATACTAAGTAGGTACATAATGATGTGTACCAAGTGTTTTAGTTAATTAACATAATGATCTCTCAATACTTTACGTGCGTAGGTAAATCATTTAGAACATGTAGGAAGGATGCTAGTAAATAAAACCTACTAGATATAACGGTTTGATAACAACAACAGCAGGACACGGCGCGGCATGGCAAAACATCGCCCGCCAACGAAATGGAAAACAACATTCAAAATCATTTCCGCTCACGAAAATCCTTTGCCATGCCCCATACCGCGCCGTGCTACCTAGAGAAAAGACATTCCCTCATCATGCGACATTACAAACTTACGTCATAAACCACGCTGAGTTGATTCTCGTAAACATAGTCGTCGCAGGTCTGTGTCCTGGAGGAGTCGAACAGCGTGGCGGGGCAGTAGCCCTCGGTCACCACCGCTGGAGTACTGACGTTGACGAAGCGCTCACAGGATTCGAAGGAGCTACCGCTGGCCGGGATGGCGTTCAGCACCCAGGACGGGGCAAACTCCGGGTTGGGGCCGTCGCATTCTGGGACCAGGCACCTGAAGATGATCACGAGTTATGAAATCAGGTTTTTACTTAAGAAAACTGTGAGTGTACTACAAACTTGTTCACGCGTGTGGCGGTACCTACATCGCCACATTCGAACTACGCATCAAAACCTGAAGTCACACAAAAATCCTGACGTCACAAAAATCCTACATCGCGCAATTAGAGTTTACCGTGCAGTGAACATATATACAAAAATCCAATATCAATCATTGGGCAGTTGCCCGCCAGACACAACACCCGTCTGGTTGGAGGATCCTCCCTTTTCAATGGTGGATGAGTGAACTTTACACCCTGTTCCTTATACCCCTAAACGCGCATGCGTGGGGCTAACTGTTTAGTAAGTAAAATACTTTTAGACAAGCACTGACAAATTATTCAATTAAAAAAGTATGAAGTTACAAGATTCTCTGGACCCGTTACAATCCTATTCGTCGACCGGTCGCCACTCACGCCGCTGCATATCCCTTCGGGGAGCACAGGCGAGATGTTATGTTACGCTAAGTACAGTCAGGGAACTTGCTCTTCATAATATTATGTTACGCTAAGTACAGTCAGGAAACTTGCTCTTCATAATATTATGTTACGCTAAGTACAGTCAGGAAACTTGCTCTTCATAATATTATGGTGTAGTTTGGACAATTTGCTTACCAATCAGGTTTTCTGACTTTACAGACGTTATTCTGTACTAGTTAATATAATTCGCCCGCGCAGAAGTCGGAAATTATCCCACGGGAACGTACCTACTACCGGGATAAAAAAGCATCTTATGTCCAGGTCATGGTCTACCCTGCATCCAAATCCGTTCAACCGTTTTAGCGTGAAAGCGTAACAAACACACAAACTCACTTTCGTATTTATATTTCTATTGGGATTGTCCTTGTCCATAAATGATTAACCTGAAAAACTCTACACGAATCAAAAACTCCGCGTGGTATGTCAAAGATCAACAATTCCATACAGTACCTACATCAACAGAATTAAATGTGAACTTACATACTTTGGACTTAAGCAATGTTAGTATTATGTAGGATACATTATATACATGATACACAGTTCCGACCAGCTCGCTAGTAGCTACAGCGGAATCACCGAAAACGGCGTCCGGAGGTCGATTGCGCCGAAAACCGGAAGCGCCGGGAAAGCTCCTGCGAGCGTTAAACTTATTACGTTCGTTATAATACGCATCTAGGTGCTATATTATTATATGATCATTGTGATATTTTCTCTATGTATAAAGTACTTTTAGGAACGACATAACTAGCTTTATCGCCAAATTATAATATCCCGCGACTTCGTTCGCGTGGAAGTCTTATGATACACAATATACTAAAATAACAGCTATATAAAACTTCGTCGACCTCCGACCCACCACGTTGCACCGCATCGTCGGATTCAGGGATCCGTTTGCGAAATAGTTAGTTTTAAAATGCTCATTTTTGTTAGAGTCAAGTGTCCCCCCTCCCCCTACCAGCTAAATGGTTGGTTTTGAATAAGTGAAAAAATTCAAAGCCGTAGTATATATAACGAAATTAAAAGAAAAACTATCACAGCTAAGTAGGCTCCACAAGATACCGAGTAATAATTGACCAGCTTAAATTTGCGGTTGCAAAAACATGTTTTCCCTATATTCTGTATAGGAGAACATGTTTTTCAACTGCAATGTTAAGTTTTTTCTTGGCATAAATTCATCTCAACTACGGAACCCTTCATTGTGCGTGGTCCGACACGCACTTGACCGGTTTTTTTTATTTTATTGCGTCGACTTAGAAGCTTGATTTTTTTAGAGCTTTATGGGACGTACGTGATATTAATTAATTTCAACTTGATACCTCCACGTGTTCCTGAGAAAAAGGGTCTTGATAGACTAACAGACAGACAGACGGAAAACGAAGTGGTATAAGGTAGGAACCCTAAAAACAATTAAACTCTTCAGCACCGTAGACCACTTACATACGCTGTCGCAGGATATACAGAAGACCGAAGAGTATAACTTGCCTCTCTGCTTAGCGTTTGTGGACTACGAGAAAGCCTTCGATTCGATCGAGACTTGCGACTGTACTGCAATCTCTCCAACGGTGCCAGATTGACTATCGGTACATCGAGGTGCTGAAGTGTTTGTATGAAAACGCTACTATGTCAATCCGACTCCAGGATCAGACCTCCAAAACCTATCCTTCTGCAGCGAGGGGTGAGACATGGAGACGTTTTCTCTCCGAAACTGTTCACCGCTGCACTGGAGGATGTCTTCAGGGTTCTGGACTGGAAAGGGGTTGGTATCAACATCAATGGTGAGTACATCACCTTTGGTTTGCGACGATATAGTAGTCATGGCTATGGAGGTCCTCAGTACAATGCTCGGTGACCTCAGTAGAGCTTCCGAAAGAGTGGTTTTAAAATGAATATTGACAAAACCAAGGTCATGTCGAATGCCCACGCCACACCTACCACGCGATCAATCACAGCATATTTGTTTCAGACAGTATCCCTCCTGTCGCCAATCAGACAGCAAAACGTGAAATTAATTAAGATATGTATGATTATTAGTTCTTACCTTGTATTTATCCTAGCGGTTGTGAAAATATACTCTCCGGAGGCAAACGCAGAGAATATGACAGGAAAGGCGGCGAGCAGCAGAGTGACGATCTGGTACTTGCCGAATTGGCCCACCTCCTCCACCAGGATGGTGTCCAGGTCCACGCCCTTGGGCGGCCCTTGCGCTTGTCCTTTCTCCTCAGTCGTCATAATGACTGGTCCTTCGGCCCGGATCCTTTGGTCCGAACGTGCTGAGCGGTACGCGACCCCGCGCTACCGGCTGTATAATGACAGTATTGCCACCATTTAGGCTCCGTGTTGACTCAGGTTATCATTATATTAGACTAGCGACTCGCCCCTGCTCCGCACGGTTTTTACCACTTGACAAAACATATAGATTTCTTTATTATTTATTAGTTTAATTTGAATATATTATAGATATAAACGGTCCGGAATAAATTCTCTAAAATGATCGTGAAAGGCACATCAAAATCCGTTGCGTTGATTAGAAGAACTCGCGGTCACACAGAGAGACGAAAAGCGACTTTATAATATACCTAATATGTATAGATTAAAGAAATCATGCAAATATTTTTATCACTGATGTTATTAAGAAAAACAATGAAAATACTAATTCAATTGCTACCTACTAGAAAAACTGCACGCTATTTGGGAACATATAGCTTTTCAATAAGTGTTAAAATTGCTTGAAAAGGTAAAGTATTTTAATAATCCTTTAAAAGATACAAGTGCGATAAGATGTTAACCAATTCAGTTGTTACGTTTCTTGTAATCAGCGATGTCCTTCTGCTCACTTAATTAAGTACTCAGTTTTCATGCTTCCTAATATGACAGTAGGTGCTAAAGAGGAACAAAAAAAAAGGGACTCGTGTTCCTTAAAAATATTTAATAAGTACAACTAGGCATAACAATCAATCACTCGCTATCAGAGTCCACATTGGAAGTCCTTTCTCTTTTAAGTTTCAGTACTTGTCGATCTCTGATCTTCAAACTGTTGATGAGCTTCATGACTTGTATCCTGAATTCGAACTTGGAGGATTCGGAGAGCTTCTTGACGGACGGTGTGATGGACTTGAAGAACGATCTGTCCTCGTCTTCTTCTTTCTGTATGAGGTTGGCGAGCACTGTGATGATGTTTTCTTCGCTTTCGTCTTTACTGTTGCCGTATTCGAGTTTCGGTCGTTTGGCTGGACACCCAGCCGCCTGCGTGTCTGTACCTTCGTCGATATCAACAAACACTTCTTGTAGCCAATTATGTGAATTGTCGTTGTCTCCTTCGTCGTCGTTGTCCATCCGCTCTTCGATGAAGCTCTTGTCGATGATGCTCTTCCTGTCGCTTCCCCCTAGGTAGATAGGATCCAGGAAAGATAGCTCTTCTGCGTATACGTAAGGTCTTCGTACTCCAGGTTTTTGTGACTTCACGTATGAGTCTCTAACATTGTACCATTTTCTAGTGATTATATTACCTGTAAATTATTAAAAATAAATCACATTAGTAGGTACCTAATGTTTGATTTCCTCTTCGTTCTCGCAACACGAATTATTGTCTGAATAATGCACATTAAGTACAAGTTACTAATGGTGTTGTTGTAATTATTGATTAATTGCTAGCTGCCTAGCTGTGGTAATCTCGTGGTGACTCACTTTATTTTCTTGTAAGTTTAAAGGTGGAAGCATTCGCCTGTAATGTGACGTTACAGAGTCGAGCATTACATCCGTGAGGGAGGAGAACCGAGCATTACAGTGCGCAATGTCTGTAATATTTTGAAACAACGCTTAACACATCGTATAAGACTTCCTTCGCTGAAAGGCATTATTACATAAACAGTACGAAACTTTACAACCAGCTAAATAATTATTTAAAAAAATCCCTAAAACTAAATACCAGTATAAATCTGAGTTACAACGATATCTACAAAAACTTACCTACCGTATGACCGAGGATCTCTTGATTGGAAACTATTCCAACCTCAACAGATAGACTTTTATAGCTCAAAATTAAATACATCCTTAATAAGTTGAATTTAATATACTTACATACATCTCGCTCACACCCACTTTTACAAACTCATACTCACACACATACACTTACTCACAAATACTCTCACTCACTCAATTTCAAACACACACTTCACTAATTAGTTCCTGCTTTTTATTATTATATTTCCCTATAGACTAACCTAATTTTGCATTGTATCTTTTATGTTTGTTTTTACTCTTTTACTTTGTATATCATTGTGTCCTATCTAGGTATAAAATTATAAGGCTTATTATATCCATGCATAATTTTGAAGGTACACTGACTTCTAAGATACAGGTTTTTACTTAGTTTAGAGGTCAGGGTCTTTTTTACTGAACACTTAGCTTAAGCCATTTCCTTTTTTGTTTCTTTTTCAATGTAATGTTCGTGCATTTCTGGGAGTAGTAAAAGATTTTTATTATATTTTTTATTATTTTAACATCAATGTAATGCACAAAATCGAATCTGTGACGTTACATTACATTATAGGCATTTGCTCCCGGTGAGGGCGCTCCTTGTTACTTTATACGTCAAATATTGGTTTAACCCCTAAATCTTACTTGATTGGGTGTAGCTCTGAACTCAACTCAAACTAACAACGATCCGAGGTACATAAACATTACTTAAGTCATCTTATAGATAACGCTTAGCCTCACCTATAAGATTCTTCTTGTGGTCGTCGAGCGTATCGTAAGAGGGCTCGAATTCGAGGTAGATATCGTGCCAGGATTTGTCTTTGCCGACCTTGTCGCGGTAGGACGGGTGGCAGCGGTCCCACAGACACTGCTTCTGGCGTACCAGCCGGATCAGCTCGCGCGTCGCGATCATCTTCTTCGAGAAATGCTGGACGGACATGCTGAAGAAAGAATAACATTTACTTATAACATAACGACCAACTTTATCTCAAGGATTTTTTTGAATTTACTGACTAAAATAAAATCAGGTAAAATCCCTACATTTTTGACGAAATATGCAAACATAAATGTAGGGAACAGCAGATTTTTTTTTCGCGATTTCATTTTGGTCCCATAGTAAAAGTTGTTCATAATGATGAGTACAATGACCGCTTAAAATATGTCGTGTATGAATAGATACACCTTAAATAATAATTGGATAAACACAACGGTGATCAACATCCTAACTAATATTATAAATGCGAAAGTGAGTTTGTTTGTTTATTTTCCTTATTATAGCGATAAATTGAGTGGCCACACTTGAACGGTCAACGTCAATGCTCATTTGCTACCACCCTACCCGAGTTATCGCATTCAAACGCCAATGTGAATGCCGTTGTCAAATTCTCGCAATAAGTTGTGGCTACACCTACGGCTATAGCGTCCATGATCGCGATAATGCCGGCTACATTGTCGCGTTATCGCGAACTTTACTTCGCGCGCTCTCTCTCGCACACCGCTCGACGTCTCACTGAGCAACAGAGAGCGCGCGAAGTAAAGTTCGCGATAATGCGACAATGTAGCCCCGGCATAATCGACAGCGTTTCCCGTAAATGTGGCCCCAGCATGACCCGTTCACGCCAAAACGGCTGAATGGATTTGGATTAAATTTGGCACAGGGGTAGACCATGATGACCTGGAGACGGACATATGCTACTTTTCATCCTGGATCGCAGACGAAGGCGCGGGCAGCAGCTAGATACGTATTAATATTTTTCATAATAAAAACTAAATTAACTTATTAAACTAAACTTACTAAATCACCTAAAAAACTAAAACTAAAAGTAACTAAAAATGGTTTACGACTACGATTGATATGTATATTATTTAATCTAGAAAAGAGTATTAAATAAGTAAATACTCTCATGATAGTATTTTAGATGACTGACCGTGCGTTTGCACTGGCGAAACATTCACGACAAAACATGTTGAAATCTCTAGTTCCTGACAATTTTTGACAGGAACTAACCGTGCGTTTGCACTAGCGAAACTTTAAGACAAAACATGTTGAAATCTCTATTATCTGTCAATGTTCCATACAATTTTTGACAGGAACTAGAGATTTAAACATGTTTTGTTGTAATGTTTCGCCAGTGCAAACGCACGGTTACGGCTCAACACTGCTGGGTGTTGAGTCGTAATTTGGCATAATAGATAGGAATTGTGTGCATTACAGTAATATTACATTAAATTTTAATTTGTATATATTTTTTTTTATAATACTTTTAAATAATAAGAACTTATGTGATACAAATATCGGTTTGATAAAATTTTATTATACGTGGGCAGATCGAAAAAAAAAGCATTACAGTAAAGCAGTAGTCGTCAGTTTTGCCAATACCGTGCGTCTGCACTGGCGAAACATTTACGATAAAACATTTTGTAGTCTGTAGTTCCTGTCTTCATTATATTTGTACGTTAGATCTACGTCATATTCTGTACTTACTACTAATGCATCCACTTAATAACTAACCATTTTTGTTAATAGAAATAAGTACTACCAATGCTACCACTACAATACCTTCATTTGTAGTAGGTATGGCTTTATACGCCAATTAACTTTGTAAAGTCATAAAAGTAGGGCACCGTGTAGTGGCGCCTAAACATTTCGTGTCTGTCATTCTATTGTGCATGCCAAATAAAGAAACTTAACAAAAAACTCAACCCAGAAAAAATGTAAACTCTTAATTAGCTCTTGGAGCACATTTCGTTAAGTATACAAATAGACACCTCGGAAAAAAAGGATTCGTAGTGTTCTAAAGCTCCACAAGAAAGGAACGTATAGGTGTGCAATTCAGGTAGGTAACCTACCACTACCTACTTGCCCATTTGCTAAATGGTTGGTATTACTTAACACGAGAAAGTAAATGTTCGCTAAATCTGTGGCCCACCTCTCAAAGAACAACCTCGAACCTCAGACCAAATTATTTGGTCTGAGCCTAGGTAGGTATTTAGGTAAGTAGCTTTTGTTTTAGTTACATTAAATAAATAGGTAATAAAATCTCTAAAAATAAAATAAGTAGGTAGGTATTTACTTAAGGGGGATGCGATAAGGTAGCCCGCGAAATTTAAATTTTCTTAAGTACTTTTTTTATTTCGTGGGCTGCTCTGAAGCTTTCGCCTTAACATTTTTGCAAAATGTTTTACTTAGTAGATCTATAACTAAAAACCTCCGACTATTGTGGCAAAAGTTCACAGAGAACAAGAACACCAACATGGGTAAACACCGGTGACCTTGAACCAGTTCGTCGAATATTGAACCGAGTTTCGCGCCAAATGCACACCGAGCGACCTTATTCCCCCAGCATAAAGACCAAAATAGAATGCCAGCGGTCCTAAGTGCTATGCCTGCACTGTTCATTACGACAATGGTAGTCTATTTTTTTCAAATTCAAATCATTTATTTGCTTGAATATGGGTAATACATAAAACAGAAGATCTTTAAACCATAACCTACCTTAATATGTGTGCAAATATCTATTACAATAGGTGTGGTTTTTATTTACTAAATAATATCCTATTTGTATAATAATTAAGTTGAACTTATTGCTTCAAATAATTTCGTCTCGTAGTAGGAGCACGCTACAGACAGTCACCCACCCACCTTGTATCCGAGTCCGACATTATCGATGTCTTCAAACTGCTCCTATCCGGTTTCAAAATGGCGGTTTCCCTTGAAATTTCACACGAAAATCACATCAAACTACACAAAATACATTTTACATACGAAAAGGTCACGGGTATATTATAATGGATGAATATTTTGTGGTAAACGTTGTGCAAAAATGCGTATATTCCCCTAGCGAGTTTACACAATACTGTCGGCGGCAGAGCGGAGCGGCAGCCGCGCGCCGGACGGCCGCTATCCGGTCCGAGGAACGGCAACGCCGCGCACCGGAGTTGGAAGTGTCGCAACATTGCGCGCCGTGTTTGGTCACACAATAGTGTTTTGATCTTTCGTTAGTTTTTCGGATAGTTTTCAGAGGCGGTGCCTTTCGTTATTTTTCTATTTCATTGCAGACGTTTTACCGGATACATACGAGTACCATGACACCACGAATACAAACTGTTTAGCTTGTCAGCCGTGAAGATGCGACTTTACCTATTGTTACTATCCCTGCAAATAATCATGTCGTGGGTGAGCCTGGCTTAATAAATAAGTAAATACAATACAAGATTTCTTTCTTTTTTCTAAATAAAATACCTACCAGACTGTTTTTTAAAGGTTTTTCACGAACTCTTGTACGTCAGTCGTAACACTTGACTCTTAGCTGCATTATTGACTTCAAGTTTTTTTTGTAAGAAAAAAATTATTTCTCTCTTTTTAGTGGGTCAGTTTGTAATTTGTCTAAGTTACATTAGCCTAATGTCAACTGCTCATCACCTTTTACAAAATATTGCTTTTCCCGATGCAGGGACGTTAATCGTTGAGGAGTACTCCTGGTACTTCACCATCAGCTCCACTTCACCAAATGCATTGTGACGAGCATAAATTGCTTGGCAACCACATAAAAGTAATCGAATCGCAACCCTTGAAATACTTATTATTGAGTAGTTCCGGTGGCCATCTGTGATCTTCATCATCCACTTCACCAAATGGTGTTTTCCAAGAGCAACTGCACGAGTTACTATAAAAAATACCCAAAGAAGATTTCTTCGCTTTCTACAGGATGGGATCCTGACCTGATGACAATGGAACCATCTCGGAAGTCAAAAAAAACAAACAAAAAAAACAATCAAAAAACAAAAAATTACGGAGTTATGCCCGATAATACATAAAAAAAATATATATAAACATCCGAATTGATAACCTTCTCCTTTTAGAAGTCTGCAACGTAAATAACGCAATGAATTTTGTTGAACTGTCTAAATAAAACAGATTGTGATTGATCGTGTGTTACGCAATACGGTGCTGATAACGATAACGGTAACGGCCGCGACTTACGAGTTGTAGGTCGTAGGTTCCGTGGAGCCCAGACTGGCGCTGTACTTACGAGTTGTAGGTCGTAGGTTCCGTGGAGCCCAGACTGGCGCTGTACTTACGAGTTGTAGGTCGTAGGTTCCGTGGAGCCCAGACTGGCGCTGTACTTTGGGTTATTTGTTTATCACCACTGCTCTCGAAACGGTCAAGGAAAACATCGTTAGGAAACCGGCATGTCCTAGAACCAAAAATTCAGCCCGGAATCTGGGTTTGTGCCCGGTTTATGGCTATATGCTCGCCCCTATTACACGGAACTTAAACGGTCTGGCGACATGTGGGTGTGTTCACGAGGCACCTAGAGTACACCTCTACCTAACCCTTCAAGGAATAGAGGCGTGATGTTATGTTATATTGTTCTTAAAGTTTTTCTATTCGTATACGGCAACGGCACATAATTCTACACTGTATTTGAACAATAGAAAGGAAAAAAAACATTACACTCCTTTTTGAGCAGTCGTTTTTTTATGTTATTTAACTCGATAGTAGGTCGTGGAATAAATTAAAATAAAACTCATACAGTAGGTACTGTGATTTGCGACTTATTTTGTAATACAAAACAACTTTATCTACTACAAGACCATAATAAATAAAAAAAATAGGTAAGTACCATCATAGACAGAGTAAGTACTACTATTCCAGTCACTGTCATACACGTGTAAGACTAGAAAACTATTCTATTATAATAAATAAACTTGCTTAGTTACAATTAAAATTAATTTATGTTTATCAGACAGACAGAAATAGGAGCTCGTGGCTACGTAATAACAGCCGCACGGGTCGATCCATCAGGTTAAGCTACGCTTGCCGGGGTTGGTCCGTGGATGGGTGTCCATCTTTACATAGCGAGACTCCTTCGTGCTTCGGAAAGCACGTTAAGCCGTTGGTCCCCGCTGTCATTTGTGGATCTTTGACAGTCGTTACGGGTCGTCAGAAGCCCGAAAGTCTGACAACCAGTCTTACCAAGGGGTATCGTATTACCCAGATACTGGGTTGTGGAGGTCAGATGGGCAGTCGCTCCATGTAAAATACTGGTATTCAGCTGCATCCGGTTAGACTGGAAGCCGACCCCAACATAGTTGGGAAAAGGCTAGGCAGATGAGACAGACAGAAATAATTACAGGCTATCGAACATACAGTCAGTACCTATTTACAGTTGATTGATTGAAACTCCAAAATTAAGCAACGGTTACTCATGCATGGCAGAAGATTTCATTGAGCTGCTCTTTCGACCACACTATCAGCCGATTCACATCAACCCAGCTTCCAATCAGCATCTTATCAGTGCTACACAGAGTTCCTATACTACCTAGTAGTTTTACAAACACCTTTATCGTAGTCTGAGTCCCTGGTTAGCTTTATGTAAATAGTCAGAAATCGGTCTGCCAATTTGCCAAGGTACTGGCGGAGGCGGAGTAATGAGAATCATGTGGGGAAGACTAAAGCAACGTCGAATGGATTGCGTGAAATATGAAATAGCTACAAAAGCGGTGGCAACTGAGACGAGATCATACAAATGATGGCCGAAGAAAAACACATGCTGCTCCGACAAATAGATTGCTATATGGGCAGAGTTTATCTGAGTTTATCTTGGACATGCTGACATCAGTGTAGGAAAAACATTGTGGGGAAATCTCGACGTATAGCTGAAGTCGTCAACACGTCCTGAGCAAGCGTGATGATCAATGCTCGTGCCTTGTATGAGAAGAGGCCTCGGCCCCGTGGGACAATAATAGGTTGGCATTATTATTGCTAAGGGCAGGAGGACGATGATGGTGTTAGTAGTCCGTGTCAGAGTCGTGGTGCGTGTCCCTGGGCTTGATGATGCCGAGCTTGGTGGCGAGCGCGGCCACGTTGGCGCGCACCTCCTCCTGCACCAGGTTGAAGGACATGGCCAGTAGCGCGATGCCGAACAGCAGGTACAGGGAGCACAGGGCGATGGAGTGTACGGCGGCGGCTCGGTCGTCCGAATTCTGGCCCTGGGGAAGGACAAGTTTGTTACATTGAATCTTGAAAGATATTTACTGAGAATTCTGCCGGTGTATCCTGAAAAAAGCTCACCGTGAAAACTCAGGGAACTTGAAGTCAATATTGTCAAGCTCTAGCATCAGGTGGAATGACAGCTCACCTCAAGCTCACTTCACCTAAGATTTCACGGTGATATTTTTACAGAAATGATCGGCAGGATCCTGTCTGAAATGTTGATGGCCCGATACATTACAGTAGTTCTTAGTAACATTATAGTACTCCACTGAATACGTGCCTCTTTTGCAAACTATTCCTAGTACTAACATGTCAAACTCTTATGACACTGCTGGAAAGTGAAACGTACGTTGTTCATACTGCACCAGGAGAGAGAAAGTAATTTTTGTTTTAACCTCGTCAAAGTTGTCTCTTACCTGAGCAGGTACAAAGTCCCCAAAGCCGATGGTGGTGAGCGTAATGAAGCAAAAGTAGGCGGCGTCCAGGTACTCCCAGCTCTCCCAGCTCTTGAAAAGAAAGGTGCCCGCCACGATGTAGGAGGCAACCAGGAACACGCACAGCCAGATCGGTACCGGTTTTATCTGGAATAAGAACAAATATCAGGACCAAATAGGTATTTTAAGGATTAATGAGTCACCTACACGAACAATGTTCCATAATTATATAAAAGGGGAACTGACTGACTGGCCGACTGACAAAATGTATATAACGCACAGTCGACTCTACTACGACTAGAAAGTGTAGGACCGTGAAATTTTAAGTTTACGATTTCTTTTTAGCGTTCCGTAGTCAACACGGATCCCTTATAGTTTCGCCATGTCCTCTGTCTATCCGCGCTCAGAGACTGTTAGTACTAGATGTAATTTGACACGTGTGTACAAATTAATAAAGCTGAAGAAGTGAAAAAAAAAAAACTGCTCGACTACACGTATGGGAGTGTTTTTATTTTTCTCGTTTATCCCATGGTGTGGGACTCTGGGTTGTCATTGGTCGTTCAAAATTGAGTGAAAACCATTTGATTCAGGGATCCGTTTGCAAAATATTAAGTTTACAGCAGTAGTATATAATATACCGAAATCAAAAGGAAAACTATTACATTCACTGCTAAGTAGGCCCTACAAGTTATCGAGTAATAATCGACCAACTTACATTTTGAGTTTGTGCTTGGGATAAATTAAATCCAACTACCAACCCTTCATTGTGCGTGGTCCTACACGCACTTGGCCGGTTTTACTTTAATGTAGAGGAGCACAAAGAATGGTTTTTGGAAATTTTATCTTTAAATGAGGTGATGAAAGAGGTGATTTGATTTGTACGAAACATTCTTTGATCTAAGTAATTCTTTGAAAAAAATCTTTCATCTATAGACTTGAAACTTGGCCTGAATATTTAAATTTTCAATATCGTAATCATTAATTTGCGGAAACGACCTTTTTCTTTTAAAGAGGTGGAAAGGCGGTTATAAGGCGGGAAAATATTAATAAGTAGGTACCATTTGAACGAAGTCGCGGGCGAAGTGCTAGTTCAGTAATATGACACAACAACTGTTGAGGTACTATTCTGTGGTTGAGCTCTATGTTATTGAGCCAAGCGATTGTGTTTACAAACAGGAATGATGCTGCCGCAAGTGAACACGGAAAGGGGCACTTTCGGTTTTAGTTCTGTGCCTACTCACCTCTTCTTTATTCACCACCTCGGAAGGCGGGTGGTATATTTCTGACGCTCGGGAGCCCCATGCTGTAATTAAAAGTAAAATGTCACGTTAAAATACTAAGTTGTAAATAACATTAATGATCAGTCAAGTCACGTAACAGTTACCTGCAGGCGGCTTACCGCGGCGCGGCACCACCACCACCTCGTCACTCCAGTCATCTCTCTCCACTGAAGGTGTCTACAAAGACCAGAAATAAAAACATTTTGTTCCTTCTACACAAGTTTAGTCAATCAATCCCGTAGAATGATATTCAGCCATCTTCTTTACCTACATGACATACCGAATTAAAATGCGTACTATAAACAGTTTATACTAAGTCCATAAAAGGTTTTAAATTGATGTCAACTCTACATTGGTCAAGTAACATGCTATTTTTTTATTTTGTTATCAAGTGATTAAATATAGTTTTCTATGCACAAGAGGTTGCTCCGTGCCACCTGAGTATGGAAAGAATTCGAAAACGAACGAGGATAACATAAAAGACTAAACTGTATGATAATATGTACATTAGACTAACATGCGTGCGGTGTCTGGTGTCGTCCACGGTGTGTAGTCTGCGGAGCGGGCGGCGCGCTGGCTCGGGCGGAAGCGGCCGCTCCTCGTCCCACCGTTGCTCGTTGTCATAGATGGCTGAGCGTGCTCGGCGTTGGCGCCGATTAGGGCGATCCCACGGCTCCTCACGCTCCACGTACTCTGACCTGCCGCGGTCTGATCTGATAAAGATTTTCATTAATAGTTAATTATTTACTTACCTTCAAGAACAGACATCTTCTTGTTGAACATTCCGACACCGGTATACATAATATAATTTAGGTAGGTAACAATGCAACAATGCAAAATAAAATACCTTAAATCACGCCTAGACCTTCTGCCCTTCGGATAATCAAACTCGAAGTCTTCATCTTCCGGATCATAGCCGCGGTCTCGATGAGCATACAGATCTTCTCGTTCTCTCCGTCGTTCCCTCTCCAACGCCTGCCTCTCCTTGTAGTTCTCATAATCCACGTCATGCAGGTCATGCATCTCGAACATGTCCTTAGGGTCATCGTCGAAGTGTCTATGATCGTCGAAGTCCCGTCTCGGACCATATTCGGGTTTCGGTTTAGCTGGTCGCGGCAGAGATTTGCTACGCAGCTCAGGTTTGGACGATATCTTCATGTGGTGACTCTCCAAGTCTTGTAACGCTGCCTCCAGATCTTGTAGTGGTAACGAAATCTTGGGAAACTCCTCTGCAAAATTTTTTAGTTATTGAACCGAGTGAAAAAGTTACGCCTTGTCAAGACAAGTTATTTGATACTTACCGTCTGCATCTTCATCGTAGGTATCCCGAGCTTCTCGTCCGTATTTCTCAAAACGAACTGGTGACGGTTCTTCTATATCATAGTCTCTTACAGCTGGAACCAAATCAGATGAAATTCTATTTTGGAATTGTACAATGTTCTAAAAACCGTCCGAGCATTGACAACTCAACTGTCATGAAAATGGTCGTGTGCTTTACCGTGTGGTGTTCCGTGCAGCGGTGGTTGTGACCTGGTGCGTGGCAGTGAGGTGGCGTGCGCGACTGGCGGCGGTAGCGGCTGTCGCGGCCGGCGTACGCGACCGCTGCTGTACCCACTGTCGCGATATCTGTACCCACATGTACAATAAGAGGCCGCTAATTTACTGATATTGATGTATTTACTGAGAATGTTATGGATTGAGTCAGACACAAGCCTCGTACCGTTTGAAGGACAGACTAACTAAGTGACAGTTAACTGTTGAAGCGCGCATGTTACAACATCGCATGGTAGTCCGCTTTTTATCTACTACCTGCCAAAAATACGACGAGTAGTCTAGGAATTATGTTCCCGAACAAATGAACATACATACATAGCCTGTTAAAATCATACCCTCCTATGACTAGCAGTCAGGTAAAAAGAGAGTGGTGAACTGGTGACCCCCATGATCATTTAAACACCATGGCAAAATCCGGTATCACTTTCAAACAGTAACATAATTGTTAAAAGGGATTGTGTTTTTTATGCCTTGGGGTTGGTATTATAACCAGGTATTATGTGCTGGCTACCTGCAGTCGGTATCGGAATGTGCTCGCTCGATGGGTCGTACCCGCCGTCGTGTCGACCCGCGCACGCTGCCGCCGCGCACAGACCGCCTGCGCACACGGACAAACATCTATAGGTGCAACAGGCAATTAAGTAGGTAAATCATCATCATTATTGTCCTGCACTTGAGGAGGATGCGCTAAGGTAGCCCGCGAAATACAAATTTTCTTACGTTTTTTGCAATTTGCAGGTCAGTATAAGGTTGTATTTGATCTAAATATGATTGGCGGCCGTAACAAATATATATTTACAGAATTATAATCATGAGAATCAGCAATACAACTCGTTCATTCCAGTTGAATACGTATTACCGTGCGTTTGCACTGGGGAAAACTCAAACTCAAACTCAAAGCATTTATTTCAATTAAACCATTTACAGGCACTTTTGAATTGTCAAGGAGTCGGTCAGTCAGAAATATGAAGCTAGTTGCCCATTCCAAAGCGTAGTAGGTACTTATGGAGAAGAACGGGCAAGAAACTCCACGGACACTCTTTTAAATCAAAATATTGTTAAAATATATGGGTTACATCACTCATGTTGAAATTATACATGTGAGAACAATGTAGAAAGCACGTTAAAAGCGTCCGCAATTATTACATAAAACAATTCAAAAATTAAAATAAGCCATGGCAGCTAAGAGATGACCAGTCACAACTGACGGCGCCCGTTCACGAACATGACGCATGGATCAGCACCATTCAGCTCAACCATTTTGAAGGGAGCTAAATGATCCAACACACGCGCCACCATCAGCGAGACATTTCAGTGAGCATGACATTCCCAGTCGCCAGGGCACATTCAAGTCAATGAAAGACAAATTACCCGGTAAATGGTAGCTCAATAGTACATAGTACTCACACCTGTGCTATGAAATTAAATAATACAAAGGAGATTGAGTTTATACAATGCAAAGATGGTCTTCCGATCTTCAGCAGCTCCAACAGTATTTTTGAATGTTAATTAGTTAGTTGTGATTGTGGAGCAGGACCAGCATTAAGCCAAGTATTTTTATCAGAGATGTAATCCTCCAACTTATAATATGCCTGCCTGCATAGTGTGAGTTTTATACAAGTTTTGAATTTCGACTCATTCAGTTGAAGTATGTGGGTTGGAATTTTATTGTAACATTTTAAACGGTACCAAAGATGAGTCTACTTTAGCTAGTCTGAAATCTGGTTGAACTAATAGGTCCCTATTTCTAGTACTATAATTATGTCTATCACCTCTTTTATTTACTAAAAAGATGTACGATAAAACATGTTGCAATCTTTATTTTCTGTCAATGTTCCATACATTTTTGACAGGAACCAGAGATTTTAACATGTTTTGTCTTGAATGTTTCGCCAGTGCAAACGCACGGTTACACGTACAACGATTCTAGTTGAAAATCTATTTGATAAACAATCCGTTTCGCTAACTTTACGTACTTCGCAGACGGATGGTGTCGGTGGCGACGTTTGGGCGGTCGAGTGCACACGTAACAGCACACCCGCCAGTATAGGAACCTGCAACTTTCAAACACTATATAAATAATTAGGAAAAACAGAAAATAAATCATCCGATGTAATTTTCCTGACTAGAAAGATAATTTTTCTTCTTTCTCAAAGTGCCTACTTTTTAGTGCAAGCAAAACTGCTAAAAGAAAATAAAAGAACAAAAATGAAAGCACGCTACTTTTATTGAACTCTTTTTCTACTTTATGGGCACTGAAATAATGGATAAATATAGTATTTAGGCACTGAAATAATGGATAAGTAGATACGAAAGAAAAACTTACAGTACCGCTTTAAACAGATGCATGTAACGGCGCGTCTCTATTATAGTACGAGCAACAGATTGCTGCCCGTCGTTTTGCTACTACAAGAACTACAGATTTGCTCCTGTGAACACAATACTGGGCATTATTATGGCATTATTATGTGCGACGCACCTGAAGGAGGAAGCCATTACGTCACCGATGTTGGACAGACACAGCAGCATGAGGGGGATGCCCAGGATGGCGTAGAATATTGTCACCACCTTGCCGGTCTGGGTCTTTGGCGCTATGTGCCCGTAACCTGGATATAAAAAATTATGCAGAAGGTATTAAATATCTGTAATTAAACCTGTGTTATGGGGAAATTTTATTATACTTACCTACTTATTTTGAAATATTATGTTTTTTTCACATTAGCTATTGAAAATCTATACATATTATAAAATAAAGTCTCTTTTCATGTTAGTCTGTATGTACGCATTTTTCTTTTAAACCACGCATAAGATTGATGAGGTTTTCACCATCGTTTAGAGAATTTATTCTGGAAGGTTTATGTGTATAATACGTTACTGTGACATAATAACTAAGAAATCTCGATATTTTGTCAAGTCGTAAAAAATGTGCGAAGCAGGAGCGGCTCGCTAGTACTAGTAAGGTATAAAACAAGAAACCAGTCAAACGAAAACAAAAGTTAAAGATGTCAAACTAAAAAACCGCTTTTGTTCAAGTAGAACACTAACTCAAGAACACTCTCACTTGTTATCAGCGAGCACAATGACGTCATAGTATCTAACTGTTGCTACGATTTTAAACCGTTATTTTAACTTCCTTGGCAGAAGCATCGGTGGTTCAGTGGTAGAATGCTCGCCTGCCACGCGGGCGGCCCGGGTTCGATTCCCGGCCGATGCATGTACTTTTTGTAACATTCAGATATTTTTACATATTAAAAATCATTATTGTACTTGTATTACTTACAAAAATAATTAGATCTTACAACACTTAGGGTACGAAAGCTTATTACAGTATTATTACTTCTAAGTTGGCGTGGACAACTGGGTGATTTGAGTTTAGCAACACCTTTTACTAGCAGTAAAGTAATACAGTATCGCAACCACTTGGGAATTCCAACGTTTGCGCTCGACTAGTTAATTGCTTGGAAATAAGTACGTCATCACAGCACGCGTGGACAAATTACATTAATTATGATTCGTTATTTTATTAATTTTGTCACCTTGACATCTCTAAATAAAATAAATTGTTCTTTACTAAAAGGATTGCAGTTTTTTTTTTTTAAATTGGCAAATTTGTTTCTGAATGCAGAATAATTTAATAACAAATAAGCGAAGTTTTAAGTTTTAACTGTTAAATTCTCAAGAAGTATTTGTAACTATTGGCAATACGATGGTTATAAAATTACAAGGTTATCGGTACCTAAGTAGGTAAACACAGGCTTTAGAATATATCTATAGTTTTCTTACAAATTCCATAAGTACTATGTATACATGATTTATGTCCCTTCCGCGTGTACCCACAAGTAGGTAAGTACCTATATCCTAAACCACATGTTATTAGTGTAGCGTGACCGACAAATAGCAGAAACTAAATTATAATATGATTATCTACGATCAATAAAAGCAAGATAATTTGTTTTTTTGCGAAATCGATCTGTTTCCGTCGGTGTTTAAAACGGACATCACCGAGGTCGACTTCTTGCGACCTCCTCTCCAAATTGTAGCTCTATATCATACATGGTATAGTGAGGCTGAGGGCGTGATGTAAGTAAGTATACGAGTGACTTTGATCTACAACGCTGTACGATCCGACCGTGTATAAAATATGCTGCTTCAATTATGCTGTAGTGCCATCTGGCAAGCTCTTAACACTCACTGAGCATACAACGCACACATACATTAGACTTCTTTCGGCTAAAGCTACCTAAAAGATGATGGAAAGCCAAATTATTATTATTTATTTTATTTCAGACATCATCTGGTCCATAGCCATTACATACATTTAGATTACAAACTACTTATTATAAATTCAAAAACAGATAAAAAGCCAAAATAAAATTGTGATTAATAAAATTTCAATAAACAACAACTCATAGGTAATTAAAATTGTCAAAAATAAAAGTAAAATAAAATGTCAAATATAAAATGTCAAATTGCAAAATGTTATAAAAATGTCAAATTATTAAAAATAAAAATTATCTAAATTACTAACACATTTTTATTCTACATTTCTACCTGCCCCAAGCTTGATAAACGGGTGCATGTAAGGCCTGCCAGTGCTGCATGAAAGGCCCGTCCAACCTGTTGGCAACAACGGTAAGAAGACTGTTGCCGCTGCACCGCACTCTGCTCGCTATCGAGGTCGCCCTCTTGCGCATGCTGGCATAAAAACAGTCAATGCGGACGCTCGCGAACATTCCCGATGCGCTGCAGAAGCGAGGCATCCGCAGCAGCGCCCTCAGCGCGTTGTTATATTGAACGCGGAGAGCATTGTAGGATTTCTGCGAATAAGACACCCACAGACTACTCGTATAAAAAGAAGTGCAATAGGCTCGAAACAAGGTAATCTTCACATCCTTGGAGCTACGAGCAAACCTGCGGGCAATCATATTCGCCCTCACCGACAGCGCCCTCCTTTCTCGCTCAATATCAGCGTCGTCCTTCAGGTCGGACGTCACAATATGGCCCAGATACTTAAAAGTATGTACCCGCTCCAAGGGCACCCCACATAGCCTTACTGGTGGAACCTCCGCCGGACATCTAGAACCCGCATTGAAAACCATAAGCTCACTCTTTTTGACGTTATATTTTAGGCCATGTATATGAGCGTACGCTTCGCAAATGCTTATTAGCTCTCTGAGTCCTCCTATTGACGCGCTCAGCAGCACCATATCATCAGCATAGCTGATGTTGTTAAAGCAAACATCATCAACATGGCATCCAACATGGCGGCTGCTGAGCCCGGCAACAAGTCCATCAATATACAGATTGAAGAGCGTTGGTGAGCTCAATCCTCCCTGCCTCACCCCGCACTCCAACCTGTAAGAGTCCGACAGAGCTCCCGACCATTTAACATTATTGACCTGGTTCCCGTACCAGTGCTGGAAGATTTTAACAACTTCCGGCGCAACTTTTCTAGCGAGCATCTTCTTCCACAGCACTTTGTAAGAAACCAGGTCAAACGCTCTGGACAGATCGAGGAAGCAGGCGTAAACAGGCGTGCTCCGATCCGTGTAATATCTGACAGCATGCTTTAAACTCAGTATAGCACTATCAGTGGACAGTTTGGGCCTGAACCCAAACTGGTTATCGTGCAAAGTTATTGTATTGTTTAACTGAGCATTAAGCATGCTGTCAAATACCTTCGCGATGACTGTCGCTAATGAGATCGGTCTGTAATTGTTCTTATCTGATATATCACCGGTTTTATTTTTAACAATTGGTACTACAACCGTTCTCATCATTTCATCCGGCAAGTACGAGTGGCGAAGACAGAATGTGAACAGCATAGCCAAAACACGTGGCAGGTGGGGACCTGCATGCTGTAGGTGCTCGATGCTGAGTCCGTCATGTCCTGGAGACTTACCCCTAGTCATACACCCTATAGTCTTAGCTATGTCCGCAGCAGAGAACTTAACTCTTGGTTCCAGGACAGTACACTGTGACTCAGCCTCGACCACCTCAGAGGGTGGAATACTGCTTGGCTCGACACAAAACTGGGATTTAAAAACATTGGCAATATCCCTTTCAGCAGACACGCCATCGACGCTCACCGGCAAACCAGGCCTAAGATTGTGCTTTTTAGTAGACTTCCAGAAGCCCTGAAAGTCTTTTTTAGTGTGCAACTCGGCTAGGATGTCCATCTGGATTTGGTCTTGGTGATTCTGGCACCACCTTAACTTGGATTTAAAGATCCTACGAGTGTCACACATTTCCTCATAAATCACGCCAGACTTAGGTTTGCCACAATTAAGCCACTCATTAAACTTAAGCCTAGCGTACGAGTGAGCCTCGCTGACGTGCTTATTCCAACCCACCACGCGCTTCGGCCTCCTACCAATGACTCGTGTCTCTCTGCTAACAATTGCGGCCTCCCCTAGAGCGGTTACCAAATCCCGATACAGGCAATCAATTATTAGATTGTGGTCCGAATCACTACACATGTGATCACAACAATTGGACAATACGCGAGGGAAGTCAATATTTCGTAATCGCCGATGACATTCTTGCCTGAAAGTGAAGGTAGCGTCTGAGCTTTTTTCTCCCCACACAATTAAGTTGTCGTAGGACATACTCAGCTTTATTTTCGGCCGAATTATATTGAGATCGCATTCGATCAACAATGGGTAGTGATCCGACCACATAACATCGTACTTAACACTAACACTACGAACAGTTTTCAGAGACGACTCTGAACAGAGACAATGATCCAGCCATCGCCTAGCCCCGTTACAGTCACTGACATACGTATATGTGTTCGACGTCAATCCCAGCCTATCTACATCAACGCATGAAAAGTGATTATCACTACAGTAATTCAACAAGTCCGTAAAAAATAGACCATGCGGATGCGCGTTAAAGTCACCAAGACAATAAACCGCCTCCACAACACTACTGTCCACGATCGCACTTACCAGTCCTAAACAATGTGAGAATTCCGGCTGGTTACTCACTGCATCCGTGGGCATGTACACACTCATCACAATAAAAGGCCTTTCACTGGTATCACAACGTATTGCACACACTCTCGAGTTATCACTCGGAATGACCGACACGTGACTGAATGCACTTTTTCGCCATAGCAGAGCCACCCCTCCATAAGGTCGCCCACGCAGCATGCCAGCAGACGTGTCAACGGCTGACGTCCCCGTGCTGCTGAAATCACCATGGATGGTGCTCAGGAACGGCAGGTCCTCCGGCAGCAGCCAGCACTCCTGAAGCGCTATTATGTCGCACGTTGCGCATAGTTCACGAACGCCCTCAATAGAACGCTTAACACTCCTACAATTAAAGCTGGCAAATCGTAACAAACTATTATCAGTCATTATTGCCAAAGATCACCGATTCTATGGAATGTACATTACATTTTCTAACTCTTGACATGGGGTATGTATACTGTCACCCAATAGTTTGAGACAGTGTACATTCGTAGACAGCCAGTATGCGTACCGATAGGGTTGTAGAAAGCCAAGTATCTCTGATATCTGACCAAGATTATGTCTGGACTTAAAGAAACTGTGACCTCTGAGTTTGTTTTGGCCTTTCTTCTCAGAGTAGTCAGATAGGAATCGCCGATCTCGTCTGGTATAAACAAAATATGATTGACGTGTAAAAGTGTTTGCACAAACCTACTTCCAGAAATAAAATCCTTTATCCGCATGTCGCGCCCGCTACCTGCTCATCTCAGCACACGGCTAAGTATAGATCACTGATAAGAGTAATATCAGTAACAATAGACGTCCGATGTGCTACTTAGTTGGGTCATCATCGATAGTAGGTAGGTAATACCAATGGATAGAATGGTTCTCGAGGAAGGTTTTAGTATATAATAACCGACTTCGCCGCGGGCATCAGCTAGTATATGTATAAAATTAATTATGGTCACGAAACAAGTATGATGCATATAATATGTATAAAATTAATCATGATCACAAAACTAAAAACCCTTTCAGAGTCACATTACTTAGTGCTTAAAGTCCACATTAGGCAGAAAACATCCCATACGGAGTGATAATGTCTCAGCATCACCGCGAGAGATGGTGTCAGCGGGTGCGCGAGAGCACGGCCTTCAACTTACGACTCGCGAAGTCACAGCAATCTGCTGCGCCGCTAAGAAGGCGCTTCACTATGATACATTTGTGTTTGAAACTGTTGCAAGACCAGCATCAGCATTATGCTTTGGTAACTGTCCATCACATTAGTAAACTTTGTGCGTTAGTAAAGAGTTTTCTCGTAAAATAATTATGTTGACTAAAACTGTCATGAAAATGCGCAATGAGTGGAATTCAATATGAATCGAAAGAATAATGAGGCAATTGGCATCGAGAGGTGCAATTCGACAACGTGCGCCATTTTAGTGGCGCGGCGTGTGCACAAGTGCAGCTGAAATCAGCCGCGGGCACCACCAGCTAGCTCAGTTACATAACGTAGGGCGAGCAGAGCAGTCGCTCACACAGTTGTAATAAATAGTACAGTGACTGACGTATAATTAATACAAATTATATGATCAAATTGGAAACAGACGAAATTAAGTGTGAAATATGAATTCTTCCAAAATAAACTTCGGTTCGTATTTTTTTTTTTTTAGCTTTTATGTTTTAATTTTTGGGGTTTAGTATTTAAAAGAATTATTTATTAGCAGTGCTAAACTAGGTTTAATACCTATATATCAGTTAACTGGTTGGGCAGGTTAAAATATGCTACCCCAGACAACTTAAAGTCAAAGTCAAATAATTTATTTCAAATAGGCACATAAAAGGCACTTTTGAACGTCAATGAAAAACAAAGAAATAGAATTGATTCTAGTTGCCCATTCCAAAAGGTAGCTTTCGTATGGAGAAGAATGGGCAAGAAACTCCACCGTTACTCTTTTCAAAAATGTTTACAATATTTTGTATACATGAATTATATAATTATATGTGAAGACCATGCACCCACAATAAGATTCTGTCCCACAAAAGGCAAAAAAAATTATAAATGGAGCAATGACAAATAAATCAGTTATGTGATAGGTACATGGTGCTCACATATTTACAAACATTGTAAAAGTATACGATATTACAATATTCCTAACATCTTTACAAGTAATACTAATAAGTCAGTGCGTGATTCCAAGCAATCACAGAGTGTAAAAATCTATGACACAAATAATATAATATACAACTAAATTAGCAACCAGTTTGATTTTGTCCAGACTCTAAATTGTCCTATGGAGCAAGAACAGCATGTTTCCAAGCATTCTTATCTTGGATATAATCCTCTAATTTGTAATAAGCTTGTTTACAAAGTGTACTTTTTATATGAGTTTTAAATTTTCTTTCATTTAATTGCAATATAACACAAGGTATTTTGTTATAGCATTTAACGCAGTACCCCATAAAAGATGTTTGTACTTTAGCTAATCTGAAAAATGGTTGATCTATTTTATCTTTATTTCTAGTATTAAAATTATGTCTGTCACATATTTTCTTAAATAGATTTAAATTTTTTCTTACATGCATAATATTCTCATAAATAAATTGGCAAGGTACCGTCATAATATTAATCCTTTTAAATAGTTCCCTGAGAGATTCGCGGCGACATAGATTATAAATGGCTCTGACAGCTCTCTTTTGTAAAATTAAATAATTTTTAAATAATTAAGTATGAGCAACCCCAAATAGCTTTTTGATTTTACATTTCTTTTCGATTTTACAAAGCTTAACTAAGTACTAACTAAATATTAAACACAGCATTAATCTTCGTAGTAGGTAATTATAGAACACATGCGAGATCTATAATTACCTATCTAAATGCAAGGAAAGCTAAAAAAGTAATTAAAAATTAAGTAAAATACTGACTAATTATTATATATCTATAAGTAATACGAATTAGACCATTATGCCCAAAAGGTTCTCGTTGGTGCCGAATCCTTGAGGTTTGCGCAACCCTCGAGACCGCCCGCCCACGCCCGTCACATCACACACATCAGACTCGTTTGACTATCCTATTTATTGACATCGGTGCACTTATACGACGTTGTAAAACGCGTTCCATCTCGAAACAGGCATTGGATACAGAACTACTTTTTCACAATCATCACAAATATTCATTAATACAGTTGCGATTGCAATAGTTACCATCTTATTATGGTTGTATTTTCTCAGATTTAAAAGTTACACAGATGTAATGAAAAATATTTCTGTAGCAATGAAACTTTGCTATACTTAATTCATAAGTCAAGGAACTCATAATGTACCCACATAAAATCTTTAAGAACAAATTATTGTAGACACCACCCACTTACATCCTGTAAACCACTGTTTAGTAAACTTAGAATACTTACATTAACTGGTATTTATATTGAGGAAGTATGTTTTACCAAATCTCACCCTGAGATGTTTGAAAAACTGGGAGATAAATGTAAGTTTAATACTAGATACCCTAATAGATTGGTTATTCCTAGAATGAAAACGGAACTATATGGGCGAAGTTGCTATCCTATGTGTATTAAAATGTATAACAAGATTCCTAACCAAATTAAAGAACTTCCAATGGTCCGCTTCAGAAGGGCTTTACGCAGCTGGTTAATTGAAAATTCCTTCTACACTATAAAAGAATTCCTTCAATTTAAATTTAAATAATCGGTGTACCAAAAATTTGCATGTCATTATGTTATGATTAAATATGTTAAGCTACTAAAAACCTACCATTGTAAGAACACTGTAACCATATTTATCTGCAAATAAATCTTTGACTTTGACTTTGACAAGAATTAGTGTTTCTTCGCTGGGTATCATTAACGATTGTCATCGATTGTCATCGATTGTCTTGTTGTTTCAAAATTAGTAAGTATCTTTAACAGAGCCGGGAAGCATTCTCGCACTGATGTCGTTCAGGTGTGGGCTGATGTTTCAATAAGACATCAACTGCTTGGTGTCATGGTCATGACTCGTTGATGTCTTTTGTTGTTGTTTTTTAACTTATCTAATACCCCGGGTAGGCTTAAAAGACGTAAGAGCTTCTTACGCTCTACGCAGACAATCCAGGATAAACCACCCAATGAGAGAAGAAAATTGCGGGAAGTGAAGCATCCACCACCCTCCCATCATCACCTCCAAGCATCCACCATCCTGACTTCGTTAAACCCCGGGAGCATTTTCCTCCCGGGCGTGATCTGCAGTGGCCTGTATGGAAAGCTTTCAATCGATTGCCTACCCGAGTAGGCCGCTGCAGACATAATTTGTCGAAATGGGGGATTACTGACTCATCCAACACCCAGTGCGAGTGCGGTGCCTCTGATCAGACCATGCCCCACCTGCTGGAGTGTCCTAAGTGTATCATCGACACGAAGAGAAGAAGAACCTATGTAAAAGGTTTACCGTCTTCGAATAGAACTCGGACTCAACAATTCTATATATTTCAAAGAAATATCTATCTTGCTTATTTATCTCGTATTATTGTTTCTGCATCTTTTCATTCTTAAATCTCTATTTATTTTTAACATAATCCCGTTTCTTTATAGTTTAGTGTTTATTCACTGTGCCATTGATTGGTTTAATAATAATTCTACTAAAAAATACAAGTACCTATTACATTATTTAACAAAGCACGATCCAATTACTTCCATGCAAGACTTATTGCCCTCTAAAATGACTGTGGCTGGTCTTGTCCGAAACTCCTGTCCCACTTGTCCAAATCTTGTTTTTGATGAAAGTAACTCTTGTATCTTTACAAGTTCACCCTCGATCTCAAACTCTCACTAAATCATGTTTGTAAGTTTTTCAGAATTCCCTAAAATCATCAGTCCTAAATAAATATTATCCTGTTTTAGCACATTACGTAATTACAATAATAGTGTCAGCGGCAAGTAACAGTGAATATTTGTAAACTGTCCCTCGTAACTCGTAAGATCCCTTCATACATACCTGATGTACGCAGTTGCGGTGTTTTCATACGGCTGCTAATGAATCATCGCTCATCAATGAAATAGCTAAAAGATTATGTTAACAAATATCTAGACAATAACATAATGCCTTGTAATTAAGGTAATTATTGCCAGTGGCTGTTGCACTGTATCGTGACGTTTAGTTATGGTTTACTTGAATTACCTTCGCATCCCAGGTAAAGGCTCCATGTTTTTAGGAAAAATTTACATTATATGAATCAATTTTGTGTTTTTTTTTTTCGTTTTTGATACCTACTTATCCTCTAAGTTATCTCTTGCATCAACTCAATCCTTGGGTTTATAACATAACCTACATAGATGGACTTTTCTTTTGATCTGTACAAGTCCACCTCACTATATTTTCCTTAAATTATTTTCATGACGTCATCTGTCAATTCTTGGTAGGTACATATAACTAATTTCACTATCTTCTATATCAAAGTTTTCAGTAGATGGACATTCAAGTAATGTATATTGCCATTACGCCATGAATGTGCTCTAAGATGTCATTGTGATAGGGGCTCACGTGTTGGTCTTTGTTTCATTTATCTTCATCCGCTACTTCAGCAATTATAGATCTCCTTGAGTTCTAATTCATTCGGGAGATTCATTGTGAACATTATAAACGGTATAATTGAATGCTATTTAGTTATTATAATCACGCGATCAAGATATTGAAGTTATAATGACTCATTCCAAGTAAAAAAAACTAACAATCCAAAAAAACTGATTCGTTTCCTCGGACCATTAGGTTCTAATTAAAAATCGCCGGGTTCTTTTTTTACACGATTGTAAAAACTCATACTCCCTTTTTCTTCTTTGTTTTATTTTGTTTTTTTTTTTTAGCAAATACAAAAACTACCTACAATTTATTCTTCGGTGCAAAAAGCAGTTTTTGTTATATTTTCCTTCAAAGGGTTCAACGTTTTTTTTAACACATGCTATGGACATCCTTATATTACTACAGCTATGTCCCATCTCATCTCAGTTTTTCGTTCGACCGTGAACATTCAGGTAATTTTGTCACGTCTCCCACTCATCTGATTTGGCGTTGTCTGTTGCAGGAGTGTTGTGGTGTCTCCTGTTGCTTGCGTCGTCCTGCGCCAGCAAGTGGCGCTGGCCGGAGGGCGAGACGGCCGCGTCCGTGCGCATCGACACCAAGGTGCGCTTCATCGACACCGACGATGACAAGTAAGTGAACAATCTCCAATAACATACACTGACTAGTTCCTCTTCAGGTTACCCATATGGACCGTGTCCATAACATAGAGATCCGACTAGGGACTAGGGTGCATGATGTCGGGCTGGGTAGCGGCAATGAAATGTTAGGTAGGACACTTGGCAAGACATGGTGATGGCCTGGTGGGGCAGTGCCCGAACGGCAAGGAAGCGACGACACCACGTACCTCTGTGCCTATACTAAGCAATGGGTGGAACAAGGCTGCCAATGATGATAATGACACATTTGCCATCTCTTATTCGCCAGCTGTCTACTCGGCACCTGGCAGCTGGAGCGAGTGGCTAGGGGCTAGTTGTAACCACCATGAGTTTCGGTGCTAATATGGACTGACATAATGCCTTAGCATTTGTTCACTCCTTTGCACAATTTTACGTGAAGTTTTCCCCAGTTTCACTCTGATTCTTGGATGTTTTATCGACTTAGGAATATAATGAAACTTTTTGTATCTTGTGTGTGATTAATCATAATACAGAAATGCAAACACGAGGAAATAGGTGTAGTTTGTGAATGATACTGGCAAGAACAAACAACAATTCATTTTAGACAGGATTAATTGTGAATGATTTCCACACAGATGTAGATAATACATAATATACATAACTTAGAAAGGCTGGATCTAACGCCAGTCATATTCCAAAGTGATGAGTTCCCTTACCTTGCACAAGGGATACACTTGCCTCTTGTTGTGACACACAACTATAACTAAGTAACGCCCTACTTTATAGTTCTTCATGGGTGTGTAGTGTCATAGTGTGTTTGTAATCTTACGACATGGACCTTAGAATATAACGAGTATTTTTTAACTAAGGCCCACGGGTAAGTAGCAATTACGTATAGTCAGGGTACTTATGTACCTATGATATGAAATGTGAGGAACACTAAAACTTGTTATAACTAAATAATAATTATTTTAATATATAACTTCATATCATTGCAATCACCAGACAGCGAATGGTCACTATGGCAATGCACTAAACTCATTCAAGCTTGACCACCACTATTGTGCTGCGTGAATTGTTAGTCAGAAGTAATAATCATATTTTTGTGTAATAGACTGCTAAACAGGCCAACTGCCTACAAAGTGGTAACCACGGACCAAAACACCTGCAACACTAGCTGCGCAAGGCTCCAGCTAGGCTGCTCTCTCTCAGGTTGCAATCCTATTGCAGGTTGAAAGAGATCTCGATCATTGGCAACGCACCAACCCAACTGTAATTATTAAAAGTAATGTCATGCATGTATCTGTTGTAAAATTGCATTCAAACTTCTTCTTCAAAAAGGAGGAGGTTCTCAATTCGCTATTAGGTACTGCGCCAATTATGAATCCAATTTGATGATTCTTTTTTAGTTTGGTAGGTACTCGTAGGTCATGCTTCAGAGGTGGTCCCATATAAATTTTATTAACTTTGCGTGCGTAGTTAGCTTCAATATTACGTAATTTTCTCACTTAATATTTATCTAGACGATGTTTTAAGTGACTCCGTCACTGTTATTTACATAGCAGGTAGTGGTGGTATTCCAATTTGTGTGGGGTAGGTACACACGGCTACACATCAAGCTATATATTTCTTTCCACAACTGGAAATGTATAGCTTGATGTGTAGCCGTGTGTACCACAACTAAAAAGTGAAAAATAAAATCTTTTTATAAAAATAAAAATAAACTTTATTTTCGGCACAAGTGTTCCTTATATAAGAAGCCGAGCAATAAGTAATTCATCCTCTGTAAATGGTTAAATACCCACTATTTAACCATTTTTAGAGGATGAAAGCTTGTATGGAAGTTCGTCATTTTCGCCGATGGGAACGCCCCACGGGCACACCGCTATCATATTGTTGTGTGTGTTACAACGTGTCGGTGTTTGTGTTATTGACATTATACATTAATTTTATGATTATGACCTAGATGAGTAGTTGGGCTGCCAGAAGTTGCCTTGGCCTACGGTTTTCTGATTTTATCAAACTTCGTATTAAATACCTAAACCTTTTATGGTAAGTCCTCGTTTAAAACATAAAATATGAATGCCATTCATCTATAAAGATACAATTTGTCCTTTTACTATTTTAACATATTCATCTTGAATTGTGTGCGGGAAAACCTATGACCGATAGGTCTGACAATCTTTAACTAGAGGATATCGGTGCTTCCCAATTATTAGGGTACAGTGGTCAAATCCGAATGCGGCTGTACTATTCAGCAGCCGATTACGATTACGGGAGAAGGCAGGCGAACCAATCGCTGCAAATATTTTGGGTTCACAAGATTGGTGACGGGAGTTCTCTCATTGGCTCTGCACAGCTTTTAAAATCTGACTGTGTGTACTTTCTAAAAATTATTGTATGAAAGAACATCAGAAATTTTATAGGTAGTTAATGTTATAATTTGACAGCTTGTTTTGTTATTATTAACCTTGGAACAGCTCTGTTATTAGCATTCAAGCGTTCACGTTCAAGGAAATCATTCCCTAGACATCGAAACTTTGAGGAAAAAAGATAAGTAAATGATAGGTAGTGTTGGTACCTTATTCCAGTCATCTGGCGGTACCTTGGCCGACATTAGAACGGGTACCACACACAATGGCTCCCACGGCTAAGAATACCTTGCGTCATCCTGCACGGGCTGCAGGTATTTCGCTAATTTAGCGGTAATTCGCTGTAGGACACAGTAATTGGTAATACTATTAGCACAATAATGGCCGTGAGGTGGTAATACTGGTAATGCAATGCATGCAATGGCGGGTGGCGTGCGCGCATGTGACGTACCCATGTCGCGTCTATGCGTGGGGCTATGGCTCATTCAGGCGGCTGCACACGTCATTTTTATTAAAAAATAGATTTTTTGATTCCATGAACTAAGCTTTCGTGTGAATTATTCATTTAGGTAAAAATCAATCTGCCTAGCCTTTTATCAACTATGCTGGGGTCGACTTCCAGTCTAACCGGATGCAGCTGAATACCAGTATTTTACATAGAGCGACTACCTATCTGACCTATACAACCCAGTAACTGGGTAATACGATACACCTGGTAAAACTGGTTGTCAGACTTTCGGGCTTCTGACGACCCGTAAAGACTGACAAAGATCCACGAATAACAGCCGGGACTAACGGCTTAACGTGCGTGATTTAGGTACAAATGGCTTAAAATTAAAAGAACATAATATGTAATGGAAGCTTTTACAACACAATGTTTAAAAGTCAGATTTCAACGATTTCGGTCAGTTTAAAACATTCGTAAGCTGAACCTGAATATTGATCAATTTTATCTCTTAATTTTAGTTTATTTCAAGTCACAGGATACATAACTCACACATTCGGTTTCCCTGAGTACACGCAACCTTAAGTTACCTAATTAAGTAACCTTTAATAATCATTACAAGACCTAAAATCAGACACGCTAGAATAATTATCGACTCTACATAATAAACACAACCAACCAACCATTCCACTCCATCAATTTGTGTAAGTAATAAGGGATTGTTCATAAAAGCGTAAGATGTAATCTCTCGACCAACAGACTTGTAGTATTAAAGAATAATCCTAAGTCAGCCAAGTATGCTAAAAGCTGCCTTGTGATGTGTGTACGTATATACAATAAAATACCAAATATATAAATTATTAAAATAGCTAAAATTATTATATAATCCTAACTCAT
Source organism: Lithophane leautieri (assembly GCA_949152455.1). Taxonomy (NCBI): domain Eukaryota; kingdom Metazoa; phylum Arthropoda; class Insecta; order Lepidoptera; family Noctuidae; genus Lithophane; species Lithophane leautieri. Next base: position 694,190 of record OX424469.1, on the reverse strand, counting down.
TTAAAAATAAACTTTATAAGTGGCTGAATGGCCATAATGTTTATGACATTGAAGATTTATTTAATTTGAAAATATAAAATGTGTATGTACAATAATGAATGATACGAGTAATGTTTGTGATGTATGATCAAAAGACTATTATTTTTAAATCCAATTACATAACTGTGATATTCTAACCTTTAACTTGTTTTTTAATTACTAGCTTCCGCCCGCGGCTTCGCCCTCGTGGTATGTCGATAAAAAGTAGCCTATGTCCTTTCTCAGGCTCTAAACTATCTGTGTACCAAATTTCATTTAAATCAGTTCAGTAGTTTTGGCGTGAAAGCGCGACAGACAGACAAAGTTACTTTCGCATTTATAATATTAGTAAAGATTTTAAATAATTTTTTGAATAATCTGTATGGCTAAACATGTATGCATTAGAGATGAACCGAATGTGGTTTGAACTGAATCCGAACTTCGGCCGAACATTCGGTAAAAAAGAAAAGTTCGGCCGAACTTCGGTTCAATTTCCCTAACATGAGTTAATTGGCTCGAATATATTTATCGTCTCCTGGAAGCTCTGCATATTCTGAGCGACTTTTTTCGGAGGCAGGAAACGTATAAGAAAAAAACACGTAACAAAACAAACTTCTGCCAGATAAGGCAGAGTCTTTGGTGTTTTTGCACCATAACCTGCCTCTAGTAAATTTCAAATATGTGTGAGTAGATAGATGAGCAAAGTTTGTTTAGTTTGATTGTTGAAAAAAATACCCTTTAATTGTAATAAAAAATACTTGATGATAATGAAAGTTTAGTTTGTGAACCAAAAACGTGACTTTTTAATTCAATTTACGAATTGTAATCCAAATGTTTGTTAGAAGAATACTAAGCTTTTTTCATTTTTGTAATAGTATGTCTAATTTGTATGTGTAATTAATTAGGCAGAGATTTTAAAGACTAATAAGAAGAACTGATTATTATTAAAGGTTTACATAAACAATGTTCCTAACTAAAATAAATGACCATGAGTGAGTAAAGGTCATAATTTTATTTTACAGTAATGCTATTCTAATTCTATTAATTTTCAGTCAAAATAGTGCAAGTAGGTATTATTTTTCTTATGCCGAATGTTCGGCATCTGAACCGAATTTCGGCCGAATGCCGAAGTTCGGTTCAAGCTGCCGAAATTCGGTTGAACCGAATGTGAACTGAGTTTCGGCCCATCCCTAGTATGCATCATATAAAAACGAGATTGTAACAACTGTATACTATGTTTAAAGGCTCGTGCAAACTGGCGCGTTATCGCGGGCGCGACTGGCAGCAGTTATCCAATAGAGGTTGCCGAAAAAACCAATTGCGAAATTTATAAAACAAGGTTACCGCTATGAATGTTTTATTACCAAACACTTAAAAAAGTAACTAAGTTTTAGTTTGTTATGATGTAAGTAATGATAGTTACATTACGATTGGCAACGATGACGGATCGATCGGGTGTGTTGCCAAGTTCTACTTGCAGTACTGTCTGATTGTTTGTGAAGAAGTCTTATTACGTGATGTTCTTTGGAACAATGGAGAGTATTTGCTAATGAGAGCTATTCTTTACAAGATAGTACTCTTTCTACATCCACGTCGCGCCGCATAGAGGTCCCATTGATTCAGATTTTCGAAATTTGTTCGCAAAATGCTTTTCATCATCGCGCTATTACCCCTTTTACTTACAGCTGGAACAAGCCTTTCTATCCAAGAACATACTTCTTATAGGAATATACTACTTATTCAAATCTTCTAAAATACATAATATAGGTAACGAAGTAGCGACCCGCCCCTGCTTTGACCCGCCCCTACTTCGACCCGCCCCTGCTTCGCACGGTTTTTATAACTTGACAAAACATCGAGATTTCATCATCTATACTAATATTACATGCTATTATGCTATTTATTACATACTATTATTACATTTTGGAATGCATTGGCTTAAAATGCCAATGCATTCCACAACTTTCCTCGACAAATCCTTTGCCGTCCAGGCCGCTCGTTTGTGGAATGCATTGCCAGTTCAAATAAAACGCGCGCAGTCGTTAATAGAGTTTAAAAGACTCGTTAAGGAACATTACTTGTCGTTGTGATATTGTCTTCGTAACTGTGTAATTATCTATAGTCTTCATTTATTTTTTCGTTGCTTATTTATTTATTTCCTATGTATGTATTATTTAGGATATGTATGTATATGTGTATCTATTTTAGTATATTTGATACTTATTTTTTTTGCACCTACGACAGCCCCATTTTATGTCCAGGCAAATCACTGTCCATTCCAAGGTTGCCTGGAAGAGATCGCGGAAAGCGATAAGGCCGCCCATTGTATATTTTGTAGTGTTTGTTTTTTTCCTTTTGTTATATATTTTTGTGGTGTACAATAAAGTATATATAAATAAATAAATAAATAATAAATATTACAAAGAGAAAAAATTTGTATTTTTGTTTGTAATGAATACAGTTAAAAACATAAGGACCGATAAAAAAAAAACAACATTTTAATATACAGAGGGCATACGCAGAGGGCCTACAACGCTCTTCGTGTCCAGTACAACAACGACTTCAGGGTGTTGGTGGGGTTTCCGCGATTCTGTAGCGCGTCAGCCATGTTTGCTGAATCTGCTACCGATAGCTTTTCAGCAATCATGAGGAAAAGAACGGCCTCATTGTTACGCAGGATGCGTGGGAGTTCCAATGGCATCCTGAAGGTGATTGGGGATAGGCTGGACGGCGTTGTTTTCTTGAAGTATTGGACCCGTATGCATATCTACGGGTCTGATAAGTGATAATGCAGGAAAATACATGAATTAATATAGTTGTAGGTTTTATTTTTATTGGTATTTTTATTTTGTTTTAAGTAAATGTAAGTACTAACATAGTTATGTAAGTTGTATCACTAACAAAGATCTATGGAGCAAGTTTCCGAAATAAACGTTTTATTATTTAATATTATGCAATGAGCAATATTTGTCTATATATTATACGAGTATATGGTTAAACATGTGGACATCATAATTATCAAATCATCACGTTCTCGAAAACGGCTCTAACGAGTTCCATGAAAGTTGCATTAAGGCTCTTACATACTGGGGCGATTCAACGCGCGACGCGAATTTTAACAAATAATTTCTCACGGCGAACAATGCGGCGGCGTCGCGTCGCGCGACGAATCGCCCCAGTATGTAAGAGCCTTTATAGGGCTTTACGGGGCGAAAAATCGATCTAGCTAGGTCTCATATCTAAAATAGTTATCACTATTTTCACAGTCTCGGGAATGTGATATAACGTTGGTATACGATACGTTTATCTATTTTCACCCGAGCAAAGCTCAGTCGACCGTCGTCGTATCATATTGAGTAAGTACCTACTCAATATGGTGAAAACCGCATCAAAATTTAAAAGAACAACGCGGTCACACAGACACGAAAAGCGATTTTAATAATAATGTACATAGTGAATAGATAGATTTTGCATTAGGTACCATATTATTGCACAGGTAACCTACCTACTTGTAGATCATACCGACCTAAGGTTCACAGAACTCGAACATTGGTCAAACATCGCGAAAGTTATTGTCTTGAGAAAGTTAGAGCACCACAAAATTAAGGAGCCATAAACATGTACAAAGAGTAATGTATTCGCGCGGAAGTAGGTACCTCCTCTCCTAAGTACCGCGTTCAATTATTATGTTACGTGGTCAAATAAACAGCTGTTAGGTACAGCGAATACATAGTTATAGCCCTATCTTCTTTTGATGATCGATCGGTACGAGCTATAAATAACTCATCCGCTCAGCAGTGAGTTTTAGTATTTTACTATCTGACCCCTGAAACATCACCTACTCCTATACCACAGATAACACAGACTATACATCATTACGTCAGCGCCGGCTGTCGCTGAAAACCAGCGCTGGGGCTCTGTCCTGCATAGGGTCGCAGCATAATGCTGAGCGATAGCCGTTTTGCGTGAATGTGACGCATGTTTCCCCCAACCTTTTGTATGTTTTTTTTTGTGTTTATTTTCTTTTTTTTTGCGTCATGTTTACCGCAAATAAACGTATTTTCTTTCTTTCTTTCTTTCATACAGATATCCTTAAGTTCACCGAATTTCAGACCTTGTGCTTTCCAATCGCCAAAAAGTTCAAAAGAGTCGCGCCCTTTACACCCACCTGTTTCTCATGATTATGAGAGATTTCCAAAATGATGTTAATAATCTTTTGCTTCTTTACAGAGAGGCTCAAACAAAAACCCATCGCGTACAGGCAGACGAGGTGCCGTTCAAAGAGCCGGAGGACACGGACGGCTTCTACAACCGGCCGCCCGGCGCTGGACGCTACCCGGTGCGCGTGGAGGCACACCGCGCGCCCTACCGCGTGGACGGGCACGGCATCTTCCGCCTCAACAAGTATGTACAGTGCGTCAAGGATCTTTTGGCGATCGTTGGTGATCATTTCTGAAATGTATTGAAAAAAACAAGATGGTGGCGCTATTATACCGCCTTGCCTTGTTGACCGCCGCGTTGGTCTATAGGTCGTAAGCGTGTGAACTGACCGTGGGCTCCTGGGTTCGATACCCCGGTGGAACATAATGTTACTGGGTTTTTCATTAAGAGCTTTTCAGTAGCTTTGAATTAAGCGCAGAATTTGTGCCAAGTTTATGGCAAGCTATATGACTTGCCCATATCGATGTGTTATTAAAATTTCATGTTTGTTTTTTCAGCCAACAACAGCAAAATGTGATATCTGACGGAACCCTCGACTCGTTGCAATACTGCAAGTGTGTCTCCAAACCGGACTGCAACCCACGACCCGACTCTGCGGTAAGCAGTCTATATATTCCATTAGGGTCGGCGCATCCCGCGCAACACGCTTTTTTTTTCTTTCATTCTCCTCTGTCAAATGTCACGGAGGAGAATGAAACAATTTATACATACGTACAAGTATAATCACAACTTTTTCTTAAAAATAGCCTGTACTGTAATTCCACTAGGGAATTTTGACCTTGATATAAACGAAACACTAATGACTTACTAATGCTTGTGCACATTAGTACCTATTACTATCGCCACCCTACTAAGGCTAGAAATGAATTCTCGACAATCGTGGTAACGGTTGGATGGAGTTGAACTCAAAAGTTCACGGCTGCCGTTTTTGGTTTGTTCTCATCCTGTATCTCTGTTCTGATTTTTTCTTGTAGCCCATTTAATTAACCAGTGCTGTTATTACCAGAGCGCGTGCGGTCTCGGCAAGTTCCTGTGCTGCTACCCGCGCCGCAACAACAACGGTACGCCATACATACATACATTCATAATATTTATCATTGTTTGTGTCTCAACTGACCACCACTCTTGCGCGACACAAAATTTTCAATATTTGTCACTATGATAGTTCCTTTAAACACAATTCAGTCGCGACGACTCCTGGGTTGGATTATTGACAAATTGACAAATTGTTTTGGTGGATTTTGTTGAGCAAGCATTGCTAGAAACTTTAGTCATGTTTTAATTGACAGAGTACTTCAATGAAGTAGAAGATCAGCGTCGCGAGAGCTATCCGTTCGCACCACAGCTGGGCTCCGGTTCCATCGGCGCCTTTGACAATCGCGGAGTATTAGTCGGGCCCGACGGACCCACAGGGCTCATCGGTCCACAGGACAAGCAAAAGGAACCCGCTGTGCTCGTTGGGCCCGGTGGACCCACCGGTATCATCGGCCCGGCGCAACACGGCGACGGACTAGGGAGCCCAACGGCACAGAGGGCTGTGTACTTCGGTCAGACAGGATTCGGGACGTACGGCCGACGACCAGTACTAGTGGGCCCCAGTGGACCCATGGGGATCATCGGGCCCGGCAGAGGTGGCCGACCTGACGTGCTAGTAGGACCGGGCGGGCCTACTGGCATCATCGGCCCCGGATACGGCAGGCAACCTGGACTGCTCGTTGGCCCAGGCGGCCCCACCGGCTCCATCGGGCCGGGCCGCCAGATCCTAGTGGGCCCCGGCGGTCCCACCGGTCAGATAGGGCCACAGGGATTCTATGGTAAATAAAATGTGCCTTGTGTCGTGTGGTGACTAATACAAGTACAGAACTAACCAGTTACATGTTTTTGTTGTTTACGTTTAAGACTGTGAATGTGAAGTGTACCGTAACCAGTGTACGTGGATGTAAATATTTTGATCAGTTATTAATGAACGTCCCGCCATCAGTGTTAACTGCGATAAACCATCAGCTTTGTAGCTTACCTCGCACGTGTAATACAAATAGTGACGGGTGAGACTCTTGCAGGCTGCGCGCGCTCCAAGAGAAGGAAAGGCAAGCCGGACGACCTGCCTGCGCCCGCGCCGACGGATACGCGACACACACACAAACACGGGCAAAACAATACCAAGGAAAGGGAGTTATGTTACTGCAAAATATAAATCGTAGTTAATTTTTATACATTTTCATTTGATAAATCCAGAAAATGTCTACTTGCGCATCAAAACATAACAATACGTAGGTACTATAAATCCCAAAAAAAATCACTAGACTTTCTTAAGAACTTCTTCAGAAAGACTTCTTCAGATTTTTCTTCTTAAGAAAAATCGTTTAAAAAAGAGCTCAGGCTAGTCAATAAGCCTAATAAAACTAACTTCAACCAAGGGGAGGTGTTTGAACTGTCCAGGTTATGTGCCAATAAAATAGCGATATTAACAAGCTGGCATTCCTCAAGTCAGATGTGTCGAATTTATAACGAAAATAAGACCAACGTATGCGATAGAGGACAAAAAATGTTTCGGATGGCGGGCTGGCAGCGCGCCAGGCGCCGGCGCACCTCGCACGCGGTACAACGGATCATGGAGAATAGAAGCACACCAGCGTAATTTTAACACTTTGGAAGAATCCAAATAATCTCCCAAGTACGGTTGGTATCAGCAATAGTCAGCGTGTAGCAGACTTATGCTCATCCTTAATGACTATTTACTTGAATTGGATATCTCTATCTAGCACTATACGGTCTAACGTAAGACAGAAGCATCAGGGTCTAGTCTAGACCCGAAGATAATTCTATAATAGCTCGTACCTGACTTTGGCATGTTGTGACCGACCATCTCGCCAGAAACACGCTCGCAAATCGTCCCTAATATATATGTAATCGTGCATCTTTCAAACTGGACCTGCACCGTTTCTTGTCTTCTCCAGCGCGCACGCACGTAAATCTAACAATTATATACATTGTGCTCGAAATCCCCTATTCTGAAATTCGATTGCGAAAGCATGGTCGTTATCTCAGATCCAGTTTTCGAGATTTGTTCCTAGGTATCGATTTTTACTATTGTAGAGCAATTTATAAGATTCAACTAGATAAGTAATTATGGGTCTATCTGTGTGACCGCGTTGTTCTTCTAAACTTAATATTTAATCAGTTTAAAAATTATACATATATTATAAACAATACCTAATCTAATCTCGGTGGTTTGACCAATCATAAAAACCGTGCGAAGCAGGAGCGAGTTTCTAGTCAACATACTCGTATAAATAATCAATAATTGTAGAACTGCAATCCAACCTCTCATTTACCACTTGTTCCCGGAGGGAGGAGTGGAGAGCTGAACTTACCGATAGTGGTGATGACAATGATGGAGTAGAAGAGCGCGCCAGTGAAGGTCCACTGGATGTGGTCGGTGCTCTCGTTGCCGTCCCAGCCGCGCACCTTCATCTCCAGCAGGATCGCGTTCTCGAAATCCTGCAAAAACCCACACCACATTTTACTTTTGTCCAGATTCGAAGTAAGTACTTACCTACTGTTCTGCTACAGAAAATAATTTCAATATAAGTTTTCCAAACTTCAACACGAATCGAACCCAAGGTTTATGTATATTAAGCAGCCTCTCTTGACAAGAAAGACTGCTTAATATAAATAACTGACAAGAGACAGCAATCTCGAAAAATGAAAACGTAGTATTTGAAAACAGAAATAAATCAAAGAAATAATCATCAAATCGTAAAGTATACGCACATAAAAACGTTCTTAATATTATCTGAGAACTTCACCGTGTAGCACTTGTAGCACATTCCTATGCATAAACAACTATTATATGATCAATAGTTTTCCAAGTAGTTCTCTATTAGTATCAGGTGCGTAAGAGCGAATTTTATATTTTATTTAACCTTGGATATTGCGGCTGTCTGTGACTGTGATGGCCTTTTCGTTTTTAAAGGTGTCGTAAAAGATAATTTGTGTAGTTTTTAAAGTATTTATTGTTTCTTATTATTTAAAGCCTGAAGAAATAAAAACCAAATGGTATCATGATTTTTAACTGCACCTAACGTTCCTAAAAAAGCATCTACCCCTCAAGAATCTGTTAATTCTGTTATTCGGTAGCCAACTAAAGCTAATGTATATATTGTTGGTGTACTTATTAAATAAATATACTAAAATTGGCGACATCTGCTATCAACTTGTAGAACGACAACTATCGTCACTCACTATTAACTTACAACAACACTGCAAAGAATTATCCTTTTGCCTAACTGAGTAATTGATCCAACATGCACTATCTTTCCCCGTGGTGTTCTTTATGAGGTTCGGTACTCCTATGCTAAGGGTAAGGAGCCGATGTATGATATAATCTCCATAATATCGTTACCTTGAGCATGTCGACGACCTCGGAGGTCCAGTTGGTCTGGTTGAAGAGCGGCACGGTGCGCGTCATCGTCCAGATGCTCTGCGTCGTGTTGCTGCGGATCTGCGATATGTTCCGCTTCACCTGCACATACACAAACAAACACGTTATGGACGGATATGAGGCTCCCACCTTCTAAGGAGCTCACTCCCTATTATTTATTCTTTGATCATCAGAAATAGATAAACTAATCAATGTTGTCCATGAACTAACACGTGAGCCCATGTGACCATTTAGAATATAGGTTAATTTCACTTGAGAAACATACAAAGAAAGAACATAAACTTGGAAAGAAAACCATAACGTTATACGTATATATGGGTCGAAGAAAATCGATTTCATAGTTGAAGACAGCTAGACATAAGTGTATTTGTAAACATTCTGATTCCCGCGCTGAATATCATGTAAGCGACGTAGATAGACTCTTAGATTCTTAATTATACATTGTTAGAATTGAATGCAAATAAGTAAAGCGAAGATGGCATGTATGGGTATTAACCTTTTTCCCGCCCACGTACACAAAACACGATGCCTCGCCAGCGCCAAGTTATGAATGTATAACGAAATATATAGTAAACAGTAGTAATGAGGGTATGTTCCTATAGATAAATGAAATTTATACGCCTACGTCAGGCTTTATTTTATAAATTTACGAATATAAATAAAAACTGATTCAATATTTTCACCTATCTTAGTAAAAAGTAACTATACAAATAAACAATTAACTAGAATATATATATAAATATATATATATATAAATAGTTAGTCTTTAAAAAACAATGCAAATAATTTAAATGTCTTATAATAAACAGAAAAATATTTTCATATTTGTTTTATTCCACATTATCTTGAGTAAGAAAAACCAGCATAAATTATAAAAAATTAAGAGCAAAATGCATAACTCAATGAGAGCTATAAGAAATGTGGTACATCTCTAATTGTTACATGGTACGTCATCTGTTGACTTCATTTCAAGTCCTTGGCGCTCAGAGCACGTTGTATTCAATTCTGATTAAGGATGTCTATGATCTTTCTTTCTTTGATTTTCGTCTATCCCGTGATTTTTCTTACTTTTTGATGAATAACGTTATTATTATTTTTACATCTCTTGATAATTCTCGGGACCCTGGGGTCCCGGTTTTTAGAAGGCGAACGCGGGGCCGAAGCCAAATCGCAGAGGTACGGGCCTCTACAATTTGGCTTCGGCCCCTCGTACGACTTGGCAGGATATGGAAACAAAGATATTGGATTATGGATTTGAGTGGCTAAAGTAAACTGGTTATCCAGAACGATTGAAAGACTATGATTATTATCTAGTTGGACTTACATCAGAATCATCGTCTTCTGTGTCAATATCCTCCACTTCCGACTCCGATTCCACACCTTGCACAATTTTTAGTAACTCATTAGTCCAATTTTTTATTCATTTTATCTTATCATACGCAAAGCGGGAAAGAAGGATGCGTGCGCGCTTTCCCGTTTATTTTCTGCACTATGCCAAAGTGACCTTGATACTCGTACGCTTATGACGTCACAGAACGACTTCTATAGTAGTCCGTGGCGCTCGGGACAGTTACAACTAACTTTTTTGTAGAGATGGGAATATAACTATAGACAAAGATTGGTAAACATTAACTAGAACTATTTAATTCCGGATCGGCACCCATCTGAAGGTCGAAATTGGTAAATTTTCCCTTTGTTATAAAGTACTTTATAATTTCATATTTTACTGACCTCAAATTGATTTCGATATGTTATGTCTTTATGTATATTTCCACGTCGGGCGAAATCAAACAGTGATAAGGATAACTTTAGCGCCCCATCACTGGCCGACTTCGTATAAAGTCCTTGGCGTTCGGGGGACATTAAAAATGTTACGAGTTTTTGTTTTTGCCGATTTTAAGATAATTAAGGGCTCTTTTTGTGTGAAAAACTAAATAACAGGGCGTTAGACAGTGCTATATTAAATAATAACAGGAAACAAAGCTTTTAAATAAAGTAAATTTATTTTTATAAGATAGATAAAATGAAGAGCTTCTAAAGAAGTCTGTGGCGGTGAAAAGGTTAAAACCAACTGCTGTTATCTCAATTCTAAAACCATTCATCTTTATTTCGGACTAACCCTTCACTTAGTTTTACAACCATAGATTCTACGAAAGCTCTAATCTTATGCCAAGTTTATGAGGATTGTTTAATTAGCGTGAAGCTATCGGCCACCAGACGTGCGCCCGCGCCCCGCGTTTGTACGGACCACCTGCTGTACAGTGGTAAGATAGATGGAAAACACTCTTTCCAATGTTAAATCGCCGCTTATGACGGTTTAGCCAAACAAGACAATGGAGAGAGCGAGACTAGAAATCCATAGGAGAGACTAAAAAAAGAACACCTACAAATAACAATTTAACATGATCGACTCCTACAAATCGGCTGAAAATGTTAACTATTAATTTTTATAAAGTTTGACTAGAGATGTTACATAGCTACTGCTATAAATGAAATTACTTCTGTCTTCAAATCACATTGATGTCCAAATCTATTGTCATCATTAGCCGTCTCAAACTTTTACTTACAATTGAACAAACATATTGTCGTCATCCATAAACCCGCGTGTTTCATGTGATTTACACTGTGTCGTGTTCTGCGACGCTTACTAGTGTTCTTGACTGGATCGTTAATCAGCTGAGTTTGAATACTCTGTGGCAGCGTGCCATTATTTGATAAAACAAAATTTATAGTGTCCAATGTAGTGCGATTGAAAATAGATTTGGTAATAAACTAGTATTTTGGTTTTCTTGAAGAAATCTGTTTATAATTTTGACATTCATTGCTTTGAAAGACAAGGAGAAACCGGCCAAGTGCGAGTCGGACTCGCGCACGAAAGGTCCCGTACCATTCAAAATCAAAATATATTATTTCACATAAACCTACCTGGGCACTTATGAAACGTTAGAAGCTAGGTGCACGGTTCCAATTGGTCATTCAACGATCGGAGTAGGTAGATTGAACTGGAGCCATTGATCCGAAACTTATATATTAATATGGACATTCCTCCGGAATTGGTGGATTATTCAAAAAAACCGGAACTTATGTAGGAATTGTATTCTGCCAGAGTGGAAGAAGTCATTTGATGATTTGCCATCCTCAAAAAAAAAAAAGGTAGGAATTGTAATAAAATGAGCAAATAAATAAAATAGCAAATAAATAATGAATTAATTTAGTTTTGATACCTTCCTTTAAATTTTGAATTGAGTAGTAATAATATCACTACCAACATTAACAATATTTAATTGAATCCGGAAATACCGGAATTACTTTCCGGAAAAATGGCTCATCCATGTTATTCTTTCTGTGTGCATTTATGATACAAGTACCAAAAATCAATCTACCTACTCCGATCACTGGTTATTAGGCATGGAAGGACAATGTAGGCCTTTCAAAAAGTACCAGGTACTTAACAAAATAGAAGATAGGTAACAAATCTCAGTCCACTAAGCCTACAACGTTCTCACATTCACAAAATAGAAAATAATCTATATAAAAGATAAATAATCAAAAAGTAATAAATTTAAAAAACCCTTTTTAAACCAAATTTCGTGATTGCTATTATAACTGTAACGATTTTAATAATTATCATGTCCACGAAAAGGAAAACCACTAATAAAGAGTAGAAATTAAATTGTAGGTAAGTATAAATAATGTCAAATACGAAGATTATGTCAAGGATGAATGTAAAGAAAATAATGGTAATTTGGGAGCAGTTTATAGACTCTTACATAATTATGCCGTTAATAAGGTACCAGGGAAGCCACATGTGCCGAAGGAATTATTGCCAAACTTCCTTGTCTTCAACGTAGTCTTTAATCTTAAAAACAAAATCATTATCTATAAAACTTTAAATATTTATTTTATTCAGTTTTCTAGTATTTGTTGTTATAGCGGCAACAGAAATACATCATCTGTGAAAATTTCAACTATCACGGTTGATGAGATATAGCCTGTTGACAGACGGATATACAGACAGACAGCGGAGTCTTAGTAATAGGGTCGCGTTTTACCCTTTGGGTACGGAACCCTAAAAAATTATGCAGTAGTACAGAGACGACTAATAAACTAAAATGACTTTTAGGAGTAGGTATGAGGAATAGGGTGTAAATTTCATTCATCCACCATAGAAAAGGAAAGATCTCTCGTACCGACCAGAAGGGTGCTGTGTCTGGCGGACAACTGCCCAACGATTGATGTTGGTTTCTTGTATTTGTTCATAATTATGTAATCTAATACTTTATCCAATAACTTTTATTACTGAAATTTAAATAATTTATTTGTACGCCACTAAGGCCACACATGACTGATCTTAAACTATAATTTAATAACTTGCATGCTCTGTATGTGTACTCGTGTTTCCACAAATAAACAATCTTAAATCTTGTATCTTGTATACAATGTCCATCGTGCGGTAAACTCTAATTGCGCGATGCAGGATTTATGTGACGTCAGGATTTTTGTGGGACGTCTTTGAAGCGGAGTTCACATGCGGTGATGTAGATGCCACCACAGACTAAATAAATTGCAGCCTCTCTATAGAAATTTATATCACTTTGTCGATTCAATAGACGTCTATGATTTAGATACAGATTCCAGTTACAAAATTGATATTGGTAACATACGAATTCTCACAGTTTACACGTGATAAATCCTGCCTAAATGTAATTGCTTTAGCAGTTCTATTGCATAATAGAACATTGGATAGTGAGGAGAGTTGAAAGATCTTACGGCATAGCTCGTACACAGAGTACGAGTCATTATCAGTTCAACCAACACCAACTTTTGTTGCACATAAATGTCGCCTGTGTCACACGTGTCATGGCTGGTATGGATGGTAGTCGTTTTCTAAAGTTCGATGTGCCATTTTATCGCTCGGTAACTGTACTTTTCTATGTTCTACCTATAGCAATATTTTTGATCGTTAGTTAAAGAAGCTAGATTCACGTTAAAGTGAAGATACCTCTATCTCGTGCTCTGCCTCCAGCTTCTCGAAGGTGACGGCTCCGAGGATGCAGTAGGCCACCACCAAGCTGATCATCACGAAGTGGGAGAACACCACCGAGCATAGCTTCCATGTATAGTACAGCACCTGACAATCACGTAAACACACATTATACATTGGTGAATGGATGTGCCTACTGTGAAATGGCAGCAATAAATATCATATGTACTTATAGCAATAATTCATCAACTGCAAGTATTGAAACTCTCTATTCATTTGTACTTTGTCATGTTGGGACTATTTTTAGCTTTTCAAGGGTTCAGATCGTTTCAGGGTTCATTTGGCTCATAGAGTTTATTTATTAACCCCAATTTCCAGTCTGTGTAATGTTAGAAATATTTAAATTCTCGGTATTCAATTGGATTTTGGTATTGAACTATGTATTTATTTATTTATTTATTTAGGCAAACCAACTAAATATGTATTCTCTTATAAATACTGTACTCCACGAACATACACTGAGCTTGAGAATACCTTGCATCGAAAGCTATAGGGCTGTCTTCGTTAGATATCCAGCTAATATAACGAAGCATAATAAACACAGTGATGCTATCGCTCAGTCACTGCGCTTAGCCGCGATCCAAAATGCAAGAGAGATTGTTGTTCAGTATCCAGAGCTTCTGCCAAATTATAGACACACATTTTTTATGAATTAAATAATAATAATAATTTATTTATTTTCACTGATTATTCTTTCTAATACAACTTATGCTGCACAAACTTTGATATCGAACGGTCAATAGATTAATAATTATCGTCGATAAACTATTTTCAGATCAATAATTGAACAGAATAGAGCGTTGAGCAGCACCGACTTCATTTTCTTACTAATTCTTATAGTTATAAGCAAATCGTATACTGAGATGGTCTGAGAAAAGCTTACCTATGTGTAACGGAGCCAATTGAAACTTTTCATGAATATAAATTTATAGCGCCTGAATTACATGGACAATAACTTCTAAATCTTCTAATGCCCTAGCACGAGGAGCTTTCAAAGTTCTTTCACCGAATATATATCAATTATCAAACTACTTACTGCTGCAATATGTTATGACATCATATTCTACTTACAACGTGGCCTAATAAAATATATTTTGTAGTTTGTTTAAAAGAGCACTCAAACATGCGGCCTGTTTATTGTAATGTGTCAAAACAAGAGATTAGCCGAGTGTATTACTTGGCACGGACTGTTGCTAGTCATACTTGGCACGGACTGTTGCTATTAACACTTTACAAGGAGTCTCAATAAACCACTGCTACATAGCTCGTCGAGTGTTTGAAAGTGGGGTTGGATTGAATAATTATATCGAATGATTTTAGATTCTTTACTACCTGATTATTACTGTTTAGCTATTGTGAAATCATGAAATCGTCTATGGTGAAGTGTGTATTCAGGTGCTCTACAGTACATAATAATTATGTAGGTAGCAATTTAGTGAATAAAATTTTGCGTAGAGCTACTTGTATCGCAGAGAATAACTTTATTTTAGTTAAGTATCTATGAACAAGAATTCCTTCCCTGCCCTCTAGTTACTTGCTATTCAATCATGATTGTCGATAGCCCGTAGCCCAACTATTAATTGTCCATTGAACAAAAGCTTCAGTACATCATGTTCTATACTTACTTTGGCGCACTTGCTGGGCGGCGGCAGGGGGTACTCCCCTCGCTCCACGCGAACCTCTCGGCGAGACATGGCCACTGGTCACCTCTCTGGGTCACTTGACACCAACACTGATATACACAGCATGAGGCTTTATAGCCACAACTTCACTTCATCCATGACGCATCCACGAGAACCAAACCACTCGCGTCTGTCACTTGTTTCTTATAGCGCTGTGCTGAAGGAGTGCCACTGGAGAACTCCTTGACGTACAGCAGCGACGCCACATTAATCTCAGTGTTTACGCTCCGCCCACAGTCGACACAGATGCGAATAACAGATCAAACGGCGTTGATCCCACAATGTAGCGTTTAATTTATGCTTTAGCAATAAATCTCGCATAGACAACGTTATGATATATTCTGCTAATATTTGCGAGTTATGTTTATTGGTTTAGCGGATATAGATATTGTACGCGTGTAGAAGATGGCGGTCGCTGGAACACTGCACGCGGGATATATCGGGAGCCGCGAGTTGCGACCGCCGGCCGAATCCGCGACCGCTCGGTTTACGATCAAAACCGCCGGTTATTTGGGTCGTTATACATAAACCCATTCACAAGCCGGCTCGTTATGATGGCCACGTGTGAGGTGTGCTCCGCATGCGCTTGCAGCGGACGATTACGAGATTGTGATATCAAAGAACGTCATAATTGATTGGCTTCAACTGCGTGGATATCAATTCGTACTGATTACGGTGGTAGGCAGTAGGACCGCCTTCAAGATAAATGGAGTAACGATCTTCGCAGAATGGAAGTGGAGAGCAACATTATGCTTAGCAGTGACTGGTACAGGCTGATGACGAAGAACATGAAGCAGTGAGAATCATTTCATCGCGTTCGTCGCCCAAAAAAGCGACCAACATGATTCTGGCAACTTATCCAGGTAGATTGTGTGATGGCCCTCTAATTTCCCAGCTCTAACCCTAATCCCGCAGCATTACCAACGAAGAGCTAGGGACCTAACTTTGTCTTTAGCTTAGTTACCTCAAGGGCTTCATGTAGTTACTGCTGTATTGCGATAATAGTAGATTTTATATTGTTTCGATTTTAAAACAGAAAAACGTTATTGCATTGTGAATTCAATATTACCCCGGATCGCTTTCATATTTTTATATCTTGGTCGACTTTAACTAATGATGTAATGACAGCCTGTCTGAATCATTGAAATAAATCGCTAGTGGCGGTCGTGGTGAATAATTGACAGCTTTTAGTTTTTACTGGGACGAAACATCAAAGCAGCTGGACGAAGGTTACCTCAATTCGAGTCACAGATGACTTCGAAAACACTTCACTTCTCATAGCTTTTTACATACGATGTACATACGACAGCACGATATGTACTATGTTGTCTGTGATACTGTGGAACTGAGGCCCTAGTGCGAGTTTCTTTTAATCATCTCGACTTTACGCATCGACCGCGTTCAGCGCTCCGATTGGCCATTCACCAGTGAAGGTCAGTGAAGGGCCAATGGGAGCGCCGAACGCGTTCGATGCGTAAAGTCGAGATGGTTAAAAGAAACTCACACTAAGGCCTCTGTACTCATAATTAAGACACAGTTTACATAATTAATGTTTTATTTACAAAAGACCATTAAAACTATGTGCATCATGTTCCGTGGAGCTGCTTGTTTACTTAATTATACTCGTACAACATTGTTTACTTAATTACATAATTATTATATATATATAAAAATATATATAATTAATATATATATATATATATATATAATGTTATAAATGTGAAAGTTTGTGTGTTTGTGTGTTTATGTGTTTATGTGTTTGTGTGTTTGGATGTTTGTTACTCAATCACGCAAAAATGGCTCAATGAATTTGGATGGAATTTGGCAAACAGACAGTTTATAACCTGGATTAACACATAGGATACTTTTTATCCCGATATTCCCACGGGATGAGACTTACGCGGGTGAAACCGCGGGGCGCAGCTAGTACATAATAAATAGAACTTATTTACTTACAGCTTAGTGGAGTAGGTCTGTATGAGATATCTATTTAATCGGTTACCTAATAGTCGTATGTCGTGCGATTGTTTTTCATGGGATTATGACTTCCTTGCACCGTTTTGCACAGTAGGCTTGTAACTGCACATAATATACGGTCTACATAGATAATCTATATATATATATAAAAATCAATTGCTGTTCGTTTGTCTCGCTAAAACTCGAGAACGGCTCGACCGATTTGGATAATTCTTTTTTTGTTGTGTTCGTTATTCTCAGGGCAAGGTTTGTACGTGTACGTTTAGTAGGTGTAGGTAGGGTAGGTAGGTAGAGTAGGGTAGGGTAGGTAGGTAGAGTAGGGTAGGGTAGGTAGGATAGAGTAGGTAGGTAGGCTAGAATAGGTAGGTGGGTAGGGTAGATAGGGTAGGGTAGGTAGGGTAAGGTGGGTAGGTAGGGTAAGGTGGGTAGGGTAGATACTTAGTGGTACCCGTGCGAAGCTGGGACGGGCAGCTAGTCTTAAATATAATAATATCTTTTGGGGACTCTCCACTTTGCAGACTGGCTCGCCGGCCGGCCGGTGGCAGAGCAGAGCAGCACCCTAAATGCGTGTGTGTTGCGGGAAGTATGGGCTACATAATAAAATAGTACCTAACGAAGTCAAAACTGTACTTTTAATACTTAAAAAAAAGTAATTACTACGAGGTGTGGGAACGAGTCTGATGCCGAAAATATAGTTTTAAGAATTTTTGTCCGTTTGTCTGTTTGTTTGTTTGTATGTTCCAGATTGGCGCAAACACGGCCGAACGGATGTGGATGAAGTTTGGCACACAAATAGTTTATAACCTGCACTCTAATTTCGTAATATACGATCAATCAGAATTGGAATCGGTTCGAAACAAATGTCTAATCCATTGCTTCATAAGTTACGTTGTTGAGCAGATTTTTTTTCGAACTTATGAAACAATGGATTAGACATTTGTTTTAAATCGGTTCCAATTCTGACCGATCGGGCATTACGCAATTAGGGTGCAGGTTGACCCACAGGGTCGGAAGTGATTGTACTTAGTTCATGTAGTAAACCTACAGATTATACAATTAAAATCAGGGATACAATCTAACAAACCTAACCATTGTTATAAATAATTATGGACCTTTAATATATTGCGATTTTATGAATTACAACCAACTGGCCCAGCATAAACTTATTCCAAATTCAAATAATTTATTTTCTCTTCACAAGCAAAGTGATCTTATAATTCAAACAAGCTTAAAAAATTACGTGACACTAATTTGTGAGAGACTGGTGTCTGCACTAGGAATACCTGTATAGCAGATCACCAGGGTCCCACCACACGGTATAATATAAACTTAATCAGTTATTTAGTAAATGTGAAGGGATTGGGCAGAACATAACAATCAATGATAGATTCACAGATATGAAACAATAAAACAAAAAAATTAAAAAAGAAGTAAATTGAAAAATGCGCGAATAACAATGTGTCGGGAATGTAGAGGGGTGGGATATTTTGGGTGAGTTATTAATTCTACAGTTGCGTTATAATCCAAGTTATGGAGCCATTCAATCAGAGCACTCTTCAAGCTTTTGTAGTTAGGTGATAGATAGAGATAATACGATTTATCCTTCCAATATTACAAAACAAAGTCCTCCACCGCGTCTGTCTGTCATCCTGTACGCGATAAACTCAAAAACGACCGCACCGATTATCTTGCTGTTTTCGCTAATGGATAGAGTGGTTCTCGAGTACTAAGATTTTAGTATATAATAACCGACATCCACGCGAGCGAAGTCGCGGGCATCAGCTAGTTTTATTATATAAATGGGAACCTAAGAAAGTATAAAATCTTTGAGAGAACCTCGTAGAAGAAGCAGTATTGCAGACTGAGTACTTTCTGCGTTTTCCTGACATAGGCAGGGGATCAAATATTAAGGAGGAGTGCTTCTTAAGAACAGAGTGCTGAACAAAGAGTTGCCAAGACTTCGAAGTGTTTATATAGATCTACAGTAGGATACAAGTATGGCAAAAAACAGGCCACCTCTAGTACCACCCGTTCGGCACATTCCAACGTCAAATTGTGCGATTTGGGAGCGCCACCCCTTGATGTTATGCATTATGTCAGAAGAGACTGACACAATGCGTAATAAACCCACCTAATAATCAGCCTAAGTATAATTTTCCCACTGCTGGGACACAGGCCTCTCCTCTCTGTGAGAGGGAGTGGGCTGTAATCTACCACACGGGCCCACTGCGGGGTTGTAGATGTCACAATATGTCTTCGTATTTTTGGCTAAGACATTCCAGTTTCCTCACGATGCCGAAGCCCGAAATACTTACTATTCTAACTTCATGACAGTGTTGCCACCACAAAACTGGGTTACCACAGTAGCGGTAAAATTAATAAAATTACAACTAACGAAAATCTGAGGAACTTGAAATTAGCACAACGTAGTTTTATTACATTGTAATTAAATGCACAGCAGGTGACCCGTGACCTACAGTTTTCTTCAATTGTACTGTTGGCAAAGTAATACGGCTATAGGTTATGTCAACAAAAAAGGATGCATTACATTATCACATTAAAAGCTTTACTTATTGGATCTAACTTACATTAACACTTACAAATAAGTTAAGATTAAGATTCATTTAGTTTGTACGCAGCTGCTACATCCCAAAATCTTCATTTAGTTTGTACGCAGCTGCTGCATCCCAAAATCTTCATTTAGTTTGTACGCAGCTGCTGCATCCCAAAATCTTCATTTAGTTTGTACGCAGCTGCTACATCCCAAAATCTTCATTTAGTTTGTACGCAGCTGCTGCATCCCAAAATCTTCATTTAGTTTGTACGCAGCTGCTACATCCCAAAATCTTCATTTAGTTTGTACGCAGCTGCTGCATCCCAAAATCTTCATTTAGTTTGTACGCAGCTGCTGCATCTCAAAATCTTCATTTAGTTTGTACGCAGCTGCTGCATCCCAAAATCTTCATTTAGTTTGTACGCAGCTGCTGCATCCCAAAATCTTCATTTAGTTTGTACGCAGCTGCTGCATCCCAAAATCTTCATTTAGTTTGTACGCAGCTGCTGCATCCCAAAATCTTCATTTAGTTTGTACGCAGCTGCTGCATCCCAAAATCTTCATTTAGTTTGTACGCAGCTGCTGCATCCCAAAATCTTCATTTAGTTTGTACGCAGCTGCTGCATCCCAAAATCTTCATTTAGTTTGTACGCAGCTGCTGCATCCCAAAATCTTCATTTAGTTTGTACGCAGCTGCTGCATCCCAAAATCTTCATTTAGTTTGTACGCAGCTGCTGCATCCCAAAATCTTCATTTAGTTTGTACGCAGCTGATACATCCCAAAATCTTCATTTAGTTTGTACGCAGCTGCTACATCCCAAAATCTTCATTTAGTTTGTACGCAGCTGCTGCATCCCAAAATCTTCATTTAGTTTGTACGCAGCTGCTACATCCCAAAATCTTCATTTAGTTTGTACGCAGCTGCTGCATCCCAAAATCTTCATTTAGTTTGTACGCAGCTGCTGCATCCCAAAATCTTCATTTAGTTTGTACGCAGCTGCTGCATCCCAAAATCTTCATTTAGTTTGTACGCAGCTGCTACATCCCAAAATCTTCATTTAGTTTGTACGCAGCTGCTACATCCCAAAATCTTCAAAAAGTTATACTCTCTATTCCGTGACTTATAATTATCATCTATAGATTAAAAAGAGAAAAGATCTTGTAAACTGTCAATCTTCTAGATGCGGAACCCCAGATAATTTGTTTCGGTGATGGTATTAATTTACGACTGACGATTTGCATTTGGTAGGTACTACATTCATCAACAATTTATTATTATCATTCTGTCAACTTATCTAATGCGGCCCGCAGACTCGCCGAGACGCCCCGAGAACACCCGACAAATCAGATGTGAATAGTTTCTCGCCGCCGTGTTATTGTCATTGTCTTCTCGCTGAGCTTGTCGTCGTGAGTCGGAAGGCCGCATATAACTAATGAAACTATGACCAACGCTTTAATCAAGCCTTATTATCTTAGTAACTAAGTCGTGGTGGTGGCGATTTGTAGATCTTTGACAGTCGTAACGGCTCTGGCAACCAGTCTTACCTAGGGGTATAAGTATTACCCGGTAACTGAGTTGTGGAGGTCAGATAGACAGAGGCTCCATGTAAAAAAATACTGGTATTTAGCTGCATCCGGTTAGACTGGAAGCCGACCCCAACATAGTTAGGAAAAGGCTAGGGAGATGATGAATAAGTCGTGGTGAGTGGTCACGCCCTGGTAGTCATCTGCACGTCCTCCTTGTGGGGCGCGGGAAGGGGCGCAGGGGGGCGGCGCGAGATCTGCTCAGCCTCTTGGATGGTGTCGGGCAGGCGTGTGTTCAGCGTCTCTGGCGTGGTCAGCATCAGCGCGCCCGCCACTAGCGCCGTCGACCCGAACAGTACCGACGGCAGCCAATCCACGTAGATCGCCTGGAAAAACAAAGATATTGGTATAAAAATTACCAATAATTAGTTCTTGTAAAGTCAGGGAAATTAATTGCTAAGCACAAGCAAGTAGGTACCAACGTCAGTATATTCAAATCACAACTGTCATTCCTTGACAGTTGTATGAAATGGCTTTAAATATAACCATTGATATACTATTTTTATATCAATGGCTTTTATTACAACAAATTGACGTAGGATGTCAATTTGTTTCGTTGACTGTACATAGTTTAATTTTATGTTAATCCATGTCAGAATATTCTTTTTTCTTCTTTTTATTGTATACCCAAGGGGTATGCTGCAGAGAAAACTGTTAGGGTTCCGTAAGTCCGATGAAAAAACGGAAGCCCTAGGATCTCTCGTGTGTCCGTCTGTCACAGATAATATTTTTTTCGAATCTAATGGACCAATTAAGTTAAAATTTGGTACACATATGTATTTCTGTGAACAACATGGACATAATATGAGGCAAAGGATTAGCAATAAATCCTTCAAATTTATTCAGATTGTGATTGAGCGTGTGTTACGTAATTAGGGTGCAGCTTTATTCATAACTACCGGTAGTGGAAGTGAATAATATTGAATTGTATTCTATGAAATGGATTGTTTATAATGGGCTGTTTATGTTTTTACCATAAGAAATCTTAATAATTGCAGTATCTAAATAGGTATAAGACCAGGCGTGCGCGCGGCGCGTCATACCTAATTAAGAGTAGGTGTAATCACGGATTATTGGTCGATTCACACAAATTTATTTGCCAGAAAAGGCCGAAAAGGTTTTTTTTTTTATAACCTATTTGTGATTCGCACGAAGTTAATTTATTTGTGGGCGAATCGACATCTCCAGTTATACGTATAAGCCATGTTAACTAGATGGCCCCGATTTACCATTGTTGAGAACATAGTCATTGTATTTGTGAACATTAGATCATAACGCAACTCGCAAGGTTCACGTGCTACTACGCGACCTTCAACTATTGATAAACAAAGAGTACAACAGAACAGAATCTGACACGGCAGAGGATGGCATGTGAACTTGCGAATATATTCGATGCTGGTAAAGTTGAGCTTTAGAGGAGTTTGATAGTGGCGCCAGTGACAGAAAATTCTAAACAATCTTAGTAAGGGCATGTTCATGAGGAGGAATTCAACGCGTATGATTAAAAATGTGATGCATTTAAATGTTGATGGATGTAGTGGTAAAGAACTACCAAAAAAAGATGAACTAATTTCGTCAAATACTTAAGGTATGGTAGAAAGGAAGAGTGAAATATATTGCGCCACCACACCGTGCCAACCCTGTTACATGGTGGGACACACATGCAGGAAGAAGAAGACAATATGGACTGGGATAGCGAAAATAAATAAATATTATAGTAATATGTGTGACAATACTGACAAGCAGCGGCATCTGAGGCGCCACGATGGAGCCGATCCTGCCCACCATAGAGCAGAAGCCCAGGAGCGAATGGCGCGCGTGTGTGGGGAACAGCTCCGACGTGTACATGTATATGCCGCTGAACGCCTGCGTGATGGCTATTTTGCCGACCAGGTACAGCAGAGTTGCCAGCCACGGCAAAGCTGAAACAAAGGGGAGTCCATTAACACACGAGGAATAAATGAGATGATGATGGCGTAGAAAATAATTGTCATTTACAGTTGAAAAACATCAACATCAACATCAACATCAACATCTCAGCAACATTAGCTTTTCATTAATCATAATATAATAATTATGATGATAGTGATGGAAAATATTATTCCAAGTACCCATCAAATGTCGTAAGAATAATACTCACTTTTAGGAACAAACGGTATAGCGACACAAGCGATGCCGCACACGGTGTAGGCGCACAGCAGCGTCCTCTTCCTGCCGATGCGGTCGAGCACCAGCGCATTGGTGACCACCGCCACCACCTCCACGCTCACCACCAGCATGTAGTTGGTGTACTTGTCGCCCGCCAGCGATACCGAGTTGATGGCCAGCCCGTAAAACACAAACGTGCACGTGATCCACCACCACGAGCAGATCGCCAGGCGCGTCATTATGATCGGAGAGTGAAACACCTGCATCCAAAGCCCTTCTTCAGGTTTGTCGTCTTTCTTCTCCAGTGGCTTCACTTTCTCCTCTGACAACTGCTTCATCGTCTCGTCGGATAGCGTCACTTTGTTCATTTTCGCTGCTCTCATTATAATTTCAACCGCCTCTTCCTTTCGTCCTTTCGACAGCAACCACCGGATGCTTTCTGGCAGTAGGTATATGTATAGAATGAACAGCAGAGAGGGAGGGTACACCACTAGGATGAAGGTTCGCCAGTACTGGAAGGTCTTCGCGAGAAGAGCGAAGCTGAGTCCTCCTAACACCAACATAATGCCTAGAAAGGCTGTAGTGATTACTCGTTTATCCTGGCCAAGTAATTCGATCGCTGAAAAGAGGAAAATGAACTGTTAACATCAGATAACATGCCAGTATTGGGCAGCTTTGTTTGTACTGACTCTTGTGCTACTTACTTAGAATGTATGCTGCAGGGAAAGCACTCGCTCCAGCGACGGTCTCTAAGAACTCCACCACGATGTACATCTCATATGAGATTGAGAACGCCTTCAAGGAACCAATGGCACCAACCAATGTGCAACTCAGAATCAGCGCTCGTTTTCTGCCCCAACTGAAAATGTGCAAAAAAATGGTTTAATTATTTGAATGTCTTATTAATACATATTAGAACAAACACAAATATACATAAGTAAGTAAGTAAGTAAATAAAATTTTGTTTTTTTAAACATGTTGTACATGATACATTGCATGCAAGATAACAGATACAGAAAAGTTCTACTATGTTCAGCCGCATATCATCATCATCTCCCTAGCCTTTTCCCAACTATGTTGGGGTCGGCTTCCAGTCTAACCGGATGCAGCTGAATACCAGTATTTTACATACTTGTATTTTATTTTACCTAGGTAATACGATACCCCTTGGTAAGACTGGTTGTCAGACTTTCGGGCTTCTGACGACCCGTAACGACTATCAAAGATCCACAAATGACAGCCGGGACCAACGGCTTAACGTGCTTTCCGAGGCACGGAGGAGTCTCGGTATGTAAAGATGGTCACCCATCCACGGACCAACCCCGGCAAGCGTAGCTTAACCTGATGGATCGACCCGTGCGGCTGTTATTACGTAGCCACGAGCTCCTCTGCCGCATATCGTGGCGTACAAATTGGTAGGAAGAGATGGTGCATAGACCGTGATAATATTCATCAAAATTACATTATAGAAAATATGTAGATACTTATTAAATCATCTTTATTCATTAAAGATTAGGTATCATTACAATTTCAGCAAGCATATTTTTTTGATAAAATTAAATGTCAATAGTCATTACATATACATCAGTTTATGTTTATATGGCAAGGCACTTTTTATTTTATGAGGCAATCATTATGTCGACAGGTATTGCAGGACAGGAAGCCATTGTTTTGCCTCGATTAACGTAAGGTTTCAATTTAACTTGATAACACGGAAGGCGTATGCAGGCGTTGCTTACCGGTCGGAAATATATCCGAGTATGGGCAGCGAGACCAACATACCGATGTTGTGCACCGTGCCCACCAGGGTGCGCTTCCACTCCTGACACGCCAGGTTGAACTGCAAATAACAACAATGTAACATTTAGTTAAGTATTTATTCTTTATTCATTTAATACTTTATGCCACAAATGTACAGAGATAACTTTAATTTTAATTCAGAAGTCAGTGTCTTTGGTTTTGAATTTAGGTTTTTTGCCACCGACTTCCGAAATCAAAGTTATTTTTCATTTGAAAGTGTTTATTTTTCACTTTTTTGTTGTGTTACCTGCCCCACACAAATTCAAATACCTGTGTGTGTGTGTGTGTGTGAGTGTAATAATCATATGATCACATAGACTAAGTGGGAAAAGTACGTATTATTGAAACTAACTCGAAAACTTTGCAAGCAACGTCTGAAGAATGACAAACCTAAAAAAAAAAAATTGGTGAAGTAATCGCGTACTTAACAAAAATTCATTTAAAAAACATGCAATCAAATTCAGAACCACCCCCTTTTTGAAGTCGCTTAAAAATTAGAGGACACTCGTATATTTGTGGTTGACGCAACGCAATACACGACAAAGGTTTAAGACTATTTAACTACCGCCTACATCATCATCATCATTCAGTCGGAAGACATACACTGCTGGACATAGGCCTCCTTCAAGCGTCGATACAAGGACCGCTCCTGTAACTTTAACTGGGTATTCCGTCCACCAGTCGGTAGATACTTATGATGAATTATGATATTTAAAGTCATGTTGAATTCATCGTACACAGCATCATTTACCACAATCTACCACAGCTGGGCCTGGGCGTGGAGGCGTGACGACGACGACGCCGTGAAGGGCAGCAGCTGCAGTGAGCCGCGACCACGCGCCCAATTTAGCGCATTATCAGAGCGCGATCACTCAGCTACTGTAGCATTCAGTTCTCAATACCCGTGACCAATGACCAAGCCATGAATTGTTAACACGTTGTTTAGCGTGACCAATTAGGAGTTATCATATTATTGTACTTTTGATTGAATAATAGTATTGTGGTGCTCGCTGCGTCTGAATACTTGGCTATTTATACAATTTTAATGCAATATTTGAATTTTACCTAATGAAAAGGAATTCGACAAAAAAACAAATGACTTCCAAAAAAACACTAACTTTTACTGATACTACGGCAAATGTGTTTCTTCATTAGTTCATTCAAGTAACAGCAAAAGCAAAAGTCAAAAGAGATGCCATTACATAAACGTCGTAGTTCCCCCAAAAAATTGTGGGGAGCTTTTTTTACACATGGCAGCACCATAATTTCATTGTCAAGTGGTGCCAAATGTCAAAGTAAAAGTTATTCCTTGTAGTACGCGAGCCCACGACCAAAACCATGTCTCATGAAAATGATTACAAATGATGAAATTTTTTCAATAAACTGTATTTTGTAAACGTTATCCCAGTTTCTTTTTGTCTAATTTATTAAAAAACCAGTGACAGGTGTTTTAAATATGGTAAATGTTTGGTATAAGTTTATGTGCATGGCATAATGCTTTTTAATTTTCTTAAACTTAGCTATATTTGTCACAAAAAGATCCCTCAACTTCTTTTTTATCTTAGTAGCTTTATGTAGGTACTGTTAAAATACAAACTGAAGCTTTGTTTGAGGTAGGTGTACAGTAACTGTTTTCTTTGGCATTCTGTATCGGAACAGATTACAGCCATAAAAATTATCCTTGTGAATATTAAATCTCTTACGCATATACGCGTTAAATAACGTACGACAAGTTCATCGTCGGATGAACTTGAACATTCACTGGACGATCTTGATGGCAGTATAATGTTTTAAAATGTAGATAATTACTTATTACACAGATAAAATATGCACAATGATATATTTTACCTAACAGCTCAAACAGGTGTTGAATAAGTTTAATCTATAACAGTACAACTTTGACAAAGTGACAATTACTTTAGCTTTCACATTAGCATATTGAGCAGTAAAAGTTAGAAGCAAAAGTTACAGTAAAAGCAAAATTGCGAATGCTAAAATTGTGAAAAAACAAATTTAACCGTTGCTTTGACTTTGTGACGTTACTTTGGCTGTTACATTTGGTGAAAAAACTGGCCGTATGTAAGTAGGTACTACAAAGAGTGACAAAAAATTTCAAGTAATAAAAACTAAAACCAAACTACGACTAAAAAGGTATAAACAAGACACCACAGACACATTTTTTTTTTAAATTCTTTTGGGGTTATAATATATATACACACATCAACACGGTCTAGGGATATTTCATACTCAATTAAATAACTCACAAAGTACTGGCCGCATTGGAATCTTTTATACACCGATTTGTTTGTAATTTATCTCGACTAATTCCAAATTCAAATTTTTGAAAATTCTTTTGTTACGGTGGCATAAAAATGTCTTGATGTGTAGGAGAGGGAATTTTCATTTGTGCGAAATTTAGAAAACAATACGAATTACGTTTAGTTACAGTTTTTTTTTCATTTTTAAACGAAAGATAAAGTTAAAATTGAGGTATTGTAGCCATGCAACGCCAACATTTGACGAGGGCGGAGATGTTACGAGCTGTGGGAATGCTGGAAGCTGGGTCTGTTCAGCGTAATGTTGCTGAGGCCATAGGGACCCACCAAAATGTAATTTCAAGATTGTGGACACGCTATTGTGCCACAGGTGAAGTAGCGGAGAGGCACCGGGGGCCAAGTCGCATCACTACCCCCAGACAAGACCGATTTTTGCAAATTACTGCGCGAGCTCAACCAAATGCAACGGCGACTCAATTGGTCCAAAGGCTGCGAGTGGAACACCAAGTGCTTGTGAGAGACCAAACTGTAAGAAGGCGACTGCATGAAAGCAATCTTCGCTCTCGTAGACCACTCCGGGTCCCACCTTTACGGAGAGGCAATCGTGGACGACGATTAGAATGGGTTCGGAACCACGTGGACTGGGGCCGTGAGCAATGGTCCAATGTGCTGTTCACGGATGAATCCAGGTTCGGCTTCCATCCAGATTCACGAAGGACACGTGTTTGGAGAGTTTCTGGACGATGGAGCCGTCTTCAGAACGGCTCAGGAAGTTCACCCATACCAAGGAGGAACAATTATGGTTTGGGCAGGAATTCGTCTTGGAGGACGGACGGATCTCGTTTGGGTGCGGGGCAATATGACGGCAGAACGATACGTCCAACAGGTGCTGGGGCCCGTAATCTTGCCCCACAGAATACAAATGGGGCAAGATTTCCTGCTCATGCACGACAATGCCCTGGCACACACGGCGAGAACGGTAGCAGCTTGGTTACATACACACAATGTTAGGGCCTTAGACTGGCCTGCTCAATCGCCAGATCTAAATCCCATTGAGCATGCATGGGATATGCTGCAAAGAAGAGCTCTGAAGGAAGTTCCTGAAAATCTGGCTACAGAAGATCAACTTTTTGCGCACCTCAGAAGGACATGGGACAATATTCCGCAGCAAGACATTGACAACCTTGTTCTGAGCATGCCGAACCGTTGCCGATGTGTTATGAACATCATGGGCGCTTTCTCAGACTACTAACTTCAAGTTTATAAACACAAATTAAATGATTTTTCTATTTTTTTATCAGTTTTTACTCATAAATTAAAAGTTAATTCATATACGGTTTCCGTCTATGCTTCATTTTTTTCCATAAAATCCTGAAATTTTAATCGAAGTACCTTAACCATTATTAAAAAATGGTAGAATATTAAATAACGTATCTTTTAAATATATACATGTCATATAAATAATTAACACATTGATAGTAATTCGCTTTTAAAAAAATATCCTTAGACCGTGTTGATGTGTGTATTTTTGAAATGTGCTCATTAAGCCCTTTCATTTGATACCCAACATGGTACGATTAAACAATTTTTTTTTTAAGTTCCTGATTTTTTGTCCTCTAGAGGGCGCCATTTTTAATTTAACGTCTTATAGCCTCTTATAACTAGCGGACGATTAAGATGCTTCCAACGATACCTCATTTGTCAAATTGTGATGAGTTGTTTAGAAGATAGGAGGGAACAGATGAACATACATACATACATAAAAAAGGAGGGTTATGATTTTGACCGGTATGTATGTATGTATGTACATAGAACAAATTAAAAATCCGAAGGCCTGTTTCGAAGCCGGTTAAAAATGATCCAAAACTTTGAGTGCTTGAGGTACAATGGAATCCGCGAATCTTACTTTCAATTTTATGGTACCGTTCCACAAAAGAAAAAAACTGAACCCTAATAGGATCACCCATGTGTCTGTCTGTCTGTCAGTCGGTCTGTCTGTCTGTCCGTCTGTCACAGCCAATTTGCTCCGAATCCAATGGACTGATTAAGTTGAAGTTTGGTACACATTTGTATTTCTGTCACCCAAAGACGGACGTGTAACGAAAATAAATGAATTTTGAATATGGGGGTCACTTTTAGGGGGCAAATTAGGAAATTAAAAAAAAATATTGCAATCTGCACCGTGTAACATATCAAATGAAAGGGCTTGCTGCGAGGATCTCAATTTTTTTTTAATTTTTTTTTTAAATAAATACTTTTAGAGAGTTTTAAGGATAGAATAGAATAGAATACTCTTTATTATGTACTGTACACCATAAAAAATACAGATATAAATATAGAAATTTTACATAGGGTGACACAATGGGTTGTAGGGTGACACAATGGGTGAAGAAACATCGTAAATTCGTCCCAACTACGGAATCCTTCATTGTGAGTGGTCCGACACGCACTTGGCCGGTTATTTTTGTGTTTGGTTCTTCTAGTAAAATGTAGTTCAACAGGTGCATATACCGGTAGCTTGTGGACTCCTTCCCCTTGCATTGTCTACATTCCAGGCTGTTTCAAACAGCAATCTACAAAAGTTAAAGTATCTCGAGCAGCTGAAGGTAGTCGTGAATATACATAAGTATTAGGAGTGTTTGTTCTCAAAAAGTAATAGTTTTCGGCCGGAGTGCTACAGTGCTCGACCTCGTGAGGATAACACTGCTGACCTACTTCACAATGCCAGTACTTGTGCGTACTACGTAATGAGACAGATATTTAATGCCACTGAATAAGTCCGCTTTATTTCACTTTTTTTCGTTCAGAATACGCGCGTACAAAGTGTTCTATCAAAAACTATAGTAAATATAAAAACATGCCAGTCTCGTGACTTTTCTGCCGATAAAAAGTGATGAAGCTTATTACCGTATAAGTCAAATCCATCCAATTATCTCAAAAGTTCGCTTTTCATTTAACCCCAACGGAAAAAGAGGGGTGTTATAAGTTTACCGTGTGTAAATGTGTGTATTTGTGTGGTGGGTGTATCGGCTGAACCGATTTTGTTTTTTTTTGTTTTGTTCGATGGGTGACTTGATCGAGAGCGTTCTTAGCTATGAGTCAAGAAAATCGGTTCAGCCGTTTGAAGATTATCAGCTCTTTTCAAGTTGATGAATGGATGTGAGCATCTTCTAAAGGTCTAATCGATTCGAAATTTAGAATTCTGTTACTCCAATGATATGAGAAGAATAAGTATAGAAACCTTGAACTGATGCTGCAGCATCAACTGGTATTTGCAGGATACCCAACTCCTTCACCAACTTACAGCAGAGTTGTCGTGTTTGGGCTCATTTGAAAGGTCTCAAAAAATAGGTTACAGATGGATGATCAGGGTCTGATGATGGAGTAGGAAAGAGAAATGAGCATAAATTAGTAATTAGTATTAAAAAAATTAAAAACCTCCAACAAACCCAAAGCATCCAAAAAGTAAAAAAATAATATGTAGATATTGGCCCATTAAGTTTAATATAAAAGATGTAGGTAATAATTATTTGCATCCAAGCGTCGTCGTCGCGTCGGGGGCCGGATTATGAAAATAGGAAGTTAACAGCAGCTATCCTTTCTACAACAGCATACATTCATTATTCCTAGTTTGTGTTGGCGTTGGTGTAAACTGTGTTTGTGTGTGTCACCCTATGTTAAATTTCTACATTTATGTGTATTTTTGATGGTGTACATTATAAAGAGTATTCTATTCTATTCTATTCATTGTCCGGCGCATAATCAACAGTACCTAATACACGCGATTGATCTGATCAATACACCTGCGCACGAGACTGATGCCACTGCATAACACATACAGAAGACCCACTCGCTTACCTACTGACGTAACATAATAGGAAACAACACTACTGCCGTAATGTGTGTGTGCTTACAATTCTCGAGTTGTGATTAAGCCTCATGTAATAGAAAGCATTAGAGAGCCAATTTTCAGTAAATTCTGGGTTCCAATTCAGATTCAGATGTGCTACTGTGAAATCTCCTTCATGACTTTGCCGAACCTCGCAATCGAAACCCCATGTTCAACAGTGGCGCTTGCGACCAACAGACCACAGAGGCTGTGACAGGCACACTTATCTAAACAAAAGTATTAACAAAGTAGCAATAGCGGCTGAAGTACCTACTGCATAACTTATGCATTTGTAGCTATTCGTTTACTTTAAATGATCCTTCTGCGTGATCTTTTTCTATGTGTATGCAAATGATGTAAGTGTCGAGCTAAGGCCGCCGGTCTGATAGTTCAATATCAAGACAGCTAGGTTCCCTTTCGCTTTGTGTTCTTATCGGGCGTGTACATGCCTGTCCACACGCCCACCGTCCCTTATCAACAAGTAAATAAATAAATAAGAATGCGCTGGCGACTCTCACACAACACAACTCAGCCACTGTGCTACATTATGAGTCTATGACGATGATAGATCGTAAGTTAGTAGGGCTCTTAGATCATCGTACTTCACTTGTCTTTACAAAACGTTACTAACAAATATTTACAAAACGTTATTATCTGATCAATAACAAAACGATAAGCCAATTACTTGAAAAGGTAGACGTTGTCAAAAGTATTTCAACATTCAAGTGACACTCATGACCACGCACTAAAACGCCTATATCAGACCTTGACACTAATTTATGCAAGGTACACAATACTATGTAAAGCTAATTTATGTAAGGCACAAGACGCCGTCCGTTAGTTTTGGTGTTATGTCATTTTTGGGATCTGTCGCCCTATTATGAAGTATTAATGCCACCATTTTTCCAGTGTGAGAGAGAGACGGAGCTAGACAAGGCCGCTAGCACCATCCCGTTTTCGCAGTGGAATAATCATGGTATTAATACTTCATAATACTACCCCTGTGGGTGCTAATACATCTGCCCAATTTTTTTCGTAATTTTTATACAGTTATTTACGAAGTTACAAAATATTACAATAGTTTTTTTTAAATCTTTATTTATTTGAAAGGGTTTTATCACTTAGTGATAATGTCACCCCCGTAACAGAAAAAATCAACAACTCAAAACTAAACAAGGGGTAATACACAGTTATTATAATAATTATGACCTACTTAACAGTGTTGTGCCTATTGGTTTTGGTAGATAACCAACAACAGCCGACACAACATCCTAGCCTCCTCCGACAAAGGGGACACCAGGATGCTGTTACATGTGCCCATTTCAAATCCCACACCAAGCGAACATTGTTTATCGTGTATATTCCGGTCACATTCCATCAGCACGTGATAAATATCCTCAATCACCCCACAAACTTCGCAGTTTGGTGAGGTACTTTTACCCATTAAATGTTTAAACTTATTCGATGGGATGTGGCCCGAACGCATCCTCAACAGAGCTACAACATATTTCCTATCTATCTCTCTTCCTTCAAACCATGGGTAACGAAGCGTTTCAGACTGGATGGTTTTATACCAGATTCCCTTTAACTTTGATCGTTCATCAAAATATTCGTGCCATCTTTGTCTGCATAGATCTTTGACATGACCAAGCCAATCTGAGTATAACGGTGTACATGTATTCAAAGATTTAACACAGGCCTTAAATTACGAGAATAAAGTGTTAATACAATATTATCAAAATGTATTCCCACTTTTTAGTATGACAAACAGTCATAGAATTATGTTCTAGTGAAAAAATATTGGACTAGATAATGATAAATGCAGTTAATATTTTATTCTCGTTCGAAATCATCAAGTCGGTTCGAATAAAGTTGTGTTAATGAAACGAATTTTATAGTTTTGAACAGTAAGACTTATTGTTCTCTTTTCCTTCCCTTAGATTTTACACAAACGCAATAATAAGCCAAAACGTTCGTAGATCCCGGAAGGATTTGTCGACATGTTGGATAGATTATAAGATGGCTTATGACTAGGTGCCACATACATAGCTCATTAGGATGCTGGAGTTGCACAAAATAGACGCAACTGTACGCACCTTCTTAATGTCATGACGGTCCTTTTCTATCCAGGATGTTGACAGATTCGGGGGATCGAACTGATCAGGACTGAGCGGAGAATATTTTAGGGCGATATTTTGATTCCGCTTTGGTTACGCTTAGCCTTGAAAACACTTAGCACAATGCTAAAGGATTAAGGTCTAGGTGAGAAGAGATGGTCAGGTGATATCTCACCTCCTTATCATGGATGGCTTGAAACTATTTGCCCTCAACAGTTTGCGACTGATAGAGCTATTGAAGGTAACAAAAACGTTCAGTAGCACCATCAGGATGGAATTTGGTGTGGCCAAAAATATGCAGTCATGCATGTAAAGCGAGGGGGGATTACGGAATCCGTATGAACCTAACTCTTGGAGTCCATACACCTTAGATCCCTCTCTTCAACCGAAACCTACAAGTATTTGGGTATGTCGGAAGTCTAATGCATCAATGCAAACGACATGAAACGTTTAGGGAGCGAGCGCTTCTTTGGCTGCGTGAATAAAATGTTAAACAGTCTTTTATCAGGCGGAAACAAGGTGCGTACCTTCAACGGTTGGATCATGCTGGTTTTTATGTATTCTTTCAGCATATTTAAATGGACTCAGGCAGAACTTGACGCTCTGGATAGGAAGTTCCGTATATTGCTGACGGCATATCGGATGCATCGCCCACGGTTATCAGTCATGAGACTGAACAACCCGGGGAAGTGTGGGGGTCGAGGTGCCTTAAATCCCTCAATAAACGCGAGATTTGCAGTCTCAGGGAATATTTCCTTTAAACTGACGTGGTGACGCACCGAAAAACGGTCGCAGTGGACAAGGGCTTCCCTCCACTCTCCTTGGCAAAAGAAAACTGGCGCATACCTGCAGTACTTGATACTAAAGATCGTAAGGAAGTATGGCAACGCAAAGATCTTCGCGGACATTTTTTCCGGACTTTTCATGGGCCTGATGTAGACTTTGGCGTCTGTATCTTGGCTGCGTTTCGGCAGTCTTCGGGGAAACCAAAGGTTTTGTCTGCGCGATTATGGATGAGGTTATCATGACGAATACCTAATTATCGGAAATACATTGTCAAGGACGGTACGGTTGACGTCTGTCGGGCATGCCACTGTGGCGGTATCTACATCGCCACATGCGAACTACGCATCAAAGATCTGACGTCACACAAAAATCCTGACGTCACATAAATCCTGTATCGCGCAATTAAAGTTTACCGTGCAATGGATGTTCTGTCGATGTTTTTTTAAATATCTCTATTTTGATACATAAGTATCAAAATAGAGATATTTAAAAAAAAAAAAGAATAGAAAAAGAAAAAAAAGAAAGTTCAGAATTTTTTAGTCAAACACGCATAAGAGTGTTTGACTATTAATTAAGCTACAAAAATGAAGCTTTATTCAAAGCCAACTATAATCTCTCTACGTCCATTATTTAAGGAGCAATTGACGAAAATATGTTTTTTATTTTTCCTGAAAAGTTGCGTTTTTGTAGTTATCATTTTATTCTCCGGGGACGGCGACAACACTATTTTAAGCTAATTTATGCAAGGCATACAACACTATTTGAAGCTAATTTATGCAAGGCACGCAACACTATTTGAAGCTAATTTATGCAAGGCACACAACACTATTTGAAGCTAATTTATGCAAGGCACACAACACTATTTGAAGCTAATTTATGCAAGGCACACAACACTATTTGAAGCTAATTTATTCAAGACACACCACACTATTTCCACAAAGCCAGCGAACAGGGTTGGTACTGGTAGTGTATCTGGACTGGAGTATGAGAACCCCACCGTTGCCGAAGACCTGACTGTGGCCGATACCATAATATCAAGATGAGCAATTCTAAACAATTATACATAGATTAAAATTAGGTAAATTAATATTATGTGGGTTGCCATATATCAGGTAATTTGTATGATGAAGAAAATTGTTACATTTTTAGTTTAGACAACTTGTTGTGGCTTTTTATTGTATTTTGATACTTACAGTAGACACACAGTTATTGATAATTTAACTGAAGTAAGCGACGAAACAGTATTATCTAGTAAGTACTTCTAAGTAATAATACTGAAATAGATTCTTTAAACTTTTAGAGTCGACAAAATTAATCAATCTGCCAAGCCTTTTCCCAACTATGTTCGTGTCGGCTTCCAGTCTAACCGGATACAGCTGAATATCAGTATTTTCGAGTTTTTTTTTTTCGAGTCGAGACTAATGAACCGTATATATTGAAACTGCTGACAGTTCCCTTCATAATGATGAGTACAATGACCCCTTAAGGGATGCCTATGAATTCAATTTCACTCTCTGTCTGTGTGTGTTTGGAATCATGTAATTTGATAGAAATAGGTATAGTTTTCATTTTCCAAATAAACAGGCGGTACTTACATTTGACTTTTTCAGTCTCAAGAAGAGAAGGCAACGTATCCCTTTGAAATAATAACAAGTTGCTATGAAACTATGTATATTAAAGCTAAGCAAGGCCTGTTATGTAGGTATAGAATATGCGTGTAATGTAAATGATTCTGTTCTGATTCCAGTACTCCTTTCACCTCTCACAGACACGCAGCACTTTTACCTGGAGAAGAGTTTGCATTTTTAAGGCTGTCTGAAATCTCTCATTTGTTTGCTATGACTGACTAATCATTTCTCCGAATCATATCTTTGGTCTGAAATTCTCTTCAATATATAGCTGAAGTAAGTAGATAGTATACATACCTCAGTAACAATAGTGTTGTTAAACTGGTACAGCCACTTGTCGCAGGTTATAAGCTCGTCCCCAAAAGTGGTGCCGTCCTGACAGGGCAGCTGCGGGTCGAGGGGCGCGCGGCGGGAGCATCGCGACTCGATGCTGCCTGATGGGAGCGCTCCCTCGAGCCATGGGGGGCTGTAGAGGGTGCTGTTCGAAGCCTCGCATTCTGGGACCACGCATCTGAGAAGGAAGGCGGATAGTTAAGGCTCTTACCTTACATAATGGAGCGATTTGTCGTGCGACGCGATGTTCGTAAAAGTCGCGTCGTGCGATAACTCGCGCCAGTATGTAAGAGCCTTTACACGTGGAATTAATTTGCATATGACTGCAAAGACAAGTTGCAGCGTCAGCCAACAGCGTCACTCGTATAGTATAAGTCATCGAAAATAAAGTTAAAAGAAAAAAATCTGAAGCAAACTAATAAATATTACTTTAACAATCAACGCAACTGGCCCAGCATTGAGACAATAATAGAATAAGCATACGTATTTAAAAAAATCAACGCTTCAATATTAGAGGTCCTAGAACTGCTGATGAATAATGATGTACACAATAAACAGTGGAATAAGAAACACAAAATTACAATTTTAATATTAGAACTAGGATGCAACATTGTGGACGTAAATATGCAACAGTATTACATGGCTACGTGCCTGCCATTGTCGTCGCTCCGACGTAAACGTTGTATCTGTACCTCAAGTAACGTACGGAACATTACGTATAGTAATTATTTCACCGTCGCCTGAAGTTGGACCGAGCTATATACCATTTGTATCGACCTGCTGTACACCACACAAGGGTAATTACCTAAGGTGAAAAAACGAACAAGGAGCTGCAAAAAGGCCTGAATGCGAATTATTTTAATGAATAGGTTGTGTTGCAGTCACGGGCGAGTGCGCCCGCGCCGGCCGGCGGTGATGACCCGCAGTCAGCACAGCGAGTGATAACAGCCGTGTGTGTTATGACACAGGTTATTGTTTATCAACGACGAGAATGCAACAGCCCAGATAAATAGCAACAAACATAAATATATACCAACTGATTGAATAACAAAATCACTGCACTTTCAAACTATCTACAGGAAACAATATTTATAAATCAGGCAAAAAGAAGATCAGTTCACAAGTTAAAACATTACGGCTGATCCTGTTTCCTGAACCGGTACCTACACTTAGCAGAAACTTCTACTTTTTCGTTCTGGAATGATTTTACCGGCGACAAACAGTCCCGGTTCAAGTTTATTCATTTATTCAAAATTGAGGAAATTAGCGGTCAGCGGGCATATCCAGATTTTTTCTGGTTTGCACTGCAAAATATTGTGTCAGATGTTGTAAAGGTCCTCTTCTATCGTATCAGCATGATCACAATAAGAATTGCTTATTATGCTTTGGTGAAAATTTAGACAGTCAGTCATTGACGTCATTATAAATCATTGCAGTCATACGTGTAGTTTATTTGTTTGCAGTCAGTAACGTGGAGGCGGGGCCGAGTGCCCAGATGTTCTAAGTGGAGACAATAGAATAGAATAGAATACTCTTCAATTCAATTTTAATATCGACAGCTAGTAGTTTCCGATACTCCTGTTTAATGTCACTGAAACAATGGGTCCTTATGGCAGGTGCAGGTAGGTACACAGATGGACAACAACACGTAATTTATTTCATTCACAACCTATTGCGAAGCTTTCACATCATGTACTCAGTACAGACAAATCAGTCATAATGATACTTTATTTATGACATTCGGTAGATGATCTTGACTTATGTGGGCACACTTTAAATAGACATCATGATTATTTGAAAAGCTTCTTGTTTGGCACTGATTCACAGCGCAGTGGCCTCAAGAGTCAGGCTAAGTTCGACCGTGTTTTGTTGTCAATTTTTTGTCGAACGTGTAACAGTTCTATCCGAGGCAACCTGAACTGGAAAAGTAGTCACGAAAGTAGGAATTTAAAAAAATTGTTTTAGGTACCTAAGTATTTATAATATGCATCAGACAACGTACTTATATACAGCGTGTAAGAAAAACCCTGTCCGATCCGTGAGGGTTTTGTTAAGAATACTAAGGTCCGTATTACAGAAGGAAACTCAAGTATTGATCTCTGTTTAAAACTAGTTTTAAGTCCGTTTTTAATTTTAGAACGTTGCTCAAGCATAGATTCATTGATCTTAGTTCAACTGAGTTTGGCTTTATTTTAGATCGCTACTCAGTTACTCGATCGAACCCAAGCAGTGATCAAATCTGTAATCACCCAAGTGTGGTCGAGACCGCGCTTGAGCATAGATTGTCATGTCAAATTGTCAATATTTCTTCTGTTCAAATAGTGCATTGTCGAGTTCTGTTGATATTTTTAAATATTAGGTACCTACTATCAAAATCATAATCAAAATGGGTATATTTGAAGAGGTAGTTCATTATAATAACTTATTTAACGATAATTCTAATAGAAGGTTGAACTTTAGCATTTATAAGAGATACGCAGGACCCTTATAGTCGTGAAAAGTTAAAAAAAGGTACAGATTTTTTCAAGATGTAGTGAAAATTTTAATTCTACCTATGGTTACAGTTTGTAACATAATTGTTTCTTGCGCAGTATTTTTTAATATTTCAATAACATCTAACGATACAATGCCAATAAATGATGAAGGGAATGATTATGGTAGCAATGAGAATGAAATTGACCTGAATGATTCTGTCAATCAAGGGACAGTTGATGGGTTTGCTTTTAGAAGTACCATAACTATTCAGTAATCTGTGGAAGTACCATAGTAAACAATTATGTTTAATTTACAGCAAGTATACATATTCATTTTGATAAATAAAACAATATGTTAAATAATCAACTCTTTTATTATCAATAATCC
This sequence comes from Lithophane leautieri, assembly GCA_949152455.1. NCBI lineage: Eukaryota > Metazoa > Arthropoda > Insecta > Lepidoptera > Noctuidae > Lithophane > Lithophane leautieri. The sequence goes on along the minus strand of OX424469.1, from coordinate 654,827 downwards.
GTGGGTTCAACCGCATCTGTTGTTGTGGTATGTTGGCTGGCATCAATTATTGTTGGAGTGTGTTCTATATCAACGGCATTAAATGTTTCGGGCGGCATTACTAGTTCTTCCTCTATTATCATATTTTGATCAGCTTGGATTGGAGTCACCAAATCTGAAGAGAACATAATAACATATTAAGCAGTTGCCCAGAGTGGAAGCCCAACAATTGATACATAAAATGTTGTGAGAGCATCTCTTTGGCGGGTTTTGAGATTTTGCCAAAGGCGTCTGAGCTGTTCCCCTGATGCCAATAACAATAAAAGCGATTATGTATTTTAATGATCAATTTATTGAACAGTAGAAAACTACTAATATAACCCCATTTAATTTATAAGTAAATGTAAAAATAAGAATAAGAAAATAGATTGGTACTTACTGAGTCAATTATCATAGGCGAACTATTAAATTTCTCCGCAATATGGATCTAAGCAGCCTTTTTGGTTCCTGTGCTGACATTATCAGTTTTATTATTTTCTATAATATGTTTTTAAAATTTCTATTAGCAGGTTTTTTTCCAAAGTACTAAAATTTTTCTTCCGTCCTACCATTTTAAAACTGTTAAGTAATTTGAATAAAATCAGCTAAACAAATAATTAAAATAAACAAACAACAAACTAATATTTTTCACATTGATGTTTTGACATACTGACATTTTAAATAGCATACTTATTTAAGGCCACAAATACAAGTCTTTTAAGCTTGACAATTTTGCTTACAAAACTACTATACTTCACTTCAAAGAGCTTTACTTCAATAAATGGGGCATTTTACTATTCAGAAATGAAATAATAACGCTGATTTCCTAAATAACTGGGCTTCTATGGTGTATTTTAATATTTCTAATCCAGTGAAGATCGGATCAAAGTCGGATATTATAATAAATCGTAAACGAAAACAGTCTGATGCATAGACAATACACATCTCTGCTTGAGGCTCGATTTGAGTCTCGATTCAGCTGAGTATAGATTGATTACCGTTCTGGAATAAGACCGATGCTCAAGTACTGATTCTATACTTAAACAGTAATCAACTGATTGCAGATCAAACTGGACTTGAGGAACGTTCTGTAATACGGACCTGAGAGTCTATTTAGGTTTTCTTATGGGAAAAAAGAAAAAAAAAAGAATTTTTTTTTTCAATGTGCAGTTTTACCGGGTTATTACATGGGTCACAAGCGGGCGTCGTCTAGTGGGTGTCATAAAGTCATAACATAATGATCTCTGTAGAAAATTTGCTAATTTATATTGAAATTGGGGCAATTTAGGTACTAAAAACGTGATTTTTAAATAGTAATAACTTTCTTATTTTCACAAAAAAATAAATCTTTTTAGTAATGTTATTGCGGTACCTAGGCGCCCCCTTTCGGATGGGACAGGGTTTTTGTTACTTACTGTATAGTGTTCTAGCGTCCGCCCGCATGGTATGTCGACAAAAGGTAGCCTATGTCCTTCCCCAGGATGACACCTATCTCCTTGCCAAATTTTGTCGAAATCCGTTCCGTAGTTTAGGCGTGAAAAGGTAACATACAGACAGATAGATAGACGGACAAAGTTACTTTCGAATTTATAATATTAGCATGGAAGTAAGGAAGTAAGAAAATATTAAATGGATAAGATAAATAATTTTAATTAAAGAACTAATTTCATCCTTACTTAAAACTACTTTCGGTGTACCATTTATCATTTTTCTTTTTGCTTTACGACTACTAACTAGGTATTACTACTCCACTGGTATGTTTTTCCTTGCACTTTGGGAAATGTTTCCAAGGCTGTTTGTGAGGTTAACACTAAACACATTAGACAAAATAGTACACAGTGACCTTGCGCTACTTGGTATTCTACAAGCCGCTCCTTGCGGAAAACTGTGCAGGAAGTGGCTCTATCTTCCAAGGCTTTGGTCTAATCTCGCTTCTAAATCTAAATTATGTGTGACATATAGTTTAATACACTTTTCCTTATTGTTAAACCAAAAACCACATAACCCATAAATACATATATTCATAATTTTGAGCCAGAATCTAGCACGGCTTCGGTTTCTGTCGTGTTGGTCGAATTGTTAATTTATTTTCAAAAAGGACTATGATAATTTGAAACAAACGTATTTATGCACTTCAGCTCTTGAACTAAATAACTAAAAGAAACATTAGTATTTAGTATCTACGCAAACAGACCCACCCATATACTGTATGAGCATGTAAGGGCCGTTGAGCCTCAGTAGTGATAAGCATTAGCTAAAACTTCCCGCAGAAGTAGCCGGCCGCTCAGACTCGTCTCCTGCGCCACGTCTCGTCACTATTCTTCTTTCTATGTCACTGATATAATAGTGCAGTCGATGAACCAGAACCTTCGTGTCCACAAGTGCCCTCCACTGCCCCCGAGCTATTTACAGTACCTATGCGATAGTATTCACTTTTATAGCTAGATAGCAGCTAATCAGCTACTCATTCAAGCAATTTATACACACATCAGTCACATAAACAATCAAGAAGTTTATAAAATGGTGATTAATTATTAATGTTATGTTATTATTAATTAATAACTGCAAGTTAAAACTCGTCAAAATAGGTAGGTAATGTAATCTGATATGTACTGGCCACCAAGTGGCGACGCGACGTCGGTTGCGTTGACGGTTGACGTCTTTCTCAGTCAATAATTTGAAATAAAGATGATTGTTTTACAAAATGTGTATTTAATATAATCTATATACGAACAAGCTTTTGCCGAATTGAATTGACCATAACCTTTGACACCAATGCAACAATCTCAACATCGCTGAATATATGCACAGCACACAAACTGTCATCACAGACACGTGTATAAGCTCAGCACGTGTCAGTGCTAATATTTAACTCTAGCTAAGTGCTGATCTAACTATTTGTTAACAAGTTGCAGCGTCAGCCAACTGCGTCACTCATACGTAACTACTCGAATATAACGTGAATAGGAAAATTTTCGGGCGAAAGTAAATATAAGTGTAACAATAAACACAACAATCTTGGTTCATACGACTGATGATGAATGATCTGCTTCGAATCTTAGGTTAAGTACTAGCTATAGGTACATTATAAAAACTTTACAAAATAAACACAACCGACTTCCAAAAAAAACACTATAAACGTGGTCAGTCGGTGACAAAAAACGAAACAATTTTAACAAAAAAAAAACAACCGTCTTTCAAAACAAACACTCACAAATTTGTTTTTTAGCCACCGACTTCCGAAGTTAAAGTTATTTTTCACTTTTTAGTGTTTTTTTTGGAAGTCTGTTGTTTTTTTTTTTGTAAAAAGTTTTTATTTTTCACTTTTATGTTGTGGTACTTACCCCACACAAATTCTAACACCACTACCTGCTATGTAAATAACAGTGATTGTATCAAATAAGATGTCATCTGTCTATATAGACGACATGTATAGACGACATCTTATTTGATAAATACAATCACTGTTATTTAATTGAGAAAAATAAGTAATTATTGAAGCTAACTCAAAAACTACTCAAGAAAAGTTAATACAATTTTTATGGGACTACACAGGAAGCACCAGCTTTCAAATAAAAAAAAATAATCATCAAAAACGGTTCACCCAGTCGAAAGTTCTGAGGTAACAGACGAATTGATAAACTCCTCCTTTTTTTGAAGTCGGTTAAAAATAGTAACGAAGTCTGTTTGTCTGTATGTATGTTCCGGATTTGCGAAAAACGGCTGAACGGATTTGGATGCTAGGATTAAATAGGCAACCTGAATCAACACATAAGGTACTTTTAATCCCGGTAGTACGTACCCGTGCACCTCTAACATACCCTACGTTCTTGCCTGACACTACATTTTTCCCCAGAACATCCTGGATACATTCCTAACTCGACCCACATCCAGGGTGTGTTGGGAGGTATCCAGATACATCCCTAACACACCCTAGATATAGGTATCTCGAAAAAATCTTAAAACACATAGCACAAATTATACATAGGTCCTTAGAGAAAATAATATCTTCCAAAATAAGGCTAATTTTAACTAGGTACAGGGGGCTTAAAACAGCCACTTTGGCAGAATCATAATAGGGAAATAATATGAACCATCGTAAAATGTCACAAAATGACAATTCATAATAATATGATCTGCGTGCGATTCATAATACGAAATAATTCGTTTGACCGTTTTCTATGGAGATTCGTAAAATGGTTCACACATTAAGAATTCCTTTTGTGTCAAATTAGACGAATGTGGCCGTTTAGGCCCCCTGATTTTATTTTATTCCAACTCTTTTCGACACGTCAGTACCAGGATTGGTCCAGTGTAAACCTTACATATAATTTAATTTTATGTTTTGGGGACGTTGGGTAATGAATGTATGAAAAATCATTTTGGATAAATTGGAACTTCGGGCAATCGGGCATCACCCCTATCATCCTAGGATGCTAGCCTCTTATCATAATCAGACGAATCGATGTGGATCCTACTCAGTGTACCTTCTCAGTGTACGAATCATATTAATTATATGAAAATAAGTGTCGTGTGCCGAGTCGGTCGTCTAACTTAAATGATCTATTGTTATATCCCATCTGTATAATTTACACCATTAAAATATTTTACACGTTGAATCATGACCATTGTAATCTTCATTTGTTTCAAAGTTTTTATTTAATTAAACGTTAACGAGATGCTTCTAAATTAAATTAATCTGCTGTACTTTGGAGTTCAGATTGTTGCTAAGGTGAACTTGGCGACAAAAGCAGACTCTTGTCGCCAAGTTCACCCTAGCAATTTCATTCACGTAACTACAACGGAACTAGTAAGCTTCTATGAAGATACGCACACCAATAATACACATGCAGGAAAACCAATAACTAGTTGACCAAGGAAATCTACTGTTTAATTATTCCTATAAGCCCTATCGTGGTAAGATCGGTCAGATGATACCGGTCCTAAGCAGACCACAGGAAAATTAGGCTCTAACGTGACGCAAACGCAAAACACGCAAGTTTCTCTCTGGCGTCAACACTAGAAGACGAACCCAGGAGGTCAGAGGTTCTGAACCTAACAGACGGATCTTACAGCAGACGAACCCAGAGGGGTTCTGAACCTAACGGACGGATTTTACTGGCGATTGGTAGGTGATAGAGATGGCTGATGATTTCTTTATAGCGTGTTGTTACCTTGACACCGCGCGAGTTGAGCAAAAGTTGCGACCAACGAGAATTAAACCACGTTGCGATTGTTGCGAGCACGCACAGACCGCACTGCATGACAAACGCCATAGCCGTGTTGTTTCTGCCAAAAATATTCGTATATTCAAAGATATTCACAAACATTCATGAGGCAGTTGTCCCACCGCCGAGCGCCGGCGAGTAAGTGACTAACTATCGGCTATTTTCTCGCTCAAGAAAAGTACAATAGATACACATTCCGTGTCAACAAAAGAGATGCACATTATAATATTAATAGTTGATCGCTGACTGTTCACACCGTAAGCGAGTACTCGCTCCACTAGTTTGTCGCTGAGCGCCAAGAGCTATCACAGATAGTACTCGTACAGCGTTACTTGCTCAGCGATGCTCGCTTGGCGGTCAGAACTCACGCCGCGCCGCGCCGAGAGATCAACCATGCATCGATCGGTGGAGCGAGTGGTGCGCGTAATCGCTCGTCGAACTCGTCGGACACTCTCGGGCTGATAGCCCAGCGACAAAACTATCGGAACTACACACTCGCTGTTCACTGCTCGCCAACTCGTTTTCAGTTACTAGCTCTACTCGCTAGGTACTCACTCGTTAATCGCCGACGGTGAGACGACAACTGGCGGTCTAGTAGTATTAATAATAGAAGTTATATGCAACTCCAAATCAACTGTCAAAAATTTTAAATTCTACGGATAGTTTACATTTCATTTTTCTAAGTGTTAGTTACAATATCTTTTGTTTAGAACATTATAGTGAATCTTTTTGACAAAGTAAGACTTACAATGTATTATAACTGGGACATTGTAGACTCGCGACGGTAACAAACCTGTTAGCCACGGAAGGTCTACCGTATAAGACAACCGTCTTGACAACTACAGTAAGGCTCCCGCAGACAGCGCAACGTGACTCTAGTAAAACAATTTCTATACCTTTACCTATTTCTTACCGTAACTAAGTATTTCGAACTTACTGAACAAGTTTTGAAGTTAATCAGTGTTTATGAGAAAGCATACAAAAAACATTTGCGGCAGAAACTACTTAGGTTACAGATTGGTGATAATTATTATCTCTGTTCATTAGACACATTCAAATAAATAGCTTAACTTACTTTTTGTCGAAGTTAGAATAGTACATTGTGATACGAGTGTGCTCTATTGGATATTACAGTCGAGGCGGTATTATTCGCGCTCGACTATGGCTCGCGCGATAAGGTAGCCGAGAGTGTAATAATCAATGCACACGCGTTTCATACGACGTTTTTCAACACACTTGCGAGGAAAAAAACAGACTTGTTGTAAGAACTTATGCTACAATAACGTAACTATAGAGATGATAGATTTATACTGACCTTTGTTGCCAGGTGCTGACGACTATCCGGAGTTTCTTTTAAAAACTTCTATGTCGGTTGGTGACAATACTTTAAATTTTGTATTGTATGATAATAATTAACCACACAACGAAAACGATAAATATTTATGGAAAATGGCGCGCTGGTGTTGTTTTTCCATAGGTGTAAATAAGGGCACTGGCAAAACCGTTAGACAGCCTATCCAAAAAAATAGATTTGAATAAGAATAAAAATTACAAAAAAAAAATACTGTAACTAAACGTACCATGGTGGAGTCAAATCTATTATTATTTACGCTCTTTTCTCCTCTACGTGAAATCGACATTTTTAATAATGATTTTTACGACATAACAAAAAAGTTAACAAATATTTATGGATAATGGCGGCTGGTTTTGTTTTTTCCGCTAGCGATGAGCGTGCGGGTGTAAATAAAGGCACTGGTAATACCGCTGAACAGCCTATATAAAAATATAATAATGTTATTAATACATAATACGCAAATGGGGTTAGGGTAGTGAACAATATAGACTGAAATAGCCATAGACGATATAAACCCTTATTTATTAGTACAGAATGACAGAGATTAATTCCGCGCGAACGCGGTGGCACACGGGCAGGCCAGCGCGATTCGTCGGGGCGGGTCAAGTTGCCTGCGCGCGTGCTAACCGTGGTCTTACCGGAAAAAAGCGCATGTCTCTGGGTGTAAATAAAGAATGCTCGTTTATTAGTAGGATAGTTCATACTAATTCAATGTATAGTATCCCACTGACGTGTAGTTATGGTAAAAAAATCCCATGGGCATGCATGGCGTTTTTTTTTCGCTTGTCATTAAAAAAAAAATAACTTGCTTTTGAGCGCTTATCTTTTGTAAAAAGCTTCACCAAAAACAATTTCTATTGGATACAAATTCCATGCTGCCATGATAGTACTTACTAATTCCATACTGCCATGTCATTACTCCGACTAGTGAAAAGTAATCTGTGGCGCACATTACCGCACTAGTGCGGTATATAATATAAAGTAAAAAGCACGCTTCCATAATACACTGCATTATGAGCCTAAAAGCGGTTCAATAAGAGCCACTTTACGAGCCAGTGTGTTGAAAAGAATATTATAATTATATTTTTAATTCTCAGTCAGTACCTACTGTAGGTACGGTATGTAATTAATTTAAAAATCACAGCAACTTCAATATCACACACTGTGATAACGATGTACCACATCACGACAGGGGGCTTAAAATAAGTCACTGACAGAATCATAATAGGAAAATATTATGAATCATCGTAAAATGTCACAAAGTGACAATTCATAATATGATCTGCTTGCATATTAAATATACCACTACTCTACTTTTATTATTTTACTATTATTAACTATTTTACTTTTATTCTTATTTTTTACTAGCTTTTGCCCGCGGCTTCGCCCGCGTGGATGTCGAAAAATATCCGACGGGAACGTACAATCGGGATTAAAAAATAACCTATAGGTTAATCCAGGTTATAAACTATCTGTGTGCCAAATATCATCTAAATCCGCTCATCCGTGTTTGTGCAAGCCGGATGATGGAATCCAATAAAAGAACGTGCGATACAGTTGTAAGATGTTTAATTTCACACCATACAACAATGAAGAACAATATTTCTAAAATTATCTTATAGCAACGAAACACACATTTTTCCTTTTAGCAGAGAAGGGCACACTTCAATAGACAATCACTTATTTCAAAAACGACCATAGACGATAATGTTTATGATTTTTAAATTTTCTTGTGTTGTCATCAACACCGTCCCTCAACACAAGAAACTTATATTTAAATTTCAAAAACAAAACTTACTCTCTTACAATAAGCCTGTACATACAAAAAAAATATAATAACTTAGACACTTCTACATCTTTATTTTTTTTTTTTTTTTACAGGATAATGACAATTTTTACTCTTTATCTATGAACTGTGTACTTTCATTGACTTTGAACATAAACAAATTAAAACTTAAACTTCAACAACAAACAAGAAACTTTTATTTAAAGTTAAACAGATTTATATTAAATTTAGATATGCCCTTAATTTAGCAAATGTAGGGCCTGAGAGAGGTTTGGTGAGCAAATCAGCTATTTGTTCTGATGTTCCTATAAAACTTAACCTTATTATACCGTCTACAATTTTCTCACGAATAAAATGGTGTTTAATATCAATATGTTTTATTCTTTTATGCAAAACTGGATATTTTGCTACTTTAATGGAACTTTGATTATCCTCATACATTAATACATAATCAATATCAATTGAAAAATCACTTAAAAGTTGTTTAAGCCAACAAGCTTCTGCAGTAGCCATGCTGAGTGCCATGTACTCTGCTTCAGTTGAAGACAGGGCTACAGAGGGCTGTTTTCTTGTACACCATGAAATTGGACAACCAAATACTTTAAAAACGAATCCAGCTGTTGACCGTCTGTCAACCAAATCACCTCCCCAGTCAGAATCTACATATCCAACAATGATAGCATCATTCGTATTATTTCTTTCAAAAACTAAACTTAAATCTAATGTGCCCTTAATATACCTAAGAATCCTTTTTGACATATTCCACAACTCTTCACTAGCGCATTTTTGAAAGCGACTTAATATTGAAACACTTGCACATAAATCAGGTCTACTACCTAATACTGCATATAATAAACAACCAATTAATTGTCTGCACCTTGTCTCTAACTCTTGAGTTTCTGACTTTTCTCTTTTAAGACTATCAGTTTTAAATTTTGAATCCATGGGTGTAGCAATACTTTTACAATCAGACATGTTTAATTTTTGTAAAATCTGTTTTAGAAATGCTTCCTGATTAATTTTTAAAACTCCATTACTTACATCCTACTTGATAGATATACCTAAAAAATAATTTGCTAAACCCAGGTCTTTCATACAAAAATGTTTCTTTAACAATTCTTTAGTATTATTCACACATTCAGTATCCGTCCCTGCAAGTAATAAGTCATCGACATATAATAATAAATAAACCATCTGTCCATTATATAGTTTTACATAGAGACCATAATCTGTTTTACATTGTTTGAAACCTTCAGACAGTATGACTGAATTAAATTTCTCATTCCAGTTTTTGGGTGAATTCTTTAACCCATACAATGATTTCTTAAGTTTACATATCATATCACCATTAGAACATCCCTCTGGTAATGACAAATATATCTCATCTTTAATGTCACCATGTAGAAAAGCACTTTTGACATCCATTTGATGTACTAACATACCTTTTTGATTACATATTGCTAATAAAGTACGGACAGTTGGAAGTTTAGCTACTGGTGCAAATAAATCATCATCAATAAACTCAGTTTGTTGAAAACCCCTAGCTACGAGCCTAGCCTTATAACTAGTAATATTACCTTGATCATCAAGTTTTCTTTTAAAAACCCATTTACTTTCAATAACTTTACAATCTACTGGTTTTGGCACTAACTCCCATGTATTGTTTTGATTTAGACTATCTATCTCCTCACTCATAGCTTTCTCCCAATTTATTTTCTCAGTACTTCTCATTGCTTCTTCATATGTTTTAGGATTATCTTCAATATAACTTAATAAGCATGTATAATCTGTACTGTAATACTTATGCCATTCAGGCTTTCTAATCTGGTTTCTTGGTCTTAATCTTCTTATTTGTTCTTCCCGAGTTGGAACTTCAGTACTTGTATCATGAAACTCTTCTTCAGGTTCATTACTTGAAGTATTATTTAAGTTTTGACTTGACACTTTATCAATAACTGGTACCACACTCTGTATTGACCTATCCAAACTATTTTCATCCTGTCCAACACCATTATCATTATTTATTTCTTCCAGTGGTGTTACATTATTATTTTCTACTAAGATTTCAATTTCCCTATCAGGTATTTTATAATTAGGGTTACTCTCACTATCTTTAATAAAAACTACATCTCTTTTAATTTCTACTTTGTTTTCCTCCTTGTAATAAATCCTATAACCTTTTGTTTCCTCGCCATAGCCAACAAAAAATCCTTTCTTTCCTTTTGGGTCTAATTTTCTTCTTTTCTCTTTAGGCACATGACAGACTACTATACTACCAAACTTTTGTAAAACATTTATGTCGAACTTCCTACCTGACCAACATTCATACGGTGTTTTATCAGTATTTTTATTTTTAACATAAGTTCTATTTAGAGTATACACAGCTGTGCTAACAGCTTCAGCCCATAAACTTTTATCTAAGTTAGAATGAATCAACATTGTTCTAGCAGCTTCTATAATAGTTCTCATTTCTCTTTCAATCTTACCATTCTGTTCCGGTGTATAGACTACTGTAGTTTGGTGTTCTATACCTTTATTATTTAAAAAAGACTCTAATGTTTTATTCAAGAATTCTGTCCCATTATCTGTCCTTAAAACCTTTACTTTATTTTTTGTTATTACTTCAGCATGATTAATGAAATTTTTTATTTTACTTGGCACTTCGGATTTATATTCCATAAAATAAACTTTCCTATATTTAGAGAAATCATCTTTAATAACCAATATGTACCTTGAACCACCAACAGAGGGCACTTCCATGGGTCCGCACACATCAGCATGTAAGATCTCACAACACATACTTGTTTTAGTTATACTCTTAGGAAAAGGTAAGCGATGACATTTTCCTTCTATACATGCAGCACATGAATCATTAGAATCAATAAATTCTATGTTATTATTTTTTAGCACTAACCGACAGTAATCATAGTTTTGATGAGCCAACTTCTCATGCCAATCCTTCAGGATATTAGTCTTAACCTGAGTGGTTAAATTTACATTGCATTGATAGTCAAAGATAAACTGCATTACATAGAACTTATCTACACATTTACCAACTGAACACACTACATTGTTTTTAATAAATTCACATTTTTTACCTGTAATGTTAAACATGTAACCATTTTTCACAGCTTTAGTAACAGAGAATAAATTTACCTTGAGTTCAGGAACATATAGTACACTATTTAGAGAAGACACAACATATTCATTACCATCATAAGCCTTCAGGAGTATTTGCCCAATACCTTCAACTTTTAATTTCCTTCCATCTCCAACTATAACAAATCTATCATCATTGATACCTGAAAAGCTGGAAAAAAGAGATTGATTATGGGTCATGTGATCACTTGCACCACTGTCCACTATCCATTCATCTGTGCTGGAGCTATGTCCGATAAAAACGCTTGAGATGTAGGCATTTCCTTTGGTATCCTTTGTGCTATTTCCTTTATTTTCCCTTGAATTATTTGATTTATTTTCTTTCCAATTATATCCTTTATTTTCTTTTGAACTATTTCCTTTTTCTTTGTTCTTCTTAAAGTAACACTGTTCTATTGTATGTCCAGCCTTTTTGCAGTAAGAACATGTGTTGTTATATCTACAGTCACTCTTTTTGTGACCAACTTTACCACATTTATAACACTTCATATTATTATTTTTCACAGATAAGGCAACGGGTTCCTCCGTTTCTTTCATGCGTTCTTCCTCAATAAGTATCCTTGCTTGCAAGTCATTTAAAGTTTGGGATTCTTGCGGTACACTTTCCCACGCCGAAATGAAATATTTGTATTGAGGTGGTAGTGTCATTAGTATTTTTGTAATTATCATTTTATCGGAAATAGACTCACCGAGCTGTTTTAATTGATTTGCCATTTGTTCTATAGTACTGAATAACTTGGCTATGCTACCAGCTTCGTATTTATACTTCATGAACCGTTCTTGCATGAGGTGAACACTCGTTGAGCTTTTAAGTTCGTATATGCTCGATAATTTGTTCCACATTTCAGCCGCCGAGCAACATGTTACCAAGTGTTGCATGACGTTTTCTGTCACTCTCGACACGATAAGTGTTTGTGCTTTAGCATCTTGTTGTTCCCATTCGTTTGGTTTTAAGCCGGTGTCATTTTTCGTAACCGACCCTTAACAAGCCGAGACTATTTAATACAATCTTGGTCTGAAACTTCCACAGCAACCAATTTTCACCCCCAGTAAGTTTTACTACAGTAATTCCACTGGTATTTACCCCAGAAGCCGAAGCAGCACCTTGAAAATCCATGATGGTGGCGTCGCTTCGCCCCGAGTTTTTTTTTTTTAGTACAAACTGTATCCACGTTAATCTTTTTATTATGGCGTCACTGGGCCCATAACCTGATGGAATCCAATAAAAGAACGTGCGATACAGTTGTAAGATGTTTAATTTCACACCATACAACAATGAAGAACAATATTTCTAAAATTATCTTATAGCAACGAAACACACATTTTTCCTTTTAGCAGAGAAGGGCACACTTCAATAGACAATCACTTATTTCAAAAACGACCATAGACGATAATGTTTATGATTTTTAAATTTTCTTGTGTTGTCATCAACACCGGAACATACATACAAACAAACAGACCAAAAATTCTAAAAACTATATATTCAACATCAGACTCGAATATTCAATGTAATATTTGACTTCGTTACTATTTTATTTTACGTCGTCTGCGTAGAGTATAAATTCTTTTTTTCTAGATAATTATGAATTAGGTATTATAACAATAACAATAGACCTTTCTTCATGGCTAATTGTCCTCTACTACGTGTGATATTTGAGGAATACTGTAAAGAAATACCTGCTGTAAAGGACCGGTATCTACCTAAATCCTTCACAGTATTTCTCTATATACGATGTTTTTCATTAATTCGGAAGCGGGCACTAAAACAACCAGGCTAGTTGGAGAGCTAACAAGTGAGCAAGCCACATAAAATTGGCCGTGGGAGAAACAGTCTTGCCGCAAATCTACTCCAGCAAATTTTAGATTTCCACTACCGCCATCTATCGAGCTTCCGAGCAACTTTCTTTCTGTCTGTTGGTCTGAAAGTATGACGCAAAAACTACCGGATCGATTTTGTTCAAATTTTGCATAGATGTTCCCTATAAGTGTGGTCAGTCTGTAGGGTACTTATTATCACGCTATTTGCTATGAGTGATGAGCAGAATTGCATTCTGTTCGTATCCTAACTATCCTAATCTATTTATATCTATATTGATTCGCTCGGAGAAGGGGGTGGAGGGGGTTATCCGGGAGAGGGGCCCGTGGCTAAATAAAAACAGCCGCACTGGTCGATCGATCAGGTTAAGCTACGCTTGTCGCGGTTGGTCTATGGATGGGTGACCATCTTTAGATACAGAGACCCGTCCGTGCCTCGGAAAGTATGTTAAGCTGTTGGTCCCGGCTGTCATTCGTGGATCTTTGACAGTCATTACGGGAAGTCAGAAGCCCGAAAGTCTGACAACCATTTTTACCAAGGGGTATCGTATTACCTAATAACTGCTGCGTTGTGGAGGTCAGATAGGCAGTCGCTCCATGTAAAATACTGTAAAGTTAGAAACAGTACACGTGTACTTATAAATATTATTTTTACTTGAATACAAAATTTTGCGAATGAACACCTTCAATACAAAACTTCATACCCCTTTCAGACCCTTGTGGGTTGAAATTAAAAAAAACAAACAAATATTTAGGTTGTGTTAGTTTCCAACCATAAGCCGAAATATTAGTGATTTCAAATTAAAAAATAAAGAACTTTAATTAAAAACAAAATTTCATCCCCCTTTTCACCCCCTTTTTTTTTTTTTTTTTGAGTGTGGGAAATCATCCAATGACTTCTCCCGCTCTGGGCGGAGCGGAAGGGCGTGTCAGACTTTTACTGACTAAAACCCACCCGTGTTCCTTTATTTGCCTGTTGCCAAGGTCCCGGTATCCCTTTCGGACTTTCCCGCAACCCTGGCAGGCATCGGTCCTATTGGACCCCGTCAATTTTGCTGACATCTCTTTGAGGCGCGCGTGGAACACGACGCGCCATCTACCCGGGCCTGGTCCTTATCGGACGGCGAGCTGCCCGTTGCTCGCCGCCCGCAAGCCCGCGCCTATGGTGGCCGGGAATCCGCCTGGGATTCCCGACGCCCAGGGCGTCTCCAACGGCGGCGGTTAGGGGCGTGAGGGCGCAAACTTTGCCTTTCCCTCACGCGTTCCGCCTCCTCCTTCGCGAGAATTACTGCTTCGCAGAAGGAGGTGACGGCTTCCCATGCCCTCTCGCTCCGCACCATGGCCTGAACCAGGGCCGGACGCGAGAGGTCACTGCCGCCAATCGCCTCCGCGAGGACACGGCGGTGCTCCGCCCAAGCAGGGCATACCTCAACCGTATGCTCCACCGTGTCCTCCGGGCGATCCGCACAGTGGTGACACCCGGGCGTTTCCTCCCGCCTAATTCTACACAGGTACCTCCCGAAGCTGCCATGTCCGGTGAGGACCTGTGTCAGGCGGAAGGTGAGGACGCCGTGGCGCCTCTCTAGCCACTCCTCAAAGAGGGGACTTATCGCCGCTATTGTGGCGTGCCCACCCTTTTCACCCCCTTAAGGGTTGAAATTCTAACAACACCGTTGCGTTAGATAGTACTGATTTTTCTTCGAAAATTAAGGATTTTCAACTTTATCCCCGTTTTAACCCTTCGGGGGTAGAATTATCAAAAACGTTGAGATACGTATTGATTAATTTTCAATCGTCAGTCTAAAATCAAAATTTGAAGATCCTAACTTCAAAACTGACGGACTTTCATACAAACTTCCATCCCCTATTTTCCTCCTTTAGGGGTGGAATTCCCAAAAATCCTTTCTTAGTGGATACTAACTCTTCACAAAGAACACACCCTCCAAGTTTCATGTCTCTAGGACCAGCGGTTTGGGCTGTGTGTTGATATATCAACAGTCAGTCAGTCAGTCAGTCAGTTTCTCCTTTTATACATATAGATTTTTTCGTGTGCCACTCCTTTCTTTGAATGGAGAACAGTTGAACCGTGTTTCTCAGTTCAAGTATCTAGGGCACATTGTGACGGACACCTTGAAGGATGACCTCGACATAGAGAGGGAGCGGAGGGCACTGTCGGTACGGGGTAACATGCTGGCTCATAGATTCGCTGGTTGTACGGTACACGTTAAATTGACGCTATTTTAAGCGTACGGTCAAAGTTTCTACACTAGTGGTCTATGAATTATGTACACAAGTGCCCTTAGAGTTCAATATAAAAACATTCTCAGGGCACTCTTGCGGCTCCCTCGTTCTTGTAGTGCTTCAGGCATGTTTGCTGACGCGTATATAGATGATTTCTATGGAATTATGCGCAAGAAAACCGCGTCAGTCATGAAAGCTGTGCGGGGGAGTAGCAACAGCATCCTGAAAATGATAGCAGATAGGTTGGACGCGGCTGTGTTCAATCGATTCATCAATCTGTATGTGAGAGCTGCGAGTTGATGAATCGACATTGTCTTTCCACTTTTATTTCTGTACCTACTAACATAGTTTTAAGCTTTTTGTAACTAACACTATGGGCCTTTTTTTGTCTGAGAATAAAATATATTTTTTTAATAGTTCATCTGTTTGACAGTTTTCTATGGAGATTCGTAAAATGGTCCACACAATATGAATTGCTTTTGTATCAAATTAGAGGAATTGCTAATGACAGCTAGAAATTCAGGAAATGAAATGCTTTTAGAGGAATTTCTAATGTGGCCCCCTGGTCATGCTTTTAATTAAAGATGAGCTGACAAAAACTATTGACGACTGTAATTGTGACAGCTAAACGAGCGAACAATCACGATATTGTTCAACTATGTCATGATGCGAGGATACACTCGTGCGCAAAAAATAATCCAAGTGGGTTCAATACAGTCATAACATACCTATACCATACCTAAACAGATCTCTGATGATCTCTGAAGTAACACAACGCTTACAATTATTTTTTGCATTGCAGTCGTTTGAGTAAACCTGTCTACAGCAAAAACTCAACTTGGTTGAACTTCCGCAAGATGTTATTATCGCTGATGAGCACTAACTTGAACTTGACATCATTTCGCCTACTGAGGCACCTGTCTATGAAAGACTTATTGCCAATTCAGCCATATGGACCATGACCTGAATAAACGCGACTGGAATATTCTGCATTATTTTCATTATTTTATAAACCGTTCGATCAACCATCCCCTTTTTAATGACGAAGAAGTTATTGTGAGAACAAGTACAAAAGGAGCTGAAAATGATAATGAGTAAATTAGCGGACATGCGCGTGGGCAGTTATACGATACCTAATAAGCGATTACACGAAGCGGGTCAACGTACACTCGTGCTAACGAAGCGCATCCGCAGCATCTTATGAGGAGTTCATTCAAGAATGTGGACTGAACTTGCACAATGATATGGCATTATGATTTTGTGACCTTTCAACAGACTAGTCTTCCTCTCAGTTGTAGAATGATTTGAAAATTGTAAAATCCAAAATCGAAATTAACAAGACTAATCTAATCAAACCTAATCAGTCTAATCTTTGAATATTTTTTTAAATTTGTGCCAATCAAATGCAAGCCTGTCTGATAGATATATATACATATCTTCATATTTTAAATGACTTATTGAAAAATATGTTAATCAAAATTATTCAAAAAGAGAATTAAGGCTGGAACAGACAGGCTCGATATCGCGGCCGCGACAAGGGTCGCGCTCGCGATATCGTGCCAGTCTGCACGAGACTTTAGCAATTGGTAATGATCGGTATTATTCTACTGTCGTACATACTACAGTACGAGTGTTGCCTGCTAATCGTTTCGCATAGGCAATCCACCGCAGATAATTGATTATTTAAGCTAATTATAGAAATTTAAGCAATGAAATTACAATTAACTTGAAATGTTCGTATCACTCAAGAGTCATCATCATCTGCCTAGCCTTTTCCCAACCATGTTCGGGTCGGCTTCCAGTCTAACCGCATGACGCTGAATACCAGTATTTATATCGCAGTATACGTATCACTCAAGAGTATAGTTGTAAATAAACCGTTTTAAACCAAAACCCGTGGTTTAAACGGCCCACGTGATGGTCGTGGTTTTAAACCGTTTTAAACAAATTTAAAACGGTTTAAAACCACGGCCACGTAGGCCGTAAATTGATTTAAAACGGATAATTGAAATCTTTCACCATTTTTATTAAGTATATTAACTACTTTTTTAGGATTAGACAGACTGAAAATAAACTTTATACGCGTATTTAATAAAATACACATTTAAAAAACCAGTTAAGTATCAATAAAAAAATAGTCTAATTAGGTTTTTACTTAGCTACTGCATATTTTTAGAATGTATTTAATAATTTGTAACTTGTAAATATGCATATAAAATTGTATAGAAAAATCGAGACTATTTCTAAAAATATTATATCAGGGAGTATTTGTGGTCCAGATCACTTCGTGTGAAGCCTCAGTGCATTATATATTAAAATATATTTTAAAAAAAACATTTTAAACCAATAATAAACCACTAAGTGTGGTTTAAAAGGTTTTAAACCAAAAAGACAGTTTAAAACCAAATGGTTTAAAACATTTAAAATACCTACGTTTTGCATCTATACTCAAGAGGGAGAAGCTAGATTCTAACAGCGACAGGAAAACGTTCAAATGCAAGTGTTTACAAAATGATGGTTGTCTTACAAGGCGAACCTAAAATATTAGGTAGGTACTTACGTTTTTATTTACAAAATAAAAGGCAGAGTTAATTAATGACTTTGAATGATGATACAAATGAATTTGGAAACCCACACAAAAACTGATCATTTAATTTTGAAAATGGTTTGAATATTGTATGTAATATTGTAGAACATGTCATTGTCTGCAAACACACTTAATGATCACAAATGACGCCACCTTAGAGATGACAAGCAGAAATTGTTTCTCCTCACAACATGCCATCAAATGTTCTATTATAAAGCAGTTTAGTGCACGATACGCGGTGGCTACTTACTACCTGTAATTTATTATTTCTGCTTTAACAAACAATAAAAAACTAGATGTTCGATATGGTGACAAATGTATTCAGGAGACTGATAATACAAAATTCTTAGGTATCTGGATCGATAAAAAGATGAACTGGAAAATACATATTGAAAATGTATGCAAAAAACTTAGCCAGTGTTCACATGCCCTTTATAAATTAAGGAAAATTTCAAATCAGTTACCCTGCGATATGGACTTATATTTTGGGGGAACTCGCCCGATGGAGAAATGGCGTTCAAAGCACAGAAAAAATGCATAAGGGCAATATGTGGCATTCAAAGTACAGACAGTTGTAAGCCACATTTCCAATAGCTTCAGCTACTTACACTTCCTTGTTTCTACATATACGAAGTAAAAAAACAATGTTAAGACAAATATATACAATCACCCCAAGAGTTTACGGCACAATTACAAAATATGCACAATACCACACAAAAAAGCCATTTTTAATAAGTTTTCTTGGAATGGCACCCAAAATCTACAACAAACTACTTGAACATACAGGGTTACTGGTAACTCGACGTATTCCTTGCAGGACGTCATAGTAGGGTTAAAATGCAACAAATTAAGCCACCAAATGTTCTACCGAAATTCAGTAGTTTTAAAATATTTTATTTCACATAAGCCGACATGGGCACTTATGAAACGTCAGAAGCTAGGTGCACGGTTCCAATTGGTCGTTTCCTATGGAGAAGAGCCGGCAAGAAACTCCATGGTTACTCTTTTAAAAGATAATTGGCTTTTACAATATTTTCGAATTACAGTGTTAATAGTTATGGGAGGACAGTGTAGGCCTGCCTTTCAAGGAGTTTCATGTAGGTAGTTAAAAGAAACTGAAATTGTTCCATAAAAAAAAAAAAAAATAATAATAATAATTATAAAGGTCTACAGTCCACTAAGCCTACAACGTTCTCACATTCACAAGGTCTATTAGAGGAGAATCTATATAAGATAAATAAGAAACTAAAAATAAAAACCTATTTAAACCAAATGACATGATTGCTATTACAACTGACACAAATCTGGATAATTAACATGTCCGCAAAAGCCACTATTATAGAGTTATTATAGAGATATAAACAAAAAACATCAATGTATAGTGTACCCATGTTTGCAAATAAATAAATGATGATGATGATGAACTTTGTGCAACGTAAGTATGTACTTAAGTAGGTACTAACGTACATTAGGGTTTTTTCGCCAAAAAGCAAATAAGAAACTAAAACCGAAATCTCACGACCTGTCGAGGCCTGTCGCGGCCTGACACGCGGCCACACCTGTCGAGGCCTGTCACGTGAAAGCAGGCTAGATCATGGCAGGCCAGGCCATGTCAACAGGCCGTAGGAACCGTCGATCTGATGAGGCTGTGGTGGGAATACTCGGCACGGGCCGCAACATACGTGGCCTTGCGCCAGGCCACGACAGGCCTCGACAGGCCGTGGTATTAAAGGTTGAGTACTCAATTAACCTTTCTTTTTTTTTTCTTGAAAAGCAGTCTGTGTACTTACGATATAAGACTGCCACCACACAAAAACATCTACTGGATCCATGGCAAAGATATTGTAACAATTGGAAGGGTGTTTTATAGCGAAACAAGTAAGTAATTTTTAACCGCCTTCTTAAAAAAGGTGAAGGTTCTATGTTCGTCTGTAGGTCTTTCTTTTTGTTTTTCAGTGTATGTTCATCTATATTTTCGCCAATTGTGAACCGATTTACTAATTTCTTTTTTGTTCGAAAGGGTATACTCCGAAGGTGGTCCCATATAAATTTTATTAACTTTGCGTGTGTAGTTTTTGAGTTAGCTTCAATAATTACATATTTTTCTCACTTAGTCTATGTAGACAACATTATATTTAACTGCGGCACTGTTATTTACATAGCAGGTAGTGGTATTCGAATTTGTGTGGGGCAGGTAACACAACTAAAAAGTGAAAAATAAAAGCTGTTTGTTTTGGAAGTCGGTTGTTTTTTTTATGTAATTTTTTTTAAATAATATAATATCCTCTGACAACATAGTATAAAGATAACATTTGTACTCGAATCAAGAATTGAAGTGAGTGCCCGACGACGACGAACTTCCTATAAACACAGGAAGAGCAAATGAAAAGTTGACAATTTCGTCTGAATGTGACGGCATTGTTTGCAGTTTTCTTGCAATTCAGCGAGCACGTCAGATGAGCGGATGTTGCTAATTATTGCGATGAATACAGATAGCAGGACTGTAGGAAATGTTTTATGGTAGAAATCACCATGACATGAAACGTTACTGCCGTGAATAATTAATTTTTCCAATTAGGCATTATAAGGACATTTACGAATAGAAACGAATTAGAAACGATTTTTTGACAGACCCTCGATATTTTGACAGACAGACCACGATAATGACCTAAGTATATTAAAAATTTGAAGAACATTGACTTACCTCCAGTCATAATACTTGTCCTAAGAATTATAATGTATGTGCAGTAGAGATAAACTGATTTACATTCAAGTGTACAAGTACCATAATTTAATTTATCTGTGTATGTAAATAAATAATCCTCATAACTATATATTGACTTTCTCAGCAAACAGTTTGCACGATACAATCCACGCGTCTAATTCTTTCCATTAACTACATAAGTTAATTAATGTTAGTATTCAGCAATGCAGTTCCAATTGAATTCGGTTCGGTCGACG
Source organism: Lithophane leautieri (assembly GCA_949152455.1). Taxonomy (NCBI): domain Eukaryota; kingdom Metazoa; phylum Arthropoda; class Insecta; order Lepidoptera; family Noctuidae; genus Lithophane; species Lithophane leautieri. Next base: position 633,678 of record OX424469.1, on the reverse strand, counting down.
GCTGCTACGACAAACGAGAAACATTTTTGCTTCGCTCTTATTTAAGAACTAGCTGATGTTCGTGGCTTCGCCCGCGTGGATGACGGTTATTATATAGTTAAACCTTACTCGAGAACCACTCTATTTATTGGTGAAAACAGCATGAAAATCGGTGCAGTAGTTTTTGAGTTTATCGCGAACAGGACGACAGATAGACGCGGCGGAGGACTTTGTTTTATAATATGTAAGGATGAAACGATTAAAGCACTTGTACCTTAGTACCTCTACAAAACCATTATGTAAGGCCTTAACTATTAATCTGGAACAAGCCATGCGCCTTGTTTGTCGAGATCTATCCGTCTGTAGCATGGTATAATTATGTAGTCACAGCTAATATAGCGGCCATATGTACAGATAACTCAGCTGAGATCCAGGGATCTCGCGCGAAACTAGAATCCACCGGATGTTCGTACACAGTGCCTACAATAATAATATAATTAAAGTAGATACAATCTCTGCGCTAATGGGGATGTATAATGATACTTTACACCGTTTTGTTTATGATTAAAGAAGCGCATAAATTAAATGCGATGTTAATGACACTCGCAACTCATTACATGAAAAAGAAAAAATCACTCTTTTCGTGTCAAATGATAAAGATGATTAATTTTGAGTGCAGCTGAAACTAGCCCTTTTTATATTGCTTGATGACCTACCTACCTGACCTGCACAATAGGTAATATTGATGACCTACCTACCTACCTGCACAATAGGTGATATTGATGACCTACCTACCTGCACAATAAGTAATATTGATGACCTACCTACCTGCACAATAGGTAATATTGATGACCTACCTACCTACCTGCACAATAGGTAATATTGATGACCTACCTACCTATCTGCACAATAGGTAATATTGATGACCTACCTACCTGCACAATAGGTAATATTGATGACCTACCTACCTACCTGCACAATAGGTAATATTGATGACCTACCTACCTATCTGCACAATAGGTAATATTGATGACCTACCTACCTGCACAATAGGTAATATTGATGACCTACCTACCTGCACAATAGGTAATATTGATGACCTACCTACCTGCACAATCGGTAATATTGATGACCTACCTACCTGCACAATAAGTAATATTGATGACCTACCTACCTGCACAATAGGTAATATTGATGACCTACCTACCTACCTGCACAATAGGTAATATTGATGACCTACCTACCTATCTGCACAATAGGTAATATTGATGACCTACCTACCTGCACAATAGGTAATATTGATGACCTACCTACCTACCTGCACAATAGGTAATATTGATGACCTACCTACCTATCTGCACAATAGGTAATATTGATGACCTACCTACCTGCACAATAGGTAATATTGATGACCTACCTACCTGCACAATAGGTAATATTGATGACCTACCTACCTGCACAATCGGTAATATTGATGACCTACCTACCTGCACAATAGGTAATATTACATCAGTTGGGCCCTAAGTGCCCTAACGCACTAATCGAATAGTATACTACTAAAGGTAGGTTCAACAGGCTATTTAGTCCATTGATTCAAGGAATACTGACAAGAAATTAAATATAATTCTAATAATTTCTAACACTGCAAGCACTGTACAATAAATAGAGATCGCAATATACCAAACTTACACCGTAATGTACAGGGTGTCCAGTAGATGCGACAAACCTACTGCGAGGGTTGACAGCTTCGGTCAGCTATACAAACCATAAGTTGTCAAGGAACATTATATCCCGTGACAACATATTATATACCGCGGTACCTAATACCTACCCGCGGTTTTTCCCATGCGACATATTTTATCTTTTTTTACATCAATTTATTTGTGAATTCTAGCCCTATTAATTTTAATCAAAAAGGTAATCGAGTTCAATATAAAAAGTAATTATTCTAACTTTTAATAAAATGTACTTACACTATGCGACAGTTTTTTACAACGCACTGTTTAATGGTGATTTTAGAAAGAAGATACTATAAATGTGCATTTTCGTTACAAATAATTTACTGAACACCAAATGCGCAAATATTACAGGTAAACACTTTACAATCACGATGTTTCCCGGTTCATTCATTTTCCCGCTAATTTTACCTAACTTGAAGAAGTGAACAAGTTTTCCTCCAAATCTATCAGGTACATGACCGTGTCAATAAATCTATCAGGTACATGACCTTGTCAATAAATCTATCAGGTACATGACCTTGTCAATAAATACTGATTCTATATTTGGGTGCCCTTCAGACTTGACTGCTTCACATCTTTAGAACAAATGTACATCAATGAATGGAAATCAATCAGAGCACTGCGACGCCTCTAGATGGACCCACTGCCCTCTAATACTGCTCGCCTCAATCAACACAAATGTTATTGGAGAGGCACCTACTTTATTATTGATTAAATAACTGATATCGTCTACAAACGTACATCGGTATCCTGCGGTCGCTGCGGTATTAAACAAAAGTAGTTTTGACCAGATTGATGTAAGTAAGTATTTATTTTTCTTTAGTTATTTCTCAAACTGTTCATCTTGGAGCAAAAACATCAAATTTCAATAAAAAACTTTGTTCAGTGGGTCGTCGTAAGGGCGGTATTAAAGTAATTAGGTACCTTGGATAACACCATGATCCTTATCATTTCCACTTTTCCAATAGGTTCTTAATTGGCTGACTATTCACGCGGTCAGTCAGTACCTTTGTCCACAGTTAATTTATTTACGCATGAAAGATGATCGCATTGTGAGCAGTTCCGCACTGTTCGCACCAGAAAGGAAGGGCACTCTTCAGTCCACAGTCTACACACTACAGGAAGGAAGCGACCAGTTATTTCATTTTACATCAGTGTTACGATTATTGAATCTAAATTTGTTTTGCCTTAATGTAGATCGCTTTTATTGGGAACAAATATGACAAAACTCTTCAATACTTCCGGGTGTAAATCATCCATACAGCTATGTTACTGCAGCTAAGCAAAGTGTCATAATCCGTACATTATTACTTTACTTAACATAAAGTTGAGATACATAAATGAATTAGCAATTAAAGTGTTTTAAATAGGATGTCCTTAGTTTACTATAACAGAACATTCAACCATACTTGTACAAATATAGACACTGGACTCGGTCACGCTCAATGCTCACTATGCAAACATTTCTGTTTGCGGCCAATGTTTTTATGAATCTCTGACACATCAGAAAACATCTGTTTTGTATTCTTAATAGAGATGAAAATGTTCGGGGTTTTTCATCTAAGATGAACAAGTACTGAGCCTAATATATATATTATGTGTGAAATTATATTATATTTGCAAATAAATTGAACAAAAACGACTAAAATTTCAGTCAAGACATGACCGTGTCTTTTTAGGGTTCCGTACTTCAAAAGGAAAAACGGAACCCTTATATTCTTTCCTTGTATTTTTTCATACGCTACGAAGTCCTTTTTCGAAGTCGGTTAAAAATGATCCAAAACTTTGAGTGCTTGAGGTACAATGGAATCCGCGAATCTTACTTTAGTTTTTAGGATACCGTTCCTCAAAAGAAAAAACTGAACCCTAATAGGATCACCCATGTGTCTGTCTGTCTGTCAGTCGGTCTGTCTGTCTGTCCGCCTGTCACAGCCAATTTGGTCCGTATCGAATGGACCAATAAAATTGAAATTTGGTAAACAAGGGACCCAAACAAAAAAAAAAAAAGATTAGATAAATGAATTTTGAACATGGGGGTCACTTTTGGGGGCACACTGTACCGTGTGCTATCAAATGTATTATTTCGGCGAGGATCTTAATTTTTTTATCGTTAGCTCTCCGCAGAAAGTTTGAGAGTGGCAACACATTTATTTATTTAACAAAGATATACCTAAGTTATCATTTATAAAATACATAATGATTTACCGTTTACAATATCCCGAAATGCGCACTCAAGTAAAGTTCACCACCACTTAATAAATTGATTTTCAAGTTTGTACGCTTTGAGAAACTACGACTTATTATTTAGGACGTAGGAATATGGATCATGATAATAATAACAACAGTATGATTGTATTCATATCTAATATATTATGGATTATTACTACCGCAGCTGTTACGTATTATTTTGAGTCGAATTCAAAAAGCACGAGTGGCGAGTATTTTTGTGTCACTATATTATAATCGAGCATACCTAACCCCACCGATACGCATAAATTTCACAATATTTTTTCAAATAATTGGAAATGATAGACGATTAGTGAAGAAAACGTAATTTAAGTACCTACCCAGTTTGTTTGTTTGCTTGCCTTTGCCTCTTCCGGGAATCGTATCAAGAATGCCAAAAACATAATCGTGTAGGTACGAGTATGTAGATAATTTTATAATTGACAATTCTATGAGTAACATCTAAATTATCAACTGATTCTACACACACTTTAAAGTTAACTAAGTAAGTAGTAGTAGGTATTTATATCATAAACTATATTTAATTTTAAGCTCGCCATTGATTGAGTCACTAACGTAAGCTAAAGAAAAATCACACACACGCACTTGTGTACGACATTACATATAAAACGCGTGGCGTGGTAGTATAAGTGACAGTCAACAAAAACTTCTAGCCGCTCAAGTCAAAGCTCTTGTAAAGTAGCATTTTCTTACGTTTTTTGCATTTTGGAGGCCAGTGTCAGGTTGTATGTTGATCAAAATATGATTCGCGTCCGTAACAAATATGGATTTACAGAGTTATAATCATTAGAATCAGCAATAGAACTTCTAACGATAATAATTCTGTAAAATTTTAATTTGGCTGTCTACTTTAGCGCATCCCCCTTAACACAACATTCTACGCAAATCTTAAAAAAAAAAAGTAGTGAGAACTATAACCCAACTACGACTAAAAAGGTATAAACAAGACACCAAGACAGACAGACAAATAAAAAATCTGGAGTCACACGGAATCTGTTCGATTTATGCCTTAACACGTGTGACACCGGATTTTTAATTTGTCTGTCTGTGGTGTCTTGTTTATACCTTTTTAGTCGTAGTTGGGTTAGTTTTTATTACTTTTTTTTTTTTTTTGGGGTTATAATATATATATATATTTGACATGTGCTCATTAAGCCCTTTCATTTGATACCCAACATGGTACGATTAGACAATATTTTTTTTTAAGTTTCTGACTTTATGTCCTCTATTGGGCGCCATTTTTAATTTAATGAGACGCCACATAGCCTAAACCAGCGGACGATCAAGATGCTTCTAACGATACCTCATTAGTCAAATTGTGATGAGTGGTTTAGAAGATAGAAGGAAACAGATGAACATACTTACATACATACATACATACATACTTACATACATACCGGTCAAAATCATAACCCTCCTTTTCTTCTTCGCCGTAGTCGGGTAAAAAACAACATAATATCAAACTCCCACTTCCAACATATTTTTACCCTATAAATATCACGAAAATTTTGTCTACTCGTTTTTCCGTTGTAGACCTATGAAAATCAAATCAACATCACCGGTCCGGGTCTCCCTGAGAGTGATGTGCACACGAAAGCATGAGTGATGAGATGTTCCCATATACCTGTAAGGCACATCGGCAGCCAGGAACACGTAGTTGATGGCGTAGAAGGCCGCCACGTACACCGGCAGCGCCAGCAGCACGTAGTTGCTGAGGTGGAAGCGGCGGCCCTGGCCCAGCTCCTTCATCAGCCGCTCCGTGTCCACCGCCGCACTGCCCCCGAACGAGTCCTTCTGCTCCATCACCAACTCAGGTTTCGACATCACAAATGTTTATATTTATATTCAAAATTCTTTAAATTATTTAATCACTAAGTTAATTTAAATAATTTGCGCAAAATGTTTCGTTTCGACACTAGTACTGTGGGTGCGTGCGCGCGCTCCGCTGGTGGTGCTCAGTGTATGCGGTACAGTCGCGACCGGCGGACAACGCCGGCGGAGATGCGCCGCCGCCATATAACCTGAGCCGGCGGCGGCGATGCCCTCCGACGCTATACTTAATTACTGTGCGCTAAAGCCTTCCGCAGATTTGTTCCGCCTAGCAGCGATGAATATGTGCGATGATGATTTTCCAGGAAAATATTGGGGATAAATGTTAAAAATGAACCCATAAGACCTCCATTTCCACTAACATTCGCGAGATCAATCAATATTGTACGATACTATGAAAAATAAGCTTTATTCTGCTGCGACCGCCAGGATTGTCGATGTATCTACGTACTTATATTAGAACATACGAGTACATACAACAACATAGAACAGCAGCTCTTTCTCGGGAGTGGCAACATCTTATTAGATATGTAATAACTTTTCCTGGAATTGTACTGATCGTGCCGGTGATGATGGTGGTGACCTGGTGATAAGCTTTGGTGTTAACTTGAGTATTCAATTATCTATTCTATGACTTAAGTAATAAGTCGTTCGTTGACACTTGTACCTATCTACATCATATACGCCCTATACATCGTATAGGCAGAATCAGATCAATTTGAACATATGCTCGTGTCTATTCTATTGACATCGTGTGGATGGATACGTCTATATGGACACCCATGATATCAGAAGAGCCTGTTCGAAAAAGCCATCCTTCTGAAAACAACCAAGAAAAAATAAACCATAACTCTATTTCCACTTTTGCGTCGATATTACCGGAATCTCTCTTATTCCACTTTGGTACTCATAGACAATTAAAACAGTAATTATCCATTGCTGGTTGGTAGACCTTCGTCTGAAGCTGAACTCTCAAGCAAGATCATATTAATCAAGTGAGAATCAAAGCAGCTACACGCTCTATATTTTGCGCAAGCAAACCCAATATTTATTTCGTTCATAACAGCTAGTGCACAGTCACAGAACTTGACCATGTGTGACGGTTGCAGCGCTGTGAGTTCTACTGCCATGCCTTGATCATCCCCATTCACATATTGCATGACCGGCCACAGAATAGCCACTAAAGAGACAGGGACCTTGTATTTGACACATTTTAACCACCTCATTAACATAGCTGAACATGTAATTATATACTATTACAATCATACACCAAACGAGCACATTGTTGCGCACAGAAAGCCCGTGCCGTCGCGAAACTAACTTAATCATTATGTTCAATAGAGCTTTAATCAATTCCGAGCGCTCGATATAATGGCAGGCGAGACACGCGGAGGAATCTACTGACGAAATACTCGCAACAGACTGCTCATTAATTTGTTGCAACAAAAAACGTGACGATCGAAATATTTTAATAAATACATATCATCAATTTATCACTTGCTACACACCGATGTGTCCACTCAGTGACTCTCCGTTCATACTTATATTTTTAACCGACTTCTTCAAAAAGGAGGAGGTTCTTAATTCGTCTGTATGTTTTTTTTGTTTTTTTTTTTGTGTTTTTCGCGATTTCTCCGTCAATTATGCATTGATTTTGATAACTTTTTTTTTGTTTGGTAGGTCATGCTTCAGAGGTGATCCGATATAAATTTGATTAACTTTGCTTGCGTAGTTTTTGAGTTAGCTTCAATATTACGTATTTTTTCCACTTAGTATACAACGTGCCGCTACAATGGCGACATAAATTTAACACACGGATAGGGCTAGTTGCCAGTAAACATAAAAATTATAATAAAATAAAATGATTCGAAAATTGAAAAATTTAAATTATCAAACAAACTAAATAATAAAAAAAATAAGGAAAATTGAGATCACTCTGTGTAAAAGATTCATTATTGAAGCTACCTACCAGCTGGCTTACGTTCTATCGGTAAGTTCCTTTGTCAGCATAATTTCTAAGAAATTGCGCGGCTTTCCTTCTATTCTACTACATATGATCCGTTACCCCGGCAAATGACCTCTTCGCTACAGTTCTTTAAGCACAGGTTGCTCCAGGATGGTAATTTAGAAATTTGTAAATAAATCAATAAATAATAACGTTTAATGAAATTCAAATATTTTCATAAAACGAATACGCGAAATCCTATACGTGTGTTAAATTAATGTCGCCATTGTAGCGGCACGTTGTATATGGTCGATGTTTTAAGTTACTCCGTCACTGATAATTACATAACAGGTGAAAAATAAAAACTTTTTCCTAAAAAAAACAACCGACTTCCAAATAAATCCCTAAAAAGTGAAAAATAACTTTAATTTCGGAAGTCGGTGGCAAAAAAACAAAAATTGAAAACCAAAGACACCAACTTACGAAATTAAAGTTATTTATATTGTTTTTTTTTTGTAAGTCGGTTGTTTTTTTTCTTTTTGTAAATTTGTTTTGTCTATGTACATTTCACCTTATTTTTTCCCAAAAAAAACCACGTATATAGACTCTCAGTATGATTCTTAACAAGGAGCTCGTGGCTAAGTATTAGCCGCATGGGTCGATTCATCAGGTCAAGCCACGCTTGCCGGGGTTGGTGGGTGGATGGATGACTATCTTTACATATCGAGACTCCTCCGTGTCTCGGAAAGCACGTTAAGCCGTTGGTCCCGGCTGTCATTTGTGGATCTTTGACAGTCGTTACGGGTCGTCAGAAGCCCGAAAGTCTGACAAACAGTCTTGCCAAGGGGTATCGTATTACCCAGTTACTGGGTTGTGGAGTTCAGATGGGCAGTCGCTCCATGTAAAATACTAGTATTCAGCTGCATCCGATTGGACTGGAAGCCGACCCCACCATAGTTGGGAAAAGGCTAGGCAGATGATGAGTATGATTCTTAACAACACCCTCGCGGATCAGACAGGGTTTTTTTAACATAATTGTATAAGGTGTATCTTTTCATACACGAAATCTCTTAAGGGGTCATTGTACTCATCATTATGAACAGCTTTCACTACGGGAACAACCTTGAAATCGCGAAAAAAAAAACAGCTGTTCCCTTTATTTTGACGAGCTATGCGAACATAAATGTAAGGAACAGCTCATTTTTCGATGACCCCTTAAGAGATTTCGTGTATTTAAAGATGCACCTTATATGTATATCTTCAAGCAATACAATTCTGTAGTGCGATTGTTGCTATTAACGCTGTGATGGCGCTCAGGTCTCACCCCCAGTCTATCTACTAGAGTCTGGCCAACGAAAGCTGTCAAAGAAAAAAGGCGGCAATTTAAAAAATCAATAGCTGGCTATACACTGTTTAAACGGAGTCGATACTATTTATTATTCAAGACATATTATGCGATACTTACATCAGTATTTCATATTTATATAATAATTAGTCATGTAATATTGTACTTAGAAGTGAAGTACAATATTCAACAGATAATAATTCGTGGACAGCTTTCGTTGGCCAGACTACTTACCTGCTGGACTGATTACTTACAAGCCAAGGATGCAGTAGAAAATATCTGTACAGCGATGTATACCTAGTTGCTGTGATTCAATAACAGTACAATAGTGTTCAGTATCAAATTAAATTAATTAGAGAAACTCGAGAGGCGTTTCGATATCTAAATGTAAGAAAACAAAAAACATATTATTTGATGATTCTTTTCTCGGGGTCATCGACCGCAAGTTGTTTAGTTACCTTGAAGTACTTAACCGTACAATCTACTGTCATTGACCTCAAAAAAAAGATGAAATCATTTATCATGGTATGAGTTCCTGGGCGACAGAGCTCTGCTCTGGTGAAAATAGAGAATGATGTTTTAATAATATAGGTTTATAGTTTCATACTATTACCATATACCTATAGTACCTACATACTAATTCCATGCTGCCGTGTCATTATTCTAAGGTAGCCCTTGTTACGTCGAAGTTGCCACTTTGGACGACGGAGCTGTGCTCGGCTGAAAATAGAGCAATTTTTCGCCCCTGTAAACCACTAAATAAATTTCAACTTTCATCGAAATCGTTAAAGCCGTTTTTGAGAACGTGACTACTATATAGGTATATACAAATATTGCTAATACAATATTACAGGATATCGATACCCATCACGTCTCGGAGTTTCGCTAGCTCATTTAATTTGACTCTGGATAGAGAAACATACATTTTTAAGAACGTATTTTTAAAGTACTACACGCGCCTTTCTGTTTCGTCGTAGCTATAATCAGTCCGTCAATATCAACAATTACCTAACGATTCTGAAAAATACTGGTATATGTTACAGGCGCTCCACTAGGCTATCGTGAGAGTTGACCTTTAGCTTGAGTTTCAATTGAAAAGGCGAACGGCAGAATTCGTACAACATACTTTTTTTGTTGTTCTGTGATAGAATTTGTACCACTTATTAAGGCAACTAAACCATTCATTTTCATATAACATTGGTATTTTTAGAAGTCCGGATTAATTAATTATATCAATTAAAAGATTTAAGTAATTAAACGTAATATAATCTTAAACTAAACGCAACTAAACGTAGTTATGTTTTTAGAAGTTGCCATTTGTAAAATATCACGAGGCTCAAAATGATAAATAATTATTTAAAAATAAAAATAACAGTAAATATAATTAACCAATTACACATTAAACCTTACAATGAATAATTATTGGTTATAATCTTAATAATTAACTATTTAATGATAGGAATTATTTTCGCCATCAATGTTTTTTTTTGTATTGGCAATTATTTTATTGACAGGTTAGGAAAATCTTTCCAAGTCTCTGTTCAGTTCTTTGCTGTTGTTTTGGATTGTGGTTTGTAACTGCATCTGAGCAATTTAGCAAATTATCTGGCCATTTTTACGTTGAGTTGAGCTACTCCTCCTCCTACAAAGATAGCACCAGCTATCTAGAACATCCTCTTTCACCAAAACAATGTTTATGTGCCTACACGTAATAATATTTATTGGGACATAACCTAAAAATAAAACTGGTTATAACTTTTAGGTCCCAACTTCTAAAAATCTAAGAATTTTAAAAGGGCTTGCCTATCTTATTGACTACCAATTAAAACAAAAAATATCCCAAAACACCATATTTTATTAGGTGTACGAAACTCCCATACAACCCTGCCGTTCACCTTTGACACTTCTGTTTTGTATTGTTAGTATACAACACAATGATAAACCAGCATGTTCTATGACAACAATGGAAGCTTTTGAACAGCATTAGATCCGACTCGTTTCTAATGCTGTTCAACTGTGAATCATACGAGTAGGATCACCGCACAAAGGAGCTAACGCGATCGATTCGATTCAGAAGAGATTATACACGTCTCATGTTTCAATAAACAGATGGATAGGAAAAATGGAAATCATTTAAATATTTAGTACCTAATAACGAAAATCATTAAAGCGCTCTTCCTCTCTCCTCCTTACTTAAAAACTTGCTGTGTTCGACAGGGTCTATAATTGTTTGTGGTGTGTACATTCTGGATTGCAAAAAGATTACTTAATTGAATTGAAAATAAAATATGAATATTTTTCTTTTCACCAGAAACATTAGATCCGTTTTAATAATTAGTTATTCAGCAACCATCACCGGCTAATACCAGCCAGCGCAGAGTATTAAAAAAGCAGTTTCAATTGAAGATGGCGGCTCTCACTCAAAGCTGTTGTTACGTAACGCGCCGCACCCATGTGACATTATCTCGCACCTAGGAAGGAAGGAGTTTTTCTAGACTAGTCATTATGTCGCCTTGGCACCTGGTAATTCTAACGAAGAGCATGCTATATGTACCTACTCATATCTATGTCAACCATAGATCCTACTTACAATAACATGTTATAACAAGCTCATGGTTACGAGAAGAACTAACAAAGTCAATCGCTCCTCAGTTACGATACAAACATGCAGCTGTCATCTCTTGTTCTGACAGTATATTATATTCTCAATCAAAATTGATATGTAGCCTCACATCGGAAGATTATTGAACGCATGATAGGTACTTAATAATTGAACGGAAATTCTGTATGATTGCGATTTATTGCATTTTGCGTGCTCCGAGCGGCCTATTGTACGAATGCAGGCGCGGCGTCCGGCGCACGCGCCGCTTGCAACATACTATTATAATAATTATGAAGCTACAGAATAGCCAAAACGAAAACAAATAATAGAATAAGTAGGTACTATTAACTGCCATAAAAAGTCAGTGAACTATGCATACATAGACCACAGAGGCTTCTAAAAACACGACGACAGAGACAAAAATAAGAAGATACAAATGTGCTATGATCAGTATTGATTTTAATGGCTACCAGTATTAATCAGTAGTCATAACGCAAAATATATTTCCCAATGTATAGCGATACATAAAGATCTACTTAAGATGTTGCTCCCAACACGCAATCATATTTTGGTAAAACTCTTCAGATTTAAACCTGAAACGCCGACTGGCCCTTCACATTAGGATCAGCAATTCTGCTTTATGGCAGTAAAGTTAAGTATGGCATTTCCAGAACTACCAGTACACTTAGTCTACGCAAACGATATTTTATTTGACTCCCTCACTGTTATTTACATAGCAGGTAGTGATTTCAATATGTGTGGGGTAAGCACCACAACTAAAAAGTGAAAAATAATTTTTTTTACAAAAAAAAAATAACAGATTTCCAAAAAAAACACTAAAAAAGTAAAAAAATAACTTTCATTTCAGAAGTCGGTGGCAAAAATCGAAAATTGAAAAGCAAAGATACGGACTTCCGAAATTAAAGTTATTTTTCACTTTTTGTGTTTTTTTTGGGAGGAGGTTATTTTTTATTTTTTTTGTCTTTTAAGTACGTCCATTTCTATTTGAACTGTCATCGTTATAAAGAGCTGGCCTTCCGCACTACGGCACAGAGGCTCCCTTGCTATGCCGTCAATCCACTTCTGTTAGGAGCAGCAATATAGCGTGACGGCGGGCGCCATCAGAGACAAATGTTTGCTTTTTGTTTTGACGCCGGCGTTGGATGTGCCCTCAAATGTTGCCAATAATGAAGCTCCATGACTCTTTTTGTGTCATCCTTATATATTATAAAACAAAGTCCTCCGCCGCGTCTGTCTGTCGTCCTGTGCGCGATAAACTCAAAAACTACTGCACCGATTTTCATGCTGTTTTCACCAATAGATAGAGTGGTTCTCGAGTAAGGTTCTAGTATATAATAACCGTCATCCACGCGGGCGAAGCCACGAGCATCAGCTAGTCTATTATAAAACATGGTGTTTGGTAGAAGAACTGATACAATTAAGGATATATTACAGGGAGTGTCATTTTCTAGCAAAAAAATGTTTTGTTATTTATTTTAGAACATTTTTTAGTCGTTAACTTGTAAAGGAGCCTATTCCCAACTGTGATAGTTTTCCTTTTAATTTTGTAATATACACTACTGCCCTGAAATACAGCTGACAGGGGAGGGACACACTTGACTCTAACAGCACTTTAAAGCTTACCATAGATTTCCCTGAATATTGTTTTTCATACACCTACAATATTTTTAAACGACCTCCCCAACGACACCCTACATCATGGGATGGACAGGAAAAAAAACAACCCCATTTGACTTTTTCCGTGTTGTCTATGGAACCCTAAAAAAGATCTGTCGACATGAAGAAAAACATAATTATTTTAATTACCGTACCAGGAGGTTGAATACGAAATATTGCCGATTTACGCGATTTTACAGTTAAAATACTGTATTTCTATAAGTTTAATGCACAACATCAAAGATCATTGCAATTATGATCTAATTTATGAACTCCTTTTTTATTTTTATTATTTAACGCCTGAAGTCATAAGTGGATCTCATTATAAATCCATACATCTTATATAAGCTATATTTCCAATTTTTTCTACTGTCTTTAAAAACTTTATTACGTGTGTGATTAATATGTTCAACGCAGTGCAGGGCAGTGTTCCAAATTTCTTTGCGAGTGCGCATTCTTTTTTTACATATTTGGAGTGAAGTAGAGTGTGAAGTCGCAGGTTGTTGTTGACCAACAAAGTATTCCTTTTAGATTTTATTGCTCTTGACTCTGGCATTGGATTTTACAACCTATAACTTCAAAGTCAAGCGTAATTTTGTGTGGCAAAGTGATTTTTGTGAAGAAGTGTTTATAAGTTTACATATTGAAATATTTGTGAAGTTGAAAACGGCTGAAGACCGACATAAGATTAAGAAGGCTCTTACCGAGATTTACAAGAAACCTGAAACGGATAGTAGCTAGACGAAGACAATGGAACAGCAACGTGTAACACAGCATAGCAGTGGCATAGAAAAGAGTTGACAAAGCTGTTAGCCCCGCCAAAAGATGCACCGGTGAAGCTGGACATGAAACAATCTGGCAGCGACGTCGTTAAAAGATGCCCATCCATTGATTAATATTATCCGTCTTTCCACTAGTCCATTGTCTACTCAAGGATGCATTTCCGGTATGGCTCGCAAATCCTTCCAAATAGCAAGGAGACGTCTTCTTTACCATTACCGTGACACCCGGTCTATTCCTTGATATGCAATGGCCTCTGTAGCCCCATGCAACATGAGGCTTCAGGGGCTAGTGCAAATTTTGGGATTCATTCGATTTGTCGAGTCTGGTTAAACCACGCTGGCATTTAATTCATTCATGAAATAATCGACCTCAAACCGACGAGACTTTTGTGAATTTTTGCTGCAAGAGTTTAGGAGATTAGAATATCACACAATTACGAATCACGACATCACTCACGTAAATCAGCGAAATCGACAAAACACATTTTTTTTTTATTTCGTATAAGGCCTCTTAAAACATAGCTCCTGTGGATGATAACTTATAGCATATGACTTCCCCTAGCCCTAAGAAATTTGGGACGGTCTTCGTACCAAACGCCCTTTGTATAAAGTGTTTTTTGTAGTCAGTACCGGTCCTGTTTTTAGGGTTCCGTAGTCAACAAGGAACCCTTATAGTTTCGCCATGTCCGTCTATCTGTCCGTCTGTCCGCGGCTTAGCTCAAAGAACGTTGGTACTAGAAAGCTGTAATTTGGTATGGATATACATATAATTCACACCGACACAGAAAACAAAAACTGAAAACAAAACACAAAAAACTGTATAAAATATTTTTTTTTAGGGTACCTCCCCTACATTTAACGTGGGAATTGTTTTTTTTCTCTCGGCAATCACATGGTGTGGGGTATTGTTGGAAAGGTCGTTTAAAAATAATGGGAGTTTGTGAAAACCATTTTTGGACTCAGGAATCCATTTGCGGAATAGCTTTAAAGTGCAAATTTTTGTTAGAGTCAAGTGTCCCCCTCCCTCCCAGCTAAATCGTTGGGTTTGGAAATGTGAAAAAATTTACGGCAGTAGTATATGTATATAACGAAATTAAAAGGAAACCTATCACCGCTACGAAGGCTCCACCAGTCACCGAGTAATAATCGACCAACTTTAATTTGCAGTTGCAAAAACATGTTACCCCATACATTTTGTATGGGAGAACAAGTTTTTCAACTACAATGTTATGTTTGTTGGATAAATTCATCCCAACTACGGAACCCTTCATTGTGCGTGGTTCGACATGCAGTTGGCCGGTTTTTTTTGTAGAAAGGTGTTGTGATTCCATAATATTATATTGAATTTACTCCCCATGTTCCTTACACATACGGTAGGTACCTACTTGATACACCTAGTGGGGGGTGCGACGAATGTACAAGTATCTTTCCGGCCCCCACTCATGGTACTGGAAGGAACAGTGGGGTTTTAGTTGGTAGGAGTCCGACATAAACCTCTGTTCTTCCCAGACGGAGGGTATCCATGATGATTTCCCCAGGGAAAAAAAAAGGTTCGTAGTACACACATTTCTACCATGTGATTGCGGGTCTCGCGGCTTGCGAGAATCCAGGAAAATTACGGTAAGAGCGTCATTGACCATAAAACACCCTACAGGATAGGCAAATGTTGCTCTAACATGACTATGCTTGGTTAGTACGTACCTGTAGGGCACGCTGGCCGCGAGGAAGATGTAGGTGGTGTGCAGCAGGCCAACCTGCACGGCCGCCAGCGCCACCAGCACGTACACGCGCACGTGGAAGCGGCCCGCCTGACCCAGCTGCCGCACCACGCTCTCCGCGTCCACCTCGCCGGGCGCCAGGCCGGACCTCGGCTTGTCTCCATCGGCGTCCACACTCATGTCCGTGGCGTCCAACACTGAGCTACGGACAATGTCCCGTGACGCGCGCTCGCCACCGCAACCAACAATGCTCCGCCCTCGGCCACCGCAACAATGACAAGTGATCAATTAGAAAGCCGATACTAGGCCAAGGCCCACTGTCAATCAAATCTCACTCGAGATGCAATCGCGAATACGCGCCAAATCTGTAGTACTGTGTAGTGCTGAGAGCACTTGATGTGCGAGTCCTTACAGCCGGCGCAGCCTTCCATATTTATGATTAGTTATTACGCAACCACTAGTCTGGAAATCCCAGAGAGAGATTTTTAACTAAACTCCAATAGATATGACCTACGGTTAAATAGGCACCTAACCTACTAGCTAGACTACATACTTTGGTCAGTAGAGGATAATATAGCTGCCGATACTCGTACCAATTTCAGATCATCTGAACAAATATTATCGCTGGACTTTTACACAGGAATGACGTAGAGGAAAGAACTATATCCTTGCATATGTATTATAAAACAAAATCCTCCGCCACGTCTGTCTGTCGTCCTGTACGCGATAAACTCAAAAACTACTGCACCGATTTTCATGCTGTTTCCACCCAATGGATAGAGTGGTTCTCGATTAAGGTTTTAGTATATAATAACTGACAACCACGCGGGCGAAGCCGCGGGCATCAGCTAATAATAAATAATCTAAGACCATAACACTGTCGTATGTAGTTATTTCTCCGGGTTAAAGTTATTTCTCTTCAACCAGTTCTGGAAATATTTATAAGGCCTGCTGCACACGTTAATGAATTATCTGTGGCACAACATACAATCATGTCCGCGCAAGTGATGCATAATATTAGACGCGTAACACAAACGTTTGAGACGATCAAACCAGTTCAACAGTCAACGTTTTCTATGTCTTACTAGCTGCCCGCCCCCGCTTCGCATAGGTACCACTAATTACTTATCTGCACTGTACTGCGGACCTACCTACCTACCCGACCTACCTACCTTCGTACCTACCTACCTACATACCTACCTACATAGGTATTTAGGTAGGTATATAGGTAGGTAGGTACGCAAGTACCCTACCTATCTACTTACATACCTACCTACGTACTTACCTACATACCTACCTAGAAAGAAAGAAAAGAAAGAAAATAAATTTATTTGACCTAGGTAAGGCACACAATATTTATACAAAAAACAAAGAACATTAAAATTGTATTGTGCGCGTCACGGCTGCGCCAAACAGGCCCAGTTCAGCATGAATGCCAGACAACTAGTGCCTGACGCTGGTTTTCAACTGGACCTTATGTTAGGAGGACGTCTTACAGATGTAAATCAGTTTTACAGTGTGTGTAGATTTTAAAATAAAAAAATAGATAGATAAATGTGTAGCAAATAACAATAATAACTTGATTAGATATTTTTATAAAAATAATTATAGATATAAATGGATATTTAAGAAAAGAAGCAGAGTGATATTATGGTTGCACAAGAAACAATGGACTGTCGTCAAAACATAATAGGTATACCTTATTTATAGCAAAGAAATATTTATATTAACCATGTCTAGCTTCCGTTGCGCATCTATGAGGTACTGCCGTAGGCGTCTCCTAAATGTGTCGATCGTGTTAATTGATCGAATAAGTGGTGGCAGGTTATTCCACACTTTGGAATCCGCATAACGGAAGCTACCTCTAAAAGCGGCTGTACTATGCGACTGAGTCGAGAGTTGCTGCGAGCAACCTAACCTACCTACCTACCTATCTACTTACATACCTACCTACGTACCTACCTTATCTACACATACCTTATTTTTTTTTTTTAGTTTGGGTACTCATCAAATGACTTCTCCCGCTTTGGACGGAGTGGGAGGGCATGTCAGACCTTTACTGACTAAAACCCACCCGTGTTCCTTCAGTTACCTTTTGCCAAGGGTCCTGGTATCCCTTTCGGACTTTCCCGCAACCCCGCCAATTGTGCTGACATCACTTTGAGGCGTGCGTGGAACACAACGCGCTGTCGACCCAGGCCTGGTCCTTATCGGACGGCGAGCTACCCATTGCTCGCCGTCTGCATGCCCGCGCCTACGGTGGCCAGAAATCCGCCTGGGATTCCTGACGCCCAGTGCGTTTCCTGCGACGGCGGTTAGGGGCGTAAGGGCGCAAACTTTGCCTCTCCCTCACGCGTTCCGCCTCCTCCTTCGCGAGCATTACTGCTTCGCAGAAAGAGATGACGGCTTCCCATGCCCTCTCGCTCCGTACCATGGCCTGGACCAGGGCCGGGCGCGAGTAGTCATCGACGCCAATAGCCTCCACGAGGACACGGCGGTGCTCCGCCCAAGCAGAGCATACCTCCACCGTATGCTCCACCGTGTCCTACACCTACCTGACGTACAAACCTTGTCCTGGGAATAACAAACACAACAAAAAAATAATTATCCAAATTGGTCCTTTAGGGGTATGAGGAACAGAGAGTAAAGTTCACTCATCCACCATATAAAAGGGAGGATCCTCCGACCAGACGGGTGTTGAGTCTGGCGGGCAACTGCCCAACGATTGATGTCGGGTTCTTGAATATATGTCCATTACACGGTAAACTTTAATTGCGCGATGCAGGATTTATGTGACGTCAGGATTTTTGTGTGACTTCAAGGTTTTGATGCGTAGTTCGAATGTGGCGATGTAGGTACCGCCACAGTCCTGCAGTTCTCGAGTTTAACCAAGCCTAACGAACAGCAATTAATTTTTATATAAAAATAAAGAAGAAGAAGAGATTTAAAACCCATTTTCGATTGATAATTGTAACTTATGAAGCAATGGGTTAGTCTCTAACCCATTGTTTCATAAGTTAGAAAAAACTGCTCCTGTTCCAAAAACTTAACCTAACCTAGCAAGACGACAGGCATATACTAGCACTAGTATCTTAGTAGTAGAGCGCTTTTGAGGCGTCTGAGGAAGTACTACCAAGTACCACAATATCTATTTCTGCCGCCAATCAGCGTTGCTGTTGCGTGTTCCGGTTTGAAGTGTATGGGCACAGTACACTATGGGTGCCGGTGTAGTTACAGGCACACCGGCACACGTGACATTTCAGCGCTGGCTGTGGGATTGTACCGCAACTGCGATAGCTCTGGTACTGCAGATGTCCTTACGGCGGTCATTAAACATCAAGTAGCCGTCGGCTTGTATGACATAGATTTTTTTTTTTTAAAGGGAGGCGACGCAGCTTCCTTTTCAAGTCATCGACTAAGTACGACATGCTCATAACCGCCTCAACAAATGACGAGTGCACCAGAACCAGGACACCTGCTGTTCATTGTGAGCGGCGTAGTGATGCTAAGTTGATGTTATGTTACCAATAGTTATTGTTGAGCCCAGAAAATCTATTCATATCAACATGGATGTTGGTATAAGTACGAGATTGTCATAGGATAGATTGCAATAGCGTTTGACCAATCACCATGAAAGTGGCATGTAAATATACGGAAATTTTTCATGGAGAAGAATCTATATAGGATTTTTATTCCGACCTCAAGGCAGGCAAAGCCGCGAGAAAAAGCTAATTGTTTATAAACAACCATAATTCTGTGGATACTTTCTTGTTCGGACTATCAAGTAATCCTTTCATAAAAGTTCTGTAATATCAAGTTTTCGCATATCCAAGTCCAGACCCCTATATAAAAATGTACGCTGTGGTCCAGACTAAACCAACGATATATTATAGTTATTTCAATTTTAAGCTTTACAGAATCCAAAGCAATCTTACATTTATGATAAAATAATAGTAATAAATAGTAGCAATTAAATGAAGTATATAGACTGTGGTAATGGAGGCTTGCACACGGACGCCGTGATACCCGTATTGCTAGTGCTATGGTATTTTCCTCAAACATTCTAAACTAGTTTAGTAATTTTGATGTTGCTTTTGAATTGTTACTACAAAACATGTTAGGAGGTACCTCGGTAGTAGAACTTACAACTTTCCATTTGAAACTGAACAACTGACGTTAAAATAAACTACTCAAAAGAAAATACGGCCCACCCTATGTTACTTTAGAATTTTGTCTAAGAATAAATAATTAGGTAAGCCTTTGTGAAGTAAAGCACTAAACTTTATTCTTAACATGTTTATGGATCTTTATTAATGCTTCCACCGTCAATTTTTGCGTTGAATTCAAGTGGGTAGAAAGAAAAAGCTAAGTGCTTGAAAAAACATTTGTTGTACAAATTCAGTCACATGTGTTCTCGAGTCGATGCAAAGCTTTGACGTTACCCGTCACTTACTGTCATAGCTTTTTTTTATTTCGGTGTTAATCGTGATTACAATGCCTGGTTTTTGTCGTCATACGGACATGAAAAGCGCAGCAAGAGCTGTTGCTATGCTTCAGGAGGGACGCTCTCAGAGACGCTCTCAGTGTGTCGCGACGAGCTACCCAAAATGTATGGGAACGCTTCCAGGAGACCGGGAGTGTAGCTAAGAGGCCTGAATTAGGAGAAATTAGAGCCACAAGTTTCCAGGAAGACGGCCTTACAAAACCGGCTGCGGCAATCTACTGGTACCAGAGTCAGTGATCAAACTATTCGTAATCGTCTCCACGAAGATGGTCAATGTTCCCGAGTACGTGCTATTCGACTCAAACTGTCAAGAACCATCATACAGCGCGCTTAACGTACGATCGCGAACTTTGAACTGGGCAATGGATAACTGGAAGGCTGTACTCTTTACAGACGAATGTAAGGTCAAGTTTTTCAGTGATGATACACGGGTCCGCGTGTAGAAAAAAGAAGGTGATGTTTTACAGAACCATGTATCCACGGACCAGACCGTTTTGGGGGTCCAAGTGTTATGGTATGAGCGGGAATATGCTTGGTACGTAAAACAGAGCTGGTAATTCTGGATGAGGGTACTGTAACCACCGCCGGTTATATTGAGCGGGTATTCCGACCTCATGTCATCCCATTTTCACAAAGAGTGGGCTCTGGCTTTGTTTTTATCCATGACAATCCTCGCGCATATACGGCTTTTGCCACACAAAGAGCACTTTCTGAGGCCAATATCACGGTTTTGCAATGGCCAGCCATGAGTCCCGATCTCAAGCCCATCGAGCATTTATAGTATCAATTGAAAAGAAGCCTTAAAGAAAACTACAGCCATGTTAACAGTTATCAGGAGCTCATTAACTTGCTTAAACTCTGTTGGGAACGAATTCCGGACCAAAATGTTACCCATCTTATTGAAAGTGTACCGGATAGGCTTAGAGAGTGCATACAGAGAAGAGGAGGCCCCACGCGCTACTAACCATAACATTTTTCATCAGATGGTTACGGGGGAATGGGCAATAAACTAAGTTTATTTTTCAAGTTAATTTGAGTTTATTTCCCTAAAAAGTGCTTTGTTAGTGTAAATCGATCAAAATAAACAAATTTTACCATTGAATGAGATTAAACAATTTTTAAATCCCTACTCCAAACTTGTCTATCCATAAAAACGACTTAATCATTAATATTTTTGAATAACAGCCTAAAAACTTGGTGGGCCCTATTTTCTTTTGAGTAGTTTACATATTTTAAGTTAATGAAAGAGAACATTAGTACTTAAAGTAGCATGTAAAATATCAGGAGTACTGATTAGATAATCATTTAAGACCCATGTCTCATCTTCTCGAATCTCCGGCTCCTGCACGTGGTTCCTCAAGGCACTGTATTGGGGCCACTATCACTTGCCTCTTCTCGAATCTCCGGCTCCTGCACGTGGTTCCTCAAGGCACTATATTGGGGCCACTATCACTTGCCTCTTCTCGAATCTCCGGCTCCTGCACGTGGTTCCTCAAGGCACTGTATTGGGGCCACTATCACTTGCCTCTTCTTCGCGACCTTAGTCTCATGGCTACTTATTATTGACAACCTTCCATGGTATGTACAACATAATTAACTATTATCAATAACACCGCGTGATCAAGTCGAACAACTCGGGCGCTATAAAGTGTCCTCATCTTAATTAAACAGTGTCGACCATGATTGTCTGGGCCTGGCTCTGAGCAACCGCCGCACTATGTTGCCGAGGGCGGACAAAAACCAAATTTTAAAGTTGAAGCTAGATAAAAAACAATAACCAGACTTGCAAATAGATTAATGTATGTTATAGGAATCCAAAAAACGGAGGGTAGTTTTCTAATAAAAATAACTAGATATCACAACTTGTCAAAGTACGCTATCGACTACTACGGTTTCTAGAAGCGAAAACTCTACGTAATTCAAACAAATACAGTTTTGATATTTATTGTTATTTGCATAATCAACAATATGGATTCTGAAGTTCAAGGTATTGTCTTTTAGATAATTATGATATTTTATTAATGTTCTTGAAATATAAACATAATGTATGTATAAAGACAGTTCCAAATAAAGATAGAAAATACGACTAAAATAAAAATTCACAGGGCTATTTATTAATAAGTGGTTTCCGTAACTTTTTACAACAATTTAATAACACAAATAATCTCTGGACTTTATAATAATATATTGTAATAACAAAACTTGCTACGACTTACTACCTCGGTTGTTGTTATTAATTGTTTCTTGTAAGATGCGTGGATCAATTTACTCGTCGCGATCTTGCGGACTTATTTCAAAATCCTGTATAGAATAGGAGTCAAATGGGCCCGAATTTGCAAGTGTTATTCATTTAATTGAATAATTAATTACTCTTTAGGGGTATGAGGAACAGGGTGTAAAGTTCACTCATCCACCATAGAAAAGAGAGGATCCTCCGACCAGACGCGTGTTGTGTCTGGCGGGCAAATACCCAACGATTGATGTCGGGTTCTTGTATATATGTCCATTGCACGGTAAACTTTAATTGCGCGATACAAGATTTACGTGACGTCAGGTGTTTGTGTGACGTCAGGTCGTTTTAATGCGTAGTTCATATGTGGCGATGTAGGTACCACCACAACTCGTCTAAATTATGTAATTTTCTTTTACATTTTTCTTAACTTTTTTATTAATCCTAATAAATTATATTCCTATCTGGAAAATTTGTATGTATGTGTGTGTGTGTATTCGGATGAAACTTAATAGTTTAGAGCCTGAAACTGGCAATTTTAATTTTTTTATCCAGTTTACCGCGAGTAAAGCCGCGAGACAGATAGTGGATATTAAATTATGGTTATTCTATTAAATACATATATTTTCTATACAATACTGATGATAGGTAGTAAATTAACATAATAAATAAATTTGTCCGTGTCTTACTATGAACCGGCAACACTGTGCGCCGCAGAGATCGCTGAGATTTTATCATTATTCTAGGATTTGTTTAAACTAAACCATAGTGTATTTAGCAGTATTATTATATGAGTAAATTGCAGTCATAAACAGGTGTAAAAAATGTAAATGTTGGATAAAGTTAATCTGTGTCAAGTAAAACTTTATCTTGATCGGAACATCTTTCACAATATTTAACTCCAGCATAAAAGTAAATAAAACACTGTCTTGAGTAATCAAAAATTGTCACTTTATTATTAATTGTCTTACGAATCTATATATTAAGGTTATCTATTAATACTAACAACTACACAATATGCTCGTGGATTTTAAAGTCTAAACGATCTTCGACCATTAACATTATACGTATGTATCAGGTTACCAGCCTGTCATACTACCCATTACCCTTCGGTTAAACCGACTAAATAATTTGTGAAGAGATAAACAAGAGATTTGTACTTCCATGTGAAACGTGAAGCTGTGTCATACAGCAGCTCTATGAGATCAGTTTACTAAATGAGACGTTAGGTACTCTACTGAAGATTGTTGTCATGTTCATAACTTAGGTTCTAGAGAGATTCCCACCACCTGCACCCCATGTTGATAAGACAAAACCAGATGTAATAGCAAATAATTAGGATTTTGGAAGTAGTTTGAGAAACATTTTCTTACAAAGCCATTAGTTGAATGATAAAAACTGCAGGTTTGCCTTCCAGAATGATTGATTCCTAATGAAAAGTTTTAATAGTTGTAATGTCTGCACGTCTGGAAACAGCTTTCAGTTTGTGTCTGTATAGGTACGTGACACTGCGGTTAGCACAGGCAGCACCTCATAGTATAGACTGGAATTTTATCATACAAGAGTGGTTTAGCCGACATCACTAAGCAATGTATTTTAAACAAACAAACGATCTTAAAGAACCAAGTACTACTTCGGGTACCTACTTCCTCTGTTTCAATGCTATTGAGAGGCAAACGAATCGGAAAGGCAGTGGAAGATGTCTTTTAAAAAAACAACAACAAGTTTCTCGAACCTTGACTCAAGTACCAGTCAATTACTCAATATTTTAAGTAGGTAGGCTAATAGTTATTTATGCAACTGTTATATAATAATTATTTACAGTTGCACACAAGACTTTATCTACACCCATGTTATGAATTCTCTATAAAAGGTTCTTTTTAGAAGCCGAATAAACTACTAGTTTTTTTTTTTAATGACTGATCTTAGTTAGTGGAGCGCGCCTGCATGACAGCGTTCTTTTTTTTAAATGAGTTGCATTATGAAATTTAGTATAACATTATAACACCCGTTTGGATGATATAATGGTTACTATGACACTGGTTGTTTTAATGTTGGCAATAAGCTAAATGTTTCAGAAACTTTTATAGATGATTTATATCATGGGTGTAGATAAACTTTTTAATGTTTTCCAAATTTTTCTTATGAAAATATAACTCAATTGTTTCTGCTGAAGTGTTTCACATCACAACCACACGTCACTACCTACATTAAGTCTTATTATCTGGACAGGATAAAACAGTAAGTTTGTAAGATAAAGTATTTTATACAATATTTATTACTTACAGTAAAAAAAAAAACACTTTACAGTCCACAATGATTTTCTTTAAAAAATAATTAAAATTATCCATTGGTTGTTTTACCTACGTTTGCGTGACACATCCCAAAATAGTGTTTACACTTTTTTTTTAAATTATTTTACGTAGTTAAGCCCCCCTATACTAACCTCAGCTCAAATTCACTTTTTATTTCGCTCACACCATACTACTCGCGGACTGAGTGAGAGCGAGACGGAGTGGGGTGCTGGCGGCTCCAAGCCTCGAATAGTTTAGGTAATTGCTTTTAACGGTGAAAAGTAATAAAAAAAAAAACGTAAGACCTGCTTTATAGTTAGTTCAGTTATTATGCAAAGTTTAATGATCTAATTTGAAGTATTTTTTGAATAGGTACCAGCGGTTTATAGTTCGGTTTAGAGGTAACTTTGGATTTTTTTTCTATCGTGATTTTATGTAATCGTGTTTTCGTCAAACATAGTACCTATCATCAATCCTCTACTTTAACATATATTAATTCAAAATTAATGGTGCAGTATTTTCGACATAACGGAGGATAATGCTAAGTAATTTGAGGTTGTATAGGCCCTTAAATAAATACTCATACTAATAAGTTGATGTAAATAATCAAACAACTTTCGATGTATGTCATGCCAGAGGTCTACAAGTGTCGCACAACGCATCCTTTCCTGAACAGACTATTCAAAGAAGACATAACTCATAACTGGGATGTTTTTAAAACTTATTACCTACCTATTCGTTTTGTATCCGAGTTATCATCCACCTCTAGAACGAGGTGGATGCTCGGATATTCTCAATTAAAATGAAATTATTGATTTAAAAAAAATGCAAATTTCAAGTTGAAATTATATTTCAGCTTGAAATGCAAGCCTTAACAGTGCTTGGACCCTTGCACATGTTATTGGGAATGCAGATCCCGCGAACCAATTTTAATGAATGAACTAATTCAAGTTGCATCCTACTGAGAACCATAATAAAACCAATCGTAGGTTCAAAATAACCAGCGTATTGGACAACATGCAAAGTTAAAATTCAGTTAACCCGGCAAACGCTCAAAGTTAGTTTACTCGATTGTGCTGTGGATGTCAGACTGTGTTGTGAACGGGTGGGAGCGGTGTGGGCGGCTCCTCCTGCACCGAAGCGTCCAAGTCGGCGAAGCTATCGGGCAGGCGGCGGTGCAGCGTGTCCGGCACCAGCCGCGTCAGCGCGGCGCTCAGCAGCGGCAGCGAGCCGAACAGCAGCGTTGGCAGCCACCACTTGTACACCGCCTGCGATACATAGACAGATACATAAGTTATTCGTACAGTACAAAAAGAAGACATTTGCCAACAATTCAATTTCATGACGTAATTCCAGAACGTGTCAACTGCCTAGTAACTGATGCGACCGCTTTAGATCATCATGCAATGTCGCAGCTCGGCCGAGCGTTGAGCAGGCGGCGAGCAGGCGCTGGCGAGCGCGCGTCCGGAACACTCAGCGGTGTATAATAATGTCGAAGGGTGATTTGAAAATTTGAATTTTCGCAAAAACCCTAGGGATGGATAATCTAGGGATATGACGAAAACCCGTATAATTAGAAAATGGTGAAAAAAAATCTGCGAGCAACTTGGAAGTAGCGCTCACCGGCTCGCGGGTGGTTAGTCACAGTTCTAACCTAACCTAACATATTTCACCCAGTTCAGAATGACGAATCATATAATCTGCCGATGTTTTCGCCATTGTCTAATTATCTAGTCGCAGGCAGATTGTATGATTCCAACTAACACAGTCAAGCTGAATAACGTTTGAGTAATAGCGATCCGCGAAACTATACGCTGAAACTATTCTCTAGATAATGTCTGACTAAACGTCTACTAAGCTGTTAATCAAGCAATTTGGGCACAGTTTTAAATGCTTTAGTCTGTATAACAGCGATTTAAAGTCTGGGTAATAGCTTAGTAATGGCCCACTTAGCTCAGTAACATCTGAGAAAAAGCTGACATCTCTTTTAGAGAGCTGTTATTTCATATTTATTCAGACAAATGCATATGGATACTGATATTCAGAAATTATTCAGGATTAAGTTCATTTGCGTAAAACGTTTCAAACAAAATTAAGAGTTATGTTGTAAAGTAGAAAAAAAGTGGTGTTTAATCTTCATATGCCGTTACATTGAATACAATCAATAACGACGTGCACAGTGAAACTGAATTGGTAAGTAAATGTTATTGTGTATTATAACCATGACACACGTTAAATATTACTGCGCAAGTAGTTTTATCGTGAATAGCGTATGATCTATCTCAACATTTTTCACGCGCCGCTTCGGTAATCAAGTTTAGTGATAGTAAATAAGACATAAATAAAGACTTTTGTGTTGACAAAAATACTTAGGATAACAAAGCTAATGCTTATCTATCAAAGTCATTAAATAAATTATAAATTGTATTTTTAACTGTAATTAATTACTAAAATGAGGCATTTGATATACATAATGATTCAATAGTTTACTTAAAATTAAGTTTTAATGGCGATTCATTATAAGCCGAATAAAAGCTCTCCACGCGCTGCAGCTGTTTTACATAACTCTGAATAAAAAGTCACGCCTTTCTAATTATTAAGGTTTTATTTGAGAAACAGTGATCTGGTAGTACAAATATCTGAATAACACTTGAATAAGTTACTAAATATGATTAATTATACAGCTAATTAGGGTTCAAAATAAAATGCGATAGGCCCAATTTTTCAGGAAAATTTATACGAGTATACTGACCTACACTCGAGAGCAATGAATTAGGGTTATATAACAAAAAAACAACAACAAACAAACAACAAACGACAAATGCGTTTTTCTGTAATGTTCTTTGAATACGGTCAGGCTGGCCGAGGTTACACTGTTACTCCATCGATGATTGTTTTGTTTCAGGAACACACGAGGACGTGTGAGTTGTCATGATGGCCGTGTCGTAGATTATAAAAGTTGAGCGATAATAGTCTCTCAATTGATTATTGTAGTACTAAGGTGAGGGTAAACTCCGTGACGCGCTCACTGCAATGAGGCGGCACGTGGACAGAGTTGTGTTAAGGGAACGAAAGTGGCTGAACGACGAGGAAGTCTTGTGAGGGCAACGAACAGATGCAGACCTCCACTTCTACTATGCGAAACTGTCGGTTTGCCTGAACGTAGAAAGTAGTGCGTGAACATTATTAGTATTGTACCTACTGTGATAATTATTCTAAAAATCAAAATCAAAATATTTTATTTCACATAAGCCTACATGGGCACTTATGAAACGTCAGAAGCTAGGTGCACGGTTCCAATTGGTCGTTTCCTATGGAGAAGAGCCGGCAAGAAACTCCATGGTTACTCTTTTAAAAGATAATTGGCTTTTACAAGATTTTCGAATTACAGTGTTAATAGTTATGGGAGGACAGTTAGGCATTTAAAAAAAATTCAGAAAAAGTTCATAAAAAAAAATTAAATTAAATTAAAAATAAAAGTCTACAGTTCACTAAGCCTACGACGTTCTCACATTCACAAGATAGAAAGGAATCTATATACGATAAATAAGATACTACAGATAAAAACCTATTTAAACCAAATGACATGATTGCCATTACAACTGTAACAAATCTGAATAATTAACATGTCCGCAAAAGCCACTACTATAGAGTTGAAATTAAATAGTAGGTATATAATGTCAAATAATACTATGATTATTATTATGTATGTCTGCGATGAATGTAAAAAAAATAAAAAATAAACATGGTAATTTGGGAGCAGTTAATAGACTCTTACAAAATTATGCCGTTAATGAGGTACCAGGGAAGCCACATGTGCAGAAGGAATTATTGCCAAACTTCCTTGTCCTCAACGTAGTCTTTAATCTTATAATATGCTTTTTTGATAAGGACACGTTTGATGTGGGTTTTGAACTTACCATCGCTAAGTTCTATAACCGGCTTTGGCAACTTATTGTAAAAGCGGATACTGTTTATAAGAAACGACTTACTAGTTTTAGCTAATCTAAATTTGGGTATCACAATTTCATGTTTACTACGTGTATTTATATTATGGAAGTCGCATCTTTTTTTGAAAAGCCCTAAGTTTTTGCAAACATACAAAATACTTTCTAAGATATAGAGAGAAGGCAGAGTGAGTATATCAATTTCTTTGAATTTATTTCTAAGAGACTCACGAGGACTCATTTTATAGATCGCGCGAACTACCCTCTTTTGCAAAATGAAAATTGAATCTACGTCAGCTGCCGATCCCCACAGGAGAACGCCATAAGACATAATACTGTGGAAATAAGCAAAGTATACTAACCTAGCTGTGGCTATATCAGACAACTGCCTTATTGTTCTTACTGCATATGCAGCTGAACTTAATCTGCCTGAAAGAGCTCTAATGTGGGCGCCCCATTGTAATTTCGAGTCTAGAGTAATTCTGAAAGTGAAATACTAACTGATTTGCTGTATCATCGTGTTTTATTGTAAACCTGCACTATGGAGTCTGTAACACCGAATCGAGATTATGGCGGCACCAACGCTCAGCCATCGCTGACGCCGTCATATACTTATTGTGCGTGTTATAACCTTCTTTGGTTATTTGAATTCCATTTTTAAGAATATAATCAATTTCAGTAACAAAATCTTCTTTATATTCATTTAAGTTTTTAGGTTTTCCAGATCCATAATAAATTCCCACAGTAAAAGGTTCTATCTCCGGTTTTCCATATAAGTTACACAGTATTGGCCAAAATTCTTTTTTTGTACTTTTAAATATTGGTAAACCATCGAAATTCAAATTTAAATACACAATATCTGGTACTTCCTCCACAGCATTAAAAACCTTTTTTAATGGTGCAGTGAGACCGTTATGCCAGTCCTCTCCACCTTCAATTGTTTTTAAAATGATATTTCGGGGAGTTTTTAGTAAGGTTCTAGGATCTGTCGGTAAGATTCCGGGAATTCTCTCATTGACAATTGCCATCAATTCTTTCAATGCGGTTTGTGAGATATTTTTACTAAGAGCCCATTCTTTAATTTTACAGCAAAAAGTTATATTTTTAAATTCAATGAAATTCACATCTGATTTATCTTCACTAGATGCGGAACCATTGGCTTCTGAATTCCGTACAAAGTCTATATCAACATTATTTGAAGGTATGGAACTCTCTTCAACATCAATAATGACATTATTTAAAGGTACGGAACTCTCTTCAACTGGATCTGTTCGGACTTGACTCAACTTATGACTTAGTACATATTTGATTCGTTTGTGTTGTCTCTAAAACTGCATCTTTTAACTTCATGTACTCCTTCATACATTTACGACGACTTCCTCCAGTTCTTCTCCTAGATCTCCATGGCTTTCTTTCCATTTTTTATCAATCTGTTCACATCAAACCCGCTGTACAACAATACACAACGACAAACAATGTTTTAAACGTCCTAATTCAATTACTACCCAGAAAAACTCTGTATAACTTGATTAAAAATGGTACTTTTACAAGTAATTGTAGAATAAGAATACATCTTTCAACTTCCATCTGTGTTAGATAGCTATAAACCATGACTGTATTTCTAATATACCGAAATAAGCTCTATATAGAACCTTATGTGACTTGAAGACAAAATAAAAGCGGTTATTCAAAATCAAGCTTTTTAATAGAAATTAACTACAGAAGACTCACAATTTTACAGCATATAGTGGTTTCATAAGCAATAAGCTGAGTAAAGTTTGTATATTAGTATTAGATAACTACGTTTATTCAGCTACTTATACTATTATAAAGATTAATGCTGTCCCAGGCACTCTTTTTCAAATTAAAGTCATCTGCTTCATGCATCATGCTTTAGGCTTAATAACATCTGTGTTATATGCGGTATAGAAGTTATTTCTAAGCTTTATGAAAAATAGTCAACTTCATACAACTTTTACTAAGCTAATAGAGTTATAAAGGCCAAAATAAAATATTATTCAGAATTAGGCTCTTTCAATAACCACTTACTTACACGTTTTGTAACTTATAGCTGTAAACATGTGCGAATTGGTATTACTCAAACTTTATTCAGCATGTCTGTGTTACTTGGGATCGTCTTAATGAACTGGGTGAACTTTAGGTTAGAACTGTGACAAACTGCACTCGAGCCGAGCGATCGAAGGGAGCTGTGCCAAGTGCTCGCAGAAATGTTTTCACTATTTTCTAAATAAGTATCCGGGTTTGCGCAATAGTCCTAGGGTTTTGCGAAAATTCGAATTATCAAATCACCCTGCGACATATAAACTACGGTACTCACCAGCTCAGCGGCATGAGCGGCAGGAGGATGACTCCTACGCGGCCGAACATAGAGAAGGCGGCAAGCAGGCGCTGGCGAGCGCGCGTCGCGAACATTCGGCGGTGTATACAATACCTTTACATACAGTGGTTGCGCAGTACTCACCAGCAGCGGCGTGAGAGGTGCGAGGATGGCTCCGACGCGACCGAGGGTGGAGCAGGCGGCGAGGAGGCGCTGGCGAGCGCGTGTCGGGAACAGCTCGGCAGTGTACACGTAGAGCGCGTTCAGCGTCATGGTGGCGCCCATCTTGCCAGTCAGGTACAGCCCCGTGCCCCACAAGCCGCTCGCTACAAAACAAGAACATCAAATTGTTAATAGATAGGTACACATTATTGGGAGCAACCTTTCCAAAAAGCGAAATAACCCGAATCATTTCTGGGCTAAATGATGACTGTGCAGTTTGGTGGGATATTAAAAACAACAAGATCTCTAAACTCTTTAAGCATATTTTGGTACCTCCCTTAACATATATGTTTCGAATCTCGTATTCCAAAGGTATATTGCTTAGCTGTCTAAAAAGGAAATTGTGGTCCCTATCTTAAAATCTGGAAATAAAGACTTACTTATAATAATTATAGACCAATATCGTAACTCCTATCGATATCAAAATACTAGAGAAAATTATAAAAAGTAGACTAGTTTACTACCTAGAAAAAACAACTTCTTGTCAACGGCTGATGAGCTGACCGATTATTTTTATTTATTTATTTATTTAAATGCCTTAAAACTACCATTACTTCTTCTTAGCCTAATGCGATAGCCAAGGTATGAAAACAAAATTAAAATTACGATCATTGCTTATAACATAATATAAATTAACTAATGTAGAAGTATTCTGTATCACAGAGCACTTTATCATGGACGGTTTCGAAAACCAATTATATATACCGAATTACCATTTAGTTTCTTGTTACTGCAGAAAGCAGCAAAGAAGAGGAGGGGCATGTATCCTAGTAAAAAATGGTATACAATCTAAGGATTTATCTAAAATATCGAATGTATCAACTCCAGGTGTATTTGAATGCTGTACCATAGAGCTTACTATGTATAAGATAATTGTAGTCTGTATCTAAAGGGTACCAAATGTAAACAATTTTGACTACTGCATTGTTAAATTAGAAACAATTCTGCGAGAAATATCACGCCTGCACTACAAGAATATCATATTATGTAGTGATTTTAACATAGATGTGCTTAAACAAAATAGTCACACTAATGAATTTGAATGTTTATTGAATAGTTATAATCTAAACTTGGAATTAAAACAACCCACTCGTATGGCTGCATTGACATGTATAGATAATTTTGCCCATAATTTCAATAAAACATGTAAGACTGATGTCATAGAATTTGCTTTGTCCGACCATACAGCACAGCTACTTCACTGTCCCGTACAAACATTGTACGCCATAAACTACTGATACACGACAAGAAGAGACTACAATACTGACAATTTAGCTAAATTTAAAAATTATATTAGTTTTCTTTCTTTTTCTGAATTTTATGAAACAAATGATCCTAATATAGCTTATGACAAATTCATTGACACATTCCAATTGATATACAATCTGTGCTTTCCGAAAAAAAGAATTAAAATAGATATAATAAAAAAACCAAAATGGTTGTCTAGTGGAATAAAGTTGTGTAGTCGAAAAAAAAGAAAACTTTTATGGCAGCTTAGATTAAACCCTAATACTCAAAACAAAACTCTACTCCAAATTGTTTAAAAAGATAATACACCTAACACAAAAGGCACAAAACAACTATTTTATAAAAACATCAAAAAATAAATCTAAAAGTAGCTGGCAAATAATTAATCGTGCTAAGCATAAATTACCCAAACATAGCATACATAAAATCAAATTAGATAGTAGCTTAGTAACATGTCCCCAGAAAATATCGAAAGCGTTTAATGACTATTTCATTAATAAAATCCTGCCACAAATACACGTTGCCAGTAATCCCAAATGTCTAAAATCAGATTGGAACAACCAATCTATGTTCAAGGCGCACAGCGTACCACCAGACATACATAAAATCATAATGTCATTAAACAATACAGACAGCGTAGGCTATGATGATATCTCCAGTAAAGTAATAAAATACGAGTATGTATCAGCGGAAATATGTGGACATCTAAGACATACCTTAAATTTAAGTATAAGTGCGGGTGTCTAGCCGTCGGCATTAAAAACGTCTATAATAAAACCTATCTTTAAGAAAGAAAATAGAGATCTAATGGAAAACTACCGGCCTATTGCACTTATTCCAGTCATATCAAAAATATTTGAGAAATATATATATAAAGAACTGTCGGATTTTGTTAAAAAAATATATATTTTATATGATGAACAGAAGGGCTTTCGACAACAGAGGACTACCAATATGGCTATATAAATGACTTTTTGTATAATATTATTGGCAATATTGACAAACGAAACGCAGTCTGTGGCGTATTCTGTGACATGACCCAGGCATTTGACCACGTACATTATGCTACACTACTAAAAAAGTTGGAAGCATAAGAGGCAATGTGCTTAATTTAATTGAATCATATTTAAGACATAGAAATCAAATTACTGAAATTAGACATATCAATACCGTAAAGAAGAAAGAAGAGATTTATCGATCGTCAGGGCGTGAAGTAGAACATGGGGTACCGCAGGGAAGCATGTTGGTACCATTTATTTTTATATTATACATTAATGACTTGCCTAAATGCATTAAAGAACCGGTGACCCTATTCGCCGACGACAGTACTTTGACAATACCTTGTAAAAGCGTAGAAACGTATGAGCATGACATTAATAATTCCTTAAAATCAGCTATACAATGGATGCAAGCAAAACATTTGAGAATGAACTTAAAGAAAACGAAGGCTATACATACACGCAACGGTTACCTAGCATGAACCTAAACATACAATACTGCAATGAAAACATAGAAGAAGTTAACTCTACAAAATTTCTTGGCCTCCAGATTGATAAAAACCTCAACTGGAAAGCACATATTGAGATTTTATGTAAAAACAATAGTATATCCGCATACGCTTTACGCACACTCTCATTCTCGTTATATACGGATGCTCTACTTACAGCATACTATGGTCTAGTAGAATCCCATCTACGCTATGGGCTAATATTTTGGGGTAACTCGACGGAAAAACAATCAGCATTCGAGTCTCAAAAAATGTGTTTACGGGCAATGTTTAAACTTGAGAAGACCGATGGCTGCGTGCCTTATTTTAAAAATCACAAGATATTAACTTTACCGTGTTTGTACATTTTAGAAGTAGCTGTGTTTGTTAAGTCGAATCCGCATTACTATAAGCGTCTAGCCGACATATTCCCACGCAACAGACGCGACAATGCTCAACTCTGTCTCCAATTCGCTAAGACGACCCTAATGCGCAAAAGTGTATACTGTATGGCTCCAGTCATTTATAATAAAGTACCAAAAAGTTGGAGAGAACTACCTCAATCTATGTTTAAAAACAAACTTCGTACTTTTTTGACTGCCAGAGCATATTATAGCGTTACTGAGTTCCTAAATGAAAATGAATTTGTCTTGACATAAGTGATAGATTAATTTGGAGCTACTTATATAATAATTTTGAATTACTCCATAATTTTTAATAACGCACTTGGTGAATTAGTCTATAATTATAATTTTAATAACCCATTAATAGTTAAGGATGACAACTAGGTACTAATATTTTGTATTTTTCTAATTTTTAATTTTTATTGTTTTTTAGTTTGTATATCGTTGTGGATCGATTTATGGTATCATCTCCACTTGGGCCGGCCCAGGGGGTGATCAATGATGAGACTAGTCGTGATTATGAGCCGATCCGTTTCTCTGCCAAGCATGTAGCTGAAGTAATAAGAAGAATGGCTAAGAGAAAGTCTCCGGGTCACGACGGTCTCAGCATTGAGCACCTCAAGTGTGCGGGGGTACATTTGCCTAGAGTGCTAGCGCTGTTTTTCACGCTGTGCGTTAGCCACTCATACCTTCCACCCGATATGCTGAAGACAATAGTGGTACCAATCGTAAAAAATAAAACTGGGGATGTATCTGATAAGACGAATTACAGGCCGATATCCTTGGCCACTGTAATTGCTAAGGTGTTGGACGGTTTGCTGGACAAGGAACTTGATAAATGGATAACTGTACATGACGCACAGTTTGGGTTTCGGCCTGGACTTTCCACTGAAAGTGCGATCCTCTGTCTCAAGCAGACCGTCCAATACTATAAGGATAGAAGTACTCCGGTGTATGCCTGCTTCCTTGATCTCTCAAGGGCGTTTGACCTTGTTTCATATGATGTCCTTTGGAATAAGCTCAAGGGAGCGGGTGTACCACCGGAGTTGACGGGTCTGTTCCAGTACTGGTACTCTAGCCAGTTGAACCAAGTTCGGTGGGGAGACGTTATGTCTGAAGCGTACAGGTTGGAGTGTGGAGTGAGGCAGGGGGGGTTAACCTCACCTAAGCTCTTCAACCTTTATGTAAATGAGTTGATCGTTGAACTCAGCAGCAGACCAGTTGGATGCAAAATAGGTGGGGTTAGCGTCAATAATTTAAGCTACGCTGATGACATGGTGCTGCTGGGTCCAACGGCTGGCTCAATCAGGGACATGCTGAGCGTCTGTGAAAGGTATGCAGCAGCCCACGGCCTGGTATACAATGTGACTAAAAGTGAGTACCTGATCTTTGCTGCTTCCGGGAAACGTTTAAATTATGAGCCCTTAATATACCTCAATGGACGAACCCTTAAAAGGGTCGCTCAATTTAAATACTTAGGTCATTATGTCACCGAGGACCTGAAAGATCAGGTAGATATGGATCGCGAGCGCAGGGCACTAGCAGCCAGATGCAACATGCTGGCTCACAGATTTGCTCGTTGTAGCAACGAAGTCAAAATAACTCTGTTTAAAGCTTTTTGTCAGGGGTTCTACACAAGCAGTTTGTGGGTCAGCTATTCGCGGAGGGCTCTAGATGCCCTGCGTGTGCAATATAATA
Source organism: Lithophane leautieri (assembly GCA_949152455.1). Lineage (NCBI taxonomy): Eukaryota > Metazoa > Arthropoda > Insecta > Lepidoptera > Noctuidae > Lithophane > Lithophane leautieri. Next base: position 597,443 of record OX424469.1, on the reverse strand, counting down.
ATGGCTTCAGGGTGCTATTGAGGTTGCCCAGGTTCTGCAGCGCGTCAAGCATGTTTGCTGTAGCACGAACTGATGACTTTTATGCCATTATGAGGAAAAAGACCGCATCCTTAGTAGGCAGAATGAGGGCTAGCCGCAATATTATTTTGAAAACCCTAGCTGAACAGCACGATGCACCGTTTGTAAGACACTTTGTCCGATTGCTCGTGTGGCAGGGGTGAAAAATAATGTTTGTACATGTACTTAGTTAATAAATACTAACACTTAGTTGATAAGTTTGCTTGTATACTAACCAGTGGACCAATGTTGTCAAACTAAATAAAATATATTATTATTATGTATATGTTTATAAATCTCGGGACCATGGGGTCCCGGTCTTTTGGAAGGCGTACGAGGGGCCGAAGCCAACTCGCAGAGGCCCCTTAGACAATTTTAAATGGGATGAGGCACCAACCGACGATTCTCCCTGTATACACTATGAAAGTACACCCAAGGACAACCCCCGGATGGTGTAGGACTATTGCAGAACATGGAAAAAAAAAAAAAAAAAAAAAAAACATTTTGGGCTATGGGCTTGGGTGGCTATAGTGGACTGGTTACCTGAAACTATTGAAGGACTATGTCCCCTGCCTGATCAATGTTTTATATATACACGGATAAAATGGCAGGGGGTGACTTGCACACTCAATAATGGGCCCCCGAAAACGGTCGCTAGCACATAGTGACGTAGCGACAAGGAGGCAACACTTCCTGAGGTGCTTGAGAGGAGTGGAGAGGTATTCCACGGCTATCAGGACAATCCCGGAAGTACGGTCAAGATCCCTACCAGCATCTTACTGGAATACTTCCTTCCTCCGAGCACGTTTGCTCTAGCGAATCTCCACTCAAGCCGGCCAATCAAGGCAAGAATGAGGTGGGAGCTCTGTTCCTCGTCAGTGTTCACTCTAGCCGGCCAATAAAGGCAAGCCAGAGGTGAGGAACAAGACTTCTCCCGGGAGTTAGGGTCCGTGGGGTCGCTACTGCCCAACAGCTCGCCACATGCTGCCCTGCGGGTTTTTGTATCTCTCTTGGTCTGGCTCCTCACCCTAGACCCGTTCCGGCAAAGTAAACTCTACCGGCACAGACCTAGGGTTCAGAGCGCGCAAGCCCCACCACGACGTCAACGTAGAGATACGGCGGTGGGGTTATTATTATTATTATTATAAAACAATTATTTTGCACGTCACGTAGTGGCAAACATGTTGAACTTAATTTAATTTATCATCTTGTATGCACTTTCTATGTATGTACACACACATGTTTATGCAAATAAATAATCTTATCTTATCTTATCTTAATATTACTTTTGTGAATTCACCCCAGTGACAGGTAAATACATCAATTTCGACCTGAATATAATAATTGATCGTGCGAATTGAGAATTATTCTGAAATATAAACCCCTCTGACTCGAGGGTTTATATTTCAGAATAACTCTGCAAAGGAAACCAAACCCGAGAATTTTCCTTGGTCAAAGCCTTCGACACTGCGTCTGTTAATGTTCTTCTAAACAAATTAGAGGCCATAGGAATAAGGGGAACGCCGCTGAAACTATCTGCTGACTATACATAGAACTCAGACCAAAAAAAGGTAGACGGACCGCTGCGATTGTCAAAAGTGAAGGCACCTTTTTATCAATCTGTGTGTAAAAAGGGATGCCATCACCTAGAATTCATAGTAATTAATTAAATTAAAAAACGATGTTATTTCAAGTACTTACAAGTGAAAAGTGATTCCGTGAGACTTTTTATGTGATTTGCTATTGTTTTTACAAGTTTTCACTACACAGGAAGGCATAATTCTATTTTTGTTATTGATGTTTACTAGACGATGACTCGTGATGTACTAGGAGCGATGAGCATGGTTTTAGTGTAGGTGTGTGCGTGAGCCTGTGTGTTTACTTGCAGAAGCACGGTTTTTTGTTCAGAGCGTTTCGTCTACCTTATTTTGTTGGTCTGAGAAAAGAACAAAAATCAAGAAGAAAAAAAAAATATTAATTACCTCCCCTTCACGTTTATTGGAGAAGCTTTTTTTTGAACGTCCATTGTCTGATAAAAATACTTGATTGTTATCACAGATACAAATTTTCTGTACTTGTTCAATACCGTTCCGTAGTACATTGACATTGACAGCCATTACTTCGCCTGCGCTCGCGTCCCCTCGTTAGACATAGACCCTAAACATCAATTACATATTATATGTGAAGACGATACACCTAGAATAAGATTACTGTGCCACAATAGGTAAAAAGAATTAAAAATGGAGCAATGACAAATAAATAAATTAATTAACAAATAAATAGATACATGGTGCTCACATATTTACAAACATTGTAAAACTAAACGATATCACAATATTTCTAACATTTTTACAAGTAATACTAACAAGTCAGTGTGTGAGTTCAATTAATCACGGAGTGTGAAATCTATGACATACAAGTAATAAATTATACAACTAAATTGTCCAGACTCTAAATCGTCCTATGGAGCAAGACCAGCATGTTTCCAAGCATTCTTATCTTGGATATAATCCTCTAATTTGTAATAAGCTTGTCTACAAAGTGTACTTTTAATATGAGTTTAAATTTTCTTTCATTTAATTGCAATATATCACAAGGTATTTTGTTATAGCATTTAACGCAGTACCCCATAAAAGATGTTTGTACTTTAGCTAATCTGAAAATGGTTGATCTATTTTATCTTTATTTCTAGTATTAAAATGATGCCTATCACTTATTAAAAAGATTTAGATTTTTTCTTACATACATAATATTTTCATAAATGAATTGGCAAGGTACCGTCATAATATTAATCTTAATAAATAATTCCCTGAGAGATTCGCGGTGACATAGATTATAAATGGCTCTGACAGCTCTCATTTGCAAAATAAAGATGGATTCAATGTCAGCAGCCTGACCCCACAGTAAAATGCCATACGACATAATACTGTGGAAGTAACTGAATTAGACCGAACGCACGGTTTCTACATGTGTTAACTGTCTTATCTTTCTAACAGCACAAGCGGCCGAGCTTAGCCGCCCCGCAAGAGATGCTATATGAGGTCCCCATTGTAATTTATCGTCTAGCGTGATTCCCAGGAAAACTGTTTGATTAATAAATTCCAGTTTTTCTCCATTTAATATGATGTCACATTCGCTACTTCTAACATAAGTCATTTAAATCGAATGCAATGGGTCTTTTTCATTTAGTACCAAATTATTTACCGTAAACCAATCTTGGACCTGAAGAATAGAGCTATTCACACAGTCAAGGTTTTGTGAGCGTCGGTTTATAAAAAAAATCAATGATGTGTCATCTGCAAATAACATCATCTTTAGTTGATTTAAAAGTAATTGGGGTAAATCATTAATGTAAACTAAAAAGAGGAATGGACCCAATATCGAACCTTGAGGAAAGCCCATTGCCATTTCAGACCCCAATGAGTTTACGCCGTTTACTTGAACTTTAACTTTTCTATCTTTCAGATATTATGATCTTAGTAAATCAAGAACTATATTCCTCATCCCATAGTGCTCTAGTTTCAGCAGAAGTGTCTCATGGTCGAAGCAATCGAACGCTTTCGAGAGGTCGCAAAAGATTCCAATGGCATCTTGTGCTTCTTCCCAGGCGTTAAAAATGTTCTTCAATTAGGGTGACACTGGCGTCAGTGGTACAAACGCCCTTTGGTGAAACCGTACTGTTGTTCATGAAAGATGGATTTTTAATTAAAGTGACGTAACATTTGATTGAGCATCAACTTTTCAAACACCTTACTGAGAACGGGCAGAAGTGACACAGGCCTATAATTGTTGGGTTCCTTACTATAACCGGATTTGAACAAAGGAACTACTTTACTTTGTTTCATGAGATCCGGAAAGACTCCTTGGTCTAAATATAAAAGCTAAATAGGTGCAATGGTTTCGATGATAGATTTACAGACTTTTACAGACGTTCCCCATAGTTCATCTGTTGATTTAATTTCAAGATCTCTAAAAGCTTTTATAACTGCCTGGGGGTTTGTATGCTGAAACCTAAACTCCAAAGAGCTGCCTTACTTAGAAAGAATGTAAAGACATTCTTTCTAAGTAAGGAAGCAGAAAGTGGGGGTGAGGAATTTAAAGCTTCAATAGTTTTAACGGGAATACTACCAAAAAAGTTATCAAATTCCTGACCTATTTCTACATCTGAGTCGATTAGGCCATATGCAGTCTCTAAATTAAATTCAGTACTACGATGTTTTATTCTACCTGTTTAATTATTTATAGGCATCAGCGCACCCTATCTGAATACCAGCGCTGCGGTATTTGTTTACTTTTTCTCAAATATCGTAGCATTATGCTGAGATAGGAGCCTTCTTGGCATCGCACAGGTTTTCTTTTCCTTTTTTATTAATTGTTTTATTGATTTTGTTACTTTTAATGCTTGTTTTTTATTGTTTTATTTCATGTGCGTGTCCCAAATAAAATATTTTTCTTTCTTTCTTTTTTTCTCATCTACCCCATGTTGTGAGGTGTCGTTGGAAAGGTCGTTCAAAAATATTGTGAGGGTCTGCAAAAACCATTTTTAGATCAGCGATCCGTTCGCGATATATTAAGGTTTAAATTACTGTTTTCGACATTATTTTGCTAGGGTAACGTACACGGTAGCAAACTTCCATCCCTTTTTCTTTTCCACAAATCTGTTTAATACATATTATAAATGTATACTATAAATCCTACAACGTGCTGACTGTTTGCCAAATTTTTATTATGCACTATTATTATAAGAACACTGACAATTTTTTTTGTAAATATGATATTATTATTTATATTAAAAGTCGAAAGCCGGGAATATAACCAAGATGTCATCGGGAAGGTGCTTCAGAGAAATTCCATTTTCTGCATCAACCAACCCCGAACTTTACCATCTTGTAGAGATATATTCTAAATAATAAAAAAAACGATAAGTATATACCATAATTATCCATATCGCTAGATAGTGTAGCGACCCATCTATAAGATTATCAGTTCAAGAAAGGCGTCAAACGATATTCCAACTATCGCTAAGGCCAAAAGTCAGCTTATATCATTCGAGACATTTGCGATAGCAATTGTATGTACACACAGTCTGGAGGCTTATCTAACTTATCTTATCAGGTCAATGTGGGTGTCAAGTTCTATCGGAAGGGCTAAAGTCAAGGTGTGAACGTTTGGCCGTTGCGACATGGACATCATTAAATATCGTTGAACTTGATGAGCTAGACTTGCACATGTCGCATTGTTATGAGCAATAATGCGATGTAATAATATTACTCTTATATACACTTATGTGCTTAATTGGCGTAAACATCCATTACATTTATAACGAATTCATGTTTACTTCATAACAAGATCTGTGTGTACTCAGACTTGTCAATTATATTAATCAGATGCGAATACCCACATTCCTGAGTAAGTGATTATAGTTTATCATCATTTATGTTTACTTATACAATCTGTGCTTATATCTACTCACTGTAAATTTAATAATCTATATTATATATAATATTTATATAAAAGGCAAGGGTGACTGACTGTCTGATATATATTAGCGCACAGATCAAACCACTGAACGGATTGGGCTGAAAATTCAAATTCAAATTTTACAGTGGAGGATTTTACTGCGTGGCTTGATTAACTAAAAAATTGGTATCTTTGAGACAAATTATGGAAACATCTCGATCGATTTATCAAAATTCCTCCCCTGTAGGGTTGAAAAGAGAGGATACAGTTTATATGAAAATCTTATTCATTTGGTTAATAAATTTGAAACTTGGCAATACTTGCCTTAGTAAATAATAAAGATTGTCAATTTTAGTTTTTTAAGCAACTCCTCAAATAGAGGAATCACGGGGTATCAAAGTAAGTAAGTAAAAATTTAAATGCGCTGTCGGATTAACTCGAAACTAGGTACGCTACTAATACTTAAACAAAAAATAAAGTTTTTCAAAGATCAGCTCCTAACGGGGTAACAAAGTTTAAAAGGTAAAGATCACAAATAAATGTTAAAGATATTATGTAAATATTAATTTTCAAAAACTATTTTTCAAATGGGTTGAAGGGGTTGTTCAAGTTTTTAGAGGAAAGTACGAAATCCACGCGGACGAAGTTGCGGGCAAAGTGCTAGTTACGTATAAAATTACATTAGGTACACTTGTTATTGCGCATCAGACCTAATGACCGAATTCTAGCATAGATTACGTGTGACTTCTCTATACGAAAACCGATGTTATTTTTAATTTGTCTGTCTGAGATTTTTTGTTTACTTATATCCTTTTAGTGGATGTTTTTGTCGTAGTTGGGTTTTAGTTATTAAGTTTTTAATTCGATAGATTATCTAACAATTGGCACAAATAAGCTGCGGTCTCACCTTGCGGCAGGCACGGGATGGCTATAAGCGCAGCGGCCGTGATGAGCAGCGCGGCCGTGAGTAGCGGGCGCCGGCCGACTCGGTCCAACAGCAGCGTGTTCGCCAGCAGCGCCGGGAGCTCGGCGGCTGCCACCAGCGCGTAGTTAGCGTGGGCCGAGCCCGCCAGCGCGTGCGCTGACACGGCCAGCCCGTAGAACACGAACACCGCCGACATCCACCACACGAAGCACACGCACAGCCGTCGGCGCAGCACGCTGTACCTTCAACCACAGAACGAGTACGCGTTAATGAAAATCACATAAAATAATGTAACACATATGTATTCAAAGACATATTCTTATTTTTTTATTTTAACTGTCCTAACTACAGGGTTACTGGTAACTCGACGTATTCCTTGAAGGACGTCATAGTAGGGTTAAAATGCAACAAATTAAGCCACCAAATGTTCTACCGAAAGTCAGTAGTTTTTGAATTAGTTAAGAGTTTTAGTTTTTTAATGAAAAATCCCAGATTAAACCATTTGAAACCAATTTAAAAATGATTTACGGCGCGACTGTACTGAAATTTAAGTTATTATCATAGTTGACACCGTAGCAGACCTTTGTTAATAATTAAAAGTTCAATAATGCCTAAAACTTTGGCAAAAATATCACTAACAAAACATTTAATTTTTTGTAATTTTTGCTATTACTTCATAAAAAATGTAGTCTAGTGCAAAAAAAAAGACTACACCTGGTGTAGTAACATTCAACAACACAACAAAAATTACAAAAAATTAAATGTTTTGTTAGTGATATTTTTGCCAAAGTTTTAGGCATTATTGAACTTTTAATTATTAACAAAGGTCTGCTACGGCGTCAACTATGATAATAACTTAAATTTCAGTACAGTTGCGCCGTAAATCATTTTTAAATTGGTTTCAAATGGTTTAATCCGGGATTTTTCATTAAAAAACTAAAACTCTTAACTAATTCAAAAACTACTGACTTTCGGTAGAACATTTGGTGGCTTAATTTGTTGCATTTTAACCCTACTATGACGTCCTGCCAGGAATACGTCGAGTTACCAGTAACCCTGTATATTCCTAACTAATATTCAACTGCGATCCAGGATGAAAAATTGTAATGTCAAAATTCAAATGGCATGCAAAATTACAATGTTTAAATTAAAATTCAATTTAAAACTCCCATGTCTAAACTTAATTTGAGTAAGACATACAGAAAAAAACAAATTAATACACACAATCAGAATTATAAACAAGCAAAATGTCGTTTAAAAATCCATCTATGCTGTAATACGAGTAGTACTTCTCTATTATTAGAAACATGTTATTATTGCATAAAAGACTGTATATGACAAAAATATATAACACATAAAAAAATTAAATGACTTACACTAAAATTTATATTAAGTATAACGGATTGTTAATTGAAATGAAAATTGTATCGTTAGTTTTTACGACTGCATGATTTATATGAAAATTGGTTTTTATTTTTCACGACTTTCCTTGCCATCTGAATCTGAATCTACAGGGTTACTGGTAACTCGACGTATTCCTTGCAGGACGTCATAGTAGGGTTAAAATGCAACAAATTAAGCCACCAAATGTTCTACCAAAATTCAGTAGTTTTTGAATTAGTTAAGTTTTACTTTTTTAATGAAAAATCCCAGATTAAACCATTTGAAACCAATTTAAAAATTATTTACGGCGCGACTATACTGAAATTTAAGTTATTATCATAGTTGACGCCGTAGCAGACCTTTGTTAATAATTAAAAGTTCAATAATGCCTAAAACTTTGGCAAATATCACTAACAAAACATTTAATTTTTTGTAATTTTTAGCTCTAAAACTCTTAACTAATTCAAAAACTACTGAATTTCGGTAGAACATTTGGTGGCTTAATTTGTTGCATTTTAACCCTACTATGACGTCCTGCAAGGAATACGTCGAGTTACCAGTAACCCTGTAGTAACAGCCCCTTTTTTTTTGTGTGGGAGTTTATCAAATAACTTCTCCCGCTCTGGGCGGAGTGGGAGGGCGTGTCAGATTACTGACTATACCCACCCGTATTCCTTGAGTTGCTTGTACTGTAAGTTGCCAGAGGCCACGGTATCCCTTTCGGACTTTCCCGCGACCCCGGCAGGCGTCGGCCCTAGCGGACCCCTTCAGTTGTGCTGACATTTCTTTGAGGCGCGTGTCAGGAATATGTAGCATTTTGTAAAATTAATCTTCGATTTAATTCATAATCTAAACTTTCGCAGTATTTTTAGATGAACAATCAATTCCGAACGAAATCTGTGATCTGTGAGTCGGTCTAAATAAATACAAAAACATTTACTTTTTTTTACCTAAAATTTAATGATAACAGAACTATAAATTGTACAATGTACTTAAAATATATCCTTGGTTTTATATACTATTTCGATGTATAAGTTGTTCTATATTAATGGTTTTTATTGTGACTTAAAAGACTATTATCAAAAACAGTGATTTCTAGACGAAAAGTAGGTCATCAAACTTATGTTATGATTTGTGGTTTTTGAATAACCAAAACAAATGTTTATTAATTTAGAGTTTCAATAAATGATCAAGTTATAATTAATATGATATTAGGTATAATGTTAATTAGTATTTTATATTGTAATTCAATAGTCACAATTAGTTTCAAACGATTCTCCTAACTTTAAGTTGATGTCAATAACTTATCTGATTTTACCTTTCGATATCAAATTACATACTAAATTGCTAAATTATCGTATTAAGTTTTAAAATGGTTCCGCTATATAAGATTTGTTCATTATTAACTATGTTAGAGATTATTAAACAATAATCTATGACCATCTGCGATTGGTCTAAAATGGCGGCAATGTTAGATGTACTTGAGCAATATTGGAAGACTATAAAATACGTGTACCCGCCAATTCGGGATCTTCTTTTTGATACAACTGTGGTGAAAGATGGACTACCTACCTATAATGTTCACGTAAGTTAATTGATCATATTTCTTGATTATTGCTGATAGCTATGTTTTTCTGTATGTGTTATAATATGTCTTATGGTTAAATGTGTTAAATTGAATTAGGGAATATTCATGATCTGTTTCTTCCCGTTGATAAGTTACTATAACTTTGAGAAATAGTGCCAGAGATTAATGTGATAACAGTGATTTATTCTAAAGTAAATATGTGTTGATCCAATACTTTTAAATTAGCTGCCATGGAGTTTCTTGTCCTTCTTCTCCATGATGACCTAGATTTGGAACGGACCACTAGTGTTCTCATTATCGTATTTAACCGACAAGCCTAATTGTAATAAATGCCTAGTCTTGTCTTTCTGTGCTCTTCTTCATAAAACCCTTTCCTTAAACACTATATAGATACATACTTTCATACACAGTAAATAACTAGTAACCATTCTGACACTCGAAACCTTACTAATTAGAGGAATATCATATACTATATATATACATAATAGTACTTTAATTCTGCCTCCTCCTCCATCATCTGACACGCGCGTGGAACACAACGCGCCGTCGACCTAGGCCTGGTCCTTGTCGGACGGCGAGCTACCCATTGCTCACCGTCCGCAAGCCCGCTCGTACGGTGGCCGGGAATCCGCCTGGGATTCCCGACGCCCAGGGTGTCTCCTGGGGCGGCTAGGGGCGTGAGGGCGCGGAATTTTCCTCTCCCTCAAGTGTTCTGCCTCTTCTTTCGCAAGCATTACTACTTCGCACAAGGAGGTGACGGCTTCCCATGCCCTCTCAGTCCGTACCATGGCCTGGACCAGGGCTGGACGCCAGAGATCACCGCCACCGATCGCCTCCACGAGGACACGGCGGTGCCTTGCCCAAGCCGGGCAGACCTTCACCGTATGCTCCACTGTGTCCTCCGGGCGACACAATGTTGACATCCAGGCGTTTCCTCCCGCCTTATCCGAAACAGGAACCTCCCGAAGCAACCGTGTCCGGTGAGGACCTGCGTCAAGAGGGGTCTTATCGCCACAATTGAAGCGTGCCCATAGTAATGGCCCCTGAAGAGACTTTTTGAATTTGTTTTTTGAAAAGTAATAATGTTTATTTTTTTATGTTTTGCAAAGCAAAATTATTTTTTTGCAAGAACGGTTATACTTCCGTGATGGTCCCATTGTCATCAGGTCAGGATCTGAAGCACCATTTAGTGAAATTGAACTGATAATGACGACCACAGTTGACCACCGGAACTACTCAATAATCAGTATTTCACGGGTTACTTTAAGGTCGTCATAGATGCAAAACGTATTTTAAATGTTTTAAACCACACTTAGCGGTTTATAATTGGTTTAAAATGTATTTTTTTAAATATAATGCACTGAGGCTTCACACGAAGTGATCTGGACCACATCTACTCCCTGATATTTTTCAGAAATAATCTCGATTTGTCTATATAATTTTATATGCATATTTACAAGAAAATACATTCTAAAAATATGTAGTAGCCGAGTAAAAACCTAAACAGACTACTTTTTTATTGATACTTAGCTAAGACTTGTTTTTTAAATATGTATTTTAATAAATACGCATAATATCAAGTTTCGTTTTCAGTCTGTCTAATCCTAAAAAAGCAGTTAATATACTTTTCATCCCATCTATTCGAAAAGGACGACTTGGTTCGCAAGTGCACCCAAAGTTGGTGTTTTCTATAAGAAACTTTTAGCGGGCAGTAATGAGTTTTTAATCCTCTTTATAAGTGCGCGGCAAAGAATAAGTGCGCCGCAATTATCTTTTCCGCGCACTTTTTGTATTTGGAACATCTTAGTGTTCAGCGCCAAAGAAATCGTACGCAAATATTGCTTGAATAAAGACTGGCTGGTACGACGACCCATAGTAGCGCTGTGTGGGTACTGGGAAGTGTTAGGACCGACGTAAAATAAAATCAATCTGCCTAGCCTTTTCCCAGCTATGTTGGGGTCGGCTTCCAGTCTAATTGGATTCAGCATTTAGAGACTGAGGAACAGGGTGGAAAGTTCACTTATCCTCTATTGAAAAGGGAGGATACTCCGCCCAAACGGGTATCTTGTCTGGCGGGCAACTGCCCAACGATTGATGTTGGAATCTTGTATAACCTTGTATAATTTTGTGTTATTTACTACACAAAAAGATACTAAATTTATCGGAATAATTACGAATTTCGAAATTAAAGTAATTTTTCACTTTTTAGTGTTTTTTTTTGGAAGTCTGTTGTTTTTTTTTGGAAGATTGTTTTGGACATTACTGACATCAGTGAGGGAAAACATGATGGGGAAACCTGAACTTGTAGTTAATAATTATAAGCCTGTAATAGCCAACCCGTCTTGAGCAAGCGTGGTTAAAATATGAGGTGCCTTTTATTTTCTCATAGTGGGTGATGAAAAGTAGAGTGTATCTCTCGGCCGCAAAATATATTTTTGGCTCAGGCGACGTACTTTGAATCCCTCGCTACGTTCAGGATTCTACTCTAGGATCCCTCACTTCGCTCTGGATTCAAAAAAGCGCCCTCGCCGTAGAAATATTTTTTTGCTCCCTTATGATACAATCTACTATTCCTTTCAACTACAAAGTAATGTTATCATTAATCACTACAAGACCGATCACAAAGGACGTACTTTTTGCTTAGAACCAAAACAGTGCAGTAAAGTTGTATGAAATTTCATTGTTGCACTGTTTTTTATTAATGCACTGTTTTTAGGGTTCCATACCCAACGGGTAAAACGGGACCCTATTACTAAGGCTCGTTTGTCCGTCCGTCTGTCCGTCTGTCTGTCTGTCCTTCCGTCCGTCTGTCCATCCGTCCATTTACCCATCCGTCGGTAAGTCTGTCCGTCCGTCTGTCTATCTGTCCATCTGTCCGTCCGTGCACCTGTCCGTCCGTCTGTCTGTCTTTCTCTCTGTCTGTATATTTGTCCGTCAGTCCGTCCGTCCGTCCGCCCGCCTGTCCGTCCTTCCATCCGTCCGTCCGTCTGTCCGTCCGTCCGGCAGTCTGTCTGTCTGTCAGTCTGTCTGTCTGTCTGTCTGTCCGTCTGCCCGTCCGTCCGTCCGTTCGCCCGTCCATCAGTCCGTCCGTCCGTCAATCTGTCTGTCAGTCTTTCCATTTTCTAAAACTTTTCTTACTAAATATTAATTAGAGTAAGTAAAGTTTTCGATAGCGATATGAATGCAACTCCAGAAAGTATAAAAACAGCTGCAAATGAAATTGTTAATAATCTTTTGCCGTAAAAGTCGCGGGATAACTTTGTTTTCATTAACTTGAGTTTTTATTTTGAGTAGGTATATTTTAGTTGGTAGTTGAAAGAAAAGTAGATTACGCACCTTGCGAAAGTGAGTAATTAATGCATTTGGCGCTCGGTGCAACAATCTACTATAAATGACTTCTACAAATTAATTAAAATGGTGAAAGATTTCAATGTGTAATCAATGTACTACGGCCCACGCGGTTGTGGTTTAAAATCGTTTTAAACAAATTTAAAACGGTTTTTAAACCACGGATTTTGGTTCAAAACGGTTTATTTTGCAACTATAATCACAATGCATATGGTGAAATGGAGCTGATGGTGAAGTACCAGGAGAACTTCTCGATGATTAACGTCTCTACATCGGGAAAAGCAATATTTTGTAAAAGGTGATGAGCAGTTGACATTCGATTATTGTAACTTAGATAAATATTACAAACTGACCTACTAACAAGCGAGAAATATAAACTTTCTATTCGGCGGCAAAAACCAAAAATTCAAAACCATAAACACTTTCAGTTATTTTACACTTAGCAGTGTTTTTTTGGAAGTAGGTGGCTTTTTTATTGTATTTTTTTTTAAATTTATTTTTAACTATTGATTTTGAACACAAGTTCTGATCAAGAGCCTCGTGCGTGGCAAATCGATATGAACACTGAAACTGTTGACAAAGTTGCACTCACTTGCGGAGCGCTGTGAACAGCCCCTCATCTATGTTGGACTCCGCGCTGCCTCCGATCTGTTCCTTCTCCAGCAGCATCTTCTCTAGCGCCTCTCCCGGTAACCGAACCCCGTTGCACTTCGCAGCCTGCTTGATGACGTGCGCGGCGTCGTCCAATCGGCCGCGCGACACGAGCCAGCGCACGCTCTCAGGCAGCAGCCAGGGATACAGCAGCAGCAGCAGCGAGGGCGGGTAGGCCAGCCGTGCCCATGTGCGCCAGTAGCCCGCCAGCCAGTCCACCAACGCCAGCGACGCCGCGCCCAGCGACAGCGGGATGCCCAGCACCAGGCTGGCCAAAATGCGGTGCTCCACGCCCAGCCATTCTATCACTGGAGAGTAATCAAACAATAGTATTGGGTGACACGATCGAAATCCTTTAGAACTCCTGTCATATTATCTTACTGGCTGTGCCTCGGCTTCGCTCACAAGACGATGTATACTTTTGACTTTACAAATCAATACAAAGAAGTTATAAGTAGTATACGATACTCAGAAATAAATTAATTGTAAGAAAATCTTTTCATCTTGTGATTTGCATGTAGCTCACAAAGTTCTAGCAAGTAACAAGGAAAAAGAAACGTGTAGCGTATACTAACTGAGCACGAAGGCAGAGGGGTAGACGCTGGCGCCCAGCACGGTCTCGAGCAGCTCGCCCAGCAGGTAGGAGTGGTAGGAATTGGCGAAGGACTTGGCCAGCCCCAGCAGCCCCGCGCCCACGCCGCACACCACCAGCGCCGATCGACGACCCCATCTGCGACAGAGGCCCAAGGGGTAAGTGAGTGAGTACCACGTCATGGCATAACTACTACTGAAATGCTGTTTCTATAATACTATTTCATAACTTTCGTCACAGATATTATAATACTAACTGCTTATTTTGTGCATGATTTCGGTGGTCTCGGTGGATGACGACTGGTTACGCTAGCTAGTGGTTATATTGTTTTTTGACAAACGAATAGATGTCTCTCGTTACGCTAGATCACCGTGTGAAAAAATATGTGCGTGTAAATTAAATCGATGTAAGCATTCTGCAGGTAAAATATTCAAAACATTTATGTCTCGGGTATGGGAGAGAGGGCCCCTGTCACCACCTTGTTTTTTTTTACTTTTATAGTTCTACGCATTCAGGGCCGTAGCCAGGAATTCATTTCGGGGGTGGGTTAAGGTTGCCAACTTTTTTTGAAGAAATTAAGATTTTCTGATTTCAGAGACGGTAAAAAAATACTTAGTACAGATTTAATATTAAAAGAGTAAATATTATTTTTAGAAGAGCAATTTTCCTCTTTTTTGGGAATCTTAAAAAATGGTTGCGAGCGAAGCGAGCTCGATATTTTTTGCATCTAGGTTCGAATAAGTTAGGTTTTCTTTCTCTTTGAACGATCACACAGAAATATAAGTAACTTAATCGTCTTATGCAGAAAAGTTTGAGAAGGATGATGCAGAAAACGATGCAAGAACGAGCGAAGCGAGCTCGAAAATTCAAGCAGCCTGAGAGAGGGCTGGGGGAGGTTAGAATACCTCAGAGAAAGCTAAAGTTGCTGGAATTTATTCAATTCAAAGTCAGAGTCGATAAAAATACAGTATTTAAGCATACTCTTACTGGTATTGCAGATTATAAAGTATGCCTATGCGAAATAGATTACAATTATCTATATACGGAGTTACCTACCCTTTTTTTTTTTAAAGTGGGAAATCATCCAATGACTTCTCCCGCTCTGGGCGGAGCGGAAGGGCGTGTCAGACTTTTACTGACTAAAACCCACCCGTGTTCCTTCAGTTGCCTGTTGCCAAGGTCCCGGTATCCCTTTTGGACTTTCCCGCAACCCTGGCAGGCATCGGTCCTAGCGGACCCCGCTAATTGTGCTGACATCTCTTTGAGGGAGGTGCCTACCCTGGATTGAGATTCTGGTTTCTCGCATTTCGGGGGGGTTTGAACCCCCAAAACCCCCCCTGCCTACAACCCTGCTACGCATCAAGAGAACACTTTATTCAAGGTCAAAAACATACTTATTTTTTAACATCAACCTGACAGCCATTATGACAAACAAACATTGCCATCACTTACCTATGAATGTTTTTATTTACATAATTATAACATGTCCCATGCAAGGCAAGGCGAGGTAAAGCGTAGCTAAGACTAACGACTTTAGTAGTACGCGCACACGGTTAATTTTTGATCAATCAACAGTGCGGTCAATGGTTTAAAATATAAGTACCGATACCAAAATAGAATGTTGAACAAGTTGCGCCTCGCTTGACTAGTGTTCCGTACCGAAACACAATTTAATGCAAATTAACCATTCGTCTAATCGATGCAATACAAATCCATTAAACAGTCATCAAAGAAGATTAATTAAGTACCTATAGATTTTGATTTAATAATTAGATAGGAATGACATCGATAACATTGAGTACCGACTCGAATCGACGATTGAATTGGTATAAAAATAACTGCGCAGACTCATAGTAGATAAAATAAAAGATGTATAAATAACGTATAACGGTATTTAATATTACCTGTCCGAGACAAAGCCCATGATGGGCAGAGATATGAGCATGCCAATGTTGTGCACCGTACCCACCAGGGAGCGCTTCCACTCCTGACATCCCAGGTCGAACTGAAAACAACACATACAATTCAAATCTGAAATGAGAAAGATCAAAAGTCAGAACGTGTGAGTAGTCGACAACTAACGTGTTTAAAGCGACAGTCAGAGGGTCAAAATTAATATACAGTGTCGGACACATAGACACATGGACATGTAGCATTGACAGAGGTACACCGCGTGAGTCACGTGACAGAAGCGGGGACCGGTTTCTTTCACAAGTGACACAAATGTGAAAAATTGTTTTTTTACGAGTCCTACGTACTCTTGTGATCCCGAGTCAGCTAAAACAAGCATATACGACACTCAGGTCCATTTGTGCGGTGGAAATCCTAAATATAATATTACTAGTAGTTCTGCGAACAGTAGACCTCGCGAGCACAATGTTTGGTATGGAGTAGGAATCGCACGTAATTTCAGCCAAATCTTTGGATTTCGTATTTAGGGAGTAGTCCTGCAGAAAGAAACCATAAAAGATAACTTGTAGGTGTAGGACGCGCGCACTGTACACGCGTTTTCATACAAATTTCACTCATGCAAACACTTACGAACACGCACAAATATGATCCCGACCTTCCAAGTACAAAGCCTTAAACTACATACTATTAATAAAGAACCCAAAAAAGGAACAATTCCTTTCTATTTCGGTCAGAGAAACCTAAATTTAAATTCCACCGATAAAGCTGAAAAAGGAACAATTCCGTATTATTTTCCTGTATAAAAAAGGACGTTACGTTTTTTCAGGCCCAAAACTCCGCCACCTAGAACATATAATTTCAAAATACTCCATCAAAATATTGCCAGTCTTTTATCAAAAAAAGAACTACTCGAAATAACCTTACAAGAACTACGCGAAGTACAGAATAACCCAGATGCAATATGGCTCCCCGAAACTTTTATAAAAAAAGGCTATGAGTCTTATATTAAAATCCATGACTATGATATGGCTGCCACTTTTTGCAGGGGAAAACAAAGAGGCGGGACCAGCATTTTAGTAAAAAAAAAAACCATATCTTCAAAGAACTACCATTTAAAAATACCCACGCTATACAAAATACGTTCGAAGCATGCGGTACAGAACTAACCTATTATAAGTTGATAATTATTTGTGTTTACAGAACACCTCAATCCGATCCCATCAAATTCTTATTCAAGTTAAATGGTCTTTTGGAAAATGTATTTCAAAAATTTAAATAAAAAATAAATGTGGTTCTAGTAGGTGACTTCAACATTAATACTCTCAAAAAAGGCAACATAACTAATCAATTGCTAGATCTTTCATACAATTATGATCTAAAATTACATATTAATGGAGGTTGTATACCTATTATGAAAATTAAATGTTGTTTGGAATCTGTCAGTTGATTATAAAATGTATTCCGTCAGTTCTGTTGAATAAAAAGTCGTTTGATCCATAAAAGAGCCTATTAATTACACAATACATATAAATGAGCCAACACGCAAGTCATCATGTATTGACCATATTCTCAGTAATATTCCGGATGCTATTACCTCTCCATCTATCCGACCATGATACAGCCCAAATGTTGAGCATCCCTTTAAGGCATAAGATACAAATAAAACAGGCAACATACTATATTTATAAAAGAGACTTCAACTTGAATAATATACAGAAATTTAAGGAATGTTTACAAAATGTGTCCTGGACAGAAACATACGAAGAAAATGATATAGATGTAGCATTCAGTTCTTTTCACGAATTATTATGCCTTTTTTTATAATTTATGCTTCCCAAAAATCAAAGTAAAAGTTAAAATTAATCAAAAGAAACAAAACTGGATAAGCAAAGGACTGAAACAAAGTTGCAAAACAAAACGGTCTCTACGGTATAAGTATTATAGAAGTAAAAATTTGGGAAATAAAAGTAAATATATGCGATATTCAAAAATCTTACAGAAATGTATCTACGCATCAAGAAAGAACGAAAATATTAAGTATATTAACGAAAATGAAAACAAATGCAAAGCCATATGGCAAGTAATTAGGGAAGAAATCATAAACAATAACTTCAAGGACAATATAGATAATATTCAAATTGATAACGCAGTAGTCACGGATCCTATAGAAATAGCAGCTTCCGTCAATAACCACAACATTAATATGGCCCATAATTCTAGTACGGATACGAAAACAAGCCCTAAAAAAATTCAGCGGCTCATTCAATGTTCCTCAAACCTGTTTCTGAAAATGAAGTTAGAACAGTGATAATTTCATTAAAAAACTCAAATTCTGAAGGATACGATGAAATCAATACGAACATTTTAAAAGCATGCACTATTGAGCTAAGCGCAATTATGACACATCTAATTAATTTATGTTTCTCACTTGGTACTTTTCCTGATGCATTAAAAGTATCAATTGTTAAACCACTTTTTTAAAAAGGCGAAAAATCTATAGTTAATAATTATCGCTCAATAACATTAATACTTATTTTGTCGAAGGTATTTGAAAAGTGCATGTACAAACGTTTGACCGAATTTTGTAGTAAATTTAACATAATTAAGAAAGAACAGTTCGGCTTCCAAAAAAACAAATCCACAACATTATAAGAATAAATAGAAACATATATATATATATGTTGATATATATGTTGACGAATATTAATCAAAACCTTCTTACTACAGGGTTGTTCTTCGATTTATCTAAAGCCTCTGACTTAGTGTCTCATGAACTGTTACTACAGAAACTGTAGGCAATTAGAATTAGAGGCACAGTGTCAAAGACTTCTTTGAAACTAAATTTTAAAATTGTCCTCCTGTAAAATTTGTACGCTTATCACTGTTAAGCAAAAACTGTATGCTCTTGTTATTTTTTGTATTTTACCATCTTTTTATACCATGTTTTTCAGCAAATAAATATTATTCTATTCTATTCTAAAGGGAGCGCGCAAACTGGGTGCGGTTTAGCCGTTTAGTCGTACGTAAACTAACAATCCGAACTTGTTGGGATTTTTCGTGCGTTCAATGCGATATCACTGGAACACTACCTGTTTAAAGGAGAAAAACGTAGTCAGTGTGCGCACTCAATTCGTTTACGTATTATACAAATTCGTGTCTAAGCGTTCTAAAATATTTTATTATATCAACGCTCTTCATGATTTGACTTACTTATTTTCCTGTCAAAAAACATGACATCGATATCAATACGTCAAATTCAAATTAAAAAAACCGGCCAAGTGCGTGGATCACGCACAATGAAGGGTTCCGTAGTTGGAAAAAATGTATTCCAAGAACCAACTTTTAACGTTGTAGTTGAAAGTCATGCTCTCCCATACATTCCAACTGCAAATGTAAGTTGGTCTATTATTACTCGTTAACTTGTAAAGCATACATATCTGTGTTAGCTTTCCTTTTAACTTCGTTATACTCCCGTGATTTTTGTTAACATATCCAAAAACAACCATTTCGCTTGCAGGGGCACTTGACTCTAAGGCGCGAGCCACACAGAAGAGACGTGAGACGAGACGCAGACTTCATCTGGCACAAAACGTATACAAAAGACAAAACGCAGCGTCGTTTTTCCATCTGCATACTATTGCCGCGTCTGCGTCCCGTCCTCGTCTGACGTCTCTACTGTGTGGCCAGTTCCTAACAAAAATTAGCTCTTTAAAGCTTAATGTTACGCAAGGGGATCCCTGAATCAAAAAATAGTTTTCACACACTCACACGACACCCAATAACATGGGACAGACGAGAAAAAAAAAATCATCCCCACTTTAGGTGAAGGGAGGGTAGAGGAGGTACCCAAAAAAAAAATTACGATGATTTTATTTTACCACTTTGTCTACTATGCTATGTGTATAGGTACCCATGCCAAATTACAGCTTTCTAGTACTAAGATTTACTGAGCTAAGCCACGGATAGATAGACAGGAACTTATATATTACTATATCGGAACCTTAAAAACCAGAAAAATTATGAGTAAAAATTTGTAGGCCAGATAGAAAAATTAACAAATAGGTTTTAATTAATAATGAGCCATTCACTGCATTTTTAACAAACTTCAAAAAAAGGAGGAGGTTTTCAATTCGTTAGATTTTTTTATTTTATATTTGTTACCTCAGAACTTTCAATTCAATTCAAAACATTTATTTCAGTCTATAGAGTGTTAGTAGTACATCAAGATGACTTACAGCTATGTTAGTAATTCACAAATAATAGAATACGCCAGTCAGCCATCATCAGTTCCCTCTCTATGTCTGCTTCTTCGGTCAGGTCCTCATTCACTACATGACCTAGGTACACAAATTGAGTGACTCTATTTAATACCTCCCCCGCTAGTGTCACGGGCGGAAACACCAGCAGCTCACTCTTTTTGACATTGTACGCCAGGCCATGAGTCTCCGCAAACACCTCACACACGCTAACCAGTTTTCTCAAGGCACTGATCGATGGGCTCAACAGCACCATGTCATCAGTGTAACTAATGTTATTAACTAATTTACCATCTATTGAGCAGCCTACTCCGGTGCTGTTGAGCTCACGGATCAGGCCATTCACATATATGTGACTGCGACTGAGTGAACCGATTTTGATGATTATTTTTTATTTGAAAGCTGGTGCTTCCCGTGTGGTCCCATATAAATTTTATTAACTTTGCTTGAGTAGTTTTTGAGTCAGCTTCAATAATTACGTATTTTTCACACTTATGTAGACGACATCTTATTTGACACAGTCACTGTTATTTACATAGCAGGTAGTGGTATTAGAATTTGTGTGGGGTAAGTACCACAACATAAAAGTGAAAAATAAAAACTTTTTACAAAATAAAAAAACAACAGACTTCCAAAAAAAACACTAAAAAGTGAAAAATAACTTTAACTTCGGAAGTCGGTGGCTAAAAAACAAAATTGTGAGTGTTTTTTTTGGAAGTCGGCTGTTTTTTTTTAATGTAAAGTGTTATTTAGAACCTATTTTGCTCATCATGCTGAAGATCCTCATCATGTCTTCACCAATTTTTATTGAGACTAATTTATTGTTACCACCTTTCAAATAAAAAAAATAACCATCGTTATCGGATCTCCTAAGGAGGAGATATCCAGCAACCCCCTTTTTGCCCCATTTTGGAGGAAGTAGGGATCCAATCAAAAATCCCCGACGATTAAAAATTACAAAAAAATTGTTAAACTTGGTGTACACACCAAATTTCGTCTAGATCGGTTGTAAAATACGACCTATACACGAGTACGTACAAACTGACAACGATTTTTCTCAAAATTGGTAATCCTTAAAGTATGATATAGTTAGAGCTACTAGTTTTTGGGATGTCTATCCAAATATAGTTAACTTATCCTGGTTAGAATTATTGAATAATAAAAAACCGTTTTTGGACATGTCCTTTCGCCCGACTTGATGCAGAGACGCTTCGCTCGCTCGGTCAATAAATGCGATAGTGATTTTGTTTGTTTGTTCCGCTTTCACGCTAAAACGGCTGAACGGATTTGGATGGGCACATGGGTAAACCATGACTTTGAGAACGACATAGGATACGTTTTATCCCGATATTCCAACGGGATCGAGACTTATGCGGGTGTAACTGCGAGTGTACGGTTTACATCTTACAAGTATTAAGCACTTGAGTATAATGTGTTGTGTCGCACACCTCAGAGACGATGCTGCTGCCGTGCTGGTACACGTAGGCGTCGCAGGCGACGGCGCTGCTGTTGTCGAACACGTCGGGGTGGCAGGCGTGGTGCGACGCCTGCCAGCGCTCGCAGCGCGCCTGCGCCGGCATCGCCCATGCCGACCACTCCGCCGACCACTGCTCTGAGCTCGCCACGCCCATCGACGAGTTACCCTCGCATTCTGGTACATGACATCTGAGGACAAACATAATAAAATGTTCAGTAACGTTAGCTTTCAAATCGTTAGCGTAAAATACAAACTAAGGCGTCATCATTCCTCAATTGATAAATAAATGTACAATTTGAGCTTTGTCGTTGCAGCTTCGAAGCTTTTAAATTGAAAGGCTCGAGAAATAACGCCTCGCAGACGAAATCTAACCGATATTGCAATTCGATGAACAATGTTATGTTGATTTTTTTTCAGTTTGAAAAACATGCCGACGGCACACCTGATTGTGAATGGTGACCATGCACTGCCTGACAACACTGAGAACATCGCCGATCAGTTGGCATCCTTGGAGCCCAAGTTAACATTAGTCTGGGCGCCTATACTTTCACTGGCACTTAGCAAGGCTTCATAAGGTGGGAGCACTTTCTCGGCGAGCCTCTCCCCTCATTTATTAAGATCTGTGTAGTTGTCGGACAAGAGAGTTGTGGCAAACAGTAGGTATTATACAGTTACACAGTTACTCGTACACTCATTAAATACAAAACTTTACACGCTTTTATAGACAGAAACTGTACTTTCTAACTAATCATACTTATAACTATAACTTATAACTATATAACTTAGATAAACGATAACGCATAAATATTTCTACATAATATAAAATACAACAACACAACAAAATATACAAAATATTATTCCTATTGCTTTAATTGTAACTTTTTGATCTCATGTTAGTGAAATAATTAGACATAGTAACTAATATAGAATAATACCTACACACTCATGTTAAATAAATGAATATTTTTTTATTTTTTTATATGTTTGTACATCTCGGGACCCTGGGGTCCCGGACCTTTGGAAGGCATGCGAGGGGTCGAAGCCAACTTGCAGAGGCCCTTTAGACAATTTTAAATGGAATGAGGCACAAACCGACGATTATCCCTGTTCGCACTATGCAAGTGCAGCCAAGGACAACCCCTGGTTGGTGTAGGACTATTGCAGAACATGGAAACAAAGATATTGGGCTATGGGTTTGGGTGGATTAGTGAACTGGTAATTTTAAAATATGGAAGGACTATGGCCCCTACCTGATCAATGTTATGGTATACACGGATAAAATGGCAGGGGGTGACTTGCACACTCAATAATTATTATTATAATAATGTATATGTCGCAGCGAAATGCTTGGTCTTCTCTACTTTCGTGAAATCACGGTAGATGTCGAATATTCTTGTTTATTTATTTATTTTATTTATTTATTTATATATACTTTATTGTACACCACAAAAATATATAACAAAAGGAAAAAAACAAACACTACAAAATATACAATGGGCGGCCTTATCGCTTTCCGCGATCTCTTCCAGGCAACCTTGGAATGGACAGTGATTTGCCTGGACATAAAATGGGGCTGTCGTAGGTGCAAAAAAATAAAAAAATAAGTATACAATGTACTAAAATAGATACACATATACATACATATCCTAAATAATACATACATAGGAAATAAATTAATAAGCAACGAAAAAATAAATGAAGACTATAGATAATTACACAGTTACGAAGACAATATCACAACGACAAGTAATGTTCCTTAACGAGTCTTTTAAACTCTATTAACGACTGCGCGCGTTTTATTTGAACTGGCAATGCATTCCACAAACGAGCGGCCTGGACGGCAAAGGATTTGTCGAGGAAAGTTGTGGAATGCATTGGCATTTTAAGCTTTAAGTTATCGGATGACCTTAAAAATTTTATGTGGGAGTCAGAAAGAAACTGGAAACGATTTTTGAGATAGAGAGGGGTGAAAGGGGAAAAAAGCACATTAAACTAAAGGGAAAGAATATGAGCATTCCGGCGAAGGCGGATTGGTAACCACTTGAGTTTCACACGAAATTCGGAAACATGGTCATATTTGCGCAAACCGAATATGAACCTTATACAAACATTTTGAAGCCGCTCAAGTTTATTGAGTTGGTCTTGGGTAAGGTCAAGATAGCTGGCATCGGCATAGTCAAGGATGGGTAAAAGAAGCGATTGTGCAAGAGCAATCTTGGTGGCAGTCGGTAGAAAATTACGTAGTCTCTTCAAAGATGCAGCGGATGCAAATAGTTTGCGGCTAACTTCCTGCAGCTGGGCAGTCCAAGAGAAGTTCTTATCAATGAATATCCCCAAGTTTTTAACTTTTTCACTAAAGGGAACAATTGAGTTGTCAAAACAAACTTGGGGAAGAGTCGTCCAGTCGATCCTTGAGACCATCCTAGGACTGCCCACTACCACAACCTGCGTCTTTATGGGGTTGACCAAAAGTCCATATTTCTTGCTCCAGTCGCATATACGGGCCAGATCACGATTAATCGTTAAGATGGCCTCAGTCAGATTTCCAAGAGGAGCTCGCGAGTAAATTTGTAAATCATCTGCATAAAGATGGTAGGAAGAAATTAGTTCGTCGGAGATTGAGTTAATAAAAACTGCGAAAAGTAAAGGGGATAGAACGCCACCCTGAGGTACACCGGCAGAAGTATTACTCCAGGAAGACAAGATCTCTCCAATGCAAATACGTTGCCGGCGACCGAACAGGTAAGTACGGAACCAGTCGATTACCGATGGAGATATGTTAAGAGAGCATAAAATGCCAAGCAAAACATCAAAATCAACAGTATTAAAGGCATTACTGAAATCTAACAAAGATAAGACCGTTAGATTACCGTTTTCCATGGCTGACCTTATATCATCCGTAACGTTCAGAAGCGCTGTGGTGGTGCTATGACCAGGACGGAAGCCAGACTGGAAGGGGTTGAGGAGATTATTTTTAGAGAGGAAAGTGCTTAGTTGATTATGAATTAACCGTTCAAGGACTTTGGATAGGAATGGCAGGACGGATATTGGACGGTATTCAGAAAAGGATGTTGGATTAGACTTTTTAGGTAAAGGAATTATTTGAGCATCTTTCCATGAGCATGGAAAGACACCACTAGACGCAGAAAAATTGAGGATGTGACAAATGACGGGAAGGATAACATCCAGCACAGGCACTAACATATTACGGCTGATACAGTCACTTCCAACTGCATTGGAAGTGATCGAGAGTATGCTCTTCTTAACATCACATGCGGAGAACTGACTAAAAACAAATGGAGAATAACTGGGAGTCGGAATTGAAGAAAGATAATTCAGTGTATCCAATTTTATTGTCCTATCAAAATTGGACGAAGCAGTAAAATGATTATTCATTGCATCCATGTCTATGTCTTTCAGGATTGTCTCTTGTCGGGTTTTACCGACCCCCAATGATCTAAGAAATTTCCAAACTTTGGATGCGTCCCCATTTTGGACAGAAGTATGAATGTGTTGGCGATTAGCATTCCTACACACCTTATTACAGTGATTACGTATTGAAAGGTATCTTTCCCTGTTAGCGTCGTTAGCCCTACGTTTAAATTTAGACTTTGCCGTTACTTTTTTGTGCATAAGCGTTTTAATCTCATTTGTGAGCCACGGCGCCGGCAAATGCTTAACCTTCACTGCTCGAATAGGTGCGTGATGGTCATAAAGCTCGATAAGTTTAGTCGTAAAAATATTAACTTGCTCAACGACTGATGCAGAGGCAAACAGAGCAGACCAATCTATATTACTGGCATCCTTGCAAAGATCGTCAACGTTCATTCCACCAAAATTGCGTTGCATGAGAATCTTAGCTTTTGCCTTAGGTGGGCGAATTTTGTATGACAGAAAAATCAGGTCATGATAGGAAAAGGCATCGGCTGAACATTGGCCATGCTTAGCGACGTGATCAAGAGAAGAGACAAAAATCAAGTCAAGAAGAGAAGGTGTTGAATTAGGAAAATGGTGAGTAGCACTAAGAGGAAGAATGGAAAGATTACTGGAAGCTATAATATTAGTTAGAGAAGAAGAGCGATAGTCTTTTTTCAGTAGACAAGTATTAAAGTCACCCATGATTATGCTATGACTGTAAGAAGGGATCAGCATTTCTAAGAGATTTTCAAAAGATGAAAAGAAATTAACGCGTAAAGAGGGACAATAATAGACGCCAAGAAGTAATTTAGAATGATGTAATTCGACTTCAAGGAAGAGATGTTCACCAGCATTAGAAGGCGGTGGCTGCGCTGACACATTGATAACAGTGTAGGGAATATGCGCGCGGAGATAAATGGCTACTCCACCACCACCACCAACCGACCGGTCGTTTCTTATAAGTTGGAAGCCGGGAAGAGAATAACTAGTTGAAAGGAGACAAGGTTTAAGCCATGACTCGGAAATAAGAATAGCATGTACATTCTTACAGTCAAAGCTTGCCAGCATATCGTGGAAATGAGCCGGAATGCTTTGAGCGTTTATATGTATAACGTTAAAATTCTTAGGAACATCAGAAAACTGCGTAGCAAGACTGTCTGCAAGAGAAGGAATACTCACGAAGCTGTCGTCGTTGCTAGTTATTGAGTAAAAACAACTATTATCACTGCTGTCATCGATAGACATAAATATAATAAAAATAAAAAATAATATATAAAAACCTAACTACTAAAATAAAAATAAAATAAACCGTATAGCTAGTCCACCTGCCGGTTGCGTTATTAAATTAAGCTAAATAATAAAACCTACCGCAGTCCGGGTATCAAAAGAGTTAAAACCAAAAAAAAGTAAAACATTTCAATAAATAAATAATTCTGCCAGTCACATTCCGCGTTACGAAAAACGGAACGCACTTTATGAAATTGGTATTGACTGACACTGACAGTGACAGTGACAACAATAAAATAGTGACTTGTGACAGTTCAATCCAAACAAAGTATCAATAATTGTGTATCCTACCACACTATTCATTAGATTCACTGAAGGTGAAATAAAAACAAAACAACAAAACATGATATTACCCGGACTTTGAATAAAACATCACAAAGAAATCACTTCTTCAAAGCAGCAGCACGCTTCAACCTTGTGGTCTTCGCAACAGCAACGACCGGGACAGAGGCTGGCACAGCCGATACTGGATCACTCTGGTCGGGCTCACTGAGATTCGGAGCAATCTTGTCCAATTCAGCAAGGGACTCAACCCGGTGCCGCGAATCATTGGGACCAACAACATACACGCAGCCTGCCTTAGTCCAGCTCTTGGTGACACCGCATCTTTCTCTCGCAGCCAAGAACACGTCATGCCGCCCCTTTGTTAGGAACTCGGACATGGTGACGCCTGTACCCTTTAATTTGGCTTTAGAAAACCAAATCTTATCCCGAACCGCAAGACTGCCGAGCTTGAACAGGATTGGCCTGGTTTTATTAGGGACGGCCCGTCCCATCCTGTGACATCGGCTGATATCCGCAACAGTGAAGTCACTCAGCGCTAGTTTGTTGCAAATCACCTCAGAGATCACCTTGGCAGTGTCTTCCTTCTGCTCCTCATCAACACCATGCAACAGCAAGATCTTCCTTCTTCCCCGCATCTCAATTTGGTCGACACTACGAGCTAGTAGCTCCACCTGTTGCTGAATGCTGTTGAGAGCCTGCGTGATAAATGTCCGGAACATTGCAAACTCTGCAGCCAGGCTAGAAGTTGTGACAGGTGATGAAGGGGCCTTCTGTAGTTCATCTTCAAAGGCAGACATCTTTGTGTGAAACAACTCCTTCAATTCAGTCAGAGTGCTTGCTAGTGAATCCATTGTGCAGAAGTGAAGTAATAGTAGATTGTGAGAGAAGAATAATAGTGAAGAGATAACGCTACACCAGCAGGTACCAACTATGAACTTTTAAAATATAGCATAAATAATTGTAAATAATGTTCCTATTAAATTATATTGAATTTCAAAATACGAGCTAATTTTTCTTTGTGTAAACGTTACAACTACCCACAAGCGAAAAACGTTTAAAACCGTTTATTACGTCTTCTTTCTAAAAATGTTTAGTGATATGTCGTTTCACTAAACTAAATACAGTAAAATGCCAAAAATGTACGATGACGAGCTCCGTTCAGCATAATTATCTGAAGTGGTTGTTTATTGTGCGTGCGGTGGTAAGCCGCGCGCGACGCGTGGGGCGCGCGGTGCTTAAAGGATGGAGCAGTTAAAACTTATAGAAACACGGTATTTTAATTGTAAAATCACGCCTGTAAAATCCCGTACATTAGCAATATCGGCAAAACTTCGTATACGGCCTCTTAAGTGTATTTTTTATATGAACGAATTCGATTATACTTAGACAGAAATAATCGTCAGAATAAATATTTAGTTAATTGAAACTTTAATATCTATTAAAAATGCATCAGTTAATTTATAATTGTCATTAACGTGTTAATTAACTATGTTTAAGATACAGGTTTACCTAGTTTAAAAGGCAGGGTTATATTACTTGAGTACAGATTATTTCTTAATGAATTACCTAGGTTCCCATCTGTATTTTATGGCAAATATTATCATTATGGTTTTTTATATGTATATATATATATCTCGGGACTGTGGAGTCCCGGACCTTTGGAAGGCGTGCGAGGGGCCGAAGCCAACTCGCAGAGGCCCCTTAAAAAATGTTAAATAGAATGGGGCACCAACCGACGACTATCCCGGTTCGCTCTATGCAAGTGCAGCCAAGGACAACCCCCGGTTGGTGTAGGACTATTGCAGAACATAGAAAAAAAGATATTGGGCTATGGGTTGGATGGCTTAGTGAACTGGTTATTTTGAAATATGGAAGGACTATGTCCCCTGCCTGATCAATTTTATGGTATACATAGATAAAATGGCAGGGGGTGACTTGCACAATCAATAATGGGCCCCCGAAAACGGTCGCTAGCACATATTGACGTAGCGACAGGGGGGCAACACTTCCTGAGGTGCTTAAGAGGAGTGGAGAGGTATTCCACGGCTATCAGGAGAACGGTCAAGATCCCTACCAGCATCTTACTGGAATACTTCCTTCCTCCGAGCACATTTACTCTTGCGTATCTCCACTCAAGCCAGCCAATCAAGGCAAGAATAAGGTGGGAGCTATGTTCCTCGTCAGTGTTCACTCTAGCCGGCCAATAAAGGCAAGCCCGAGATGAGGAACAAGACTTCTCCCGGGAGGTAGGGGTCCGTGGGGTCGCTACTGCCCAACAGCTCGTAAATTCTGTTTCATTATTTCATCCATCAACACTTTTCTCATTTTACTAGATTAAGTTTAGTGAAACGACATATCACTGACATTATATTAGCATTATGTCATATTACTAAACATTTTTAGTAAGAAGACGTAATAAACAAGAATATTCGACATCTACCATGATTTCGTGGTATCCCTAGAGATTTCGTGAAATCCCTGGTTCCCTCATTTCCCTGTGACATATTATATGTACGTGTCTATATCTGATTAAACTGCGAAAAGCACGATAATGTGGTCTTTAGGCTACTCCTCAGAATTGCATACCGAATGTGGGCCAGCGTCCATCGGTTTCCATACAAAAAATTGTCTGGGATCAAATTGAAGCGTCCCATAATGAAAAATATATTAATGGATTTGGTGTTAGCTCCAGAATCTATAAATTAGACTATTTTCATTTGGGAAAGCCGGAAAAAAAAGATTTCGGTGTTTGAACATTTAGGTTATAAATGAACGTCAAACAACAATTATCTATAAAACATCGCAGATTGAAATTAAATCAAAAAGAAATGGATAATGTGGTGAGGTCTAAGTGAGGATAAGAGTATTTATGTATAAAATGAGAAAAACTCAAATAAATTCTAACCCTCGATGTAGAGTAGTACTCAATTGTATGTTTAAGAAAGCTGGGCGCGTATTTAATAAAAAATACACTTGCCCCGTAAACACTAAAACTGAGGGTTATAATGCCTAATGTTAGGGCAAATAAAAAACACATTTTGTTGAACATATTTATTTTATTCCTCATCCTCATCTCATATTATTATCTCATCAAGAAAACCTGCTGGGGCTGAGATATGTTCTTGATGTCTGGCTGATCCTAGATACCACACTAAGGTAACGCAGCAGCCTACTGACCAGTGCGCCGGCCAACTAAACAACTACAGCAATATTCAACTATCGCCGGTTCTGCCAAGAATATTATTTTCAATTAAAATGTACATATAATATTGTTTCCGTGATATGTTTTCCCTCTTATAACGGTCTTTTGTCCACTACCTCTTCTAAGGTTATTATCATTTTGATTGATAATTTCGCCCGATTCACCTCTATTCTGTATCCGCCTTGAAGACGTACATATTCGCCGTAATAAGACCGAGTTTGTCTTACCGTGCGTTTGCACTGGCGAAACATTCCAGACAAAACATGTTGAAATCTCAACTTTCTGTCAATGTTCCATACAATTTTTGACAGGAACTAGAGATTTCTACATGTTTTGTATTAAATGTTTCGCCAGTGCAAACGCACGGTTATTTGGTACGTCCCCAAGGCGAACAGAATTAAATCGCTATATTCCGATGTTAAGGTCACGCAAAAGCAATATCGGAGTCCAAGGGCACGCACGGTTACGTATCATAATACCTAAGTTTATTCTAACTATTTTCAAGATAACTACGGTTGATTGTCATAAGTTCATAACACATATTGGTCGACTCAACTAGGTACTGTTTAATGTTGATTCAACTAAAATAAATCGCACTAACGAACGATTAATCTAATGATTTTTTAAGATATTGGATATTTCAACTACGTATGAAATACCTAATGAAATTATTGCAAGCTATTGCTTCAAATCTTTAAATTGTTCGTTATTAATTTGTATCCTACAAACACCTTTACTTTTCATTAATAATTCCTGTTTTGACTTCAACTTAATGACTTAATTATATGTTAATAAACTATTATTCAACGATTTTTGTGTTGTCTTAACTTTATTTTTAACGGATAATTAGACAATGCTGAAAACATTTCTGCGAGCAACTTGAAAGTAGCGCTCGCTCAGCTCGCGCGCGGTTGGTCACAGTTTTAACCTAACCTAACCTAACCTATTTCACTCAGTTCAATTTGCCTGCGAGTGGATAATTAGACAATGGTAAAAACATGTCTGCGGCAGATTGTATTGGCTTGTCTTGCAAGTATGCAGCATGCAAGCAAGCATGCAGCAAGCATGCAACATGCAGCAGGCATGGTTTCTGTCACGGCTCCGGCGCTGCGGGGCCCTGGCGGTCCCATGCGAGCTTATCGTCGCAGATGTGTTTCACGCTCACCACCGCGACTTCGGCTTGCTGACCGGCAAAGCCGGCCAGCCTCAGCTGCGGCGGCGAGCGTTAAAACCACCTGCTTCTCAGCTCGCGGGCCGCCTCGCCCCTCCGCGCCTACGCAATTTTAAATAACACTCTAGGGGTAGGACAGACAAGACTACGTGGAGTCGGTTTTGCAGCGATTTGTTTCTGTCACGCTCGCTTCACTCGCAATAAATCATTTGGCAAATAAGAATAAACCACCGATAAATCAACAGTAGGTGAATCGTCCGTTAGTTTAACCAACCTTAGGTGAATTAATTGTAGTCGAATAAACCGTAGATGAATTCTCCTTTATGGATTTCGTTCATTAGTTATTACAAAAATCGGTGAAACGATCTTTAGATATTTTAAACGGTAGGTCTTTTGACCGTAGTTATCTTGAAAATAGTTAGATTAATCTTAGGTATTTTAATACGTAACCGGCACGCACTACTCACACAGGGCAGTATCAACCAGTTCATAAACAGTACTGGGTAAAAATAAATAGAAAGCCAAATATAAACACAAAACACAACCGAGACGAAAAACGCGGAAGAATTCTGTCTGTAGCGTCTTGACAGACAACCACATAAAACACGTCACTGTCAAAGACAAAAGTAGTGCTGCAGGTTTCGATTCGGTTTTTTTAAGAATCGATACAACATTGAAACGATCCTGTGATATTTTGATCCATTATTAATTGGATTTAAAAGTAGAAGCATTTCTTCAAAGATGTCAGTTGATTAAAGACGAAAGAATAGAGCATTTCAATAATTATTTTAAAAACAGAACCAACTCTACATGGGTCAATCGATCGGTCGATTATATCGATCATTCGTTTAATTATTGATATAGATTAATTGCATTCATACTATTTGTACTCACACCACTATTTTAATGGTAACATTTCGAATGCACCTAATTCGAATATAATTAATTGATAAGCTTTTAAAAACATTAAATAACTCCGGCTTTTACGAGAAGAAGTGAATAATTGAAAAATCGCAGAAAATTAATTAAATTTGATAGATATACATTGTATATGAAATCTACGGATGCCAAAAAAAAGTCCAGACCAAATTCTGCCATTGTTCTTTACCAACTGATAATGTAGCGAGTCAAGTGCTTGCAAACTTTCGAAAGCTATACAACAGAGTACAACAAGTAAAAAAATTTTTTTTTTTTATGGGGAATTTTACCGCTTTAGTTTGTCCGGAACCTCGGCTTTTTTATAGTACTTAACTATTTTTTATTGGATAGAATAGACCCGTTTTTGTGTATATTTGAAAACCCCAGAGTGCACAACAATTTAGTAAGTGCCGAGAAGATAGTCGCCAGTTTCTTTCAGGATTCGTGGGATAGTAGGAGTATTAAGGTTGGGGAAGATCACCTGGCGGGTCTAAATGTTTCCAAGCAATAATACGGCGTAGTTGACGGAGCCTAAATAATGAAATTAGCCTTTCTGAGGCCATTGTGAAAAGTTTTATCAAGAAATATTTTCGTGATAATTTTTTTATGTCTGTATCTAAAGAGAATTTGATTCACTTTTCTCACGTAATCCGTTTGATTTATGCCTTAGAAAGTGCGACACCGGTTTTTGAATTTGTCTCTCTGTGCTGTCTTGTTTTTACCTTTTTAGTTGACTTTTTTGTCGTAGTTGGGTTTAGTTTTTTTTTTTTTAGCTAAATACGCGCCCTCTTCCTCCCAACTTAGCTACAAACAAAAACCGGCCAAGTTCAAGTCGAAAGTTTAATTATTATATTTTTCTCAAACATGCTTGGAAATACGAGCATTATTTTCACAACCTTCTTCGAGATAAATTGAAATTGCTGTACTGGTCAAAAACAAGTGAAGATGCGGCCAGCAGTTACTATGAAAATCCATATCTGGCGTGTTTAGCGGCCAAATAAATTACTATGAAAACTCATATCTGTCGTGTTATTTAAAAATGGAACGAACTTTTTACTTCAACACATGGCAACCAAAGAGGTAACTTATCAAAGATTTTATTTAAATTTCGATTTGGCTTGCAAATAGAACTATTTATAGTAAAGAAGAAACAAATGAACGTAGTGGCCCATGAAAAATTAGAGTTGCTCGTCATGGATTCTAGAATATTTATTTATTTTCTCTGTTTAAATTTCTGCGCATTATTTGAGAAAAGTACTATACAAGCCTTGGCCGCAATCAATCCCCTTATTGCTGGCCGCGACAGTAATGTACTATATTATTTGTTGTTACTTGTTAGTATATGTAGTTATCTGTGAAAATGTCAACTGTCTACCTATTACGGTTCATAAGATACAACCCGCTAACAGACAGACGAACGGACGCACAGCGGAGGCATATTTGGTATACCCTTCAGGTACGGAACCCTAAAAACTAATAGGTCGTCATAATTGCTGACCATATAAACAAAATGATAAGAAAGTTTTATGATTTTGATTTTATAAATGAATGTTTGTGTCTCTCAACTCGATCGCAATGCAGTATCTATACAGGGCTTTCTAGGAATGAATTAATTACGAATGTCATGAAAGTATTCTAAAACAACAAAACAATAGTAAACAAAACCAAACACGTAAAACATAACAGGCGAAATGTGGGTGTATTATAGGTGCACCTCTGCCCAACCCTGATGTTATGTGTGTGTGTAAATAAATACCTACACCTTGATCGATACTTATTTAACCAACACTACGTGTGTTGTGACTGGTGACCTTATTAGGCCGTGATGCGGTTTGTTACCTGGCTGAAGGAACTCAAGGTCGCGTGCAGTAACTAGTGCTAATAATTCTAGTGAATCCATACGCATACAATGCGTAGGACGTTGTAGGCTCGTTGCGTATACCGAACCCACAGGCCGCTTGAGTAAAAAGATTGGCAATATGCCCTAAATAGTGTTATCTTTACTTCTTTAGTAGGTACATCGAGCGAACCTACGGGCCAGCATATTGCCCCTTACCGCCAACACCCTGCGTTCTCTTTCTCTATCTGGGTCATCTTTTAAGTCCTCCGTGACCAGATGACCCAGATATTTAAACTTCTGCACAATTGTCAATGCCGTTCCATCGACGATGATCCAAGGCACTGTACTAGCTCTTTGTTGTCCTGTCCTAAGAATCAGTACCTCACTTTTCTGTGAGTTGTACCTGAGCGTCCTGTGACCTTGCTCGGAAGCGTACCTAGCGTTCACGAATGTGAACCAATGTCCTCAGGGCGTTGACTGAGGGGGCCAGCAGAACACCATAACCGCATCATCAGCATAGCTTAATTATGTTGTTGACACTTGTCATGTTCTGTCAATGTAGCATCCAAAATGATTGTGTCCTGCTGAGCTCCTCGATCAACTGAGGCCGCCCTGCCTTAAACTACATCGCATTCCAACTTATATTCGTCAGATAGTGTATCCACCCATCTCACCTGGTTAGTTTGGATTTTATAGCAGAATGTAAGAATACTGTTATATTCCGTTGGCATACCCGTTTCCTCTAGTTTGTTACATTGCAAGTAGTGGTGCAAATTTATACAAAATGTGGCGTAGGTACCTACTACAATTAAAAAGTGAAAAATATTTTTAGGCATGTCTGTTCTCTATAGCATTCATAGTGCCCTTGGGATTGGGAAAAATGATTGTTTTTTAATAACGTGTGCGTATGGATTGAGGAGCCATGTCTCATATTTAAACGCGGGTACTGCCAATATTTAGTAGTAAATTGTCCGATTTTGTAGCCGCGATCCTGGAATTTTTAGTAAAACCCTTAAAAAGTTACAGGGCATTTAAGGTGGCTCCTCAATTCAGACGTCTGGAATGATTATTTTATTTATATCTTTTGAAATACTCAATGTGTAAGATTCACTTCCATCTCATCTACATTTAATGAGTGTGCTCTTAATTACATGATTACTATAACGGGGTATTTATTTTTCAATGGATTCGCGCGCTCTCTACTGATTCGTTAGACGGTCAGTTACACTTGGCACACTAATCTATTTGCACCCTCGATACTCAGCGGTCGTTGGAATATGTTACTTCCGTATAAAATGTGTACCGTGAACTGGTATCGTGCTCAAAACCACCGCAGACGTACGGCTGTGCACCCAAATAGAATAGAATGAGTTCGTAGTTTCGTACCCGAGAGCGACCCGCGCCGCCTGTGACGAGTGCTCCGCGTCCACGGTACGAGCGGACGCGGCAGAAGGCGCGTGCGCGGAGTGCGGAGAGTGCGTTCAACAAGCCGTTACACTTTTTACGCGAACCATTCTTAACCCATTGTATGTAAACAATAGTCACGGCCAAGGGAATGGGCCGACTGAGAAAAATCCACTGAACGAGAAAAAACAAACGACGATCAACTTACATTCCCATTGAAATGAGAAATTGGATTTGCTCAGTCACGGTCATGTTTTTGCCAACAATGGATATAAGAGAACAAAAAGTAATCAACGGTTAATTCTGGTATTCTATTATCGTATCACGTAATAGACAATCAAAACGCGTGTTACAAGTGAAGGTAGCAAAAAGTTAAGTGGCTGCAATTTTAGTTCAGTGACAAATTATCTCTTAGTTTGTGAAGAATGGTGTTTGTAAACAAGTTGTTACGGTTTGTGTACCATCTGCAGACGAAACATACTCAACAATTTGAGTACCTATCTACAGAGGAAACGTACTCTAAAGTTTGGAGTACCTACTTGCAGAGGAAACAACTCTAAAGCTTGAGATTGTCTTCTTAGTTTGATGAAAATATCTTTCCAGTAATATTTACCGGTGTGCGTCAGTGACTTGAGTCAGTAGCAGATGGTGGACACGTGTGGAGCGTACTTGTACAATATATCAAGCCAGCGGAAAGCCGCGTGTACCTACATGAGACTGATAGTAACTACAGCAGTTAGTTCAACGCGTCACAGTCTTTGCACTGAGGCACCTTGTTGCAGCCCAGTTACGATCCACGAAGCATCAACATCAAGCGAGCTTTGTCAACGACAATCTTTGGCTGTGAGTTGTGATGGCAGCGCGCACGCATGTAGTACATGTCATATACATCATGTACGATGCTTTGACCTCTATCGCCCTTTAGCCTAACTTTGCGTACTCTATTAATACTTAGTTTAATTATTTTAAACTAGCTGTGCCAGCCTGCCAGCCTGCCAGCGCCCGTCTGCTGTGAGGTTCTACCACAGATGCTTCTACGAAGAAAAAAAATACGTACTATTATATTCTGTTAGTTCACTTAATTTTAATAATGTAGGAAGTTTAGTTTGCATAAAATCTTAATCTGTTTGCAATATTTAACAGTCATAATTTATTTTAATTAGTAGTATTAAACTGGCATTTTTGTCATCAATACTAATGACTACAAATATTATCCAACCAGGAACAGGTTGATCAACTATGAATGTCTAAAAACAACTCGCGACAATTTTAGCCGAGTGTTTGGCGAGCGCGGATTAACGTACCCTCAGCCTCATTAACATAAATCACAAGCAACTACGTGACACACCAACTGATGTGAATGAATGAATTCTCGAACGGGCAAGTTTTTAAATATTCAGTCAAAATCAAAATCAAAAGTCATTTATTCAAACAACTAGGCTGAGAATCAGCACTTTTCGAACGTCAAAATTACATAAGACAGTCCCCCAAAACGCCCACCTTTCACACACACAGTATATTTGAAGACTTGTTTGTTTGAGAATTCATTAATAGTTTAGCGTACCTATAGGTGAAAAAGTGTTGAGTATGTCTAAATTTATTAAAAAGAGCTGCGTCTGCCAACAAACTGCTGTGCAGTTTGGCAGAGGTAATATTTAGGTGATAAGGAATGATTTCTGCGAAAAATGCTTTAATTTTTTTTTTTTTTTTTTCATTTACATATTTATTAATATTGGCCAGTGTATAGACGCGACCTATAAAAACTGCTGCCTATATGGTAGATATAAAAACTGTCCTATACGAGTACATACTAGTGACTAGCTAGACTAGTTAAACCTGAAAGCTCCACTACTTTAGTTTATCAAAGTAGGTTTAACTTAGAGAGAAATAAAAAGTAGATACCAAGACTGGATATTTAATTACATCTGTACATTATCCTATGTGTATAAAGTACACATTTTGCAGACACAGAGGAAGTAATAATGTACGAGTACCGTTACCTAATGGAAAATCAAAATAATAAACAATGTTATCAATGTAAACAATGTTTGCGGTGAATTGGAGGCGGCTATATGTCAGGATGTGCGACCGCAGGCCTCCTGGACTCCTGACAGAGGTAGGGTAGTGCTACTAATTACTATTATCTATGTTATGGTAACAGGAACCATTCAGTATAATTATGTATAAAAATTGCGGTGTTTGTGTGAATGCTCACAACGCTCACCGGGTCGTACGTGGCCCCTGGGTGATACTCCATACACATCTTCATCAATATATTTATTGCTTCCACATGTAAACTTGGTGGTAGGACCACACCCGTGTCTTGTGCCCCTTGCTCCGTGCCCCGAGATCCAAGGTCCCCGGCCCGTGCCACGAGCCCAGTACCCCGTGCCCCCGTGTCCCGTGCCCCGTGCCCAGTGCCACATTACTCTGTACCCCGTGCCCTGTCCCGTGCACGCCACTAACCGACCACCGCTGCCGATAGATATGATAAGTAAGTAGGTACTGTGTGTGGTGACTTCAATAATAGACTAAACAAGATAAATAATTGATTCGGAAACAAATGTGTTTTATAAGTCGGTCATCGCCTTCGGCTTCGGCTTATCAAACGTGATACCACCATTAATAATAAAACGCACTACCTAATTGTTTTTGTTTTTTTTTAAAGTTAATGTGCAATAATTTTTCTTGGGATTAGATATATACATTTACATGGGGTAACTTATTATACTAAACTAGCTTCCGCCCGCGGCTTCGCCCGCGTGGTATGTCGATAAAAAGTAGCCTATGTCCTTTCTCAGGCTCTAGACCATCTGTGTACCAAATTTCATTTAAATCGGTTCGGTACTTTTGGCGTGAAAGCGCGACAGACAGACAGACATACAGACAGAGTTACTTTCGCATTTATAATATTAATTAGGATTAACTAAAAATACTAAAACTAAAAGAACTAACTAACTGTACCAATAAATATAAAAATAAAGGAATTTAGGCGCCGAAGTATTCGTCCGCATCGCTGTCATCCGGAAACGTGCCCAGAAGACTGGCAGCATTGACACGTTGAATGACAACGCTAATTCTTTGGCCAAAGAACAAACCAGCCCTCTGGTCACGTGAAGTATCGACCAGTCGGTTTGAAATTTCCTTAAAAAGGAGACGCGCACTCGGGCCCCATGACCCGAGGGTTTCGACCCCAAACGGCTCAAAACTGTAGATGCCCATAACGTTACAGTATTTACGCCGCTTGAGAGTCTCAGCAGCCGCAGCAGCGGCGCCAGCACAGCCCGCCGTGCTAGGAACATACGATGGCGCAAGGGTGTCGACACAGGTTGCGTCCCACACCAGAGACCTACCCACCTTCCAAGGCAACAACGTCATGCCATCTGGTCTCTTCCCATCGTCACGTACCAAACCGTTTGGTTCTAATACCGCTGGTACGCCGGAGGTGACAAGTAGTTTTAGCTACAATAAATAGCCGAAATATGCGAAACCCAACCCAACAGTATCTAAATTGTGAAAGGTTGCAACTGATAGGTTATAGATACCCTAGCTAGTTATCTATAAAAGACAATATTATGCGAAAGTTAATCTTCTATACTAATATTATAAAGAGGAAAGATTTGATTGTTTGTTTGCTTGTTTGCATTGAATAGGCTCCGAAACTACTGAACCAATTTGGCTGAAAATTGGTGGGGAGGTAGCTTAGAACCAGGAGACGGACATAGGATACTTTTATCCCGTTAGGTAGGGTAGATAGGTAGAGTAGGTATGTAGGGTAGGTAGGGTAGGTAGGTAGGGTAGGTAGGCTAAGTAGGTATGTAGGGTAGGTAGGGTAGGTAGGTAGGGTAGGTAGGTAGGCTAAGTAGGTAGGTAGGTAGGCTAAGTAGGTAGGTAGGTAGGTTTTTTTTTTTTTTTTTTTTTTTTGTTATTAATTGATTCGCTTGTTTTGGTTGTGATTTATTTATTATTATTGGGACTATTCTTTTGTTCGACAGTGTCCGCGATTTGATACGGATACTGTTGTTTCATATTTTTGTTATTCTCTTTGGGGGTTCTTACATATACAAATTATGAGTTATAAATATTAAATATTGTACAGAAAAATAAATATAATATATAAGATGGCATTTTTATGTGCCGTTGAAGCTCTTTAGTTTGCTTAAGACTTTAGTGGCGTATGTGATATACGCATCTAATACTTCTTCTTTTCGCGTTAGCATCTCGATGTCATATGCCGTGATACCAAATCTCTCAGAGATTGCCTCATATTGCATGCGATCCATGGCGAATCTGGGGCAATCCCTGAGGAGGTGGTCGATGCTTTGTACGGTGTTGTCGTGGCAGGGACAGTTGTCGTTTGCAGTTATTTTAAAACGATGGAGGTATTGTTTGTGAAAGCCATGTCCTGTCAAAATTTGAGTGATGTAAAAGTTTTGTTCTAACTTTTTCCGGAATTTGTGTATTTGTAGTAGTGTTGGAAATATGGTTTTGGTGTGCTGTCCCTGCTCACTTGATTCGTACCTCGCTTGCCACTTGGCCAAGTTGATTTGTCGTAGTGCGTGTTTGACATATGACATCGGGTATGCGGTGTAGTCCGGCGCTTTGTGTAGCCGAGAGGCCATTTTCGCAGCAACATCCGCAGCTTCGTTGCCTGCAACTCCACTGTGCCCTTTCACCCAAGTGATTTCAATGTGTGGTGGTGTGTCCGTGCGTGTGTGTGTGTGATTGTGTATGATTTTATGAATTTTAGTGACCAGTGGGTGTGTGTTGCTCCGATCTGCGATAGCCTGTATAGCCGATTGGGAGTCGGAGAAGATGGTGGTGTTTGTTTGACCCTTTGTGTATGCCCATTTGCAAGCTTCCAGGATGGCCAACAGTTCAGCCTGAAAGACTGTGCAGGTGCTGTGTAGTTTAAATTTTCTCGTAATGGCTGTTCCCCCCGGATCGTAGCAAACGAAGGCCGCTCCGGCAGCACCATCGTCCTGTTTGCTGCCGTCAGTGAAGATGTTGTGTTGCGTTAGGGGTGTCAATTGGGTCGCCTCGTCTTCAGCGCGTCTATGTGTCCGAATGCTGGTAACTGACTTAGGTATTCTTAATGCTGGATGTAGCAGCTCACGTACGGGTGTTGGGCGTTCAGGAGTTATGTCCGCTGGCAAAAGGTAACTGGTGCCTGTGAGGCGGATCGTCTCGACATGGTGAATTTCTTGGATCCTGAGATCTAGGGGCATAAGTTCTGCGAGTGCTAGAGCGGCGGTAGTAGAGACGGTCCGGAAGGCACGGATGGCCTTCAGTGCGAATCCCCGCTGAATGCTGGCCACTTGTTTCTTAATACTCTTCCTGTTTACTATGTGCCCCCATATTCCAGCAGCGTAAGTGATAATGGGTTCTATAACATGCAAATAAATTGTGCGGGCATTCTCCGGGTGTGCGCCCCAAGTACATCTAGTGTACATTCGTAGTTTATTGAATATGCGTGTGGCTTTGCCCAACACATATTTTACGTGGCTGTTATATCGTAGTTTTTCGTCGAGGATGACGCCAAGCAGCTTTATTTCGGGAACAAAGGCTAAATTGATGCCGTCCATTTGGAGCCGTGCGGTTTTCGCTTTGGGCGTGAAGGCAATGACTTGTGTTTTTGCCGGGCCGAAGGTCAGTTTAACGCGTTTGCCCCATTCGCTGATGTTGGCGAGAATGTTATTGGCTAGCTGCTCTACTGTTTCCGGCGTGTCCGCCGTAACTACCAGCAGGACGTCATCCGCGAAGGCTTGTAGATAGCAGCCCGGTGGCAGTTGCATGTCTAGGAGCTCGTCCAGGATCAGGTTCCATAGAACCGGACCACATGCGGATCCCTGAATGCAGCCCTTTGTTAGGGTTTTACGGACTCGGACTCCTGCGTGATCCAGCGTGGCAGTTCTGTCTTGCACGTAGTTCTTAATAAGACCATAGATGTTTTCCGGCGTTCCGATGTGTTTAAGGCGATGGAAGAGGGCAGGCCACCAAGCGTTGTCAAACGCCGCTCTTATGTCTAGTGATATTGCTATAGAAAGTTTGTGGTTTTCTTTGGCGTGGTGTATGTGGTTGAGTGCTGTATGGATGGCTTGGATGGTGTTCTTTTGTTGACGGAAGCCAAATTGTTGAGGGTTTAGTTTGTTTCCCACCTCAGCGTGGTGGGCCACCCTTTTTATGAATAGTTTTTCCAGGAGTTTCCCGAACACTGGAATTAGACCGGAACGATTTGAGATCACTTGGATCATCTTTTCCCGGTTTAGGAATGATCTTGACATAGGCCTCCTTCCATATTCGGGGGAAATACTGTAGGGCAAGGCATCTGTTCATGATTTCGGTTATTAAGC
This sequence comes from Lithophane leautieri, assembly GCA_949152455.1. Taxonomy (NCBI): domain Eukaryota; kingdom Metazoa; phylum Arthropoda; class Insecta; order Lepidoptera; family Noctuidae; genus Lithophane; species Lithophane leautieri. The sequence continues at coordinate 555,918 of OX424469.1, read as the reverse complement.
TGGGGAAATGTGCTGCAAATTGGAGGCAAATATCTGATGTAAGATTGTCGAGGCCAGGGGCTTTGCTAGGGCTTATTTGTTTGAGTTGTTCCAGAACCTCTTCTTCTGTGAATGGATGGTCATTTTCCGTGTTGGTAGTAGGGCTGTAGTATTGACGTCGGAGTTCTGCTTGTATTGGCATCTGGTCGCAGGTGTCGTCAGGGTAAAAGTGGTTTAGGAGGGCATTGGCCGTCTCCTCTCCATCGGTGGTAAATCTGTTTCCTACTTTGAGGGTGATAGGTGGTCTTCTGGGCGCAGTCTCCTTAAGGAGTCGGTTAGTCAGCGACCAAACGTTTTCTTTAGTTTGAAGTTCGCAGAACTTGCGGAAGTTTGTGGTAGATTCTTTTTTCAGTTCTTCTGAGTAGACACGTTTCTTGTTCTGGCTCTCTTCCAGAAGGTCTTCCAGTGGTAGGCCTTGTCGTTTCGCAGTGTGTATGCGTCTGTGGAGATTGATTATTTCGGTTTTTTGGGTTTCTAGATTCTCTGTCCACCATGGAGGTTTGTATTTGCGGTGCTGCCCTTTGGTGGGCATGGTTTCCATGCAACTGTCACGTATTAAATCTGTGATTTGGTGGACGAGGCATTCCAGATGATCGACATCGAGGTTGGGCACATCGCTATCGAGCAATTCCGAGAGCGTCATTTTGTGTAGCACAGCATCCTTGAAGGCAGCCCAGTCTGCTCCTTTGGTGTTAAATAAGAAGGTCGAGTTGTTATTGTTTACTATTGTTCTGGGTCTGCGGGTAGCAATACAGACATCGATAGCGTTGTGCTGCGATGACGCGCAACAGTCCAGGTTTACTCTCCAGTCACGTACAAAGTCGTACATAGAGGCAGACGCGATCGTCACGTCGATGATTGATGATCGGTCGCGCCCATGCGTTACCGTCTCGAATGTCGGGGTGGTTCCGGTATTACAGATATACATGTCATTGGCGTAGACGAGCTCCAGAAGGCTGATTCCTCTAGGGTTTGGTTTATCGCTTCCCCAGGCAGGGTGCCAACCATTGAAGTCTCCCCCCAGTATGCACCTGTATTGCGATGTGGCCTTGAGGTAGCAGTCTATTGCTTCAAGTGTGCAGGAGGTGTCGTCTCTTGACTCTACATAGGCTGAGGCCAGGTACCATTTCTGGTGGTTGGTTTGCAGCTGAATCACGCTTAAGTTAGCTGAAGACATTCCGGACTCCCCCAAAACCACACCGCACCCCGGTTTGACTAGGATGCATGCCTTAACATTGCATCCGTTTGAAAATTGAAAGATGTCGATGCCCGATATGGGCTTGACCTCCTTGCCGGATCCTAGGTAGGTAGGTAGATAGGGTAAGTAGGTAGGTAGGCTAAGTAGGTAGGTAGATAGGGTAAGTAGGTAGGTAGGCTAAGTAGGTAGGTAGATAGGGTAAGTAGGTAGGTAGGCTAAGTAGGTAGGTAGATAGGTAGGTGAGTAGGGTAAGTAGGTAGGTAAGTAGGCAGGTAGGGTAGGTAGGGTAGGTAGGGTAGGTAGGGTAGGTAGGGTAGGTAGGGTAGGTAGGGTAGGTAGGGTAGGTAGGGTAGGTAGGGTAGGTAGGGTAGGTAGGGTAGGTAGGGTAGGTAGGGTAGGTAGGGTAGGTAGGGTAGGTAGGGTAGGTAGGGTAGGTAGGGTAGGTAGGGTAGGTAGGGTAGGTAGGGTAGGTAGGGTAGGTAGGGTAGGTAGGGTAGGTAGGGTAGGTAGGGTAGGTAGGGTAGGTAGGGTAGGTAGGGTAGGTAGGGTAGGTAGGGTAGGTAGGGTAGGTAGGGTAGGTAGGGTAGGTAGGGTAGGTAGGGTAGGTAGGGTAGGTAGGGTAGGTAGGGTAGGTAGGGTAGGTAGGGTAGGTAGGGTAGGTAGGGTAGGTAGGGTAGGTAGGGTAGGTAGGGTAGGTAGGGTAGGTAGGGTAGGTAGGGTAGGTAGGGTAGGTAGGGTAGGTAGGGTAGGTAGGGTAGGTAGGGTAGGTAGGGTAGGTAGGGTAGGTAGGGTAGGTAGGGTAGGTAGGGTAGGTAGGGTAGGTAGGGTAGGTAGGGTAGGTAGGGTAGGTAGGGTAGGTAGGGTAGGTAGGGTAGGTAGGGTAGGTAGGGTAGGTAGGGTAGGTAGGGTAGGTAGGGTAGGTAGGGTAGGTAGGGTAGGTAGGGTAGGTAGGGTAGGTAGGGTAGGTAGGGTAGGTAGGGTAGGTAGGGTAGGTAGGGTAGGTAGGGTAGGTAGGGTAGGTAGGGTAGGTAGGGTAGGTAGGGTAGGTAGGGTAGGTAGGGTAGGTAGGGTAGGTAGGGTAGGTAGGGTAGGTAGGGTAGGTAGGGTAGGTAGGGTAGGTAGGGTAGGTAGGGTAGGTAGGGTAGGTAGGGTAGGTAGGGTAGGTAGGGTAGGTAGGGTAGGTAGGGTAGGTAGGGTAGGTAGGGTAGGTAGGGTAGGTAGGGTAGGTAGGGTAGGTAGGGTAGGTAGGGTAGGTAGGGTAGGTAGGGTAGGTAGGGTAGGTAGGGTAGGTAGGGTAGGTAGGGTAGGTAGGGTAGGTAGGGTAGGTAGGGTAGGTAGGGTAGGTAGGGTAGGTAGGGTAGGTAGGGTAGGTAGGGTAGGTAGGGTAGGTAGGGTAGGTAGGGTAGGTAGGGTAGGCAGGGTAGGTAGGGTAGGTATATAGTGTAGGTAGGTAGGGTAGGCAGGGTAGGTAGGTAGGTAGGGTAGGTAGGTAGGGTAGGCAGGGTAGGTAGGTAGGGTAGGTAGGTAGGGTAGGCAGGGTAGGTAGGTAGGGTAGGCAGGGTAGGTAGGTAGGGTAGGCAGGGTAGGTAGGTAGGGTAGGCAGGGTAGGTAGGTACGCCGCAGATAAGTACTTAGTACTACCCGTGTGAAGCCGGGGCGGGCAGCTAGTCTATAGTAAAATGTTATTGATCTTTACACCGGACGTGGTGATAATAACACAACAGTCCTGTACAATACGCGACAAAGTAAGATACGTAGGTGAGTAAACAACCATCATTGTGGAGTTATCGAGAGCAATAATACGCTCCGCGATAATCCAGGCATAAGATAAAAACTTAATAGGACAGTCATAATAATTCTTAGCGCAGCGATAATATGCCGCGTCGCCATCGGTCGCAGCACGCGGCGCAAGAGGCGCAGCTTGACACGTGTGGTGTGTGTGCTATCATCTCACGCATAGGACACATGATCAAAACTTTATTACCAAGTTATTATACCGACTACACAAGTTACGACTAATACCTACGACCAGCAGTACGCCATGCGCAAGAGTGCATAATGCGTAGCGGCATGCTATCGCTAGCACTCACATCTGTCTGTACTGTATAAAATATATTATGCAGTCTCGGGGTTCCGATATTAAATACATTTATATTTATTTAAAATACTAGGTACTAAATAAGTATTCAAATAAGTATAACAGTCACATAACATAGTATCTAAGTAGCAGCCCGGAGTCTCGATTAGTGCCCGGTTGATGGGAATAGGCTCGCCCCCATGAACTGGTGTAAGATAAGTACACCTCCGCCACATTAAGTAAAGCAACGGAACAGAGAAAGCCTCATACAAAGCTTCAAGATTTGTGAAGGTGATAGAACTTTTTAGCATTAGAATTTGGTTAAATATCTTTAACCAAATTCACCATTCTAAAAAGTACAAAATAGAGACGTAAATGTCCTTCTTACACTTACTAAAGATAAGCCTCAAGCTTTTAAGAAAATATTATAGTTCTATGTTTACGTAAGTTTTATTAATTTAGGACTTTTAGTTCAAAAAGCTTGTTTTTAAAAAGATTTTTACTTATATTTTATTTACAATTAATGTTATATGATTGGTGTTGATTTTTGGAAATGCGTAGATAATATCTACCGAGCTATTAGTGATTGATGGTTATAAATAAAAACACGTAAGCACGTTCTGTTTATTTAATTTTATTCTCATCCCATCCTACTGTATTCAGTAGAGTTAGCACAGGAGGATACAAATTAAAATAATCAATCAACCTGCCTAGCCGTTTCCCAACGATTTTGGGGTTGGCTTCCAGTCTAACCGGATGCAGCTGAGAACCAGTATTTTACACAAAGAGACTGCCTATATGAGGCCCTAGACAAAGTGACATTCTATCAGCAATAACGATGATGGAAAAGGCAAAAATGTATGGGATTGACATAAGCTATCGAAAAGCTTATGTCAATCCTGTTGAAAGTCGTTGTAGATAAACTAAACGCTTTGGAAGCAATTGTCACTTGTCTAGGCCCTCTGACCTCCACAACCCAGTAACTGGGTAATACGATACCCCTTTGTAAGACTGGGTGTCAGACTTTCGGACTTGTGACGACCCGTAACGACTGCCGAAGATCCACGAATGACAGCCGGGACCACGGCTTAACACGTGCCTTCCGAGACACGGACGAGACTCGGTATGTATAGATGTCACCATCCACGGACCTACTCTGGGAAGCGTAGCTTAACCTGATGGATCGACAGTAACTTTATTAATATTTTTCATGAATATTAACTATAACAGGCTGGTTTTTCCGCGTCTGTGAATGTGATTATACAATAATTCAATAACACGTGGTATTTATTCCTACCAACACTCGGTCAGTTTTAGTTAGCCAGTAGCAGAAAAACTGAAAAAAATTGTGTGCGTATGGATTGAGGAGCCATGTCTCATATTTAAACGCGGGTACTGCAATATTTAGTAGTAAATTGTCAGATTTTGTCGCCGCGATCCTGGAATTTGTAGTAAAACCCTTAAAAAGTTACAGGGCATTTAAGGTGGCTCCTCAATTCAGAAGTCTGGAATGTTTATTACCCGACTACGGCGAAGAAAAAAGGAGGGTTATGATTTTGAACGGTATGTATGTAAGTATGTAAGTTTGTTCATCTGTTCCCTTCTATCTTCTAAACCACTCATCACAATTTGACAAATGAGGTATCGTTAGAAACATCTTGATCGTCCGCTGGTTATAGGCTATGTGGCGTCACATTAAATAATAAAAAATAAAAATAGCGCCCTCTAGAGGATATACAGTCAGGAACTTAAAAAAAAAAATTGTCTTATCGTACTATGTTGGGTATCAAATGAAAGGGCTTAATGAGCACATTTCAAAAATATATATTAACATTCAGTATTTCAAAAGATAAACATTCCTTAACAATGTAGTGTATATAGGGTGACCACAAATAATTCAAACTATTGCGACTGAATCGTACCGGCAAATGCAAATGGCATGCGTATTATACCATTGCGCCTATTAATGTCAATCTAAGACCTAGATTACCTTGAAGAGGTCTGCATTTTTGAGCCCTACTTGCTCGAAATCTTTGGAGTCTTTATTTATATTTATTTTTGGTCGATATCCTTACAATTTTAGCTACATTATATTCGTTATATAACCCTTGTTAATATAAAACACTAAAATTTAACATACTTTACTTTACAAACAATAAAAACTTTGTAGAACATATTAATAGTTTGATACATTTTCCTTACACTAAATCCTTTATATCTCCTAAATGCGTTGACCGATTTTTACAATCCTAACTGAAATATTAGTTTTACACCTAAATCAATCGTTTAAAACTAAAATGATTAAAATATCTCCATAAACAAAAAAACATGTTTTCAAACTACGTAAATATACGAGTCTCAACTTTGTTTTATAAATGTACTTTTTTCAGTCTTGATAGACCAAAAAATTAAAGTAATAAAAACTAAAACCCAACTACGACTAAAAATGTATAAACAAGACACCACAGACTGACAAATTAAAAATCAGGAGTCCTGTTAGGGCATACCTAAATCGAACAGATTACGTGTGACTGTGTTTTTAATTTGTCTGTCTGTGGTGTCTTGTTTATACCTTTTTAGTCGTAGTTGGGTTTTAGTTTTTATTACTTTAATTTTTTTTTAAATCTTTTTGGGTTATATTATAATATATATATTTTTGAAATGTGCTCATTAAGCCCTTTCATTTGATACTCAACATGGTACGATTAAAAAATTTTTTTTTTTAGGTTCTGAATTTATGTCCTCTAGGGGGCGCCATTTTTTATTTAACGTGACGTCACATAGCCTATAACCAACGAACGATCAAGACGCTTCCAATGATACATACACACTTCATTTGTCAAATTATGATGAGTGGTTTAGAAGATAGGAGGGAACAGATGAACATACTTACATACATACATACCGGTCAAAATCATAACCCTCCTTTTTTCTTCGCCGTAGTCGGGTAAAAATAAGAAACTAATACGATTGCATCCACTTATGCATCTTGTAGCCGAACCTAAGCAGCTATTTTTGGAAATTTTCACATGATTTTTTTTTTTCATGACATAACTTTTGTTAGTTACAATGTGTTTGACAATTGTTCCGTAGATTGCTACTTCATTGTTTCAGCGCTAGTAGTGTATACTTGTATAGTGTCGTAGTAATATGTGCAATAATTGACCAAGCGAGCGAAGCGTCTTCGCGGAATTTTCTTTCGTGTTTGTTTGTACGTCCTCCTATACTGGTCGTATTTTACAACCGAATGATGAAACGGTTTTACTTTTTTTTTTTTTTTTATGACGTCGAGAATTTTTTATTGGATACTTCCTCCAAAATGGGGCAAAGAACATCTAGACATCTCCGCCTTATGAGATCCGATTTCGATGGTTATTTTTTTATTTGAAAGGTAGTAGTAACTTGAAGTTGGTCTCAAAAAATTTTGGTGAAGATCTGATGAGGATCTTCGGCATGTTGAGCAGAATAGCTTCTCAAAATGCAGTAAATTGCTAACTTTTTATTAAAACCTATTTGTTAATTTTGCTAGCTGGCCTACAAATTTTTACTCATAATTTTCTGGTTTTTAGGGTTCTTTAGTCAACAAGGAACCGATATAGTTTTGCCATGTCTGTCTGTGTATCCGATAATCTTAGTTCTAGAAAGCAGTAATTTGGCATGGATATACATTTTAAACACGCCGACAGAGTGGTATTTTTTTTAGGATACCTTCCCTTCCTCCACGTAAAGTCGTGTAAGCCCCCCCCCCCTAGCCAGCTAAATAGTTGGTTTCGGATAGGTGCATACAATCACGGCAGTACCATAGGTACTCGTACATCGTGTTTTTTTTCATAACCCATAACTCTAGGGTATTGGTGAGAACATGTCAATGAATCCACTTGGCATATAGATTATTTTTCAATTTGTGAGTTTTTTAAAGATATTTATTTATATTTTTTTTTTCACGTAAGTGATTGTTTTACTTAAATAATCGTGTCTTTTGAGAATTATTTTTGCTTACTACGGAACCCTTCATTGCGCGTTGTCAACGCACTTAGCGGATTTTTTAATCTAAAGGACTATGCCAAAAATCCGCTCGAATTATATAGCGTCCGTCAGACTTTCTATAATAAGTAATGATAATTCATAACTAAAAAATAGGAAGAATTATACAATATAAATAAAATCTGTAGAAGCACACCGTTGTCACGTCATTTAAAATAGATATTCAATTTAATAACACATTTCATAGCTACAATTTCAATTAGAAATGTTGCCAATAACAAAATAAAATAATATCGATAAGAAATTGCACTTGCATAACGATTACAATAATATCAATATGAAGAGATGCTCGCAACACTTGATGTAAAACTCCAACTGGCATTTGTCATTGTCAAAAAGATTGACTTCTCCCGTGTGGTATCACGAGTGACGAAGTATTTTCTTCTTTTTTTTTGAGTTCTGTGTTGTATACTGAGTATATTGCGCTAAAAGTCATTAATTAAATAGCTTATTTCATGTTATCGTTAAAATCAAAAGTATTAAGTGGTCAACTTTAAAAAACTATAACTTTTTTTGGTGTGCTTCTAATAGAAAACTAATAATTATACTATCAAATTCTATATTTATTTTCCTTTTTTATGAAACATACATAGTTCATCTTTGTCGATCTTGGCCGAGTCTTGTAGGAAACTTTGGCATTCTCCTTTCACGTATTAATCGATGTCATGTTTTTTTGACAGAAAAAAAATGACAACATGATTTGACATTTGTCCTGGTGTGTCCAACATTGTGTAGCAAGAGCGCGGCAGCAACTTGCGGCGTTTGCAGGACACATTTCTGCCGCGTTCTAGTGTGGACTAAACCGACGAATGTTTGCTAGAAATGTTTGTGCCCGGCAGTCGTCCAAACAGCAGGACGCGCGCGGCATCCTCGCATGACTGCCGCGCACGATTGCCGCTCAATGTTTGGAACCAACTTTACACCCTTACTTTACACCCAATTTTTGCTTGTTCAAGTTAATTAATCGGGTGGAAGGTCACTCCAAAGTTCGAACTGTAGTTTCTTATTTTGATCTAGCAAGACTACTAAAAGTAGATTTATAAAACAAAGTTGAGACTGTCGTATATTTACGTAGTTTGAAAACATGTTTTTTTATTTATGGAGATATTTTAATCATTTTAGTTTTAAACGATTCATTTAGGTGTAAAACTAATATTTCAGTTTGGATTGAAAAAATCGGTCAACGCATTTAGGAGATATAAAGGATTTAGTGTAAGGAAAATGTATCAAACTATTAATATGTTCTACAAAGTTTTTATTGTTTGTAAAGTAAAGTATGTTAAATTTTAGTGCTTTATATTAACAAGGGTTATATAACGAATATAATGTAGCTAAAATTGTAAGGATTTCGGCCAGAAATAAATATAAATAAAGGCTCCAAAGATTTCGAGCAAGTAGGGCTCAAAAACGCAGACCTCTTCAAGGTAATCTAGGACTTAGATTGACATTAATAGGCGCAATGGTATAAAACGCATGCCATTTGCATTTGCCGGTACGATTCAGTCGCAATAGTTTGAATTATTTGTGGTCACCCTATATACACTACATTGTTAAGGAATGTTTATTTTATTAATATCTTTTGAAATACTGAATGTGTAAGATGTTGGAGTACGCCAATATTTAGTAGAAATTTCTACTAAATATTGATGCTATCGTTATCCGATTTGGTCAACTACTTTAGTAGCTAGTAACACATGCAAGCGTGCCATTTTAATGTTTGATTTATTTAACAATGTGGCAAATGTTGTGGCAAAGTCTACGAATTAACTTCTTACTAAAACTTGTACTTACATTTCTGTGATGAAAGCTGTCTATAATGCGTATTGTATAATAATGCTCCACGCGTGCTTCCCGCGTGCGGGTATTTCCATAAATTGCCGCACAGATCACAGTCATAATTATGCTTGTTATAGAAGTGTTATCTGTACCAACTCGACGACATTGCTTGACATCCTCTAACATTCTTACTGCAAATAACTGTTAGATGCAGCAAAGTTCGTCTGTTCTATAGAGTTTAGCCACAACATTTGCGACATTGTTAAATAATAATAATTGCAATCTTGCATGCATTTCGATTAATATGTCAATAAGACATATTAATCTAAATAAGTAACCTTTGTGTGTGTGACTAAAGTGTTCAAAAATCACCATCAAATTAAAGAAATATTTAAAAGGAGATCACAACAGTACCTATCGTAAATTAAATTTTTCACACCTTAGAAACCTACATCAAATTCCATAAGGACTAAGAACAATCAGCGTCAGTCCCTTTGCTTACAAGAAACCATGGCATGCAAACTATGTATAAATGATCAAAGGTCAGTCGTTCGAGTGTGCGTAATGTGGATACCTGTGCGGCGTGGGTGCGGCGAGGAACACGTAGTTGGTGCCGTACGCGCCCGTCAGCAGCACCGGCAGCGCCAGCAGCAGCGCCAGGCGCAGCTGCCAGCGGCCCCAGCCCGAGCACCACTCCTCGCTGACCGCGCACGCCCCCGAAGACATCGCAACACGCACTTATGAACCGGCCCAAGAGTCCCTACTAAACACCCGCTCAACGCTTTACAACTAAACGATTGCTAATATTTACTCGCGAATTTAAACTCTAGAATCAGCACGCCAAGTTAGGACAGCTTCACCTACCGGCTAATGTAGCGTCCCTCCAGCTAGAACGTCGGCGTGCTAATGGCAAGCAGAGCCGGGCGAACGCGCCCACGCCGACACCCGCGACACGGCCTACACCCACCAACACCCGCGACACCCGTGACACACGCAGACCCCTTCAGGATCACCTATTTCGGACTACCACTAATAGCTAGAAGGAGATAGGCAGCCAGACTAGGGTTGCCATCTCTAAAATTTGACTACCAGGACAAGACGCGTAAAAACCCCGGAATTTAGACCCCAAAACATGGACATGTGAACAGGTTTATTTTAAACATAGTTAGTGTAATAAAAAAAACAGTTGTTTTAACGTCATAAATCACCTTTTTATTTATTTTCACACGTATTTATTTTAAACTTATTATTTATTTTAAAGGATGAGAGAAAAAAAAAACCGACTTCCAAAAAAAACACTACAAAATGAAAAATAACTTTAATTTCTGAAGTCGGTGTCTTTGTTTTTCAATTTTCGTTTTTTTGCCACCGACTTCCGAAATTAAAGTTATTTTTCACTTTTTTAGTGTTTTTTTTTTTGTAAAAAGATTTAATTTTTAACTTTTTAGTTGTAGTACCTACCCCACACAAATTCGCATACCACTACCTGCTAGATATCGTCTACACAGACTAAGGGAGAAAAATACGTAATATTGAAGCTAACTCCAAAACTATGCAAACACAAATGCATAAAACTTATATGGGACCACCTCGGAAGCATGACCTACCAAACAAAAAAGAATCATCAAAATCGATTCATAATTGGCGGAGTAACAAACATACGAAAAAAAAAAACGTACTGTTTAATTGAGAACCTCCAAGAAATCGGTTAAAAATCTTAAAAGTACTGACACCATTTTAGTATTCGGTCTTACAATTTTTGAGGTACCTCTTTTAACTCAATAATAATTATCTTCTTTGAATTTTATCAGCAGCCATTTACACAACAAAATATCTCTTAACATAATATGAACTAAATTCAGTCTTCTTAAATCAGTTCGTCGATTAATCGCGGCCTGAGGGCACAGTGCGTGTGTCGCGGGGTCGCAGGCGACCCAAGACTTTAATTTTTAAAACCCGGACTACAAGTGAAGCCCCGCCTGGACGCTCCCCGGATGCCCTCTAAATTAGGACAAATCCGGGGAAACCCGGACGGACAGCAACCCTAAGCCAGCCTGACAGTTGACCCTTTCTGCGATAACGTAGTCTGCCGATAATAAACCCTAATTCTTAACAGATAAGGTTCAAATACTCGGCCGGGCGATCACGGAAGCCAGGCCGGCCGACGTGCTCGATGTAACGTAAACACTTGTTATTCGCATTTAGTTGCACATGAAGGTGATACCCACTTGCCGATACACCAGACAATTTTTTATGAGATTGTTTTGGCTCGAGCCCAATTAGGACGACAAAAATTATATCTTCAATCTTGTACTGCAGTGGTAGAGAATGGGGCAGAGTACTTAGTACGCGCCTATCGTAACAGATGGCGGTTTTGGTTGTTGCACCGCCACACGCTCTAAATCCATCGCATTAGTAGTTCAATGAATCCATAAGATGATGGCTAACTTATCGGATATAATTCTATTCGCCGATGACACTTCTCTTATTTTTAAAATAGATAGGAAAGATACGGATGTCTTACATGTTAACGATAGTCTGGCAGTTCTTTCGAAATGGTTTGCAGCTAATAATCTTTTACTTAATGCTTACAAAACTAAATGTCTTAAGTTCTCATTACCTAATGTTCCTCAAGTAGGACTAAATTTAAAACTTGATGACAAGAAATTAGATGCTATTACGGAAACTGTATTTCTAGGAATTACTCTAGATTCGAAATTACAATGGGGCGCCCACATTAGAGCTCTTTCAGGCAGATTAAGTTCAGCTGCATATGCAGTAAGAAAAAAATTAAGTAAGTAATAAAAACTATAACCCAACTACGACTAAAAAGGTAAAAACAAGACACCACAGACAGACAAATTAAAAATCCGGAGTCACACGTGTTAGGGCATAAATCTAACAGATTACTTTATTATTATATTATTGAATTATTATTATTATTTGATTATATTTGACGGCGCGTCGAGAGAATTGGTTCGGCGACGCCAAATAGTTTGATTACTATTGTTGATTTCAGAACGGATCTGTCAACTGTCTATTTGACGTAACACCAAGGACTGGGAAGGCGGCCCGCCATAATGGACAACCAAAAAGAAGAGGAACAGATCGATCGATTAGAAAACACGATATTGATTGGTGGCGTTAATTAATTGTGAATTGTGATAAGATACCCAGCCAGAGTGAGTGAAGTGATTGCGCTCGCGCCCCACGTACTTGGTGGAACGTTGTTCGTAATTATTGTTCTTAATTCAATTAGACGCCTTGATTGTTCTTAAAGACTTTCAATTACCTCGACTCCTCCCGCCCGCAAACCCACGCAACATGGCCACTTCTGATAAGGACGATCCAATGCCTTTATCAGAAGTGGGATCCAGAGGGCAAGATATTGAGGAGATTTGTGAGACTCCAACAGAACAACCTGTGATCAATGAAGTTTCCAAGGAAAGACATGATGAGAATCTTCTTGCGAACATGGAGACTCTTTTATCACGCCTGCTGACTACAACTCAAGCTGTCCCAGCAAGTCACGCCTCAATGAAACTAATAAAGTTTGACCCCGATGATTCTGAAGCAGATATTGAAGGTTGGTGCAGAATGACTGAAATAATTGTTGATAGTAGAAACTTGGGTGGCCCTGAACTATTACTAGCCCTCATGAATTCTTTAAAGGGGCGAGCCGCTTCTTGCTTAACCAAACTACAACTGTCAGAAATAACATGGCCAAAAATAAAAGAACTTTTACTAGCCAAGTTTGGACGCCCCATGCTAATGCAAGATTACTTTGATGAAGTTGTAAGGTTCCAATTAGGAAACAAAGAAACTGCTTGTGAAGCTGCTATGAGACTCTGGGGTTTCATTGAGCGTATACCAAATGTTAATTTTAATGAAGAAGTTACTACGGGGTTCATAATATCTGTCCTTTGTCAACGGGATAGTTTTATACGGAGGGAATTAAACTCACATGTTATTTCCACTAGAACACAGCTCTTCAGGATTTTAAACAGAGTATCATTAAAGAGACGCAGTGAGGATTGTGATTCTTCAGAAACGAAACCTAGTGACTACTCAAACAAAAAGCCTCGCTTTAATGAAACAAGGTTCGGAGGAAGTTGCCACTATTGTGGAAACAAGGGTCACAAGCTAGAAGAATGCCGCAAGCGTCGCAATGCAGAAAATTCAAAGTCAAGACCAACGGAGAAGGAAAAGTCTGTTACCTGTTTTGTCTGTGGAAAGCCCGGACACATTAGTACAACCTGCCCGGAAAAGAAGTCTGGAACTCAACAGCATGCAGCACGCGAAGAAGTGCAGATTTGCAAACATGAGATAACAAGAGGTACCCTGTCAACATCAAATGGTGAGGTAATTTTGTTCCTTTTTGATAGTGGCTCTTCTTGTTCTTTAGTGAAAAATAGTTATGCTAGTAAACTTCTCGGTACCATACGCAACGATTCTGTCTATTTAACGGGAATTGGTGGTGAGGATATCAAATGTACAACACAGGTTCTGAGTACAATTCAAATTCAGAATATACCCCTTACAATACTCTTTCATGTTGTGCCGGATGACATTATTACTGACGCTATAATTGTAGGTAGAGATGTACTGGCACAAGGTATTCGTGTAGAGATTAATAGCAATCGTATGAAATTCTCCTTATGTAAGGATATTCAGGTATGTCAAACAGTGGAAAAGCTCGACCTTGACCACATTGACACTGACCTTGAAGGTAATGATCGTGACGCGTTAGTAGCAATATTGCAGAAATATAGAAACTTCTTCATAGATGGTGTGCCTATTCGTCGCGTGACCACAGGTGAGTTAAAGATTGACCTAATAGACCCATGTAAGACTGTTCAGAGGCGCCCTTATCGGTTATCACCGACTGAAAAAGAAATCGTTAAAGATAAAGTACAGACCCTTTTGGACGCTGGCGTCATTCGTGAGAGTTCATCACCCTTTTTCAGTCCCATTTTACTGGTCAAGAAAAAGGACGGCTCCGACAGAATGTGCGTAGATTATAGAGAATTGAACGCAAATACGCGCCCTGAACACTATCCACTTCCGAGAATCGACGAACAGGTAGATCGCCTTAGCGGTGCCCATTTCTTCTCCTCTTTAGATATGGCATCAGGGTACCATCAAATTTATGTAGAACCTGGTTCCATTGAGCGTACTGCTTTTGTAACTCCCGACGGCCAATACGAATATTTAGCCATGCCGTTCGGTTTACGAAATGCGGCGTCTGTCTATCAGCGATGCATCAACAAGGCGTTGAAATCACTTAAGGATTCTGTCGCCCTAGCCTACATGGACGACGTTCTTTGCTTTTCATTAGATATCGATGAAGGTCTACGTCGTCTTGACAGCCTTTTGTGGGACAGTAATCTTATTGTGGGTGCATGGTCTTCACATATAATTATATAATTCATGTATACAAAATATTGTAAACATTTTTGAAAAGAGTAACGGTGGAGTTTCTTGCCCATTCTTCTCCATACGAAATCTACCTTTTGGAATGGGCAACTAGAATCAATTCTATTTCTTTGTTTGTTTTTCATTGACGTTCAAAAGTGCCTTTTATGTGCCTATTTGAAATAAATTATTTGACTTTGACTTTGACTTTGACAGCGTCCTCGCGATGCTTTGCGAAGCAGGATTTTCCTTTAATGTACGAAAATGCAAATTTATGAAGCGTGAGATTGATTATCTAGGCTTTGTCATCAGAGCTGGAGAGGTAAGACCTAATCCTCGCAAGGTTCAGGCGCTTAAAGAGGCGCCTACTCCCAAAACAGCAACACAGGTTAGACAATTTCTTGGCTTAGCTTCATACTTTAGGAGATTCATATCAAATTTTGCTACGTTAGCTAGCCCATTATATCCACTCACTAAACTGAAGGGCCCCATCGTTTGGACCGATAAGCACAGCGATGTTCACAAGAAAATTGTACAAATTCTAACTTCGAAACCAGTCCTCACGATATTTGATCCCCAGGTCCCCATAGAACTCCATACGGACGCAAGCTCAAATGGTTATGGGGCTATTTTAATCCAAAAGAATAATAATGTGCCGCACGTCGTAGCTTACTTTAGTCGTCGTACTACAGAAACTGAATCTAGGTATCATTCTTATGAGTTGGAGACGTTAGCCGTGGTACGCGCTGTCGAGAACTTCCGCCATTATCTTTATGGCCAGCATTTTACAGTTTATACAGACTGCAATTCACTAAAAGCTTCCAAGGCAAAAACTGACCTTTCCCCACGTGTACATCGCTGGTGGGCGTACCTCCAGGCGTACGATTTCGATATAGTTTACAAGGAAGGACGCTGTATGGAACATGCCGATTATTTGTCGAGAAACCCGTTACCTACGACTGCTGTGCCTCCTACCGTTAACCATACTACAAGTATTGTCGCAGAGACCTCTGATTCCCGTAAGACCGTTAACTATGTTGAGCTTCACGACAGCTGGCTTCAAGTAGAGCAGAAGCGGGACTCCGAGATCCAGAGTATGGTAACCAAGCATTTGAATAACGAGATACCCGAAGCCGTCGCTCATACTTACGATGTACGAGACGGTATTCTGTATAGGAAAGTAGAGCGCAATAAAGTCAGTTCGTGGTTACCAATTGTGCCTAGGTCTCTTATCTGGACGCTTATCAACTACATACACACTGAAATTAAACACTTAGGGTACGAGAAAACTCTTGATAAAATTTATGAGCAATACTGGTTTCCCGAAATGGCGAAGAACGTCCGTAGATTCGTTGAATCGTGTATAGTTTGTAAAGCTTCCAAAGGGCCTTCAGGCGCCCAGCAAGTAAGATTGCACACTATTCCAAAAGTTGCGGTACCGTGGCATACCATACATATAGACCTCACAGGGAAACTGGGTGGTAAAAGCGACAAAAAAGAATATGCTTCCGTCATTATTGACGCGTTTACTAAATACGTTTTGTTAGAATATACTCAGTCCCTAGACGCCATTTGCGCAGTGAAAGCACTCAAAAGAGCTGTGTGCCTATTCGGAGCAGCCCGAAGAGTCATAGCTGATCAGGGTAGATGTTATATTAGTGCCGACTTTAAAAAATTCTGCTTAGAACATAGCACTGAATTGCACCTGGTCGCTACAGGCTCGTCGAGGGCTAATGGACAGGTCGAACGTGTAATGCGTACACTTAAGAGCCTACTAACGGTAATAGAGAATGATTCTAACAAAATTTGGCGCGACGAACTTGAAGATGTTCAACTGGCCCTTAATAGTACTCGATCTAGGATAACGGGATACACACCGACTGAACTCATGTTCGGTATTCAAGCCCGGTCGTTGGGTATCTCAAAAATCTCACCCAATACGAACATTCCCACCCGCGCAAATTTAGAATCTATACGAAACGATGCATCCCGCGGAATTAAACAGGCTGCAGTAGCCGATACTCAAAGATTCAACCGCGGTAGAGCGCAAGTACGGCCTTATAAGCAAGGTGATTACGTTTTCGTCAAAGGTAGCGAACGCAACCAAACCAAACTATCGCGTAAATTCCGTGGTCCGTTTGTTATAACGCGTGTGCTTGAAAACGATCGTTACGAACTGAAATCCATGACTGGTACAAACCGCTTATACAAATACTCACATGAAAATTTGCGTCTAGTACCCAGAGGTTTTGAAGGATCAGTAGAATCAGCATCGAATATGATTGATGATGAGGAAGCCGACACGGCGCGTAATTCGGAACAACTTGACGAAATAGCACCTATTGATAGCGATAGCGATACCCTCTCGATCTCCAGTGAGGGCACTCTGACCGCTGGCTCAGATACTCTGACCGCCAGCTCAGAAACCCTTACGGCTTCGCACTCTGAATCACATTCGCTCATTCAAGAAGCGGATGTACATGAAGATGAAAGTACGTTGTATAAATCTTCGATAATACAGTAGAATTTACTAAGTGTGATCGGAAAGGCTAGTAAGCCCGGTCCAAACCGTTTTGTTAGTGGGTGGCTGTTCGAAGGGGCTAAGAACGCCCAGTTCACGCCGCGTGGTTAGCTCATGGCTGGTCGAAGGGGCCCAGCTCACCCGGTCCACGTCTAACGAGTGTGTGGAAGGTGGTCGAAGGGGCTTGAATACGCCCGGTCCACGCCACAAAGTTAGGTGGTGGGTAGTCGGAAGGGCCCTGTGCGCCCGGTCTACGCCACATAGTGAATTGGTGGCTAGTCGGAAGGGCCCAGTACGCCCGGTCTACGCCGCATAGTGAGTTGGTGGTTGGTTGAAGGGGCCTAGCACGCCCGGTCCACACCACATGGTTGATGGTTGGTCGAAAGGGCCTAGAATGCCCGGTCCACACCGCATGCTTGGTGGTTGATCGAAAGGGCCTAGTACGCCCGGTCCACACCGCATGTTAAGTTGATGGTTGGTCGAAGGGGCCTTGTACGCCCGGTCCACACCACGTGGCGATCTGGTGGCTAGGCAAAGGTACATAGTACCGGCCTACGTCACGTGGCGATTTGGTGATTTGACGAGAAGGGCCAAGCACGCCTGTTCCACGTCATGTTTAATCGATATGGTTGTGACTGCTGCTGCTTAGTGAGGGACCACTAAATGTTAGTCCATACTCGTGCATGTCAGGAATGGACGAGCTGACTCTAATGGAATGTTATTTCCTCTGGTGTTTCAGATAAGCAATTTGAGGATGACTAAGCGCACGAGGGCGTGCGATAGTCAGGGTGGCCGTGACGGCGCGTCGAGAGAATTGGTTCGGCGACGCCAAATAGTTTGATTACTATTGTTAATTTCAGAACGGATCTGTCAACTGTCTATTTGACGTAACACCAAGGACTGGGAAGGCGGCCCGCCATAATGGACAACCAAAAAGAAGAGGAACAGATCGATCGATTGGAAAACACGATATTGATTGGTGGCGTTAATTAATTATGAATTGTGATAAGATACCCAGCCAGAGTGAGTGAAGTGATTGCGCTCGCGCCCCACGTACTTGGTGGAACGTTGTTCGTAATTATTGTTCTTAATTCAATTAGACGCCTTGATTGTTCTTAAAGACTTTCAATTACCTTCGACTCCTCCCGCCCGCAAACCCACGCAACATGGCCACTTCTGATAAGGACGATCCAATGCCTTTATATTTATTTTTGGCCGAAATCCTTACAATTTTAGCTACATTATATTCGTTATATAACCCTTGTTAATATAAAGCACTAAAATTTAACATACTTTATTTTACAAACAATAAAAACTTTGTAGAACATATTAATAGTTTGATACATTTTCCTTACACTAAATCCTTTATATCTCCTAAATGCGTTGACCCATTTTTACAAGCCAAACTGAAATATTAGTTTTACACCAAAATCAATCGTTTAAAACTAAAATGATTGAAATATCTCCATAAACAAAAAAACATGTTTTCAAACTACGTAAATATACGAGTCTCAACTTTGTTTTATAAATGTACTTTTTCAGTCTTGATAGATCAAAAAATTAAAGTAATAAAAACTAAAACCCAGCTACGACTAAAAAGGTATAAACAAGACACCACAGACTGACAAATTAAAAATCCGGAGTCACACGTGTTATGGGCATACCTAAATCGAACAGATTACGTGTGACTGTATTTTTTTATCTTTTGGGGTTATAATATATATATTTTTGAAATGTGCTCATTAAGCCCTTTCGTTTGATACGCAACATGGTACGATTAAACAATATTTTTTTTTTCGGTTCTGAGTTTATGTCCTCTAGGGGGCGCCATTTTTTATTTAATGTGACGCCACATAGCTTATAACCAGCGGACGATCAAGACGCTTCTAACGATACCTCATTTGTCAAATTGTGATGAGTGGTTTAGAAGATAGAAGGGAACAGATGAACATACTTACATACATACATACATACATACATACATACATACATACATACTTACATACATACCGGTCAAAATCATAACCCTCCTTTTTTCTTCGCCGTAATCGGGTAATAATAAGGCAGTTGTCTGATATATAGCCACAGCTAGGTTAGTATACTTTGCTTATTTCCACAGTATTATGTCTTATGGCGTTCTGCTGTGGGGATCGGCAGCTGATTCAATTTTCATTTTGCAAAAGAGGGCAGTTCGCGCGATCTATAAAATGAGTCCTCGTGAGTCCCTTAGAAATAAATTCAAAGAAATTGATATACTCACTCTGCCTTCTCTCTATACCTTAGAAAGTATTTGGTATGTTCGCAAAACCTTAGGGCTTTTCAAAAAAAGAAGCGACTTCCATAATATAAATACACGTAGTAAACATGAAATTGTGATACCCAAATTTAGATTAGTTAAAACTAGTAATTCGTTTCTTATAAATAGTATCTGCTTTTACAATAAGTTGCCAAAGCCGGTTACAGAACTTAGCGATGGTAAGTTCAAAACCCACATCAAACGTGTCCTTATCAAAAAAGCATATTATAAGATTAAAGACTACGTTGAAGACAAGGAAGTTTGGCAATAATTCCTTCGGCACATGTGGCTTCCCTGGTACCTCATTAACGGCATAATTTTGTAAGAGTCTATAAACTGCTCCCAAATTACCATGTTTTTTTTATTTTTTTTATTACATTCATCGCTAACAGACGTAATAATAATCATAATATCCCCAACGCCGTATCTCTACGTTGACGTCGTGGTGGGGCTTGCGCGCTCCGAACTCTAGGTCTGTGCCGGTAGAGTTTACTTTGCCGGAACGGGTCTAGGGTGAGGAGCCAGACCAAGAGAGATACAAAAACCCGCAGTAGCGACCCCACGGACCCTACCTCCCGGGAGAAGTCTTGTTCCTCATCTCTGGCTTGCCTTTATTGGCCGGCTAGAGTGAACACTGACGAGGAACAGAGCTCCCACCTCATTCTTGCCTTGATTGGCCGGCTTGAGTGGAGATTCGCTAGAGCAAACGTGCTCGGAGGAAGGAAGTATTCCAGTAAGATGCTGGTAGGGATCTTGACCGTACTTCCGGGATTGTCCTGATAGCCGTGGAATACCTCTCCACTCCTCTCAAGCACCTCAGGACACGTTGCCCCCTTGTCGCTACGACACTTTGTGCTAGCGACCGTTTTCGGGGCCCATTATTGAGTGTGCAAGTCACCCCCTGCCATTTTTATCCGTGTATATTAAAAACATTGGTCAGGCAGGGGCCATAGTCTTCCCATAGTTCAAAATAACCAGTCCGCCAACCTACCCAAACCCATAGTCCAATATCTTTGTTTCCATGTTCTGCAATAGCCCTACACCAACCGGGGGTTGTCCTTGGCTGCATTGCATAGTGCGAACAGGGATAATCGTCGGTTGGTGCCCCATTTAATTATGGATATCTAACGGGCCTCCGCGAGTTGGCTTCGGCCCCTCGTACGCCTTCCAAAGGCTCGGGACCCCAGGGTCCCGAGATATGTCAAAGACATTTAAAAAATCATAATATTATTTGACATTATATACCTACAATTTAATTTCAACTCTATAGTAGTGGCTTTTGCGGACATGTTAATTATTCAGATTTGTTGCAGTTGTAATGGCAATCATGTCATTTGGTTTAAATAGGTTTTTATCTGTAGTATCTTATTTATCTTATATATTTTCTTTTCTACCTTGTGAATGTGAGAACGTCGTAGGCTTAGTGAACTGTAGACTTTATTTTTATTTTTATGAACTTTATCTGAAACTTTTTGAAAGGCCTACACTGTCCTCCCATAACTATTAACACTGTAATTCGAAAATATTGCAAAAGCCAATTATCTTTTAAAAGAGTAACCATGGAGTTTCTTGCCGGCTCTTCTCCATAGGAAACGACCAATTGGAACCGTGCATCTAGCTTCTGACGTTTCATAAGTGCCCATGTAGGCTTATGTGAAATAAAATATTTTGATTTGATAATCTAGTGGCGGATCTACCAGCAGGCTGAACAGGCTTCAGCCTAGGGCGGCAGATTTTCGGGGCGCCAAATATGGGGACCAATTTTTTTGCTACCTCGTATCTATCAAATAGATTTCTGCATGACGGTTTTCTGTTTTCTGATGTTTTACAGATCTCAACAAATTTTGCCGATGAGTTCCCCTCTCCCTTGTCATTGTACTTTCCGTGTAGCAGACTTCCATATTCTAGAGTAAAACAGCTACATAGTTCGCCGCCCCCCAACCATTAATTGGCTTATGCGCCCTCTGCCCAAACTTTGACTATGTGAAAAGTGCGAATTTATAGAAAATGTACTTCTCTCTTCCCACTATCAACCCATGGTTGTACATTGTTTTATAGACTACATTTTTATGGAATTTTGTTTCACATAATTTTTTTCTTATATGTATTATCATTTCATAGAATAATCAATTCGCAAATTATTTACTTTCAAAAAATTTAAATCATTGATTTTTGTTACCAAGAAAATTTTATGTTTATCCTAATATTGTTTAGTTCATATAAAACATAATAACAAAGAACAACATTTCATCGAGTTGCACTTTCTAAACGTTTCAATTCATACCTTTGACAAAATGCATAAGTTGGGATCTTATAAAATAACCTAACCCAACCTTATTAATAATAATAATAATAACCCCACCGCCGTATCTCTACGTTGACGTCGTGGTGGGGCTTGCGCGCTCCGAACCCTAGGTCTGTGCCGGTAGAGTTTACTTTGCCGGAACGGGTCTAAGGTGAGGAGCCAGACCAAGAGAGATACAAAAACCCGCAAGGCAGCATGTGGCGAGCTGTTGGGCAGTAGCGACCCCACGGACCCTACCTCCCGGGAGAAGTCTCGTTCCTCATCTCTGGCTTGCCTTTATTGGCCGGCTAGAGTGAACACTGACGAGGAACAGAGCTCCCACCTCATTCTTGCCTTGATTGGCCGGCTTGAGTGGAGATTCGCTAGAGCAAACGTGCTCGGAGGAAGGAAGTATTTCAGTAAGATGCTGGTAGGGATCTTGACCGTACTTCCGGGATTGTCCTGATAGCCGTGGAATACCTCTCCACTCCTCTCAAGAATAGAATAGAATAGAATAGAATATATTTTTTATTTTGCATAAAATATGGTACATAAAAGGTCTTAAATATTATAAGTTCCACATATTTTGCTTACTTATACATTTCAGCATGCAAAAAATACCTTATAAGTAATAAAATAATACTTATACAAAAAACAGTTGTTGCTATTGAGATCATGACAATGAGGTAAAAAATTAAAATCTTTAAAATTACATTCTATTTCTATTACTAGTGAGATCATATTTCAAATTTTGCTTATAATTTAAGAATTCATCTATAGTATAGAACGCATTATAATACAGCCATTTCTTAAGTTTGTTTTTAAAGTGATTTAGTGGCAGCTCTCTGATCTGTTTGGGTATTTGGTTATAGATTTTGACAGACATATTGTAACAATTGTTCTGAAAGAGTGTGCTTCTACATCTTGTGACAGCCAGTCGGGTTGAATCTCTTGAAAGGAATTTTTTATTTTCTATGGCTTTAATAAAGCGGTCAGAGTGTTTTTTAACAAATAAACCTATTTCTAATATATATAGACTAGGTAGAGTTAGTAATCCTAATTTCTTAAATAAAGGTCTACAAGATTCGAACGGTCCAACCCCACATAATGCTCTGACACATTTTTTTTGTGTGATAAAGACATTTTTAGCCTGAGAAGAATTACCCCATAAAAGCAGACCATATCTAAGAACTGACCCGACGTAGCCATGGTACGCAGTCATAGCAGTTTTTTGACTTGCCAACTTTTTAAGCTTTTTTAGAGCAAAGACAAATTTGTTAAGATTAGAGCGTATGTGGGTTGTGTGTGCTTTCCAATTGCAATGTCTATCTAAGATAATACCTAAAAATTGTGTATCAAGTACCTCTTCAATTTTCGTGTTTTTATAGTATAAGTCTAAGGGTTCAATTTGAGAATTGTTATAATTAGAGAATTGTAAAATTTTAGTTTTAGAAATATTAGCTGTTAGATTGTTGTCCTTTAACCAGTTCATTATTGATTCTACAGTGTTATTTAATGAATGTTCGTAGTTGCTCTCTGAGTTTTCCGGTACTATAACCGAAATATCGTCCGCAAATAGAATGCACTGATGTGATGTCACTTGAGGAATGTCATTTATGTAAATAAGGAAGAGAAGAGGGCCTAGTACACTTCCTTGGGGAACACCGAACTTATTTGTTTTAAAAGTAGACCTAAATGGGGTAGACACAATTTGATCATTTAATTTGTTTATTTCGACACATTGTTTTCTGTTGCTAAGGTAGCTTTTTATCCAATCGAGAGCTTTGCCTCGGATTCCATATAGCTCGCATTTATTGAGTAAGATTTTGTGATCTACGAAATCGAATGCTTTGCTCATGTCAAAGAAGATTGCAGCAACTCTATTACGTTTATCGATGTTTTCTGTTATTTTTTGTATTAGTGAGAATGCAGCAAGTGTTGTAGATTTATCTTTTTGAAAACCATTTTGGTTATTTACTATTAAATTAAATTTATTTAAGAAATTCATTAAGCGAGAGTGAACTATTTTTTCAAAAATTTTAGATAAAATCGGGATAAGCGTGATGGGCCTATAGTTGTTCATATCTTGTTTGGAGTTTTTTTTGTGAAATGGTTTTACTATTGATGATTTTAAATTTTCTGGAAAGGTACCTTGCGTAAACGATAGATTTATAAGGTGACTTAAAATGCCTGCCAATTCTTTATTGCATTTTTTTAGTATGGCTGTTGAGATGCCATCATAACCAACAGCTCGTGTGTTATTAAGTGAATTTATAGTTTTGGAAACTTCTTCACAAGAGGTGGGTCTCAGATAAATAGTCGAATTCGATGAATTTATTAACTTGTAATTTGGACGAGAGTTATTCTCCTTATTTGTTATAGATATGAAAAAGTCGTTGAAGGCAGTTGCAATTTTCGCTGGGCATTCAACGCTTTTTTTATTCCAATCTATTGATTTTATTGTTTCAAATGTTTTTGTATCATCTGTTTTATTTTTTATGATATCCCAAGTGGCTTTACATTTACTTTTTGCGTTTTTTAAATATGAATTATTTTTCTGTTTTTTAGAGTTAGATATACATTTTTTAAGTAGTTTATCATATTTGATGTAGGCTTTTTTATTGTCGTCTGTGGGATTTTTGTAGTAACGGTATCTTATTGTTCTTTTGTGACAGGCTGATATTTTCAATCCCTTAGTGATCCATTTAGGAGCGCTATCATTGGAATGTATTTTAACTTTGTTTATTGGGAAGCAAAGATTGTAATATAATTGTAAAGTTTCGTGAAATATATCAAAAGCTTTATTAAAATTTTTTTGCTCTAGCACTTCGGACCAGGTTAATTTAGATAAAATATCTTTAAACTTTAAGGTATTTTCTAAGCTGAAGTCCCTTTTCATTTCATACCAGAAGGGTAATCTATGTTCATGGTTTGACGAAAAAGATAGAGTTTGACCGGTGTTGTGATCTGAAAGGAATAATGAATGAACTTCACCTTTTGCATGTTTGATATTACTAAATATATGATCGATGCATGAATCTTTACGCGTTGGTTTTTTAATGTGTATTCGTAAATTATTATTCAAAAGGATGCTTTTTAAGTCCTCTGAAAATACACTTGCCTTAAGAGTGTCGATATTTATGTCCCCCGCTATGATAATATTTTTATTCCTGTGTGAAGTTAATTTATGTAGTAGAATTTCTAGTTTGTTAAGGAAAGTTTTTGTACTGGAGTTTGGAATTCTATACAAACATACAATTATGCATTTCATGGTAGGTATTTCTATTCCACAACATTCAAATTGTTTTTCAGTTGACATACTTTCGCAAATATTTAATCGTTTAAAATCTATGGATTTCTTAGTTAATATGCAAACCCCACCGCGTTTTTCATTTTTTCTGGAAAAGTTACATGCTACATTATAATCTTTTATAAAGATGTTGTGCACGTCACCTGCTTTGATAAAGGTTTCAGTGAGACAGATAAAATCCATAGAAGTACCGCTTTCATGAAATTGATTCAGACATAGTTCTAGTTGCTCTTGTTTGTTTAAAAAACCTGCAATGTTTTGGTGAAATAGTGTAGTGTTACATGCTGACGTGGTCTCGAAAAAATGTTTTAATGGGGGCTTCTTCTATTTTTATTTTAGGGAAATAATAAGGAATTGTTCCTTTAATTGGAATAGCTGCTTCTGTATTTTTTGTGACGGTGTTTACAGCGACTGGTTCTTTGTTTATGTTGGTAACGGTGTTCAGAGCAACTTGATCTTTGAATGAGTTAGTGGTGGTGTTAACAATGATTGGCTCTTTGTACGACTGAAACGTGTGGTTGTAGTAGTTCGTGTCTAATATGAAGTTAATGTTTTTGCAAGTTTCAAATAAGAAACGTTTTTTACTATAATAATGTCTGCCAATATCTAGAAAGGTACAATTTTCAAAGTTTTGTGAAATATTTTTTAACAAGCTATTTAATAACATTTCATTTAAATTACTGTTATGCAAAACACTTAAAATAATAACATTAGTTTTTTTTATAAATTTTAATGTAGACGCTAGTTTTATTATTATTTTGTTCGGGTTGGTGTCGTTTTCACCGACACATAAGATTAAAAAGTTGTTTTTACAGTCACTTAGTTCATAATTTGTTGACAATAGTTCCTCCGTCGTCGCGTAAGGCTTTATCGTTGATGTAATTATGTATTTTTGATGGTTCGTCTTGTCTCTTGAATTTATGAGTGCTGAAGCAATGTCGGTGCATTGTTTTCCACCTAATATTTGTATTTTTGGTTTTCGGTCTGAAATAATAGGCCGAGTGCTGCCCTCTATTGGCTTATTTTGGGACATCGATTTTTTATTACGCGTCATACTAGCGCCATCTAGTTGTTCTTCTCGCGTTAGATCCAACTTAACGGTACTATCATTCAATTTATCCTGATTTACACTTCGGAAGATATTGCTATGACGTACATCTTTTCCTATTGTTGGCGTTGACGTTCGCGTTGGTGAAGATTGCTTGGCTTTTTTAGGTGAAGAAGTTGCGTAAGTTGTTTGCAGTTGTGATATAGTATTTCGCTGTTCTATTGTTTGTGCTTTTAATGCACTATTTTCAAGAATTAAATTGTCTATTTTGTTCTGGGATTCTTGTAATTGTCGTTTAAGGTCTTGTATTTCATCCTGTAGTCTTTCAGCTGGCTCATTTCTAGTTGAAAGATCTGGTAGACTCTTTGTTAGATAGTCGTCAGCTGAGAGGGTTGACTGGAATGAATCATTGAGCGAATCATGTAGTGCTGATTTCTTTTTGCGTATGGTTATATTTTCGTAATCCATTTTTTATTTTATGAAGAATAAAACCCAAAAAGAAAATTGTTTTCACTGAGAATCGATCTTGAACACTTTAGATTCCTCGCCCTTCAATGTAGCTTCATTAACGTACTAGCTATTTGTACTTATTGCATTTTGATGAAATTGCTGTATACATACTAAGAAATACGATCGTTAGAGAAGCGTTGTGTAGCGCGCCGTTTATTTTTTGAATTTTTTGAAATTGTTTGCCCTATTGACACTTTTGATTACACTTTAGTTTTTAGTTTGAAATCACATAAAGATAACCTGGGTTTATGTAAATATAGTTTTATGTTTTTTGACGTACTTCGAGCTTCGAGCAATGTTTTTATTCAAGCACTTTACACTAGTTTGTTTACTAAGTTCTAATTTGTTAATTAAGTAATGTTATTTTGCACAGTTCTTTTCACAAATTGTTGCTAACGTTTTATAGTGATTATTGTTCGTTTATGCACTCGTTACACATAATATTAACCACTTTTACATAGAATTACTATTTTTTAATGATTTTTTATACGGAGCTTGTTGTTTACCGTGGCAGTGGCGCCATCTCCTCCAACCTTTTCCAACCTTTTTCAAGCACCTCAGGAAGTGTTACCTCCTTGTCGCTACGTCACTATGTGCTAGCGACCGTTTTCGGGGGCCCATTATTGAGTGTGCAAGTCACCCCCTGCCATATTATCCGTGTATATATAAAACATTGATCAGGCAGGGGACATAGTCCTTCAATAGTTTTAGGTAACTAGTACACTATAGCCACCCAAACCCATAGCCCAATATGTTTTGTTTCCATGTTCTGCAATAGTCCTACACCATCTGGGGGTTGTCCTTGGGTGTATTTTCGTAGTGCATACAGGGATAATCGTCGGTTGGTGCCTCATCCCATTTAAAATTGTCTAAGGGGCCTCTGCGAGTTGCCTTCGGCCCCTCGTACGCCTTCCAAAAGACCGGGACTCCATGGTCCCGAGATATATAAACATAAAATAATAATAATAACCCCACCGCCGTATCTCTACGTTGACGTCGTGGTGGGGCTTGCGCGCTCCGAACTCTGGGTCTGTGCCAGCAGAGTTCACTTTGCTGAGACAGATCTAGGGTAAGGAGCCAGACCAAGAGAGATACAATCCAAGCCAAGGTTGCACATGCCGAGGGCTTCATGGCTAGGGGAGAGCACTAGTCGTTAGTGTGCCAACTCTGGATATTAGGGGACCTCCAGTTTTATTCACCCTTACCACAGTGAACGCAGGGCTCTGCTGTGGTCGACTTCTTAAGTCCCTAGCTACTCGTGGGAACCACATGAATACTCGATCTAAAACTAAAAAACAGCTTCAGGCGAATCTGCCTCAGATATATGACGAAACTTCACAATTCTCTTCGTCATCTCCTTCATCTCTTTTTCAATCAATCCCATCATCATCACAATCTTTCCGCGTCACTCCGACGCCATCATCATCATCAATCAGTATACAGTCAGCGGATGTTGTACAGGAGACAAATTTTGTCGACGATACTGTACCCACCGTTAGTACTGCAACAACTCGTAGGAAATGGAGCATTGAAATGAATCAATTCATCCTACGCACTTATCTTCATCTTACTAATATGGAAACAGACAAAAATGCATACCTTCCATCTCTCCACACAAAGTTTCTAGAAAAATACCCGGCTATGCAAGTAAGTAGACAAAGAATAGGCGACCAGCGTCGAGCAATAGTTCAAAAGAAATTACTGCCACAGAACATAATAGATCAGATTTATAACGAAGTCAGAGCCGAACTAAAAATGGTACACACTCAAATTCAGCAACACTCTACACAAACTCACACACAAACGGGCCAGCGCATGAAATGGACGAACGAATATAATGAAACAATAATTAAAATATATTACACTACCACAAAATTAGGAACAGACAAAACAGCCTATAGAAAATATTTACATGAGGAATTCATAAGTATTTATCCGGAATTATCACATATAACAGAGCAAAGATTATCCGATCAAGTGAGAGCGATATTAAATAACAATTATATAAACCCCAACAGATTAGAAGAAATTAAAAACCAGGTAGCTTCAGAATTAAGGGAAAGTAACATGAATACACAAAATATTGAATACATGAATATCGATCGAATGCATACACAAACGCAGAAAGACTTTGAACAACCGGATACTATTACTAACATCACTGACACACCTGCAAATACGCTCACAACTCATATATTCCTAAACAATAGCACAGATACTGACATCGTATCTCACCCATTCGTAAATACAGACGACGACAATTTCTTAAACAATATAAATATTGGTCAATTTGAACCTACGCTCACTAACTTTGATGTTGCCCCAGAGATCAACACAGAAATTGAAGCCACATTTCAGCAAGCTCTACATAATTTTATTGACACATCCCCCACTAATAGGCCATACATCCCCAAGCAGAAGACATCTAGAAAGTTTTCTGCCATCGTTACGTACATAAATACCGTCATTCTCCCGAAACACGTAAATGTCGACACCGAATTCATCAAATTGCAGACCATAATTTACTGTGCAGCATGGGCGGCAGCTACATGCAACGGTGCTAAAATATTATCAGACTCTTCACAAAATGAACATCGCACTTATACACAGCGAAAACCAAAATGGCAAATTAGATTAGAAAAGAAAATTGAAAATCTAAGAGCAAACATAGGTAGGCTGACACATTATAAAAACGGTACTAGAAGTAAAAAAGTAATAGCAGCAGTAGAAGAAATAAAGAAAAAACACCAAGTACATGCACAACACGAAAACTCAAATACACAAATAGAACACTTTTTGGACACTTTAAAACAAAAATTAAGCGCAGCATCCAGCAGACTTAAAAGATACATAACATGCACGAACCGCAAAGTACAAAACACAAAATTCTCTAACAATGAAAAAATATTTTATAGGAACCTTGCATCTAATAACAGAGACACTACTAACCAAACCCTAGAGACACCTTCATCCGAAACACTAAGAGAATTCTGGGCCAACATTTGGGAAAACCCAGTATACCATAATAATCACGCAGACTGGGTCAACGAAACAACACGAGAAATTACAGAAATGGAATTTGAGTTTATACCTATAGATACATTTATAGACGTCATCAAACGCACGCATAACTGGAAATCGCCTGGCACCGACCACATCCACAACTACTGGTATAAGAAATTCTCGAATATACATCCATTCTTACATAATCATTTAAATACATTCATCCAATCACCAAATTTACTTCCAACATACATAACACATGGAGTAACTTATATGATACCTAAGGACACGAATGACACTATAAACCCAGCGAAATACCGACCAATTACTTGCTTACAAACCTTGTACAAAATCTTAACAGCCTGCATAAGTGAAGTAATATACGAACATTTAACTAAAAATAACATTCTAGCAGAACAGCAAAAGGGATGCCGTAAGAATAGCCAAGGGTGTAAAGAGCAACTTACCATTGACGCGATTACTATGAACAGCGCTGTTAAAAACAGGAAGGAGATTCACACAATGTTCATTGATTACCAAAAGGCTTTCGATTCAGTTCCGCACAGCTGGTTATTACACGTGTTAAATTTGTATAAAATTCACCCAACACTGAAAAAATTCTTAGAAACTTCCATGCAGAATTGGCAAACTGTTCTTAAAATTAATTCATCCTCCTCGACTGTAGCTACTGAACCAATCTGTATAAAACGTGGAATTTTTCAAGGAGACGCTCTAAGTCCTCTGTGGTTTTGCATGGCACTCAATCCACTCTCACACTTGCTTGATAAAACAGACGCAGGATTCACCCTGGCAAATAATGACACACAATACACCCTTACACACCTTATGTACATGGATGACATAAAGTTATACGCAGCTGACAAAAAAGCGCTTTTTCAACTAGCTGACACAACACAACAATTTTCTGACGATATTTGCATGTCGTTCGGAGTAGATAAGTGCAAAATTTTATCAATTTTAAAAGGAAAAGTCCAAAATAACAGCTACACACTCGCATCAGGTGAATCGATAGAGCCAATGGATGAACAGAGTACATACAAACATCTAGGTTTTAAACAGTCAAGGCAGATACAACAAAAGATATCAAAACAAGAACTGCAAAAAAAATTCTCACACCGCCTCAACCTTATCCTAAAAAGCAACCTTAACTCTAGAAACACAATTAAAGCCATCAACACATTTGCAATACCTATTCTCACATACTCTTTCGGAATAATACGATGGTCAAAGACCGATATCAAAAAACTACAGCGCACCGTTAATACTCTACTAACCATACACAGAAAACACCATCCAAAATCATGCATACAACGACTTACACTACCACGCCAAGAAGGAGGAAGAGGATTAATAGACATACACAATTTACACAACAAACAGATACTTTCACTCAGAGCGTACTTCCATAACAAATCAGAACATTCACCACTGCACAAACAGGTAACGGAAACAGATAAAAAACTTACACCACTAAACCTACAAAACAGGAACACGCAAATAAATGAACACATTGTAAGTACACAACAAAAAATTGCAGCATGGTCAGCTAAAGCTCTACACGGAAGACACCGAGCCTACCTGAGTCAGCCACACGTCGACAAAGCTAAGTCGAACGAATGGCTCAAACGAGGCGAATTGTTTCCCGAGACCGAGGGTTTTATGCTGGCCATACAGGATCAAATAATAGCCACACGTAATTACAGAAAGTATATCATAAAGGATCAAAATCAGCCAACTGACTTGTGCAGACATTGTAACACTGCCTCTGAAACCATACAACATATAATAGGAGCTTGTAAATCACTTGCACAAACCGATTATAAACACCGCCATGATCAAGTCGCTGCAATTATACACCAACAGTTAGCATATAAATATAAACTCGTTAACGAAATGATACCATATTATAAATATAAACCAGAAATAATATTAGAAAGTAAGGATCAGAAAATTTACTGGGACCGAACAATAATAACAGATAAAACTATTCATTACAATAGACCTGACATTACCTTTCACGACAAAATCAATAAAACAGTTCATTTGATAGATATAGCAATACCTAACTCGCACAATATTCAAACCACCATATCCGAAAAGCTCAGTAAGTATCAAGATCTCGCTATAGAAATTAAAACCCAATGGAACGCACAAACTGTTCATATTGTCCCTATTGTTCTTTCATCTACTGGTGTAATACCAAAATCTCTCACACAAAGCCTTAGCACCCTACAGATGCCTACTCACACACTTTACATGCTCCAAAAAGCCACCATCCTTAACACCTGTCGCATCACTCGAAAGTTCCTGACTTCTTCAACAATGTCATCCACCTTTTCTATCTAAATTTCGCCTTACATACTTGGTCCCAACCCGTGTGTAAGGTTTCTTAACCTCTCATCATG
Source organism: Lithophane leautieri (assembly GCA_949152455.1). Lineage (NCBI taxonomy): Eukaryota > Metazoa > Arthropoda > Insecta > Lepidoptera > Noctuidae > Lithophane > Lithophane leautieri. The sequence continues at coordinate 523,971 of OX424469.1, read as the reverse complement.
AGAAGAAACGTAAAGAACTGAAAATAATAATAATAATAACCCCACCGCCGTATCTCTACGTTGACGTCGTGGTGGGGCTTGCGCGCTCCGAACCCTAGGTCTGTGCCGGTAAAGTTTACTTTGCCGGAACGGATCTAAGGTGAGGAGCCAGACCAAGAGAGATACAAAAACCCGCAGGGCAGCATGTGGCGAGCTGTTGGGCAGTAGCGACCCCACGGACCCTACCTCCCGGGAGAAGTCTCGTTCCTCATCTCTGGCTTGCCTTTATTGGCCGGCTAGAGTGAACACTGACGAGGAACAGAGCTCCCACCTCATTCTTGCCTTGATTGGCCGGCTTGAGTGGAGATTCGCTAGAGCAAACGTGCTCGGAGGAAGGAAGTATTCCAGTAAGATGCTGGTAGGGATCTTGACCGTACTTCCGGGATTGTCCTGATAGCCATGGAATACCTCTCCACTCCTCTCAAGCACCTCAGGAAGTGTTGCCTCCTTGTCGCTACGTCACTATGTGCTAGCGACCGTTTTCGGGGGCCCATTATTGAGTGTGCAAGTCACCCCCTGCCATATTATCCGTGTATATATAAAACATTGATCAGGCAGGGGACATAGTCCTTCAATAGTTTTAGGTAACCAGTACACTATAGCCACCCAAACCCATAGCCCAATATGTTTTGTTTCCATGTTCTGCAATAGTCCTACACCATCCGGGGGTTGTCCTTGGGTGTATTTTCATAGTGCATACAGGGATAATCGTCGGTTGGTGCCTCATCCCATTTAAAATTGTCTAAGGGGCCTCTGCGAGTTGGCTTCGGCCCCTCGTACGCCTTTCAAAAGACCGGGACCCCATGGTCCCGAGATATAATAAACATATACTTAATAATAATAATAAATTTATTCAAAAAATAAAATTGGTAAAGTACAGTGTAAATCTTAGAAATAATGTAGGTATTAGAAAGTATGATGCCTGTACTAGGATAAACCTGTATCACAGGCGGCATTAGTTCTTATGATTACTATTAGGACAACTGATTTCTTAACAATATTTAACTTAAGTTTTAAGAATAGTGAGATAGCTAGTTAATTTACTATGTTATAATTTACTTAAACACTAATAATTAAGGTAAATAGTTGTTTGCACTTAGTTACACGAATACGATTGCGTCTGCAGTCTCATTAACTGGGTTAAAACAAATATTTCATAAATCAGCTTCAAGGCTACATTCGATTTTTGAAGCGGTCGGCTAATGTGCTTAGACAGCGACAAATGGCAAGGTAAGTAGGACAGTGCGGTGGCCAGGGATACATGTTGAATCAGCAATAAGAGTAACGGAAGTCAGGCCTTGAGTATGACGCACTAGGTGCCCTCATAATCGATGGAGTTAATGTATCTGTATTCCGCTATTTTCCTTGCAGGGCATTCAGCGTCTCCTGTTTTGTGATCACTTGGCTTTTTAAAGCGTGAGCAAGTTGCACACTTCGGAATGTCGGCTTTCTTCGCGCATTCGGACAACGAATGGCCTGCGTCACCGCAGAGGCCACACGTAGAAATGATCTCTCGGCAAGTTTTTGCTGCATGGCCATATTGTTGGCATTTATAACACCTTGTTACCAATGTAAAGTCCCTGACAGGACAGGACGTCCAATTTATAAAAAGTCTTGATTGAGGGATTAGGGCTTTCCTTATATCGGCTGAAACTTCAACAACGTAGTTACAGGTCGTAGCATCTCTCTTCCCCGATTTGTGGCTTAATTTTATGAAGGTCAAGAAGGATTCCAAGGACATCTCTGGTAACTTGTCGGCTACGTTTTGTTCGAAAATGCATCTGAACACCTCCTTTTCAGCCAAGGAAGTCGGCACTCCTACAACCACGATCCTAGGTTTGCGTTTGTTGGGCTCGGCGGTGGTAAGTCCAGATAGAGAGAGGTGGACTGCTTGCTTCAGTTTATCAGTGTCATCTTTCGTTTCGGTACTGATAATTACGCCTCCATTTTTTGTATTCCGAACACCTCGAACGTGGAGCTTCATTTGCTCAGGCCGTATGATTGTTTGCACGAGTTCTTTTGTTTGGACACTTGTTTTTAATTTATCATTGGGATAAATGGCAATAGAGCTTAGGTTATTTGTTCTAATGAAGTCATTTGCTCCCTTCTTCACCATATCGGCAAACGAACCAATTCTCGTAGAACCAAAATCCTTAATCGTCTGCTTGAGTTCCGAAATCTGTTCCATTAGGTCGCGTTTTTCTTGAAGGGCATCAACCGCGTCATACGCCTGAATGGCTTTTTGCTTGAGAGACTGGTATAGGACTGCCATTTGTGAGGTGCCAGATCCTACTTTACGGCATAGGGTAGAAATTTTCATTTTCTGCTCCGAGTTGAGTTTGCCTTCCGCAGCAATAGCGCAAACTTCATTTAAGTTCTGTTCGATGGCTGACATCCATTTCTGAATCTCAGGCGTTGAAATAACTTCAACCGTCTCCGACTCAAGGGCTGGGTTTTGCGTCGTCGTCTTCGACGGCGAGGTGGAGGGGTGCATTGGCCCCCTTGGATTAAAGGGGCTGTTATCCATTTTGTATTTTTGCGATTTCACTATTTGGCGTCCATTATTCGCTGAAACTACACACTTAGCAAAATTACAGTTGCATTACGTTAGTAATGCTCTAAAGGAGGTCACTATTTTTAAAGTAGGTATTTATTAAATATTGCTGTCAAGCACGTCTGTACACTGCGAATGCCTGTACACTATATATATATATACTATATTGGTCGGAGTGCCCTAATTTTATTTTGATACTGCGACAAATTTCGACGTAGTTGGTCACAGTTCTAACCTAACCTAACCTAATTAGTCGGAGTGCCCTAATAATTATATTACTAGATTATTATAAAAATATGATTTAATAATAATAATTAAATTAAAAACAGTTGATTGTGAACATATGGTTTTTTTTCCTTGTTAGAAGCATGTGTTAGATTTATACCGATGTAGTTAGTATGTAACTACATATTTTACGTTTTAATATAAAATAGTAAGTTTATTTGTAATTAAATGTAGTAAAAACATGTAAAATAACATTATTTTAAATTAAATAAGATGTGTTTTAATATTGCACAACAAATAGGTATGAATCAAACTTGTTTGTCATAGTTTATAGAAACATGTCGAGTCATACTTGTTTGTCGTCGCCTATAAAAACAAATGTTCCGACGTAGTTGAGTTGCTAACTCCGATCCCTTCAATGAGATAACTTTCACCTATATGGTATTCTTTTCTCCCCGCGCTATCCGTATGGCCGCCGAAATCAAGGCGGCTAGGGCTAGATGCGACCTCGATCAAGTAGCTGTGATCTATAATGCTTATCCTGAGATTAAGCGAGCCCTAGGTGCCCTTTCTAATCCAATTCATAATGAATAAAGCCATCACTGCTAGGTTTAAACCCCGATCCCTCAGTCTAGGAATCTTCAATGCTAATGGCATTCACGGTCAAAAATAAGAGATCGCTCTCTTTCTTCGCGACCATCAAATAGATATTCTCCTATTACAGGAAACTTACTTAAAACCCAGCTATCGCAACCCCTCTATTGCCAACTATCGTATAGTCCGTAACGATAGATTGCGCTGTCACAGAGGTGGTACTCTCATTTACTATAAAAAGGAGCTCTACTGCATCCCTATGGACCCTCCCACTCTCTTACGTTTAGAAGTATCCATGTGCCGCTTAGGCATGACAGGTCACCAACCGATCACTCTCGTGTCGGCACACCTCCCTCCCCATAACGCTCAAGAGGACTTTCAGTCCCTCTCGAACGATATTAACATCATTCTCGGCTTGAGTAGCTCCGTTATAATAGCGGGCGACTTCAATGCCAAACATCCCGCCTGGAATAGTTCCAGAATCTCTACTCGAGGTCGACACTTGCACGACCTCTCCACCTCCTTTAACTTTGACGTCATCGCTCCGATGACTCCCACTCACTATCCTTACGATCATAACTATAGCCCAGACGTACTAGATGTGGCGCTCCTTAAGAACGTCAACCTGCGTCTGGACTCTATAGAAACAGTAGACGAGCTTAACTCGGACCACCGCCCCATAGTCATAAGACTCGCCCCCCGCATAGGTCTCCCCGATCATCACTCTCACCCCCCCTCCGCCACTATGAGAATAACGAACTGGAAGAAAGTAAGCGAAAAGCTGAAATCTAACACGTCCCCCCAGCTAGACTCAATCCCCGATAAATTCGATTCCACCGCGATGATGACGGTCGCGATCGACTCGTTAACGGACCACGTACAATCTGTCGTGAACGAATGTTCTAAAGAGATTCCAGTGACTGAGAATAGTCGCTGGAAACTGCCGGCAGATGTGCGTGATCTGATAACAGAGAAGAACGCGTCCGTCCGTGCTTACAACAACTTTCCCTGCTCCGCGAACAAAGCTCATATGCGCTATTTACAGAGATCGGTAAAGAAACGTGTAGCGGAGCACCGCGGGGTTGGGATAAGATGTTGAGCGAATTAGAGCCCACCCACCAAGCCTTCTGGCAATTACAGCGAAAGCTTAGATCCGATCAATACGCGATCGCGCCCCCCCTGATACGTCCCGTTAAGTCCGTCGCGTTCGAGGACATAGAAAAGGCAGAGTGCCTGGCAGACAGCCTCGAGGCTCAATGCTCTCCCAGTACCCTACTATCAGTAGACCAAGTTCACCTCGATGAGGTGGGCGCGGAAGTCGAACGTAGACATTAACCCCCCCCTGCCCGTAGAAGACCCCGATGATCCCCTGCCCCCCGTCACACCAGACGAGGTGCACGAGATCATTAAAAGTCTTAAAACCCGAAAGGCCCCCGGTTCAGATGGAATCACCAATAGGGTGATTCAAATGTTTCCCGCCCACCTTATAATGCTACTGGCCACCATCTTCAATGGTGCCCTGAGCAATAATATCTTCCCCCAAGCGTGGAAAGAAGCCACAGTCATAGGTATCCCGAAACCCGGCAAGCCCAAGTCGGATCCTTCGAGTTACCGCCCCATTAGTTTGCTCAAGGTCATAGGTAAAATCTATGAGAGACTTATTTATAAGCGACTCAAAGATTACGCCGAGACCAAAGGCCTCATCCCTAACGAGCAGTTCGGTTTTAGAACTCAGCAAAGTAGCGTGCATCAGGTACACCGGATCATAGAGTACGCAAGCGCCGGTTTCCAGCGCAGTTATATGACCGGTGCGATATTTTTCGATATAGCGAAAGCATTCGACAAGGTCTGGCACAACGGATTGATATACAAGATGTACCAACTCGGTGTGCCCGATCGACTCGTGCTCATAGCACGGGACTTTTTGTCGAATCGCACATTCCGCTATCGCATAGAAGGAGCCATCTCCTCCCCCCGACCCATTCGAGCGGGTGTCCCTCAGGGATCCGTACTCTCCCCGCTCTTATTCACGCTGTTCACTAGCGATATCCCGAAGAATAGAAAGGCACAATTGGCTCTGTTCGCAGACGATACGGCCATCTATTACAAGGGCTCCAGTAATAATAACATACGCCTAGTTCTCCAGCGAGCTGTCAACAATCTTGGCGCCTGGTTTCGTAAATGGCGTATAGAAGAAAATCCCGACAAAAGTCAAGCGGTATTCTTTCAGAAATCGCGTCATAGTTTCCACCCCCAGTCCCCCCACCAGTCACCATGTTTGGCAAGCCGATGCCTTGGGCGAAGCATGCCAAATATTAGGTGTGGTATTAGATGAAAATCTCACGTTTCAAGAGCACTTAAAGCAGGTTCGTTCGCGAGCCTCTTTCGCTCTAGCTAGACTCCATTCCGTTCTGAAAGCACGAAGCAAATTGTCACTCAAGTGCAAAATGCGTACCTATACGGCGTGCATTCGTCCCATTATGACCTATGCGGGATCAGTATTTGCCCATGCAAAACCCCACTATATCCATAGGATGCAAGTAGTCCAAAATCGTTTCCTTCGCAAGGCCACGGGTGCTGCCCTCTATGTTCGTAACGACATCTTACATCTCGACCTAAAGATTCCCACAATCCGCCATTTTCTCAAACGCCTTTCCAAGCGTTACTTCAATGCAGCAGTCAAACATCGCAACCCTCTGGTTGCCGAGGCCGCTAGTTATGTCCCCTCCACTATTAGTCGGATTCGCCGTCCGCGGCATATTCTCTCAGAGCCAGATGAACCCATCACCCTCTTACAGGAGAGCAATAGGTAAACGAGTACAGTGCACAAACACAGACGCTTCCCGTCATTCCGACCTCGCCGACGAGGCAATCCACGTTCGCGACCCCAAGTAAATTCGTCCTCCCGTCCTTTGACCGATGAAGTAGTGCCAGCCCGCGCCGCAGCTGAGCACGTAGCTTTAAATTCCCCACATAATAATAATGATGATATTTTAATGATCCAGCCTATCCCATCTTGCTGTCCCCCCGCCAGTGATGACGCCCTAAGCCGAGGTTCGTACCCCGCAGGGGGTGCCCTTAGCGAGCGCTCACTTAATATTAATAATCAGAATAGTTAAACGCCCCTGGCTGGAGGCTTTGAGTGTAGAAGCTTAAGGCAGCCACAGGAAAGACCGGTTAAGAAGTAATGATTTCAGAAATCGACTTCGAGATGCCCTAGTTAAAAAAAAAAAAAAAAAGTAGTTGAGTCACTCTGGCTCGAAACGTTGGCCAGTGCGGAGCTCCCAAAAAGTAAAGAGATAAGTATAACTTTGGTGATACTGTTTCAATGTGTAAATGTGTACCTAAAATAAATTTATATATATAGCTGTCAAATTAAATATAAATTATGTATTATTAAATAATAAAATACTTTTATTTAAACTTTATTCTTGATTTTACTTTTTTTTAAATATCCTAACATCTGAAGTGGGATTTCGGCCTAAATTGCCCATAATAATTATGTGTATATTTATGTACAGGCTATGGAACCATCACAGCTACTGGAAGGTCTGGTGAAAGCCATTCAAAAAGCAATAACCTCAAATCGACGCTCCGATGACATCGCTTTACCTATCTTCGACCCAGAGAAAAACGATAATGGTGCTGAAGGTTGGTGTCAAAGCATAGAGAAACTTGGCGCTGAATTCAAATGGACCAGCATCCAGCAAGCTGCCAAAGCAAGTAAAGCCTTACGAGGTTCTGCATTACTATGGTTCGAAGCATGGGAACCAGATACCGAACGGTCTTGGGAGGCTTTTCGCAAGGATATAATAGGTTTATATCCAGCAAAGAAAAATTTTACCGAAAAGATGTCAAAGGCCATTTTATATACATCTGAAAATACTGATACATATTGTGAATATGCTAGGGAGAAAGTCAGGCTATTACGAAGTACAAAAGTAGCTTTTACAGAAGCACAGATTATTGAACTTATTTGCGGTGGCATTAGCGAAGTTAACGTAAGAATGGCTAGCTTAAATAGTTCGATAGGTTCCTCACCAGAATTGATAACTTTATTCTCTACCTATGAAAAAGCCCCCAAAAAGAGATCTGTGGAGCTAGCTACAAACTCGGGACAAAACAATGCTAAACGTTTTAAACCTAACACTGAAGTCTTGCACAAAGAACCGAAAACATGTTACTCATGTGGTAACAGTGGTCACCTAATAGCTCGTTGTCCGAAAATTGAAGCCCACTCCAGTAACAAGGACTCAAGTTCTTCAAAAACCTTGCGAACCATTAAAATTATATGTTCTTTTTGTTAAAAGGAGGGTCATTCTTTTGAGAAATGTTTTCATCGTGTAGCTTGCACGATTTGTAACAAGATGGGCCATTCTCCCGACAGGTGTTTTTATAAAACTGAGCAAAATAAAAACATTAATACCGCCGAAACCAAATGACTATCGAACAAATTTACTAAAATTCACATAAATGGTATAGAAATTGATTCTTTGTTAGACACTGGGGCTGACTGTAGTACATATAATAAAGGAATGTGTAGGTGCCTACAATATGACTTATTGCCATGTTCATTATATTTAGACGGCATAGGTCATGGAAAACTTCATGTTTTTGCAAAAATAAACGTTTCCGTTCAATGCCAAGATTTGTGTATTGATATAGAATTCTATGTAGCTGCAGATAAAGATTTCCATTACGATTGTATAATCGGACGTAACGCTGTAAAGCACCCCAATGTAGCAATTGTATTAGATTCCGTAAGCAATAAGTTAGTAAAGATGAATAATTATACCCCTCAATTGGTAATTGGATCGCTTGAAACACATAAATAAGTTCTCGTATAGATATAAACTCTCTCACGATTGCCCTTGCCCATTTAGACACATCCTTACAAAATAGTATAATTAATATCTTCCAAAAGTATCCTTGTATTTTGCCAGCAAACAACCATATTAGTACAGTAACAACAGGTCAGCTCAAAATTCGATTAAAGACAAATAAAATTATAAATTACCGCCCGTACCGTTTGGCTCCGATTGAGAGGGAGAAGGTTAAACAAATAAATGACGATTTACTCAAAGAAAGAATCATACAAGAAAGTGAATCTGAATTCGCAAACCCTATCCTGCTTGTAAAAAAGAAGGATGGAAGTGATAGACTTTGAATAGATTACAGAGCATCATCATCTGCCTAGCCTTTTCCCAATCATGTTGGGGTCGGCTTCCAGTCTAACCGGATGCAGCTGAATACCAGTATTTTACATGGAGCGACTGCCTATCTGACCTCCACAACCCAGTAACTGGGTAATACGATACCCCTTGGCAAGGCTGGTTGTCAGACTTTCGGGCTTCTGACGACCCGTAACGACTGTCAAAGATCCGCAAATGACAGCCGGGACCAACGGTTTAACGTGCTTTCCGAGGCACGGAGGAGTCTCGATATGTAAAGATGGTCACCCATCCACAGACCAACCCCGGCAAGCGTAGCTTAACCTGATGAATCGACCCGTGCGGCTGTTATTACTTAGCCACGAGCTCCTCCTCATAGATTACAGAGCATTAAACCAAATTATTGAAAAAGAACGATATGGGGATATCGTTCTTTTTCTTTTTCCCTCTCATAGAAGACCAAATAGATCGACTAGGAAAGGCAAAATATTACATTGCTATCGATATGAAAAATGGGTTTTATCAGATTGCTATAGAACCACAGTCTACAAAATACACGGCTTTTGTTACACCTGATGGACATTTTGAGTTTTTAAAAATGCCTTTTGGTATATGTAATGGTCCCTCAGTTTTTCAAAAGGCTATTACCAAAGCAGTTAAAGACCTCAAATTCATATTAATTTACATTGATGATCTGCTAATCCCGTTTAGCACAATATCACAAGGGCTGGATTATTTAGATCAAACACATAAGGCTTTATCTAATGCCGGATTTACTATAAATCTTAGCAAATGTATTTTTTTTGAAACTAGCATTGAATACCTGGGCCGTATTATCTCGCAGGAGGGCGTAAAGCCCAGTCATAGAAAAGTATCTGCTTTGGTAAACTCTCCCATCCCAACCAACGTAAGACAAGTTAGACAATTTATGGGGCTTGCTAATTATTTTAGGCGGTTTATATCAGAGTTTGCTTCTCGAACTGCTTATATTACAAAACTTGTTAAAAATGACCAAAAATGGGAGTGGGGACCAGAACAAGAAAAGGCTCGTGATTATGTTTTGACTCATTTGACAAGGGAAGCTTTATTATCCATTTTTGACCCAGACTTAAAAACAGAATTACATACAGATGCTAGTGCTATAAATGAAATGAAATGAAATGAAATGAAATTGTTTATTCTATAAATAGGATATTGGAATCACTTTTACACGTCATATTATAAAATATTAAAAATAAGCTAGATGAGGTCGGCGTTTCCTATCTGACTACTCTGAGAAGAAAGGCCGAAACAAACTCAGAGGTCGCAGTCTCTTTTAAAGTCCAGACATAATCTTGGTCAGACCATATGAGGACCATGTAGATTGGCGTCTGAAATGGTATTTTGAGGAAAGAACCACAACGATTTGAGTGGACCTGTCCAGTCAGTGCAAGCATTTGTCAGTAATAGTGGAGCTCAACTCAGAACTTAAGGAGCTCAACGACTCGACGAACAATACCAAAGAAAGGACATTTGGGTAGGTCGTATAAAATACTCAAATTGCCAGACCATCGTTAAAACTAACTGAGAACGAAAAAAAAATCAAAAAATATCCACATAGTCCTCACATTTACAATAATTAAAATAATACAATACTTTAAAAGTAATCATGTCATTTTGTTGTAATATTCAATAATGTCAATTTATATATAAAACTGGTGATGATTTATCATAATATTCAAAATGTTACAAAGCTTAGCAGAGCGAGCAGTTCAATCCCATGCTTTTTTGTCTTCTAAATAATCTGAAATTTTATAGTACCCTTTTTTACAAAGTTTGGTTTTAATACAGCTTTTGAATCGTATAATGGGTAAGTTTCGAATGTCAATGGGAAGTTTGTTATAAAAGCGTATACATTGACCCATGAACGAATTGCCTACTCTGTGGAGACGAGTGCGATGTACAGCAAGATTGTGTTTATTCCTGGTATTTAAACTATGAATATCGGACATTTTCTTAAAATTTGATATATTTTTGTGTACATACAATAAGTTTTCAAATATATATTGTGAGGCTACAGTCAGAATATCTATCTCTTTGAATTTTTCTCGAAGGGAATCTCTTGGACCAAGGTTGTAAATGGCTCGAACAGCCCTTTTCTGTAAAACAAAGATAGCATTAACGTCCGCACCGGTTCCCCAGAGAAGAATCCCATATGACAGAAGACTATGAAAATAACTAAAATAAACAATTCTGGCTGTATCTATGTTAGTTATCTGTCTAATTTTTTTAACGGCATAGGCGGCCGAGCTTAGCCTTCCTGACAATTTTTCTATGTGTGGGCCCCATTGTAATTTACTGTCAATAGTTATTCCAAGAAAAACTGTCGACTCAACAGGGTCCAATTCTATTCCATTAACTTTAACATGGGTAGATAGCTGCCTGACATTATAGGATTTGGTGCTATACTATTACAAAAAATGATTCATTAAATCGGGTAGTTGCATATTATAGTAAAAGAACAAGTCACTGCGAATCCCGTTACCATTCCTATGAATTGGAGACGCTTGCTGTCTATAATGCATTAAAACATTTTCGTGTTTACCTATTGGGAATTACCTTTAAGATAATTACTGATTGTAATGCTATAAAGTCTACAGTAACTAAAAAAGACATTTCACCTCGAGTAGCACGATGGTGGACTTATATGCAAGACTTTACTTTTGAAATTATATATAGGAAAGGCCAACACGTTGGTCACGTTGATTACCTTAGTAGAAACCCAGAACTAAGCCGTTCTTCACAAGATATAGCTGTTTTAACCAACCCTCCCCAAAATGTTTCAATTAACCCAGTTGACTTACCACGATCTTGGTTAGAGGTAGCTCAAGATGGGGATTCTGAAACTCAGGACCTCATAGAAAAGGTTCGGATGGGCAATCTAGATTCCAATCAATATATGGTATATATAGTTACTTTTATCTAAGAGAGTTGTATATATATAAATAGTTAGTCTGTAATACCTTTAGTTTTTAATTTAATTATTTATTTTTATAGTCAATACATCAAATGTTTTTGTACAACTCAATAAATTTTTAACACAATATATGGTACAAAATAATTTATTGTATTACAAAATCAACTCAATGTCTGCACCTAAGCTGTTTGTGCCTAAAAGGAGTAGGCTCAGCATTCTTCGTTTATTCCATGATGAGAATTGCCATTTGGGTTTAGGGAAAACTTACCATAAATTATCAGAGTACTTTTGGTTTCCTGGCATGTCAAAATTTATAAAAAAATACATAGCTCACTGCTTAGTTTGTGTCGAAAAGAAAACTCACCATGGACCAAAACAAGGAATGCTGCATCCAATAGAAAAAACCCCAGTACCTTTTCACACGGTACATTTGGATTGTACAGGCCCTTTCCCGCAGTCTAACAATGGTCATAAACATTTGCTTATCATAATTGACGGTTTTACAAAATTTTGTATATTAAAGCCCTTGAAAACAATGGGCGCTGAGGAACTAGTTGAGATTTTACGAAGTTCTCTCACGGACTATGGCACACCATCATTGATAATAACTGATCGTGGAAAAAAAAATTGTACTAGACAGTTGCGACAGTTATTAGATGAATGGCGGACTAGACATCACATGATAGTGACCGGTACCCCGCGGGGAAACGGCCAAGTCGAACGGTACGTTTCCACAATAACAAACATGATAAGCACTTCTTGTACTGATGTGTCAGACTGACCGAGCGTTTTATGGAAAGTCCAACTATCCTTAAATACTACGGTACAACAGTCAACCGGTTTTTCACCTATTAGATTGCTTATTGGCAGAAACTCTAACAACCCGTGTATTCAAGCTCAATTAGATGAAGTAGTACAAAATGATAATGTAATTATTGACGTAACTGCTGATCGTCAGTTAGCACATCAACGTCTAAAAATTGTTGCCGATAAATTCAAAGACCGCTTTGACCGAACACGTAGAGATAATATAGGCTATAGCGTAGGTGATACAGTATATGTAAACCAAGACCATAGGCGACATGACAAACTAAGAGCAAAATTTAAGGGGCCTTACGAAATTATGAACATACTAGATAATGACAGATTCTTTTTAAGGGGTATTGGAAATTTGAGAAATATAACAGTTGCAAAAGAAAAAATTCGCCTATGGCCTGGAGAGTGGACAGAACAAAACGCTGTTTTAGAAGATTTATTATAATTATTATAAGACACGATTATATTATTATGGATTATTGATTATGGATTATGGGAGGATTAAAACCTTAGCTGTGGTATGACATTCACTGGCTGCGGGTGATTAAGCTTCACTGACTGCGGGTGTTTGGTCTGCACAGTATTTGATTATGGCATGATGAATATAAAACGATTACTGAACAAAATATACCTTTATGTATGTACCTAAATATTGAGATTGTACTTCGAGAGCGAAGTACTTATCAGTATGGCCGTGTTAGATTTATACCGATGTAGTTAGTATGTAACTACATATTTTACGTTTTAATATAAAGTAGTAAGTTTATTTGTAATTAAATGTAGTAAAAACATGTAAAATAACATTATTTTAAATTAAATAAGATTTGTTTTAATATTGCACAACAAATAGGTATGAATCAAACTTGTTTGTCATAGTTTATAGAAACATGAGTCATACTTGTTTGTCGTCGCCTATAAAAACAAGTGTTCCGACGTAGTTGAGTCAACGAACGCAACGAACCGAAATGATACTACATCTCAACGATGATACGCCTGTGATGTATAGACCTTATAGACTCCCTTTTAGTGAGCGCGCAAAGGTACGGGAAATGATAGGCGACATGTTGGCTAACAATATTATAAGAGAATCACAGTCAGCTTATGCCAGCCCAGTAGTATTGGTTCGAAAAAAAACAATGAATACAGGCTTTGCGTAGATTATCGGGCACTAAATAAAAGGACAATAAAGGACAGCTATCCGATGCCGGTCATTGACGACCAGCTTGATCGGCTTAGCGGCAAATCGTATTTCACAAGCTTAGATTTGGCATCCGGCTATCATCAGATTCCAGTAGCTGAGGAGTCACGTCACGTAACAGCTTTCGTGACTCCTGACGGCCACTACGAGTATATGAGGATGCCATTTGGTCTTGTGAATGCCCCTGCAGTATTTCAAAGTATGATTAATAAAGCACTAGGAGCCCAACGATTTGAGCTAGCTATCCCTTATTTAGATGATTTACTATCAGCAGGTAGTTCATTTGACGAGGCATTCGGTAAGCTAGAAGCTATCTTGCACCTTTTATGTAATGCCAATCTGACCCTTAAAATTAATGGCTCTCGGGTGGCCTGATAAATGTGATGACCTAAGAAGATGAGCAGACCGTGGCTTTCGGATGGCTAAACGGGAGCTTCCTACAAATTTTGAAAGTATCCGAATATATTGTTACGTGGCTACGAGTCTTCACATGTCCTCACTTCAGAAGATAACAACATATTGTTATACAATTAGCTTAGGTCCTCATAGTTGTGAATTATTTTGTTCAACTTACCTACACAATAACATTTTGTGATTCATATTTTATGTTACCTTTTATGTTTTGCTCTGTTTAAAGAATGTCATTGATTAATGTAATAATATAGAACTTAAAACTTTAGAAATCATTTCAAAATTACTATTCTAACTATGTTTTAATTTATATTATTTATAGATAGAGGAAACTTTATTTCACTAAATGCAATTATGGCCAAACAATGGTATGAATTAGACTTATTTTATTTACTTAAGTACCTAATTACTATGAAAAGATACACCTTATATATTTTTACTTTGGGTACGAGGCCATACCCTGTACCATAAGAATGGCCGAGTTGAATTTAGGAATGGGGACATTCCTATTGCAGAATGGCCGTCTGTTAGCGATCCACATATAAAAATAAATAATTTGAAGGTAGAAATAAGTTGATTCGACGGATAGTCGGTGGTGAGCAGCACCGACAGGCATTATGGATCGTAACGTTAGGCCTAACGCTTGTCCTGCCAGGGTTGCGGGAAAGTCCGAAAGGGATACCGGGACCTTGGCAACAGGCAAATGAAGGAACACGGGTGGGTTTTAGTCAGTAAAAGTCTGACACGCCCTTCCGCTCCGCCCAGAGCGGGAGAAGTCATTGGATGATTTCCCACCCTCAAAAAAAAAAAAAAAAGTCCTAACGCTTGTAAACATTTATCGTAAGAAAAAGTTGTAGCCTATAGATTAAAGTATTTCAGGAAATTGAAGACTGTGTATAATTTGGGACCTGTCAACGTTCACACAAGCGAGCATGCAACATGCAGCAGACATGGTTTTTGTCACGGCTCCGGCGCTGCGGGGCTCCGGCGATCCCACGCGAGCTTATCGTCGCAGATGGTTTAACGCCCACCACCGCAGCTTCGTCTTGCTGGCCGGCTGTGCCGGCCAGCCTTGGCCGCGGCAGCGAGTGTTACAACAACCTGCTCCTCAACTCGGGGGCCGCCTCGCCCCTCCGCGACTACGCGATTTTAAATAACACTCTAGGGGTAGGGCATACAAGAGTATGTGGAGTCGGATTTACAGCGATTCGTTTATGTCACCAAAACCTAATTTTTAGCAAATGTTTTAGGACTAACAATGAACATTCGGAATACTACACATTATATAATACAATACTTAGGACGTAATAATATGACTTTATAATGAATAATATGATTAGCTTATTATAGTACTCAATATTATGACAAAATAGTTTTAGAAGTAAAGATAATTATGTAAAACAAATGCAATGGCAATGCTGACAGTCTTCTGGGCACGTTTCCGGATGACAGCGATGCGGACGAATACTTCGACGCCTAAGGGTCCATCTGTTTTTATATTTATTGGTATAGTTAGTTAGTCCTTTTAGTTTTAGTTTTTTAGTTAATTTTGTAAGTTTAGTTTAATAAGTTAATTTAATAAGTTACATAATGTAAATGTTAATAAACTTATTTTTACCTGTAAAACAAAACTTCGAATTTTTGAACATTATGGTTACTGAGGTTTATACCAAACGTGTTATGGATAATGATTTTCGGACAAACAATATTCGTTAAAAAATAATTCTACTGTTTGACAAATTTGTTAAATAAAAAAATTGATTATAAAATTCATTGAATTGTGTTTATGTGAAATATGTTTCATTCAAGTAAATAGTAGTTAAAACAATAATATTCGAAATAAAAATACAAGGGCCAAATATTAATTATGAAACATTTTCTGCGAAACGAAATTCTATGAAATTTCTGTCTGCGAAACAAGGGAACACCCTTATATGCCAGTCACTCGTTGGAGGCTGCGAACCGGATGGTATGTATATATCGGCGCAACTACAATAATTCTTCCTTTGTTCGTATTAAAATAATTAAGTGGAATAATTTTATTGTTTAAAGTTAGTTTACTAACTATTGATTGATTATTATGATGTGAAAATACGTTAAACATGTTAACTACTTCTGTTAATAGCAAAATTAATTGTAATTTGCATAGTCTAATACTTAACCTAAAAATGTACACGTGCGACGGTCCCTATAAATACGGCCGCACTGTAGGCGCTCGATTCATTCTTGTTCGAGCCGCTGGACAGTGCGGACCTCTCTGTGAAGTCGTTACGCTGTCAAATAAACGAAGCTTTGAAACAAGTAGTGAAGTTTCCTTTAAAAATCAAAATGAGTGATCACCAGGAAAATAACATCAGTGACGTCAGCTATGCTGACGTCACACTTTTTAAAAACACTACGGAGGTCAATCCTTCGTCATCAGAAGTGGGATTGCAAAAAGCTCCTACCCAAGCCACTTCCTCATCAGCTCGTGCACCACCTGATCAACCGGAACCAACCAACACACAGCACCATGGGCCTGTGTTCGCCACAGACACACCATTGGAAGCTGTAATACAATCAAGGCCGCAAACATACACTCACCATGGAATGCAGATGGATGGGATACCACCACAATTCTTGATGCAAATGATGGAGACGATGCAGAAAATGTCAGAGCGCTTATGTGCTCCACCTACCGAATCAAAAATAAGGATCAAGGACGTCTACTTACCGTCGTTCGACCCGGACACCCACGTCGGTGTACGAGAATGGTGTCAGCATATAGATCAAGCGATTGAAGCCTACAAACTGAATGATTTCGATATCCGCATGAAAGTCTGCAGCCTGTTGAAGGGGCGTGCAAAAATGTGGATCGATGATTGGATGGTAACGACTAATACGTGGGAAGAGTTGCGGCAGAACCTCATCACCACATTTGAACCTGAAAATAGATACTCCCGAGACATCATCATGTTCAGAGAGCATGTTTACGACTCGACAAAAGACATTGCGGAATTTTTGTCACGCGCATGGATCCTATGGAGAAGGGTTACCAAGGACGAACTGGGAGACGAACACGCTGTGGAAGCAGTGATTGGATGCGTTAACGATGAGCGTTTGCGTATCGAATTATTGAATACCAGAGCAACCACTGTTCCTGAACTCATCTCGGTTGCAACATCTATACGGAAGAAGCGTTCTCACCCAAGCTCAAGTTCCGCAATGCATATCAAGCGTCCAAGATTCTTGGACAATACACAATCAACATCAAGCTGCCGTATATGTAAAAAGACGAACCACTCCACCAACGATTGCAGATTCAAACGTTCGGAAAATAAACCTGAAGCTGATAAAAAGGATACAAAATCAAGAACCCCGCCTGTCTGCACCTATTGCAAGAAACCAGGACACACATACGAAACTTGCTTCAGACGTGAACGTTCGTTGACTTCAAATATGAACTGTGTAGCAAGCAATAAGCTAGCTCCAACTGCCATCAAAATAGGCGAAAGGATTTTGCAGGCTGTGTTCGATAGCGGAGCGGAATGTTCAATTATACGAGAATCTCTTGCTGCAGTTCTACCTGGTCAGAGGAGACCAGTAGTCAACTATTTGAAAGGAATTGGTCAATTCCCCGCACTATCGTTAACAAAACTTATAACGGTGTGCGTCATAGACACCATCAGTATTGAGTTGGAGTTTTACCTATTGCCCGACAATGAAATGTCAACAGACATTTTAGTGGGTATGAACCTGATTCATGATACTAATCTAAGTATGATAATCACATCCAACGGGACGAAACTAATTCATAAATCACTTATCAATCAAGTGAGTACAAGTTCTCCTCTCTTCAACAACCTGGACTGTGACCTAACCAACGAAGATGAAGTCTTGCAGCTACGTCGACTTCTGAATAAATACGAACACCTGTTTATTCGTGGATATCCCAAGACTCGAGTCAACACCGGTAAACTGGAAATCAGACTGAAAAACCCTGAAAAATTCGTGGAAAGAAGACCATATCGCCTCAGTCCAGTGGAACGAGAGAAGGTTCGCAACATAATTCAAGAACTACTGGAACACAACATCATCCGTGAAAGCAAATCTCCTTACTCAAGCCCCATAATTTTAGTCAAGAAAAAGAATGGTGACGATCGGCTTTGCGTAGACTTTTGAGAGCTTAACTCGAATACTCTACGTGACCACTACCCGCTTCCGCTGATTTCTGATCAGATTGACCAGTTGGCAAATGGTCATTTCTACACAAGCCTTGATATGGCAGCAGGTTTCCATCAAATTCCGATTGGGGAAACTTCCATAGAGAAGACCGCCTTCGTCACACCAGATGGTTTATATGAATACCTCACCATGCCGTTTGGTTTGAGCAATGCTTGTTCAGTTTACCAGCGATGCATCAACAAAGCTCTTGCATCATTGCTGGGAACAGCTGCACAGGTCTACGTGGATGATGTGTTAAGTAAATGCACAGATTTCCCTGAGGGAATATCACACCTGGAACAAATCCTCATAGCACTACAAGACGCTGGTTTTTCTATCAACGCTGACAAATGCAGTTTCTTCAAACGCTCCATTGAATATCTCGGAAACGTAGTTTCTGATGGACAAGTACGACCAAGCCCTCGAAAAGTAGAAGCTCTCGTCAAAGCTCCAGTACCTAAGACTATCAAACAGGTCAGGCAGTTCAATGGTCTGGCAGGATACTTCAGGAAATACATCCCAGACTTTTCTCGCATAATGGTACCTCTCTACGAACTGACGAAACAAGGTGCCAAATGGGTATGGACAGATAAACACGAGAAAGCCCGTAACACAGTCATCGAATGCCTAACGTCTGCTCCAGTACTTACATTATTCCAAGAAGAAGCACCCATACAACTATACACAGATGCCAGTAGCCTCGGATTTGGTGCAGTACTGGTACAGGTGATTGATGGACGTCAGCATGCAGTTGCTTTCATGAGTATGAGAACCACGGAAGCTGAAAGTCGCTACCACTCCTACGAGTTGGAGACACTGGCGGTGGTGCGTGCTATAAAACACTTTCGCCAGTACCTGTATGGGCGAAGATTCACAGTGATAACGGATTGCAACGCATTAAAAGCGTCCAAACACAAAAAGGATCTCTTGCCGCGGATTAATCGCTGGTGGGCGTTTTTGCAAAACTACGACTTCGAAGTTGAGTACCGCAAAGGGGAACGGCTTCAGCATGCTGATTTTTTCAGCAGAAACCCAACTGAGTATGCAGTTAACGTTATGACAAGGGACTTGAACTGGCTCAAAGTTGAACAGCGTCGGGACGAGGAACTACGACCAATAATGGACAGTCTTAGTGACAATAACCCTGTAGAGGACTACGTCTTGGAAGATAACGTCTTAAAGAAGAACGTCAATGATCCTGTCTTCGGCCAGCAGCTTAGTACAGTTGTTCCCAGGTCCTTCCAATGGAGTATCATCAATGCTTTCCACACGGCACTGAAACATCCTGGCTGGGAAAAGACATTGCAGAAGATCAGAGAAACTTATTGGTTCAAGAATATGAGTTCTACTGTCACTGTACATCATTTTCAAAGAGGAGACTACGTATTGATCAAGAATAATCCTCGCAACCAAACCTCGCTAGACCTTAAATTTAGCGAGCCTTATGAAGTCTGTAGAATACTGGAAAATGACCGATATTTGGTGAAGAAAGTTGTCGGCAGAGGACGACCCCGCAAGGTTGCCCATGATCAGCTGCGCCGTGCTCCACAACCTGGTGAACAGTTGACCGTATCGGCAGGAAACGAATCACCTACTCACCGAGACTCTGCAGCACCAACCGAGCCTATTCCAACAACCTCACGAGAAGAGCTGCAGGAACAGCCAATCCGAAACCCATCAGAATAAAGGGTAAGAAACTCAATTCAATATTAATAATTACAAATAACCCTACGAGAACCTTTAACGCATCTACGACACTTCGAGAACCTCCGAGAACCCTTCGAGAACCTCCGAGAACCCTTCGAGAACCTCCGAGAACCCTTCGAGAACCTCCGAGAACCCTTCGAGAACCTAAAAATCTCCTAGAGCCTACAAAACCTGAATATTTTCTAACATACAAGACAGTTATGTGTAATAACATTATGTAACAATCAACATAGTGGCAACGCAAGTTGCTCAACAGATATCCAACTCAGAGAAAATCCTTCTACTTACAGGTAATCACAACGAGAATCAACGAGGCTGGTGCAGAGCGCGCACCGCCTGTCAGTATGGCCGTATCGGCGCAACTACAATAATTCTTCCTTTGTTCGTATTAAAATAATTAAGTGGAATAATTTGATTGTTTAAAGTTAGTTTACTAACTATTGATTGATTATTATGATGTGAAAATACGTTAAACATGTTAACTACTTCTGTTAATAGCAAAATTAATTGTAATTTGCATAGTCTAATACTTAACCTAAAAATGTACACGTGCGACGGTCCCTATAAATACGGCCGCACTGTAGGCGCTCGATTCAGCCTCGAGTAAGCCGCACCCAGGTTACACGCGGCTTACTCGTAAACAATAAGACTCCACAGATGTACACATACATCTGTTGCGCGGCGTGTGCTAAGTTAATATAGGCATGCCGCGTGACTAATTACAGACACCCACTACTAGACAGACGCCTATATATAACACGTGCGGGCGCGACGCGGGCCGCGACGCACGCAATCACTGAGCGGCGGTACATAACAATACAAGCCGCTCATACATACATACAGTTTCTCCTTCAAACCGCGAAC
The DNA here is from genome assembly GCA_949152455.1 of Lithophane leautieri. NCBI lineage: Eukaryota > Metazoa > Arthropoda > Insecta > Lepidoptera > Noctuidae > Lithophane > Lithophane leautieri. The sequence goes on along the minus strand of OX424469.1, from coordinate 503,233 downwards.
GGCTAGATCTGTGACCGGGGCGAAGGAAAACTACACCTTACTCTGTAGGAGCGTCGAGTCGGCATCTCTGTCGCTGGTCGTCACCCGCTGGGCCTCCCCTAGGCAACTAGGGGTCTCACCTGGCGGTGACAGACCGCCGAGATGTCGTGAAGAAAGCGGCGCTATGGACATAGCGTCGTGGCGCGCCTACAGAAAAACACATTGCAACTTGTCACACGGACGCGTTATTAGTAACGCGTCCGACAGACGCCGACAGCCGCCATAGGCAATTATAAGGACGGGCCCGTAGTTACGGGCCACAGTAAAGCCTCCGCGGGCAGGGGGCGAAGCCCCGATCCCGCACGCCACGCCCCCTTGCGGGGACGTAGCGATATCCGAATCGGCGCTCGATTCATTCTTGTTCGAGCCGCTGGACAGTGCGGACCTCTCTGTGAAGTCGTTACGCTGTCAAATAAACGAAGCTTTGAAACAAGTAGTGAAGTTTCCTTTAAAAATCAAAATGAGTGATCACCAGGAAAATAACATCAGTGACGTCAGCTATGCTGACGTCACACTTTTTAAAAACACTACGGAGGTCAATCCTTCGTCATATATAATTTTGCGATTTTATTTTGAATGTAGGAAATAATTTAGTGAATAATTTTACCGATTTCAATCTTATGTATCGACTATCATGTGTTGAACATGCACTATGCACTAGCTAGGAAATTTTATTGGAATTATAAAAAAACCTAGAGCAGCGATAGCGAGATAGTCTTATGATAAAAAATTAAAAAATCCCCGAATGCGGTTTTTTTTTTTAAAGCCACAGTGTTATCAATGACGTCACTGTTGCACGTGCACGTAGCGAGGCCCATTATCCATTCCAATAACCGTGTGGGTTACCCCGGTTATCCAAACAAATCAAGGCGAAAAATGAGAACAACATCGCAACAAAAGAAAATAAGGCACGAAACTACAAAACCTCGACTTTTACCAAATGTTACATTATTGTGTAAGTACATAGCATGCATTACCCCGCCTTATTTATCGTTTATGATTGAGCTTTGATTAGCTCAAAAATATACCTAAAAATTATTTTGCTCTGTCATTTCAAAATGAGCTCCTTGGAGCAACGAAGAAGTAGCTCAGATTTAATTTTCTTCTATAAGACCTTTCATAATTTCGAATGTACCGGAGTTGGTTTCGGAGATCAGTCTAAATGTGCCCCGCCGTACCTCATACAGATCCAATTTTGAAACAGAAACATTCAAAATGCCTAAAAATAGAACTAACCGTGGTCGTTCAGCTCCTCTATACCGGTTTTTGTCTAGCTACAATAAGCTGAGCACGAGTAACAACTTGGACATATTTTCGAACAGTCTGAATGAATTCAAACGATACGTCCTCAGTTCTTGATCGATTTGTTTGTTTATTTCTGTTACAAAATGTTAATTTGTATTTGTGTGACTCCATTCACGGTATTTAATGTACAATTTTATTTTATTTTATTTTTGAACTCAAGTTTTAATCTATTCTATTTTGTTTTTCCAATTTATTTGATGTTTTTTGTTTTTTATTTTAATTTAACTACGTGACATTTCAAATTCAATGCAAATTTTGCAAATTTTAATTTTGTTGATTTGATTGATTATACGAGTGCTGTGCACGCCTATAAGTGACGAATTCACCGCAAAACTGTCGAAATACAATATATTTTTAATGTAGTGATTTAGTGAATAAGTCGTTGGTGTGTCAATAAATAAATAAATGTGGAGTAGATATTGTTGTATGTGAGTATATCGACGCTTGAAAGGCAATCCTTACTAACCGACAAAAACCCGTAAAATGAGTTATATATACCATTCAAACCGCCAGAATTTTCTGCGTCGTTTGGTCTAGGTCTCATAGTTCTACGACGAGTTTTATTGTCGCTTAGATATCGCGTGATTTCGGTCAAATCTACATTTTGTGCTTACTAAATGATAAAAAAATTGTGATTTTATTATTTATTTATTTATAACAGCTTATGCTACCATTACAGGGTTTACCCTAATGCGACAGCTAAGACTTAAACTAATAAACTAAACTATATACTTACAACACAATTTTTTTAAATTATACAAAAACAAAGCCTTACATAATATTATTACTAACAAAAATATAGTACACAAAAAAAAGTTAAAATATAGTATTATTTTGCTTGTAGCATAATACAAATAGTAATACCCTTGCGAATTCACTAAAACAACATGTAAACACATCAATCTGAGTTTGAAGGTCATTGATAGTACGAATAGCTCTAGTAAGGGGTGCCTTGGCAAGCAGGTTAGTTCTGGCAATAGGTACCAGTAGCAGTGGCGCGCTGCGCCGCGCCGCCTCCACGCGTAGCGGTCCGGTACACACAGACTCAAGCGCTGTAATACTCCCGGGTGGCTCTCCACTCCACGAAGCACCGTCACCAATTAGGCGACCAGCGTAAACTCCCGTCGGACATACAGTTGATTATAGCCAACCATGCCCAGGACAAACAGAGTGGGATACATCAGCGGGTAAAACGGATATACCCCATATAATTTCCTGTACAAATGGCGCGTGAACTTGTTCTGAACACGCTCCAACATCACAGAGTACTTAGCTTCATGTGGACCCCATATGACCGCACTATGTTCCAGATGACTCCTGACTAGTGCATCATACAGGACCCTAACTGCTGTGATGTTTGTAAAGCTTCGTGTCTGTCTCAGAACAAATCCTAAGTTCCTGTACGCCTTCTTACAGATCCTGGTTATATGCTCCCGGAATGTCAGATCGGGAGTCATGAAAACACCCAAGTCTCGCACCTCCGTGACTCGTTGCAGTGGCGCCGCGTCCACCACGTACTCATAGAGCAGCGGCGCACGAGCACGGGTAAAACTCATCAACGAGCACTTGGATACGTTGAAGTACAGTTTGTTTTCATGGCTCCATTGTACTATTCGATCGATGTCTTCCTGTAGACGCCTGCAATCAGACCCGGACCTAATTTCAAGCAGCAACTTGAGGTCATCAGCAAACAATAAACAAGCGCCATGTCTTACGACTTCCGGCAAATTGTTTATCATAATAATGAATTCTAGAGGCCCCAAGTTGGTGCCCTGACTTACCCCCGACCAAATGTAATACAAGTTGGATTCACATCCGTTGCAGTCTACATACTGCTGTCTGCCTTGCATGTAACTGGCGAAAAACCGCAATAGATGCTGGGTGCATCTGACCTCTGCTAGTTTCCGCAATAAGATGTCATTGTCGACAGTGTCACAAGCTTTTCTTAAGTCAAAATAAGCTGTGTCCACCTGCAACCCAGCATCCACCGCCGGCACCACGCGTCCCATGAAATCAAGAAGATTGGCAGCAGTGCTGCGCCCCTGCCGGAATCCGTGCTGCGCATCCGATAACTGTCCGCGCACTTGCTTTAGCATACAGCGCTGAATGGTAGACTCGAACACCGTTGCCGGCGTCGACAACACCTCCACCGGCCTATACCCATCGATGACAGCTCCCGCCCTGCTTTTGGGCACTGGAATGACTCGCGTAATCTTCCACCGAGCTGGGAACTTCGCTAAATGCAGACAGGCGTTAAATATATAAAGTAACGGCTCTGCGAGTACCCTACCACAATCTTTAAAAAGAAACGCTGGTATACCATCCGGGCCCGCAGATCGCTTAGACTTGAGGCGGTCGAGTGCACTTCTAACGTCCCCAAGATTTGTACGCATGCACTACCAGTGTACCCCGCTCCCGCTGCCACCGCTTCTGAGTCTAGTCGTGGCGGCGCATTACTATATACCGACTCAAAATAAGTCGCGAACTGCTTTATGAATATCCAGCAGTTATGACGTTCTAACAATTAGGAATAAGAACTAAGAACGTCATAGTAGGGTTAAAATGCAACAAATTAAGCCACCAAATGTTCTACCGAAATTCAGTATTTTTGTTTTGCACTAGACTACATTTTTTATGAAGTAATAGCAAAAATTACAAAAAATTAAATGTTTGGTTAGTGATATTTGCCAAAGTTTTAGGCATTATTGAACTTTTAATTATTAACAAAGGTCTGCTACGGCGTCAACTATGATAATACGTTAAATTTCAGTACAGTCGCGCCGTAAATCATTTTTAAATTGGTTTCAAATGATTTAATCTGGGATTTTTCATAAAAAAACTAAAACTCTTAATAATTCAAAAACTACTGAATTTCGGTAGAACATTTGGTGGCTTAATTTGTTGCATTTTAACCCTACTATGACGTCCTGCAAGGAATACGTCGAGTTACCAGTAACCCTGTATATTTTAACTTGATAATATATTTTGTGACAGTGTCATTTGTATAAGTTAATCTGAAATAAAGTGGAAGAATATTAGACTTTAGATATTTTTAGTTGTACATATATCATAATATTGATTTTTTATCCTTAGATATTTTTATTTGTCAACGGTTAATATTAATGATGTCGGTTAGATAGTCTTACTTGATTTGTTAAATGGCTAAGTATGGCGCGTAGATAAATTTACCCGTACGCAAAATTATATTTTCTCGTCGCTAAGCAACCGCACGAGTTTAAAAAACGTCATGTAGGTATGCGCGACACGTCTATACGGGTTCTCATTCAAGCACCCGCCCTCGCTTAGGGAGGACGTACTTCACATTTTGGCGCGCATTCTATGAAGACATGGTAAGTATTCAATAAAATTATGCAAAGGTAGTAGTAGTACCTATTTTCAAAACTGCATTACGTTTCGGATTATTTTTAAACCCTTTTATGTTTTAGATGGAACAAAGTACTCATTTTATTTTTCTTTGCAGTTAAAAATGAATCGCGAGCTAAAACGACGTAGTTCATCCATAGTCGAGATGGCATTGGCGAATGCCGGCATTGCAAGAAATGTTCGGCACTGTCGAAGACAATTGAGTTATGATCTAAGCACAGTAAGTACCTTCTTTTTTTATAATTTGTTTGAGTACCTACAAGATAAATAAACAATAGTTATAGGTATATCTTGTAGGTTTACTTAGTAAAAATACACAGTATAAATCTGACAACGAATTGTTTTTTTTGCAGTCTGCTTCTTCGTCATTTAATAGCAACACAAAGCAGTTTAACAAAACATTAGAGTCAGCTTCTATCAGCATTGACACTTCGAAAGATTTGGCTTTTCCGGTTCTTGCCGATAGTTTATGCACCCCAACAGATCACACTGAAGCGACTACATCGATTACTGCTCCACGTATATCGGTTGATCACGCATTTAATATCACTTTAACTGCTGAACCAGACATTGAAGAACCGACTTTGAATGATCACCAGGTTGAAGTAAAAACACACAATATACATCACTTAAGTCCGATCATGATGTACCGTCTACATCGGCAGGACCAAGTAAAGAATCTATCGTATCAAATCCAATTAAAAGTAAAGTTGGTAAAAGGAAATGCAAGAAAGATATTAAATATGTTGATTATATGTCAGATCAAGAAGACTTTTCTACTTTTTATGGTGACATAGCTGATTCGGATAATTGGTCAGAAGGACAAGAAGGAATAACATCAGAAGATGATTTGCTATCAGCGGAACAAAAAGTTAGAAGAAATAAAAGGTACACCAAAAAGGGGTCAAAATTCAAAGATGCCAATACCGAAGATGATGTAGTCGAAGAATCTGCGACGAGAATAAAAAAACCCAATTCAAGAAAAGAACGGTCAATAAACAAACATTCCGGTCAACAATATATAACAAATAAAGGTGTCGTTGTACCAGCAAAAACCGTATTGGCTAATCCTTGTTCTGGCAAGAAATGTGGCAACGACTGCGGGTCTCTGTCTGACGAAAGAAGAGAAAGCTTATTTAATTTTTTTTGGAATCTTGACAAGAAACGTCGCCGTGATTGGTTAGTATCATTGTCTCAAAAAGAAAATATTAAAAGGAAACGCACCGATTCTAATAAGCGCAATTGCACTATCAAATATTTTATCAACGAAGGAGAAGGTAGAAGATTTGTTTGCCAACAATTTTTAGCAGCCACTCTAAACATTTCTGATAAAACAATTTACAGTATTGTAAAAAATGCTTCTTGGGGATGTGCACGAGAAGATATGAGAGGGAAATGTGAACCACCAAATAAGACTAAAGAATCCACTATAGATGGCGTTAACAAGTTCATCAAAAATTTACCAGCTGTGTCTTCGCACTACTGTCGTCAAGACTCAAGCAAAGTGTACCTTCCCCAAGAATACAAAAATATCACCAACTTGTATAAACTTTACAAGCGGCATTATGTGGATCAGGGTGTGGACGTAGTAAGTAATAGAATTTTTCGTAAAATATTTCAAGATAATTTTAATATTGGATTCCATGAACCTAAAAAAGACAAGTGCCTGAAGTGTCTTCAATACGAAAATAATAATAATCCCGAAAAGCAAAAAGAAAAGGAAGAACATGAACTAGAAAAAGAAGAAAGTTATGCCCGTTTTAAAGTTCACAAAAACATTCATAAAATACAAATACAAAAATATTTATTTCAACTTTAACATTGTGTCATACATAAATTGAGGCAGCCCCATTAAGTTACAATAGTACTTGTGTCGGAGCTGTCTCGCTCTTCCCATAAGTAGTAGCTTTACAATGAGGAGGCTAATAGTAAATAGAGAATACATAGAAAAAATAAAATAAAAAATGAAATAAACATGAAAAAAAAACATTAATTTAGCAGCTTTCGGTGTATGAGATTTGCACGTGTGTGTATGCATGTGTGTGGGTGTGTATGTGTGCGTGTACATGAGTGTTCGTGTGGGTGTAAGTAATTTTTTTTTTTTTTTTTTAGCTTATTCTTGTTAGAATGTTTTGTGTTTCTTCATATGTTAGTGATCTTAACCATTGCTTTTTTACAGTCGTATAACAGCAGGGGATATATAACTAATTTACGGTTCAATTTATTATAGATGTAGGTGGACTGTGTAACAAATTGACGTCTAGCAAATACAGTTCGAATCCCTGGGGAGTGGGCCACAATATCTCTACGCCTTCTGCACTGAGTTGCCAAGTCAAAAGGAAGACACTTATGCAGGGTTAAGGAGACGTTTAGAATATAAAGTTTTCTTATTGAGAGCAAGTTGCTATCTTTATAGAGGTCTGTTGTAGGGAACCTAAATGGTTTGAAGTACATCACCTTGATAAGTGATCGCTGAACTCTTTCCAGATCGAGGAATTTAATTTTGGTAGCTCCACTCCAAATCGGAATACAGTAAGTTATAATACATTGCGCCAAAGCTACATAGATCTTGTTTAAAAGTTGCGTGGACATAACATGGAGTAAAGTTTTAAAGACCCAAATGAGCTTCCGGATCCTTTTCATAAGGATCTCAATATGAGGGTGCCATGATAGTCTTTGATCAACAATTATGCCCAAATATTTAGTGGAGCTGACTTGTTGAATGGTTTGACAGCCACAATTACGGTTATATAGGGCATTATATTGGCAAACATGAATCGCAATGCTATATTCAGATCCAGGCTGTGACCTTTGGTTTGGGGAAAAACCAATAAAATTAGTCTTAGTGGTATTAAGGGTTAAAAGGTTTGCTTTAAGCCAGCCAGCTATCTCAGTCAGACCCTCTTCAGCGACAGTTTTTACGTGTTCCCATGACGTTCCTGAGAAAACAACGGCAGTGTCGTCTGCGTAAGAGAAGATTTGCCCTCCTTTGATCTGCATATCGCATAGACTATTAATATAAATTAAAAAGAGTCGAGGACCCAAAACGCTCCCCTGTGGGACTCCGTAGTAGACATTCTCTTCGACACTACTTAAGTTATTGATTTTAACCAATTGCTGTCTATTTTTAAGATAACTTTCAAAGAGGGCGAGAGCCGTACCTCTTATACCTATGCTTTCCAGTCTGTGCAGAAGGATTGGGACGGAAACGGTATCAAAAGCTTTCTTGAGATCTAAAAAAACTGTCAAGCATTTACGACCCTTATCCACTTTATTAACAATCTCAGATGTCAAAGCCGTAATAGCGTCTTGAGTTGAGCGTCCTTTTCTAAACCCATATTATTCATAAGGATGATCCTTCAACTCTTTGTGCTAGTTTTGATCTCGAAAAAGTACTTAACACACCCTATGCACAATCTATGGTTTTGTACTACAGTAGAAAACTAGCTGTGTACAATTTGTGTGTTTACGAAAATGGAAAAATGGTCTCGTAAAGTTATCTGTTACTACTGGGATGAGAGCAACGGTAAACGTGGCGCTAACGAGATTGCATCTATATTGCACAAATATATTCAATCGGTAGATGCCAGAGGAAACGTCACTCGATTACTTCTGTATTGTGACTGCTGTCCGGGCCAAAACCGCAACCGTACTGTGTTGGCAATGTTGCATTCATCATTACAGGAGTGGAAAAATATCGACACTATTCAAATAAACTTTCTCTTGACAGGACACACTTACATGCCCGTAGATACAGTGCATGCTATTATTGAAAATAGATTGAAGAATACAACTGTTTACGCACCATCACAATGGTTTACAGTTTTTGCAACTGCCAGACAAGAACCAGCGCCTTTCGAGGTAGAAAGACTGAGTTATGAAGATTTTTACAGATGGTATAGTATTAGTGACAAATATTATAAAGGTAACTTAACTGGAAAGATAAGCAAGATCCGTATTATGACTTTCAGAAAAGACAAGCAAAGCGTTAAATATAAAACATCTATGAATCCTACTGCGGCGTCCTTTGATGTTGAAATTCAGTCTAAAACCAAGGTATCTCTTTTACCTTGTTATCGATCGCAGCTTCCCATATCCAAAGCTAAATATGACGATTTAGTCAAACTTTGCGTGGACAAAGTTATTCCTAACTGCTTCAAACGTGAATTTATGAACATTCCACGCGCAACACAATATGTTGAAATAGAATACCACAACAAAGAAGCGAAAGAAGTACAAATTGTAAAATCACGGACAAAGACTATTAACCACTCCATTCCACAAAGCAGTATATTGGGATGTATATTATTTATTATATACATAAACGACCTACCTAAAACAATTGACTCGAAATGCGTTCTATTCGCAGACGACATATCGCTAGTGTTTAGAAGCACTGAGAACATAGAAACTTTGACCAACATAGAAAATACTTATAAAATAGTTAAATCGTGGCTAGAGAAGCACAATCTACAAATTAATGCTAATAAAAGTAATCTACTACAATTTAGGACATACCAACGAACGCCACTAAACATAAATAACCTTAGTAATGAATTAAATATCTCAGAAAGAGACGATCTTACGTTTCTTGGTTTAACATTGGACAATAATCTAACATGGAAAAAACATATAGAAAAACTGAAGACTAAATTATCAAAATTTATATACGCATTAGGCAAAATAAAATGCAACACAAACTATGAGACCGCGCTCTCAACATACTATGCCTATGCTTATGCGTGGTTTAACTATGGCATAATATTATGGGGTGAAAGTACTGACTTTTATGACATCTTCATCATGCAAAAGAAATGTATACGCATCCTTATGAACATTGAGCCATGGGAAAGTTGTAAACCTACATTTCATAAAAAATAAAATAATAACGTTACCCTCCCTTTACATATTACAAATAGCTACGTTCGTGCAAAAACACAGGAATTACTTTCGATCAAACATAGAAGCAAACCAAAATTATAACCGCAGAAACAAAAACAAGTTGATAACACCGGCATCAAAATTAAAAATTATGAAAAATAGCCCCAACTATAGAATCGCAACAATTTATAATAAATTACCAAATTACATAAAAGATCATGAAAATAAAAATTCATTCTATAGCAAACTAAGATTACTTTTAATAGAAAAATGTTATTACACATAACTATTCTATTAGATCAATTCATGACGGATAAAACTTTATAGATGTAGGTACTTAATTCATAACTCTTAAATACTTTTTATTCCAGTGACATTACATTTATTATCTGTATTGTAAATGACATACCATAATTCAATTTAATTACTAGATAGCAAAAACTTGATAACTTGACATGACATGATTGTAATTATTACCTACTCCCTATTATTATTCTATTAAGCTTTTTACTACCTATACCTATTATACAATCTGACTTAAAAATTACTATAAGTTTAGTGTGTTATTGTATATTACTCTTGATTGGACACATATCGGCTTCTAAACATAATTTTTCTGAAATCTATTGTGTTGTGTTTCGATAAGTTTGACTAATTTATGTTAATACAACAAATTTATGTTAATACAATAATGTTCATACTCAACAGCGAACCAACATTGTGCTTTGCAGTGCCCTGACAGGGTTCATGTACAAAAACCGACAGTAATCTATTGTAAAATGTGTGATGTGCATGAGAGCAAATAAATAAATAAACAAATGTCAAAGATTGTCTACCCGAATCAGAAATTGAAGATTGTGATATTAACATTTAGATTGGGTAACTAACAAGATCTCACGTTGCAATTCATACTAAAGATTTATTTTGCAAGGGTACAATTATTAGATTAAGGATTTTATTTTTATATTGCTATATTTTTTATATGAAAAATATCTTGATTGTTTCTAGAGACTGATTATGTTGTGAGAATAATATAAGTGTTGTTATTATAATTATTACAGCAATTTTAATAATTGTGTCAACAATGTTTACACTTTTCACAGTAGGTTAATCTTGCTGTTATTTTGTTAGAATGTTATTTGGTTTGTTTACTATGTTTAATAGTTTATTAATAATTCATTTACTGACAATAGCGAGTTATATTTTTTTTTTAGAAACTGAGTGATGAAGATCATAGGTAATTTATAATTGCGACAGCAATAAATAATTGTTCAATTAAAAAATATTATTGATCTCAGACTGAATGTTATGTCATAATTAGTTTCCTGGTCGGCACTACATAGCGTATTTGTTTAATTTTCAATAAAGACTTTTATTCAATAATAATTATTTCTATTTTAGTGCATGATAATAATAACCTATACAATTCGTGGTCAAATGTCAGTTATGAAGGGAGGTTTGGGGAAATTTTAATAACTAAGATACAATTTCCACAATCAAAAAAATCATTAAATAATGCTTAGGTAAATTTACCTGATTTATTTTAAACTGTCAGATCTTTTTAGATCAATCTTTCTATTTCTAAATTCTAAACTAAGTAAGTTTACCTATTTTTACATGAAAAAAATCATTAAATAATGCTTAGGTAAATTTACCTGATTTATTTTAAACTGTCAGATCTTTTTAGATCAATCTTTCTATTTCTAAATTCTAAACTAAGTAAGTTTACCTATTTTTACATTTGTTACTGCACACACTACAGTGATGATTTAAATAATTTTACTGTTTATCAAATCAGGTAAATTTTATGTAACCGACACAAACCGGTGTTTTTAAAAGTGTCAGGTGTCTTATTTTGACAATTTGGATAGCTATAAAAAAAATATTTCTACGAGTGTTAACATCATTTTAATCGAAAAATTAGGAATTTTTTTATGTTTTAAAAAAAATATATTTGACCTTTAAATCACTCTCCTGTAAAGTTTATTCAATGTCGCTTAGTGAGGATTGCCTTTCAAGCGTTGATATGTTCCTTGTACATGGGATAATAATTCTATCAACGAGCTCACCTAAGGCGAGGCAGGCACGGGCATAGAGTACATTTTTGAGATAATAGGTAGGGTAGGTATGCGACAAGTCATCAGGTATGAAACTAATTTAACAATTTTATAAAAAATATTTTGTAGGTATTTTGCAAAAATAAGATTTTTTACGTTAAAATGATAAATAGCAGGAGACAACACAACAATACATACTTAATGCCATTTCCATAATTATTTTGATGAATAAAAGTAACGGCGAACCTCATCGGCAATCGCAATATTATTGCATGTAAACGTCGCTACCTATTGGGTACCTACAGCTGCAGGTGATCAGCATCGCTACGTGGTCAGGAGCGCACTTAAAAGTCGCGAACGCAGGGAGCGCGTACGTATCTCGAGTGTTATCTGTGACGAGTGACGACACGGCGGAGCCGTGGCGGCCGCGAGGGCCACGCCATCAGCGCGCCAGTCGGGCACGCGAGCTGACGCGACATGGTAGCAAGACGCAGCAGCACCGCGCGGCAGGCCGCCGCCAGCAAGCATGCGCCGGACGACGCCAGCGACTCCCTGGAGGCGGCGCTGGCGCAACTCGGGCCCTTCGGATTCTACCAGGGGTATATGCTCATCATGCTCTGCATCCCCAACCTGCTAGCCTGCATGTACTCGCTCAACTACATCTTCGTCGCCGACCAGGTTCCTTTCCGGTGAGTACCCTTTCATAAACCTGTGTCCAATTACTTGAATAATGTTTTTATCGTAAGTATTGATGTGATTTATAGAATGTCTGACCACTTTTCTGTCCACTTATCAAGGATTATCTTAATATCGATAAACTGGAAAACCGGATTCTCCAAATATTTTAGTCTCGTCTCGCCCTCATTAAGTGCAAACCTAACAAAGTAGGTAATCTCTTTATCACTGTACCTACTAACATTTTCACTAATTGTATATGTAGGTAGTTCAATTACTATGAATTGTATAGTTAGTTAAAATAGCAAGCGAATGTCTCTAAGCACACACTGATGTCACCGTCATGACTTAATAAATTCAAAACGATCCAAAAACAACAACAATGCTGTAAAATCCAACGTTTAAAATACATTCTTGCACACAAGGAATACCACCGCACCTTTAGGTAGACATTATCGACCACAATACAATTGTAGGATACATAACTTAAGTTTAAAAAGCACACCAATATCACATAATAATATGGGTAGATTAGATAGGTACCTAATTAGTTTGATAGATAACCCAACAACCAGACTGAGAAATACAAATACATCCACATCAGAAGTCGCTGCATAGCCGACATTATAAAGTGCCTGTGTTCAACCCAAGGAAGACTGAACTAACAATGGTTTCAAACCAAGAGTACCTAGGCTAGTAGACTATCGTTCCTTCTGATGAACACACAATCTCCACAAAAAATGATCATTTGAAGTGATCACGTAATAGGTAATCAAACCTCAATATTAGGTAAATACCTGTATCGGGCTGTGTTCGTAAAATGATACTGTTACCGAAAGCCATTCACTGTGAACATAGCAACTCTGCCGAGATGCGTCTACGAGAGCATCGCTCGCGCCATCGTATCTTATCGATAGATTGTTTGTTTGATAACAATCACCGTGCAATATCTTTAGCCTCGGTTCCTCGGTTACAATAGAACAAACAAAATATTACACGTCTCTTCACATGAATTAAGTTTCCAAGTGCCTGCTGCCTACTTTATGGCTTTGAGTTACAGTGGATCGAATGGGGTACTATGAATCATAAGTGTTTATAATTGTATAAAACTTATTATATTAATTAAACTCTTTATTTTTTACAAATAAAATATAATTATCAGTCATTGCTTTAATCAGTCTTAGTTGCAAAATCACAATATACTTACTTGATAAGATTAGTACAGAAAATTATAAGAGAAAACAAAATCGGCAACTTATACTACTTTTGTTTAGTTTTAGCAAAATAAAAATCGTTTATATCTCACAACTTAATACAGTTTTATACAATTAGACACATACTGAAGGAAAATATGCAAAGACTTTATAATATCTAAATAACTTTGAACTAAAGTAATTTCAAACATTAGGTAAATTATTTTTTTCGTACTCACCTACTGACCGATGCGCTGTCACGCGTCCTCCCATATTCAGTGACGGCCACTAGTCGGGTGGCGCGGTGAATTTCAATTTAAACATATAAACCCTATGACAGTTATAAAAGCTTTTCGGCAAATACAAATAAAATTAACCGAAGATCTATGGGGATTATCTATCAAAGTTTGTACATCCATAATCGAGACTATAGCACCATACTTAGCTTTAATATTTAATTTATGTGTGGATCAAGGAGTCTTTCCGGATTTAATGAAATACGGTAAGGTTATACCACTTTTTAAATCTGGGGACAGTAAAGACACCAACAACTATAGACCAGTATCTGTTTTGCCGGTGTTCAGCAAGGTCTTCGAAAAGGTAATGCTCAATCAAATGCTTAATCATTTTAACACCAACCAAATCTTACACGATCAGCAATATGGTTTCACCAAAGGACGTTGTACGACTGACGCCGGTGTCACCTTACTTGAACACATTTTTACAGCGTGGGAGGGGGGGCCCAAGATGCCATAGGAATCTTTTGTGACCTCTCCAAGGCATTTGACTGCGTAAATCACAAAACCTTACTCTTGAAACTTGAGCATTACGGACTAGGTAAACTTGCGCTCAGTTTAGTAAAATCTTATTTAAATGATAGACAACAGCAAGTTCAAATAAACGGTGTCAATTCACTCGGTTTAAAAGTAAAAATGGGTGTTCCACAAGGCTCGATATTGGGTCCTTTCCTCTTTTTAGTATATATTAATTTCTTTATTTATTTATAACAATTTATTTATTTATTTATAACAATCTTACCTCCCCTATCATTACAGATCTATGATCCAATGCGACAGAGTGGCCTTACTGACTAAATCCTAAATCTACACCTTATACCTAGTTAAAAAATATCTTAATCTAAATAACTTATTACATATAGTGTAACTTTTGCGAATTCACTCAAATTGCACCACAATACATCAACCCTCCCGTGAACCTCATTCACCACGCGTATGGCTCTAGTGAGAGGAGTTCTCGCCAGTAGGTTGGTCCTGGCTGTAGGCACAGCGAGCAGGGGCGGGCGTTGCCGCTTCCACACGTACCGGTCGGGCACGTACAGCTGTAGGTGTCGCAGCTCTCCCGGGTTATGCGCCACGCCACGTAGCAGTTTCACTACATACGCTACGAGCGAAAACTCCCGTCGTACTCTTAGAGTGTTATACCCTACCATACCCAGAACAAATAGTGTAGGGTACATCAATGGGTATAATGGATATACCCCATACAGCTTGTAATACAAGTGTCGCGTGAACTTATTTTGGATACGTTCCAACATAACACTATATTTCGCCTCATGAGGAGCCCAAATGAATGCGCTATGTTCGAGGTGACTTCTGACTAATGCGTCATATAGTACCCTTAGTGTCGTGATGTTGGTGAATCCTTGGGACTGCCTGAGTACGAAACCTAGGTTTCTGTATGCCTTCTTACATATCTTATTGATATGCTCACGGAATGTTAGTTCCTGAGAGAAGACTACCCCTAAGTCTCGTACCTGAGACACTCGTTGCATCGGCACATCCTCAACCTTACTGATAACTCAAGGGAGTTCGCGCGCGAGTGAACGACATCACCGAACATTTAGCAACATTAAAATACAGTTGGTTGTCATTGCTCCATTCGACCACTCTGTCAATGTCTTCCTGTAGGCGTTCACAATCCGAGTGATCCCGAACCTCGAGCAGCAATTTCAGGTCATCCGCAAACAATAAACAAGTCCCATGTCTGACGACTTCCGGCAAGTCATTTATCATTACAATAAACTCGAGAGGCCCTACATTGCTGCCCTGGCTCACGCCCGATCTCGTGTAATACGGTTGAGATACACAGCCATTGTAGTCGACATACTGCTGGCGATCCTTCATATAGCTAGCGAAGAACTGTAACAGAGGTAGTGTACATCCAATTTTCGCGAGCTTCCTTAACAAGATGTTATTATCCACCGTATCGAACGCCTTTTTAAAATCGAAGTACGCAGCATCTACCTGTAACCCCGAGTCTACTGCCGGCACCACCTGTACCATAAAGTTAATAAGGTTTGTAGCAGTGCTGCGTCCAGGTCGGAACCCATGTTGCGCATCTGACAGACGCGCACGCATTTGTTCCTGAACGGAGCGCTGAATAGCCGACTCGAGTACTTTAGCAGGCGTGGAGAGTACAGCCACCGGTCTATAATTACAGGTATCTGAACTTGGTTTTCCTTTAGGGACCGGAACAACGCGCGTGGTCTTCCACCTTTGAGGGAACGTGGCTTGATGTAAACATGCATTAAAAATGTGAAGTAATGGCTCCGCCAGTACCCTCCCGCCGTCTCGGAACAGAAACGCTGGTATCCCGTCTGGGCCAGATGAACGTTTTGGCTTGAGACTCCCCAGCGCCTGCCGAACTTCCGCTAGACTCAGCGTCTCAATGCATACCCGTGCACTGGTCGCGCCGACCTCCGCCGCCGCCGTGCACGCGTCCAGTTTGGGTGGCTCCTTGCTGTACACAGTAACCCCCTGGAATGCCCTGGAGTGGATGGTAACTCAAAAGCGAAAAATAAAAACTTTTTTACAAAAAATTAAACCGACGAAAAAGAACTGAAAAGCGAAAAATAAATAACTTTAATTTCGGAAGTCGGTGGCAAAAAACGAAAATTGAAAAGCGAAGACACCGACTTCCGGAATTAAAGTTATTTATTTTTCGCTTTTCAGTTCTTTTTCGTCGGTTTAATTTTTTGTAAAAAAGTTTTTATTTTTCGCTTTTGAGTTACCATCCACTCCAGGGCATTCCAGGGGGTTACTCCAGGTTAAAGACCTGGAGTTGATGATGAGTGGTTGTATCATCAGAACCACAGAACAGAAAAAAACAGTAGAAGTCGCAAGTAGGCGGGGCCCGCGTACCCCGAGTTTTGCGGAGTTCCGCAAATGTTTGCTTCCGCGCACACATCACGCACATCAGTCTCGTTACAAGCGTCACGGTGAAAAGAACTTGGAAAAAAAATACAGAAATGCCCTATTGTGCTGTTTTAGAATGTAAACACGATAGCAGAACCAAAAATTTATCAAATGGAGGTATATCATACCATCGGTAAGTCTTAATTGATTTTATTTCGATTAAAATATAAAAATAATATTTTATTAAAACAAGACAAGTAAAAGTTGGCTTTATGTTGTTCAGGTTAAGGTCTACTTTCTTTTAAACTCAAACATATTTTTCTCGAAGATTCCAACTAGGCACATGTCACACTTAGCTACTCAATTAGATATTACCGTTATCGATAATGAGTTATCGATATTTTAAGGGAATGCGCTAAAGTAGCCCGCGAAATTCAACACAACTCCTTATGTTAGCATAATCCAAAAATTTCATGATTTCATGAAATAGTCATTCAATAGGATTTTATGAACTTAGAGGTAATTATAATATTGGTATTTTTTTTTATTATAAGTCTAAAAAATTTACTTATGTAATTAATTAAACCATTGTTTCATTTTAATTTGTATTAATTAAATCTCACTTAAGCTTTGATAGTTTTTGAACATCAAAAGGGGGTCATAGGTCTAAATAAAAAAAAAATCGTATTAGTACATCGTCGTTGCGACGTCTTCTTATATGTAAAAATCAATTTTATGAGAAATCGATAAAAACCGTCTTAATAGAATAATTTTCAATCGGATCAGTAGTTTAACATAACAATTCTTAATTATACTTTCTATAAATCGTAAGTATGTATTAAAATAAAATATTAACACTTGATTTCAAACATAATAATATTTATCGACTCAAGCTGTTGACTATTTTGTTTGGAAATTAAACGAAATGTCGATAAATAAGTCAACGACAGTGGTACATCCCTAGAAGAGGACGAATAGTAATGAGCTCGTTACTCAAATATAAATCTTATTCATAACGAAATACAGCTTTAAATTGAATGCATTTATTATAGTGACATCTAGCGGCGGGTAGCGTAACTTGCTCAATAAACTGTTCCGTGTGCGCTTTAAACGGAAAAAGCAATAAATACGTAAAAAGAATAGACAATAAACAACTCTATCGTCATACAACTGTGGTTTATTTTCAAATAAGCAACGACTGACATTATTTCCTACTTTCCTTCAATGTCAAACTACCTATCACACCAAAAATTTCTTAGTGTTACGAAATACAATTAACGTGTAGATGTGTGAGTTTGGGTACGCTGGTTCCGATACTAATGAAGCGATATGCGACTTCTACTGTTTTTTTCTGTTCTGTGATCAGAACTATGTATGTGTGCGAAATTTCAACAGAATCGGTTCACAGTTGAAAATTCAGTTGGTGAAAAATCAATCAACCCCATTTTTTATACCTTTAGGGGTGGATTATAGTTTCCAATTTTAAATGGGACCAACTTCGAGGTACACCCTTCCCAATAAAAAAATAATTTTTCAAATCGGACTACTCAATAAAAAGTTAAGCGTGGTCATACATAAAAAAAAAAACAAATAAAAAAAAAATATTCTTGTCGACTTGAGAACCTCCTCCTTTTTTTTCGTCGGTTAAAAAAGTCAGCGAACTGCACAGCACACTCATCATCTGTTAGATGTTGACCTTCTTTTATGATACTCGGCTTATTTAGTGTTTTTCTTTTCGATCTTACATACTGCCAAAACGATTTCGGATCCTTTACAAATTGATACTGAATTTTATTTTTATGTTGTATATGCGCAGTTTTTATTAACTTTTTTATGCGAGTTCTACATTCCGCAAATTTGTGATAATCATTATCCAACTTAGTTTTTTTGAATTTTTTGTGAAGTCTGGCTTTAATTTGTATATTTGCTATTATAACTCTCGTGTACCATACTGGGTATACATACCGCGAATTTCCACTACTAAGCTTTTTCCGGGGTACGCACCCATTAATAGTACAATTAATATTATCATAAAATAAGTTCAACATATCTTCTAAATCATGTATTCCGTACATCATACTCCAGTCAATGGAAAGAATCCTAGAATATAACAGTTGAAAATCAGCCCTATTCCAATTCCACTCTGGTCTAATATGGTGTGCACTAGAATCGCGAGCGACGGCGGGGGACGTCGGCGGGGCGGAGGCGGGGCGCACGCTAACCGCTAGCGGCGGGTGGTGCGCGTCGACCGGCACCAGCGCCTCATCCGCCACTACCACCGTCACCCCTCCGCTAATGCCCGCACTCAGAACCAAATCCAACTGACGACCTAAATGGTTGGGTATTGCGTTACTTTGAGTGAACTCGCAATATGATAAAAAACATTCGAAATAATTACTAATATTAGCAGGACAAGAATACAAATTAAAATCACCAATTACAAAAACTTCTCCATACCTATCACACAATTTTTCTATTATTCTAAATAACAACATGTAATCATTTTCCGAACTACCTGGCGGAATGTAGACAACACAACACACAAACAAAAAACGTTTATTTAAATGTACCGTTGCACAAACCATTTCGAACACACACTTGTCTATCGACGCGTCCAAGATAGGTAGTTGTCGCAGCTCGAACCGGTGTGTGGCCACGAGGAGCGCGCCGCCTTGCTTTCGACCATCCGCTCGATCACATCGTAATATATTATATCCGGGTGGAATAATTTCCGCGTCTTGTATGGATTCACTGCAGCCAGACTCAGTAATAGCGAATAAGTTCAAGGCGGATGAATGAATGAATGAATGAATGAATGAATGAATGAATGAAATGCACCGACCCCAGCGTGGCTTAACCAGACTCGATAAATCGAATGAACCCCAGGATTTGCACTAGCCTCTGAAGCCTCATGGTTCATGGGGTTTCAGCAGCCATTGCATATCCTGGAGTAGACCGGGGGGCGCGGGTAATGGTAGGGAAGAGTGTGCCCTTCGGGATAAGGAAGGATTTGCGAGCCTACCGGATATGCATCCTTGAGTAAGCAATGGACTAGTGGAGAGACGGGTAATAGTTATCTAAGGAGGGGCATCTTTTTACGACGTCGCCGCCAGTTGGCTCCGTTCAATCTTCACCGTTGAATCCATTGGCGGAGATACGCTTCGTTCTCGGCTCTTTTCTAACTCCTTGCTGTGCTATGCTACAATTTGCTGTTTTCTGTGTCTTCATCCGAAGACTCGCTGCTGTCCGTTTCAGGTTTCTTGTATATCTCGCTGGCTGCTTTCTTGATCTTGTTTCGGTCTCCAGCCACGTCCATCCAGAAGTCGTTTTCCTTGTCGAAACGCGCCATGTCCTGTTTTAGGTTTTCGTTCCAAGTGTAAATAGGTCGGCCTACTTTCTTGGATTTGGCCTTGTACTGTAATGCTGCATATAATAGGTGTGGGTTGCCGCGTCTGTGAACATGTGCGAGATAGCACATCCTGTGGTTCTTGATGCGTTTGGTTACCGTCTTTCCGTCTAAGATTTCGTGCATTTTCTTTGATCTTGGTTTGTTTCTAGCGTGACTAATCAAGTCCCTCATGATAACTCTCTCATATTTTTTCAGTCTAGACCTGTTAGCTTTGGTGATTGTCGATACCTTCAAACCGTGTATCATACACGGTACAATCACCATTCTATACATGAGCCTGGCTAGTTGCCAGTCCATCTTTGAGTTATCTATGAATGGTAATACTGACTTTGCGTTTCTAGTGGCCTGCTCACATCGTTTTCTAATTGTGCTTCTCCTGTCTAATGTAGATGTAATGTATGTGCCTAGGTATTTAATTTCATCGACTGTAGGTAGACTTAATCCATTCATTGACACGTGGGACATTTTCCGTGTAGCTAAGTGGTCTCTAATCAGTATTTTTGTTTTTGTTTCATTAATTTGTAGGCCGACACTAGCTAGTAGGGGTTTAATGTGGTATACAATTCCTTCTAGCCCTTCCAGGTCATCTATAATGAAGATGAGATCATCCGCGAATGATAGCACCAGGGGGAGTGAGATTCCACGATCTTGGTCTAGTTTGATTAGTTGGGTTTCTTCTTCGAGGGTTCTGAGGAAGGACCTCATCTATTACCAGTGTAAAAAGTCGAGGGGATAACGGGCAACCTTGTTTGTCCCCCTTTCCTTTGATGATCCGCCTACTTTGCTGGCCACACCATTTAATGTGTGTTCTTTCATTCATGCAAACCATGAGTATCCGGTTGGTTAATGTTATGTTCGTCCGTTGTATTAAAATGTCGCGTAATGCTTGAAGGTCTACATTGTCGAAGGCTTTTTCTATGTCCAGAGCGAGTACATAAATTCTTTTTCCTTCCCGCCATTCTTCCCCAGTACCCTTTTCATCGTAAATATGTGGTCGTCTGTAGATCTATTGTTTAAAAAGGCTGCTTGATAATTGCCTAAATCTTTTATTATTTCGTCAAATTTTTTTTTTTAGTACGTAGGAGGCGTAAATCCTGTAACCCGTGTTGCAAACTGATATTCGGCGATATTCGTTAGTATCTTTAGGGTCAGTTTTTTTCGGAATTGGTACCTGCACTGTTTCTAGCCACGTTTCGGGTGCTACATTCTGTGTCCAGGCTTTGTTCATATGTTTGGTGACGACTTCCTGTAATATTTGTGGCATCGCTTTGTAGAGCTCGATTACCACTTGGTCTGTTCCTGGGACTGTCCCGTTACGCATGCCGTTAATGATTCCCATCACTTCATCCACCGTGGGTCCTTCATTTGGTGTATCGGTTAATGGCTTTGTTACGCTAACCGTTGGTATAGGTAGGCCTTCAGAGTTTTTTAGAATCTGCTCCCATTTAGACATTGGTATGTACGCGTTTCGCTTCCGGCGTTTTGTTTCTAACTTTTTTCTCCTATAAAATGAATAAAGTACCTGCATGCGTTTTGAAGGGTGTTTTTTCCCCAGTCCGGTAAAGAAGGCTCTGCATTGTTTTTTTCCTTCATGATGTTTAACCTTTTGAAGCGTTTCCTGGCATTTTTTAACACGATAATGTCTATTCGGGATATCGGGTTGTCTACTTTGTAAGAATTTAGCCTTTTGGAGGTTAGTAAGCGCTATACGATGCTCCCTCGAGTGACTCGGCTGAAGAGTTAAAGTTTCCTGGGCTGCCTCTGTTAATACTCCCGTTATGGTGTTCCATGGTATGTCGCTGCCTTTATCCGTTGACTTGATACCTATGTTTTCCAGTTTTTTTGTTATGCACGCTTGGTATTTCTCTTTGGTGGATTTGATGTTGAGAGCGGCATAGTAGCATTGTTTGTGGTTGAAATCGTTGAGCTCAATTATTGTCTGTTTATTTTGTGTATTGTGTTTGGTGATTTCCGCTTTATTAAAAATTTTACTTGTTTGTAGCTGTCCCCAGATTATTTTATGGTCGGAGGTATTTCTACCGGACCATTCAGCTTTAATGAAAATAAAGAGTTTTCATGTTGCCTGCGGTGTAATAATGTGATCCAATTGGGATTTCTGCGTGCCTTTTGACCATGTGATCCTGCATGATGTCCTCGCTTTTGTTGTTTCTATTTGTAGATTTTCCCTATTGACTATATCCATTAACATTTCCCCGTTGTAGTTAGAATATTCATGATATAAATTTTTGTTCAATCAGCCCTTTGCGTTGGAAACTTTGTGTATCTAGTCTACCAATGTGGGCGTTGAAGTCGCCTAGGATTATTAGAGTACATTTCCTTGGTTTTTGTCTAATCAAATTTAGTAAACCTGTGAATGATCTTGTTGCTTTAGAGGTACAGCTGTTGATGTGGGAGTTAATTATATACAAAGGAGCAGATTTGTCGCTTCCCCTACCAACTTTAAGAGTGATTGACATCGCGTATGTGTCATTTTTAATGTTCAGACTTTCAATTAGGGCATCCTTTCGGATTACAATTGCAAGTCCCCTATGTGCTTTACCCGCGTTTCCAGATAGATGCCATCTGTAGTGGGTGGAGTTGTATATTCCTAAGTTCATCCCTGTTTCTTGTAGGCAACCTATGTGGATACCCCTGTTTGAAAGTTCTGCATC
This sequence comes from Lithophane leautieri, assembly GCA_949152455.1. Lineage (NCBI taxonomy): Eukaryota > Metazoa > Arthropoda > Insecta > Lepidoptera > Noctuidae > Lithophane > Lithophane leautieri. The sequence continues at coordinate 480,463 of OX424469.1, read as the reverse complement.
TATTCTATCTTTTTTGGTCGGTTTTGAGGCCCCGCGGACGTTCCAAATTGCAATACGTAGTTCTGGGCAAGCGTATCTACTAACGGAAGAAGGCGGGTTTCTAAGTATTGTGTATCCAGTGTCGTCCGCGACTTCCCCTGATGTCGGTGTATGTAATGTTGATGCTACTTGTACACACTGTGTTAATGAGCTAGCTAATTGGGGGCTGTTCTGGAATCGGGGTTTTATGGACTGCCCTTGCATGTTATTGTTGTCTTGGTCGTCGTTGATCCAGCTATCATAATGTTGATCCTTGTAGAGGATATGTATGTTACCGGGCACTGAATCTCCGGCAGGTGAATACACCAGTATGTTCACGTTATTTATGTGTACATGAATATTTACGAGATAGAATTCGGACGCGGCGATTATGATGTCTTCTCCTCCCCAGAACGACTCGTTAAATTGCTCGGTTATGTATTTTGTTATCAATTGTTCCTGAGAAAGCTTGTTGTTAGGAAGAAGCTCTTGATGTTATTCGTAAGTGCTAAACGAATTCTGGCGTTCCATCGGTTCGTTAAGACGTAGGTAGCGAGGTCTTGTCGAACAGACACGTGGTTGAATGTCAGTGCCATTAAGCTGTTTATTTGGTGTGCTATCGCCCTAAATAGGCAGTTACCATCTTTTTCCATGGGCACTATTGTTACCATTGTAAAAACTTTTGTTTGGGATTACTAACGGCGTCACACGTGCAGTGCAGGCTTTGTTTCGAGGGACACAAAAGTTTGGCAGCGTTGCGCTTTGCCTGGAGATTTATGAGCTTGACTCTTTTGTTTGACCGTAGAAATGAATCTTAAGTTTCCGGGTTAAGTTTTTGTTTTTTGTTGAATGGGCCACATGTTGGCGTATATTTCTTGACCAAGCGACTTTTTTGTAACGCTAAAGAAATAGTTGAATTTTTTTAATGTCGTTTCTGGGAATTAAGCTTGATGTTATAATCGTCAGCTTGCAGGAGGTTTTTAAGACTTTCACGAAATCGAAAGTGATAACGTTATTTAGTTAGAATGTTGTTGTATTTATAATGAATATTGAATACTTATTACGCTTAGGAAATAAGAGTTGAATGTGCGACCTATTTTGCAGCGGAAAGCATTGTCCTGAAAGATATGGAAAGGTCTCCCCAGATTAGCTTGGGTCCGTTGAATGCCGTGGATTACTTGCGTGAGATCAGGAATGCACCTCAGTAATAATATATTTAGCATGCACATATAAAATTGGCTTAGAAAGTCAGAGTTATACGTTCGGCATCAAACGCCCGTCTTTTCACCACTGCGAATGCACACTTGCAGTGTTTTCCAACAATCAATCAGATAAAATACCGATTTTGCAGCGGGAAGTAAAATCCTGAAAGCCCTGAAAGATATGGAAAGATCTCACCAAATTAGCTTGGGTCCTTGCGTGCCCTGGATCGATCACTTGAGATCAGGAACTCACGTAGACATGCACCTCACTTTAGCACTATTTGCACCACACTTTAGCATTATTTTAAAGTAATTATTTAGTTTCCCAGCAGTATCAAAGTAAAAGAAAACACTGTTCGCTTCCGTCGGCAAGCGGGCGCCTGACCGCGAATAAGTTCAAGGCGGATGCCAATAAATTATTTCTGAAGTAGTCTAGCTTAGTTCGAAGACCCCTAACATTTTGGTAATATATTTCAATTACACTATTACTTATGGAGTGGGCTGTTGGGTTGTTTACGAAACCAAATCCATTCATTGAATTCAGCGTGTAGTGGCCATACTTCCGCATTATTCAACAAGGTATAGTGCTTTTCGAATACGCCTATAATAAAAGACGAGTAATCTCGTGCTGTTTTATGTTTGATCTTCTCAATTTTCATAGGTGCTTCAGGGCCACAAAGATTTTTTATGTAATCAGTCATAGCTTCTTGTGTGGTTTCCGGATGCAAGCGTCATACATGTAGATATTTCATTCTTTCCATAGCCACTATTCCTTTAATTTCCGTATTTCTTCCAATAGTCACATTTTTAGACAAACGATTAGGTTTTTTATATTGTACAGTAGTCCAGCCAGTTTCTTCTTCCCGCTCCGACTGTTCAATAACGTCTGGGGCTCCAGTATAACTCGCCTGTGTTTCAAGTACCGTAGCAGTAGATTTCGTGGCCCCACACTTGTTTACATTCTGGATTTCGGCGGTTGGTTGATTATGCGTATTGTTATTTTTTTTAGGTTTTTTGGTGTTATTTTGACCAACGGCTTCAGCAAATGTAGAGTGAGAGCTAGTGGATGCCTCTTTCGGTGGCGGGACGATGCTGGATGATGTCTGAGATTGGATATTGCGAGCCAATTGAAGGTTGACTTTTTCTTCTATCACCGTCATTATTTTAACTAATTTGTCAAGATCTTTTTTTGTTTGCGTATATTGATCTTGAGGAGCTCGTGGCTAAGTAATAACAGCCGCATGGGTCGATTGATCAGGTTAAGCTACGCTTGCCGGGGTTGGTCCGTGGATGGGTGACCATCTTTACATATCGAGACTCCTCCGTGCCACGGAAAGCACGTTAAAGCGTTGGTCCCGGCTATCATTTGTGGATCTTTGACAGTCGTTACGGGTCGTCAGAAGCCCGAAACTCTGACAACCAGTCTTGCCAAGGGGTATCGTATTACCCAGTTACTGGGTTGTGGAGGTCAGATAGGCAGTCGCTCCATGTAAAATACTGGTATTCAGCTGCATCCGGTTGGACTGGAAGCCGACCCCAACATGGTTGGGAAAAGGCTAGGCAGATGATGATATTGATCTTGCATGAGCGTAATCGCATTTGCCTGAGAGTCCAAGCGGGCCATAATGTCCAATCGAAACTGCCTCAGTTCATCCAGCAACTCGGAATCCACGTCGCTTGAAATTGTAGGTGAGCATTGGACCCGGTTTCCTCGTTGGGAGTTCACATTATCAGGTTTTATGGTTGTGTGTAGTCTGGTGGAATCCCCTCTGACCGGCGTATCTATATTTCCGCGCTTCGGATTTAAGCAAACACACTCTGGACATACCCATTTCTTCTTATATGCTAAGGTAAATGTTTTAAAAGCATTCAGGTTAATTTTGAGACAATTTAAATCATAAGCTGTCATGCATTTTTCATTTGAGCATTCCATAAAGAAGTTATCTGTTATAGTTGAACTGCAAGCGCCGCACTTTTTCTCCATTATTTTTGAATTATTATTTATCAGTGTTGAGAAGGATTATACATGTATCTATAGATAGGTAAATCGTTTAACCGCAAGCATGTCTTACTAGTTTAAGTAGTAGAAAATAAAGCTTTGAAGTAAACACACGTCTTAATTATTCTAATAACAGTGCCAAACGAAAGTGAACCTTATCTCGCTAAACATATGGTCCAAACGAACCGGATTCATTAAGTGTTTTTTAATAAGTTATAAAAACTGTCCGGCCGATCGAATACAAAAGGCTCACACATTCCTCAGCGATAAGAGTGAATAACAAGCTCATTAGTCAAGACTTGGAAGAATCACGAATTATTACATCGTCATAACCAGTATATTTACGCGAATTTGGCTTATAATCAACCGATAAAAGTGTCTTATTACGAAAATGAGTACTCAATTACTCAATATTCTAGAAGAAATAGCTGGTAAAATGCAGAAAGCTCAAGTTAATTTGAAGAAATGTCCTAAGGCACGATTAACAAAGGGTTACATCCAAGCAAGATTACAATGTATAGAAGAATATTGGCAGTCCTTTAAAATAACACATGACGAACTTGTTAAGTGTACACCGAAAGATCACCGTGCGAACATCCAGTACTTTGTTAACGAAGATTATTACGTTATTGAAGACTTGTTCTTGTGTTTACAAGGAGATTTAAAGGACATGATTTCTACATTGTCATCAGCAGGAGAAGTATTTAGTAACCTACCTACGATTAACCAAACTCAAGTGAAATTACCGACAATCCAGCTCCCTGAGTTTAATGGCAATTACGATGATTGGCCCACTTATCATGATTTATTTATATCGCTAGTTCATGACAATAAGGCGCTAAGTTTGGTACAGAAGTTGCAATACTTGAAATCAAGTATCACCGGTGAAGCTGAAACCTTGCTGAAACATATAAAGGTTACGGAAAATAACTACGAACAAGCGTGGAATATATTGAAAAATCGCTTTGGGAATAAACGAGTTATAGTAAATACTTTGTTCAAACGACTTACCGGACAAAAGGCGATCAAGACACCAACTGCAAATCAGATAAAGTCCTTGCTAGACACTACAGCTGAATGTATGAATAGTCTACAAAATCAGGATTTAGCTATTGATAACTGGGACCCCCTAATTATATATTTAGTGGTTCAAAAATTAGACCCTGAGACCCATAAGGATTGGGAGGAGCATACATACACTCAGGAGTTTAACAAATTACCCACCTTGAAAGAATTTTATATATTTTTGGAGTCTAAGTTCCGTACATTGGAGTTGGTGACACCTGGTAGTTCTACAGCTGTCTCAAGGGAGAAAACTATCAAGGATAAGTCATGCCATGTTTCTGCAAGTACACCGGCGAAGACGTGTACAATGTGCAAGGAAGAGCACGCCCTATGCCATTGTAAAGATTTTATAAAACTTCAACCTATGGAGAGAAACGAGTTTGTAAGGAAGAATAGCCTTTGCTACAACTGTCTGGCACCAGGGCATTCAGCCTGGAAATGTCGCGTACCTGTATTCTGCCGTCGATGCAATCGCCGGCACCACTCACTTTTGCACCAGCAGAAAGGTAACAACAAGCAGTCAGACAATTCACAAACTTCACAAGTACATATCGAAGGAAAGGAACCAAATAATGAACCTAAAAAAGAAGACGTAGCAATAGCATCACACTTCATCACGAAGAAGTCCACAGCTTTGCTGGCAACAGCACTAGTGTATGTAAAGGGTAACAATGGACTAACGACAGTATTGCGCGCCTTAATTGACCAAGGTTCACATGAAAGTTTTATCAGTGAGGGAGCAGCTCAAAGATTAAAGACAAAACGCAAAACAACTAGAGGAACAATCACAACGGTTGGAGGTAAACAGACACACATAAATCACATTGTAGAATTTAATCTTTTATCGCGGTGTGAAGATGATTTCGAGATTTCTCTGAAGGCATACGTCATACCGAAGAACATTACCTCCAATCTGCCACCAAGACATTTCACCCACAAAATCGCTGACTGGCCGCATTTACAAGGCCTCACCCTGGCAGACCCAAGTTATAATCAACCAGGGCGAGTGGACCTTTTATTAGGGGTTCAAATCTATGACATAATTCTGAAAGGCGGTCTGGTCAAAGGTCCATTAGGCTCTCCAAGTGCACAAGATACACGCCTAGGATGAATTCTCTTTGGAAAGGTGGAAGAAAACACTTCTTCGGAAGATATTACTGTCATGCATCAACATATTGACATTGAAAATATGCTGAAATCTTTCTGGGAAATAGAAGATGATAGTAAGAAGAAACTAACAAAAGATGAAGAAGACTGTGAGAGAATATACAAGGAAACATACAAGCGAAATAATGAAGGAAGATTTGTGGTAAAATTACCATTTAAAACAGAAAGACCTAAGTCATGTGAAGGTAAAACTAGAGATATAGCCTTGAGAAGATACATGCAACTCGAAAAACGCTTTGAGAATGATGCGAATTTGAGGACGGAATACATAAAAGTAATGAAGGAGTATATTGATCTGAAACACATGGAAATAGTTCCAACAAACGAGAGAGATAATTCAGCAGTATACTTACCACACCATCCAGTCCTGAAAGAAACAAGTGAAACAACGAAGGTTAGAGTTGTCTTTAATGCTTCGTCCAAGGGTTGCAATAATATATCTCTAAATGATGAATTGCTGAAAGGACCTCAGCTACAGGAGGACATGAGATATCTAGTCATGAGATGGAGAATGAAGCCTATTCGTTTTGTGTCTGACATAGAAAAAATGTACAGACTGGTGTTGGTGACGAAAGAAGACGCAGACTACCAGCGTATTCTTTGGCGCCAACATTCAACTGAAACAATCAAGGATTATCGTCTGCTCCGAGTCACATTCGGTACTGCTTCTGCCCCTTACCTTGCTGTCAAAACGCTGCAACAACTAGCTGAAAATGAATGCAAAGACTATCCTATAGCAGCTGAAACCATCAAGCATGATTTTTTTATGGATGATCTAATGTCTGGACAGGATACAGTAGAACAAGCTATAGAAGTAGCTAAAGATATTAGCCATATCCTACAAGCAGGAGGTTTCAAGCTGCAAAAGTGGGCATCTAACAGTGGAAAATTCCTAGAACAATTTGAAGCTGAACAGCATAGTAAGCAAGTTAAAATAGACATGAAGTTGCATGGTACTGTCAGAACACTAGGTTTATCCTGGAACATGGGCGAAGACACTATTCATTATCATCTAGATTACGCCCTTATGACTGGAGTCGTGACCAAAAGAAAGATTTTGGCTGACATTCACCGGCTATTTGATCCGCTGGGATGGCTGGCTCCGGCAATAGTACCTGCAAAAATATTAATCCAAAGTTTGTGGCTGAAGCGAAGCGCCTGGGATGACGAAGTTGACTCTGAAACAGAAAAAGGATGGATTAGTATAAGGAAAAGCTTATCACATTTGAAGGTTGTTGAACGGCAGCGATGGTTACAATGTACAAGTGATAGCATGAAAAAAGCTTCTGTTCACGGTTACTGTGATGCTTCTAACAAGGCATACGGAGCTGTTGCTTATCTAAGGGTGCTGGGAGAAGACCATCAATATAAAACGACCATAATTGCTGCCAAATCCAGAGTTGCGCCTGTAAAACCAATGTCACTACCGCGACTCGAGCTATGCGGAGCAGTACTCCTTTCAAAATTATTGAAGCAAATAAGCGAAGCTATGCATATTCCTACTGATCAAATATTTTCGTGGACAGACTCGACAATCGTTTTATCATGGTTGCAGGGAGATCCTACAAGATGGCAAACCTTTGTGAGGAACAGAGTCGTAACGATAATCGATAACATCGGGAACAAGTGGTTTCACGTCCTATCAAAGGAAAACCCAGCAGATGTCGTATCAAGGGGCATGCTGCTGTCAGATTTGAAGAATTGTAGATTATGGTGGGAAGGACCTGAATGGCTGAAACAAAAAGAAATACCATTTACAAGCATAAGCACTTCGACCGACCTAGAAATGAGAAAAGGTATACATGTAAATGTAGTAACGGAGCAACCATCGGTCGAAGAGAAAAATTGGTCAACCCACTTCGAGGTTTGTGATACACTTGCAGAGTTGTTGCAAACAGTGACGTACTGCAGAAAATTCTTGAACCTGAAAAAGGAAAAACAACAGATTAGTTTAAACACAGAAGAATTAGAAAGATCATTACACAAATGTATACAAATAACACAAAGAGAATGTTTTGAAGAAGAAATGAAAGACCTGGAAGACAAGGGTAAAGTAAAGAACAGGAGTGTATTGAAATCACTCAATCCTTATTTGGATCAAAATCATATCCTCAGGGTGGGCGGTAGAATTCGACACGCCAATATAGACAAGGATAGAAAACACCGCTGAAGTTCACAAATGTTTAATCTGTGCAAAACAACGGGCTGAAATTAGAAACCAGTTCATGGGGGACTTACCAAAAGAGCGAGTGACGCCTTCTCGAGCATTCTTGCACTGTGGTGTCGACTTTGCTGGCCCGTACCAAATCCTAATGTCTAAGGGAAGAGGCGCTAAAACAAACAAAGCCTATATTTCATTGTTTATATGTATGGCAACTAAGGCCATACATTTAGAACTTGTTGGCGACCTAACATCTGAAGCTTTCATCGGAGCGTTCAGAAGATTTGTGTCACGTCGAGGAAGATGCAATCACATGTGGAGTGACCAGGGCCGAAACTTTGTCGGAGCCAACAAAGAGTTGGTCGAAGCCTGGAACGCAGTTAAGTTAGAATTCCAAGGTGATATAGTAGATACTTTGGCCAAAGACGGTACACAGTGGCATTTTATTCCGGGATACAGTCCGAACTTCGGTGGTTTATGGGAAGCCGGCATAAAGTCCACTAAGTATCACCTCAAACGAGTCTTGAACAGTCACATGACGTTTGAAGAGTTTACTACACTTTTGTGCCAGATTGAGGCTTGTCTTAACTCTCGACCGCTATGCCCCATTGATGATTCAGACAAGGATGACATGGAGGTACTCACACCAGGACACTTCCTGATCGGGGAAGCCCCAATCACTGTACCTTCACCAAGCTTGAAAGACGTTCCTGCTAGCAAGCTATCTCGATGGCAGCATACTCAAAAGCTATTGAATGACTTTTGGCAGCGATGGCAGCATGAGTACTTAGCAAGACTACAGCAACGCCCGAAGTGGTTGAAGACAGTGCCAAACTTAGAAATTGGTCAGATAGTACTCGTAAAGACTGACAATGCTGTTCCAGGAAAATGGCCACTTGGACGCATCGTAGATAAACACCCTGGTCCAGATGCAGTTACCAGAGTATATAGTGTAAAAACTGGTAACCACATAGTTAAACGATCAATTGGTAAATTATGTCTTCTACCTGTAGACACCAAGGTTTAATGTTTAAAGACATACCATGTATTTAAATTGTTGTATGTACTGAATCAAAAATCAAAAGTCATTTATTCAAACTAGGCTGAGAATCAGCACTTTTCGAACATCAAAATTTACATAAGGTAGTAGTAGGATTGATTTACTAAGCATGTCATTTCGTTAGTTTACAGTTTGTTATAGTAATGACTATCTACAATTTTGTATCTAGTATTCGATTGTTATGTGCTGTGTGAATTAATTGATCATTTTATTTGTTTTAAAAGAACTTTAAGATCTTTTGGTGGGCGGTATGTTGAGAAGGATTATACATGTATCTATAGATAGGTAAATCGTTTAACCGCAAGCATGTCTTACTAGTTTAAGTAGTAGAAAATAAAGCTTTGAAGTAAACACACGTCTTAATTATTCTAATAGTGCCAAACGAAAGTGAACCTTATCTCGCTAAACAATCAGTAATCAAAAATTCCGTGGATGGGTGAGTGTAACGCCAAGCGCTCCACGTTTCGCAGAAGTGAGACAAGGACGAATTATCTGTCGCGCGCAGCCTGTCTCTTTCTCCCGAGGAGGTGAAGAGCTTACCTCAGCCTTGCTAGCGCGCACGATATTGCACTCGCGAATAAAATCAGCGAAAAAAGTTCACTCCACTTTCGTACTTAGTTTATTAGTTGTACGACAACAATACGAATCAATTTTCCATGAATTAACACAACATTTTTTTTGGGTAAATTACGAATAGATTCTGAATAATGCGTCCGCACTCGACTGCGACCGTCGAACATAATTATGATCTACCCCATTTATTAACAAACCAACCACAAATGGTGTTATTTGCTGACGATACTTCTTTAATTTTTAAGATAAATAGACGTGCATTAAATCTTGACGACGTAAATAACGCCCTACTGCAGATCCAAAATTGGTTCACTGCTAATAATTTAGTATTAAATGGGAAAAAAACGAAATGCATAAGATTTTCTTTACCGAATGTTAAAAGTACCTAGTGATTGTGACATAGTATTGAATGGGAAGAAACTAGAATGCGTCGATAAAACTGTTTTCCTGGGGATCACACTCGACTCAAGGCTGCAATGGGGTCCTCATTTAACATCTCTTGCAGGACGACAAGTTCAGCAGCATTCGCTGTGAGGAAAATCCGTCAATTCACTGATGTAGATACCGCGAGGCTAGTCTATTTCAGTTACTTTCATAGTTCATGTCTTACGGTATTTTACTATGGCGACGGGCTGCTGATATCGATTCTATTTTTATTCTGCAGAAAAGAGCGATCAGAGCAATATATGGCCTCCGCAGACGCGATTCTCTAAGGGAACTGTTTAAAGATATTAACATCATGACGGTACCTTGTCAATATATCTATGAAAACATCATGTACGTAAGGAAAAATCTAAGTCTTTTCAGTAGAAGTAGGGACCAATTAGTTCAACCGGGCTTCAGACTGGCTAAAGTAGACTCATCCTTCATGGGGTACTGTTTAAAATGTTACAATAAAATACTTCCCAGAATACTCTAACTGAATGAAACGCACACTATGCCGCCAAGCATATTATAAATTAGGGGATTACATTACGGATAAAAATGCTTGGCTCAGCGCTGGTCCAGCTCCACAGGGCGCATAAACTAATTGATTAGCATTCGAAATAATTGTTGGAGCTGGTGAAGATTGTAAAAACTATAATTATTTACATTGTATAACTTCAATCTCCTAGTATTGTATAACTGCATAGCACATGTGTGTGCGCACTATGTACTTACCTAAGTACTTTAAAGCTACCATTTACTAGGTACGTCTTTCATTGACTTGAATGTGCCCTGGCGACTGAGAGTATGTCATGCTCACTTTAATGTCTCGCTGGTGGTGGCGTGTGTGTTGGATCATTAAGTTCCCTTCAAAATGGTTGAGCTAAATGGTGCTGATCCATGCGTCATGTTCGTGAATGGGCGCCATCAGTAGGGACTGGTAATCTCTTAGCTGCCACGGCTTATTTTAATTTATTTTAATTGTTGAATTGTTTTGTTTCTTTTTTTTATATTTTTACGGACGGACATTGTACACACATGTATAATTTCCACATGAATGATGTAACCAACAATTGTAACAATATTCTGATTTACAAGAGTGTCCGTGGAGTTTCTTGCCCGTTTTTCTCCATAGGAACCTACTACGCTTTGGAGTGGGCAACTAGCTTCATCTTTCTGACTGACCGACCCCTTGACAATTCAAAAGTGCCTGAACCTAATAGGTTTATTTGAAATAAATGCTTTGAGCTTGATTCAAACCTATATGAGAGCTGAAGTCAATACTGGGTTCGGGACCTGTATGACAGATCTCCAGAACACGTTTAGAAACTGTCGCGCCCGTATGATCGTGTAAAGTAAATTATAATTGAACTGCAAACGGTTTTCTATTGCGCAATAACCAACACTATCCATAGTACTCCCACAGTAATTAAAATATTGCTGATGATAACGAGAGAGATGTACTCTCTTCATCAGAAATAATCGTGAATTATTTTCGAATGAAAAAAAAAACGTTGCGAACAAAAACATACGCCAGTTGATTCTTTGACATAGTCTCATTAATACCATAGAGTTATAGGATTAAAAAAAAACACATTGTATAGTTGAATATTGAATACACAACTTTAAAAAAAAAAAAAAATATGTTTACGAACAAAAAGGATTTCGCATGGGTGAATTTAATAACATTGTTATTTATGCAAAATCTAAATATTTTATTTCGCGTAAACCTACATGTATAGCATGTGGCAGAGTATAAATGGCAACCCAGAGTCAGGCTCAAGTTAGATTGGTTGGCAACGCTGTGTCAGTGTGCCGTGAGCTACCGTCACCGAGCGAATATGCGCGCGCTCTATGACAAGAACTTGTTTGATGTTAGATAGTAAGGTGATTTGTTTTAACTCTTTAGTGTCTTTATGAGTATAGTGTAATTCTCAAGCACCTGCGTTTCTCTTACACCCGTTCCCCGGCTATACTTTGCCTTTAGGAATGCCTTTTTAATTAGGAAGTCTTTAAGCTTCCTTTTAAAAATATCAATTGAATGTAGGTTCTTAATGTCTATGGGTAACTTGTTAAATAGTTATTAGTTAGTTTATAGGAACTCGCTGCGAACGAGCTATTCACCAAATTTACTTATGTCGTTTACATAATTATTTTACCGTTTCTTCAACTAGTTTTGTCTTGGAAATTAAAGTATAATTAAAATAAACTCAGTGCTAACATATTCGTGAAACATTCAGCCCTCTCAATTCTTCAGAAAATAAATCATACAAATAGTGAAATATTGTTCAAATCCTGACTCAATCGCATGTGCACCGGAAACTGGCAGTTAAGTGCGGGGCATAAGTGCTATTACGGCGTGCGTGACGTATTCGTGGTGCCGTCATCAGGGCTACCAACACTTAGCGAAGAATCTTGACACAAACTTTCCAGATACGTAAATAATAAAATAAAATAAATTGTTTTCGAGCATTGCTTTATTGTAGTTGGAATATTTTTGTATAAGTGGCGTCTGCGCGTCAAAGCATCGTCCACGCGACTGCTGTACTCGCCGGCCCCTATTGACATTGCACCAAATATAAATGCCTAAAATGCGTCGCACTCCTCTTAAATCCCCGAAGACCCCCTATACCAGGACAATCACAATCTATTCCTGATATTCCTTCGGCTTCCAGATGTGATGCTAAGGAGTCTAGTGCAAATGTGACCGTCAGGGGCAGGCGGCCACGTATGAACGACTCACCCAACAACCAATCGACTGACTACATTGACGATGTCTCGGAACCACCTTTAAACCGTGAATTAATACGGAGAGAAGTTCATTCCGCCGTCAAAGAAACTATCCAAGATGTCATTAAACAACTGAAATCCTCATTAAAAGCCAGTAGGTATACAAGATATCATTTCGCAGGAATTTGTAGACCTGAAGGCAGAGATGACATCGATAAAAAATTCTATTACATTCTTGAATAAGAAGTATGAGGAAGTTAAAGCCTAGTTCATTAAAAGACTGCCATTATGAAAAATCTCGAACGAATCAACGAAGCCTTAGAATCTGTCGTATATTTACGTAGTTTGAAAACATGTTTTTTTGTTTATGGAGAAATTTTAATAATTTTAGTTTTAAACGATTGATGTAGGTGTAAAACTAATATTTCAGTTTGGATTGTAAAAATCGGTCAACGCATTTAGGAGATATAAAGGATTTAGTGTCAGGAAAATTTATCTAACTATTAATATGTTCTACAAAGTTTTTATTGTTTGTTAAGTAAAGTATGTTACATTTTAGTGTTTTATATTAACAAGGGTTATATAACGAATATAATGTAGCTAAAATTGTAAGGATTTCGGCCAGAAATAAATAGAAATAAACGCTCCAAAGATTACGAGCAAGAAGGGCTCAAAAACGTAGACCTCTTCAAGGTAATGTAGAACCTAGATTGCCAATCTAGGCGCAATGGTATAAAACGCATGCCATTTGCATTTGCCGGTACGATTCAGTCGCAACAGTTTGAATTATTTGTGGTCACCCTATATACACTAAATTGTTAAGGAATGTTTATTTTATTAATATCTTTTGAAATACTGAATGTGTAAGATGTTGGAGTACGCCAATATTTAGTAGAAATTTCTACTAAATATTGATGCTATCGTTATCCGATTTGATCAATTACTTTAGTAGCTACGTACATATATTTTATTTGGATTTTTGAAAAATCAAAGTATTGTACTCGTAGCTATCTCAAATTCAGCCCTACAAAACCCATTTTTTTGTATAGATTTCCCAAAAGTACTACTAAATCCTACCAAATTTTCATAATGATCTGTAGGCTAGTTTTCGAGTTCTAAGGTGGCTCCTCAATCCAGACGGTCTAAATAAAATATGTACGTAGCTACTAAAGTAGTTCATCAATTCGGATAACAATAGCATCAATATTTAGTAGAAATTTCTACTAAATATTGGCGTACTCCAACATCACATTCAGTACATTCAGTATTTCAAAAGATATTAATAAAATAAACATTCCAGACGTCTGGATTGAAAAGCCACCTTAAATGCCCTGTAACTTTTTAAGGGTTTTACTACAAATTCCAGGATCGCGGCTACAAAATAGGACAATTTACTACTAAATATTGACAGTACCCTCGATTAAATATGAGGCATGGCTTCTCAATCCATACGCACACAAATATTTAAGTTTAAAAAATTTCGCGACCAGAACAATCATAATTGGTGCCAGAGCGATCATAAATGGTGAAATCAGTGAAACAAAAAAATTAATATTGATAAAATATTATTTATTTAGCTGTTTTCAGTCATATTCAGTGTACGTGTAACAACATTATATATAAGAGAAATGTATTATTTTAGAAAAAGGTCAAGGCATATTATCAGTCATAGGTACATATCAAAAATACGAAATATTTTATATAAAATAATTGCTAAAATAACAAATTAACATAATTATAAAAATCAACTTTTGGCTTAGTTTAATTTATTTGGACTTAATTAAATAACTTCTAGGTAAATTAAAAACCATTTGAAATCAACTATTAATACCTAGTCTTTTATAGTTATAAAATGACTTAGACTCCTTAAATATTAGTTTTTAAAAAGTAATTAAAGAAAACTAACGTTTATAAAGAACAAGATAAAATTCTTAAAAATAAACAATTTATAAACGTAACTATTTGTAATCATAATGCTTAATAGAACTTAGAATCATGACTAAAATAACATTCTTTTCAATATTATCTAAGAGATTTGTAATAATCACATTTTCCTTAACTATATCTTTAGTGGAAAGTAAAGAATTAAAAAGAACAACATAAAGTAAAATATGCATAGTTTATCTTTTATCATTGTTACAGTCCGGTACTACTACTTAAAATAGATTTATAACGTACAATTAATGCAAAATTTCATCGCTCTGGTCTTTTTGGACAGAGCAATCACAGCCATAGCGATCAGAAAAAGTCACAAAATCATAAATATAGCCGAATTTAAAAGCAGTAGAAATTTGTTCATAAAAAATATCATAACGATCAGTTAATTCACATATCAAACACATACACAAGCTTACTATTTAATTTAAATAACGTGCCATAGCAATCATAAAATTCGAGAACCAAATCCAGAGCAATCATAAACTTACCTTCGTAATGTTGGAGCGCGGAAACATGGCACATAGGTATCCTCCTCGGCGATTAGACCACTTCTGGCGCTGCTCCGCGGGAGGGGAGTAGAGTATCTATAACGCGTAACTAGGGATGAGCACGATGTTTTACCTCAGCGCAGAGCGATGAGATAAAATGCCCGGTCACGATTTTAAATTAAAATTGTGGCAAAAGTATTGTTAATATAACTAAAAATATTTTATTACTATGAAGATTAACTATTTGTTATGTAATCTAAATAAGTTGTTTCATATGAACCTTCTTATTAAACAGTTAAAGAATGTTTTTTCATTCAATCGGGAGTTGGGTCAACCCAGAGCGATCAGGATTGAAGGGTTTAAGATTTTTTTTTAAATATTTATATGGGTTTATCCAGCCCGACACGAAAAAAATGCCTCTGGAGATCGACCCACAATACCGTTGTGAGTTCGGGTGCTTAAATTGTAGATGCTTATGCCTCAAATTTTTCTTCTGTTTTCTCTAGTAATAGGCCTATTATATCTGGCGAATCCTCAATCAGTAACCCTAAGCCGTACATCGCTTCTCTCGAGTTTAATGATAAAGATATAATAAATAAGATCAACAAACTCAACATATTCAAAAGTACTGACCCCGACAATATCCCTCTAATTTTTATAAAACGTTTTGCGTCTGTTCTTTCACTGCCTTTACGTATTTTATTTAATTATTCTTTAAAATCAGGTGATTTTCCCGTATTGTGGAAACAAGCAAGAATAATTCCTGTATTAAAAAAAGGCGACAATTCGGATATCAAAAACTATCGATCAATATCCATTCTTTCCTGCTTCTCAAAATTATTTGAATCACTTGTCTGTTCTGTAGTCACACTTCACGCAAAATCGTACATCTCCCCTCACCAGCATGGATTCATGCGCAGTCGGTCTACTGAGACAAACCTTGTAGCATACTTAAATGACCTGTCACGCGATCTTGATAATGGTGGACAAGTGGACGCCATTTATACAGATTTCACTAGCGCTTTTGATAAGGTAAACCATCATCTGCTTCTGAGGAAAATTGAACTTATTGGTGTCGGTGGTCCCTTGTTACGTTGGCTTGCGTCGTACTTGTCTAAAAGATCTCAGTTGGTTGCAGTTGATGGGTTCGAGTCCCAATCGTACTATGCCGAATCTGGAGTTCCACAAGGGTCCCACTTGGGTCCGATACTCTTTTTGATATTCATCAACGATCTCACTCTAGAAATTAAATTTTGTAATTACTCCTTGTACGCCGATGATCTTAAGATTTATAAAACAGTCAAATCCCTTGATGATGCTACTCAAATACAAAATGATCTTGAAAATATTAACCGCTGGTGTACGGATAACTTAGTGATCCTTAACACTACTAAATGTCATCAAATCACTTTTACTCGAAAGAAAAATCCAGTGATATTTGAATATACGCTTAACAACACCAAACTAGAATCAGTAAATGAAATCAAAGATCTAGGAGTTACAATAGATAGCAAACTGCAATTGACATCCCACATTGACACCGTAGTTAAAAAATCTGCTCAGATGCATGGTTTCCTTAAACGTAACGCCAACTGTTTCAGGCGACCGCAAACTAAGTTGCTTTTATTCAAGACGCTGGTGAGAAGTAATTTAGAATACGCATGTACAGCGTGGAGCCCGTCTTATACTGTTCACTCTCAACGCATTGAACGTATACAACGTATGTTCACACGCTCCTTGGCATTTAGCACTCGCCGTATTTCTTATAGATATAACCAGCGCCTTTCATTTATCAATATGACTTCTCTCCGTGACCGTCGAGTAATGCTTAGTATCTATCTCATTTTTGCACAAAATTGTTAACGGAAAAATTGATTGTAGTCACCTGTTAGCAGAGGTTCACATCACAGTTCCACGTAAGAGACCCGCGCTGTCCTAACTAACACATTTTGTCCTCCATTCTGTCGTACTAATGTCGGTGCCCATGGTCCGCTAGTAAGAACTTTTAATATTTACAATTTGCTCAACAAAAACTTAAATTCAAACCTGGACATATTTCATGACTCCATGGGTGGTCTTCGGAAAAAAATACTTGACAACTTTCATAATTTGTCTCAAAGTTGAATAACGTATTTGAATTGTGTGTATGTTGTGTTCATCACATTAATTAATTTGTTATCAGTTGGATTTACTTGTTGAATTTGTCAAAAATTAAGTTTTAGTATAACCTACTTATAGCTTCTGTCCAATTTTTCATTCCCTAAATGTTATGTACACCTATAATTTGTGTATACATTAGCAGTAATACCTTTCCTAATTATTAGTAGCAATGTTGAATGTATATGCTGTTGGTGTTCTTTAATAAATAAATTAAAAATTAAAAAAATAAAGGAATTATTGCCAACTTCCTTATCTTCAACGTAGTCTTTAATTTTATAATAAAATATGCTTTTTTGATTAAGACACGTTTGATGTGGGTTACTTATACACCTAGTTATTTTTTTATAAAATAGTCGTCCTGACTAAACATGAAACGAGGATACCTATGAGCGTATTACAAAGGAGAATGGCGAGGTTGCATGTACAATGGGACCCACTGTTAGGAGTACCGTACAGTATGGAAACTTATAACTAGTTGTAGAACTATATAAAACTAGCAAAAAAGCAAATGGGCAGTAAGTCGTAGAGGCTGGGAGAAAAAAGATATGCAAGGTAAAAGATTATAACCTAAAACGAATCTAATAGTGCTTATTTAATAATACAATATCTTTTTTATCTATTATGTAGTTTCAAAAAGGTGTTCAATCAGAATATAAATATTTATCAACACTATCATCGTGGTTTTGGATCTCTCTGGCCAAATATACTCGTAGGTACTTACCTACTCAAAATAAAAAATACATACGTCTGGAAGCTAGGATCTATAGTGACTTGGTCAAAACGAGATATGAAATACTGTAAGCATAGACTAGATTGATATAGGATGAAACTATAATCATTATTGGTAAAAAAGTAAGCTGAAAGAAGCGTAAATATCTAGCAGAATATGTAAATTTAAGGCTCAATTGGAGCGACGTGTGTTCTTTCTGAAGTCGGGTCGCACCTGCGTGTGGAGTCGTGTGCTATACGTTACACCCACATTTTGCCAGATACATACGTTTAACTCTCATCTATGAGGGGTGAGCCAACTGTCACTGATCGGGATATTCAGACTTCGGGCTGATATTGAATATATCACCTTTCCTAACTTGGGAATCGAACCCAGGACCCCACGTTCGGCAGTCGTGCAAACAATCACTAGACTAACGAAGCAGTCGAAAACGAAGTATAGGCACTAGGAATAAATACCTATCTACTGGAACTCCTTCCGTGAATAGCAATTTAGCAAAGAAGAGATTTTAGACTATTAATAACTTGGATTTTAAACAAGAGGTTTGTTGAATAAAACAATATTTATATTTAAAAAAATATTTTATTTCGTTTGTGATTAATTGATTATAAAACATAAGTTGTGATAAAAAAATAGGATAAGGGCAAGAGGATGATGATTTTAATGATACAGTAATTGTATCGTTCTATCTTGTTACTGCTCGTTCCTAGAAACCCTTTAATACATTATTTATCTAATTAAAAGGTTATCTAGGAACGAAGCTGGTGCAGCAACATGGCTTTGGTGTCTGGCATAACCCATGTACCACAATATGCTCATTATACGAGCGCAACAGCCGTCCAGAGTCGAGCCGTCGAGAGCAGCAGTCCGTGTCCCTACGGGACAGTGGCAATAATATCCTAATATAGCACTTCGCCCCTGCAGCCTTCTATCAACTGTAATGTATGTAAAATAGGACTTACTTCCTATATGCCTAGATTTAATTCTGCCACGTATAACAAATGGTATATAAGATAATTAAATAACAATAATACGGAATAACAATAATTGGTTTTGACACTGACAGCCTCCTATTGACAGTATAATCTTCCATTCTACGTTATCACAAATAATCGTAATAATTACAATATTGTACATTTTTGTATAAAAAAAATGTGAATTCATTTTTAATATTAACTTTTGTATGTATTTCCTATATTTTACAATTTTTGTTTATTTAAAAAAAAATTACAAGCGTAAACGTCTACAAATGTAAGAACGTAAATCTTTGTAAACTTTGCAATCCCATTTTGAAATAAACTTTATGATTATATTGTAATGAGTAGGTTGGAATGTAATACGAAACACGGTGCGTTTAATAACTGCATGATGTCTTATTTTTAAGTAAATAAAAATCTTTTCTAACTTTTAATTCCCATCATCTAGTGACTCAATGTTTTTTAAATAATCCTCTTACAAACTCTTAATTATAATAATAATAACCCCACCGCCGTATCTCTATGTTGACGTCGTGGTGGGGCTTGCGTGCTCCGAACTCTAGGTCTGTACCAGTAGAGTTTACTTTGCCGGAACAGGTCTAGGATGAGGAGCCAGACCAAGAGAGATACAAAAACCCGCAGGGCAGCATGTGGCGAGCTGTTGGGCAGTAGCGACCCCACGGACCCTACCTCCCGGGAGAAGTCTTGTTCCTCACCTCTGGCTTGCCTTTATTGGCCGGCTGGAGTGAACACTGACGAGGAACAGAGCTCCCACCTCATTCTTGCCTTTATTGGCCGGCTGGAGTGGAAATTCGCAAGAGTAAACGTGCTCGGAGGAAGGAAGTATTCCAGTAAGATGCTGGTAGGGATCTTGACCGTACTTCCGGGATTGTCCTGATAGCCGTGGAATACCTCTCTACTCCTCTCAAGCACCTCAGGACATGTTGCCCCCTTGTTGCTACGACACTGTGCTAGCGACCATTTTTGGGGGGCCCATTATTGAGTGTGCAAGTCACCCCCTGCCATTTTATCTATGTATTTTATATTAAAAACATTGGTCAGGCAGGGGCCATAGTCTTTCCATAGTTAAAATAACCAGTCCACCAACCCACCCAACCCATATTCCAATATCTTTGTTTCCATGTTCTGCAATAGTCCTACACCAACCGGGGGTTGTCCTTGGCTGCATTGCATAGTGCGAACAGGGATAATCGTCGGTTGGTGCCCCATTTCATTATGGATGTCTAACGGGCCTCTGTGAGTTGGCTTCGGCCCCTCGTACGCCTTTCAAAGGCCCGGGACTCCAAGGTCCCGAGATATGTCAAATAATGATAATAATAGTTCGTTTCTTCATATATTTCTAACAAAAAACAAGTAACAGAAATTACACGAATATGCCAGAGAACACGAAATGAGATCAAATATAGATCCCACGCTAGAACTATAGAATTTGGAGTTCCACAAGGTACTGTTTTGGGACCCTTATTCTTCCTAGCATACATTAAAGGAATCTGGGAGTATGTCTTTCATCATTATAAATATGAATAAGTAGGAGAGCATGGAATAATACTTTGTATATATTTGGTCCATTTCAGTTGTAACTAAAATCAAGAGTTTCCATAGATATCTCAGCATTAGTCATCAACCATTGTATCGTAGAATCATGTTAGCCAAGTATATGTAGCCAAGTATGTGTATTTGAATGTATGAGTGTAAAAAATTATAAAATTTTGCTTTATTGTTTGGTTTACGAAATAGATACATTTATCAATTTGTCAGGATAGTTGAACCACCTAATGTTTAGATAAGTCACTGACTATCTTGTACACTGTTTGATAAACTGACAACTTAGCAACATAGCCACACACAGAAATATAATAACACTAGCTGATGCCCGCGACTTCGTCCGCGTGGATGTCGGTTATTATAATATACTAAAACCTTACTCGAGAGCCACTCTATCCGTTGGTGAAAACAGCATGAAAATAGGTGCAGTAGTTTTTGAGTTTATCGCGTACAGGACGACAGACAGACGCGGCGGAGGACTTTGTTTTATAATATGTAAGGATAGGTAAATCGAAAAGATGATAAACATGCACGGACGATCCAAACGACGTGTGTTCCAAAAGTATCTGATGAAACTATAAACAAATGGATCATGAAACGTACCCGTGGCATGACAATTTAGGTTGTGCTACTTACAAATTAAGTGCTTTGATTTGATTATTAAAATACTTAGACTTAAAAACTCTTTAAATCACCTGAAAGATGCTTTATTTTTTTTATTTGACAGTTTTGGTTAATTTTATAACCACAATTTCGTCATTTTTCGATACTTCTTAACGCGAGCGAAGCCGCGGGCAAAAGCTAGTCGTCAAATATAATCCGCTAGATATATTATCTATGCACTATGCACAAAAATGGTTAATTCAAAGTTCTCTCCAAAATAACTCAATGTAGATGGCGCTAGCATACAGAAATTCGTATATTTTAAACTGAAAAGTTACTAATCTTATATAGCCTGCATCTCAAAATCCTTTCTTACGGGATGCCTACGTCGTAGTAGCTTTATGCATGCAAAGTCTCAGCTCGATCGGTTTAAAATTGACAAAGTTTCATACAAACTTTCATCCCCTATTTTATCCCCTTGGGGGTAGAATTAATCAAAATCCTTTCTTAGCGGATGCCTACGTCATAACATCTACCTGCATGCCAAATATCACTATGTCAGTCAGTCAGTCACCTTTGAGTTACATATATTTAGATAGTAGTAACATGGAAATAACGTTACTGAGAGTATCTGGTACTCATTGGAGGGGTAGTGCTGAAAAGCACATACCAGTTAGCTATGTTCAGTAACATCGCTAAGGGCATCTCATGCCTCTCTGGTAGCTTCTCATCCAGCTAAGTAACATGGAGGTAATGTTACTAAGGACATCTCGGGTCCACTGGAGAGATAAAGCAACAAGTTTGCAGCACACACTGCAACATGCATTGTTGTCCACCATAGTGCTTGTATCACGTACAAGGTGGTCAGTTAAAGTCATTTCTACCTACAACTGTGTTCGCGATAACGATAAAATATACCTAGCAGTTTTCGATTTAATGTGTTTTCGAACTGGGCGTAACACTCGCAATTTTTTTCGAAATAGCGTTTGTCGAAACAACTTTTTTCGAATCTTCATATCACTCCCACATATTTATGTAGGTACTTACAATACATAAGTACATGATCACCTACGGTACTAGATACAATCAATACGAGTAATCATCAACATAATCCATAAATCATTACAAATCAATGAAAGTTACGCATTTATCAAAGCAACCTCAATGACTGTGCCAATGTTTATAGTCAATTAGTCACCAACGATAACCTCGCTCTCTACAATGTATTGCTAGTAAGGGGATAACATCGCTCAAATCCGAAAACCACCGTAAGTTTATGTTGTGTTTTGGTGGATCATAAACCAGCTAGAAGCGTTGTTTACCTGACAATCATAAACAATGATGACGCATGATGAACAGATGCGCGGTGCCAGAGTGCGAGGGCGGCCATCCACAGTTCGAGAACCCGACGGCATCGGCGCTGCTGCCAGCCGCCGCCTGCGAACGGTACACGCCGCTAAGCGGGCTCAGCACCGGCTGCGATCGCGATGCCTTCCACTACAACCAAACCATCGCTTGCGACACCTTCGTTTACGAGAACATCGACACTATCTTCGCTGAGGTAGGCTCTAACTCTTCTTATTTATAAATTAACCATTTTGCAGCACACTTCCATCTGTACTTACTCCTGTCCTTATTCCAATCGGTGCAGCATGTCTTCTTCTTCCATACAATGACATCTCATTAAGCCATCGTCTCGTCGCATTAGTCACCCGCTTCCTAGCTTAACATCTTTTACGCGATCCATATAAATAGTTTCTTTGGCCTCACAACATGTTCCCAAAGTTCCCAAAAAGATGAGTAGGTATACCATACGGGTATACTCATCTTTTTGGGAACCTTTTAGATGTCAGCTCTAGTATTATATAATTGAATATAACACATGTGTAAGTAATAAAATATGTACCTATTATAAAGCTACCGTTTACTGGGCACGTCTTTCATTGAACTTTATGCCTTAGCGGCTGAGAGTATATTATCATGCTAGCTCAAATGTCTCTCTGATGGTGGCGTGTGTGTTGGATCATTAAGTTCTCTTCAAAATGGTTGAGTTGAATGGTGCTGATCCATGTTCGTGAAAGGGTGCTGTCAGTAGACTGGTCATCTCATTTAGCTGCCACGACTTATTTTTAATTTATTTAATATTTTAATTGTTTTCTTCATCTTACGGACGCTTTTAACTTGCTGTGCACAACTTTCTACATCGTTCTCAAATATATCATTTCAACAATTGATACGGTCCTAGCTTGGTTAATAAATAATGTCCTTACCCTTAACGTCAACAAGACCAAGTATAATAGCTTTCTCCCTCACTAACAAATGCAATGAAGTGCTATCCCATTCCCATATTAAAGCGCCATCTTGCATTGACCTAAATTCTGACACCTGCTTCTGTTCCACTCTCCAAGAGACTACCTCGATTAAGTACCTTGGAATTCTATAGATAACAATTTAAGTTTCCAACCACAAATAGACAGCCTCACGTCGAGAATACGCAAATTAATCTTTATTTTCAAAAATCTTCGCCACGTAGCTCACGTGGAGGTTATTAGGTGCGGGTTTATTGTGCAATGTGTCAGTCTCGTCTGATATACTACTTAAAATCATGGGGTGGTGCTCCCAAATCGAACATTTTGACAATGGAAAGAGCCGAACGTGTTGTACTATGGGTGTGAACTGCATTGCTATTCTGTAACCATCTCACCATGAATACTTAGGTGAAGTGAATGTGGAGTGAGCTGTCATTGTCATCGATACCTACTGATACTAAGGCAGTGACAGTTCACTTCACCTAAGTTTTCATGGTGAGATTTTTACAGAATGTACCGGCTGTTTTTTGCCATACTTGTATCCTACTGTAGATGTTAACAAACACTTCAAAGTCTTGTCAGTGAAGCAACTTTTTATTTTGTACACTTAAGAAGCACTCCTCCTTAATATTTGATCCCCTCTCATCTCAGGAAAAACGCAGAAAATACTCAGTCTGCAATACTGCCAAAGGTCTAAGAACGAGCTTCTTTCAAATATTTTATACTTTCTTAGTGTTCAAATAAGAGGCGGGCTTCCATTAAACATTTTTTGTGAACTGACGGCTACTATTATATAAGGAGTCTATGATACAACATTATGGTAGCCATATACAACACCTCCACCCTTAAATAAAACTATTAAACAACACCTAGTCTAGTACCTATATAATAACCAAAAATAAAACTTAGTAAATAGCAACAATTAGATCATTCACTTAACAAACCAATAAATCTATGTTCTTATCCAAGTACAATGGCAACATTGAATTAAACAATATAAAATTATAGAACTCTTATTAATTTAATCAAACTCTAAATGATATCTCTCAAGTGGCTTATAAATTCACTGGTCTTTGATGTACCACCGGTACCTCAGTTGAGACTAGCACATCACTGTCGCAAGGAATATTGGATGTCGCTGCCTGCAGGCAGTCCTTCGCTGTCGTGGCCGCCATACCTGACTCAATTACATTTCCCGTTTCATGCATCATCGAACCACCACTGACTGTCCCACTCGACTTTTCCTATTTCCTTTCCAGAAAAATAAATGAGCTTCGTGATTTCCTAGTATTCTTATTACTATGTGCATGGTATGCTGTCTCCGGCATTATACAACGTCGCCGCAACTGATCAATATGTCGATGGGCCTCGGTTCCAAAATCAGATCGAATATATACAATACAGCTTCATCAATCCCTGGCCACCAAACATAACTTCTTGCTAAAGCTTTTTTCCTAACAATTCCCATGTATGGCTTAAGTAGTTCCTTTAGAACTGTAACTCAAGCTAAAGGTATCACAACCCGGTGACCCCACAAAACGCATCCTAGCTCCGTATAAAGTTCATTTTTACGATTAACAAAAGTTTTAAGCTCCTTAATCTCTATTTCCTGCGGCCAACCGTCATTAATATAGCACATAACTCTACTTAATAAAAAATCTGAAGAAGTCTCCTTCTTTAGAACATTGTCATCTAAAAGAAGTACTTCAGTAGCGAAATGTAAGTATGTTTGTTCTTGTAAATCATCAACTGCGGTACTGGTACCTTTATTTGTCTTTATCAAGCGCGAAAGTACATCGGCCACATTTTTGTCTGTTTTTGCGTACTCTGGTGTCAAAGTCATAAGCGGATAACTTGATCTCCCATCTTTGTAATCTACTAGCTGCTGTAATTAGAATACCAGTGTCAGGTCCAAAAATGCTCACTAATGATTTATGATCAGTGCGAAGAGTAATTTTCTCCCATACAAATATTGGTGAAATTCATCAACCGCAAAAATAATGACCAGAGCCTCTTTATGAATTTGGCTATAATGCTTCTCAGCAGAGGTAAGAGCCCGCGACGCATAGGCTACTATTCGTTCATCCCCTCCGTGTTGAGTGCGTTGCGCGAGCACGGTGCCTAGGCCGTGTGCGCTAGCATCACATGCCAACGTTGTCTCCAATGACATATCATAATGCTCCAGCACATTCGTGCTGGATAACAATTTTTTAACTTGATTAAACACTTAGCTATGTTTGCTAATCGACTTGAAATATTTGCCTTTTTTAAGCAATTCGTAAAGTACGCATAAATATGTGCTTAATTTTTGTATAAATTTTCCTTAAAACTTTACCATGCACGTACACCATACCATGTACACGCCGTGAATGCCTACTTAAATTCAGTAACATTATTTGGATGCGGCATAGAAAGACTAGGTTTAATTTTATCCACATTTACCTTCACTTCGTGTTTGCTTACAATGTAATCTAAGTATCTTACTTCATGCGTCAAAAATTCGCATTTTTCCCGCTTAATTTTTAACCCGTTCGACTCCAAAATCTCGAAAACTTTATCTATTGTTTGTAAATGGGTTTTTAATCTTAGTTTTACCCGACTACGGCGAAGAAAAAAGGTGTGTTATGATTTTGACCGGTATGTATGTATGTATGTTCATCTGTTCCCTCCTACCTTCTAAACCACTCAACACAATATTTGACAAATGAGGTTTCGTTGGAAGTGTCTTGATCGTCCGCTGGTTATAGGCTATGTGAAGTCACATTAAATTAAAAATGGCGTCCTCTAGAGGACATAAAGTCAGGAACTAAAAAGAAATATTGTTTAATCGTACCATGTTGGGTATCAAATGAAAGGGCTTAATGACCACATTTTAAATATATATATATATATTATAACACCAAAAGAATTAATTTTTTTTATTAAGTAATAAACATTATAACCCAACTAGACAGACAAATTAAAAATCCGGAGTCACACCTAATCTGTTCGATTTATGCCCTAACACGTGTGACTCCGGATTTTTAATTTTTATCCGTCTGTTGTGTCTTGTTTTTACCTTTTTAGTCGTAGTTGGGTAATAGTTTTTATTACTTAATTTTTTTTGTTTAAAATGTCGTCGTAAAATATGACTATACTTGGCACATTTTTTAAAAGGTTCTGTAAAAAATACCGGGCCTTGAAGCCAACGCAAACACTAGACGTTTCTCTGAACTGTGTACTCGGCTTCCGAAGCCCGATGTCAAAATTACCCCAACTGTGTACGAGCTTTAGAAGCTTGATAGCGACTTGACTTGGTGTTTCTATGATAATTTATTTTTTATCTGTATTTTTAATGCTCAAAGTCTCACAAATTGTACAGGAATGAACGAGAGAGACATATAAATGATAAATGATGATTATGATGATAAATGATTTTTATTTCTGTAAGTAGGTTTGTACAAACACTTTTACACGTCAATCACATTTTTAAAACTAGATGGGGTCGGCGTTTCCTATCTGACTACTCTGAGAAGAAAGGCCGAAACAAACTCGGAGGTCACAGTCTCTTTTAAAGTCCAGACATAATCTTGGTCAGATCATGTGAAGACCATGTAGATTGGTGTCTGAAATGGACTTTTGAGGAAAGAACCACACAGATTGAGTGGACCTGTCCAGTCAGTGCAAGCATTTGTCAATAATCGTGCAGCCCAACTCCAATTTTAAGGAGCTCAACGATTTGACGAACAGTACCAAAGAAAGGACATTTATTTGGTTAGGCCGCATAAATTACTCAAACTGCCAGACCATGATTAATTAAAACTAAGGTAAAATTAATACTAAAAAAGAAAAGAAAGAAAGATCCACATAGTCTTCACATTCACAATAATTAAAATAATATAATACTTTACAAAGTAAATATTCATGTCATTATTTAAATAAAATGTCAATGTAAATATCAAAATTCGGAAATCCGGAAATAGTCTTGGTCAATCATTTGAGGACCATTAGATTTGTGTCTGAAATGGTCTTTTGAGGAAAGAACCACACAGATTGAGTGGACCTGTCCAGTCAGTGCACGCATTTGTCAGTAATCGTGCAGCTCAACTCCAAATTTAAGGAGCTCAACGACTCGACGAACAATACCAAAGAAAGGGCATTTGGGTAGGCCGCCTATAGTACTCAAACTGCCAGATAAAATAAAAAATATGATCCACATAGTCCTCAAATTCACAATAGTTAAAATAATAATAATATTATACTTCACAAAGTAAATATTCATGTCACTGTATAAGTATATGTTAATAATAAAATAAAAAGTCACTAAAAATAACAAAATTCAATAAGTTAAAAAAAAAAAAAAAATTGGAGAAATTAGAGCAGCTCAATCCCAAGCCTTTTTGTCCTCAATGTAATCTTTAATGGTATAATACACTTTTTGGCACAACTTACGTTTAAAAAATGTTTTAAGTTTATTAAGGCTTGAACGTGTCTTGGAAGCTTATTGTAAAAGCGTATACATTGACATCTGAACGAGCCACCTATATTCTTGAGCCTTGTTGTAGGTATAACAAATTTGTGTTTGTTCCTAGTATTTATATTATGGATATCACTGTATTTTTTAAACAATTTAATATTTTTGTGGGCATACAAAAGATTTTCAAAAATATACTGAGAAGGCACAGTCATTACATTTATCTCCTTAAATTTCTCTCTGAGTGAGTGTCTCGGACTTAATTTATAAATTGATCGAACAGCTCTTTTCTGCAAAACAAAGATAGTCTGAATGTCGGCGGCATTTCCCCACAACAGAATACCGTACGACATTACACTATGAAAATAGCGGGCTAAACGGGCTGTCTCTATGTCAGTTAAATTACGAATTTTTCTAACAGCGTATGCTGCGTAGCTTAGTTTTTTTGACAATTTATCTATATGTGGGCCCCACTGAAGCTTAGCATCCAAAGTTAAGCCCAAGAATACTGTGCTATCTTCGGGAATCAATTCTTCGCCCTTTATCAACACATTAGTTTTCACCTGCCTAACGTGAGGTACCGTAAACTTAATGCATTTGGTTTTTTTTTCATTAAGAAGTAAATTGTTAACATTAAAACAGTGAACTACTTTTGAGATCGCGCTATTTACATCTTCAGTAACCAGCTGCTGACGTTTAAGTTTAAACAAAAGTGAAGTGTCATCTGCAAACAACACTATCTCATGATTATCCTTTATGAGGTAAGGCAAGTCATTAATATAAATAAGAAACAAGAAAGGACCAAGAATTGAGCCCTGTGGGTTTCCCATTGTTACTATAGATCCGGGAGATCTTTTCCCATTAACGTCAACGCTCTGAATCCTATTACTCAAGTATGAAGTAAGAAGATCCAGAGCGGTGTTCCGGATTCCGTAGTGGCGGAGTTTCCTGATTAACGTTTCATGAAGAACGCAATCGAATGCCTTAGACAAATCACAAAAGATGCCCAAGGCATCGAATTTATCTTCCCATGTATTATAAATATGTCCTAAAAGTTCAACACAGCATCAGTAGTTGAACGACCCCTAGTGAAACCGAACTGTTTGCTATGTAACAATTTATGTCTATTAAAAAATCTTTGCAATTGCTCTAAAATTAACTTCTCAAAAATTTTACTAAAGGTAGGTAGTACTGAAATAGGTCTATAATTTGTGGGGTCTGATGTATATATATCTAATCTGATACCTGATTTAAATAAAGGTATTATTTTACTATTTTTCATAAGGTCAGGAAACTCCCCGCTGTCGATACAATTATTAAAAATAAGAGCTAAAGTAGGTGCTACAATGTCAATAATAGACTTAGCAACTTCTACAGAATTACCCCACAGATCTGCAGTCTTTTTTACATTTAAAGTGTGAAAGGTTTTAATTATGTCTCTACAGGTAATATGTTCAAAATGGAATTCCGAATCGCAAACATTAACATTTTCCTTAAGCAAAGACTCAGCAACAGAAGGTGATGAGTTTAGGGATTTAGCAGTTGAAATGGGAATATCTGAAAATAAATTCTCAAAGGCCTCAGACACTTGAGAGTCTGATTTTATTATGTTGTCATTAATAGACAGGCTGTAGTCAGTATTTCGGTTAGTAGACCTTCCCATTCGCATTCAACATCCGACAATAATTGGTACTGAAATGTTTTATTCAATTTAGTTTGCTCCATAGATTACTATTATATTATCCTACCGCTTATTTGAACATTGGCGACGAGAAAAATTTGAAATATTGTTTAACTGCAGTTACTTCTTGAAAAAAAATTATAGGTGAATACAATGTGCAAGCTGGCAACCGGTTGGCGTATATCGAACGACGAGACGTATTTCTTAGCTAATAAAATCTGTGACGATCTGAAGCTACCCACGCTTATTTTGTTAATGGGGACAGACACATATGAGCTATTATATAGTTTAGCAAGTCCATTAAAGTCGTCTTCTTTAAAGTACGAAGAAGTCGTTAAATTGCTGCAAGAGCATTTGCAACCCAGACCTGCAGAAATGGCGGAACGATTCAGATTTCATCAACGGAAAATAGTTGGCCAGTGAGTCTATTGCCGATTACATAGCCGAGCTTAAATAGCTTTTCAGATTCTGCAATTTTAATACAGTTTTAGAAGACAATTTAAGAAATCAATTTGTCTGCGGCTTGAAAAGCGAATTCACTAGGCTAAGCGAATTCAATTCAATAACTTCTAGTGACGATGATGTCAGCGAAGAAGACTTGAATGAAGCTATCGATCGAAACCTAGAACGGTGAAGTACGGTGTACCTCAGGGGAGCGTATTGGGTCCCCCACTATTTCTTGTGTACATAAATGATCTTCCAAAAAGTATCAATCACTCAACAGTATTATTTGCTGATGATTGTACAATAATGATAAAAAAAGATGAGCCCTACAATTATGAACAAGAAATCAATGACACGCTAAAGCAAGCTATAGATTGGTTGCAGTCGAATAATTTGAAAATTAATTTAGAAAAGACGTGTATATTACACGTGTATTGTACATTTTAGTCAGCGACAACGACAACAACTACTGGCTGATATTAGTTACAATGGACAATCAGTTACAAAAACGGATACAACCAAGTTTTTAGGGTTAGTGATAAACAGTCAACTTACGTGGAAACCGCATGTTAAAGTTTGATTTGATTTGATTTGTATCTAAGTATCAAATGTACGCTAAATATACGCGGGTGCGTATTTCTCTATTAGTAAATAATTGTTTATTAGATATGGAAGCAGATACTGGTTCGCCTTAATCGTGTGTTAGTAAAAATACATAATATAGTAAATATTTAAAAGACCTTGTTATAAAACCGAATCGTATAAATTTAAGTTTTTATGATGGGTCTAGAATTAAGCCATTTGGCTATGTAGAAACGGAAGTTCTTTACAAAGATATGAACAAAATTTTAGATCTGTACATTTTTTATAATGTAATCCCAAAATTAGGTCGCCAGTGGCTAGCTAAATAAGGTATAGATATTCCCAAACTCAGTGTGCATTGTATTAAATAAATGTGAAAGATGTAACAAAAATGAAATGATAGAAACTATTATTTCCAGGCATAAATCTCTTTTTGATTGCGCGTTGGGTCTGTACACCGGTGGCTCAGTTAAACTGGGTGTACGTCCGGATGCGCAGCCTGTATTCTGTCGTGCTCGCCCATTGCCGTATGCGCTGCGTGACAAAGTTGATGCAGAGCTGGACGTTATGCAGCGCGCGGATGTCATCGAGCCTGTTGACCACTCTGACTGGACCACTCCTCTGGTAATAACCCGGTGGCATAAGAATAATATGTGCCGATTTTAAGGTAACACTTAATCGCGCATTGATGATCGACAGGTACTCGGTTCGAAAGATTGACGACTTATTTAGTGAAATTTGTGGAAATGTTTGGTTAAAAAATTAGACTTATCACAAGCTTAGAACTTTGTGAAGGCTCCAGAAACTATAAAATAATTAATACACATCGTGGATTATTTAATATATTGTGTAACGCGCGATGACGCGCGGCTACCAAAATGTGTATACCTACTTCTGGGTTGTCCGTAATCTGACCCCGTGTGAACCACTTGAGATTATAACGACGATAAGTCTTGTATCGCAGATGTTTACAAAACATATGCCGTAGGAATCTTAATCAGATAAGCTAGTTCTTAAAATAGATAAATACATTTTAGTAAGTCAATTTTAATGTAAACTGAAAAGAAGAGGTTTTTTTTTCAATATACAGTCAAATAAAAAAAAAAAACTAAATGTTTTTTTTTTGACATAACGATACACTATTTAACACTAATAAATAAAACACACCTCCCAAAACAATTTTTTGAATATTAATTTGATTATTCTACAGACTTAACTGGTGACGTCATCAGCGGCCCGTCCCCGTTGCGAACAAAGGCCGGTTTGTACCTAAAATTTCAAGTGTCGCCGAAAGACAAAGCCATTGTTATTCGATAACTTATGTATTGTTGGCACACGTGCTTATAGCAAACAGGGTTTTAACTGATAAAATTATCACTGTATCATCACAAACACGCCGCCGCTCATCACAAACAACCTGTACCAAGCCCGCTCATCACAAACACCCTGTACCAAGCCAAAAAGTCCGCTGTCACAACCAAACCTAGTGTATTTGGAGGAGAATTTAATGCTCTTCCTATATTGTTAATTATTTTTTACATTGATTTCCGCAATTCGTATTTATTTACCATTTACCTACTTCATATTTTGAGGTTAAGTTCGTGAAAGTGACTGACTTGAAATAGTGGAGTTGGTGCCAAATAAGGTGGTAGTATCGGTCGCTATTAATTCTTGATTTGGCACAGTTTCCTAATGGATTATTATACAATACATCACCCATAGTCAATAATAATACTTGTTGTCAGTTTCTTTATATAATGATAATGAATACTTATCAATAATCATGTAGGTACTCGCAGTATATGCAGCTGGTGGTCTGAATAAGTAATCAATTAGTATTGTGTTTGATATTCCTAATATCTTGAAATCTTAACATAACAGCAGTCCTGTTTTCCCAGAAGAGTTAGGCAGAGTTGTATTTACTATAGTACACCCACTTCTCGAACTTGAAATGTTAGTTAATAATGTAATAATGTTGTTAGTACCTAATAAGGTACTTATATGAAAAATGAAAAATGTAGTTAAGATTAATTAATAAGTTATAATTATATTTACTACCAAGACAGAGAAAAGAAATGTACAAATAAAACAAGAGGTAGGACAATTGGGTGGCACTCGGGAACGCCTTGCAAAACGTAGCATGGACTTTCCACATCCAAAGCACACATCACTCCACATTGTGACCAAATATTGGTTCACGTGTCAGTTCGGAATCTAAGGGAGTTTTTCTTGTACAATGTGAAACATTCGCAACATTATGAATAAGTAAGTACTACCAAGATTGATCTGAAAGCATAAAAACTGTTTATTAATCCTTGAATTGAACGAACAGCCCCCTTTTTTATTTTTTATTGTGGGAAATCATTAAATGACTTCCCCCGCTCTAGGCGGAGCGGAAGAGCGTGTCATACTTTTACTGACTAAAACCCACCCGTGTTCCTTCAGTTGCCTGTTGCCAAGGTCACAGTATCCCTTTCGGGCTCTCCCGCAACCCTGGCAGGGGAACGAATAGCCCCGGAAGTGGGTTGGCTTTAGAAGCTAACTATAATGTAAATGCTTCTACTAGGTGAGTTAATACTGCCGTCAGCACCAGTACAATCTATGTTGTTAAAACACGATCATAGACGCGGATATATTTTCTATGTAAATATTTTAAATTGTTCTAACAATACAAGTGAACAGTTTATACATCGGCAATGCTGACTTCCTGGCCGATGTCTTACTCTAGATGGAGGCATCGCTAAGGATTGTCACACAAAGACTACGTTATGAAAAAGCACCTGAACCCCCGTTTTTGTTAATAAGTATTATAATTATATTCAAATAGTTCAGATGAAAAATGAATAAATACCTAGTGGGGGGGCATTGCCCGTATGCCAATATCCTGTCGGTGAGACGCTCTAATGTGTACTCGGAGGAGCACACGTTTAGCAGCGTCTTGAGCGGGCTCGGCGTGCACTAACCCTGCCTTCGGGCAGGCAGGAGGAAGCCCTTCCTTCTGCCACCGTTGGTCTCGTAGCCCCGAAGAGTGTCTAAGTCATGTCTCTGGCATTTGACGGGGGTCGAGGGTCTTGGCTTTACCGCCCGGGCCGCGAGGAAGAAATCCTCTATAAAAAATTACCCCAAACCTTCAAGCGGCGGCGCACCGTGAGGGAGGTTGATAGCTTGGCTGATGGGTAGCTATGTAATCAGTCGTTGGTGCGAACCTGTATTTTTGAGCAAGTATAAAAAGTTTTTACTCGTGGGAACAAATATAGACACAAATAAAAATAAAAACGAAGAGAGACAGGGAGAGGAAGGTGATGCGCGGTCGGAATCCGACGCGGCATCGAGCTCTAGCTCGTGTACGAGCGTGGAGCGCGAAGTGTTGGTGGTGGAGCCTTCCGGGAGAAAATTCTTCCAGAAGCGCCCCAATTCGGGGTCGTCCTCAGACGACCGGAGCCGGAGGAAGATCCACTCCGGCCGGCGGGGTAGAGCCCGAGAGAAGGGTGCGGGTAGGGGGCTCCACACCAATGGGGCCTGCGAGTCGAGCCCGGTTATTCCGGCAACGCCGGCCCAGAGGGCCGAGAGGTTGGAGCGGAGGTGCCCCACACTAGTGGGGCCAGCCCCAGGGCGGCCCCGTCAAAGGTGACAGGTGGTGAGCCGGGCGCAAATTCGCAGGGAGCGGCCAGGTTAGCAGAGACCGTGGCCTCTGCTATAAACAATGTGGCTTTGAACAGGCTTAAGACCTCGAAAGACAAGGCCATAGCAGAGGCCAGGGCTTCCATAATGGCGGTAGCGGAGGCCTCCCGTAGAGGGACTCCGGCGGACGGGATGTCCGAGATGCGGGCGGAGGTCGCACGACTGACGGCCGCAATGGAGCTTCTCCGAAAGGAGAACGCGGAGGTCCGAGCGGACCTGGCAGAGGGGGGAGCAGCAGAGGAAGGGACGGCCCGTGCCTGATGCTGCTGAGGACCGGGTCTTGACCCTGGTCCAGCAGGAGATGGCCGAAATGCGGAGACGATTCTCCGCCCTGGAGGCCATCGTCCTACGCCCCCCGTTGGCGGCCAGTCAGAATAGAATAGAATAGAATAGTTCTATATTTGCACAGAAAGTAGGTACAAGTTTTAGATGTTAAGTTTAATTTTGATCCTTATACTAACTACCTTAACTAAGGCATGCAAACAGATTTGGGCTATAATAATAAAGACTCATTTCTTATGCATTATTAACACATTCAGTCAGATCAATTCAAGTTTACCAAGTCATGATTGAAATAGGAAATACAATACAAAATGTCAACTTTAATAAAATGGGATTATAAATTCGTCAAGTTCGAGGTCAATACAGTTAAATTAAAATATAAATGATTTGGTACAAGTCAGAAGTACAGAGATGTCATAATATCAATTTAAATTCTTTTCGGTCAGAAAATCGCCAATTGAGTAATAACATTTATTATATAAAAGATCTGTCAATTTCTTTTTGAAAAGTGGAAATGTCTCATTTTTTATTACATCAGGTATTTTGTTCAATATGATCAAAGTCAAAGTCAAAGTCAAAGTCAAATAATTTATTTCAAATAGGCACATAAAAGGCACTTTTGAACGTCAATGATAAACAAACAAAGAAATAGAATTGATTCTAGTTGCCCATTCCAAAAGGTAGATTTCGTATGGAGAAGAATGGGCAAGAAACTCCACCGTTACTCTTTTCAAAAATGTTTACAATATTTTGTATACATGAATTATATAATTATATGTGAAGACCATGCACCCACAATAAGATTACTGTCCCACAAAAGGCAAAAAGAAAAAAAAAAAAAAAAAAAAAAAAAAAAATCGGACCCATACATATAATACTTTTCTTTAATAGGGCGGTATCGGTACCACTAACAATTAGCAAATTTTTATACTGTCTCCTGATTGGCCGGTTTCTATTTTCTGACACTTTATTAAAGAGATGCATATTCGATTTAACAAAAACAGCCACTTCGAAAATATAAAGTGATGGTAATGTTAGTAATTTTAGTGACTTAAATACAGGTACGCAGCTATCTGTTACTATTAAATTGCGCATAGCCCTTATACAGCGTTTTTGAGCCTTGAACACTTGTTCCCTCAGACTACAATTTCCCCAAAATATTATGCCGAATCTCAAAATCGACGCAACTAACCCGTGATATGCAATTAACCTTGTGGCCATATTGACTTTTTTTGACAAGTTAAAGAGAACATACGCAGCTGCACTAAGTTTTTTGCATACTTCTTCTGCCTGTGGCTTCCAAGTTAATTGGCTATCTATCATAATGCCAAGGAATTTTGCAACTAGTACTTGGTCCACTTTTTGTCCATTATAGTGTAAATGTAAGACTTCTGGTAGAATCCGTTGATAAAAAAAACTTTTTTACAAAAAATTAAACCGACGAAAAAAGAACTGAAAAGCGAAAAATAAATAACTTTAATTTCGGAAGTCGGTGTCTTCGCTTTTCAATTTTCGTTTTTTGCCACCGACTTCCGAAATTAAAGTTATTTATTTTTCGCTTTTCAGTTCTTTTTTCGTCGGTTTAATTTTTTGTAAAAAAGTTTTTTATTTTTCGCTTTTGAGTTACCGTCCACTCCAGGGTACTCCAGGGGGTTACTCCAGGTTAAAGACCTGGAGTTGATGATGAGTGGTTGTGTCATCAGAACTATGTATGTGTGCGAAATTTCAACAGAATCGGTTCACAGTTGAAAATTCAGTTGGTGAAAAATCAATCAACCCCATTTTTTCTACCTTTACGGGTGGATTATAGTGTCCAATTTTAAATGGGACCAACTTCGAGGTATACCCTTCCCAATAAAAAAGGAATTTTTCAAATCGGACTACTCACTAAAAAGTTATGCGTGGTCATACATAAAAAAAAAAAAAAAAAAAAAAATATACATGTCGAATTGAGAACCTCCTCCTTTTTTTTTCGTCGGTTAAAAATGCATTACATTAGTCTTTGTTACATTAATCATTAAATTATTTTGGTCAAGCCAGCGTATAATGTTTATTAAAGTATCATTTATGTCATTTTCATATGTTTTATTGTCAATACATTTAATCAAGGCAGTACTATCGTCAGCGAATAAGACCATAGGATGTTCAATGTGGCGAGGCAAATCATTTATACATATACAGCAAAAATAATAAAGGGCCCAGTACACTACCCTTTTTTTTTTTTTTTTTGAGGGTGGGTCATCATCCAATGACTTCTCCCGCTCTGGGCGGAGCGGAAGGGCGTGTCAGACTTTTACTGACTAAAACCCACCCGTGTTCCTTCATTTGCCTGTTGCCAAGGTCCCGGTATCCCTTTCGGACTTTCCCGCAACCCTGGCAGGCATCGGTCCTACCGGACCCCGTCAATTTTGCTGACATCTCTATGAGGCACGCGTGGAACATTACGCGCCATCGACCCGGGCCTGGTCCTTATCGGACGGCGAGCTGCCCGTTGCTCGCCGTCCGCAAGCCCGCGCCTATGGTGGCCGGGAATCCGCCTGGGATTCCCGACGCCCAGGGCGTCTCCAACGGCGGCGGTTAGGGGCGTGAGGGCGCAAACTTTGCCTTTCCCTCACGCGTTCCGCCTCCTCCTTCGCGAGCATTACTGCTTCGCAGAAGGAGGTGACGGCTTCCCATGCCCTCTCGCTCCATACCATGGCCTGAACCAGGGCCGGACGCGAGAGGTCATTGCCGCCAATCGCCTCCGCGAGGACACGGCGGTGCTCCGCCCAAGCAGGGCATACCTCAACCGTATGCTCCACCGTGTCCTCCGGGCGATCCGCACAGTGGTGACACCCGGGCGTTTCCTCCCGCCTAATCCTACACAGGTACCTCCCGAAGCTGCCATGTCCGGTGAGGACCTGTGTCAGGCGGAAGGTGAGGACGCCGTGGCGCCTCTCTAGTCACTCCTCAAAGAGGGGACTTATCGCCGCTATTGTGGCGTGCCCAGCACTGGGTTGCGACAATCGCACTCTCCATGCCGCCATGAGATCTTGCCGGAGCTCTGTCCGCTGTGCCGCGATTTCTCGCGGCAGCGGAGTTACACCCCGGCGCTTCACCTCCTCGCGCCACTCCCAGATGTGCGCGAGGACCTTCGCCTCCAGATCCCATGGCGGTAATCCGGCAAGGAGGGTCGCCGCCTCACGGTAGACCGTGCGGTATCCCCGGGCCAGCCGAATAGCCATGACCCTTTGGGACGCGTTCAACCGGCGGGCTGGCCGCAGCCTAAGGGAACGCGCCCACACCGGTGCCCCGTAAAGGGCCATGGACCGCACGACCCCCGCGTAGAGCCTCCGGCAGCAGGCGTTTGGACCCCCTAGATTGCGCAGGAGCCGCCTCAAGGCGGCCCCAGCCCGGTCCAGCCTTGGAGCCAAACGTCGGAAATGCTCCACGAAGTTCCACCGGCTGTCGAGGACGAGTCCTAGGTACTTCATCGTCGACTCGACGCCGATGTGAACCCCTCCTACCGTAATTTGGGAACCCGACGGTGGCGCGTTCCGAGGGCCATGAAAACACATGACCTCGGACTTGTGCAAGGCCACCTCGAGTCCCAACTGCCGGATTCTATCGACGATTGTCGCAACCCAGCGTGTCGCTAGATCGGCCGCCGCCTGGTGCGACCTCCCCTGCGCCAGGACCAGCGTGTCGTCAGCGTAGCAAACTACGCTGACGTCGCTAGGGAGGTCGGCGCGCAGCACCCAGTCGTATCCGATGTCCCACAGACAGTACACTACCCTGTGGTACGCTATACCTAATAATTCTAGCGTTAGACAAATATTTTTCTTCACGCTTAGTTTTTAGACATATTCTAGATATTTCTGTGTGCTGCTTGCGATTGTTAAGGTATGATTTTAAGAGATTAAGTACATTTCCTCTGATGCCTATGACGTCTAGCTTTTTTATAAGAATTTCGTAATCAACACAATCAAACGCTCTTGTCATGTCCGTAAAAATTGCGCAGACTGGTACTTTTTTATCCATATTTCGCCAGATGACATTTAATAAATCGTAAACAGCCGTATTTATACCCTTATTTTTTCTGAAACCCTTTTGTTCCACACTCAAAATATTAAATTTGGATAAGAAATTATTAACTAAGTCATAAATTATTTTTTCTATAACCTTTGAAAAAATGGGTAGTAAAGCAATTGGTCTATAATTTGCTAGATCTTCTTTATTGTTTTTTTTTTAAAGTGGCTTCACTATAACTGTTTTTAAACTATCTGGAAATACTCCAGTACTGATAGGTACATAAATTAAGTATATGACACAAATGCAAGGCGATGTCGCCTGATACGAATTTTACAACCTTTGTTGCTATACCATCATAACCAGTGCTAGTTTTATTTTTTAATGATTGTATCGCTTGCATAATATCTTGCGGTACTACTGGATGCATAAACATTGAGTTGGGGTTACTTGACAAGTTCGCAGTGTCTGGTGGTTTCGTCATGTTATCTTGTGTCTGGTCAATAAAATAATTGTTAAAAGCGTTTGCAATGTCTGTCGGAATAGTAATGTTAGTATTTTGAACTTTAATTTGGGAAAGAGGCTCTGTGAATCGGGTTTCGTTATCTATAACCTCCCATGATGCTTTCGATTTATTGCTGGACGTGTTAATGAAATAATTATTCTGTGCTCTTTGCGTTAATTTAATAATTTTCCGAAACCTGCGCGAGTAATTCCTGAATTTATTTTTATTACCATTTGATGGTTCGCGTCTGTATTTCCATAGCAAATGTCTTTGTTTTCTACTACACACTCGGATATCGTTTGAAACCCATTTAATATTCTTATTAGACTTAACTGTTATTAACTTGTAAGGAAAGCAAAGATCGTACAGCATGCGAAAATGCTCCAGAAAATAATCGTATGCTTCATTAGCATTTTCGGTTTGGTAGATTTTAGACAAAGAAAGACATTTTAGATAGTTTCTGAATCTACTCATATTTTCACTAGATAGATCGCGTTTTATAACCCGCCATGAATTTATTCTATATGATTTAATAACCTTAACTTCTAATAGCTGAGCAGTGTGATCAGACAATGCAAAGTCCAATACTTCGAATTTACATTTTAATTTAGAGTTGTATGCAAAATTATCCAAACAAGTATTACTGGCCAGTCTGGTGGGCTGACGTAGTTCGAATTTAAGATTGTAGCCCAATAGAAAGTATTCAAAGTCTAGTGTCAAGTTATTTCTTTTAAGCGTATCTATATTGAAGTCCCCACACATGACTATTTTTAAGTTGTTTAACTTTGGTGGCCCATAAATACAAATAATGATTACACTTTGGTTCGTAAGTTCTATGCCGCAACATTCAATAACATTAGGTATGGAATGACGAGAGACATCCAAACACTCTTTGTATTCCATACAACTTTTAACTAAAATACATGCTCCTCCTCGTTTCTGAGATGGTCTTGAATAAATTGCTGCTAACTTGTAGTTCGTTATATTTAATAATTTCTCATGTCCGGCCATTACGAAGTGTTCTGTGATACAAATTATATCTATGTCTCTTTTCTGCTGAGATAATTCTTGCAGGTGAACAGTAAGTATGTCAGATTTATTTAATAGCCCAGCAATGTTCTGATGAAGAATCTTAAATCTATTGTAAACGAAAAAAATCACTGTCGTCTGACGTGTCAATATGAGCAATGGCTGAAGTGTTATGATCTTGATCGTAGTCAATTAATATGTTGGACCTAATCTGGTTGAAGATGTCGCTCCATCCGTATTTGTTCATTTTTCCTGTGTTGTAGAAAGCCGGCCAGCGGGCGTCATATGCCGCTGCAGCCGCTTCTGCCGCGGCTAAAGCAGCCTCGTCGGGGCAGAACAAGGGCGGGGCGGCTAAGCAGGTGGCGGGGGCCTCGGCCCCGGCTCGGTCCCCGGCCCCGGTAGCCCCGGTGGCTAAACGACCCCACCTCAGACCGCACCCGCACCTCCTATATCTCCCCTGGCCGATGCTGAATGGCAAGTGGCCGGGGAGAAGAGGAGGGCGAGCAAGAAGGCAAGGGCGGCCAAAAATCAAAAGGCCAGGCGGCAATGGCACAAGGAGCGAAACGTCGCGGCTAGGCTCCACGCCCCGAAGTCCGCAGCTGTAGTGGTCACACTACAGCCGGAAGCGGCAGAGAGGGGCGTGTCCTATAAGGACGTCTTTGCCAAAGTGGCGGAGGTGGTGGACCAAGGGGAGATCGGCGCCGCCGGTGGCATCCGACTGAAGATCGCTGCCACTGGGGCCTGGATGTTAGAATTCCCCGGGTCGGCTGGTGGCCGGCCGCTGACGCCCTGGCTGAAAAGCTCAGGACGTCAGTTAACACGGACGAGGTCCGTGTGTCCAGGCCCACTAAGTGCGCTGAAATGCGCATCCAGGGTCTGGACAATTCGGTGACGAAGGCACAGGTGGTGGCTGCCGTCGTCAGGACTGGGGGGTGCTCTGCCGAGCAGGTTACGGCAGGCACCATCGGTTCTGACTATAAGGGTATGCAAGCCATTACGGTGAGCTGCCCTGTGGCGGCGGCCAAGAAAAATAGTCGAGGAGGGCCAACGGCTATTGGTGGGCTGGGTTTCCGCGCAGGTCAAACTGCTGGAACCCAGACCTCGGAGGTGCTTCCGCTGCCATGTGGGCGAGCACGTGGGAGTTAAGTGCACCTCTGAGGTGGACCGCAGCGATGCCTGCTACCGCTGTGGTCAGCCCGGTCACAAGGCCGACTCGTACAGTGCCACGCCGCACTGCGTCATAAGTGCGGCGGCGGCCAAGCCTGCCGACCACCGGATCGGGGGTAGGACCTGCGCTCCACCCGCCCAAGTCAGGGGCAGGGGCAAGCCCTCCGCCACCACCGCCACCACTGCCGTCACTGCCGCAGCTGCCGCCACTACTACCGCCGCTGCCGCCTCCACAACGATTGTCGCCGCCGCCGCAACCGCTGCGGCAGGGCACTCACATGGGTCTCAGGAGGGGGTTGAAATGGAGTGCCAATAACGGCCCCATTTCGCCTCCTCCGGGCGAACATCTAGCACTGCGCCGCTGCTCAGGATCTATTGCTCCAGAGCATGGCGCAGTAGTCGATAAATATCGCCGTGGTCGCTGAGCCGTACTTTGTCCCGCCCAGGGATGACTGGGTGGAGGACCTGAGCGGCTCAGTGACCCTTATTTAGTCGGCCGCCGCCGGTACCCCGTCCCTCGAGGCTGTCAAACGAGGACGGGGTTTCGTGGCAGCACGGTTCGGGGAGTTTGTCGTGGTAGGGGTGTACATCTCCCCGAACCGAACTCTCGCCGAGTTCCACAACTCCCTTGCGGAGTTGAAAGTCGTCGTCGTCGGGTTCCGTTCCCTCCCCGTGCTCGTACTAGGGGACTTCAATGCCAAGAATGTGGCTTGGGGTTCCCGGCATACGGACACACGGGGCAGGATGGTGGAGGACTGGGCTCTGGAGACAGGCCTGGTGTTCCTAAACCGGGGTTCCGTCCCAACGTGTGAGCGGACGCGGGGTGAATCAGTGGTGGACATCTCGTTCGCCAGCCCCGCTGGAGACTCTGAACAGAGATCCGTGGGGACGCCCATACAAGATGGTGCGGGAGAAACTCCGCCCATGGGCTCCCCCGCTGACGCAGAGTCTCCGGCCTCAGCTTGTGGAGGATGTGGTGAGCGCTCTGTTCCCTTCGAGAGGGGAACATACCTCCTCGCTCATGGCTCCGCCTA
The DNA here is from genome assembly GCA_949152455.1 of Lithophane leautieri. Taxonomy (NCBI): domain Eukaryota; kingdom Metazoa; phylum Arthropoda; class Insecta; order Lepidoptera; family Noctuidae; genus Lithophane; species Lithophane leautieri. The sequence continues at coordinate 438,425 of OX424469.1, read as the reverse complement.
CTGCGGTGCTTGATGCGGACCACACCACCGACGACGACGACGACGATGCTCCGGAGGTGACCGAGGTAGAAATGAGAGTGGCGGTACGAAGGCTGAATGCCAAGAATACCGCCCCAGGACCCGACGGCCTACCTGGGAAGGCCTGGGTCCTGGCCATGGAGGTTCTCGGGCCTCGACTAAGGGGTCTCCTAAGCGCATGCATGAAGAGGGGCCAGTTTCCACTTCGTTGGAAGACGGGAAAGCTGGTCCTCATTAAGAAGCCGGGGCGCCCTGCGGACTCTCCGTCCGCTTATCTGCCCATCGTGCTGCTCGACGAGGTGGGCAAGCTCTTTGAAAGAGTAATTGCAAACCGCCTCGTCGGGCGGCTGGTGCGGGTGGGGCCGGATTTGGCGGAGAGCCAGTTTGGTTTCCGCAGAGGGCGCTCTACGGTGGACGCCATCATGCGCGTATGGGCCCTCACGACGGGGGATGCTGTGGCCCGGGGCGGGGTCGTCTTGGCGGTGTCACTAGACATCGTCAACGCCTTCAACATCCTGCCCTGGAGTTGCATAAGGGAGGCACTCCGATACCACCATATGCCGACCTACCTCTGTCGTGTAGTCGAGGCCTATTTGATGGATAGAGCCGTCGTCTACCCCGATCACCAGGGAATGTGGAACCGGCGAGAGATGTCGTGCGGTGTCCCACAGGGATCGGTCCTGAGGCCGCATCTGTGGGACATCGGATATGACTGGGTGCGACGCGCCGACCTCCCTTGGGGCGTCAGCATAGTTTGCTACGCTGACAACACGCTGGTCCTGGCGCAGGGGAGATCGCACCAGGCGGCGGCCGATCTAGTGACACGCGGGATTGCGACAATCCTCGATAGAATCCGGCAGCTGGGACTCGAGATGGCCTTGCACAAGTCCGAGGTCATGTGTTTTCATGGCCCTCGGGACGCGCCACCGTCGGGTTCCCAAATTCGACAGCCGGTGGAACTTCGTGGAGAATTTCCGACGTTTGGCTCCCAGGCTGGACCGGGCTGGGGCCGCCTTGAGGCGGCTCCTGCCCAATCTGGGGAGTCCAAACGCCTCCTACCGGAGGCTCTACGCGGGGGTCGTGCGATCCATGACCGCAAGCGAGAGGAAATGGGAAGCCGTCACCTCCTTCTTCGAAGCAGTAATGCTCGCGAAGGAGGAGGCGGAACGCGTGAGGGAGAGGCAAAGTTTGCGCCCTCACGCCCCTAACCGCCGCCGCTGGAGACGCCCTGGGCGTGGGGAATCCCAGGCGGATTCCCGGCCACCACAGGCGCGGGCTTGCGGACAGCGAGCAATGGGTAGCTCGCCGTCCGATAAGGACCAGGCCCGGGTCGATGGCGCGTCGTATTCCACGCGCGCCTCAAATAGATGTTAGCACAATTGACAATTTCCCGCCCTCAAAAAAAAACCGTGACGGCGCCACAGAACAATTAATGCAATAGGTACGTCACAATAAAAATGTAATTTAATTTTTTTGAATCGGTTCTCTTTTCAGTAAACGCAAATGTACCTAATCCAAAATAATAATTTAAATTATTACGACGCAACGCGTGACCTAATGATTTTTTTTGACACAAATAAAAATATATTTTATCCTAATATTGAATGATTAAATCAAATCGGTATCTACATAATTATTTTCTTCATTATTCTTATAATGTTCGTTGACAGGTAGGTACCTATATTTTTTACGTAGTAGCAACATTCGGAAATGAAGTGGAATGTCAGCGACATACGCGGAAAATACGTACCACAAAAGTAAAAAATACTTTTATTTTCGGTGTCCGAAAGCCAGGAATCGTTTTCATAACAAAAACGTGAATCTGATTAAAAAATAGGAGTAAGTTTATGAACTACATTTGGTTGTGACACTCTAGCTCCCATGTTGGTACGGCCCTGGGGCGTACCAGCATTCCTTTTACGAACACTTTCAATCACGGAAGAAATAACTTTACACTTCTTTGAATTCTAAAGCTACATTCCACTGTAGGATGTTATTAATTATTGGAATAACACAAGACAGGTTAACAAACAGCATTAACATTATCTAATTCAATAAAATCTAAAAATAAACACTCGCGTCCGCCATGTTTATATCGCAGTACGAGCAAACTACCCTATAATATAATAGTAATCTATGGAGGCAGGCTTCCATTAAAAACTTATTGTGAACTGACAGCTACCCTATATAAAAATGTACTCTTTGCTAACAGCTACTATATTAAGAAGTCTATGATACAACGTTATGGTTGCCATATATAACACTTAGGTTCCACACATATATAATAAATAAATCGTATTACCACGATCTATTACCTAACAACAAAGGCGAGTGCTCTGATCGAATGGCTCCATAACTTGGATTATAACGCAACTGAAGAATTACTAACTCATCCAAAATAGTCCATCCCTCTATATTCCCGACACATTATTATTCACGCATATTTCCATTTACTTCTCTTTTTGTTTTATTGTTTCAAATCTGTGAATCTATCATTGATTGTTATGTTATGCCATTATCCCTTCACATTTACTAAATACTCGTAACTGATTATGTTTGTATACCGTGTGGTGGGACCCTGGTGATCTGCTATACAGGTATTCCTAGTGCAGACACCAGTCTCTCACAAACTAGTGACACATAGTTTTTTAGGCTTGTCTAAATTATAAGATCCCATTGATTGTGAAGAGAAAATAAAGACATGAAATAAGTAACCAATATTTTGTAACAATCTTTTTAATGTGCGTGGAGTTTCTTGCCGTACTTCTCCATAGGATCCTACTACCCTTTGGAATGGGCAAATAGCTTCATCTTTCTGACTAACCGACCCCGTAACAATTCAAAAGTAATTACTTACCTGTACCTAATTGGTATATTCGAAGTAAGGGGTGTAAGTTTTGAACTCCTCCAACTTGTGTTCCGGCTTCCAGACGTTCGTTTTCGAGTTAAAGTATCATAAAGCTACCATTCCGTAGCCGAACGCAGGCGGCAACTGCAGGCGATGTGTCGCTGCTGTTTGACTGGTTTCTATGAATTTATATGAAATACCTTCCGTAACTGTCGACACATTGGTTTCATAGAAATGCATAGAAAATTCAGCAACAAACCTACCTTCAGCAGCGTGAGAACTGATTATAAGCTCATTTAACATCTTCCTTCTTTCAAAAAGGAGCAAGCAGGTCTCAAACGCTCCACTCATATCACCAAAACATTGCACTGGCATTATTGTGATAGTATTAGAGCGTAACTTTTTTACTGACCTGAATATATAATTATGTATGAAAATAAATAAACGAGATATGAAAAGGCCGTTGTAATTATTATACAAAGTTCAGTGGATGAGAGTTCTCGCCCTCGTCGGCGCCTAACTTAATATGTTCTGTTGGGAAAGTTGTGGGAGTTTTACAATTGTATCATTGTTTCGGTATTTTTATCACTCAGAAGTGCCACTTTCTAGAGTTTCCATAAACTCAAACGGTCCATATTCGTCACACCTGATATTTTTTTATGTTAATTGGATAGCGCTCGAATAATTTTGCCAAATAAATCCAAAACAATTAAATAAAAGGTCCTCTGAAGCAGCTTATAATGAATGGATTGTAAGGTTACTTACACAGACTAGTAAGTTAGTCTTGTTACTTAATAACAGTTTGAATATGTCAAGAAATGTCAAACGAACGTTCGTAGTACGGTATTGCCAGGCAATATTCGGGCAGAAGGCGGCCAGGGTGTCACGTGACCACTGACTGGCTTGCTTGTCGAGTTCATAATACGAAATTGCAAGGCAATTCTGTTTACGCCGTAAATTGTCTGGAAATAAGAGTTCATAATAGGGCCCCTGCTTTTGTCTCTAAGTTGCTGTGCATAAACTCGAGCGGCGAGGAAACATTTTTATGTGCATTTCAATCTCAGTAATTTTTGAATTCCTAACGTAGAACTTCACATTATATTTCACAAACGAGAAGGTTGTTGGTCGCACCCTTAAGACTAGCGTAGACAAAGGCGGGCCGCACCGCAACGCATTGCAAAATCCTCCTTCATCGATTTCGTAATTTTTTTATGAACCAACGCGCCCTACGGACTTGCCTTACCCCAATTTTTTATATGAAAATGCGTTGCGCTGCGGCCCTTTGCAGCTTTAATATAGGTAGGCTTTCTCCTGACGTGTGTGAGTGTGTTACAGTTCAACCTGGGGTGTCGCGAGTGGATGCGCACCATGGTCGGCACGGTGCGCAACGTGGCGCTGCCCTTCGCGCTCATCCTCACCGGATACGTCTCTGACACGTAAGACGTCCACTATTATTGCACCTCAAACTAAGTATAATAGCAGAAATTAAAGATTTTGTTTTTATTCTGCATCCAGTCGTCAAATCCAACCCGAAAAACGGTCTCGCTCTATATAATGAAATTAATAAATACATATTATGTTGCCCGCGAAATACGTCATGACAATTATTGTTAGCCGTAAACTCCACCTCCAGATAGCTTATGTTTTATGAATAACACAAATGAAAATTATATCTTTTAGCCATTGCATGACATTGACAGGGCGCGTTATCGGTAAATATTTGTGAAATAATAAGATGGCCGCGTTCTTCGATTGATCGATGGCCGCGTTAGTTTCGATTTTGGCCGAAAGATAATTGTACAGCTACTTAAATCAATTAGAAATCATTACATTGTAATGCACTTTTGAAAGTTTTTTTTTCGTTGTAACACTTTACAACTACGTGATATCAGGTATGGTCGGCGCACTGCTTTCTGCGTGTTCTCGGCGTTCGCGGGCGTGATGGGCATCCTCAAGGCTTTCTCCATCAACTACCAGATGTACCTCGCCATGGAGTTCCTGGAGGCAGCGCTCGGCTACGGCTTCAACAGTGCCGGATACGTTATGAGTAAGAGCATAGTTATCTGCTGTTATGTACCAGTGCGCATGTTATTACGCTATACCTACTGGCCAAGGGCGGATTCATTGGGGTCATGATTCCCCCCCCCCCCGTGGGTTGGGTCTAGATAAACCACAGATAATTTTCCCATGAAAAATCAAATAAATACGCGAACGACACGCATAGTACGACTATGTGCTGTTAATCTTAATAATTACATACACCATCCGTTAATTAAGAATAAATATTGCTCGCACGATTCCAAGTTTGATATTGCCGCAACACGCCGCGGCCGCGCTTCCGATCACTCGATGTGTCGGTGACACCCGTAACGAACAATTAGCATGTATACTTTAATTAAGACGCTATACTATGAATAATACAATGACTGTCCTACGACAAAAAAGGAAAAAGGTGGACATAGTTTTCCAATAGCTTTTTGAACAGGCAAAAGAAGTAGCTGCACAACCAGATGTGGAAATTAAATGGCCAGAATAGTGTCTGCGTAAGTCGACAAAGTAAATCTTACTTAGAAAACCTTACCAACACAAGGAGGTGAGCAAAAACATCAGAAGCTAGGTGCGGTGCACGGTTCCAATTGGTCGTTTCCTATGGAAAAGAGCCGGCAAGAAACTCCACGGTTACTCTTCCTGACATTATTATAAAACAAAGTCCTCCGCCGTGTCTGTCTGTCTTCTTGTTCGCGATAAACTCAAAAAGTACTGCTCCGATTTTCATGCTGTTTTGACCAAAAGATAGAATGGTTCTCGAGGAAGGTTTTAGTATATAATAACCATCATCCACGCGGGCGAAGCCACGGGCATCAGCTAGTTTAAAAATAATTGGCTTTTATAATAATATTTTCTAATTACAGTGTTAGTAGGCATGGGAGGACAATGTAGGCCTTCCAACAAGTAAGTACCAGGTACTAACAAAATAGAAGATTTTCAACAAATCTACAGTCCACAAAGCCTCACATTCACAAAATAGAAAAATATAGCTATATTCTTCTTACTATCAACCATTTCTGCATAAGACCACAAAGCATCTCCTATAAATTTCCGTAAGAATGTTCAATAGAAACCTAACTGAGAATTCCGAGACAGGGTGTGAAAAATTTCGCTCGCCTCCCTCACTCTTGCATCCTAACTTCTTGCTTTTCCTAAATAGCATATTGAGGAGATGAAAAAATGCATCTCCCTGAAAAAAAACCCTGCCAGGTGCGAGACCCAGGGTGTATAATTTCGCAAGTTATAAGTACTTGTTTCTTTTTTAGGGTTCTGTAGTAGGAACCCTTAGTTTAACCATGCCGTCTGTCTGTTTGTCTGTCTGCCCGTCTGACCGCGGCTTAGCTCAGAGACTCTTAGTACTAGAAAGCTGTAATTTGGCATGGGTATACATTATAAATCACGCTGACAAAGGGGTAAAAAATCATGAATAAACATTTTTTTTGAGTACCTCCCCTACACGTCGTTGGAATGGTTTTATTTTTTCTTATTTATCCCATACTGTGGAGTATCATCGGAAAGGTCCCTTGTGGAGCCTACGTAACGGTGATAGTTTTCCTTTTCATTTCGTTATATATGTATACTACAGCCGTGAATTTTTTCACATATCCAAAACCAACCATTTAGCTGGCATGGGGGGGCATTTGACTCTAATAAAAATTAGCACTTTATAGCTTAATATTTCGCAAACGGATCCCTAAATCCAAAAATGTTTTTCACAAACTCACATTATTTTTAAACAACCATTCCAACGACATCCCACACCATGGGATTGACGATTTTTTTACTACTTTGTCGGCGTGATTTATACGAGTATGTATACCTATACTAAATTACAGCTTTCTTGTACCAACAGTCTCTGAGCTAAGGAACCCTTATAGTTTCGTCGTGTCCGTCTGACATGGCGAAACTATAAGGGTTCCTTGTTGACTACGGAACCCTAAAAATTCGCCTGCATGTCAATGGGAAAAGTGTCCCAAAAGGCTGGCAGCATTTCCACGTATGGCATTGCTGATTCTATGTGCAAAAAATAGGCCAGCCCTGTGGTCACGTGAAGAGTCGACCAACTGCTTGACGATGACCCGAAGTACTTGATGAGCACTCGGACCTCAAGGCCCTAGTGTTTCAACCCCAAACGGCTTAAACATATACCTCCCAATAAGGTTGTTATATTTGCGCCGTTTGAAGTTTTATGCCCCGGGGGCATAATCTTTTACGGCAACTCGTGGATTGCTAATTGCTGATAATTGATCTTGTTTAATTCCATCATTCATAATATTGTTCTGAATTTTATTGTTACACTACTTGATGCCCGCGACTTCGCCCGTGTGGATGTCGGTTATTATATACTAAAACCTTACTCGAGAACCGTAAATGTAAGTACTGTCCACACCTATATGTGACAAGTTCGCTGTAGTTTGTAAGTTATAATATGATATGCTCTCTGTAAATGATTTTGTGATCTAGTCGTTGGAGTGCCATATTAAATAAATAAATAAATAAGATGGGATGGCGTGAGTATGTCGACACAGGTTGCATCCCACACCAAAGGTCTACCCAACTTCCAAGACATTATGGTAATTCCGTCTGGCCTCTTCCCATCGTCGCGAGCCAAGCCATTGGGTTCTAAAACAGCTGGCACCGCGGTGTTGCAAAAGCCCGACGGATGATGTGGTGAGGTGGAGGTGTATGCATTTAATATTATCGAATAGGTAATTTGTGGTCAGTTGATTCGAGTTGACTGACCGGTGTAGCGACTTATACCGGTTAAATTACTGTAAGTAATTTAACTGCTATAAGTCGCTACACAGGTGTCGTTTCCGCACAGTGGTTGAGATCGCGCACCCGTCGCTGCGCGCAGTGTTCGCGTGCGCGACGGGTATCGCGTACGGGGCGGGCGGCGTGCTGTTCGCGTGGGTGGCTTGGGGTGTGCCGTACTGGCGCCATCTGCTGTGGACCATCCATGCGCTGGCGCTGCTGCTGCCGCTGTACTGGTTGCTGCTGGACGAGAGCCCGCGCTGGCTGCACGCGCAGGGCGACGCCGACCGGACCGCTGCCGTCATACGGAAGGCTGCTCGTTGGAACAAGGTGACCGATCTAGATTTATGCAATATCTACCAAGTATGTAACTCTGCCAAAATCTAACAGCGACATGTTAGTGAGCGTGAGCGCAGAGCTAGCCCCCATCAAAACTGCTAAACATCGTCCTAAAGTGCATCCATACTCGACCCAAACTATCCATATCCATACTAATATTATAAATTCGAAAGTAACTCTTGTCTGTCTGTCTGTCTCTATGTTACCTTTTCACACCTTAACTATTGAACGGATTTCGACGAAAGGACCATGACCAGATTCCTATACATGCATACCCTTACTAAAACAATCTGCTACAAAGCTGCACATGCTACATTTAAAAGCACTTTTTGACCTACATTTTGAAAGAATACCTCCTGTTTATGATAATGGAGCAGTTTTTTATATATTCGGTAATAAAAAAATCTTATTCCTAGCACTTTTGATCCGTTACACTAAAAAAACTATTGATTTAGAATCATTTTGTGTCAGGCGTTTTTTTAGTTCTGTCGAATTCCAATTAGCGCCAGAAACATTATACTCACCTCGTAACCTAGTAGGGTTTGCTAGATTTTGCAACATAAATAACTAGGAACCAGCCTATGATGCACCCACTGTGCTGAGGTGAGACATAAGGATATTTTTTAAACCTGAGAATTAGGCAGCTCGTCCATCAGAGATGAGTCAGGTAACTAAGCAGAGAAGCTAAGCTACGAAACTATAAGATCTTTTTACTTTGTTTCATTTTAATCCTTTTCGAGCAGAATTAAACCAAACTGCGCTATGAATATCAATCGATCCTATTGGACACATATCCATCTCATCTCTTAGAATAGTTATAAACATCTGGCGTGGACCTACCAGATGTTTATAACCTATGGGAGAGTTCCACTTATTAGTAAGGTAAGGTGTCTTTTATTGGTAAGGTGGTCAGAACAGTGTAAACCGGAGAAACAGGAAATAAAACAAATCTCTCAAAAACAACGTACGCTTTTTATTCAAACTTAAACAATTTATTTCACAACCTAAATAAATATAAGCCATGGCAGTGAAGAGACGGCCAGTCCCAAAAAGATGCGTGGATCAGCACCATTTAGCTTATAACCATTTTAAAGGTAACTGAATCACAACATCAACTTGTTACGCTGTTTTTTTGCAGTTGCACGGATAATTCACCGACTGCACGTCTCTAAATACGTTGCACGCGCAAAACACATTTGATGCACCGAAACATTGATGCATGATTCCAATCAACTAAGCACCGCAATATCGTATACAATTACATTTCAACGATAAACTGACACGTATCGTTAGTCCAGTAGGAAAACCAAAATCGACAGTGAGATATCGCTTTCAAGAATATGTATATCGAGCTAAAATGTGCAGAAAAGTTACGGGTAAGTGTTTAAATAAACAATAAATAAGCAAACAAACAATAACACACGCACAAAGCACAACTTTGGACTGGTTTGAACGTAACAGTAGGTTTCTATGGTGACGAGTGACAACTACAATCAGTGTTTCCAGATGGTTGTTATTTTTTTACCCAAAAACTTTTCAAGAATCTGCTTTGGAAAAAATACTACATATATATTACCTACAAAAGATTATTTAAACCTATTATTTAAAGAAAACCATATTAGAAACAGATGCTAATAAAATGCATGCAACTTTTTAGTAAAACCATGGCGCATGGATCAGCGTCGTTTAGCTCAACCATTTTGAAGGAAACCGAATGATCCAGTACTAAAGAGATAACCAGTCCCAACTCACGGCACCCGTTTAAAACATGACTCATGGATCAGCATCATTTATAGCTCAGCCATTTTGAAGGGAACCCAATGATCAAACACAACATGATTACATATACTTTTATGATTAGTCTTCTATATGAATAAGTATCTAAAACTGTATGTGATTTTTGTTTGTGTATGTTTTAGAGAGTTAGTCGTTGAAGTGCTACGAGTATATCAATAAATAAATAATATGGTGACCTCCTTGGTTATCTCCTGTACCCCAAAAATAAGGTATACTCCTACCACTAATCTGATCACATTGACCGAATGAACGAAATGAACTGTAATCTTTCACATAATATCGTCGCCATTAAGTCGAAAATGTAACCGGAACTACAAATAATATTTATTTTTATTCCATTTTAAACATGGTCTTTGATTGACTCTAGACTATTATCTTAAATCTAGTTTGAATAAATGAAATATACTTAAATATATGGATTGGCTGTAACTGATTAGGGCATAAATGGTCATTGTCATTTGGCATGGAGATAGATGGCATCCTGTGAAAGGACATAGGCTACTTTTTGTGTCAAAATAATCCTATAGGGGGTGATATAAGGGATGAAAGTTTGTATGAAACCCAGCATTTCTTAAGTGGTAAGTAGTACATTCCCGTGGGACAATCTCCGGCATCCACGCGGGCGAAGCCGCGGGCAAAAGCTAGTATCCTAACTTTATACTGCCGTGCTAGCGATAAGTGCCGTAATGTTCGTATGCAGAACATACTTACGGCACTTATCGTTAACACGGCAGTATATATATGTAGGAATGGAACGTTATGACAGGGTAGTGAAACGGGATGTGAAGATGAATGACAGATGTGACGTGTGACAGAGACGAATGTACGTATTACTCAAGAGCGAAAGAGATAGTGAATGAATGTTTAAAAGTAGAATAAGTTAAAAAGAAGAAGGCAGATTAGCTGATGACGGAAGGAAGTATAAAGGACGTGAGTTGAAAAGGCGAAGAAATACATATATTAAGAAGAAAACCCGAATTTGATTTACGTATTGTTCAATTCCCACAACTTTTTGGGGGCTCGTCCGGGATAGGACAATATTTAGAGTAACGGATCCAAACAGAAAAACCAAAAAACAAAATTTTTGAACAAAAGACGCCATTACAAAGAAAAGACGAACTGCTAACAGAAGACGGTAAGACGGTAATAATATTTTCAGAAGACGAGGAAAACACGTAACATGGGAGGAAATTCGCCTAAACAAGGGAAAACTCGCCGCCAAGCCAACTACGACGATGACGAACATGACGCATCCACATCGGCGAGGCAAGGGTTTAACCGTGATCAGGCTATTTTCCATGAGTGCCTTGTCCTAAATTTCAGTGGGCAAGACAAGACGTTTTCAGTAGCCAAGTGGGCGCAGGACATTGACGAAAATGCCGAGATTTTTCAGTGGTCGCCCCTACAGACTCTGATCGTAGCCAGAAGGGCTTTGATAGGAACTGCTGCACTGTGGCTCAGATCAGAGAAACCTTTTAAAAGCTGGGAGGATTTAAAGGTTGGATTACTCAAAGAGTTTCCAGATTTGGTGGACAGCAAAACTATTCACGAGATGATGGCCGCCAGAAAGAAAAAGAAGGACGAAAGTTGTTTAGACTACGTGCTAGTCATGAAGGAGATGGGAAAACGCGGCAAGATGCCCGATTATGTTGCCATCAAATACATTATCGACGGCATAATCGACTCGGAAGTTAACAAAATGTTGTTGTACGGAGTTACGACATATTCGGACCTGAAAGAGAAGATAAAAATGTATGAGATGATCAAAGAGAAGATGAGGACGGATAACAGTGGTCATAGTCGACACAAGAAGCCTGAAATTCATAAAAATGGCACGGGGATCAAGAGGTGTTACAGCTGTGGTGAAAAAGATCATCAGTCGTCCTGGTGTCCAAATAAAGAAAAAGGTCTTAAATGTTTTAAGTGTAACGAATTTGGACATATTTCTACACAATGCATTCAGTCTACGAATGAAAAGCTTCAAGACCGAGTACGAGAACGACGGGGCGGAAAACCGAACTTTCACGAAGAAAAACGAACAATGTGTGTGACCGACTTCACTCCGAACATTCGCGAGGCTGCGGTTGGCAAAACTGACGATGCCGACAGGAGTACCAACGTCAGTGACAGCGACAAGATGGCGATGCCAGTGGGGAGTGCTGCCAACTTCACTGATGTTTACGTCAAAGAGAAAACGCCGGTACGGGCACAGACTAGATTTGAAAATGCCTGCAAAACGATTTGTGTGAATAATTGTGAAGTAAATGCGTTAATTGACTCTGGTAGTGAGATAAATTTGGTGTGTACCGAACTTTATGTTCATCTTGGAGCTCCCGAGTCTGTAAATACTGTCACAAACCTGGTGGGATTAGGCGGCAGTATTGTGTCTACGCAAAAGTTTACCGCTAGCGTATTATTAGATGGACACGAATATAACGATGTTGCATTTCATGTTGTTCCTAGGCATGCTTTGCCGTGTAGTGCTATATTGGGTCAAGAATTCCTCAAAGATGTTTTCACAATTATGTCGAAGGGGTCAATACTGATTGCTCAAACGCAAACAGTTGGTTATCAAGGCTTGGGTGTTTAGTTAGTCAGGATGAGTTTGTTTTAGGTAAGATTGAAGATAAGCAGGTGGAGCACGAGGTTATTGAATGCGTGAAGAAGTATAAACCTGTACAGGTGAAGGAGTCGCCAATAGAATTGAGGATTGTGCTAAAGGATGACATACCGGTGGCTCAGCGACCAAGACGTTTATCTTTAGCTGAACAACACATTGTTGAAAAACAAGTATAAGAGTGGCTTAAGGGTGGAATCATTCGTGTAAGTTTTTCAGAATATTCCTCACCCTTGGTGTTAGTAAAGAAGAAAGATGGCAGTACAAGAGTATGTGTAGATTATAGGCCTATTAACAAATAGTACATAACTGTCGCGGCCTGCAATAAGGGAATTGATGGACGATCGTGAAAATGAGGACCGAGGCGAAGCCGAGGCACTCATGCGTGAGTCCATCAATTCCTGATTGCGGCCAAGGCTTGTATAGTACTTTTCTCAAACAACGCGCGGAAATTCAAACTGAGTAAATTAAATAGAAATTCCAGAATCAGTGACGAATAACTATCATTTTTCATGCGCCAATATGTTAATTGGTTTCTTCTTTGTTCTATTTGCAAACCAATTCGAAATTTTAATAAAATCTTTGATAAGTTACCTCCTTGGTTGCCGTGTATTGAAGTAAAAAGTTCGTTCCATTTTTAAATAACACGACAGATATGACTTTTCATAGTAATTTATTTGGCCGCTAAACACGCCAGATATGGATTTTCATAGTAACTTTGCTGGCCGCATCGTCACTTGTTTTTTACCAGTACAGTAATTTTGATTTATCTCGAAGAAGGTTGTCAAAATAATGCTCGAATTTCCAAGCATGTTTGAGAAAACCATTTATATATCAAACCCAAGGCACGTGAGATATTGCGTCCCACAGGGTAGCGTATTTTTTTTTTTTTAATTTACATAAACGGTCTGCCGAAGGTAACACTAAACAAAATGATTCTCTTTGCAGATGACAGTACAGCTGTAATAAAGTGTATAAATAAAAATAATTATGAGCATGACATCAATACTTGTTTACGTGACATCATAAATTGGCTACATAATAATAATTTAGTAAAAAGCACACTGCTGGAGGACTCAGGTCTAGGCTATCGGTTGAGGAGAGGTGGACAGGTTATATCTCACCTCCTCTACATGGATGACCTAAAACTCTTTGCCCCCAACAATTCACAACTGATGGAGCTACTGAAAGTAACTGAAACTTTCAGTAGAGCCATCAGGATGGAATTTGGTGTGGACAAATGTGCGGTCATGCATGTAAAGCGAGGGGAGATTGTGGAATCCGTGGGAACCCAACTCTCGGATTCCATATACCTAAGAGTCCTCTCCGCATCCGAAACCTATAAGTATTTGGGTATGTCGGAAGCGTTAGGCATCAATGTTACTGACATGAAGCAATCGTTGAAGGAGCGCTTCTTTGGCCGCCTGAAGAAAGTATTTAATAGTCTTCTATCGGGCGGGAACAAGGTGCGCGCCTTCAACGGCTGGGTCATGCCGGTTTTGATGTACTCTTTCGGCATACTCAAATGGACTCAGACTGAACTTGACGCCCTGGATAGGAGGGTCCGTACGCTGCTGACTGCATACCGAATGCATCACCCACGGTCATCGGTAATGAGACTGTATATCCCGCGAAAGTGTGGTGGTCGAGGCTTTTTAAACGCTAAGACCCTCCACAATCGCGAGATACGCAGTCTCAGGGAATATTTCCTAGAAGCCGACGTGGGAATGCATCGAGATGTGGTCGCAGTGGACAAGGGCCTCACCCCGCTCTCCTTGGCGAAAGAGAACTGGCGCAAGCCTGTAGTGCTTGACACTAACGATCGCAAGGAGGTATGGCAGAGTAAGGAGCTTCACGGACGCTTTTTCCGGGCCCTGCATGGACCCGATGTAGATTTACTAGCGTCCGTAGCCTGGCTACGTTTCGGTGACCTCTTTGGGGAAACCGAAGGTTTTGTCTGTGCAATTATGGACGAAGTTATCATGACGAACAATTACCGGAGGTTTATTGTGAAGGACGGCACGGTTGACATCTGTCGGGCATGCCACCGACCGGGAGAATCAATCCGTCACATTATCTCCGGGTGTTCTCATCTAGCTAACGGAGAGTACTTACATAGACACAACCTTGTAGCCAGGATTATCCATCAGCAACTTGCTCTGAAATACAGCCTTGTGGATTCGGAAGTGCCGTACTACAGGTACGTGCCCGACCCAGTCCTCGATAATGGAAATATCACATTGTACTGGGACCGATCCATCATCACTGACAGGACTATTGTTGCCAATAAGCCTGATATAGTGGTGGTGGATCGAACAGAGCGGCGCACAATGATCATTGACATAACGGTCCCGCATGACGGGAACCTCGTGAAGGCAGAGAAAGATAAACAAATCAAGTATCTTGACTTAGCTCACGAGGTTGTCGACATGTGGGATGTGGACTCTGCGATCATTGTGCCGATAGTCGTATCAGCCAATGGCTTAATTGCCAAGAGCCTCGATCAACACCTAAGGAGGCTCTCGTTGGGCAGCTGGGTTAAGGGCTTGATTCAGAAAGCGGTACTCCTGGACACGGCTCGCATTGTTAGGAGGTTCCTTTCTCTGGAGCCCTGACCGCCGGTAGATTGGACCCTGTTCCCGATACCGGTGGGCTACTATTTCTTATATTTTTAAATGTTTTTATATATTTCTTTATTTTAATATTTAAAAATATAATTTATATGAAAGAAAAATGAAATAAAGAAAAAAAAAATTTAGTAATAAACTTAGGTAAGACAAAAGTAATGCATTTTCATCAACGCTGCGAAAACCCAAACGTTAGTATTGCCTACCAAGACTGTGATATTGAGGAAGCAAATAAAGCTAAGTTCTTAGGTATAGTGATCGACCACAAACTCACATGGAAACCACATGTTGAAGAACTCTGTAAAAAACTAAGTAAATCTGCATATGCTCTCTTTCAACTTTCAAAGAAAGTCAACAGTCAGGCTCTTTTGACGGCATACCACGGACTAATTGCCTCAGTTTTGCGGTATGGTGTTATTTTTTGGGAGTCATTCCCGCTCGTCCACACCCCGTCGTCCGCACCTCGTTTCATGTCTAGTTTAAGAGTCAGTGTAAAGAAATTTTAATAATGGTTAAGTTAGTACACACGCACACAGATTAACACCGCATGATTTCAAGAAAATGTCCAACCGATATGTCACCGCGAATTAATTCAATTTGAGCATCTTGAATGAATTCGTCTCTACGAATATATTTCTCACTTCTTTTAGCCATGGGTCTTTGATTACTTCATTTTCGATTCTGTGTCAAGTAAAAAGAAGCATCTTCTTTTAGTAAGTGCAGTAAATTCATTATACTGGGCCCTTTTTCACCAACGGCACTGTTTAATTTGTGGTGCCAGCTTTCTAAGGCATTTGTGGTTCTATGCTTTTCTCCAAATGCACACCACACTTTGATAAATGAGTCCTCCAGCCATTGCTTCTCCATTTATAAGTTTTAAAATTTGCGACATCTGAATCTTCATTTTCATCACGTATAATATAATCCCAACCATTCCTTATTTCAGCTTGTGGTAACAATGGAAGGAGTGCACTGAGTGAAACCATGCGTTTTTTCTTGATATCTTTTGATTTGACGAGACCCAGTTCTCGACCTTTTTTCCAAACTGCTTTGTTATAATGGAAATAGCAACCTTTAAGCATAGTAGAAGGAAAAATCTCCGTTATGGCTTTCATTGCTGCTTTCTCGAAATCCGTTTTAAATTTAATCGGATTCCATTCTGGTATACGAGATTGTATTAGACTGAACAAGATTTTATATGACTCTGCCGTTCGACTGCTCATTAGAGCGTATACCAACGGCACTACATTTGTGTCATTTAGAGTGCTTCCATCGTCTCCATGAATAGTGTAGAGCTGGCTAATGGCGGTGAGCAACTTTTGAATGTGCCATCTCCGTAATAATCTTTAATCTGGCACATGAGTTCTCTTGCTTTTTTTGAACAAAACACAATAATTCTTGTGTTGCCATTCATATAATCAGCCAATAGAAAATCTTCAAAATCAGGTGGAACTTGAACTTCTTTGACATTTTTACAATGTAATTTTGGCAGTTTAGCTGCAGAATTTCGGTGTCTGTATAGCGAACTTTTTACGGAACTAAAGTTTGGAATCATATTAGGTGATAATTCTGCACTTTCATTCTTTAAACTGGCAACAGTGGAATTAAAAATCTTCGGTACTTTAGGAAAACCTGGTGTAGTCAATTGTTGTTTCAACTTATAAATTGACTCATCGATTTTGTTTCTGTCGAAGTCTGGCGAACATATATGATGTTTTTCATCAATTATTTTATCGTCCTTAAACAAAATAAAAAAGATCGTCAATAATAGGAACATCAAAATTAAAACAAATACCTATGATTGAGCAAGAGATTATTAAACAAATTGGTAAGTGGCAAGTAATAAGCTAAATTCTCATTAGATACCTCTTTGCCGTATAAAATTTATTTTGTTTGATAAAATTGTGTAAAAATACAAATAAACATTTTGGTGTGCGTCAAATAACGAAATCTAGTTTCCTTTATTTTATGTAAACTATAAAATATAGGTACTTACTCTTATCCTTATAACTCCGCCGCACTTGAATTTTTTGCTGTTAATACAACACCAAACGTTTAATCCACTTTTATGTAATCTTCTAACGTAATATTGGTGACCTCCATGAAGTAAAACAGTCCCGTGCTTTATTTTTATATACACGAGCACAGTTTGGTCACTTGAACCACCAGCCGGTGCACTTAACCCCGACATGATCCCGAATGCAAAAGCTCATCGTCACTTTATTGCCATATACCGTGGGCTTGCAATATGCAGCGAGCTGATTGGCTATTTCAAGGCCATGTATCTATTGTTCATTCCCGGAAGCGTCGTCAAAACTGATAAGCAAAGACTATCTTTTGTTGGAGGATCGACACGGTGTGTTAGATATAAGCAAACAATATATTGAAATATTATAACATATTTATTTAGTGCATACCTACATGAGATGACACAATAGAAGAAGAAAAACAAAAGAAGATATAAAATATTTAAAATTAAGAAAAATAAACGCAAAGCTATAAAAAGAGGTTTTATAGGTACTATAAAACCTACTTCTTGTTGACTCTAAAAGGGTGCAGTTATAATAGTTGAGTATATCCAGGCGATTGTAACTTTAAAACTTTTTAATATTAATTGCATTTAAACTGATATTGATACAATACCCAATGTGTAAAATTAAAATGTGAAACATTCTTATGCTATACATTTAGTATAAAATACGCAAAAAAGCTTTAGATTTACTAGGTATGTACTTTTAAAGTATTTGCCTTACTAAAGTAATAAAGCTAAGTACTTACATAATATTTTAAAAGTATGTTTATTATATAAGGAAATAGGTACTATCATCATATTTTCTTTATTAACTCTTAGACTAGACGTGAGATGACGGGGTGTGGACGACTGGGAATAATGCGTTCTGTTCGTCCACAGTGTAGACGAACAGAACGCAACATTCCCAGTCGTCCGCAGTGTGGACGACGGGGTGTGGACGAGCGGGAATGACTCCTCTTAAATACCACGCTAAAATGAAAAAACGGCCTGACTACAACGAAATAATAAACAAACGTGTCTTCAGAGTACCCATACCAAACGCCAAATCCGAAATAGCTCGGCGTTGTACGCATTATTCCTATCCAAACACTAACAATAAAGTCAGTAAAATCTGCGACCTAAGAGACTGCTCAACCAAAAACTGTAAGAAAATCCTAACCTCAGCCCTTCTAATATTAACATACGATGACACCGAAGCCTTGATATAGAACCTACTTCACTCACATACACCACCACACTCACCATCACACACCCCACCCCACCACACACAACTACACAAGCCCAACAAAATGTATACTATTCTTACTTTTCCTTAGTTTACGTCTAGAATTTGACATATTATGTTTTATTGTTATTGTTATATTTATCTTTAATACAATATTATGGTTACATTTGAAGGTAACCATAATATTGTTAATCGCACTGCCGAGCCACAAGATACAAGCGACGCTTAGTTTGTGGCTCACCGAATTTGGCTAAATTGTACTGTTACTTTTTGATTAATAAACTTTACTTTACTTAAAATGTCTCGCTGATGGTGGCGCGTGTGTTGGATCATTCGGTTCCCTACAAAATGGTTGAGCTGGATGGTGCTGATCCACGTGTCATGTTCGTGAACGGGCGCCGTCAGTTGAGACTGGTCATCTCTTATCTGCCAGGGCTTATTTTTAATCTTATATTTTGAATTATTTTTGATTATTTTTCGTTTGACATTGTTCTCACATATAGAAGCACGAAGAATACTGTACCCAGGATTTTGTAAAATCTATATACATTTTTAAAAGAGTGTCCTTGGAGTTTCTTGCCCGTTCTTCTCCATAGAGATCTACGAATTTGAATGGGCAACTAGCTTCAACTTTTTGACTAACTGACCGACTCTTTGACAATTCAAAAGTGCCTGTAAATGGTTTAATTGAAATAAATGCTTTGAGTTTGAGTTTTGAGTTTGACTTACTTTACTAGTTAGAGTGATTATACGCGTTTCCTTTGCCCACGAAGTAGACAGACAGTTACATAATTAACAATTTAATAGATAATTACCCTTCTGACGATGATTGTGAGCCTGTCCCGTCTCGATCGCTCCGACATATACGAAACCGCGAAACCGCTGGACGAAGCTAGTATTACATCATTTTACAATCTCTTACCGGTTTCTGTTTTGGAACAGACATAAAATCAGGGCTAAAAGAAAGAACCCTCGAGTCTCGAGTCAACATTGAAGTAAGGCAAATAATTGCAGATAATCGTGAACGAGCAGCTGATGAGCAAGCTGAAGGACGACACGAAAGCCGAGTCGAAGGAGACTCGGCATAGCCCGTGGCTGAGCGTGGTGCGCTCGCGCATCCTCATGTGGCGCCTGGCGGTGTGCGGCTGGTGCTGGGCCGCCACCACCTTCGTGTACTACGGTCTCACCATCAACTCCGTGGCGCTGTCCGGCAACAAGCACGTCAACTTCGCGCTCAACATGTCCATGGAAATCGCCGCCTCCGTACTCATCATGATGGCGCTGGAGCGCATCGGACGCAAGTTGTGCATATTCATTGCGTTCCTGCTTTGCGGAGTCGCTTGTGTTTCACCGTTCTTCATAAGTAAGCGTTAACATCAGTCGTAATACCTATTATTTTTGGAAGATCAGTAGAATACAACTGTACTAGTAACAATCTGGTAATTTTTGGGATTTTCCGACTCGATTAGTCCGTTAGGCCAAAAATCTTGATCGCAAGTCAACTGGATACGGGTCCAAGTAGTGCCTTGAATCTAGCTTATGATGCACCTCCAGTTCCGTACGTTTATCAGTTTAATTTTTACTTTAACTTCTGAAGTGTAAATGTAAAAGCACCTCGGACATGGCAGTAATGCGTTGTCGTTCACAGATCACGACGGCACGTCTCTGGGGCTATTCTTCGTGGGCAAGCTGGCCATCACGTTCGCGTTCAACTCGCTATACGTGTTCACGGCCGAGCTGTACCCCACGTTCGCGCGCAGCTCGGCGCTGGCCGCCTGCTCGCTCATCGGCCGCGTCGGCTCCGTGCTGGCACCGCAGACGCCGCTACTGGTCAGTATACGCTCACAGCATCACGAGAACCTAAATGCATGCCTCAGGCGAATGCTGGTGATTTCGCCAGGGTAGCCCGCGAAATTCAAATTTTCTTGCGTTTTTATCAATTCAGTTGTTTTTATTGGTGCAAGTCAGGTAGCATGATAATCAAAATATTATTTGTGACCCTAACAAGTTTGACAACTAACCCCGACATCTTCAACAATCATCGTCATATTTCCCCCAATTTACACAAAAACTTAATGAATTATACACCTTCCTGCTGAGACAGACGCGGCGGGGGGGGAATTTGATTTATAATATGATTAGCTGATGCCCGCGACTTCGCGCGCGTGAGTATCGGTTATCATATACTAAAACCTATACCTTACTCGAGAAACACTCTATCCATGGGTAAAAACAACATGAAAATCGGTGCAGTAGTTATTGAGTTTATCGCGTACAGGACGACAGACAGACGCGGCGGAGGACTTTGTTTTATAATATGTAAGGAAGTAATAATTCCGTAAATACATAATTTGTTACCGTCGCCAATCATTTATTTTGATCAACTGACCTCAGACCAAATAAAGAACCAAGACGGCGCGCTGCGAACAATACAGTGAAGCATGCTAAAACTACACCACCGCTCTGTGCTTACACGCTCACAAACACATTTACAATGACACTACAATCAAACTACACCAAACTAAGTGCACTCACGTTTACGAAACCGGCCTCACGTCACTGTTGTCAGCGCTCTGTCTTGGTTTTTTATATTATTCGGTCTGAGCAACTGACCTGCAAATTTCAAAAACGTTAAAAAAATCATTTCTTGGGCTACCTACGCGCATCCCGCTTCAGTCGATGCTCTTGCACAGTGATCCAGGTGGACCCCCAGGCGTCCACGGGAGACTCGACGGGGGTCTACGTTGGCGCGCAAAAATAACCACAAATTGTAAATCCGAAAGCTGAACGGATGCGTACGCGTCTCCATACAAAATCGTTGTTTTCTACGGGCATAAGCTAAATACAAAGAGAGGCTATATAGTCATTGGCTGAATATTTTGTAATCCTGAAATCTGTTCTAAAAAGACAATCGCTAGCCAGCTTACCGCTGTTGGCGGGCTTGAGAAACCTTGCTCTAGCACGTGAGTCGTGACACAATGCAAGCATTGTTCCTCAATATGAGATTTTGTTAGAACATGTACGTGCAAGCGCTGCTGTACGGCGTGTGCAGCGGAACAGCAGCGCTGGCTGTGCTGTGCGTGCCCGAGACGCGCAGCGCGCGCCTGCCGCAGCGCGTGCAGGACGCCGAGCGCCTGCGCGCCGCCGAGCCCGCGCTGCAGCCCGCCCCGCCGCCCGCGCGTGCGCCCCGCGTCATCTCCGCCGACACGTGACCCCGGCGACCTGTTGCTGATCCTTCGCACCTGCCTAGCAACAGCTCGCGACTGCTTGCTACTAACGCTTGGGGCCAATAATTGATCATAACATAGGCAACCATACCGGCGTGGCTTGCTAGCCGCTGCTCCGGAGACACCAGGGTGCATCACGTCCAACAATGGTGCCGATTCTGTTGTTCACAAACTAAACTAAATTTAAGTTCAGTGCATCTTTTTCTTTTTATCTCATTAAGAAAAGGACAGAAGATAAATTTTAGTTTAGTCCTGTCAAATTAACCAGCGCCTGTCACTACTCCATATAAGTTTAGACGTGATTAAAAACTTGCGTATAAAATTACGTCAATTTACGTCAAGCGCTATTTTGACAGGACTAATCTAAAATTTATCATCTGTCCTTTTCTTAATGAAATAGAAAGAAATAGATGCGCTGAACTTAAATTTAGTTTAGTTTGTGAACAACAGAATCGGCACCAATGTCTCACTTGCAGCATGTCGGAACACAGTTATTTGTATTCTCTGTTCTGTGACTATCTCATCGTGACGTCTACGTTAGGTTATGGACTTGAACCTGCGATAATGGTGGGACAGAGGGTGGGCTATACATATAATTATTTAAACTTACAAGGTACGGATTCTAATAATATGTAAGTACATAAGTACTTATAACTTACTTATTAATATTTTGTAAACTGTGATATTCTGTACTTACTGACAATCAATAAACGTGTTATAAACACATGTATCCTGGGTTTAGAAAAATAGACAAATACCTACAAATAGCCGCACGGGTCGATCCATCAGGTTAAGCTACGCTTGCCGGGGTTGGTCCGTAAATGGGTGACCATCTTTACATATCGAGACTCCTCCGTGCCTCAGAAAGCACGTTAAGCCGTTGGTCCCTGCTGTCATTCGTGGATCTTTGACAGTCGTTACGGGTCGTCAGAAGAACGAAAGTCTGACAACCAGTTTTACTGTGTTACCCAGTTACTGGGTTGTGGAGGTCAGATAGGTAGTCGCTCCATGTAAAATAGTGGTATTCAGCTGCATCAGGTTGGACTTCAAGCCTACCCCAACGTGGTTGGGAAAAGATTAGGCAGATGATGAGGTAGCCAGCGGTGCTTTGTCCTTATCAAATCCATGCATGTCAGACATATTTCTAATGACGATGAATATAATTTAAGTCACTTGTTTTTATCCAACTACGGCGAAGCAAAAAGGAGGGTTATGATTTTGACCGGTGTGTACCTATGTATGTTCATCTGTTCCCTCATAACTTCTAAACTCCTTATCATAATTTGATGAGGTATCATTGGACGCGTCTTGATCGTCCGCTGGGCTATGTGACGTCACATTAAATTGAATACACGTAAGTAATCTATTCGATTTATGCCCTAACACGTGTGACTCCGGATTTTTTATTTGTCTGTCTGTGATGTCTTGTTACTAATATCTTTTTAGTTGACTTTTTTGTCGTAGTTGGGTTTTAGTTTGATAACTTTTGTACTTGTAAAGGCTAAAAGGCTAAAGCAAATTGGAGCAAGTGGTAGGCCGCGCCGCAACGCAACGCATTTCAAAAATCCTCCAGCATTAGGTACATTACATTTCCTATGAGCACACTACAGACGCGAGGCGGACCGCACCGTACTTTTCTGTTTGAAAACAAGCCTCGAAACCGGTTTAAAAAATACTTTAGAGAGAACTTTACTTTAACCTAAATTAACCGGTTTATTCGGCGAGCGGCATTGCGGTAAAAGCGTTGCAACTTGATAGTTACGAGAATGCCGCGCTGAATAATAACCGAAGCATTAGCCGATTTTTATTGCTATTTTTATACCGATAAATCCGAGAAATCCTTTATATAATACTCTTCCAAATACCCGTTTAAAAAATCCGGTATATACGAATGAAATCGAATGTAAAGGTTTTTGCGCCAAGTAGGTACATCATACCGGTTTGAAAATTTAGCCGGTATCCGAGCCTTGTTAGAAAATGCGTTGCGCTGCGGCCCATTGCGGCTCTCTTTAGTTTTCTAACGAGAGCCGAAAACTGTAATGAGCCTTATAATTGCACGTTACAGAAATATTCATGGTAGATTTATTTTTATATATTATCCTAGGCAATTAATTATGTGTTTAAGACGTATTTGGTATTCGTGTTTGAGACGCATAGGTACTCGTGGAGACCTGCTAAGGTGGTTCTCTTCTTATATATTACTTCAAAAATACAAACGCCAAGTGCACCAAAATAGGTAAAAGAAATAAAATAAAATAAAAGAATGTAACTATGTAACGCAATTACTCCAGCTATTGAAATGACTATTTTTATGTAAAAATATTGTGTCATTTCTGTACTTATTGTTTTTTTTTCTGTGTTCTATACTTTTTGCATGCTGTGTCTATCGCTTAACGCATTGCCTGCTAATTTATTTGCGAGTTTTTTGCAAAGGCTAGGTAAATAGCTATTAATATTGTGCACTTGGCTTGTATGTTGACTTGTGTTTTCAAATTGGTTGAACAGTGTAACAATTGTAGATAGACCATAAATAAATAAATAAATATTGATAACAGGTCACAGGTGGTAGTAATCAATACACGTCTAGCTGGGTGAGTGTGCCCAGTGGGGTGCCCCAGGGTTCGCTGCTCGGGTGCCCAGTGGGGTGCCCCAGGGTTCGCTGCTCGGGTGCCCAGTGGGGTGCCCCAGGGTTCGCTGCTCGGGTGCCCAGTGGGGTGCCCCAGGGTTCGCTGCTCGGGTGCCCAGTGGGGTGCCCCAGGGTTCGCTGCTCGGTCCTCTCTTATTTGTAGTCTATGTGAATGACATTGATCTGTGCCTCCATGCATCCAAACTATTATGTTTTGCCGATGACATGAAAATCTTTGCCACTATTGAATCGGCTGGTGACATGCTGGCACTTCAGGCTGACTTATGTCGGCTTGAAGAGTATTGTCGGATTAATAAGCTAGATCTCAACCCATCAAAGTGTTCCATAATCACCTACACTAGGAAACGTGCGGTCCTAGTCACCACTTATACTTTGGCGGACCTAATCTTGCCGAGGTGCAATAACATCCGTGAATTGGGCGTTTTTCAAAATATTAAGTTAGTTTTTGACTCACACATTGAGGCCATTGTCAAAAAAGCATCGAAACTTCTTGGATTTATAATGCGTCTCTCTAAATGCTTTACAGATGCTAAAACGCTCAAAATATTGTATTGCACTTTTGGAAGAAGTCAGCTCGAGTATGCGTCTCAGATACCCACGGTTTCATAAATACATCGACCGCATTGAAAATATACAGAAACGTTTCATCAAATATCTTTAGTTTCCATCAACAGATTCCATATTACTCAGCCGATTATCATCGCCTCTGTAAAAAGTACCACCTGTTGCCAGATCGGCGTAAAATTGCAGACTGTTTGTATTTGTTGAAAATCCTCCACAATAATATTCTTAGTCGAGAACTACTTTCAAAATTTTATTTGAATGTACCCAACAAAACATTGCGCTTTAATCCTCCTATACGTGTGCCTTATTCATCATCTAACTATAGGCAAAACAGCTATATTGTGCGTGCAAGCAGAAGTTTTAATGAGATATGTAAGCAGAATGATCTGGATCCTTTCACAACTAGTGTGAACTCAGCCAGAAGGTGCTTAAGCCTCAAATTTTTCAAGTAGCAGTTGTTATTTTAAGCTGATGACTCATTGCAAGCAAATGTTTATATATTATTTATTTCCTATTGTGAAAATTTGTAACTTTAATTTATAATTAGCGTGTTGCCTTTTGCATGCTTATAACGTAAATTTTATTATAAGTCTAAACGTGAGGACTTGTTATTGGCTCTCTGGCGACTGTGTATTCCTCTCTTTGTGTTCTTATTAGCTGTAAGTCCTCCATAAACTAAATAAATAAATTTATACCTGCCTGCAGCAAATCATTTAATATAACAAACTGCAATAAGACCTTTAATCCTTTCCCATCTGTTGTTATTGAATAAAATATCATTTAGAGCTATTGGTAGTTCGTCTTCAATTCAGCAACAAATCATATGACAAGATGTTGGCAGCCACTTTCTATGACTGCAAACAAAAATAAATCTTCGTCAGCTTTGAATTATATTTTTATTCGAAGTCAAAAAAATAATACTTAGCAAAAATAATAATAATATACAAAATATACTTACAAGAAAGTTATGATATTTACATCAATGATTAACATTATGCATAAGAAGTACTGTGCGGAGTTGAGCATTATTTACTTATCTACGAGACTACGAGTACACACTGCGTGTCGCAAGAGATGTCGATGATGTTCACACAGCCGTTGTTAGTGCGGCAATACGATAGCAGCGTTATCTACTTGATATCAATGTGTTCGTATCTTGTTCAAATACTTATCATTACATTGCGCCACACCGCGCAGCAAGTCGTTTATCAACAGTTCGCAATACATAATACCTTTGATATACAGGGTGTCGAAACGGTATCCTGAGCAAGTCAGCAACGCGATGGATGTACGGGGAACATAATATACTTAACAAGATTACAAAACATCTCCACGTAACAGATATAATCGTCCCGGCTCTACACCCTGTATAATACTTAAAAACTACAAACACCCTGTAAAACACTTGTGGTTTATTTTAACTAGCTGTGCCCCGCGGTTTCACCCGCGTAGGTCTCGATCCCGTGGGAATATAGGGATAAAAAGTATCCTATGTCCTATTCCAGGTCATGGTCTACCCGTGTGCCCATCCTCTCCTCTCTAGAGGAGGGAACGTCGCGGCAGCGCGGCGAGGCGCCAGCGTCGAACGGTTCGCGTATTGCATTTCGCGATAACTTCGAAATTAAATGTCCGATTTGAATGAATTAAAAAGTATTTTACTGCTACATAAATACCCTTGATGTTAAAACTATTTATTTGAATAAAAATTAATATTATGTTAATAAAACTCCTTCGCAAATAATGCATTGATTTCGAACAAATTTGATTACCATAAAAAAAGGTTATAGTAAGTCAATCTTAAAAGATAGACATATGCTGTTGCAGCCTTTTTTTTAGAACTTTTAAAGAGGAACAATTCCATCATACATGGTATTTACGTACTCGTAACTTAAACCGTTTACGCAGCGCACGCAACAGAAGCTCTCAAAAAGGAATATTTCTTCCGTTTTTGCAACATTTTTCATTTATGCTCTGCTCCTTTTGGTCGTAGCGATGATGTTATATAGCCTATAACCTTCATCGATAAATGGACTATCCAACACAAAAATAATTTTTCAATTCCCACCAGCAGTTTCTGAGATTAGTGCGTTCAAACAAACAAACTCTTCAGCTTTATAATATTAGTATAGATGTATACCTATTAGCTTAGATGTTTTCTAGACTCAGTCTTAAGATTACACCAGCTTATCACAAAGATTATTATCGTAACTATTCTAAGCCTACTTACATGTTATCTATTGTACGTCATTGTACGGGAGCTCCTCGCGTGTGGCTATCACTGATCGGTGATGGTCAGCAGAACGACTGAATACTGTTTAGTAGGAACTACTCCTAGTGGGTTCGTAACAAAACTAAGTTAACTCAGGGAACCTGATGGACACGATTATGAACTAATCAACAACTATCAAATTAAAATGTTCGTAAAAATAAAAACGTTTTTAATTATCAGCGACCACATAAAACATCGTCCATAATGGTGCCGATTCTCTTGTACACCGAACTAAACTAACTAAAATATAACTAAAATTCCTTACCTTTGGCTATCAGAATCTTGGAGCTATTCTGCCAAATATATTTTCTATATTTAAAAATTATTTTGACACATTTAGAATCGAATTTGACAATCGCGCCTCCACTTGGTACTTGTTTTTCCTACCCCGTGAATTTTCGACGTGTTTTTTCTGGATTTTTTCACATTTTGTATGGAAAATAAGGGAAAAAAATAAAAAATTACCAATATGTTGAGTATTAGGGGTTCATGGATTTCATAAGGGGAAGGGGTCGAAATTTTCATTGTTTTTGCGATAGGACACACCATTTTCGAGATATAAGCAAGAAAACAAAATAAAGATACAGTACTGTTTTGCAACTGAAGTCGAGGCGTTGGTTTCAATTTTAGTTTATGACATCTAATATTATTCCACACATTTTTAATCGCGATTAAAAATAGTCAGGTTTTGTTAGAGGATTTTAGTTATAGGACAAAATTTTAGGTTAAATCGTCAAGTTCAGAATAGCATGTTCACTAAATTAATATCTCAGTGCCATGTTTTAGTGCTGTCAAACTAAAATATACTTAAGTTGTGTCATTATAGTCTATTTCAGAATGGGAAATCGTCTTTGACAGGAATAAACTAAATTTTAGTGATAGTCTAGTTTAGAGAGTTATGTGACAAGAGAATCGGCACCAATGTCCGTAAAGGCTTAATGGAAACAATCCGTAATATTGAAGCTAACTCAATAACGTGCTATCCGAGCCACAGAAGGTCTCGGAATGTAAAGATGGTCACTCAGCCACGACCAACCTCGGCAAGCGTAGCTTAACCTAATGAATCGACCAGTGCGGCTGTTATTACCTACTTACCACGAGCGCCATTTTTTTTTTTTTAACTTAGTTTGTGTAGGTATTTTTTGAGTTAGCTTCAACATTACGTATTTTTCCGAATAACAGCTAGTTTGTTCATCAAAAGTAACAGCCAAAGTAACAGTCAACTGTTCTTTTGCACTGTTGTATTTTCAATCCTCGGCGCTGAGGCGAGAGTTGTAAATCCAACAGCGCGGAAGAACAGTTGACTGTTACCTACTTTGGCTGTTATTTTTGATGAAGAAAGTGGCCGTTAGCCTTTAGGGACGATGTTTTAAGTTACTCTGTCACTTAATTTGTGTGGGGTACCTAGGTACTACTTACCACAAGTAAAAACAGAAAAATAAAAACTTTTCGCGACAAAAAAAACAACCGACTTCCAAAAAAAACACTAAATAGTGAAAAATTTGATTAATTTCGGCAGTCGGTGGTCAAACGAAAATTGAAAACCAAAGACACCGACTTCCGACTTGTTATACAAGTTCGTATAAGTGCCAAATGTTATGATTTCATGAAATAGTCATTCAATACACCTAAATGAACATAGAGAGTTGTATTGCCGATTCTAATGTTTATAATTCTGTAGATCCATATTTGTTACGGTCGCGAATCATATTTTAATCAACATACAACGTGACACTGACCTGCAAATTGCAAAAAACGTAAGAAAAATTAAATTTCGAGGACTACCTTAGCGCATAATCGATTCTTATGGAGTAAACTCCAAACAGTTGGCACTTTGCCCTTCAATATCTTCGTAACCAGAAGGTTCCTAGGTACGGTGCAGTTCAAAAAAATATCATAATAACCCGAAGAACAAGTGGATCGGATACGTTAAGGGTATTCTTCCACCTGATAAACCAACACACTCGAGTCTCGCAGCGGATTTAGCGTGCGACCGGCGCGGCCGCCGCGTGCCGTCACGTGCTCTCGGGCTGCTCGAGCAGGCGCAGCTCGTGCGCGAGCGCTCGGGGTGCGAGCGGGCGCGGCTCGTGCGCGGGCACTCGCGGCGCGAGCGGGCGCAGCTCGTGCGCGGGCGGCCGCGGCTCGTGCGCGGGCGCTCGGGGCGCGAGCGGGCGCGGCTGCAGGCGCGCGTACACCAGGCGCAGCGCCGCCAGCGTCGCCAGCGTCAGCGCCGCCGTGCTGCCGAACGTGGCCACCGGGCCCCGCCGCGCGTACACCGCAGACACGAACACCGGGCCCAGCGCGCGCGACAGGCAGCCTGCACCCGTCAGTACGCCCATCCACACGCCCTGAACGACATAACGATACGTAATTTTTTTGTACTAAGGAACAAGGAACCACACAGAGTCGTCAAATAGACGACGCTCACTTCTTATATTACTATCCTACTACTAGGAATGATAGTTGTTGATTCCCAGGTCGGGCATAGTGATATTCTTTTAGCAGCCCGGGATTCTTGATTCGTTCCCGGTTATTAGAAAATATATATGGATGACTAGCTTCCGCCCGCGGCTTCGCCCGCGTGGTAAAAATATAAAAATATTTATTTATTTATTTATTTAAACTTTTCGCACTCAAAAAAGAGGTACAAAGGCGGACTTAATGCCTTAGGCATTCTCTACCAGTCAACCAAGGGTGGTGAAGAGATTAGATGGCAGGTGCTCTGACTGTGACGAATAAAGAGAAAAAAAATAAAAAAAAATTAATAATATAATATTATATCATAATGCATAGATAAGACAGGTTTTACAGAATAAGAAGCTATAAACTTATGATACATTTACCTACATACTGATTCACCATATATATACCTATAATATATATATATATATATATACATTAATAATATACAAATTCTAGGGAGAGAGGTGTAGATATGACTCTACTCTATTTGTTCAGAAAAAAACTCTGCAATTTCCGCTTAAATGCATACCGACTGGTGGCCGTCCTGATATCAAGAGGAAGCGCATTCCAAAGAAGAATGGACTGAATATGAAAAGAAGAATGAACGAAGTCAGAAGTATGAGAAGGACAGAGTAGGAGAAGATTGTTAGAAGAACGCAGATTCCTAGTGTGTGAAGAACATAGATATTGGAAGTGAGACACAAGATAAGAAGGAGGAGAGGGAGAATTGAGAACAGAGAAAAGCGTGGTCAAAGCACGCAAACTTCGTCTTTGGCGAATGGACATCCATTTGAGCTCAGACCTATAGCTCGACACATGATCATATTTCCTCAGGTTGAATATGAACCGGATACAGTTGTTGAGTAGTCTGTCAAAATTATCCAGCAAAACTGCATTCAAGTCAAAGTAGCACACATCACCATAGTCGATGATGGGGAAAATTAAAGTCTGCACAAGCATAGTCTTCGTCTTAGCGGGCAAAAAGTTCCTCAGACGATACAGGGATCGAAGAGTACCGCTGACCCTTTGACTAACACTAGAGACCTGGCGTTGCCAGCAAAGTGTCGAGTCCAGATGCAAACCGAGATCCTTCACAGTAGAGGTAATGGGGATGACGGTGCCATTGAAAATTAGAGGAGGAAGAGAGGTAAGCGTCACCCTACTCATCATGCGTGAGCTCCCGATTACAATGGCCTGACACTTTGAGGGGTTTACTGACACCCCAAAACTATCAGACCACCTTCTGATGGCATCTAAATCTCGGTTTAAATCCGCTACAGCGTCTGATAAACCTTCAACCCGCTCAGCTGTATATAATTGAAGATCATCGGCATAAAGATGATACGAACACCGAAGACAGTGAGTTATGAAATTAATGAAGATGGAAAATAACAATGGAGAAAGAATACCGCCTTGTGGAACACCAGCATCCAGGTCGCGCCAACTCGAAGAGCTCTCATCAACGCGAACCGACTGCTGACGTCCCCGAAGATAAGAAGAGAACCATTCCAGAGCCTCAGACGAAACCATAAGATGAGAGAGAATAGAAAGGAGAATATCGTGGCTGACGGCGTTAAAGGCATTGGAGAAATCAATTAATACTAAAACGGTAACCTTGGTATTCTCCATCGCTTCTCTAACGTCACCAGTCACTTTAAGTAGGGCGGAGGCTGTACTGTGCCCAGGCCGGAATCCAGACTGAAATGAGCTAACAAGGTTGTTCTGGTGAACAAACCCCGCAAACTGCTTGTGTACACAGGCCTCAAGCACTTTAGACAGGAACGGGAGAATGGAAATGGGTCGGAAGTGACTGGGTAAAGAGGGATTTGAAATTTTAGGGAGTGGACGTACATACGCCATACGCCACAAGGATGGGAATTGTCCGGAGTCAAGAGAAAAGTTGATAATGTGGGTAATCACAGGGAGAAGGATGTCAAGAACCCAAACGACCATACTACGACTGAACTGACTTTTTTTTTAAAATATGGATTTAAAAAAAAAATATATAGGTATATAAAAAATAATATATATAAATATATATTTATATATATATTATATAAATATATATGTGTGGTGGATAAAAAGTAGCCTATTTTAAAGTACCGAATTTCATTTAAATCGGTTCAGTAGTTTTAGCGTGAAAGCGCGACAGACAGACAAAGTTACTATCGCATTTATAATATTAGTAAGGATTAACTCCAGGTAATAGAGTTAGTAAAGACATAGGTAAAACACAGGATGAGAGAACACGAGTAATTTATAATATTACCTACAGCTATAGCGCCACCCTAGTTGCACCAAACAGCTACAGGTTACAAAGTATTATTTGTCAATGAGCCCCAAACTAGAGAGCTACTCTGCTAATTGGCTTGCTACAAGAGCAAGCTAAATTGGCTTGCTACAAGAGCAAGCCAATTAGCAGAGTAGCTCTCACCATTGAATACCATTACTACCATAGAACAAAAGATAGAAGGAAAAGTGATGGTTAACTCACCTGCGGCCTAGGTCCCAGTACCTTGGAGAATATAGTTTGTATGAGCGTGACGCCGAGCGAGTAGCCCACGGACACGCAGGCGTAGCCGGCCAGGAACTGTGGCAGCGTGAGGCCGCGCGACTCTGCGCACCAGGGCTGGGTGGCCTGCGGGCAGCCGCCGCCGGCCTCGGTCGCGTTGGCGGGCGCCAGAGGCGGCGGCCCGGGGCCCCACGGGATGCACAGCACCGACGCCAGGCCCGTCAGCAGGAACCCGCCCCACAGCAGCAGAGCCCTGTGACGACACCACCACAACACATAGATCATCATCAAGAAGGACGGCGACCACTGCTGGAGTATTATGATATTCATGATTGATATTCAATGGTGCCGATTCTCTTGTCACAAAATTTTCTACACAGACTAAAAATCTAAATTTTGTTTATTCCTGACAAACGACGCTTTCCCATTCTGAAATCTAGACTATATTGACACAACTTAACTAAGTATATTTTAGTTTGGCAGCACTAAGATGGCACTGAGTTATTAATTTAGTGAAAATGCTATTCTGAATTTGACGATTTAACCAAAAATTTTGTCCTTTAACTAAAATCCTCTAACATTATGGAATAAAAACGTTTTTACAAAAAATTAAACCGACGAAAAAAGAACTGAAAAGCGAAAAATAAATAACTTTAATTTCGGAAGTCGGTGTCTTCGCTTTTCAATTTTCGTTTTTTGCCACCGACTTCCGAAATTAAAGTTATTTATTTTTCGCTTTTCAGTTCTTTTTTCGTCGGTTAAATTTTTTGTAAAAAAGTTTTTTATTTTTCGCTTTTGAGTTACCATCCACTCCAGGGTACTCCAGGGGGTTACTCCAGGTTAAAGACCTGGAGTTGATGATGAGTGGTTGTGTCATCAGAACTATGTATGTGTGCGAAATTTCAACAGAATCGGTTCACAGTTGAAAATTCAGTTGGTGAAAAATCAATCAACCCCATTTTTTCTACCTTTAGGGGTGGATTATAGTTTCCAATTTTAAATGGGACCAACTTCGAGGTATACCCTTCCCAATAAAAGAAGAATTTTTCAAATCGGACTACTCACTAAAAAGTTATGCGTGGTCATACATAAAAAAAAAAACAAAAAAAAAAAATTTAAAAAATATACCTGTCGACTTGAGAACCTCCTCCTTTTTTTTTCGTCGGTTAAAAATTAGATATCATGAACTAAAATTCAAACCAATACCTC
This sequence comes from Lithophane leautieri, assembly GCA_949152455.1. Lineage (NCBI taxonomy): Eukaryota > Metazoa > Arthropoda > Insecta > Lepidoptera > Noctuidae > Lithophane > Lithophane leautieri. The sequence continues at coordinate 405,228 of OX424469.1, read as the reverse complement.
GACTTCAGTTGCAAAAAACTTTTTACAAAAAAAAAACAACCATCTTCCAAAAAAAACACAAAAAAAGTGAAAAATAACTATAATTTCGGAAGTCGGTGTCTTTCCTTTTCAATTTTCGTTTTTTGCCACCGACTTCCGAAATTAAAGTAATTTTTCATATTTTTAGTGTTTTTTTTTGGAAATCAGTTGTTTTTTTTTTTTGTAAAAAGTTTTTATTTTTCACTTTTTAGTTGTGGTACCTACCCCACACAAATTCGAATACCACTACCTGCTATGTAATTAGCAGTGACGGAGTCAAATAAGATATCGTCTACATAGACTAACTGGGAAAAATACGTAATTATTGAAGCTAACTCAAAAACTACACAAATCAAATCAAAAATGTTTATTTGTTAGAATATGGTACAAATTGATGTTACAATATTGGTTCCAGCATATCCTGCCATAATATGGCGTACAAATATTTCGTCATTGTAGAACAGAGTCTATACATATTTACTAACCTATTCAATAATTATGAATTCATATTTTGCTATTTTTATTTTATTATAGTTCTAACGACTTATCCTCTAAATATTCTTGAACACTGTAATAATTTTTTTCTAATAATATCCTTTTGAACAACGGCAATGGCAAATCTTGAGTTGAGTATTATTCGGCAAAAGGTTATATATAATAATTGCCATGCAGTAAATATTTCTTTTAAATGGAATTAATTTTATTTGGGGTAGTTTCAATTTGTCTTTGTGTCGTGTTCTACTATTTATTTTGTAACTGCTTTCTCCAAATAAATTATATATTTTTTTACAAAAATGCATGGTTCAAAAATATAAAGACATGGTAAAAACAGTATTTTATGTTTTTTAAATAATGGTTTACAGCTATGTAAAAAGTGGGCTCCACACATTGCCCGGATGTATTTTTTTTGTCCCTTAAAAATCTTTATACGTCTACTGAGTTTCCTCAAATTATAAGACCATATCTGAGTACAGACGCTACATAAGCATGGTAATCCATAGCCATTGCGGTATTTAGATTAACCGTTTGTCTTATTCTTTTCAGGACATACACAAAGCGATCTATTTTTTGTTGTATTATTTCTGTGTGGTTTCCAACTGCAATTTTTGTTCATGGTTATACCTAAGAATACACATTCGTTAAGTGTTTAAGGGGGAATTGTTATACTGAATGTCGAGGAGTGCTTGAAATCTATACTTATATTATAAAGCTGAAGAGTTTGTTTGTTTGAACGCGCTAATCTCAGGAACTACTGGTTGAAATTGAAAAAAATCTTTTTGTATTGGATAATCCATTTATCGAGGAAGGTAGGCTATATAACATCACGCTACAACTAACAGGAGCGGAGCATAAATGAAAAATGTTGCAAAAACGGGACAAAATATTTCTTTTTGAGAGCTTCGGTTGCGTGCGCTGCGTAAACGGTTTAAGTTACGCAAATATTATATAAGGTGGAATTGTTCCTCTTTAAAAGTTTAAAAAAAAAGTCCGCCACAGCATAATTATGTCTAACTTTTAAGATTGACTCAGTATAACCTTTTTTTATGGTAATAAAATTTGCTCGAAATTAATGCATTATTTGCGAAGGAGTTTTGTCAACATAGTAGTAATTCTTATTCAAATAAATAGTTTTAACATCAAGGGTATTTATGTAGCAGTAAAATACTTTTTAATTCATTCGAATCGGACATTTAATTTCAAAGTTATCACGAAATGCAATACGCGAACCGTTCGACGCTGGCGCCTCGCCGCGCTGCCGCGACGTTCCCTACTCTAGAGAGGAGAGGATGGGCACACGGGTAGACCATGACCTGGAATAGGACATAGGATACTTTTTATCCCTATATTCCCACGGGATCGAGACCTACGCGGGTGAAACCGCGGGGCTCAGCTAGTATTACATAAATAATTATTATATTATATTATATTTGTTTTTGTCATGTTTACTTTTAAATTATTTTGTTCTAGCCATTTGATAGCTTTGTCTAGTGCTTTGACAATCCGTTTTTCCAAGTCTATTTTATCGTCACTTTTAATAATCAATGTTGTGTCATCAGCAAATAACACGCATTCTTCATTAATCGCCTCTGGTAGGTCATTGATGTATACTAGAAAGAAAAGAGGGGATAAAATTCCTCATTGGGGTGTTCCGAAGTTGTTTTGTCTATATTTTGAACTAAAATTTATTTGGTTATTTTGACGATTTCTTGTTATTTCTACGCATTGCAGTCGGTCGGTAAGAAAACTTTTGATCCAATCGTTAGCCGTCCCTCGAATTCCATAGTAATAAAGTTTTGAGAGTAATGTATTATGGCAGACAAAGTCAAAGGCTTTTGTCATGTCTAGAAAGACGCAGCTTATTTTGGATTTTTGGTTTAAACTTTCGGTTATTTGTTTAATTAAAGAGAAACATGCTGAAGCCGTAGAGCTCCCCTTCCTCAATTCCAAACTTTCTTTTTTGAGGATGTCACATGATGTCAAAAAGTTCTCTATTTTATTACTCATAGCTTTCTCAAATATTTTCGATAATATGGGTATTAAAGTAATTGGTCGAAAGTTACTCATATCCGACTTTAAGCCTTTCTTGTATAAAGGTTTAACAATAGACATTTTCAGCAATTCACAAGCAAAGTTAATAATATTTATATGGGACCACCTCTTTTTTTTTTTTGATTGTGGGAAATCATCCAATGACTTCTCCCGCTCTGGGCGGAGCGGAAGGGCGTGTCAGACTTTTACTGACTAAAACCCACCCGTGTTCCTTCATTTGCCTGTTGCCAAGGTCCCGGTATCCCTTTTGAACTTTCCCGCAACCCTGGCAGGCATCGGTCCTAGCGGACCCCGCTAATTGTGCTGACATCTCTTTGAGGCGTGCGTGGAACATGACGCGCCATCGACCCGGGCCTGGTCCTTATCGGACGGCGAGCTACCCGTTGCTCGCCGTCCGCAAGCCCGCGCCTATGGTGGTCGGGAATCCGCCTGGGATTCCCGACGCCCAGGGCGTCTCCAACGGCGGCGGTTAGGGGCGTGACGGCGCAAACTTTGCTTTTCCCTCACGCGTTCCGCCTCCTCCTTCGTGAGCATTACTGCTTCGCATAAGGAGGTGACGGCTTCCCATGCCGTCTCGCTCCGTACCATGGCCTGGGCCAGGGCCGGACGCGAGAGGTCATTGCCGCCAATCGACACGGCGGTGCTCCGCCCAAGCAGGGCGTACCTCCACCGTATGCTCCACCGTGTCCTCCGGGCATGGGACCACCTCTGAAGCATGACCTACCAAACAAAAAAAGAATCATCCAAATCGCTTCATAATTGGTGGAGTAATCGTGTAACATTCACACAAAAAAAAAGGCGATTTGAGAACCTCTTCTTTTTTTAAGAAGTCGTTTAAACAGTACTGTGGTACTGATTCTCTTGTCACAAAACGCTCTAAACTAGACTAAAAATCACTAAAATTTAGTTTATTCCTGTCAAACGACGATTTCCCATTCTGAAATTGAATAAATTGACACAACTTAACTATATTTTAGTTTGACAGCACTAAGATGGCACTGAGTTATTAATTTAGTGAAAATGCTATTCTGAATTTGACGATTTAACCTAAAATTTTGTCCTATAACTAAAATCCTCTAACTAATTCTGACTATTTTTAATCGCGATTAAAAATGTGGGGAATAAAATTAGATGTATAACTGAGTGCGTTGATTCGAATACTTACAACCGAAATTCTAACTTTAAGTAAATATAAATTATAGTTATAACGTGGTGACGCGGGCGCACCACAAACGACGCGGGCGCACCCCAAACGGCACGGGTGGCGCGCGCAAGGGATTTTCCTCGACTGCCGAGGGTGGCGGGTAGTAATGGCAATTAATGCGATTTTTCATTAATTTCATTAGCTAGTGAATTATTGAGTCTTAGCATGATAATTGCTATTGCTATGCTAATAGCTAATATGATGATAATTGATAATAATGAAGTATGAAAATTTTATTAAAAGTGCGAATTAAAATGGTGAACGCTCATTTTAATTCGCACTTTTAATGAAAATGAAAATGTACAAAGCGATAATTCACTTAGCACTTCACGAAATTTCGCAACTAAATTTCATTAGCTAAATGCTAAATGATTTTTCACAAGCTAACAATGAATGCGAATGCTAATTAATCCATCACTAGTGGCGGGGTATCGGACGACGGGGTAGGAGGGGTACCAGGGACGTACTTGTTACAGGGCCGCATTTAAGGCATGTTATACTCTCCCCCTTTTGATCAAGAGGCGGAGACTCATTGGTCAAACTCCTACTACTGAAGCGAACCTATGATTGAACTTTCCGAGGGCGACCTTTGCGGCGCTTCGGAACAATAGGCTCCGGACACTCCCCACCTCTATCATGGTATCTACGCAGATCCGATATGTGGTACTTACCCACAATTTCACCAGTCTTCTGCGAGGTAAGAACATATGTAGTAGGACTCACCTTCTTGGAGACTACATACGGACCATCCTGTTTCGGGATAAACTTGGAAGTGACGCCTTTGGAAGCATTACTTAAGACATGCGTCTTCATCAGCACGAGTTCACCTTCTTCGAAAGGATCCGAAGCACGACGGGCAGAATCAGCTTGTTGCTTACGGAGATCCTGCTGATGCTCGATATTTTCTTTTGCTTGAGAGAGGGAATCAACAAGCTTCAAAAGGTACGGGGTGATCTGAGGAACCAAATTCTCAGATTCGATGACTGCTCGTAAATCAGCCTGAGCAGAGAGGGGAGAACGAAGCTCGCGACCAAATGTCAAGTAAGCTGGGGTGGAACCGGTGGAAATGGTAAATGAGCTGTTTAGAGCAAATCGGACGAACGGTAAAACCTCAGGCCATTGCCTGTGATTGCCCTCTACAAGAATGTGAGGTGAGCCTTTAAGTCACGATTCCTTCTCTCAACCGGGTTGGCCTCGGGATGATACAGGGGTATCAGGTTCTGTTTCACACCTAAGACATACAGCGCCTTCTGCATTACATCAGCTACGAATTGAACTCCGTTGTCTGAGATCATACGCCTGGGGAGTCCATACCTCATAAAAATCTCACCCACTAAGGTTCGCGCACAGATCTCGGCTGTGGCTTCGGTCAGGGCAAAAAGTTCAACCCACTTACTAGCGGTGTCTTCTACTATTAGAACCCACCTTTCGCCTTGAGGCCCTTTGGGTAACGGTCCGAAGAGGTCAACAGCAATGATCTCAAATCTCTGAGCGGGTACAGGAGTCTGAAGTAAGCCAGGCGGTTTCAGATTTGAGGACTTGTACCGTTGACACTCCGTACAGGTCTTCAAGTAGTCATTGATATACTTCCTCATGCCTGGGAAGTAGAACTGCTGAGATATGCGATGAAGAGTTTTCTGGATACCCGCATGAGCGGCGGTCGGCGAATCGTGACACTCGTACATGACTTTGCTTCGCAGGCTCTCCGGCACGACCAGCTGAGGCTCTTCAGCATCAGAATCCTCTACATACCTGTACAATACTCCCTGATTGGTAAGGTACCCTCTATCCGACCAACGATGCACTGACAATTCATCAGAACTTTCCAAGTCAGTGAGAATCTTAGCTACTTCTGGATCGGACAATTGAGCTTCACGGGTAGATGTGGCGTCCCATCGTGGAATGTCCACGGTAACCGGACAGACACCACATTCCGATGTGCTATTTATAACTGGGCGGCTGAGTGTGTCGGCTACCACATTAGCCTTCCCAGGAGTGTATTCGATATGTAAATCAAAAGACTGCAACTTCAATGCCCAACGAACCAGCCTACCTGTAGGCGATTTAAGCGTGAACAGCCACTTCAGGGGTTGATGGTCACTCCTGACACATACCGAATGACCATCGATGTAGCCGCGGAATCTCTCCACTGCCCAGACGACGGCCAACGCCTCCCTCTCTGTGGTGGAGTAGTTCCGTTCCGCTGGCGTGAGGAGACGACTAGCGTACTCGATGGGGTGTTCGTCTTGTGGTGACTCCCCCTGGAGTAAAGCTGCACCTAAAGCGAAATCGCTGGCGTCCGTTCTAAGGATGAAAGGCCTTAAGTAGTCTGGCTGGGTCAGAATGGGGGTGAAGCTAAAAGAGACTTAAGCTGTATAAAAGCGCTAGCTTGATCAGTACCCCATTTCCAGGTTTGTGACTTCTTGGTTAGACGGGTAAGTGGTTCAGCCACCTTGGCGAACTCGGGGATAAACTTGCGGAACCACGAGCAAGTTTGGAGAAAGGTGCGAAGTTGCTGAAGAGTTGTCGGTTCCTTCATCTCTATAACAGCACTTACCTTCTCTTCATCTGGAGATGTACCATCCTGAGATATCACGTGGCCTAGGTATTTGAGCCGGTCTCGGGCAAACACACACTTCTCTCTGTTTGCTCGAAGCTTGAACATACGGAGACGCTCGAATACTGCACGCAAATCTGCTATATGGGACTCCAGGTCCTCCGAAATAACCAGAAGGTCATCCAGGTAACCTAAAATAGTCTTACCACCAAGAGTAGATCCTGATCTGAAACGGTCTATGAGCCTCTGAAACGTCGCAGACGAATTCTTAAGACCGAACGGCATACGTTTGAAGCGGTAGGCACCAAAAGGCGTGACGAACGCAGTTTTATCGCGATCGGCGGTACCTACCTGCCAGTAACCACTGCGAAGGTCCAGAGAACTCATTACACAGCCCTTCTGGGTCGATTGTAAGAGCTCGTCAATACGCGGCATGGGGTACGCATCCGTCTTAGTGACCGCGTTCAACTTTCGGTAGTCGACACAAAACCTATACGTACCATTACGTTTCGGTACCAAGACGCACGGTGCTGCCCAGGCGGATTCACACTCCTCGATCACGTCCTCCGTTAACATCTTGTCTAACTCGGCGCGCATGATTTCCTTCTTCGCAGGCGTAACACGATACGGGGGCAAGGCAATAGGCGGATGGTCGCCGGTATCTATATGGTGTTCCGCAAATGGTGTAGGCTCTCCGACTATATCAAAAATATCGGAGTACTCACATAGAAGATTCCCCAACGTCGACCTCTCCGACTCTGATAACATAGCGCCCTCCTCCGTTCTCAGTACGTTCACGGAAGCACACTGGATGGGTTCGCGTTCGGATTCCCATGATAAAGTGTGAAGTGTCCGAGGCTGATCCATTGTACGCCAAGTCCAGTTGGAAAAATCGATAACCATCTTTGCTTTAGCAATAAAGTCAATGCCTAACAGAGTATCATTGTTGACAGCCTCAGGTAAAATAATGAATTCAATAGGTATCAACAATGAAGCAAGTTGAACATTAACTATCGTCAGTAGTACATCACTATTCCTAACAATACCATCCGCAAGCTTCAACGAAATCGTTTCGGCGCGAAAGTTTGAACCAATACGTTTTAGTAAGGAATAAAGTGAATAACTCGCAATACTACGACGCGCGGCGGTATCCAACAACGCGGTACCCTGATATCCCTCCACACACACACGCACGATAGGCCGACCATGCTTATTATTATCGTTAACAAAATCCGAACATAACTTCTTACTATCTATATACACAGAAGAAAACACATTTTCTATCTTAACATTTGAGTTACTATCTCCGGCACTATTTAGTTTACCTTTAGGACAATTAACTCTAATGTGACCTTTTCACCACAATTATAGCAAGATGTGCCGGAGTTAGTAGAAAGAGTGCGTTTACTTAGCTTATCACAGGAGTCCCGTACGTGTCCTCTCGTCTTACAATACACGCAGAACAACTTTTTATCACTGTTATCACTTTTGTTCACACACTGATCACTACGCGGCGATTGCGCTCGTTCACGTGCGGACTGCGCAGCAGGGGCGCGAGCGGCGCGAACCGGCGGCGACGGCGTCGAACTCGATCCCGGAGCGACGTGTTGCTGCGCACTCTCGCTGAGCGCGCCGGCAGGCCTCGTAGGTAAACACGACGACGACGACGACGCGGAGTTCTCCGACAACGATTCTTCTATGCTGCGAGATTTCTCTATCAGCGATTCAATATCACTCACAGCGTCTCTTGGTAACCGCTTCCTGATTCTCTTGTGAAGTAGACCATAAATCATATCCAGTCTCGCTTCCTCTGGTAATTGATAAGGTAGTTTCGCCAACAGAGATCGTACTCTTACGATGAAAACGTCGGCGCGTTCCAACCCTTGTTCAACAGCAAAAATATCTCTGTACAGTTTGTACGGTGGCCGTGGTATGCCATACATCGAACGCAGGCGCTTGACAGCCTCTGACCATGACGTAACTTCATGACGGATGCCACGCCACCAAACTGCTGCTTGCCCATGAAGTAACATGGGGAGTCCACGAAGTGCCATCTCATTGCTGACCGAAGCGCAATCCATAAACATCTCGACGGCGTCTATGAATGCCTCGACCGTCTCCGGATACTCCGACGAACCATCGAAGCGCGAGGTGCATTTGACGAGATTCCCAGAATACGATGACGGTGACGGTGTGGCGCCGGAGTCCACCCTGGGCGGCGTCCCTGAGTGCGATGTCAGAAGAGACTCGACGAGCTTCCGGTTCGCCTCGGCCTGCGCCGAAGAGAAGGCGGCCAGGAGCGACGCTAACTGAGTTTCAGACATAAGCACCGGAGCTGCAGGTGTCCCCGTAACAGATACAGGCTCATCTTCCGAACTGGAGTCGTTATTACGAACTTTACGCGGCGGCATTGTGTTCACTAAAAGTCCCGTGCACTCTCGAATGATCTAGAACATCGGCCAATACGTTGGGAGCCAGTATAACTGAGTGCTTTGATTCGAATACTTACAACCGAAATTCTAACTTTAAGTAAATATAAATTATAGTTATAACGTGGTGACGCGGGCGCACGGGCGCACCACAAACGACGCGGGCGCACCCCAAACGGCACGGGTGGCGCGCGCAAGGGATTTTCCTCGACTGCCGAAGTAATGGCAATTAATGCGATTTTTCATTAATTTCATTAGCAAGTGAATTATTGAGTCTTAGCATGATAATTGCTATTGCTATGCTAATAGCTAATATGATGATAATTGATAATAATAAAATTGGTGATTGATGTTTGATAAGAAAGGTTTTTAGAGCACTGATTACAGTTATCAATTTTATTTTCACCAGCGATATTAGAAAAATAATCCCATACAGGGTTAGTTCGGTGAGACATTGTCACGTTCAAGTTCGTTGAATAGTTTATTTACACTAAAATATTTATATACAAAACTTAAAATTATTATTTACACTTATATACATGACTCACAACACGCAACACACAACTCACAACTTTTTACTACCTCCTATTATTTACAGGTAGGTATTGAGTTCAAACTATTATTTATTTAAGTACAATAATAAGAACAAGACGAAAGAATGTAATTACTGTATAACGAATACGTAAACTAAACTTTCACTATCACTCGCCAAAGCGTACTGAACTTTGACAGAAAACGACGGGTGCCACGCGCGTGCCACACATTCACAAATTATTATTAAATAATCATGCATTCATTCAATCAATACACGACCCTAAGTACGCGCAAATCAAAGATATTAAGATAACAATTGCATAACCCATTCTTCGAAGTTCGTAGCATCTGCACTCGCGAACGAGGTCACGGTCACATGAAACCGATAGATTTAGTATTCCCGACTTCCCGTAGGTGCGACGGAGAGCGCACGCTTCCGCTGCGTGCGTCGACGCTCTGAGTCTCTAACGTAAAGTGACGTATGATAGTATGAAAATGAAAATGTACGAAGCGATAATTCACTTAGCATTTCACGAAATTTCGCAACTAAATTTCATTAGCTAAATGCTAAATGATTTTTCACAAGCTAAAAATGAATGCGAATGCTAATTAATCCATCACTCGGGGTATCGGACGACGGGGTAGGAGGGGTACCAGGGACGTACTTATTACAGGGCCGCATTTAGGGCACGTTATAGATGTCATAAACTAAAATTGAAACCAACGCCTCGACTTCAGTTGCAAAACAGTACTATATCTTTAAATTTCGACCCCCTTTATGAAACACATAAACCCCTAATACTTAACATATTGGTCTCTTTTTTTTCCTTATTTTCCATACAAAAAGTGAAAAATTCCATTGCACGTCGAGACTGACGTCACTGGGCACCTATGACTCTAAAAAAAATTTACGGGGTAGGGCAAACAAGTACCAAGTGGAGGCGCGATTGTCAAATTTGATTTTAGTTGCTAAAATATTTTTTAAATTTAGTGAATTTGTTGGGCAGAATAGCTCCAAGATTCTCATAGCCAAAAGTAAGAATTTTAGTGATAGTTGAGTTCGGTGTACAAGGGAATCGGCACCAATTACCTCTTAAATCTTGGAACAAAAGGAAATAAAACCGGCCAAGTGCGAGTCGGACTCGTGCACGAAGGGTTCCGTACCATCTAAATATATATAACTCAAAGATGACTGACTGACTGACTGACATAGTGATCTATCAACGCACAGCCCAAACCACTGGACGGATCGGGCTGAAATTTGGCCTGCAGGTAGATGTTATGACGTAGGCATCCGCTACGAAAGGATTTTGATTAATTCTACCCCCAAGGGGTCAAAATAGGGGATGAAAGTTTGTATGAAACTTTGTCAATTTTAAACCGATCGGAAAGGACATAGGCTACTTTTTATCGACATATCACGCGGGTGAAGCCGCGGGCGAAAGCTAGTTATCTATAAAAAACGGGAAAAAAATCATGTCTGTTGTATGGGAGCCCCTTAAATATTTATTTTATTCTGTCCCTTAGTATTTTTTGTTATAGCGGCAACAGAAATACATCATCTGTGAAAATTTCAACTGTCTTACTATCACGGTTCATGAGATACAGCCTGGTGACAGACGGACGGACTGACGGACAGCGGAGCCTTAGTAATAGGGTCCCGTTTTACCCTTTGGGTACGGAACCCTAAAAATGGAACCCTAATAGGATCATTCGTTTGTCTGTCTGTCTCTCCGTCTGTCACAGGTGCCAATTTGCTCATTAAGTTGATATGTATTTCTGTGACCCAAACACGGACGTGTAACGAAAACAAATGAATTTTGAATAAGGAATAAGAATAAGGGTCAATTTAGGGGGCAAAATTAGAAAACTGAAAAAAAAAAATTTGCCAACTGTGCCGCGTGACCTATCAAATTAAAGGGCTTGTTGCGAGGATTGCAAATACATTTTTTTATAATTTCAAAACCATTTTTTTTTTTCAGATATTTATGAAAACTAACCATTCCCCCCGCGTATCTCCGAAAATACTGAGCCTATTTTTTTTTCTTAATACAGAAAATAGTTCTGAACTTATAGATTACAGGAATATATAAAACGTCTATGGTCTTAAAAACATGGTAAATCTCCCATTATTGTGCGTAGAAACTTACATTTGCAGTTGGAACGTATGGGAGAACATGTTTTTAACTACAATGTTAAGTTTGGTCTTGGGATAAAATCATCCCAACTACGGAACCCTTTATTTTGCGTGGTCCGACTCGACACGCACTTGGCCGGCTTTTTTTTTACTTTGTCCCAGTACTCCCAGTGCTCTGTTGCCTTCTTCGACCAATCGCCCGTAAACGCAACCAGGTTACCATGACATGATTCCGCGAACACGTATACATGTTTATAAATATTTAAATTATGAACTCTATGGGAACAAGTTAAGCGAGCTTTTATATGCTTCAAGGGCCTGCTGGGACGACACAGAGGATACAATTGCAAGGCCAAACCGTGCGGGAAATGCAAGAGAGGTCACCACGTGATGTTACACTCAGAAGAGGGTGTGAAGCCAGCCGTGGAAGAAACCCCATCTGTAGCGTCCACTGTGAATGCAACCCGGACGGATAATTTCAAGAGCCTACCTGAAAATCGTACCAGTGGAGTTGTGGGGACCAGACGACACAGCTCAAGTCTACGCTCTTATGGATGAAGGATCAACGGTGACACTCATAGAAGACGACATCGTGAACATGATTGGAGCCAAGGATCCTGAAGAAGACTTATGAATCGAGGGCGTAGGAGGCCGCCGAATGGATCAAAAATCGAAGAAGATCGACATCAAGATTAGAGGAAGATTCGAACGAAACCTTGAAATGATGTCAGGATATACCGTGAAAACCTTAAACCTAAGCCCACAAGAAGTGAACGAGAAGGACCTGGAAGACTGCCGGCACCTTGAAGAGATCGCCGAGCAGCTAAATTACCCCAACGCTCGTCTTACTGTGCTGATTGAACAAGACAACTGACATCTCATAGTGTCTCAGGAAGTAAAAGCTGGTGACAGGAGCAAGCCGGTAGCATCGATAACTCAATTGGGATGGGTTTTAAACGGAATCAAGTGAACCAGCAACACTCCAGTTCGAAGGGTAAATCACCTTATAACGCAGCCAAGAGGGAAAAATGATTACCTCGAGAAGATGATCAGAGACCACTTCGACATTGAAGCCCTAGGAGTCACCGCGAAAAGGTCATCCAGCGACATCAACCAACGGACTCTCGACGTGCTGCACTCCACAACGAAGAGACTGCCTGATGGGAGATTCAGCGCGGGCCTGATATGGAAGACGGACGACGAACACCTACCTGAAAGAACAGAACAGCTGCAACGCGACGACTGAAGGGAATGGAAAAGAAGTTCTCAAAAGATGAAGAATTTCAACAAAAATACGAAGAACAAGTGGAAAACTTAATCAACAGTGGCTACGCAGAGGAAGTAACAGAAACACCTACCTCTTCAAGAACATGGTACCTACCTCACTTCGCTGTTGTACACCCCCAGAAGAAGAAGATGTGATTGGTATTCGACGCCGCAGCCAAATCAAATGGAAAATCGCTAAATGACGCATTATTAGCTAGACCCGATTTGCTGCAATCCCTATTCGGTGTGCTGCTGCGCTTCCGTCAAGAAGCAATAGTTGTCGTCGCATACATCAAGGCAATATCCTGAGAATAAAAATTAACGAGGAAGACAGAGATAGCCTCCGATTTCTCTGGAAGAGCAAAGAATATAGGATGACGTCTGTGATTTTCGGGGCCGCTTGCTCACCATGTACCGCCATATATATAAAAAATAGGAATGCAGAAGACTTCGTCGACCAGAGTCCGGAAGTCGCAAGAGCAATAAGCCAGAACCATTACATGGACGATTACATAACAAGTTTTCCCGACGTGTCAACAGCCATCAAAGTATCAAGAAACGTGAACGAGATTCATAAGAAAGGAGGTTTCAACATAAGAGGCTGGGCGAGCAATGACCCCGCAACAATAGAAGAGTTCACTGACACCGAAAACAAATCAAACTCCATCGTATTAGGAGAACCAAAGGATCAAGTTGAGAAGACCTTAGGACTCAACTGGAACCTTCAAGAAGACAGTCTCCACTTCACTTTAAGTCTGTGCAACACTCCTGACGAAGCCAAAGAAGGGCGACGTGCGCCGACGAAAAGAGAAGCAACCAGTGCAGTAATGTCGGTCTTTGACCCCTTGGGACTAGCGTCACCTATAACAATACAAGGAAAAGTCATGCTTCAGAACCTGTGAAGATCCGGCCTAGAGTGGGACGAAAAACTACCTCCATCAAGAGAAGAAGAGTGGAGAAGATGGCTTGAAGATCTAAGAAAACTTGAAGATCTTCGGATCCCACGCTGCCTCACACACGACGTCACCGAGGGGGAGCTGCACACCTTCTGCGGTGCAAGCGAAACTGCGTACGCCTGTGCGGTGTACTGGCGCTCCCAGCATCCGGCCGGACAACCACGTGAAAGTGAAGCTGCTGACTGTAAAGGCGAGAGTGTCGCCTCTCAAGCCAACTTCAATACCTCGACTCGAGCTAGAAGCGTGTCTACTAGGAAGTCGCCTGGCCAACAGTGCGCTCCAGGAAATGGATCTAACAGCAACTAGAAGATACTTCTGGACCGACTCAAGGACAGCACTAGCTTGGATCCAGTCCGACCCTAAAAGATTCAAGCCTTTCGTCACACATCGACTCGCCGAGATAGAAGAACTGACAAAACATAAGGAATGGGTTCCAACAAAACTCAATGTAGCCGAAGACGCAACAAGAGGAGCTACATCCAGCTTCGACCTAACACACCGTTGGTTCAGAGGCCTAGCCTTCCTATACGAATAACCCCGGCATTGGCCTTCTGAAGAGAAAAAAGTCTCAATCCCTGCAACAGGAGAAGAGAAACCCAATGCCACCACTCTGAGCGTCAAGAAGATAACGCCCATCATCGTGCCTGATTCTGCAAGACTCTACAGCTGGACACGCCTACTTCACGCGACAGCGAGATACCTACAAGCCGTAGGACGCAAATTGAAGAAAAAGGTAAACATCACGAAACAAATCACAAAGAAAAATCAAGATCCAGTATGGAAAAAGGCGCGGAAGAAGCCGACCCAAACACCACAAAGAAGGTCGACCAGCAAGGAAATTGCATTTCTACCTAAATCGGCACTCTACCTGGAGAAAGCGGAACAACTCCTAATAAATAAAATACAAAAAGATTGCTTTCAAAACGAACTCATCGCCTTACGCAAAGAAGAGAATCTCAGAACAACGTCCAAGCTGAAGAACCTTACTATCAAGTTGGAAGATGGGCTCATCAGACTATCCACTCGTGTCGGAGCGGCCAACTACTTGATATCGTCCTACAAGAATCCGATCTTATTGGATAAACACCATAGAATAACACAGCTACTTGTGAAATACATACATATAATATATATAATCTTTATTTATATAAAAACAGATTGTAGTTTAGGTAACAGTTTTCACAAAGTGGGTAGAATGTAATATTTGACAATCAAGTGGGTGACGTGCTGGTCTCCTTGCTAGGCTATGAAATAGCCTGTATTAAAGAGTAACAGTGCCGATCCCCTTAATTGTATTACTACAATTTTATTTTATTTTTACAATTTTAAATTTTGTGAATACTTGTATTGGTGCGCGAGCGCATTTGCGTGTGTGTGTGTGTGTGTATGCGTGTGTGTATGTGTTTGTGTGTGTGCACATGTGTGCTGTGTGTGCGTGTATGCATCTGTATCTGTGTGCGTGTATGTGCTTGAGCATGGGCGTGCCAGCGTGCGTAAGTAAGGGGATTGGATTTGTGTGGGTCTGTTTTGGTTAGTGGTACAATTTACAAACTTATCATAATTAATTAAATTAAATATTCTTCTGTTTCGTCGTAGGTTTTATTTTGAAGGAATGTGCGGACAGTCTTTTTGCAATTTTGATAAGACAGTTTATATATTGGACATTTTTTGTTTATTGTATTGCATAGAGACGGACCTAAATAATAAAAGAATCTTTAAGTAAACGACAAGCGGGTTCTTGGAGGAGTACATATTATATCTTTTCGGCGTTTGGTAATTTCAATAAAGGGGGTTATGCGGTGTTGTAAAAGAAGTGATTGTAAAATAAAGTGTTGCCGCACGTTGAGGACGTTGCAATTTTTGTATAATTGATTTGCTGGATATATTAGTGGACGGGTAGCAGAACTGATTGATTAGGTGAAGAAATTGGTTTTGGAGGTATTAAATGTAAGCGTATGGAAATAAAGCCAGTTTAGCGCCACGTCAAAGCCATGCTGTGCTGTGCCCTCGAGCTCAGACCATGTGTTGGCAACAAAAGTTATCGCAGTGTCATCTGCAAAGGATGTTATCTTGGCATTTGGGATATTTAGATTGCATAAGTCGTTTATAAAAACTAGAAATAAGGTGGGACTCAATATGCTTCCTTTAGGAACGCCATAGTAGATGGGGAGCTCACTGCTGCTGTGGCGATCAATCTTGACTATTTGGGAGCGATTTGTAAGGTAGCTTTGAAATAGATCAAGTTGCAATCCCCTGACACACATCTTTTCAAGTTTGAGTAAGAGAGAACAGACGGCGACGGTGTCGAATGCCTTTGCAAGGTCCAAAAATATTGTCAAGACCTTTTTATTAGTGTTCAAGTTTTTTACGATGTTGTTAGTTAATTCCTGAACTGCATCAGAGGTTGACTTGTTTTTGCGAAACCCAAATTGTTGTGGTGATATTAGTTTGTAATGTTCTAGATAGTGAACAAGTATTTTATTGATAAGACGTTCGAGCACCTTGGATAAGGCAGTCAGAACTGAAATAGGACGGTAGTTATTCGGCACTTTTCCGTCGCCTCCCTTGAAGACCGGGTGAATCATTGCCTTTTTAAGAGAAGAAGGAAAGACTGCAGTCTCGAAAGAGAGGTTAAAGATATAGCATAGTATGGGTCCAGGGAGGTTGAATACCTCTTCAGAATGTAGGGGGATATACCATCCCAGCCAGTGGCAGCATCAGAGCGTAATGAATGGATGACTGTCGTAATTTCGTCAAGGTCAGTAGGGTCGAGAACGAACGATGAAGTCGATGGTATCAAAAGTAGGTTGAGTGACTGTCAATGGCTGCGTAGTTCCAGTGTGAATTATATCATTTGCAAGCCTCTCGCCAATGTTAACGAAGAATGAGTTTATAATGTTGCAGGACTCAATAGGTGAAGGTGACAAAGTTAGTAATTGAGTAGATTTATTCTTAGTTTTAGTAGTGTTAGTTACCCGTTTAAAAGTGTCCCATAATGTTTTTGGGTTTTTAGTAGCCCTTTTTAGTTCCTCTGTATCATAAATTCTCTTTGTTTTTTTTTAAATAATAATTCTATTTCTGTATCGAAGGTAAGTAAGTAATCTTTAGAACTTCATTTCCTGGGATTTTTTTAACTTTCTTGTATAGAGCATCCCTGTTTCTTATGCACCGTAATAAACCAGGTGTGATCCACGGTTTGAGGATTCTCTTTTTTGATGAAACTTTTTTGATTGTGGTATTTTCAGAAATGGACACAGTCATTAAATTCAGTAATTTATCGGTAGCCAAATTTGCGTCTTTTATACTGAGAATAGGGGTGAAATCCAGCTGTGACATGGATTTGTCAAGCCCTTCATAGTCAATTTTTGTTTTATGGGAATTTACGACCGTTCGTAAACATTTATCTTGAATGCAAAGTAAGGAGGAGGAGTGATCAGTTATTGTGGAGCTTAAAACAAATGTGTGGGTGGGGGAAAATTGTTTTGAGGAGCGTGTGGTCCAAACAATTGCCATCCCGTGTCGGTAGGGTGTAGGCAGGAAGATAGCCGTGAAAGGCCAGGCAATTTAAGTACTCGTGGGAGCGCATGTCAGATGATGAGGTTTGATGTCCACGTTCAGGTCACCTGTTACAACCACCGATTTAAATCCATACAGCGACGGAAGAATGTTGTTAAGAACTGTGAGAAAGCTGTTTATATTTTCTATTGACGGCGATCGATAGATACAGATTATCGCTAAGTCAAAGTTAATTTTTATAATAAGACCAGTTGCAGATCGGTGGAAATCTGGCTCTTCGCATGTAACAGACAGGTCCGATTTTGAATACACCACTACACCATCACTTTGATTTATATGTTTGGTGGACATGAACGCGGAGTAATTATTCAGAATCGGGATAGTGGTATTGCTAGAGCATGGTAGTCAACATTCAGTTAAAACAACCAGATCGCAGTCGAAAGAAATTCGGTGCAAAAGCGTTTGCAAGTTTAAAAAGTTATGGTTTATAGAGCGAATGTTTTGTGTCAAGATTTTAATAAAGTTATTAGGACATTTCACAATGGATAGTGTTTCCTCAGGTGCACATGTATAGGTAGTTGATACAGATAGTTCGTCGATGTTGTCTATTAAATTGTTTATGTGAGAAGTCATTTTTTCGTAAAGTGAAAGAGGATCGTAGGTTATGAGAAAAAAGGGTGGTATTTGTATACATGAAAAACCACGGGAACCACAGCACCGTAATGAATGAACATGGAACATGATAAAGAAAATAGCACAAGACTGCGGATGGTGCAAACTCCGAAAAAGAACGCCGCAGGTCGCACCACAAGGAGATCTGCCACCAGAACGCCTGACGAAGACTAGCCCTCCCTTCACCTGCCTGGGGGTTGACTACTTCGGGCCTATGCTCGTCATTATAGGCCGACGCACAGAAAAGCGATGGGGTGCATTATTTACGTCTCACCACGAGGGCCATCCACCTCGAACTTGCTAATTTTTTATCCACAGATTCAATGATTCTCGACCTGCGGCGGATGATCGCCAGAAGGGGAACTCCAAAAATCATCTTGAATGACAACGGGACTAACTTCATCAGCGCCAACCGAGAGATCTCCGCAGCCATCGCGAGCCTGGGTCAAGAAACTAACAAGATGGGCATCGTCTGGAGATTCATCCCTTGCGGAGCCCCGGACATGGGCGGAGCCTGGGAAAGAATGGTAAGGTCGGTGAAAGTCGCCCTCGCAGCCACACTGCACGAGCGGCAACCCAGAGAAGAAATTCTTCACACGCTGCTGCTGGAAGCTGAGCACATGGTGAACTCCAGGCCTCTCTTCTCCGTGAGCACCGATCCAGAAGAAGAAGAAGCCCTGACCCCTAATCACTTCCTCATCGGGCGGTCATGCGGAGCTACCCTCTTTGGCTCTTTCGACGATACGGAACTCATCGTGTCTCCCAGCTGGAAGACTTCTCAACGCTTGGCCGACCACTTCTGGTCAAGGTGGCTACGAGAGTACCTACCAACTCTCTCGCCTCGCTATAATCAAGGTCCTCACTACCGAGACCCAGCAGTGGGCGACATCGTCTTGATCGTTGACCACACACTACCACGATACTCGTGGCCACGCGGCGAGATCATCGCTACACATCCCGGACCAGACGGAAGAACTAAGATCGCCAACGTGCGAACAGCAGCGGGTATCCTAAGGCGACCAGCATCACGCCTAGTCCTGATTGTACCTACAACGTCGCCCCAACGAGATGAAGTGCAACGCACCGAGGGGGAGACTGTTGGCGACAAACAATACGCCTAATTCGTTTTTAAGAAATACTGATTACGTATGTAGTCTTAAGAAGTTCTGATTAAAATAAATCACCAATTTTCTTGTTAGAAATTATCAATAAGTATGAATGTACCTAATTACCTTAGGGCTACCTTCATTTTCCTTTGACACATACCATACAAACACATAAGGGCTGATATATAGTAAATAAACCCTTTACATGACCAAGAAATCTAACTAGATTCCAAGCAGACAAGTTACAACCTGTTCTAAAACCGTTAAACACCTATAACACACCACGCAATACCCTAAGCACACTAATACAAAAAATGGTCTCGCCCAGAGGAGCAGGTCTCAACTTGCAACACTCACACATACAAAACATCTACGCAAGTTTACGATACACAATCACAACAAATGGCCTCGCCCGGGAGTAGCTTGCAACTTGTCCGAAAGCACAGCTTACGCTTGACCAAAATATTCAAACCTAGACAGCTACTATTGGTCTAGACGCATAATTTAAAAACAATTAATCTCAGATCCACACACAACTTGCGCTATGGTAGAAAAGTACTTAGGCGATTATCACACTGCCACGCATCACGCTGCATGTTGCGTGTCAACGCACCAACGATGAACGCGCGTGGATGCATTGTCTGTGTGTTGGACTGTGCATGTTTTCTATACAAACGGAGATACTTACAAGCAACGTTAGAACACGCATTCATGCGCTACGCTGCGTGGTGCGTGGCAGTGTGTTAATCGCCTTAAACTCTAACATCAAAATCAAAGTTTAGAGAGCGTCGAGTCGGCATCTCCGTCGCTGGTCGTCACTCGCTGGGCCTCCCCTAGGCAACTAGGGGTCTCACCTGGCGGTGACTGACCGCCAAGATGTCGTGAAGAAAGCGGCGCTATGGATATAGCGCCGTGGCGCGCCTACAGAAAAACTCACTGCAATTTGTTACACGGACGCGTTAAAGTAACGCGTCCGACTATGCCGTAATGCCGCACAAGGCGAACACAGGGATGGGCCCGCAGTTGCGGGCCACGGAATAGCACCCGCAGGTGAGGGGCGGAGCCCCGACCCCGCACGCCACGTCCCCTTACGGGGACGTAGCGATATCCGCATAATATGGTCAAAGTTTAGTTTATATGTTTTTAACCTTTATTATGTTCTAAAATGTACTAGTTATAAGTGCGCGGCTCAGTGATTATACAGTATTTTCTATTTTATGTGGTGTTTCTTAGGTAAATCTTCAACAATGGTGCTACAGCAATACTCATAACAGAAAAGCAAGGGCAATCTGCTCAGGTAGAGAATGACTGGCGTTTCCAGCCACTTATATCCTGCGTGCATACACTTGGCCTGCGTGCCCTGCACGTTACAGGTACTAATGAATTATTTTGATATAATGCGAAACTCAACTAAATTATAGGCTGAGTCGCTGATATAGATTGCCATCGATAATTCACACGAAAAGAAGAAAATAGTTAAATACAGAAGAAAGACATAGTCATACCGCTCCTCGAAGAGCCTGGTGAGCGGGCCGATGGCGGCGAAGGTGAGGCAGGCTAGCACGGCGCCAGCGCTCATGAGCGCGCCCATGTACTCCAGCGCCTGGCGCTTGCTCCACGCGAACTGGTCCATGGTCAGCAACGTGGCCAGCGTCTCCAGCAGCACGAAGTTGAACACCAGCACGAAGAACGCCGCCACCAGCGTCCAGCTGCTCACCAAGTCCGGCTTCAGAGCTTTCAGAGCTTCTTTTTCTGCAATTAATGATTTAATAAACACTTTGAATAATAATATTACGTACGTGTCATTTTTCTTCCTTATCTCATAATTTTTTTAAATATGAACCAGAACCCGAACCTCCTCACAATGCGAGCCGTATCGAGGAGTACTGCCTTCTGAATCAGGTCCTTGATCCAACCGCCTAACGAGAACCTCAAGACATGTTGATCAAGACTTTCGGCCGTCAGGCCATTGGCCTGTACGACAATCGGCACAATGACAGCCGAGCTCACGTCCTCATGTCAACAACGTGTGCTCAGTCCACATATCGGTTTCTCTTTCTCAGGTTTCGCGAGATCTCCTCATGTGGAATGGTAACATTGACAATCATTGCGCGGCGCGCTAATCGATCTATCACCACTACATCAGGCTTATTGGCGACAATAGCCCTGTCAGTAATGATAGACCGATCCCAGTACAACGTGACATGTGGTCATTTTCGAGAACTGGGTCGGGCACATACTTGTAACACAGAACTGGCTCGGGCACATACTTGTAATACAGAACTGGGTCGGGCACATACTTGTAATACAGTACTTACCTCAGAATCCACAAGTTTATACACGAAATCGACAAAGTCACGATTATTTATGTAAAACACCCTCACATGAAATGTTGAAAATAATTAAAGATCAATTTATTATAAACCTACATGAATTTGAATAAAAACGAAAAATCAATTCCATTATCTATTGAGTACAATAATGCAACTGTCTGACTGTATCTGTTACAAGTACAAACTTTCTAGGTATCTATACAATAGATTCTAATATGTCATGGAAAACACATGTAAATAGTGTAGAGGTATGTAGCAAATTAAATCAATTCTCTTATGCTTAAAAAAGTATCTCACGAAACCACACTACTTAGTGCTTATCATGCCTTTGTGGGATCCACTCTAACTTATGGGATACTATATAGGGGATACTCAGCTAATAAAGAAATTGCGTTCAAGGCACAACAAAAGTGTATTAGATCATTAAGTGCGATACACCAAACAGTTCATGTAAACCTCATTTCATAAACCTCAAGATATTAACCCTCCCTGCTAGTAGACTTAAAAATACATTACGCAATAAAACATCCCACACTGCAGTATATAGTATTTTTTGTATGAGCATAAAACTATTTAACAAGTTACCCATAGACATTAAGAACCTACATTCAATTGATATTTTTAAAAGGAAGCTTAAAGACTTCCTAATTAAAAAGGCATTCCTAAAGGCAAAGTATAGTCGGGGAACGGGTGTAAGAGAAACGCAGGTGCTTGAGAATTACACTATACTCATAACGACACAAAGAGTTACAGCAAATCACCTTACAATCAAACATCAAACAGAGTTCTTGTCATAGGGCGCGCGCACATTCGCTCGGTGACGGTAGCTCACGGCACACTGACTCAGCGTCGCCAACCAATCTAACTTGAGCCTTCGCGGGCGCCCTCCGACGGGCGGCCAGGTAACCACTCTGGGTTGCCATTTATACGCTGCCGCACGCTATACACTCCCCCTCGAGTTCTAGAGAACGTCCCCGCTCATGAACTCGCTCAAAGGAAGCTGAACAAACTGGACATACATGTTTTCGTGGACGCCCTCTTTGACGTTTCGGAAATACGGAACGAGGAGGCGTACTATCCTGGTTATGGAATCGAGTGAGATCTGATACATGATACTTCCCTATGACGCTCTCAGGGCTATCTACATTTGATATAAAATATGCTGTGGGACTCGCCCTTTTGCGATAACGTACGGCCCATCCTTTTATGGAACAAACTTGGCAGTGATGTTCTTTGCTGCATTGTTAAGAACATGTGACTTCAAGAGAATTTGGTCTCCGACCTCGAAGACTTCGGCAGGTGCGACGGCCTTATCAGCACATTCTTTCCTTCGATCCTGTTGTGCCTCAACTCTTTCTCTTACAGCCATAAAGGTATTGACAAAGTGTTTTAAATAAGGCGTGATTTGCGGGACAAAGTTGTCTTTGTTAAGTATCGACCGAATATCGTGTTGTACGTCAAGGGGTGAGCGAATCTCTCTAGCGAATGTTAAATACGCTGGTGACACACCCGTAGTCTCACAAACGGCGGAATTCATGGCAAACCTTATCGCAGAAAGGGCGAGTCCCACAGCATATTTTATATCAAATGTATTTTATATATTTTTTTTATAAAAAGTTTATAAAAGTAATTTTTTATAAAAAAATTATATAAAAAGAAAAATAATAATTTAACCACTTGAATTGCAATGCCCTAAGGGTTCATACGCACTATGCGGGTAGCCGAATTACGGCTAGCCGCGCAGCTGACCGCAGGATGCGGTTGAAGAACCGTTGCGATTTGCGGTCATGTCGATCCATTTCAAAGATGGACGTGGAAGTAGTTGCAGCTATTTACTACATTTACACACGTTACGTAAAGAAGAAAAAACAAAGAAAGAAGTACTGGGTGCATCCTTATTTGCAAACTCGAGATGAGAGCAAGCATTTTGCAATATTTTTCGAAGAACTAAAAAAATATGAAGATAAGTTTTTCGGATTTACTAGAATGAGCATAAAAACGTTTGAAGAATTATTGAACATTTTAGAAAAATTTATAACAAAGCAAGACACACAATTTCGCAATAGTATTAAACCGGAAGCAAAGTTAATAATAGTGCTACGGTAAGTAAAATAAATATGTATAATTCAATTTTTATTTAAATAATGTAGGTACACATTTCAAGCATCATCGTCAGTGATGGAATTAAAAAGTTTCATATAATCACTCTCCTGAGAATTTTCGGAAATTGGCGATTGTGCATTCGTCGGATTCCGATAATCACTCTCCTGAGATTTTTCGGAAATTGGCGATTGTGCATTCGTCGGATTCCTCACAATTTCTTGAGACGTGTCTCGTCCAAACTCCAAAGTCTGCACAGGCTGCGTGTAGACATTACTTCCTGAATACTGTGCCGTTTGATATCCATGATGGGTATTCCCTCGTCCAACCTCCGAGAA
Organism: Lithophane leautieri; assembly: GCA_949152455.1. Taxonomy (NCBI): domain Eukaryota; kingdom Metazoa; phylum Arthropoda; class Insecta; order Lepidoptera; family Noctuidae; genus Lithophane; species Lithophane leautieri. The sequence continues at coordinate 381,512 of OX424469.1, read as the reverse complement.
GTTTGTACGGTGAGAATAGGGACTATTTATTACCAGAATAATGTGACGTTTGATATCCCCGGTAAGAATTAGGCCTTGGATAATCAATGTTCGAATAATTGAAAATCTGCGCATCTTTAATTACCTTTAAAATATCTAATTTACTTTGCAATTGCATATGTTCTGGATTTTTTTTAAATTCTTTTACTAGAGACAAGAAAAAGAGGCGATCCTCGTCATCTTCAACACTCTTTCTTTCTAAATTTCTATTCAAGGCCCCGACTAACTCTCTACCGATAAGATCATCACTATTATTTTTCTTGTTTCTCTTTGCTGCCCATGAAGTATTTGGTGGAAGTGTTTCTTCATTTTGCATAGCTGTGTTACCATCTTCATTTTCTGTAGTTACATTCCCCGTTGTGCTATTGACAGTTACAGTATCTTTTAAAAATAACAAACTATCGTAGAAAACATATGAAGTCTTTTTTTTTGCCGCTGATCCGCTCTTAGTCTCTTTCGCTTTATGGGCCTTCACAAAACAGTCGCGAATATTTCTCCATTTTTTTTGAATACTCAAACCTAAAAAAAACATTGTTTCAGATATTTGGCGTCAGGCTGTTCATTCGCAGAATTGCATTATATGTTTAAGATTGGAATTAGTACTATCGCCGAAATAGTTCGAGAAGTATGTGCAGCTATATGGTTTTGCTTAAAAAATATATGCCTACCAAAACCAACCAAAGATATGTGGCTTCAAATTGCAAATGGTTTCTCTACTAGAGCACATTTTCCGAACTATATAGATGCTTGTGACGGAAAACATATTAGAATTATAGCACATAACAATAGTGGATCAATGTGCTTCAATTATAAAGGATATTTTTCTTTGGTATTGCTAGCAATTTGTGACAGCAGCTACAAATTTGTGATGATTGATGTTGGAGCATATGGAAGATTCGGTGACTCAGCAATATTTCAAAACTCAAACTTTTATAAAAAAATTCAAGAGAACCGCTTGAACATTCCTGAACCAGCACCTATTTCAGGAAACAATGCAACTTGTTTCCCCTTCGTTTTTGTAGGAGACGAGGCATTTGCTTTAAGTACGAGTATGATGCGCCCTTATCCGAGAAATAATTTAAATATTACAAAAAGAATATTCAATTATAGACTTTGTGTGGCTAGACGTTACATTGAATGTACTTTTGGCATACTTGCGAATAAGTGGCGCATTTTTCACAGACCAATTAATGTTCACATCGATTTAGTTAGTGATATTATTAAGTCTGCTTGCATTTTACACAACTTTGTAAGAGACAGAGACGGATATTCTTTTAGAGACTCATTAAGTAATCCACTAACTGAAACTATCACTCGAGATAACGTGCGAAGAAACAATAGAACTGCTTTCGGATATCGAGAATTATTTGCAGAATATTTTATGAATGAAGGGAGGGTAGAATGGCAGGATAATTACATTTAAAAAATAAAATGATTTTGATAATTACCTAGTTTTTGTTTTTCCTCCTTTGTCAATTCCGTACCGTGATAAATATGCACTAACTCTTCCCATGCTCTTTGTTTTAATATTCTATCAAAATACTCTGGTAATTTGGTGTTCCAAATTGCTGGCCGACTCTGGATTTCGATGATAAATTTTTCGGTATCGAATTCCATTTTACCAGACGTACCACGTGCACACACTCACTCAATGGCGGGCAGCCGCACACTGAACCGCACAGTGCGTATAGCAACCGTCCGGCTGGCCGTCACTCGGGACGCAGCCCTCCGAGCGACCGGAGCGGTCTGCGGGTAGCCCTCTTGAGTACTAATGTTCTGTGGGGTAGCCGCATCGCAGTGCGCATAGAAATGAATATTACGTACATAATTGTGCTTGCGGTCAGCCGGACGGCTAGCCGCAATGCGGCTACCCGCATAGTGCGTATGAACCCTAACATGCAACTAAGTTCTAAGAACCTACCTATTATTAACATCTCAGTATTCTGTACACTTAGTTCGCAATAAAGAATTTTAATTTGAATTAATATGTATACCCATGCCAAATTACAGCTTTATAGTACTAACAGTCTCTGAGCTAAGCCGCGGACAGACAGAAGAGACAGACAGACGAGACAGATAGACGAGACGGACAGACATACGGACATGGCGAAACTATAAGGGTTCCTTGTTGACTACAGAACCCTAAAAAGTAGTACGCACCGTTATCCGTGCCCTGCGCAATCATAGCTTCTCTGGCAGCGACCTTCCTCTCCTTGAAGCACCACGGTAGGAACAGTAGGAAGTTGATGAAGCCGAGCGCGGCGTTGATCCAACCGGCGGCTGTGTACATGTCCAGGCGCAGCGGCGCGGAACGGTCCCCGGGAGGCGGGTAGGGGCCGCCGGGGCCCAGCGGCGCGGCGGCCGCTTGCAGCGCGGGGCCCACCACGAAGCCTAGCACCTGCGCCAGCGACACCACGGCCACGGCACGCGTGCGCTCGCTCACCAAAGTCGCGGACGACAGGTACGACCGCGCCACTGCTATGTTTGCTACAAGCATAGACTTACTCATTCAGGCATCTAATGCAGCAGGACATGTATTTAGGATCAACAAAACCAATCATAAAGTTATGCATTTAGATGAACAAACTAAAAATGACAGGTACACACACATGTAGGCACAGACACAGGTAAGGAAAGAGATCCGATAATTAAAATACGTAAAGATTAAAAGGAAAGAAGGTCGGTCACCTGAGCTGACTCCGACGAGGAACCTCGCGAACACCATCCAGTACTTGGCGTAGGGGCGGGTGAGGTGCAGCTCGGCGTACAGCACGCTGGCCAGTACGAACAGTGCTAGCGTGGCCAACAGCGGAGCTCGCGCGGAACCCGCGCGGTTTGCCCATAGCCCCAGCAGCGGCGAGAATACCAGCTGTCCCAACGGATTGGCGCCCACCGCCAGCCCCAGCACCTCCTTCTGAGCGCCCGGCTCCAGCTGGAACATGACAACCATCGCACTTCAGTTGCCTTTCTATAGAATAGAGCAAGTTTCTGCTCAAATGTATAACGGTACAAAACAAATACCAGATCTATTTTGGCGGCATCATTTGAATAGCCATTAGGCCTAGGGTGGCCATTAAAATGATGCTAACCTAACCTAGCCTAATGTAATAAAGACCAAAAGAACAAGACATTGGATAAAGGAAATCGGGCCGAAATCAGGCATTTCGACGAAAGAGCTAAACCGCTTGTTAAAAACATCGCGTTGCTCAGCAGATTGATAACCTGTCGTAATCCTAAAGCTGAACGAAATTTTTTATCAGAAAAATTGTGCATACATTTTTAAAAGGGCAGGAGGATGATGATGAGGATACTAGTAAGGGATCTCGCGCACTAGACGGCCATAACTCCGGCCAGTTGTGGTCCGTGGTCCGTGGCCCTATCTGCGGCTAGTAATCGTATCGGTTTCTAGTTTACCTGGTCGCTGCTACCACTGGTTGTTGATAGTGATTAGTACAATGATCCCTTAGGAGGATTAAAGCGAATAAAATTTCGCCCTGTAGGTATAAGACGTCGACATTAATCGTTGGGGAATTTCCCACCTGACACAACACCCGTCTGGTCGGAAGATCCTCCCTTTATAGGATAAGGGAACTTTACACCCGTTTCCTACAGTTTTTCTGCATAAGTCGACAAAGCAACAAAAAGAGAAATAGGAACTCTTATTTTTGTTTTAAAATTGTCATAAAAATTCGAGCTCGCGTCGTTCGCTATTGCATCTTACATCACGCCTGCATTACCCGAAGGGTTTGGCAACATGGTACGATTAAACAATATTTTGTTTTAGTTCCTGACTTTATGTCCTCTAGAGGGCAACATATTTAATGTGACGTCACATAGCCTATAACCAGCGGACGATCAAGACGCTTCCAACGATACGTCATTTGTCAAATTGTGATGAGTGGTTTAGAAGATAGGAGCCATAGGAGGGAACAGATGAACATACTTACATACATCTAGACACGCGGCAGCGTGTCAAGTCAAAGTTCTAAACAAAATCATAACCCTCCTTTTATCTTCGCCGTAGTCGGGTAAAAAGACAGCAGCCGTGTGTTATATTACACGAACCATTTGCAGCCAGTTTTGACCCCTCAATATCTCAAAATCTATTTAACTTATACACATACAATTTGGTTTATTTATTATAACCCCTTAGATTAAATTTTCTACATTTGTATCTGTATTTTTATGGTGTACATAATAAAGAGTATTCTATTCTATTCTATTCTATTCTAGATTAACTAAATCCCCAAATTTCATAAATACATCTCAAACGGTTGTTAAGATATTAATGTCTAAAAATCGGCATTTTTATCACTGACCGACTTATATACGAGTACCTACCTATAGATCAAAACCCTAACCCACTTCCAGATGACCTAGAAAGTTGAAATTTGGTATCCAGGCTGGTAATGTATACAAAGGAAAAACTCAGAAAACAGTTTTTTTTTACGATTTGAAATATTTTCCGAATAATCGATTTTTTTCATACCTAGCGCCTTACGAAATTATCATAGCAAAAACTTTTTCTTTCGCAGGAGAATTGGTTCCATGATAAAGGTCGCTTTCTTCGTTTTGTATACCAGATTATTTAAAAAACTTAGACAACGAATAATTAATAATAATTGTTAATCATTTGCTGTTTAAGTTTTCCGCGAGGCGGGCAGTAGGAGTGTGGCGCGCCCGGGGTCACGGGGATTTAAGGGTTTGGAAATATAGTCATAGTCCATATCTTGATCATGTACATGATGCCGGAGTCGCACCAGGGCCGGACCCCAAGATGAAAAAAATTCAGAACATCTCAGAATGAAAATGAAAAATGTACGCGCCGCCGCGCCTCCCGCACCGTTGCGGTGCCGGTGCATATCGCCCTTGGGCCATGGGCGATATTCATTCGTATATGTATACAAGCATGCGGTCTGGCACCGCGCGCCAGTGCGACTGCGGCGTTGTAGGCACGAAGTCTTAGTAGTTATTTCATTCATTAAGATCTGTCCACTCGATCAAAACTAATTAGGTACCGTACTACTTGGTTTGAAAGGGGGAGTTTGAGTTTACCCGTGTACTCATTTGACAGCGTATGTTAAGGCGCTAAGTCCCGTTTAGTACCATAAAACGGTCACTTTAAAAAGCCTACTCCTCATTAACGGCTTGGTTAAACGATCTGAAAAAAATATAATATGTTTGCCATAGATGCATGTACAACTTTTTTTAAAGGGTTTTTGCGTATGGCTAATAGTTTTGCCTTAAAAAAATATTTACCAAAACGCTATTTTTGGCTAATATTCGCTACTAAACGGCTTTGAATTTTGGAAATATTTTTACACTGAAAAATTGATGGTTACAAGGACTACAAAATTGTTAAAGCATTTTTAAATCAATCAATATTTGCAAAGATAATGACCCCATTTAGAGATAGCGGTGCAGACGTGCTCTGCGCGGGGCGCGGGCGGCAGTCGCGCGTTAGCATTGAGATGGGATGGTTGTGTCGCTCGCTGTTCCGCCCCGGCTATGGACCGATACGCGCGTTTGCGTGTATTAGTGCAAATATTTACGTTCGAATTGTATCAATGTGCGTTTATAGACTAGCTTGCTGCAGAGCCCAATTCAATTGCGCGCGTAGGCGCTTTATTGTTGTTTTTTTTTTAAATGTGTAATTACGTATAATGCTCTTTTTATTTACATTGACAAAATTTACATACAAATTAACAATTTACAATATAAGTAAACCAAAAAAAAAATTTTATATAACATAACATCACGCCTGTGTTTCCTGAAGGGTTAGGCAGAGGTGTACTTTTAGTTAGTACACTCACATTTTGCCAGTTATGTCCCATGTAATAGGGGCGAGCCTATTGCCATCAACTAGGCACAAATCCGGACTACGGGCTGCCACTGAGCAATTTCAGATGTAAAAACCGGCCAAATGCGTGTCGGACCACACAAAATGAAGGGTTCCGTAGTTGGGATGAATTTATGCCAAGAACAAACTCAACATTGTAGTTGAAAAACATTTTTTGCAACTGCAAATTTAAGTTGGTCGATTATTACTCGTTAACTTGTAGAGCCTACTTAGCTGTGATAGTTTTCCTTTTAATTTCTTTATATACCTATAACTACTACTGCCGTGAATTTTTTCACATATCCAAAACCAACCATTTAGCTGGCAGGGGGGGGAGACACTTGACTCTAACAAAAATCAACACTTCAAAGTTTAATATTTCGCAAACAGATCCATGAATCCAAAAATGGTTTTTACACACTCACAATATTTTTGAACGATCTTTCCAACGACACTCCACACCATGGGAAGACAAGAAAAAAAACCATACAAACTTTACGTGTAGGTGTAGGGGAGGTACCCTAGATTTTTTTTTTTTCATGATTTGATTGTATCACTCAGCACATTACAGCTTTCTAGTACTAAGAGTCTATGATCTAAGTCGCGGACAGACAGACGGACAGTGTGAAACTATAGGTAAGGGTTCCTTGTTGACTACGGAACCCTAAAAACGCAATAACACTTTGCCCGACCCATGAATCGAACCCGGGACCTCATGCTCAGCAGTAGCGCTTGCCACCGCTAGACTAACGGGGCAGTCGTTGACATAAAATATTGTGTAAATCTATAATAAAAAATTATGTATAACTATCCACGTCACCACATACAAATGCAATTCAGTAAAAACCAATACGAATATACGAAATACGAAGTCGCGAACACACATTCATAAATCAGAACGTACTGCACAATCAATTATAAACCTTATCTCATCAAGTACAGAGTGCATGTATTATGCACTGTAGCCTAGGTATAACTTACTCACACGAAATCACTGGCTTGTCGCAAGCTACCCTACAACGGCTGTACTCGTATTACGCGCGCGATGCAACCGCTACAAAGTATCGTTTTGTGATATTTACATTGCTTGTCCAGTCACTTAGCGACACACTTAGGTAGTGGTTATGAAGCAATGTATTCATTACAAAAATAGTACAGTCGCTATGATATATGAAAACAAAAATAGTGTAGTAAAGGCAAGAAATATTTTCCGATTTGTTGTTTATCATGATTTTCACGACAAATATAATAAAATACCCACTTGTGCTGATAATTATGATAAGTAAGTGGTTCCTTAATTTATAAACTTTTTCGTACTAATACATAATTTGTAAACTTCGCGGTCTGTGCTGACCCTTATATTTGTATGCTTACGACCTTCTATTTTCAAGAGACACATCATCATTGTCATCAACAAATGGTTCTAGTTCATAATTTCAACGAAATATTTTTTTGAGTCAAGATTACTTAGCGGGCAGCTACATGTGGACGTGTATCAGTGAGCCGTGAGTTCAAATCTCACTCAGTACTAAAACTTTTTGTAAGTTTTTACTTGATTGGAAGTAATGGGACGGAAGTATAATACATTCATTGTAACGTTACATTAAAAAAAAAAACATGCATAGTCTGAATCATATTATTAGTTTTCAATAAAGTCTGCTGAATACTGATACCTATAAATAGTTAAATAATAATACAATAACTAATACTTAACTTCATAAAAAATAAATAATAAGAATTAATAGATTATAAATAAACATAAATACCTAACACGTTTTTGCTAAAAATACTAACAAATAAAATATTATGATTTCAAAGAAATTAAAAACCAGGATGCGCACCCAGACCTCATTGATTCCGAATCCATTGCTTACTCCATACAGCTACTTGCACATATTAGACGCAATTGAATTTTAGCAATGCAATGGTAAGAACAGGTCGAGACTATGACGCGAATTCTAAATGCAACAGAAATAAATGTAATGTAGGTACTGAAGTTTTGAGCGGTTGCTGTAAGTACATGTAGGTATGTAAGTATGTAGGTAGGTACTCGTATATAGATACGTATGTAGGTAAGTATGTAGGTAGGTATGTAGTTAGGTATGTAGGTAGATACATATCTACCTACATACCTAACTACATACCAGATATAAGTAGGTATGTAGGTAGGAAATATTTTAAGGGGTCATTGACACACGGCTACATATCAAGCTACACATTTCCAGTATAAGCTGACCTTGCGTTGTATGGAAATTCTATACAATGCGAGATCAGCATAAACTGGAATTGTATAGCTTGATGTGCAGCCGTGTGTACTCATCATTATGAACAACTTTCACTCCTTAAGGAACCAACCCTGAAATCGCGAAAGAAAAATCATCTGTTGACGAGCTATGCGAACATAAAATAGGGGACAGCAGATTTTTTTTCGTGATTTCAGTCTTGGTCCCGTAGTGAAAGTTGTTCATAATGATGAGTACAATGACCCCTTAAAATACTTCGTGTATGAAAAGATACACCAATATTTTCTTCCAAACATGCTAAAAAATAATGTCCAGTAAAAACTTAAAATATTCGTAACTTATGTATCTATCTATACTAATATCAGCCTTACATCTCCTCTCCGCCATTCCTTTCTGGAATCGTAGGTAAAATTGGCGTCCTATGCGCGCAAGTCTGCGCCCCTGCATTTACTTTGATCGTCGTTTTAGTTCAGCGCGCCACCGCGCGCGTTTTACGTATTCGGGGAGTAGGGGTTTAGCTCCGCCCAGATGCGGAAGGTCAAGTGAGGAAACTATGGCTCTTAATGACGCGATTTCCTGAATCGCAGTGTTAAGATTTTCCACAGGATCATAACGCAGTACGTTCCCGTGGAAAAATTTCCACTCGGGCGAAGCCGCGGGCTAAAGCTAGTAGCCCATATAAAATTAAAAATAAATCGTACTTGTACCGATACGTTACGTAATGTTTTCGAGTGTGTCAAAGCCGATAGTGAGTTCAAAATGTAAATCCAAAATAGCGGCTGCGAAGAATTTCAAATTTTTCGTCATGGGTGTCGTTTTCAAAGTCTAATTGTGCTACGAAAGAAATACATTCTTACACAATCTTGCTACTTATATTTGAAAATAGATTTTACAGATCACTTTTAGTTGACGAATAATAATAATTTCTTTACATAAAGTAATGATATCCAATCAAAAACATGAATGTGAAATGGGAGCCAAATTCAATATTGTGGTTGTCGACTTCGCCGACACAAGAATTGAGATCTAAATGGGTGCCAAGTTCTATAGATAATCCTGAAATGTATAAAGAACATACCTACAACATTCTAAAATAAATTTTAAACAATATATCTTGTTTTTCTGCTATAACAATGTTTGCCTTTTATAAATATAACTTCATTGAATAGTCGAATTATTTACACAAAGCAATTAGGATGAATTGAAGCTGAAATTTTTACTTGGCTAGTTTTTATCAGCAAGCTAACATTTTAGAGGAGTAAGATATATTGGCCTTACTATAAAAAAACGGTAACTTGCGCATAATATAAAGAATAAAGATATAAATATGTAGAAATAAATAGACAGTCAAAACTGTAAATTAATCGAACATAAAAGAAAATAGCGTCCAACAGTAAGCCGCTAATTGCACGCACACAAGAAAAGCATAATAACAGCACAATGATGCGCGTGTAAGATGTATGTTTTAGTTCTTTTGCAGCGCGATACCATAGACATAGAAGTTATCAAACCTAAAGAAAATAAGTTGATTAGCTAAATACAACTGACAGAAAGTATATGTAAAAACTAGCCAGGTAAAATTTTGAGCTTCAATTCATCCTAATCGCTTTATGTAAATAATTCGACTATTCAATGAAGTTATATTTATAAATAGCAAACATTGTTATAGCAGAAAAAACAAGAAATTTTGTTTAAAATTTATTTTAGAATGTTGTAGGTATGTTCTTTATACATTTCAGGATTATCTATAGAACTTGGTACCCATTTAGATCTCAATTCTTTTGTCGGCGAAGTCGACAACCACAATATTGAATTTGGCTCCCATTTCTCATTAGTGTTTTTGATTGGATACATACATACCAGTCAAAATCATAACCCTCCTTCTTTCTTCGCCGTAGTCGGGTAAATATAAAACAATGCTATTATTGAATTAAAAAAAGTAATTCCCGGTAAACCCCAGGTTTCAATTTCGCCATAGTAAAAAAATATCTAGTCCACCAGACGCTTCGAATGACTCTAGTCTCAAACGTGTTGGTGGCCGGGGGGACGTTTCTTCCCATGGTCTTTTCCCTCACAAACTACAAATCTATACAAACGCTTGGTTAGGTTAGATGCTCCAAACAGCGATATCCACACGGTTGCGAGTGTGCTAGTGTCCCAAGTAGCAAAATAATGTCATATAAATGGTACAATAACGCTTTTTATTTAACTTTCAGCCTTTTTAAAATGGTTTTATAATAGTTTTTTATACGTAAATATAACGTGGGTTTGGGAACAGATTATATAACATTTAAATCGTGTAAGGGTCATTTTGCAGTCGCGTCAGCGACAATAACGTTGAGTAAAAATCACGTAGACGTTGCAACTTTAACTAGTAAGGTTTGTAATAGTTTCTAATAATAGTCCTACATAACTATATCATCGCATAGAGATTTTTATGCTGGTGGTCGGTCAGGGTTATAAGACAATTTGTTTGACAATTTATTGTGTTGTGATAAAACTTATAAAAAGGTAAGTCAATCGTTGTAATAATCATTATTATCTATTAATTTATTGTAAAGAAAGCTTATTGTGGTGGAAGATGAAGAGCGGTGACTTCGACTTGGGAATTTAGAATTTTCGATGATATGTATGTATCTTTCTCATCATGTGTATTCATCTTTGTTAATATTTAAATGGGCCCTCATAATATTGGTGTTTCAATATTGTTTATGAAATTAAATACATTAATTGTCATCAATGGTTTCCGCCATATTGCCAATAGACATTGGGCAACTGCATTTAGACATGTATACCTACAACGTGCCGCTACAGTGGCGACATTAATTTAACACACGTATACGATTTTGCATATTCGTTTTATAAAAATATTTGAATTTCATGAAACGTTATTATTTATTGATTTATTTACAATTTTCTAAATTACCATCTTGGAGCAACCTGTACTCAAAGAACTGTAGCGAAGAGGTCATTTGCCGGGGTCACGGATCATATGTAGGCGAATAAAAGGAAATCCGCGCAATTTCTTAGAAATTATGCCGGAATATGCCGCCGACAAAGGATTTTACTGATAGAACGTAAGCCAGCTGGTAGGTAGCTTCGTGAATGAATCTTTTACACAGAGTGAGCTCAATATTGGTTATGCTTTTATTATTTCTCCATACATTGCTCTTATAAACTTGCTTTGTCACTATAAGCGTTATATTATATTACTAACACTCTTTTGTTGTCACAAACTATAATTGCAGCTACTACTCTACCTTCTTATCACTTTAGGTACTAACGTAAGCTCTATTTGCAGCCATAATGTTTGTTGGGTACTAACAACACACAAACGTGTAGATGGATCCCATGCGCTTGCCGCAAATTTGTTTGATTTGGGCTTTAAAAGCCGACAATTGGATCGGATTGGATCGGTCGCAAACGTTTGCAAGACTACACAAGCCAAGGCAAACGCTATATCCACACGTTTGAATTTGTGATAATTTGTCGAGGTTTGGCAAGCGTGTGGAGCCGTCATAATCATAACACTATTTGATTGGCTCAAGGTACAAACTCTCACAATAAGTAGAGCAAAGTCTTTATTGAGAAGTGAATCATCTGACATGACTTATTTTGTTTACGTAACCTACCTATTATAAACAAAGGGCGATTCAATTCATTATAATTATTTATGAAATATTCAATCGATAGTTTTGAGTTCTGCCGATGTATGATTCAATTGAAATGTTAAGTTTTAAGGAGTAGGAGTGGAAATAGCGAAATGGAAGGAACTTGTTGACCAAATTAAACTGAACTGATTACTCTTAATTAAATTGCTAATCGAGTAAATGAAAATTATTACATCCACGTACGAAGACCTTTCGGAAAACATCTGAATGCTTGTCAGTGACTTTATTCTTTTAAGGGTTCGTACCCTGAGGGTAAAACAGGACCCTATTACTAAGACTATGTCCGCCTGTCCACGGCTTAGCTCAGAGACTGTTGGTACACACGGCTACACATCAAGCTATACATTTCCAGTATAAGCTGATTTTTATTATTTTAATTATTGTAAATGTGAGGACTATGTGGATTTTTGTTTTGATTTTTTTTTTCGTTCTCAGTTAGTTTTAACTATGGTCTGGCAATTTGAGTATTTTATGCGACCTACCCAAATGTCCTTTATTTGGTATTGTTCGTCGAGTCGTTGAGCTCCTTAAGTTCTGAGTTGAGCTCCACTATTACTGACAAATGCTTGCACTGACTGGACAGGGCCACTCAAATCGTTGTGATTCTTTCCTCAAAATACCATTTCAGACGCCAATCTACATGGTCCTCATATGGTCTGACCAAGATTATGTCTGGACTTTAAAAGAGACTGCGACCTCTGAGTTTGTTTCGGCCTTTCTTCTCAGAGTAGTCAGATAGGAAACGCCGACCTCATCTAGCTTATTTTTAATATTTTATAATATGACGCGTAAAAGTGATTCCAATATCCTATTTACAGAATAAACAATTTCATTTCATTTCATTTCACGATGTCCGTACAATGCTAGGTCAGCTTATACTAGAAATATATAGCTTGATGTGTAGCCGTGTATACTAGAAAGTGTAATTTAGTATGGATACTTAAAAACTATTTTTTTTAGGGTACCTCCCCTACACGTATAGTGGGGATGGTTTTTTTTATATCATCAATCCCATGGTGTGGGTTATCGTTGGAAAGGTCGTTTAAAAGTAATGGGAGTTTATAGAAACCATTTTTGGATTCAGGGACCCGTTTGCGAAATATTAAGCTTTAAAGTGCAAATTTTTGTTAGAGTCAAGTGACCACAACCCATTTTTTTTTTTTTGTGAAATCCTCAAATGACTTCTCCCGCTCTGGGCGGAGCGGGAGGGCGTGTCAGACTTTTACTAACTAAAACCCACCCGTGTTCCTTAAGTTGCCTGTTTCCGGCCTGGTCCCGGTATCCCTTTCGGACTGTCCCGCAAACCTGGCAGGCATCGGTCCTAGCGGATCCCTCCAATGTGTCCCCCTGCCAGCTAAATGGTTGGTTTTGGATATGTGAAGAAATTCACGGCAATAGTATATGTATATAATGAAATTAAAAGGAAAGCTATCACCTTCGACAAGTTTTTCAACTACAATGTTAAGTTTGTTGGATAAATTCATCCCAACTACGGAACCCTTCATTGTGCGTGGTTCGACATGCACTTGGCCAGTTTTTTCTGTTCATCAAACTGTCATTGAGACGCACCACAAAGCTTTAAACCACAGAGCACTATAAGATCACTACAAGTGTATTCGCTAAGTATGTATGATGTAGTCGCTATTGTACTGATCTTTATCGTTCCAGTGCCAGTGGGTCATACTCGTATTGATCAATGAGGTCATCTACATTTTGTACCGCGTCTCTTGCTGCGCCCGGTGGTCATAGTTCAAGTTTGTTTCAGGTATATGTGTTATGGACTATGTAGTTATATTTGATTGGGTATGAATGAAATCGTTCTAGGATTGCGTACGCATAGTAAGCGTTAAGCGAGCAAAGAGCGCGTCATCGAATGGTGCGCACACTATCATGATTTTGCGCACAGCGGTTTGTGTGGCGGTGCGACCCAGCAGCGCCCTTCGCCGGGCGACCGACGGGCGACGCCGACGGCGACGGCGCGCCGACCTCGTGTCTCTCAATAACGACTATTTTTAGCCTTCACACGACGTCGAGCATGCATCACAGAGTCAAAGAATGCCGTCCACCGCACACGGCGCCGCTGACCGGCCACTGTCGCACTCGCACCACCTCGTCACCGCAGCACGCCCAACTGCAATGATATCGCATTCTTGTATGTGTAATCAATCATGTATATTTAGAAACTTAAAACAATGGCCCTAGTGTTCTGTGTTAGCGCAAATAGAGATACCGATAGGTTCAATCTGAATGTGTAAGTAAGTAAGCAAGTAAGCGGCGCGCGATGTTCCCCTGACTACATTATGTAGGCACGATATTGTGATGTGCGTGCGTCCTCAGAGTCGTGACTGTCCGTGACCGTGGCACCGTGCTGACTATGCCCATTCATCCATCACGAACACTATCGCTTTCTCGATCTCATGTTTAAACTCTTTTCATGTATAATGTTCGGGGCATCGCGGTCCGTACTGTGTGCCGTACGTTCCACTCGGCTAGCTCGGTGGCGGTGACGGCCGGCAACACGAGTGATAACACTATAATCACAGCTACTAATGACTCACTTGCTATCAAGGCTACTTGTTTGAAACATTTTTATATTTGCTCCTTGTTATGTTTGTTAAGTGAATATTTTTTAATCCATTAGGTATGATATAATATAACTGATTTGAAGTTGTTCAACATAGTTTTCAATCACTTTTTAATTGCTTTGCCCTTATTGACTAGACTAGACGCAATATGGCGGATTGAGCAAGAGTTTCTGCATAGAATAGAAGGATTCATGTGAATTACCTACCTATGCAAGTTTATGGTAAGTTATCAACAGACATCTGACTGATCAACTTCTTCAGTCGACTTTCTACGAGTGGGTACGGGATAGAGGATTTAATGGGATTATGGGATGGATTGGTCAATTTAACTCATTTTTATGGAGGGTGTCGTAACACCCTAAATGTTGTTAATGTGTTTCGACTACTTTCGACGGAGAGAGATTCAATTAAATTAACCTTACATGAAACCTCTGTTTCATGCAAGGATAAAAAAACATCTGGACGGCTGAAGTTGGTTAAAATGTTTGAGAATTAGTAGAATGTAGAGAGCAAGAGCGAGCGAAACGACTTCAAAAAACTTTAGAACCCTCCTCGGCATGATGGTTACGTTTTCTTTTGACCATTCACACATAAATAGTAGTTACTTTGTAGACTTCAAAAAAGTTTGAGGACTGAGAGGAGAGGATACGGGATGCAAGAGCGAGCGAAGCGAGCTCAATATTT
Organism: Lithophane leautieri; assembly: GCA_949152455.1. Lineage (NCBI taxonomy): Eukaryota > Metazoa > Arthropoda > Insecta > Lepidoptera > Noctuidae > Lithophane > Lithophane leautieri. The sequence goes on along the minus strand of OX424469.1, from coordinate 366,451 downwards.
TTAGCTTCCTATGTTTATATATTTTGCATACCGAAGGTATGTGAGGGTGGTCCATCCAAATCCAAACTGCCTCTAATTTATGAACAACTAACTTCGGCTCGCGGCTTCGCCCGCGTAGTATGTCGATAAAAAGTAGCCTTCCCCGGGATGCCATCTATCTCCTTGCCAAATTTTATTGAAACCCGTTCAGTGGTTTAGGCGTGAAAAGGTAACATACAGACTGACAGACAGACAGAGTTAGCCTCTTAGTACGTTATCAAGGATCAGGTGTTTTTGACATGTTGTTTAGTAAAATCGTAGCGGAATCGAAACTGTACATTTAATAGTTTTGAAAAAAGTAATTGCTACGAGGGCGAGGTCTGGGAACGATTCTTATTAGAAAAATATAGTTAAAAAAAATTATCTGTCTATCTGTTTATCTGAATGTCCGGCATGGATTATTCGGTTTAGGGCAGATTCTGATTTGGGAAATGAAATGAAATTGTTTATTCTGTAAATAGGATATCGGAATAACTTTTACACGTCATTTAAAAAAAAATAAGCTAGATGAGGTCGGCGTTTCCTATCTGACTACTCTGAGAAGAAAGAGCGAAACAAAATCAGAGGTCGCAGTCTCTTTTGAAGTCCAGACATAATCTTGTTCAGGCCATATGAAGACCATGTAGATTAATTAATGTCTGCAATGGTCTTTTGAGAAAAGAACAACACAATCATATTTGAGAGGACCTGTCCAGTCAATGCAAGCATTTGTCAGTAACCGAGGAGCTCAACTCAGAACTTAAGGAGCTCAACGACTCGATGAACAATACCAAAGAAAGGACATTTGGGTAGGCCGCATAAAGTACTCAAATTGCCAGACCATCATAACTGAGAAAGAGGAGCAAAAAAAAAAAAAAATATTAAAATTAAAATGATCAACATAGTCCTCACATTCACAATAATTAAAATAAAATAATACTTTACAAAGTAATCATGTCATCAACAATGTCAATTTGTAGGTAAGTATATAAAACTGGTATATTCTTTATACTACCTACTGGTATTTTTTTAACGAGCTAATTCTTATTACGGCAGATTCTTTTTGTGGAAGATGATATTCTCAGACTAAATAAAAAACCAAAACCGAGCGCTGTCAACAGTGACGTGAGGCCGCGGTTTCGTAAACATGTGTGCACTTGTTTGGTGTAGTTTGATCTCTTAAGTCTTGTGGTTTGATTGTAGTGTCACTGTAAATAGTTGTAAATGTCTGTGTGTGAGCGTGTATACACAGAGCGATAATATACATAGTTTTAGCATGCTTCACTGTATTGTTCGCAGCACTCCGTCTTGGTTTTTTATTTGGTCTGAGTATTATTATAAACGCGAAAGTGATTTTGTTTGTTTGTTACGCTTTCACGCTAAAACAACTGAACGGATTTGGATGAAATTTAACACAGGGGTACCTAGACCTAGGAAGACTTTGAATACATTCTATCCCGATATTCCCACGGGATCGAGACTTACGCGAGTGAAACCGCGGGGCGCAGCTAGTCCCCTATAAGTCAGCGGGGTAATTGCGTAACACACTTACGATAGCAATAGCTTTCATTTTGACAGTTCAACAACATTCATTGGGTTATTTAAGTTGTTGAGCAGACAAACTAGTCGACGGCTCGGACTCGTTGGTGCACGTGGCAAATATGCATGCTATTTAGTTTTTAACCGAGTTCTTCAAAAAAGACGAGGTTCTATGTTCGTCTGTAAGTTTTTTTTTTTTTTTTGTTTATGTTCTCCGGTATTTTCGCCAATTGTGAACCGATTTACAAATTTCTTTTTTTGTTCAAAAGGGTATACTCCCATCTAAATATTATTAATTTTGCTTGAGGTGGTCCCATATAAATTTTATTAATTTTGCTTGAGTCGTTTTTGAGTTAGCTTCAATAATTACGTATTTTTCCCACTTAGTCTATGTAGACGACATCTTATTTGACTCCGTCACTGTTATTTACGTAGCAGGTAGTGGTATTCCTATTTGTGTGGGTTAGGTACCACAACTAAAAAGTGAAAAATATAAAAAAAAACAACCGACTTCCAAAAGAAACACAAAAAAAAGGAAAAAATAACTTAAAATTTTGGAAGTCGGTGGCAAAAAACGAAAATTGAAAAGCAAAGACACCGACTTCCGGAATTCGGTTTCGAAAATTGTACAATTAGAAAGAAAATGACCATATTTAAAAAAAAAAACTTTTGATTCTTATCGACCCTGTTTCTCTTTAAGGATCAACAATCTGTAAGAAGAACTGACATTTGAAAACCTTTGAAAAATTTGATACTAGAAAAGTCAGATACCGAATCCGAATAATTATCAATGAAACTTGAAAATTGGGGTAAAATACGGTGGCGGGCGGGGGCGGCGCGGCGCGCGGCGGGGCGCGTGCAGTTTGCGGAGTGGACGAGCTATACTCGTACTACTTCTTATTCCAATAATGTTACAAAAGTCGACCAAAATAAGTAATCTGAATCTGAAGTCAACAATGACTTGGTGTAATATATTATTTTTAAATCAGCTTTATCTTTCATCGTTTCTACATTTTTTGTAAGTAAGAAAGAAAGGAAATAAATTTATTTGCCCAGGTAAGGCACACAATATTTACACAAAAAACAAAGAACATAAAAAAATAGTATTGTGCGCCTCACAGCTGCTCCAGACAGGCCCAGCATGAATCAGCATGAATGCCAGCCAACTAGTGCCTGACGCTGGTTTTCAACTGGAACTTTTTTGTAAAGTTAGTGCCCGGGAAATAAGTACGTACCTAACGTCTTGATTTAGCAGATTTTTGCTAATTTACGTGATTTTACAGGCGTGTCTACAGGCGTTAAAATACTGAGTAGGTATGAAAGATCATTTCAATTATATTCTAATAGGTACGTGAAGTACTTTTTAGGGTTCCGTAGTCAACAAGGAACCATTATAGTTTCGCCATGTCCGTCTGTCTGTCTTTCAGGTTGTGCAATCAAACTTATAGAAATAGGTAGGTTTATTTCGAGTATAAACTGACCTCGCATTGTACGGAAATCCTATACAATGCGAGATCAGCATAAACTGGAAATGTATAGCTTGATGTGTAGCCGTGTGTACTTACAGTATTTTAACTGTAAAATCACAATCTGCAAAAGCACGTAAATCAGCGAAACCTGCAAAATTTCCTATAAGGCCTTAAGAAAACCCATTTTTACTATAACTAGAGACTTGCAGTAGCGTCAGCGCTGGTACGTAAGATAGGTACCTACCTTACCTACCTAACTGAACCTTTGGCCGGCAACTATACAGAACGGCACCAAACGTTTACTTCACTGCTGACAACCTCATATATATTATAGGGACGCGCCCGCCTCGCTATAAACCAGGCAGTGTGCGGCGTGTCTACAGTGTAGGTACATATTGACCTCACGCACTTTCCCCGAGTGAACGACATCGGCTAAAGTTGAATACCTTGACGGTTTGTCTCACTAGTGTGGTGAGGCATGCACGGCGCAGCTCACCTTGTCGAGGTAGGGCCACACGCCGGTCAGCACGATGCTGAAGCCCAGCGACATCTGGAACATGGTGAAGTAGATGACATAGACGCTGCGCCAGCGTTCGCGACGCTCCTGTGCAGTCTCCAGCAGCGGCGCACCCGTCGCCGGAGCCGCCGCGTCCTCCTCTCCCGCGGGCTCCCGCCGCACCCGCCCCGCCAGGCCCTTAAACCACTCCATATCGCAAACACACACCAGCACTTGTCTACAGAACCTCACAAGCGATGCAATGCGGGTACGTACAGACTGCTCCCGGAGCCGAGGGAATGCATCTCACGACTAGTGTGCCGAGTTCGAAATACAAACACGAAGTAAACAAAGAAGCGCTTGCGCTGCGGCGCACGAAGCTGTGTTGCGCAAGCACTCCGCCGCGTCGCCCGCGCCTCTTGCGACTGACCCCACTTGCGTGATGTCGTTCGTTGGCATCGTTTCCCTCCGCATAATCTCGAGACTCGTTGTCATGCCTGTCACCGCGCTGATAGCGCTCACAACAAGTAAGTGGCGTGTTTTTAGAGTTCCGTACCCGAAGGGTGCCAAATACACGGACAGCGGAGGCTTAGTTATTATATAACTAAGCTTCCGCTGTCCGTCTGTTTAGCTGTCTGTCAGCGGGCTATATCTCATAAACGGTAATAGGTAGACAGTTGAAATATTCTTCATTTAGTATTTTTTCCTTAAAAATTGTACGGTGGTACGAATACGGAACTCTTCGTGTGCGAGTCCGTCGACTTGCGCTTTGTTAGCCGGCAAACTACAAATGAAATAAATTTAGTCTTTGCCTGAATTCTGCTGCTTCATTATAAAAAGTGTGACCCCTACGCACGAGCCGAGCGAGCGAAGCGAGCGGTGCTGCGGCAGTGGCCGTCGAGTGCCAAAAACGACTAGAATATATAGAAAAAAAACTTATGGGTTAGATTCTGAATCCGGTCAACTATGTATAGGTGACCTTGGACTCTACTCAGGGCCTAAAACGTGACAAGAACAGCGAGTGTTTTTGTTGCCGACTCTGTCCAACAGACATGTCATGCACTTTAATGTTACCATGTAAAATAAAGTAAAATATCGATGTGCTATAAAAGCGTTTTCTTCAATATACGTAGCTTATGAATTGCAATCTAATGATTTGTCATTCATTTAATTAAATTTTACAGTTATTAGCTTCATTTACAAAAATATATGATTAAAATCAGTTTTTACGTGATGGCAACTTTTACAAAGAGTACATTTTTATCTTTATTATTATTAATTTAATTAATTTTCTGCTTTCAACTGCTGATAAAAAGTGTTTTTTGCCGGTTTGTTTGATAGGTCTGTGCGAAATTAACGCTTTTTGTATTGTGAATTCAATAATTACGAAATTAAGACTCCTGCCTGAAATTGACGCTTTGGTTGTGAATTCTTTTCAAACGGTGTGTTAATTTGACTTTACTTGTCGTTTTTCCAGTATTTCGAGTGATTTTTCGTTCAAAGTGCGTCGAGTTAAGTATTCTCCTCCACCTTCATGGAGACTCCGCGTACGGGATACCGAAAATGTGCACAATGCATCAGACCACAATATTCGGCACTGGTCTTACATCGTTTTCCAAAACTAGGACATTCCAACGTACAGCGGTATGTAAATAGTCTAAAGTGTAGTACCAATTTCAATCAGTATTATCAATCTGTTGTAGATAAAAAAATTCAACTTAAAATCAGGTTGGGAGCATGGGCAAAGTTTTGTCTGAACTCTCCACTACATCAACAACAGCTCGCAAGTTGAGATGTCCATTGCTGAAACTGGAACCAGTCAACATCCCCGGAACCTCAAGATCATCTGAGTTAATTAACTCATCAGATGTCAGTTCTCTTTTTTATTAAGAAAATACTTTATTTGAATTAAAATCTACTCCGGCTCCGGCCAGTTGTTCAGAGGCTTAAGTTTACTTAGAGTATCAAAATCTAATTAATATAAACTTAGTCTTAAGTATACCATGATAAATGCTAGTAAGCATATATATACCGAACAGAATATTTAAAGAACAACTTAATGCTTAGTTGAACTATGAAGAATCACTTAAAAGTATATGAAGCCAAATCAATTAATTGGTCCTTAACTCTGACTTACTGAAACCATATTGTCTTTACTTACATGTACTCAGTTCAGATAGTATGGATTTAATGCTATTTTGAACGATGTAAAATATGAACATTAGTTATTTTGTTTTTTGTCACTTTAGGCTCTCTTCTTGATCAAACATAATTTTACAATTATATCTTCATCTACATATTCTATGGTGTATATAATAGAGTATTATACATGAAACATAATACTTAAAAATATTTAATTAAGATTCAGAGTTATTGTCTTGAAGACATCTAGTATACCTTTTCAAGACATGTCAGTTCCACTTGAGTATTTTAATGTTGTTATATTTATTAACAGCAGCTTATGATTAATCATAAGAAAACATGAACAACTTTTTTTAGTTTAGTTTCTATAATAAGGAAGAAACTTTTTATGTTCTTAATAGGCAGCCATTATCATTATATTTTTATTTCTTCCACTAATTCGAATGGTTTTTTCTGTTTTAGTATTCACATTTGGAACAGCCTGGAACTTCATAAGCAACTAGTGTGCAACAACCTGGAACTAGTTCAACTATTGATATTATACAGACCCCAAACTCATCTGTTGTAAGTAAAATGTTTTTTTTTACTAGTTTTTTCCATGATGAAATCGCCACCCCCTAAAAATAATCGACAATTTTTTTTGTTTTGATTTGTTTTGTGTTGTTGGAAAGGTCATTCATAAATATTGTGAGATTGTGAAAACCATTTTTGGATTCATGGATTAAAGTACTAATTTTTGTTAGAGTCAAGTGCCCTGCCAGCTAAATGATTGGTCTTGGATATGTAAAAAAAATCACTGCAGTAGTATATATGTATAACGAAATTAAAAGGAAAACTATCACATCTCAGTAGGCTCCACAAGCTACTTACATTTGCAGTTGAACAACTTGTTGTTCAACGTCGACTTGAAGTCAACTGCAAATATCTCAGACCAACTCAGACCAACCAAAATAGAAAGACAGAGCATTACGAACATCAAAAATGACGCCACCTTTTTATCTATGTTTGTGTAAAAAGGGTTGTCATTTGTTAAAGTTTTTCCCTATAATTTGGGGAATAATATTTTGGGTAGAATAATATTGTACGAGCAAGATATTGTTGAGTATGGTATTGTACCTCAATCGTTAGGAAGGATTCCGAAACAAAACCATTTTTTTTTACATCGCAAAATAAAATAACTATTAAGTACAAAGTGCATTTACATACATGATTTGGAGATTACCTTTTAATCAAGAATTGCTTGTGTTAGGAAACTCCGCTCTTTCACTTAGAACTATCTATTAATTATCAATTGAATGTTAAAAAAAAATTGGTTTGTAAATTATAGAAAAATTAATTTATAAGTTATAAGGTTGTTGAAGCGTAAATCATAACATCGTCGTATGTGTCATTAAGTAAATTGTTTTGAAATAAAAATAGGTACTTAATTAATAGTAATAAAAAATAGTAATAAGAGACAGGAAAATTCATACGGATACAAATGCAGAGGATGCACTTGGTAATACCGTGCAATCAACAGCCGCATTGGGTAAATTAGGTAAGTCCTATAACTACATTATTACAAAATAAATTGCATATTTGTAGTAAAAACTAGTAATAAGAGACAGGAAAATACATACGGGTACAAATGCAGAGGATTAACTTGGTAATGCCCTATCGTCAATGGCTACATGAGGCAAGTCTGGTAAGTCCTACAAAAAAAAATACTCAAGTAATGGCAGCTTTTGATTAAAACCTTAGGAAGATAAATGAAGAATTAGGACATACTTGAACAAACGTACAGCCGGAACTTTGTGAAACTGAGTTTTCAGCAATTACGTAAGACGATGGAAATAACATCTAAAAAATAAAATTTGGGACAGTAGTATTTAAATTAGCTAGTCTAAGCTGAGAAACTAACTAAAATAAAATAAAAAATACAGTCTCGTGTTTAATTACTGTTTTGATAAAATCTCATTTTTGTTTTTTATATTTTATGTACCTTTTTAGGATATCCGCTTTTGATCACACGACGAAGTCCACGATTAGTCGAATAAAGGTCATTATTATCAAAATGATCGGAACAAACCACGCTGGTTTTCGATGGAAGCCATTCTGGATCATTCAGACTATTTCTTATAGCATTTACTTTTATTTTCAATATCACTTGGAAATCTAAAACTATTAAACACATAAAAAACAGGCATATAATTACTCGAACAAAAAAATATCTAACGGGGAAATTTCAAATCATATTATGGCAGCCCCCGCACTTTAAATGTCACTGTTTTCGTTCGTTCATTCGTTCAGGATTTTGTTCCAAGTAACCTAAAATTCATAGTTTACTAAATTAAGAAACGATGTTATTTGAAGTACTTACATGTGAAAAGTGATTCCGTGAGACTTTTTATGTGATTTGCTATTGTTTTTACAAGTTTTCACTATACAAGAAGGCATAATTCTATTTTTTTATAGAAGTTTACTAGACGACGACTCGTGACGTACTAGGAGCGATGAGCATAGTTTTTGTGTAGGTGTGTGCGTGAGCCTGTGTGTTTACTTGCAGGAGCATAGTTTTGTGGCTACACGTTTGATGTACCTAGTGCTCCGTCTTTCTATTTTGGTTGGTCTGAGGCAAATATTGAGTTTGTTTAATAAATTCATTCCAACTACGGAATACTTTATTGTGCGTGGTAGAGGTGGGCAAAGTGTATCATTTTTGCGATTGGATCATTTGCATCTGGATCACTGAAATGATCCGAAACACGGATATGTTTCATTTGGCTCATTTGGATCATCGGCTCAAAGGATATAAAATATAGAATGTTATGTTACGTATACATTACGTTCGTCGCGGGCGTTTACTTCTGAGTCAGAGAAATGTTATGTGGCAACAATGCTGAAAGTTTTTATTGTATATGTTAGATTATAAATAAAATAATCGATCTTCCTTCATCTGCCGCCTGTGGTAAAACGATAACTTGTTAGTGCAAACATTATATGCAAAAAACGACCGTATAGTATTTGATACGTAAGCGCCTTAGTGGTCATTTTTACGTGTATGGATAACGACAACGAAAAACTGTGCGAGTGTGAGTGATACACATCTCATTTGGTATCTCTTTCTGATTTGTAGAGATTGCAATATGTCAACCGCTCACTCGCGAAGTCGCGACTCGCGAGTCAGAGTAACTCAGTGTGTCTCAGTTTGCCTCTCTCGCTCACTGCTCAGTCGCCTCGCAAGCGACGCGTCGCGCGGAAAGAGCACAGAGCAAAGTAATGTTTCAGATCCAAATGATCCGTTTGAAACGTTGTTACTGAACCAATCTTTTTAATCACTTCAATGATCCGGATCAGTGAGTCGGTTCCGTAAAGAGTTACACACGCCTTCGAAACGCACTTGGCCGGTTTTTTTTTTCTATAACTGTTTACATCCTGTAATTCGCACTCTCTCTTTATAGTAGAATATAGAGTCAAATTAAATTAGCTAGCGGAACCCCACAGACGTGATGGGTACCGATATCTAAACACGATAAAAAATAAAATTGTGTCTAGGAACTCTGGTATTATTTTTACTTGTCTCTTGAACAATGAGTTATGAATTGAGAGTTAATTTTTTGTATGAAGCTAAATGTTTTTCACTTATTAAACTCCTTTCAGTTATGAAATAGGCAAAATACACCTTCCCGAATGAACCATGGTCATCACTTGAATTCCAAGGAAAACTGTTTTCTAACCATAAAATGCTGTGCAGTAATCATTTCAAAAAGACATGTTTCATCAATCAGAAGCTCTTTAGAACTGCAGTACCATATGAAGAATATGATGAGGTCAGTCAATAAACATTTTCGTAATTGTAACTAATTAATAGTTAGTGGACTTACAACCAGCCGGCCAACTTAGAATGCGCTTATGTTTCAACAGTTGTCCACACATAATATTATTGAATGCGTTGTTTGACAATTTTTTTTTCACTTCTTGGATTTGTAATCCTGTTGTTCCTTTGGAACCAAGCAGTGTGTACCAGTAGCAGGCCCATCAAGAATAATTTAACCATTGGCTGAAAATATAAATGTGCTAAACACAACTAATCAGTCTGCACGGCAATTAAAACCAGTTGCAATGTCTTTGAAACAACCACAAAGTGAGTAAGAAAGAAAATTGTATATAAGGATGATAAAAAATATGAAGAAAGTCAGTAGACTTCAAAAAACTATTAAGCACCTGAAAAATGTGTCATTTGTCAATGTTTTATGCAAAGACAGCACAGTCAACGATATTTTGCAATCATAAGTGTCATCAACCTTTGCACTCTTACTGCAAGGAGAACTACAAAACTTTAAAAGAAAAAGAAGAACCCGTAGATGGAATACAGAAACAAAAATAACAGCTCTAAGGCTCTAAAACAGATCCCCAACATGTTACAAGCGGTTAAGAAGAATGATTTGTTCACCAGCCATTAAAGTCCGTCTTAAATAAATTTCACTTGTGCGTGCGTTGGCATCCACAAAAATATTTTTAATGTTTTGAAAAAAACAGTTAAAAGTTTTATACCATCAAAGTCAAAGTCAAAGTCAAATAATTTATTTCAAATAGGCACATAAAAGGCACTTTTGAACGTCAATGAAAAACAAACAAAGAAATAGAATTGATTCTAGTTGCCCATTCCAAAAGGTAGATTTCGTATGGAGAAGAATGGGCAAGAAACTCCACCGTTACTCTTTTCAAAAATGTTTACAATATTTTGTATACATGAATTATATAATTATATGTGAAGACCATGCACCCACAATAAGATTACTGTCCCACAAAAGGCAAAAAATAATAATAATAAATGGAGCAATGACAAATAAATCAGTTATGTGATAGGTACATGGTGCTCACATATTTACAAACATTGTAAAAGTATACGATATTACAATATTCCTAACATCTTTACAAGTAATACTACTAATAAGTCAGTGCGTGATTCCATGCAATCACAGAGTGTAAAAATCTATGACATACAAATAATAAAATATACAACTAAATTAGCAATCAGTTTGATTTTGTCCAGACTCTAAATTGTCCTATGGAGCAAGACCAGCATGTTTCCAAGCATTCTTATCCTGGATATAATCCTCTAATTTGTAATAAGCTTGTTTACAAAGTGTACTTTTTATATGAGTTTTAAATTTTCTTTCATTTAATTGCAATATATCACAAGGTATTTTGTTATAGCATTTAACGCAGTACCCCATAAAAGATGTTTGTACTTTAGCTAATCTGAAAAATGGTTGATCTATTTTATCTTTATTTCTAGTATTAAAATTATGTCTGTCACTTATTTTCTTAAATAGATTTAAATTTTTTCTTACATACATAATATTCTCATAAATAAATTGGCAAGGTACCGTCATAATATTAATCCTTTTAAATAGTTCCCTGAGAGATTCGCGGCGACATAGATTATAAATGGCTCTGACAGCTCTCTTTTGCAAAATAAAGATGGATTCAATGTCAGCAGCCCGACCCCACAGTAAAATGCCATACGACATAATGCTGTGGAAGTAACTGAAATAGACCAAACGCGCGGTTTCTACATCTGTTAACTGTCTTATCTTTCTGACAGCATAAGCGGCCGAGCTTAACCGCCCCGCAAGAGATTTTATATGAGGTCCCCACTGTAATTTCTCGTCTAGCGTGATACCCAGGAAAACTGTTTCATTAATAAACTCTAGTTTTTCTCCATTCAATATGATGTCACATTCGCTACTTCTAACATTAGGTAATGTAAATCGAATACATTTGGTTTTTTTTTCATTGAGTACCAAATTATTTACCGTAAACCAATCTTGGACCTGAAGAATAGAGCTATTCACGTCGTCAAGATTTTGTGATCGTCGATTTATTTTAAAAATCAATGATGTGTCATCTGCAAATAACACCATCTTCGGTTGATTTAGAAGTAATCATCTGATAGAGAGTATGTGTTGATCTTAGATGAGGTGTCCATAAAAAAGAATTTATGGTACAATATAAAAGAGAATGTGATAGAAGGTTACCAAGATCATGCTTCTCAGGGTAGATTGGCATAAATGGCATCATATGAACTTTTTTTATGGTGGCTGGTATTAGAAAACCAGTTAAACAACCAGTCGCCTATTATCTTTCTAGTGGATCTGTAACTGTTGATCGACTGACAGTTCTTCTAAAAGAGGTGAGCATAATATTTTTCCTTCAGTTCATTCCTAACATTTAAAATGATCATCCTGTGCACTATGAAACAGTCAGCTGCACTACTTGTCTAGTGTCTGGCTATAAATTGTACAGCTGATGTTGACACAGTAGATGAAGAATTATTTTATTTTCTAATTATTCATGATATCTCTCTTCACCCAGTTTATAAACATAATTTGTTCTATCATTTCAGGTTTTGAAGTGCTGTTTTGATGCCGGGCTTAATATAGCTGCCACACTATGTGATCTGGACTCAGTGAACAAGAGAGCTGTAACCATCTTGGGAGCTACTGTAGAGCAGCCTTATACTAAATTAGGCAATAATGAAATTGTCACTATTTTTGACACACCACATTTACTTAAGTGTTTTAGAAATTTATTTCTAAAATATGACATAGGATGTCAAACTAATATAACATCTGACAACAAATGTAGAATTGGTAAGTAGCTGTAAAATAACTTTATTTTCAATATTTTACGATCATCATAATATATTATCAGCCTTTTTAGGTTCTATACCCAAGAGGGTGGCATATACCCTATAATGAACTTATTCTGTCTGTCTGTTTAACACAAGGCTGTATCTTTATAACTGTAATAGGTAGGTAATTGAAATACCAATATTTCCTAAAAATACATGTTACTATGAAGACTACTATGGCAGATGCTCAGCAATTATAAAAAAGTAAAGTAATAAAAACTAAAACCCAACTACGACTAAGAAGGTACAAACAAGACACCACAGACAGACAAATTAAAAATCCGGAGTCACACGTGTTAAGGCATAAATCGAACAGATTACGTGTGACTCCGGATTTTTGTGAAGTCACATAGCTTATAACCAGCGGACGATCAAGACGCTTCCAACGATACCTCATTTGTCAAATTGTGATTAATGGTTTAGAAGATACGAGGGAACACATGAACATACTTCCATACATACATACCGGTCAAAATCATAACCCTCCTTTTTTCTTCGCCGTAGTCGGGTAATTAATCTGAATTTGAATACCTTAGTCTATCCTAACACCTACTATACTCTTCAATTTGTGTTACAGGTATTGCTAAATGGAGCTACATTCAAGAATTTTATGAGCTGGACAGCAGTAACCCCAATTTTGTGTTTGCACCACTTCTTAAACTAGACCACCTTAATCCAAACACAAAACAGAAAATAAAAGTCAAGCTTGCTGCTCAAGTTGTAACCCATTCAGTAGCAGCAGGCATGTATGCAAAAATAGCTCAAGGTAAGGATCTTTTATTTTGATCATCTGTTTTGATCATGTATTATGATTACGAATTTATCTAAGGCGGTTTACACACGGCACCGCGCACCGCCGCGGTCTCGAACAATTCGACTGCGCGGTCGGGCGGTGTACGTGTGTTAGGCATCAGCGGATTTAATAGAGGCCAATGCGACATGAGACCGCCTACCGCGGTGCCGTGTGTTAACCGCCTTAATGTCACATTTGATTAATTCACCAAGTGTTTGATATAGCAATAATACCTCCAAAGCTATTTTGGATTCCTCATGTTGGTATGATCAACTAAATAAAATAAAAAAATAAAAATTGTTAAATAAACGTCTTATATTATACAATCACGACGTAAAGATGACATATTCAGATCATGCCGTGATCGTAATAAAAAGATTAGCCAGTCTACCAGTCAGTAGATTGGTAGTGAGGCTGACTGCCCAGGGTATGCTGGTCAGGTCCTCGCGCACATCTGGGAGTGGCGCGAGGAGGTGAAGCGCCGGGGTGTAACTCCGCTGCCGCGAGAAATCGCGGCACAGCGGACAGAGCTCCGGCAAGATCTCATGGCGGCATGGAGAGTGCGATTGTCGCAACCCAGTGCTGGGCACGCCACAATAGCGGCGATAAGTCCCCTCTTTGAGGAGTGGATAGAGAGGCGCCACGGCGTCCTCACCTTCCGCCTGACGCAGGTCCTCACCGGACATGGCAGCTTCGGGAGGTACCTGTGTAGGATTAGGCGGGAGGAAACGCCCGGGTGTCACCACTGTGTGGATCGCCCGGAGGACACGGTGGAGCATACGGTTGAGGTGTGCCCTGCTTGGGCGGAGCACCGCCGTGTCCTCGCGGAGGCGATTGGCGGCGGTGACCTCTCGCGTCCGGCCCTGGTTCAGGCCATGGTACGGAGCGAGAGGGCATGGGAAGCCGTCACCTCCTTCTGCGAAGCAGTAATGCTCGCGAAGGAGGAGGCGGAACGCGTGAGGGAAAGGCAAAGTTTGCGCCCTCACGCCCCTAACCGCCGCCGTTGGAGACGCCCTGGGCGTCGGGAATCCCAGGCGGATTTCCGGCCACCATAGGCGCGGGCTTGCGGACGGCGAGCAACGGGCAGCTCGCCGTCCGATAAGGACCAGGCCCGGGTCGATGGCGCGTCGTGTTCCACGCGCGCCTCAAAGAGATGTCAGCAAAAATGACGGGGTCCAATAGGACCGATGCCTGCCAGGGTTGCGGGAAAGTCCGAAAGGGATACCGGGACCTTGGCAACAGGCAAACGAAGGAACACGGGTGGGTTTTAGTCAGTAAAAGTCTGACACGCCCGAAAAAAAAAAAAGGGTATGCTGGTCGATCATTTATAATTGTGTCGTTACAATGAAGGCTCTTTCAATGCATCTTTGCATTCCGATTGTGATAAATTGTTATTAAACATTATTTTTTATTTTTTTCAGGGGAATTATCATTTGATGCCACAGCTACAGCAGACGTAATTACAAAGATGGATGAATTATTTGATAGTGTTAATGCGTATACACCAGACCTTCGAAGGGGGCAACGAATGTCCACAAATTTAAAGGATAGTACAGACCATATGAAGCTTTTTAAAGAAATGAAGCAATTTTTTAGAAATTTAATTTTTTTGTGGTGCTACTATTCTCCTCCGTCCAAGGAAGGTTGGGTCTGGAGTTAGAATGGGCTGGAGAGACTATGGATAAACCTTAAAGTAAAACACAAATCGATTAAAAGCTTATCAACAAGAAGAACCCAGCAGGACCCATTAGAAAATCTTTTTGGGTGCATTCGCAGTAACTGGAGCTAACACAAACCCTACTACTAGGCAGTTTGTAGCTGGTTTAAAAACTGCTGTCCTGAGTAATTTGTCACACATTCAGTCAGGAAATTGTGAGGTTAATGAAAACTGGTTTACAAAGTCCCTAGTCCTGTCAAAAATATGGAACATTAACAGAAAATAGTGATTTCAACATGTTTTCGTGTTAATGTTTCGCCAGTGCAGTTATAGTGCCAGTGCATAGTTAAGAGCGTTGATGCCAAAAGTTGGCAACGTCGCAAATAACTGTCAAATATTTACCTGCTTTGATTATTTTGGCAATATTACTGTATGGAACTATGAAATATCGCTAATTAACTGACTAGAATATTAATAATGAATTGCAATTATAACACTGATAAGTTGTAACTGGTTTTAGGTGGAAAAAAGCATTTGGAAAGTTTCCAAATCCTTTTTTTACATCTAAAACTAAATATTCGGTGTTCCGATATTGTGTATTGCATTTCATAATCAATATTTTAGACAACAAGTTAGCCATATTTCATATTTCCATACAGTAATATTGATAATTTAATCAAAACACCGAAATATTTGACATCTATTTGCGACGTTGCCCACTTTCAGAATACACGCTCTTAACAGACTTATAAGATTTTGTTTCGGGCAAAGTGTTATCGGGTTTTTCCATCTGTAATTTCGGAGTGGCAGCCCGGAGTCCGGATTTGTGCCCGGTCAAAAATGTGGGTGTACTATAGGTACACCTCTTCCCAAGCCTTCGGGAAATACAGGCGTGATATTATGTTATGTAAAATTTTGTTAACAATAATGAAATTATTTCATATCGAATTCATAAAGGCACAGATTTGTCGTCAAGGTACGAAACACGAAATTTTCGGTTTCGCCACCTATTTTACAAAAAAAAAATGTGTCTTTTATGGATTGGATATGAAATTCAGGATAATTCGAACAGAATTTAATATTATAACAAGTCTCACTACTCATGTAAGTTTGTTGTAAGTGTTTTTGATGACTAGTGTATCATTCTTAACCATATAATATCCTTTCTTAAAAAATTATCATTATGATTTAATATTATAAATAGAACTGGAGACTATCTTGTCCAATTTAGTTTAAAAAAATATTTCTTTAGTAGAAGCCGTTTTTAACTGTGTCAATAAGAAAATGTATGAATGGGACGACGCTTTTATTACACACACAACTGTCATTGGAAATAAGTTTTTTTAATTTTTTATTACTAGTCAATCTTTTTGTAAAGTTGTTTTAATTTTGATTACTCATGAGTGTCTTCTGTCTTTACTGATTATTCTGCAACAGAAATTGATTTATTATACCTGTAACAAAGTATTATTGAAATTAAATGGTAAACTGGCAGAATAAAAAAAAAACAGTTTATGATATTTATTTCTGTAACAGAATAGATTTACTAGTAATTTAATAAAAAAACATATTTCTAATGACAGTTGTGTGTGTAATAAAAGCGTCTTTCCATTCATACATTTATTTTCTTATTGACACAGAAAACGGCTTCTCCTAAAAAAATTCAAAAGCTATCGCCCAAAAGAAATATTTAAAAAAAACTAAATTTGACAATGTAGTTTCCATTTCTATTTATAATAATTATTAAAATCAAATTATTGAAATATAGTATTACTGGTACTGCCGTTGGTCCCACACAGTTAGACTGCAAATTTGAACTGGTTCTGTTTTAAATAATCTGTTTAGTGATAAATTGATAATATCCAGACCTAGCTATCAGGAACATTTCAAATTAACACGCAAACAAAAAAAACATACAAACTTCGGCAAAAAAAGTTGATACACAACTACCTACTTAACTAATTAACATTTGAAAATACTGTTGAAGCTGCTGAAGATTGTAAGACCTTTGCATTGTAAATAAAATCTCCTTTGTATTATTATAATTGCATAGCACAGGTGTGAGAACTATGTTTTTTTGAATTGTTTTTTGTTTTTATGTTCTTTTTACGTGCTTTCTACATTGTTATCACATGTATAATTTGAACATGAATGATGTAACCAATTTTTTATTTAAAAGAGTGTCTGTAGAATTTCTTGCCCATTCTTCTCCATAGGTACCTACTACGCTTTGGAATGGGCAACTAGCTTCATATTTCTGACTGACAATTCAAAGTGCCTGTAAATGGTTTTATTGAAATAAATGCTTTGAATTTGAGTATGAGTTTGATAATAACTTCAAGTTGATAATATGTTCAACATTCTTATATATACATACATATATCTATTTATAGGTATGGTACGGATTACCGTACCATACCTATAAATAAATATATGTATGTATAGGTACCCTATTACTACATACAAGATTCGAATTTCCCGCCTAATTCTGGTTTGTCAAGTTTTTAGTGGGCCGCCACTAGATGGCATCAATTCCTTTCTCATATTTTTTCTATGAGCTTGTTCTTCTTCTCTTGAGTACTAATGTTCTGTGAGTACGGTAGACGTTCTCGACTGTGAGTACCTACCTACTTACGATGAGTGACAACTGTCAAACGTTAGAGTCACTTACATTCGATTACGTTTCGTTACACACGATCGTAGGGAGATGACACGAAAATATAAATTAAACTTTATTATTTTTAATATAATGAATTATATTATTTGCTTTGCTTTGCTTCATTACGGTAACATCTACATTAAAATGAAATAAAGTTTAAAACTTACAATATTCATACTAAACACCATTAAAATCCCCTGTCACTTTGTTTGAACGTGAAACGGAACAACCTAGGAGTGAAAATCTTACATTATCTGTGGTAAAATGTCAATTTTATTACGTGAACAAGTAGAAAATTTTGAAACTTTAGGATTTTTTTTCTCGAAAACTAAGTGTTTGCTGGCTGTGACATTTTGCAAAAGTCTTCTACATGAAGATATCTATACACAAAAAAAATATGAAGCTTCTCACGCGCGGTGCATAAAGTACAGTGGAGCCCATTAGTACTCAAGAGGTCGGAAGTTGAAAGCAGAAAATTATTTAAAAATGTACTCACAGTCACAGTGTACTTTTTTTTGAAGCGGCACTAGTAAGAGTTGCCATCACGTTAAAATATAAGTCCGGCAATATATTTTAATATTGCAGCACTATTTTTAATTGGGGTAACTAGATGATAGATGGCGCTCTGCTCAATAAAAAAAAAAACGAAATTGCTGAATGTTCTAAGTTGCCATAGTATGATCTGTCCCGAGCGGAACGTGTTGGAGGTCGGACTAGTGCCAATTTTTGCGAGCCCGCCAGCGCCACCCCCGCCGGTTGAGTTCTTGCCTTTACTACGTTATTTTTTATTTCAAATATCACAGCGACTGTACTATTTTTACAGTAAATACATTGCTTCTTAACTACTATCCAAGTGTTTCGCTAAGGAACTGGACAAGCAATGTAAAACTCACTAAACGATACTTTACGTAAGCGTTCGCATCGTTTAGTACAGGAGCGCTGCGTGCGCCATTAGTGATGTGCTCGTGGAGACCTTCTGACGTAGGCTATCGACAATAATGTTGTCGTATGAATTTATATTACTAGTTTATTCCTCAATTTGTCAACAGCGCTGAGATATGGATATCGATCATTATTACTCGTTGTTACGGTTTTTTTTTTTTACATTTGCTTTTTAATATGGAATAATATTTTTGGATTTTACTCATTAAAAATCGATTTTCATATGGAAATTTTATGAGGAGTGAAATTTATAGAAGTGTAACCACTTGTTTTATTCGTAAATAACACGGATAATTTTTTTGAAAAAACATGTTACTTATTTCACACTTCGATCTAGTTATTTCAGCCGTTTTTATTTTTAGAGTTTATATGCATTTTATTTCAGTTTTATTAATAAATAACTTTTGAATTATATTTTACTTAATTTGGTTTTAATGATGTCAAAATACGCCCAAAAATACTTCTCTTTTTTGCAGTCGGTTTGCATCGATATTTGTATCGATCAAATATTTATATTTTATTTTATTTATTCGGAAGAACAAACAATTACACATTATATTTAACAAATAAATAGAACCTTATGCGTTATACAAATATGCAACCAACAACGTTCTCCACAAATACAGGGTGTAAGGGACAGCCCTCCGCAGACTGATGGGATGAATTCAGCATAATATATCATACTAAGATGGCCGGTACATGAAATTGTTTCAGGAACGATATGGGAATCCAATAAACCTGATTTGTATTATTACCTCACGCGCAATGTATCGTTACCGCGGCAAAACCCACTTAGTCGCACTCCCCGTGTCAGGGGGGGGCGCGCTCGAGTATTTAAACATCCAATGCTGTTTTTTAATTTTATCTGTTTTATTTACATAAATTGAGTGCTGCGTTCAGAGAATGTAATTTTACATTGAAATAAAGGAATAGTAACTGAAAAAACGATTTAAAAAAATGAAAGCTTTCCTGAGAAAATTTCCCGTAAAATATGATTCAAAATAAGGAGCTGAATGCCCCCTGTTAATTTGCGGAGGGCTGTCCCTTACACCCTGTATATCAACCCCTCTTCCCCAGTTGAGGCTAGAGTTGCTTGTGTGCGTTCATCTGTACTTTCTAATGCCCGCCCCTTTTGAGCATGTGTGCAATAAATAGCATCAAATGTGTTGTTGTAACCTTCGGGTTCGTGAACTCAGGAGCGGTGTGTGTGTGTGCTAGGTGCGCACATCGCCAGCGCGTAATTTCTTACGATGGCTATTCGTTTCGGGGTCCGAGGTAAGCTTTGATACCTATGGAACTTGAAATAACCCGGCCTTAAGAGATCGATATATTTCTCCTAACAACCGTCTGTACCTTATGTATGCAAATAAATGTTTTTTTTTTTTGTATTTGTAGAAGCAATATATAAATATTATATAGTCTATGTCACTCCCACAATTAAGACTAATCTAATTACACCTGATTAGCTAAAATCCATCAAGCCGTTTAGGCTACAGAGCGTGCCAAAGAAATAGGCATTACATACATAGATACAAACATTCAAATATACAAACATACATACATACATACATACTCTCGAAAAACATTACCCTCCTTCTGGGGCAGTCGGGTAAAAAAATGTGCTTTAATATATGTTTTTTTTAAATGCCTACCTCGCCTTTTAGCTACTCCATCTCCATGCCAATTTGACAACCAAAGTCAGCGCCGGTAGCCAATTCAGCAACCGGCGCCGGCAGCGGAGGCACTTCCTAATTATTATTATATCGACTCATAGAATAAATATAAGTACATAAATGTCCTTATTTCAAAAATATATTAATTGTCTTATCCAGCCATAGCCAAAGTGAGCTGGGGACTCTGCGAAAATATTTACCTATGAACCTATGTCCAACAGTGGACGTCATTGCTTTGATGTATTTTAGCTGCTTCAGAATCATCCTAATCTCGTACGAATAGTTTCAATTTTTTGTTTCGCCATACAATTTTATTAAGTCTAACAGTGCCAGCCGTAGTGGGAAAAAGTGGACTCTAGAGTTTATGCGAGGGTTATTTGCCCCATCAAAATCAATTAAAGTGGCACACAGTAGACGACATAACTGTGAATAATCGGACAGATTGGTGGGGCAAAGTGGAATAATCCATAAAACGCAGGTTTTTATTATTTTAGGGCTCCGTCAAATATTTGAGAGCCGCTGGTCTAATCCATTCCTTAATTATCGGCTATTGAAAAACTGGCAGCAATAGACTCCTCAATAAAAAAGGATAAAGGTGTGTCGTACTAGGTAATTTTCATACAAGGTCCACCTAGTACGAGTAACGAAAATTACTTAGTCCGTATACCTGTTCCGAGTACGTACGAAGTATTTACTAAATTTTAGATAGACTTTAGAGTCGACTCGTAATACTCATACGGACGTATCGTATCGCATGGTCCTTTCTTCCGTATCTATAACGTATATTCCTTCCCACTACATATCGACTGTGAGGCGAAGGCTCATAAATTTATTTTTTGTTAAATTACCTTCTAATGAATATTTTTTTATGCCACACATAAGTAATATTTTGTGAACTTAGCAAGTTCATGATTAAGAGTCAAGAAGCTTTCTTTCAATTTTATTTAAATTTTAATTAATTTATTTCATTTAAATTATAATTGCACGTCATTAGGTATCATTTGCATACTATGAATAGACTGGAATAGGAGGATACTCGATAGCTATACTTACATATATGCTATAAACTTACTTCGCCAAATACTACAATAGACTCAATATATCGCGTCCCATATTGGAGAAATATTATACCGGCTTGGCTATTCACAACCATTCGAATCGGTATCTTGAAAGTCGAAAATGACACATTTTCGTTTACTAATTTGCTATTTGCCGATTTGCCGCAAATAGCCGTCGGATGAATAGTGGTCGTCTATTTGGTTAAGGGGGATGCGCCAAGGTAGCCCGCGAAATTCAAATTTTCTTACATTTTTTGCAATTTGCAGGTCAGTATCAGGTTTTACGTTGATCTAAATATTATAAGCGGCCGTAATAAATATGGGGTTATAGAATTATTATAAACATTAGAATCAGCAATACAACTTTCTAAGTTCATATAAGTGCATTGAATGACTACCTATTTCATGAAATCATGACATTTGGCACTTTCATGAACTTAGAGAATTAAAAGTAAAACTGTCAACATTTTTGGGTTTCGGACTCGTGAACAGCGTTTAAAGATCTCCTTGGATAATATTGATTGAAAATTTTCAACGAATTTTCTTGGGAAACCCTATTAAACAAGACTGAAAATACAAAGAAAATCATTCCTACAATTAATGAATAACCGATAGTACAGCGCGTCCAACTTATCTGTGCAGGCGGCTAAACACAGAACTAGAACTTAATGTACTGAATTTGTCATGCTGTTCATTTTTCCTTGATAAGCAGTGCCACCATGAACTGCAAACTTAAACTGGTCATGCTATACGCTAAGAATCTACGATACGTCAGATACGTGAACGGTGAACATGAACATGATAAGACCGACTCTTTGATTTGTTATTAAAGAACAATTAGAAATGGGTTGTAACAGGTTAAACACGATATCTGTTATCACTGTTACTGTGACAAAAAAATAACAGATCCAAATATCTGTTATTAAATCACAGCCTGTGATTTTTGTATCTGTTATTAAATTACAGCCTGTGATTTTTGACGATAAATACGTATTTAAATCTCAGTTGAATATCTTCTTTATTTCTTTTCGTTAAAGTCGAAAATCGTATCCAAAGTTTTAACAGTAACAGCCGCGATAACAGTCTTGAGGATCTGTTATTTTAAGTAACAGATATGTTTTATTGTTAGGAGCAAGTGCTATCTGCTATTTTTAAATATCTGTGATTTCTATCTGTGACGATAAATACGCCTCACTCCTAACCGTGCGTTTGCACTGGTGAAACATTCAACACAAAACATGTTGAAATCTCTATTTTCTGTCAATTTTCCATACAATTTTTGACAGGATTTCAACATGTTTTGTCTCGAATGTTTCGCCAGTGCAAACGCACGGTAAGAACAATGATCAAAACGTCCCCAACCTTGTAGCACTTTAAAACCTGTGTTAATCGATGGGGCATAGCCATCTTATCATTTTATTGTATGACAGCTGAACTGAAATGTCCATCCGAAAAAAGTTATATCGACATGAAGAAACCGGAATCAATCACAATTATGTTGCCGTTTAATGTTCTTTTTCGACATGCACGACTTTTTAAAATCTACCGTATTTTTTTAAATCTACCTTAATTTTAAGCTGAAAACACCGTAATCCATTATTTGGAGTTGGCAACGCTGGTAACTACCAACATAACCAACACCAACAGCGACTACTCGACAAGGGGGACTTTTAGCTACATTGACTGATTTGACTGAGTTTATCAGTTTTCAGGAAGTTTTCAAGTAAAGTAAACTCGTCTTCAAATAACCATGAATGTCTCACGACCTATTGTATCCAGGCTATTCCAGCAATCTGGTAAGTTATTTGCGCCATTCGATTCCTATAATTTAGTGTGGATCGATATTTATTATTTTTAGCGAACAGTACAGATACGCTTTTGTTTTATTTAATGAAAATTTCTTGTTTTTTTGAAAGCCTTTGATTTAATCATGTAGATTGATGTGTGGCTAAATGTATAGTTATATTAAAGTTTGATGTTACATAACATCTGCAGAGATAACCTAATTCTGACAGTACTTAGGTACTTAACTATTTTTCCTTTATAATATTAATTATATTGTTTGACGAATCTTAAAAGGAGGTACTTACGTACCTGCTGGTTTCTTTTTAGGAAACAACACTTCGAGCAAAATGTTAAAAAATGATAATGAATGAAATTATTTATTTTCATATAAGTACAACAATTTACAAAACCTATGTCAGTGTGATATTATAAGTAGGTACTATTTAGTATACTTACCTATTATAATTCAACAAATCAGACAATACTCTATCCACACTGTTTATCATTCAAACATCAGTACTACATGAAATAAAGATTTATTTTCCTGAAGTAGGCAATGATAGATATTATGCTTTTGGAGAGCACTGGTGGCCCAGTGAGAGCAGGGGTGGCCCAGTGAGAGCAGTGGTGGCCCAGTGGTAGCGGCCCTGTCTTACAAGTTGTAGGTTGTGGGTAAGAACCCAGGCATGCGCTTTACGTGTAAATAATTTTTCACCACTGCTCCCAATACGGTGAAGGAAAATATCTTGAGGAAACCGGCATGACCTAGAACCAAAAATTTGAGATATGTGACATGAGATTACACCCCACTGCTTCTTGAAGAGAGGAGGCCTGTGGCCCAGCAGTGGGAACATTATAGGCTGACTATGCACAAATTCCTCCACCTCCACATTCAGTGTGCATTAATTTACTGAGGGAATATCTCATTCACTTTAACACCAGACCTGTAACAAATCCCATGCTTAGCTTATTCTTGGATAAGAGAATCTTAAAGCTATTCTGCAAACACCATTTTTGACAAACGCGACTCATGTGGTACTTGTTTGCCCTACCGCCACCCTTGCCACCACCGGGGTGCCAGCTGTTTTAGAACCCAATGGCTTGGCACGCGATGATGGGAAGAGGCCAGATGGAATGACCATAATGCCTTGGAAGTTGGGTAGACCTTTGGTGTGGGACGCAACCTGTGTCGACACCCTCGCGCCATCCCACCTTCCTAGCACGGCGGGCTGTGCTGGGGCAGCTGCTACATGAGCAGACGGCGCAAATATAACAACCTTATTGGGAGTTATATGTTTGAGCCGTTTGGGGTTGAAACACTAGGGCCGTGGGGTCCGAGTGCTCATCGAGTATTTCGGGACATCGCTAAGCGATTGGTCGACTCTTCACGTGACCACAGGGCTGGCCTATTTTTAGCCCAAAGAATCAGCATTACCATTCAACATGGCAATGCTGCCAGCCTTTTGGGCACTTTTCCCATTGACAGTGATGCGGACGAGTTTTTTGATGCCCAATGAGCTCCTCCCCTTTATTTTTACCCAACTGCCTCAGAAGGAGGGTAATGTTTTTCGAGAGTATGTATGTTTATATGTATGCATGTATGTTTGTATGTCTGTCTACTTTTTTGGCATGCTCTGTAGCCTAAACGGCTCGATGGATTTTAGCTAATGAGGTGTCATTAGATTCGTCTTAACTGTGGGAGTGACATAGGCTATATAATATTTATATATTGCTTCTACAAATACAAAAAAAAGGGAGGGGAAGGTTTAAAAAATAAACAATACAACAATATTAGTATTGTGTAACTGTTGTTCAGGGAATAAACAACAGTTACACCATATTTCAGGTTATTGGTATGTTACCCGCCTGTAATACCAAAATTCTACAGATTATAATGCTTTTTTTTCTCTGTTAAGTTATGCATTTTTGCAGGCGGGTTTTTTGTTTTTTAATTAATTTTCTTTATTTTTTTTTAATTGTGTTATATAACTGTACATACTATATTTATTTTTAAGTGTGTTAGAGTATATATTAAGATAAGATTATTAGATTTGGCATATTTTTTATGAAGTAAGTAATTCCTTGCACCTATTTTGGGGATTCCCGTTATTTGAACACAATCCGTTTGTGTTACTGTCGCTTGTCGAAAGGAGGTAATTCCCCGCAATTGTTTTGGGGAACTTCTTCTTAATTAAATATACTTTTAGATAAGGTAATTCCGCGTCTAAGATCGAACATCGGAATTCGCAATTCGCAACGTACAGAGTGTATGTAATTGGTTCAGTAATATATTCTGATACATACTTAGATTAATTATTAAAAAAAAGTAAGTATGTTCACAGATCAGATAGTATAATAGTTAGTAATAAGAATAACCATAACTAGTATGTTAATAGTTAATTGATTCAGGCGTGACTTTGCGGAAATCCATTATAAAATACAATAGACGTAGATATATTTAGTAACGTATTCCGCTTAACTATTCTTCAAGAGTCATAAAAAACCCTGTAAGAAATCGACACGTGTTTCACCTCTCAACGAGGCATCCTCAGGATGACGATTGGCCAATTGCAAACCAGAACACGACGACTCTGATCGATTTGTGTCGATAATAAATTTGATAAATCGCTCGAAGGAAAAAATAATAGTGCAAAGTTTGGACAGCCCTCGTTCAAAGTGTCATAGTCTGACCCATAACAACAGCGTTTGAAGTCACGATTATATTGATGATGATGTGTTATCGCAGTGCGGCGCTACCACAACGAGCACTTCAAGGCGCCCAGCATGGACGAGCTGCCCGTGCCGCGCGGCTCGTGGCAGGCGCACCACGATGCGCAGCAGCGCCGCTACAACCTGGCGCTGCTGTTCGGAGTCGCCTTCACAGTTGGCAGCTTAGTTGTTGTATGTATATATATTTATTTATTTATTTGACATCACCCTCTAATGTAGTGCCCATACTCATACTATATAATTATATATTAAATTGCTATTTGTTTTTGTTATCCTTTGAATTTGACAAATATCATCATCTGCCTGCCCTTGTCCCATGTTACTTGGAGTCGGCGCAACACGTATTTGACATAATTATTGAAAATTATATTGCGTTCTTAATATGAAAATAAAGCATTATAATCTGTAAACCTTAGATTATTATAATCTAAGCTGTAAACATAATGATTCATGATTGTAGAGAAGTATTTAAAAAAAGAAATGTACATTACTGTCGCGGCTAGCAATTAGGGTATTGATGGACGATCGTGAAAATGTGGGCCGAGGTGAAGCCGAGGCATACATACATTAGTCCATCAATGCCTGATTCCGGCCAAGGCTTATACAGTATGTTAACTAACAAAGGGCGTTCCCGTTAACCTGCACTAGTATAGCGTACATGCATGCTTAAAAAAATTACTACCATTAGAAATACTTTATTTTTTATAGTAAAATATTCACAAAAAATATTAAATTCTGTATAGTACTTTTCTCAAATAATGCGCGGAAATTGAAAATTAGTAAATTAAATAAAAATTGCAGAATCAATGACGAACAACGATAATTTTTCACGCGCCAATATATGCTCATTTGCTTCTTTTTTACAGCCCTATTTTGTAAATATTTATTTAAGTAAATCTTTTTTTTTTTAAATACCGAATTCCAAAAAAAAAAACACTAAATTGTGAAAAATAACTTTAATTTCGGAAGTCGATGTCTTTGATTTTAAATTTTCGTTTGTTGCCACCGACTTTTTAGTGTTTTTTTTTTTGGTAGACGTTTGTTTTTTTTTATAAAAGTTTTTATTTTTCACTTTTTTGTTGTAGTACCTACACCACACAAATTCGAATACCACTACCTGCTATGTAAATAGGCTTTATTTACGGAGACGGAGACGGTTGGCGTCACGCGTCGCGTTGGGCAGCGCGGCCCGCAATGAGTTCAAACATATAACGACGATGTAGTATCAATATCTAATAACTACAAAACCATGACTTTACAGGAAGCGGAAAAAACGTTTTATTTCTATAGTTTTTAACATTTGTATAAAAGAGTAACTTTTTTTAATTTTTATTATAGGAAACGCCTGATATGGTGATAATTATTTCAATAAAATGTTTCAGGTTAGGGATATATTTTACCTACGATTATGCAATAACGTGAAAACCGCAAAAATGTTAGTTATTAGATATTGATACTTCACCGTCGATATGGCGTTGTATGAGTGCGTTAACGAAGAAGCGATTTTACACGCGTTTGCTTGAAATGGACCGTTTTTTTGCGGCGGAGCCCGCGGATTGCATCGATGCGTCACACGCGGCGTTTATCGCGGCGGCGGCGGCGCAAATTCTCGATGAAGCGATGCCCGCGGCAGAACCTTCTGCCAGTCTTATTTGGAAATCCCACAACGGAGACGTAGTTACCGTCGCAATGGAGTACGATATGCAAGTTGCAAGTTGCGACACATGCACTCCCATCTCTCGCTAACCTAAAACTAGTCGGTGTGATCGAGTATACCGCGTGCGCCGCAGCGTTGCCCGCCGCGTGCTTCGCTCCACGGTTGAGGATTCGCGCCACTGTTCCCGACTCGCATCTCTATGAACAACATCGTATATTGCCATAAGTTTGTGTTTACGCGTGCGATGATAAGTGCCGCTTCACGCGCCGCTGCACCGTAAACAGAAACAACGTCAGATGCGCCGTGAAACGCCACGCAGCACGCGACGCCTGACGCCCCGCGTCTCCGTAAATGAGGCCTAACAGTGACGGAATATATTAAAACATCGTCCATTAGTGGGGAAAAATACGTTATATTGAAGCTAACTCAAAAAGCTAAATTGATCAAATTTATATGGGACCACCTTTTTTTTTGATGATGTGATATCGCTGCCCTAGTTCAATAGTAAGTAAGATATCTTGAAAAAGTATGTTTTGAGTTATTCATACTTTTATGATTTTACTGTGACTAATTCACTTGTTGTTATTTGAAATGTGGTTGATTTATTTAAATGATAGCTTATTTTTTTATTATTATTTTCATATTAAGACATTTCAAGAAGTCTGTGTAGAAATAAAAGAAAAGTAAAAATATTCCTGATCACTCTAGACATCGTGAGATGCCAGAATCTTGAACTAGTTTTCGGCAAAAATATGCATAAATGTCTCAGTGAGAAGGCACTTAGGTTGCGTTTCACATATATCCGATTTTTTTATCAGAAAGAAGAGCAAATTTTTTACATGATACAAAACTTATCTCAATTTGGACATTTTTAAAGATATCTTACTATTGAACTAGGGCAGCGATATCATCCAATGACTTCTGTTCTGGGCGGAGCGGAAGGGCGTGTCAGACTAAAACCCACCCGTGTTCCTTCAGTTTCCTGTTGCCAAGGTCCCGGTATCCCTTTCGAACTTTCCCGCAACCCTGGCAGGCATCGGTCCTACCAGACCCCGTCAATTGTGCTGACATCTCTTTGAGGCGCGCGTGGAACACGACGCGCCATCAACCCGGGCCTGGTCCTTATCGGACGGCGAGCAATGCGCCGTCCACAAGCCCGCGCCTATGGTGGCCGGGAATCCGCCTGGGATTCCCGACGCCCAGGGCGTCTCCAGTGGCGGCGGTTAGGGGCGTGAGGACGCAAACTTTGCCTCTCCCTCACGCGTTCCGCCTCCTTCTTCGCGAGCATTACTGCTTCGCAGAAGGAGGTGACGGCTTCCCATGCCCTCTCACTCCGTACCATGGCCTGGACCAGGGCCGGACGTGAGAGGTCATTGCCGCCAATCGCCACCACGAGGACACGGCAGTGCTCCGCCCAAGCAGGACATACCTCCACCGTATGCTCCACCGTGTCCTCCGGGCGATCCGCACAGTGGTGACACCCGGGCGTTTCCTCCCGCCTAATCCTACACAGGAACCTCCTGCAGCTGCCATGTCCGGTGAGGACCTGTGTCAGGCGGAAGGTGAGGACGCCGTGGCGCATCTCTAGCCACTCCTCAAAGAGGGGACTTATTGCCGCAATTGTGGCGTGCCCAGCACTGGGTTGCGACAATCGCACTCTCCATGCCGCCATGAGATCCTGCCGGAGCTCTGTCCGCTGTGCCTCGCGGCAGCGGAGTTACACCCCGGCGCTTCACCTCCTCGCGCCACTCCCAAATGTGCGCGAGGACTTTCTCCTCCAGATCCCATGGCGGTAATCCGGCAAGGATGCTCGCCGCCTCACGGGAGACCGTGCGGTATTCCCGGGCCAGCCGAATGGCCATGATGACCCTTTGGGACGCGTTCAACCGGCGGGCTGGCCGCAGGCTAAGGGAACGCGCCCACAACGGTGCCCCGTAAAGGGCCATGGCTGAAGCATGACCTACCAATTACCAAACAAAAATAGAATCATCAAAATTAATTCATAATTTACGGAGTAATAGAAAAACAAAAACAAAATAAAAAAAAACGTGGACGGATTGAGAACCTCCTCCTTTTTGAAGTCGGTTAAAAATAGAATGTATTTTTTTATTTTTTTTTTATTTTATTTTTTCCATACATACATCTATCTTTACAGTTTCCCCAATGCGATGGAGTAGTAAATTACGCAATCAATAATAACAATAAACATAAAACATTAATAACACTAAACTAAACTTAATAACACCTTTTAATACTTAAACAATAATCTCGATTCTCTATAGATAACATATGACGTATAAAGTCACTCTTGTGAATTCGCTCTGTGAACAAATGAACACATCGATCTTCTCGGCAACTAGATTTAGCGTGCGCAACGCTCTCGCAAGAGGGAAGTTCTCCAGCAATTTAGTGCGACTGCGCGGCATCATAAACAAGGCGGGCCGTCGTCGACGTTGCACGTACTTATCGGGAACCCTCAAGCCTATCCACTGTAATACCCCTGGATTATGTAGGATACCCCTAAATACCCTAAGAGTGTATGATGCCAGCGCTAGATCCCTCCTAGTTTCCAATTTGTTGTATCCCACCATGCCCAATACAAACAAGGTAGGATACATCAAAGGGTAGAAAGGGTACACCCCATACAGTACATATATCGGGCGTATTTATTTTGTATGCGCTCCAACATGAGACCATATTTAGCCTCATGTGGAGCCCATATCGCCGAATTACACTCCAGCTGACTTCTTATAAGGGCGTCATACAATACCGATATGGTTTTCATGCTTGTGAATGATGCCGCTCTACGAAGTACAAAACCCAAACGTTTGTACGCCTTTTTGCAAACACTTTTATATATTATTTATATATATTTATATATTATTTTATTTATATGAATTCTTTGTTTCAGGCTAAGACTTCCGGACTAGTGTACCTGAACTACTCGCCCCCTAAGTCCCTGGATTAAACGTTGCAGTGAATGCATAGATCAAGATATTCAGCTTTTGTAAAACAACAGTGTGGGACACATGATACTTGCACAGCATTCACATCACAGCTCCCTTCACAACACTGACAATTACAAAAACTGGCAATATCAATGTGATAGTATAATATAATCA
This sequence comes from Lithophane leautieri, assembly GCA_949152455.1. Taxonomy (NCBI): domain Eukaryota; kingdom Metazoa; phylum Arthropoda; class Insecta; order Lepidoptera; family Noctuidae; genus Lithophane; species Lithophane leautieri. Next base: position 336,032 of record OX424469.1, on the reverse strand, counting down.
ATATAAACAGGTGCTTTGTTTTTTTTATTGTGTCTCAACATCCTTGCCAAGGAAGCCTTTACTAAAACTATTTTTCAAAACGTCAAAAGGATTGCAGAAAGAACATCTTTCAGTTCCTATGAATGATAGTCTGAATCTTTTGCTGATTCTAATGTAAATTCTGTAAATCCGTATTTGTTACGGTCGCGAATCATATTTTAATTAACACAACCCGGTACTGACCTGCAAATTGCAAAAAAACGTAAGGAAATTTGAATTTCGCGGTCTACCCTAAAGCTTTCGCCTTAATAGTTCTAAAAATTTACAGCAGTTAGCGCGTCACTCAATGTAGACCTGTCAAAACATTGTTTTCATAGGTATACTAGTGTAAAATGAGATACGATTCTTAATTCACACGTACACGTAACGGCCTGGCCACGGGACATTCGCTACAGCGAATTTTCGCGCGGCGCGAATTGCGGTGCGTTTTGCGGCAAAAACAAATGTATAGAAATGTACTAAGCATGCCACGCGCAGCGGCGGCAAGCGGGGCGATCTGCGAATTTGCCGAGCGGGTCGCACAGACGGCAAAAACAAATGCGAATCAGTACAGTGCATGTAGGGCTGCCAACTTTTTGTAGAAGAAATAAAGTACGAAAGAGACGGAAAATAAACAGTATATTGAAAAAATCAAAAGTACCTACTTATTTAATTTTTGAAATATTTTAAACAGGTACATTATTTTTTGGTACTTCTCGCACATGTTATTAATTTATCATCATGAGGCTTTGTAAGCCTCATCACATTTCCATGTAAAATTAAGGTAAATGAGGAGCTAATTTTTTATTAACTTTATTGTAGCTCGAATTCTCTCGTCCCGCCATTTTGTTTAAGTATATTTTTGTTTCACCTTATATATTCGTATTTTTAATCTCGTAAACTATTTTGACATTTCAAATTCCATTTAACATAACAAATTGTTGTTTGGTTTTTCAATTTGGAGTTTGACATTTGCACCTGTCAAATTAGTCTACAGGATTAAAAAATGAACTTTAGACTTTGACAATTTGACTTTCTAGGCGTTTTTGTAAGAGAAGTGAAGGTGAATGTGAATCGTTTTCATTTTCTAATTTGTGTGCACTAACTAACAAAGTAATCACAATTATGATAAATAGGTTGAGTTGGAAAACTTGGAAACTAACAAAACGAAAGCAAAGGCCCGAAAAAAGGTTAAGTTATCCGCGCGTGTTCTAGTCAGTAGACGTCACCGTCAGTCTGACAGTCTGCCGACCGTGCTTGACATTTGACAGTCCTGAAATCCACCGTTCAATTTTTTTTTCATTCAGATTTTATTAATGTGTCTGGATATGCGCGAAAAAAGTATTTTTGGATATTTTATTTTTATTGAACTGTAAAAAGTATTTTAAGTTGAAATAAAGTATAATACTGTTTTTAACAGTATGGTTGGCAACCCTAGGCGCATGCCACGCCCACGGATAGTATTGAAGCCAGAGACTTGAAAATTTACTCAAAATAGAGGTATGAGGTATGATAACGTTTCGTAATACGTTATGTATAGTTCCAGTAACCATTCACGAACTAATTTCTTGGCAATATTACGAAAATCTATCGGAACGACATCAACTATTAATTTAGTTACGATCCGGGTGGAACAGTATAAATTATCGTTACTGCAACGGATCGTAACGGTATTTTAACGTTATTTCATAACGTTTCCAAGTCCCTGATAGAAGCCCAAGAAGTTCTTCTAGTGAAATACTCCGTCTACCTATACCCCGATTTTTTTGGGTTCCGTAGTCAACAAAGCATCCTTCGTTGGAAAGGTCGATTTAAAAATATTGTGAGTTTGTGAAAAGCTTTTTTGGATTCAGGGATCCATTTATTTGCGAAATATTACGCTTTAAAGTGCTAAGTTTTGTTAGAGTCAATTGCCAAGTGCCCCTGCCAGCGAAATGGTTGGTTTTGGATATGTGAAAAAATATGGCAGTAGTATATACATAATTATAACGAAATTAAAAGGAAAACTCACAGCTAAGTAGGCCCAACAAGTTAACGAGTAATAATTGACCAACTTACATTTGCAGTTGCAAAAACATGTTCTTAGTTTCTCAACTACAATGTTAAGTTGGTTCTTGGGATAAATTCATGCCAATTACGAAATCCTTCATTGTGCGTGGTTCGACACGCACTTGGCCGGTTTTTATTAAAATAATGAACTCTACAATCTCTTCCAAATATTACCTACGTCTTGAACCAAAAAACTACTACCTACTCTCCAAGTAATATCGAGATTACTTTGATAAAGACATTTTGCTCTCGGTCTATATTGATCGCGGCGGCAAACGCTCTGCCCGTGGCTTGCATTCTGCGCCGCTTGTTTTGCCGCCCCGCTTGCCGCGCCGCAATTCGCGCCGCAGTTCGCGCCGCCTGTCCCGGGGCCAGGCGGTAACGAAACATAACATAATGCCTTCTTTATGTATCGTGCCACATTGTTCTTCAAGAACAACAGGGCATCGTTTTCCAAGCGATATACATGTAAAGGAGAAAGAGGGGGTCTCGTTAAAATACGTCGAGAAAAATTTGAACCCCAAAGTGATTTAAACATGCGTTTCATATTCTCGCGTATGCAAAAATCACTTTCTGAAATACGATTATCAAAGTCAAAGTTTTATGTGATATGGTTTTCACACAAGGTCCAAGGGGGACCTTGTGTGAAAACCGTAAATCTTTGATATTTCTTGTTACTTATATTTAGCAGGTTTAGTCTAATAAATTGCTCACGAATGTTGTCTGTAGGTACTGTAATACTTACCTAATTATTATTTATTAAATAATTGTATTTTATGAACCATCATAACAAAACGAAATATAAGTATTTAGTGAGGTGAATGAATGTTCCGTGTTCGTGTTCAACATGTTGTATTCGTTCGTGCGTACATGCCTCCACATACTCAAGGCAATGCAGACACGGGAAAAACCGTTTTCTACCTTAGACTACAGCTCCGGTTCCGACTCCGAAACAACCTCCGTAACATCTCTAGTATGAACAGCGGGCTGTTGGTGATCTGATCCCAACATTATTACTGTAAGTATCATCGTACTGAACAACGCTAGGTGAACGTAGCCTATGTTTTGAATAAGGAGCAAGTGAGAAACTATATTGATGAGTATAAGCAATTTTATTATAATACAATCGAAATATAGAAATGTTAACATCATTATATCTAGTTACATTGCTAAAGTATCTAGGTATTAAATAAGTTCAAAACTATTTATAATATTATAATAAATAATATTTCTTACAATATAGCTGTTGTCAGCTACTGATAAGAATTCAACATCAAACAATTTAAGTTGAGGCTCTAGTTCGCAGTACATAGAATATAGATAGGTATACCTACTTACAAAGGTACGCGTCGGAACAACGCACCCACCCGCGGTCAGGCTGCAGTGTGGCGGTCAGTGCTCGCGCGCGATGTCGGAGAAGGCGTCGAGGATGTGCTGCGTGGTCAGCGGCAGCGCCAGCCCCGCCGCCGGGTAGCACGCCGCGATGCGCGCCTGCACACACACGCACGTCACTCGCTGTCCGCACGTCCCGCAACGTGTGCGCACACACACGTCCCGCGGTGCACTCACCTGCAGCGCCACGTGCTGCGCGATGAACTCCTCCTGCATGGCGCGCCACACCACCTGCAGCAGGCCGCCCTCCTCGCTCAGGTGCTTCTCCACCGTGCGGTACAGCCGGTGCAGCGACTTGCGCACTGCCAACACATTCTCGTCATCAGCCTATTAGCACTCTACTGCTAGACATCAAGATCCTGGGTACACTTCGCGTACAGTTGTTACAGCCCTCATTAAATATTATTATTTCCAATGCTAAAAATGGATACCAAATAAAGCTCTCATCAGATTTTCCTTATGCTGCGGCTACATTGTCGCATTATCGCGAACTATACTTCGCGCGCACTCTGTTGCTCAGAGAGACGTCGAGCGGTGTGCGAGAGAGAGCGCGCGAAGTTTAGTTCGCGATAACGCAACAATGTAGCCCCAGCATTATATTAGGCCTTTTTACTGAATTAGCCTCACTACGCGACTCTTAATTTCTTACAGTAGTGAAAGAAAGAAAATACGTTTATTTGCGGTAAACATGACCACGGAATAGATAAATAAGGTTGGAATGGTAATGTGGGCGTGGCAAGCGCGCCACAATTATGATTCGATAATCATAACTCGACCGATTCATTCATTCACCGCGTTTCGTGCGCGTCGGACTACTGCGGAGAACAGAGCTCTGCTTTAAAATGCCGTGTTGTGCAATTATAACTTGTAAAACAAAAAGTCAGACCGCAAGTATAGAGCGAGGGGGTATATCTTTCCATCGGTAAGTCGAAAATAACATTTAATTATAATTTTATTAGTAAAAAACATAAAAATATTCTTATCACTATGAAATTCCAAACATTAACGACATTATTGCAACAAGTAAAAAAAAAATATACATTGCACGATGTGTACTCGCGTAATCAACGCAATTACTAAGTCCGCTTACAATGTACTGCATGCGTCGCGTCCTCTTCACTTCAACCATTGACGTTTCGTCGTTTGCCCTGATTGGCCGTGATGCACGGTCGATAGTGAGGTGACCATGTGGTTAAATAAAATCATCGATAGAATTCTCAAATAATATAAATTTACGTTGGACAAAGATTCTTTTTGAATTATTTTATATTTAATTAATGATAATATATTTTTAGTTAGATGTATAATGAGTCAAATATTACAATAATTATTGAACGAATGATACAATATAGTAAATACTTGAAATTGAATTCATTGGCAACATTATACGAGATCAATGTACTCATCTACAAGTATTTACTATATTGTATTTAGTATTAAAATATAAGTAAAATCCAATTTTACTTACGCAATAAATTATAAATTTTAGGTTTCCTAAAGAACCTAACGCCAGGGAACAATGGATTGACGTGACAGGTAGAGGAAACTGGATGCCGACAAAGACGAGTACTATTTGCTCTATACATTTCAGTAAAGATGATTTTATCATTAAAAAATCAGGTTACCTAAAACCAGGGGCGATCCCAAGAGAACAAATTGTGCAGATTTCTTCTTTGGTAGGTTTTGTTAAAATGTATTACTAACTTGTTGGAATTAAGTTCCGATATTTCATATTCTACTCCTATTTATTAACTCCTAAATTATGAACAAATCTGATCCCTGCATTCAAAATGTAAGGATCATCAGGTTTTATTTTATTTGATTGTTCATTTTCATGAAAAATATTTCGAGTATGTATGGTATCATATAATAATTACAGTAGATTAATTATCACACTCGGGTAAATCATAATCACGCAAGCATTCAGCTCTAATATTTCAATTTTGAATTATTATTAAGTGTACCGTGCGTGACATGTTAAGACTTTTGCATTATTTTTCAGACAACTAATTCTTGCAATGCTATACTTAATAAGCCCAGTTATGATGCTATTTCCACCAGTGTGCAAAATTGCGAAGGCGCTCAGGTAACCTTATACTTATATCTTGAATTATAATCGCTCTTGTAAAGTCCGCATTTCAAAATATTTTATGCTATTTATAATTTTAGGATTTACAAACACAGGCTTCATCTTCAATTTTGTTGACACCAAAAAAAGATAAATCTTTAAAAAGAAAAAACACTGAAGTAAGTAAATTTATACCTATAAAGATTGGTCAAGAATCGTTACATATATGTTTTTTTTAAAGATTAATGGTTTCACTAATATTTCACCAAAACTCATTTCACAAGTTTAATTTTTCGATAATTTAATTCGATAAAGAATATCGGCTTTATGAAGCACTAGCGTGTATGAAAATTTTTATAGCTTTTTTGTGTGTGTGTGTCTATGCCTACGGGGGCTTAGTACTAGTGTGCGAACGAATATCTGCCCTGAGATTTATGTGTGTCTGATTTGGTTGTGTGCGAAATATTTGTAAACATAGGAGTGCGTATGTGTAGAAATTAAAATAGTGGGAGACAAGCGGTGACACTGGTCCTGATACAAAATTGGAGCTAGGGCCTTTCCAACCTTATTTATCAATTCCGTGAACATGACGCAAAAAAAAGAATATAAACACAAAAAAAAAAAAACAAAGAAAAGGTTGGGGGGAAATATGCGTCACATCCACGCAAAACGGCTATCGCTCAGCATTATGCTGCGACCCTATGCAAGACAGAGCCCCAGCGCTGGTTTTCAGCGACAGCCGGCGCTGACGTAATGACGTCAACCGGTGCGGCAAACTATTATTAGGACGCTGTACCGGTACATCGCACTATAATAAAAAAATAAAATTAAAAAAATATTATATTATTAACTAATAGAATAATATACTATACATAAAAAGATAAAAATAAGAAATTACGTTTTATGTAGTGGCAACATTTCGAAGCTATTTGACGTACACCCAGCATGCACCAAAGAATTATGAAAATGATGTAATGAATTACAAAATGGCCAGTGATGTAATGTGTTAATATTATGCAAAATGTATGTGTCAGTGATTTAAAATGCGGTTTTAAGTGAATGTGAAATGAGATGAGATGAACCCAATGAGAAGACAGAAACCAGAAACTGGAGGGTGATCCGACATGCCAACTTATAGCAATGACGTATTCATCATTGATTTTTAGTGCTGGTATACCTTCTTGCGCGGGGTACATGGCCAGCACGCGGCGCAGCTCGTGCTTGCTGAAGGCGGCGCGGTAGCACACCTCGTCCTCGCGCACGCCCTGCGCCACAGCCTCCGACACGCCCTGCATACACAACGCGATCAATTTTTTTTTTTTTTACAATGCTTTTGCTCTGAAAGAGTGTTTTCAGAGCAGCCAAATTGTGCGGAAAGGGCCACCTTTTCGCAGTTCGCACTAGTGGTTTTTACTTTTCAGATTTTTTCCATTTTTAAATCCGTTGTCAGCCCGACGGTATTCTTGTTTTAAATCATACGTGAGAAGGGGCGACGGGCGGGAGGCGCCGCCATGTGCGGGCGAGCCCTGTCTGGACCGAAGTTCCTTAGCAATAATACGAATGCTTCATTAAATACGTTATTAATTACCTACTATAGATTTTGATTTTGTTCAATACATATTTTTTTATTTCCTCGCGGATTGGGTCTTTGGTAGTCTAAGAAGACGGTTGTGTCGGGAACGCTCTCTGTTATTTTTTTATGATACTGTCATGTGGCAGGCACCCCTCGCTTGCCAGCGAAATCGAACTCTGCAAAATCGGTATTTTATCGGGTGGTGCGTGTTATGTAATGTGTAGTTTCATGGATTATTTTTAATGATAGTGAGTTTTTAAAGTGATGATGGCTTTTTATTTTGGTGGTGGTGGTCGCCAAGTGTTCGTGCAGGCTAATCTGGTGAGATCTTACCATATTACAGTGATTTGCTCCTCTCTGCAAGATACACGCCATAATTCCGACATTTTAAGTAACTATAGGTTTAATTGGCTAAATAATGTACCCAACTTTAAGATATAAAGCGTAGGTGATTGTGTTCCAAAATCTTTATTGAGTTCAAGTGACCTTTTTTTTTGTGAGTGGTCTGTGATGCTCTTATTGTCCCGGGCACGCATACCTAACGGCTTTGGAAACAAAATTCCGCAGCCCCTATATCCCTCGCCAGATGTGGGCGCCCGCGCCGATCCTTAGGCCGCATAGCAATTAGTATTTTAACTTTTAAGATACTCACTATTTGGGTATATTATAGAACGCCACAACGGGGCATCTCAACAAAGCTGACAGTGAAAGTGTAAACTGTAGATTGTGTCGAATACGACATACCTATTCACTCAAACTGCTGTCTGCATGCTGATTGCTAGGTGCAATCCTTGAAAAGGGCTTATACTCGAGCTAATTTAAAACAAATATGACGGATGGCTATCAAGTTTTAACGCTTTTTAAGTTTACTCTATCCTGGGCGCTATTTTCATTTACAAGAAAGGGGTCGCAACAAAAATCTGATGCTGCAATGTTATTGGTTGATGAGCACGGGTAAGCGTTACATGGTGGCCGAACGCTGCAGGTAGGAATAGTCCTTGCGATGCGCGCCAGCCATAGTACTATCGCGGAAAGCCAGCAAAGGCGCATGGACGCTATTATAGAACCTGGGCGGTAACAGAGGTGGTCATCTTGTGCGCGGGATTTTGTTTTGAAAGTAGTTGGTTATGGGTGTCGGCGATGTAACTATGAACAGAAAAGAAGAATTCGGGTGACGCGGGTCGGGATTTTTGTCGGGGTCTTATTAATTACTTGAGCCGAATAGTGCGCTTTTAACTCCGAACTATATTATTTGCAATCGCATCAACCCGAGGTGAGAAGCAGCGAGCTACAGATTGAAGTTGTACGGCGACGGAGCTAGACATAAACAACGAGGATCGGCCCGATCGCGATCTGAACAGTGCTGCTGAAAACGCATCAGAACTAAGAAGAAAAGAATCGAGAAAGCAGTTTATCCCCGCCAAAAGATTCACCGGTGAAGCTGGACTTGAACCATCCTGACAGAGAGAGTCATCATGAGAGACTTGATTAACCACGCTAGGAATAAACCAAGAAAAAAGTAAATGCATGAAATCTTACCGTACGTTTGCACTGGCGAAACATTACAACAAAACATGTTTAAATCTCTAGTTCCTGTCAAAAATTGTATGGAACATTGACAGAAAATAGAGATTCCAACATGTTTTATCGTAAATGTTTCGCCAGTGCAAACGCACGGTTAGAAGTAAAAACTGTTACGAAACACATCAAGAAACACAGGACGTGCTATCTCGCACATGTTCACAGACGCGGCAAACCACACCTTTTATATGCAGCAATGCAGTACAAGGCCAAATCCAAAAGCGTACGCTGACCGATTCACGCATAGAACGACAACCTAAGACAGGACATGGCGTGCTTCAACAAGGAAATCAACTTCTGGATGGACATGGCTGAAGACCGATACAAGATCACGAAAGCAGCCAGCGAGATATACAAGAAACCTGAAACGGACAGCAGCGAGTCCTTGGACAAAGACTCAGAAAACAGCAAAGTGTAACACAGCACAGCAGGGAGATAGAAAAGAGCCGAGAACGAAGCATATCTCCGCCAATGCATTCAACGGTGAAAATGGAACGGAGCCAACTGGCGGCGACGTCGTAAAAAGATGCCCATCCTTAGATAAATATTACCCGTCTCTCCACTAGTCCATTGCTTACTCAAGGATGCATATCCGGTAGGCTCGCAAATCCTTCCATATCCCGACGGGCACGGTCTATTCCCTACCATTACCCGCGCCCCCCGGTCTACTTTTTGATATGCAATGGCTTCTGTAACCCCATGAACCATGAGGCTCCAGGGGCTAGTGCAAATCCTGGGGTTCATTCGATTTATCGAGTCTGGTTAAGCCACGCTGGGGTCGGTGCATTTCATTCATTCATTCATATAGGGTAGTATTTATTTATCACTAGCTTTTGTACACGCGCGTGGAAATCGGAAAATATCCCACGGGAACGTACTAACCGGTACTGACCCAGGTCGTGTCTACCCATGTGCCCATTCTATTTCATCCAAATTCGTTCAGCCGCTTTAGCGTGAAAGCGTAATAAATAAACAAACTCACTTTCGCAATTATAACATTAGTAAGGATAATGTAATAATTCAGTGATACAAATAATTTAAACAATACTGAAGTTTTAACTTTAACCTGTCAGCTATCTCTAAAGGCTTCGCCAAATAGAACGCGTACTTAGCGCGCGTTAGAGCGCTAGCTTGACGCCACGCTAACGTAACGTGCGTAACGAACTGCTAGCGCACGTCATAGTACAACACAATTCGACGCTATAGCGCAGCGTTAGGCTAGCGTTCTAACGCGCGCTAAGAACGTGTTCGCTTTGGCGAAGCCTTGAAAGTTTGATTTGTGATATTCATCGTTCTAGCCTTGTATCCTTCACATTGAATCTAAAAAACAAACAAATAATACAGACTTTATTTACTTGATCATTTATTTTGCTAGAAAGTACATGTCAATTTATGCATCAATTTCACGAATGTATTTGGTTATATGACTTTACACGTTATTGCGTTTGAGTAAAGATAATTTTCGCCTAAAGCAGTAACAAAGATTGATGATTTTGAAGGCGCACTTAGTTTGGATGTGATCGGTTTTACGAATTTTACCGATGCTACATATAAGTTGTGTCGACCTGTACCATTATCTATAAAAACGGCAAAAAAAAATCACATTTGTTATATAGGAGCCCCTTAAATAGTTATTTTATTCTTGTTTTTTGTATTTGTTGTTATGGCGGCAACAGAAATACTACATCTGTGAAAATTTCAACTGTCTAACTATCACAGTTCTTGAAATACAACCTGGTGACAGACCGACAAAGGAGCCTTAGTAATAGGGTCCCGTTTTACCCTTTGGGTACGGAACCCTAAAAACGCGCGAAATGCATTCCGCCTTTTCGGATTGCACTTAGTTTTATAAAAAATTAGCTGCGCCCCGCGGTTTCCGTTTCACCCACGTCAGTTCGATGCCGTGGGAATATCGGGATAAAAGCATCACAGTCCTATTCCAGTGCCCTGTTTATCAAAACTTACAAGCCTTGTATTACCAAATGTCATTATTTAGTTAACAAGTACTTATATTTTTACACTTTTGTTCGTGATTTTGTTTATCAAAAAATTATTTGTAAGTCACAACTTGTAGAAAATCATAACAAATACTGAGTGTCCGGTGACTCTCTATTAATAATCCGTATCTCTACGTTGACGTCGTGGTGGGGCTTGCGCGCTCCGAACTCTAGGTCTGTGCCGGTAGAGTTTACTTTGCCGGAACGGGTCTGGGGTGAGAAGCCAGACCAAGAGAGATACAAAAACCCGCAGGGCAGCATGTGGCGAGCTGTTGGGCAGTAGCGACCCGACGGACCCTATCTCCCGGGAGAAGTCTTGTTCCTCATCTCTGGCTTGCCTTTATTGGCCGGCTGGAGTGAACACTGACGAGGAACAGAGCTCCCACCTCATTCTTGCCTTGATTGGCCGGCTTGAGTGAAGATTCGCAAAAGCAAACGTGCTCGGAGGAAGGAAGTATTCCAGTAAGATGCTGGTAGGGATCTTGACCGTACTTCCGGGATTGTCCTGATAGCCGTGGAATACCTCTCCACTCCTCTCAAGCACCTCAGGACACGTTGCCCCCTTTTCGCTACGACACTTTGTACTAGCGACCGTTTTCGGGGGCCCATTATTGAGTGTGCAAGTCACCCCCTGCCATTTTATCTATGTATTTAAAAACATTGGTCAGGCAGGTGCCATAGTCTTTCCATAGTTCAAGATAACTAGTTCACCAAGCCACCCAAACCCATAGCCCAATATCTTTGTTTCCATGTTCTGCAATAGTCCTACACCAACCGGGGGTTATCCTTGGCTGCACTTGCATAGTGCGAACAGGGATAATCGTCGGTTGGTGCCTCATTCCATTTAAAATTGTCTAAAGGGCCTCTGCGAGTTGGCTTCGGCCCCTCGCATGCCTTCCAAAGGTCCGGGACCCCAGGGTCCCGAGATGTACAAACATATAAAAATAATAATAAACCCGCAGGGCAGCATGTGGCGAGCTGTTGGGCAGTAGCGACCCCACGGACCCTATCTCCCGGGAGAAGTCTTGTTCCTCACCTCTGGCTTGCCTTTATTGGCCGGCTAGAGGGAACACTGACGAGGAACAGAGCTCCCACCTCATTTTTGCCTTGATTGGCCGGCTTGAGTGGAGATTCGCTAGAGCAAACGTGCTCGGAGGAAGGAAGTATTCCAGTAAGATGCTGGTAGGGATCTTGACCGTACTTCCGGGATTGTCCTGATAGCCGTGGAATACCTCTCCACTCGTCTCAAGCACCTCAGGAAGTGTTGCCTCCTTTTCGCTACGTCACTATGTGCTAGCGACCGTTTTTCAGGGGCCCATTATTGAGTGTGCAAGTCACCCTCTGCCCTATTATCCGTGTATATATAAAACATTGATCAGGCAGGGGACATAGTCCTTCAATAGTTTTAGGTAACCAGTCCACTATAGCCACCCAAACCCATAGCCCAATATGTTTTGTTTCCATGTTCTGCAATAGTCCTACACCATCCGGGGGTTGTCCTTGGGTGTACTTTCATAGTGTATACAGGGATAATCGTCGGTTGGTGCCTCATCCCATTTAAAATTGTCTAAGGGGCCTCTGCGAGTTGGCTTCGGCCCCTCGTACGCCTTCCAAAAGACCGGGACCCCATGGTCCCGAGATTTATAAACATATACAAAATAATAATAATATTCATTTATTTCAGACTTACAGTATCCATAAATTTATAAACATGAGTGTGTAGGTATTATTCTATATTAGTTACTATGTCTAATTATTTCACTAACATGAGATCAAAAAGTTACAATTAAAGCAATAGGAATAATATTTTGTACCTATATAAGAGTACAACATTCCAAGAAAATCAAATGCGACAGCATTAAGGTTACATTTCATGCAAAGACCCGCAGTGCCTTCGCATTGGACTATCAATACTTTCATAAATTGCCCTCAGAATGCTGTTGCCACTGCCACAGCTCCTCTGCATCAGGGAGGCAGTTCTCTTGCACAGAATTGCGAAATAGTCATCCGTAAACATGCCTGAAGCACTACAGAACCGGGGCAGCCGCAACAACACTCTGAAGGCATTATTATATTGCACACAGAGGATGTCATAGGTTCTCCGGGTATACTTGACCCACAGGCTGCACGTGTAAAAGGACTGGCAGTAGGCCTTGAAAAGTACTCGTAGCACCTTTACTTCTCTAGTACAACGTGCAAACCTGCGGGCCAGCATGTTGCATCGGATGGCCTTCTCTCTCTCTCCATGTCCGCATCATCATTCAGATCTTCAGTCATAATACGTACCAAATATCTAAAATGTGACACCCTAGTGAGAGCCTCACCTCTCAGAAACACTGGAGGAATAAAATTGGGTAACTTACATTTACCTCTAAACACCACAAGTTCACTCTTTTTGGTGTTATATATTAGACCGTGCATGTCAGCATACGTTTCACATGTAGTCAGCAGCACCCTTAGAGCACTTATTGAGGGGCTGAGCAAAGCCATATCATCTTATAAGTTTACGAGTGTCGTGCTTAATATAAATTCTTTATTTTTTTTTTTTGGTCATAGAGAGAGATGACCTGATGCCCGTGTCCCAGCAGTGGGAACATTATAGCTGATTATGAATATGGAGATGAGCTATTAATTTAACGAAAATTAACATTTTAGGTAACTTGTGAACATGTAGACTTGTAACTTTTGATAAACAGGGCCCTGGTCATGGTCTACCCATGTCCCAATTTCATATAAAGCCGTTCAGCCGTACAAGCGTGAAAGCGTAACAAACAAACAAACTCACTTTTGCATTTATATCATTAGTTAGTTTTATATATGAGTGTGTCTTCCTCAAGTACTGGGAATGAAAGTATTATACATAATATGAACTCCTTTGCACTTACTTATTTTCTCATACAGGGTGATAAAAATGAGTGTCCACCTCAGGAGTACCACTATTTTATGCTCGAATGAAGTACTTTGAATCCCTCAGCGCTCAGGATTCTACTCTAGAATCCTGAGCGCAGCTATGCTCGGGGTTCTACTCTAGAATCTTTCGCTCCGCCCTGGATTCAAAGAAACACTCTCGCCTTTAAAACAGTTGTTTGCTCCCTAGGCAAACACTATACTATTAATTCACATAATGATGTTTTCAAATTACGCTGTTAATGGGTATGAGGGGACAGTGTAGGCCTGTCAACAACCCGGTACTTAACTAAGTAGAAAATGGTAAAAAAATCAAAGCATCTATGTCTACATGGCCCATAACGTTTACATATTTACAAAATAAAAAAGAATAGAAAAAAAATTGCGATTGATTGATTTGTATTACAACATCTAAACAAAATCAGAATGGATTCATGTCCACAAAGGTACCTACTAATGAAAAATTGAAGTTACAATAGCCCGTCATTCAGCGCCCACACACACACACGCTAGCTCACCTCGAAGAACTGCGTGAGCTTCTCGAGCGGGCGGCCGAAGTACTGCGTGACGTAGGCGCGCAGCGCGTCCGAGTAGCGCGCGCGACACTCGCGCCGCAGCGCCTCCAGCGCGCCCACGCGCAGCGCCGACAGCACGCCGTGCAGCCGGTGGTAGTTCTCTAGCCGACATCGGTGTAGCATAGAATATCCCATCAACAACATAAATGTGAAAATGGGAGCCACGTTTAATGTTGAGAATATGCGTGTTAGTCGACTTCGCCAACAAAAGAATTGAGATCTAAATGGGTGCCAAATTCTGTACATAATCCTGAAATTTATTAATAAGTATAAACAACATTTTTGGGCTGGGTTACTCCCACTCGATCTTCGAATACAAGAAGCAGCCGCTCTGCATGTAGCCAAGAGTACCCCAGCCAGCCCTTGAGGGCAGAGAGGTTGAGCGTGTGGTGGCGTTTGCGAAAACTCCACATCCAGCAAACCTAGGTCCCTCCACGCCCTGGCGGTGGAGGCGAGGGCAGACGTGGGCGCGTCCTTATCCCAAAGCAAAGATGTTTCATTGTTCTGGGTAAAAGCTCACGCAGGGCTGAATGACACCGAACGCGCAGACCCTTGCGAAAGAGGCTGCACTCAAGTTGAAAGAGAAGCCGGATTTTGACCGCTGCCTGATTTCATTCGTCAAGTGGCAGATCCGCTAGATGAGTGGAACCGAAGACACAAGAACAGCGAAACACTCAGTCATTAAAATGTTCCTCCCATTCGCGATACATGCCTTCAAGATAACTAGATACGCCACGTACCAGCGGCCCAGCACACACACTGGCTCACTCACCCATGTGCAGCACGGCGCGCGGCGTGCGCGGGTGCTCGGCGTGCTGCACGGCGTGCATCATGGCGCCGGCCAGCGCCACGTACCGGCGGCCCAGCACACACACTGGCTCACTCACCCATGTGCAGCACGGCGCGCGGCGTGCGCGGGTGCTCGGCGTGCTGCACGGCGTGCATCATGGCGCCGGCCAGCGCCACGTACCGGCGGCCCAGCACACACACTGGCTCACTCACCCATGTGCAGCACGGCGCGCGGCGTGCGCGGGTGCTCGGCGTGCTGCACGGCGTGCATCATGGCGCCGGCCAGCGCCACGTACCGGCGGCCCAGCACACACACTGGCTCACTCACCCATGTGCAGCACGGCGCGCGGCGTGCGCGGGTGCTCGGCGTGCTGCACGGCGTGCATCATGGCGCCGGCCAGCGCCACGTACCGGCGGCCCAGCACACACACTGGCTCACTCACCCATGTGCAGCACGGCGCGCGGCGTGCGCGGGTGCTCGGCGTGCTGCACGGCGTGCATCATGGCGCCGGCCAGCGCCACGTACCGGCGGCCCAGCACACACACTGGCTCACTCACCCATGTGCAGCACGGCGCGCGGCGTGCGCGGGTGCTCGGCGTGCTGCACGGCGTGCATCATGGCGCCGGCCAGCGCCACGTACCGGCGGCCCAGCACACACACTGGCTCACTCACCCATGTGCAGCACGGCGCGCGGCGTGCGCGGGTGCTCGGCGTGCTGCACGGCGTGCATCATGGCGCCGGCCAGCGCCACGTACCGGCGGCCCAGCACACACACTGGCTCACTCACCCATGTGCAGCACGGCGCGCGGCGTGCGCGGGTGCTCGGCGTGCTGCACGGCGTGCATCATGGCGCCGGCCAGCGCCACGTACCGGCGGCCCAGCACACACACTGGCTCACTCACCCATGTGCAGCACGGCGCGCGGCGTGCGCGGGTGCTCGGCGTGCTGCACGGCGTGCATCATGGCGCCGGCCAGCGCCACGTACCGGCGGCCCAGCACACACACTGGCTCACTCACCCATGTGCAGCACGGCGCGCGGCGTGCGCGGGTGCTCGGCGTGCTGCACGGCGTGCATCATGGCGCCGGCCAGCGCCACGTACCGGCGGCCCAGCACACACACTGGCTCACTCACCCATGTGCAGCACGGCGCGCGGCGTGCGCGGGTGCTCGGCGTGCTGCACGGCGTGCATCATGGCGCCAGCCAGCGCCACGTACCGGCGGCCCAGCACACACACTGGCTCACTCACCCATGTGCAGCACGGCGCGCGGCGTGCGCGGGTGCTCGGCGTGCTGCACGGCGTGCATCATGGCGCCGGCCAGCGCCACGTACCAGCGGTCCAGGTCTGCGCGGCGCCCGCTCGACACGAAGATGCGCTCGCACGCGGCACTTAGCGCCTCCAGCTCCTGCAGGAAGCTCAGCAGACCACACTTGGGCTTCTTGGCCGCCTGTTTGACATTCAGTCTATATTTTGCAATAACCGTTTTGACTTTGAATTTTTTGTGTCGCCAGCGTTACCGAACTCAGTCATAAATAAGTACAACTTGTCTTATATCGACTTTCTTATTATCGAACCAATCGAGGGTGGATCTGAGGACCTCAGAAACCGCCATGCATCCTCTTATCTAACGTTTAACTTTTCTACAGGTGAATGAATGAATGTTATTTATTTCTCAGTATATGGTACATTGAGATCTTACATTAAACACTGTTTCACACATACTACCATTGCTGGTGTAGAAATATTAAAAAATATGGTAATAATAATATTAAGTAGGTACATGCAAATCATCGAATTAGGTACATTATAAGAATAATATATAAAATTATGAAATGTTGTATTAAGTTTATGAATTTCATAAAAAAATCATTATATGTTATATCAAAATATCAATAGCTAAATCAAAAATATAAACAATAATATCGAAAATATAAATCGTAATGTCAAAGAATAAACCATAATGCCAAAATATAAATCATAATGTGAAAATAAAAATTACAATGTCCAAGAATTCATAATAATGTTTAAGTACTAATGTCATTATTAGGATTTTAAATTACAATATCAAAAAGAATGATTTAAAAATTCATTGACGGAATAAAAACACATAAAATATCTAAGAGCCAATCAAACATTTTACCTTTAAACTTATTAATTGGTAACATACAGTATGTTAACTAACAGAGGTCGTTCCCGTTAACCCGCAATAGTATACCGTCCATACATGCAAAAATATATATAACCATTAACAAAAAAAAAAGTTAAAATATTCACAAAAAATATTAAATTGATACGTAAAAGAAACATCCTGTACACGCGCACTTGTCCTTCAAAGCTAGTACGGCAACGTAGCAATTTACCTATGAATGGCGGGCCGCGTGTGCGGCGGGCGATCTGATTGATGCGCCTAACCCCGCCCCCTGCTCCCCGAATGTCCACATTGTCCACCTAATTTTAGTCGGAACTAATCTCGCACGCCTATCGGATGTGCATTTATTTCCGCATTGCAACATCTCGTCTCCTTTCGTCATTCGTGTGTGAAGAATGCCGCGTCATCAGTTCAGTGCTCAGGAGTAAGTGAACATGGTGCTCATTTATCCAAATTGTAATTACGTTTGGATTTATGCTGAGAGGTATCCCAATGCACAATTTAATGCGACGAGTGCACCAAAACAACCGTCGGCGATTGCAACAAGCAATGTGTAGAGAGAGGAGGTCAGCATATTGAGCAGTTTAAAATCTAGGTAAGTCTTTAAACATTATTTAAATGTACCTATCATAATACCTAAAACCTTTTCAAAAAAGAAAAAACACTAAACGACCGTGCCACAAAATAAATAAGATCAGAAGGCCCACTCTGCTAAAAATACTTTTACACTCAGGGAGTACCTACCCCGTACAACGAGCGTATTACTACTGTGGTGTTGCTATTAAGTAATTTATTACGAATGCAACTGCATAAAGTAAAAGTTTTTTTTTTTTTCATTTCTATGTCATTGCAGAAAACATTACAAAACGTTAGCCAGTGATTGCTAATATGCAATACCGTCATTACTTATCATTTAAAAGCTAGCCTAAACTGAGATTTAAATGAAAATATTCATTAGCGTAGGTACCTACTACGTTATTTTTTAGATACAATTTATTTTTCTAATTACTTTCTTATTAGCACTGTAACGCAGTCACCGATCTGAGTGAATAGGTAAAACACATTCGTGTACTTGTTTCATGAGTCGACCTTCTGTACTTTTATCTGTTTATTTTGTGGCCGCGAGCCCGCGACCGACGCGACGTGTCGGCAAAGCGCTATCGCCACCCCGTGTCCATTAGTCGGCCGCTGCGTGCAGAATAATTCGCTGTACTCTGAATATGATTGAAACGTGGCTTAGATAGGTACATGAAATTAGGTTTTTACTGTTTGCGAATAGGTTCTTACAAGCCCAAGGGGCCTCAGTGACGCGTTCCTTTGTCAGCCGGGCATTTGAGACGGGTTGTTAAATGTTATTGCAAAATCTAAACATACATAAATGTTTTATTTTACTGATAACAACACGACGCTGTGTTTTTCACTGTCTTTCCGCTCGTTTTCCGGTGATGCAAGGTTGCGTCAATCAAAACCGTTGAGCCCCACTGATGCATATTTGCATCAGTTGACTCACGCTATTAAAATCTCTATTTCTACGGAGTAAAGGGCTAATATCGTCTGTGGAAAGGTACAGTATTAATTTTTCCGCCTTTACCAAAGTCAGCGCTCGCCATTCAGTGCCGTCGCGCCTGTGGTGTGTGTAAGCAAGTATCTTTAGTATTATCATGGTATGTGTGTAACCACACCTTATTTAGGATTAGCGAAGTAAGCAATATGTTAAGACCGTGTACGCTCTGTCTATGTAAGGAGAGAATAAATCGAGACGTTACCGAGTGCAGATGTCTTTCATTTACCACGACACTTCACGCCGCCCGCCCCCGCTCGGTGAGACGCTCGCTCTGCATCGTCCGCGCGCGAGACAAAAATTGCGACGTTGCCGGTTTGGGCTACGCCACTACGCTAGGTACTATTCCGCGTTAGTATTTTGATTTTAAACAGGTCATTTCGAATTTATTGTCAATTTATTTATTTGTTTAAATCGTTTTTTTTTTATCTCATTTTTACATGCTGATATTTTTATTTGAATCTATTAATGATATAGATTATCGAGTTTAAGGGAACGCCCTCTGTTATTTAACATACTGTATAACGATATAACCAGCTCACCTGTTTGACGGCGTCGGGCAGCGCGGCCAGGCGCTCGGCCACGCTGCGGTCCGCGCCGCGCTTGGCCGCCACCGCCACGCCCGCCAGCGCAGCGCGCGCCCAGCGCGCCTCGCCCGCGCCCCCCGCGCCCCCGGCACCTCCTGCGCCGCCCGCGCCCCCGGCGCCTCCTGTGCCCCCCGCGCCGCCCGCACCCCCTGCGCCTCCTGCGCCCCCCGCGCCCTCGGCCGCGCCGAGCACGCGCCGGCCCACGCACGCCAGCGCGCGCATGGCTCCGCTGCACAGAGACAGTCTCGTATAGTGGCCACCCGAGCACTCCCCGCGTCGCCGCCGGGCACCTACTAGGGGTCGTGCCGCTCCACGTGCGCCACCAGCGCCACCAGGTCGCTCTCCAGCGACGGGAACAGCTCGCACATGAAGCGCCGCGTCTCGCCGCCGGCGCGCCGCGCCTCGCCCCGCGCCTCGCCCCGCGCCTCGCCCCGCGCCTCGCTCCGCTCGCCGCCCTCGCTCCGCTCGCCCTCGCCGCCTTCACCCTAAAATGAAACTTTTGGCTTCATAGCAAGTCGCGGGGAGTGATATGAATATTCGAATGACGATATTTCGACGCACGCTATTTCGAAAAAAATTACGATTATCTCTTCGGGGTCGTGAGTTCGAGTCCTAGACCAATTAACGCAACAGTGGATTTCGATACTAACGTACCATTCAAAAAGTTTTTCGCATGACGTGTTCGCGATAACGTCATCGTCATTCAATATAGCGGTTTACGATTCAATGTGTTTTCAAACTGGCGTACAACCCGCAATTTTTTTTAGAAATTATGGGGTTCAAAACATCTTTATTCGAATCTTCATATCACTCCCCACATAGCGAAAATCTGCCGCTGCAGATTGCCGCGAATCGAGATGTCACCTTGATATCGATGTCCAAAAAGAAGAATTGCGCGCAGAAGTCTTGCTCGGCGTTACACAAGCTTTCCACCAAACTCAGCACCTGCCGACAGATGGGGCGTCGAGTTGAGCGGTGGCAGATTCATTTGTGACGGCCAGTGTAGTCGTAGTGGCGCTTCACTCACGGTGTCGAGCGGCTCGTCGGCGCGGTCGGGCGGCGCGCTGGCCAGCCCGGCGCGCGCCTGCTCGCACGCAGCGCGCACCTCGCGCTCGTACACGCGCGCCCACGTGCCCACGTACACCTTGGCCAGCGCGTCAAACGCCTTCTCGTCCATGTCTTTGAGCCAGCGCATGAAGGGCGCGTAGGGCAGCAGCTCGGCGTGGTGACGGTGTGCGCGCGACTCGTGCGCCGCCTCGTTGCCGAGGTGGATGAGCGCGTTGTTGAGGTGCCGCGCCAGCGCCGCCGCCAGCTACGAGCACATGTGTTATACTATGTTGAGGAACTGCCTAGTTACCGGGCCGACCACAAGTTTCACGTGAGCTCTGAACTAGTTGGGCCTCACCTGGTCGCGCGCGCGGGTGAGGCGGCGCAGGCGCTCGCGCACGGCGGCCAGGCGGCGGCGCGACGCGGGCGCGGCCGCCTCGGCGCGAAGCGCGGCGCGCAAGGCCTCGCCCGCAGCCAAAGCGCGCGCGCGGCCCTCCGCCGACGTCAGCGACACCTCGGCCAGCGAGTCCAGATCACGCAGCGGCGGCGCGTCCAGCCAGCTGTAAACGTCGCCGAGCTCGGCCAGCAAGAGACGTGCGTTGGAGTCGGCGCGCGCGGCGTCCGAGCGCGCATGAGGCGCAGCGGGCGCGGCGCGGGCCAGCTCGTCGTAGCGCCGCAGCCGCTGCGCCAGGGCGGCGCCGGCTGCCAGGCCGGCCCCGAGCCGCTCGGCCAGCGCGGCGCCGGCGCCGCCGCTCTCGGTGGCGGCGGCCAGCATGCCGGCCACGTTGAGCGCGTCGAGGCGCGCGAGGCGGCTGCCCAGGCGCCGCACGCGCCTCTCTGCGTCGGCGTCAGCGGGCTCGGCGTCCTCCAGCAGCGCGCCGAGCGCCGCGTCTGATGGTGTCACATCGTCGCCGCCCTGTCACGCCCAATTTTTTTTATTGGAGTAGGTATTAACCAATAGTGCAAAATTTTTTTTGTCAAAACCGTGATTCTTACTTAAATTGAGTAAAATGAAACCTAATCCATAATTCCATTCCAATCCATACTTAATATCTTAATAGTACCTAGCTGGTTGACTAAGCTCTGCTCGGGTGAAAATAGATAAATATATCATCCATATACAACGTTGTATCACATTCTCGAGGCTGTAAAAATAGAGAAAACGAATTTTCCCAGATATCAGACCGATTTTCCTAGATCTAGTTTTCACCCCCGTATACCCCTATATTGCAACTCTCATAGAAATCGTTAGAATCTTTTTCGAGAACGTGATTACAAAAGGTAAGTACACTAAATTTGAAACTGACACTCTATTTGAATGTTAACTAGTAATTCATAGTTGTATTTTGTTGTTTTTTTTGTTTGTATGTATGTAAATTGCATATAAATTCAACACAATGGAAATTGTTTATGAATAAATAAAATGAATGTGTGGCGGTATCTAAATCGCCACATTGTGAACTTCGCATCAAAGATCTGACGTCACACAAAAATCCTGACGTCACATAAATCCTGCATCGCGCAATTAAAGTTTACCGTGCAGTGGACATAATTATATACAAGAACCCGACATCAACCGTTGGACAGTTGCCCGCCAGACACAACACCCGTCTGGTCGGAGGATCCTCCCTTTTCTATGGTGGATGAGTGAACTTTACACCCTGATCCTCATACTCCTAAAAATTAAAATTAAATGGTAAGTACTTAATTATTTAAGTACTAACTGCCTGCCCCGGCTTCTCACGGGTAGCACTAAGTACTTATCTACGGTGCACCTACCTACCTAGTCTACCTACCCTACCTATCTACCCTACTTACCTACCTACCTACTTGCATACATACCTACCTGCTTTACCTACCTACCTTACCCTACCTACCTACATACATACCTACCTACATACATACCTACCTACCTACATACATACCTACCTACCGATCTACCGAGATAATTATCATCAAAATAGCCATTCTATACAGAATGTATGAGAAAACTAATTTTCTTCGGTTTTTTTTTCGTGAATTTTCCGATGTTTTAATAATTATTCTGCTATTCTGGGCGGAGACAAATCCAAGTAATAAAAGATCATCAAAATCGGTCCCGCAGTTCTCGAGTTATGTACCGCTGATGTCTGAAATACAGATATTTTATATCTAGTTCAGACACAGATGTTTCAATATCTGAACATAGAATTAAGTAGTGTATCACCATATTATTATTTTATGTCTGTATATTTTGGAACAAATAAAATTATTCTTATTCTTCTTATTCTTAATTAATTAAACCACTGTAACCAACCCGACTTTGTTTTATATAAGTAGATAGATTTATTATGTTACGTGTGATTATTTGAAAAACATTAATAAATAGCTGTTTCCCGCCACTTCCGTGTGCGAGCCAGGATGAAAGTAACCTATGTCCTTCTCCGGCTCATGGGCTACTCATGTGCCAATTTTCATCTACGGAGGGCGTTCCCGTAAACCTGCAATTGTATAGCGTATACATATACATGAAAGAAAAAAATATTATCACAAAAAAATATTTAAAAAAACCTGTCCGATCCGAAACGGGCACTGGGGCATAGGTACTGCAATAACATTACTAGAGGAAAATAAAAATATTTATTTTTAAAGAAAATTAAAAAGTAATTGCAATTTAAAATACACTTTTTTAGTACCAAAATTACCCCAATTTCATTATAAATTAGCAAGTTTTCTACAAAGGTCATAAGTTATGACTTGTAGACACCCTATAGACGACGGCCGCCAGCGCCCCTTGTAAAATAGGGAATATGCATGTGATTCAAATAAGGGTCAGGTATTTTTTTTTATAAACTTTATTTCTTCACAATTATGCCTCCATCAATAATTTTGAATAATATTTATTTTTGAGCGAGAAATTCATATTTTTAAAGAGCCAAAAATCTGTGGGAAATTCATATCCTTGAAAAGCGACGCTATTGGTCAGAGCGGATGTGACATAACAGTCTATGACAACAATCAAAATATCAATGTCAAACACTCTTACAAAAAGGAGTGTTTGACATTGACTTGACACTTGTTTGTTTGTTGTCATAGACTGTCACGTTACCACACCAAGCGCGCCATAAAGAGGGCGTTTAAATAATCCGGATCGGTTTGATATTAAAAAAGAAAATTAAGTACAAAATTGCTTTTTTGCCGTAGAATTTTTTAAAACTATTATTTGACTATCGAATAAAAATATTTAAAAAAATACATGCATATACACTATTCCCCATTGAAAAAAAAAAACCGGCCAAATGCGTGTCGGACCACGCACAATGGAAGGTTCCGTAGTTGGGACGAATTTATGCCAAGAACAAACTTAACATTGTAGTTGTGTAGTATATGTTTTTCAACTGCAAATTTAAGTTGGTCGATTATTACTTGGTAACTTGTGGAACCTACGTAGCGGTGATAAGGTTTCCTTTTAATTTCTTTATATATACTACTGCCGTGAATTTTTTCACATATCCAAAACCAACCATTTAGCTGGCAGGGGCACACTTGACTCTAACAAAAATTAGCTCTTTAAAGCTTAATATTTCGCAAACGGATCCATGAATCCAAATATGGTTTTCACAAACTCACATTATTTTTAACCCTAAAATAGCGGCGATTTTCTTTATTTCTTTTTTCCAAAAAAAAACCAAATAGACTCACAGTATGATTCTTGGTTCTCTGCCTTTTCGCCGAAAATTGTTTGCCAGATTTTCACTTGGCAACTAACGTCTCGCAAAATTTTATTTCGCCGAATAATCATTTGCAAACTTATCATATAATTTTGTTTTATTTCCCAACCTCACAGTTACCAACTGTACGTTTGGTCTGCTTTTCATAATGGCACTTTTTAAAATGGCAACTTTGAAGTAGCAGAATGTTTTAGTTTGCGTAATATTCATTTAGTTGTTTTTTGTTTTCCATATCTAGTAGGGTTTCTTTTAATAATTATGTAGGTAATATTATGTGGGTAAGCGCAACTTATTTTTATGACAATGTAGGTAAGCACGAATAAATTGACTCATTGACGATTGATCATCGTGATATCCTGGTAAATTTATTTACAAGGATGCCATTTTCATTTGGGACAAATTATATACAGGTAGTTTATAAATCTCGGGACCATGGGGTCCCGGTCTTTTGGAAGGCGTACGAGGGGCCGAAGCCAACTCGCAGAGGCCCCTTAGACAATTTTAAATGGGATGAGGCACGAACCGACGATTCTCCCTGTATACACTATGAAAGTACACCCAAGGACAACCCCCGGCTGGTGTAGGACTATTGCAGAATTATTATTATTTTTATATGTTTGTACATCTCGGGACCCTGGGGTCCCGGACCTTTGGAAGGCATGCGAGGGGCCGAAGCCAACTCGCAGAGGCCCTTTAGACAATTTTAAATGGAATGAGGCACCAACCGACGATTATCCCTGTTCGCACTATGCAAGTGCAGCCAAGGATAACCCCCGGTTGGTGTAGGACTATTGCAGAACATGGAAACAAAGATATTGGGCTATGGGTTTGGGTGGCTTGGTGAACTAGTTATCTTGAACTATGGAAAGACTATGGCCCCTGCCTGACCAATGTTTTTAAATACATAGATAAAATGGCAGGGGGTGACTTGCACACTCAATAATGGGCCCCCGAAAACGGTCGCTAGCACAAAGTGTCGTAGTGACGAGGGGGCAACATGTCCTGAGGTGCTTGAGAGGAGTGGAGAGGTATTCCACGGCTATCAGGACAATCCCGGAAGTACGGTCAAGATCCCTACCAGCATCTTACTGGAATACTTCCTTCCTCCGAGCACGTTTGCTCTTGCGAATCTCCACTCAAGCCGGCCAATCAAGGCAAGAATGAGATGGGAGCTCTGTTCCTCGTCAGTGTTCACTCCAGCCGGCCAATAAAGGCAAGTCAGAGATGAGGAACAAGACTTCTCCCGGGAGATAGGGTCCGTGGGGTCGCTACTGCCCAACAGCTCGCCACATGCTGCCCTGCGGGTTTTGTATCTCTCTTG
The DNA here is from genome assembly GCA_949152455.1 of Lithophane leautieri. Lineage (NCBI taxonomy): Eukaryota > Metazoa > Arthropoda > Insecta > Lepidoptera > Noctuidae > Lithophane > Lithophane leautieri. The sequence goes on along the minus strand of OX424469.1, from coordinate 310,708 downwards.
GTCTGGCTCCTCACCCCAGACCCGTTCCGGCAAAGTAAACTCTACCGGCACAGACCTAGAGTTCGGAGCGCGCAAGCCCCACCACGACGTCAACGTAGAGATACGGCGGTGGGGTTATTATTATTATTATTTATATTATTATTTTGTATATGTTGATATATCTCGGGACCATGGGGTCCCGGTCTTTTGGAAGGCGTACTAGGGGCCGAAGCCAACTCGCAGAGGCCCCTTAGACAATTTTAAATGGGATGAGGCACCAACCGACGATTATCCCTGTATACACTATGAAAGTACACCCAAGGACAACCCCCGGATGGTGTAGGACTATTGCAGAACATGGAAACATAACATATTGGGCTATGGGTTTGGGTGGCTATAGTGGACTGGTTACCTAAAACTACTGAAGGACTATGTCCCCTGCCTGATCAATGTTTTATATATACACGGATAATATGGCAGGGGGTGACTGGCACACTCAATAATGGGCCCCCGAAAACGGTCGCTAGCACATAGTGACGTAGCGACAAGGAGGCAACACTTCCTGAGGTGCTTGAGAGGAGTGGAGAGGTATTCCACGGCTATCAGGACAATCCCGGAAGTACGGTCAAGATCCCTACCAGCATCTTACTGGAATACTTCCTTCCTCCGAGCACGTTTGCTCTAGCGAATCTCCACTCAAGCCGGCCAATCAAGGCAAGAATGAGGTGGGAGCTCTGTTCCTCGTCAGTGTTCACTCTAGCCGGCCAATAAAGGCAAGCCAGAGGTGAGGAACAAGACTTCTCCCGGGAGTTAGGGTCCGTGGGGTCGCTACTGCCCAACAGCTCGCCACATGCTGCTACAGGTATCAACTGCTGCGGCTGTTATTATTATTTTTTTACTTTATCTTTAATGTGTCCTAACCTAACCGCGCGTTTGGTCTATTTCAGTTACTTTCACAGCATTATGTCGTATGGCATTTTACTGTGGGGTCAGGCTGCTGACATTGAATCCATCTTTATTTTGCAAAAGAGAGCTGTCAGAGCCATTTATAATCTATGTCGCCGTAAATCTCTCAGGGAACTATTTAAAAGGATTAATATTATGACGGTACCTTGCCAATTTATTTATGAGAATATTATGTATGTAAGAAATAATTTAAATCTTTTAAAGAAAATAAGTGACAGACATAATTTTAATACTAGAAATAAAGATAAAATAGATCAACCATTTTTCAGATTAGCTAAAGTACAAACATCTTTTATGGGGTACTGCGTTAAATGCTATAACAAAATACCTTGTGATATATTGCAATTAAATGAAAGAAAATTTAAAACTCATATAAAAAGTACACTTTGTAAACAAGCTTATTACAAATTAGAGGATTATATCCAAGATAAGAATGCTTGGAAACATGCTGGTCTTGCTCCATAGGACAGTTTAGAGTCTGGACAAAATCAAACTGGTTGCTAATTTAGTTGTATATTTTATTATTTGTATATCATAGATTTTTTACACTCTGTGATTGCTTGGAATCACGCACTGACTTATTAGTATTACTTGTAAAGATGTTAGGAATATTGTAATATCGTATACTTTTACAATGTTTGTAAATATGTGAGCACCATGTACCTATCACATAACTGATTTATTTGTCATTGCTCCATTTATAATTCCTTTTGCCTTTTGTGGGACAGTAATCTTATTGCAGGTGCATCGTCTTCACATATAATTATATAATTCATGTATACAAAATATTGTAAAACATTTTTGAAAAGAATAACGGTGGAGTTTCTTGCCCATTCTTCTCCATACTAAAGCTACCTTTTGGAATGGGCAACTAGAATCAATTCTATTTCTTTGTTTTTCATTGACGTTCAAAAGTGCCTTTTATGTGCCTATTTGAAATAAATTATTTGACTTTGACTTGACTAACTTAACTGTTTCCTTTTACAAAAGCGATTCGCTTCTGGCACATCGCCGGCCGCTGCCGCGGCACGCTCGCTTCGCTCGCTCGGCTCGTGCGTTGTTTGTCATACTCTAACCTAACCTAACCTATCGTAACTGTAAATAAGGTTGCTGTAATTATTGCTCTGCATTGCTGCCAATTTAAAGGCGTAATAATATTTTTGAGATTCTTAAATAAAAAATGTAATGTAAAATTAGTTTATTTTTTATCACTATATCAATGTTTGAAAGGGGAATTGTTACACTGACAAAACGACATTCGTCTAATAGTTGTGTGGCCTAGTGAAATGTTTGACATATGATAAATGTCCCAAACGTTTTGTGTCATTAATTCATTATAATAATCAGCTTAACAATAATTCTACCAAATGTAACGTTGTCATACAAAAATTTGCTAATCGTTAGTTGTCAAAGTGAAACATCGGCGAAACGTTGGTTGGCAAGTGATAATCTGCCAAACAATTTTCGGCGAAAAGGCAGGATACCATGATTCTTACCAACACCCTGACGGATCGGAAAGGGTTTTTGGTTACACGCTGTTATATATATTACCGATAAGTATATAAAACATTTAAAAAAAAATTGACCGACTTCAAAAAAAACAAAACAAAAAAGGACTACTGTACTAAAACCAAACGACAAAAGCACTTCTTTAATAATAAGAGAAAAATTAAAAAATTAAAAAATAACTTTAATTTAGGAAGTCGGTGTCTTTGCTTTTAATTTTAGTTTTTGGCCACCGACTTCCTAAATTAAAGTTATTTTTTAATTTTTCTCTTATTATTAAAGAAGTACTTTTGTCGTTTGGTTTTAGTACAGTAGTCCTTTTTTGTTTTGTTTTTTTTGAAGTCGGTCATTTTTTTTTTAAATGTTTTATTATTTTTCCATTTTTTGTGTAATTTGATTTTTGTAATCATCATGGGTAGACCAACTAAAGGAGCCGCCCGCATGAAGAAAAACAGAATTAAAGAGACTAATACTGCTGAAAAAGAACGCCTATCTAAGAATCGCAAACGGAGTGTTATGTCCGGTTCCCAAGAATCACCGTTAGCTCTTCATGCTAGGTTATCTCAGATGAGAAATTACATGCATTCTCATTTGTCGCAGGAGTCGCCAAATGATAAGATCTGCCGACTCAATCTTATTCAAAAACGATTAAGTGGCGAGTCGTCTGAACAGCGCAAGTATCGTTTAGATGTTATACGAAACTGGCTGGCTAATGAGACTCCCGTGCCTTCTCAAGAATATAAGGGTGAACACTATACATTTGCTTACACTGTATAGTTCCCCTCATCATCATATTATAAGGTGACCATAATCAGATCTGTAATGTCACTTACAACCTATATGGTTGCAAAGTTCTTATCAATATAAATGAATTAAGTCCAAACACAAGGTAATTACTGAGAACCGTTGAGGAGTTCCGTTAATCGTCCTTCGTCTTCATCATCAGACCCTTAACGACAGTCACAACCCATCCAAGTGTAAGGTTCTTATCAATACAAATTAATCAAGCCCAAACACAAGATATCTGCTCTAAACCACTGAGGAGTTCCCTCGACTGTCTTTCGTCTTCATCATCAGACCCCTAACGACAGTCACAACCCATCAAAGTGTAAAGTTTTTATCAATACAAATTAATTAAGCCCAAACACGAGGTATCTGCTGTAAGCCATTGAGGAGTTCCCTTGACTGTCTTTCGGCTCCATCATCAGATCAACTCCAGACCTTCATAAAATTGTAGTGCTGTAAAATACTTAATGAATAAATTAAGGAATGCACTAGTTGCCCTTACGATTTTTGAAAGTTCCCCTCGATTTCTCTAGGATCCCATCATCAGATCCTGACTTGGTGACAATGGGACCACCTCAGAAGTATAAGCTTTTGAACAAAAAAAGAATTTTTTAAATCGGTTCACAAACGGCGGAGTAATCGGTGAACATACATAAAAAAAAAAAAAAAAAAAAAAAAAAACAATCATCCGAACATAGTACCTCCTCCTTTTTTGAAGTCGGTAAAAATACATATATTATATAGTTAGGATTATCCATCATTATTAATAATGACCTCATGATTTGGTAAATGTGAATATAAAATTTAAATTCATCACTTTAGCAGTTGTTATTGACCGAGCGAGCGTAGCAGGGGTAGGACAGTTCCATACATTGGCAGATTTGGGGTAATTTTTTTCAAAATGCGACATCTGTTATCGCCATCCTAAACAATTAGTTACTATATGTCGCTGCAGATGGCGACCCCATCGATACAAATATAATTTGTGACAAAAAAAATAATTAAATAAATATTAATTTCAACTACTAATAAATAAAAATAAATATTAACACGTATTATAATCATTTGCAAATATTGGTGTAGATTACAAGCCGCGTAATAATTACGATATCAACACAGCGAATTATTGACTTTTTATTGATTGTCAAATTGTCAGGTCACAACAAATATGACGACTGCTCCTTGCGTTTGCGCTTGTTTGTAGTTTTCGTCCCATATTTTTGTGCTTTTCTTCGTGAAATTAATCCGCCGATCCGCGTTGAGTTGAATCCTCTCTTCCGTAGTAAAGTGAAAGAATTTTCCGAAGTTATTGTGTGAGTTGAGCTTTTAGTTCCTCCGCCATTCTAGTGCAATCGTTTTTTAGCGACCCGGACGCTTCTTTTGTGCTGTTTCTTTGCGATAATAGACGCTAGTGATTTGTTTGTATCATGCCTAAACGGTGTGCATAGGGATGTTCAAACAGTAAGTATAATCATCATCATATCTCTGCCATCTTGCCTCCTCCACAGATTTCCCTAATACCCGGTGAACTTACATACTTGTCCTAAATAGTATATAAACAGTATAATAATATGATTTACATTACGGATGGACCACTGCAGTTATCCGTGTTTATTTTTGTACTTATTCAAATTAATTGTTCAAACATTTTAACAGAGCTTCAGAGTTTTTAATATATACTTAAACGATGTCACACTCAAGTGTGACTAGACATCTTTTACAATAATTACTAAGGCTCCGCTGTCCGTCTGTCTTGTCACAGGGCTGTAAGTTCCTTTTCAACCGTAATAGGTAGACTTGCAATTTTCAAAGAATGGGAACTTCTATGGCCGATCAACAAATAATAAATCAAATAAAGTTAAAAATTAAAGGAGGCCCCCATTTCTGGTTAAGAAAGTATTAAAAAAGTAGTGTTAATATTGTGGTTCGGAACCCTTTGTGTGCGAGTCTGACTCGCACTTGTCTGCTTTATAATATTAGTGGGCTCCTTGGCTAAGATGTCAATATTGTAACGCATCATTATTCAAGTAAAATGATTTAAGGTCTTTAAACATTTCAAGAGAAAAATTAAAAGTGATCTTTCTTTTTGTTTCAGAGAACTCCTACCATCAATTTCCACATCCAGAAAAGAATCCTGACCATTTCAAGGCTTCATATAGCTGGTGGGAAGTTAGATACTCCAGCTGATTATGAACTGTATTGGAAGAAGCGCAAGCTTATAAAAATAAACACAAGACGAATAAATAAGTAGTTAAAAAAAAAGACAAGTTGTTTTTCTATGTATCCACTGTGTACCTTTTGAAATTGATGCTTCCTTACTAATTTGCTTGTTTTTAATTTGATAAAGTTTTACAATGATTTTACAAAGAGAAAATTTAAATTAAGTAAAACTTTGTCATATTAAAAACAAGCAAATTAGTAAGGAAGCTAAAGTATAGGCACTATTGCATAGTAGCACCTATAGCTAGCTATAGCTATATATATCACAAGTTTGTGGATGGCGATAATAGATGGCGCTATTTATCCGATCAATTGACATTAGCGGTCTTCAATAAATTCTGCGAGGGGGCTCTCTATACCATATATATTACTTTACTCTATGGAGCGTAGCGAGCGAAGCGTCTCTGCATCAACTCTGGCAAAATTGGCGAGTTTGTTAGTTTCTATGTACTCGTCTACAGGTCGTATTTTACAACCGATGTGGACGAAATTTGGTGTACAGGTACAGTCTGTCCATAAAGTCATGAAAATAATGTTTGAGGAACTACATTATTCAAAAGTAGGGCAACACTAAATCATAGACATCGAATGTTATCGGCTGTCATCGACTTGTTTTGTAACTCGATAATATTGCATTTTTTCATTGTTTTTCAAATCTACGTGGATAAAACTTCGAAGAAACGTGTTAAATGTGAGGAAAACAAATAAGAGTGGAGCTCGGGAAATTATCTTTACAGTGTTTCAGCGATGTTTGTTAGAACACCAAGCTGGACAAATTTGATCAAATTTGGATGATATTTATGCTCGAACAGCAGCTATGACAGGTATGTAATCGTGTTACTTTTTGTTTTTATCTACCAGAAGTTACAAATTTACTAAATATACGATTTTAAGGCTAAAATAAGGATTGTTTACATTACACATTTAATAGGTTATATTGGAAATATAAGTAGGCCATATTGTAGTGCGACCAGAACTTTTGATACTTTTGGATGATCAAATTTACCGCCGATTTTAAATATGAATATAAATTATATCATGTTTGAAATTAAAAATATTGCTATATTATTTTATTTTAATCTTTCTTTCAGGAAAATCTGAGAGTACAGTGAGGCGTATTGTAGATGAAGGCTATAAAAATGATGGCAAATTTGGAACCCCTGGCAAACACAGATCAGGCCGTCCTAAGAAAGAAATGGATAACTTCAACATATGTGCACTTCGACAAAAGATTCAATTCTTTTACTCGGTAAGGAAAGAGGTACCAACCTTAAGGAAACTTCAGATAGTCGCCAAAACAGATCTGGATTTTAAATGTAGCCTAGAAGTCCTGCGTAAAATTTTGAAATCAATTGGGTTTTCTTACAAGAAATGTCCAAATAACAGAAAGGCTCTAATCGAACAAGCACATATTGCAGCAAAACGAGAAGAGTACTTGGCAATTATTAAAAAAAATAGAGATTTGCCAGACGAATTGCAAAAAGATATAATTTATCTTGACGAGACCTACATTCACTCTTCATATAAGGTTAAACTTTTTGTTTTTGTGTAATCAATAATTATACTTATTGAATATTTTTACTTTATAAATAAGTACCATTTTTTTCACCAGGTTCGAAAATGTTGGCAATCTTTAAATGTGGAAGGCGTCACGGAAAATATATCGAAAGGAAAGCGTTTCATAATTGTTCACGCTGGAAGCGAAAAGGGGTTTGTGCCAAACTGCCTACTTATATTTAGTGGACAAAACAAGCTCGGAGACTACCATTCCGAGATGAATGCCCACAATTTTACGAAGTGGATCACGGAGAAGCTTATCCCGAACCTGCATGAGCCATCGATAATTGTCATGGACAACGCCCCCTACCATTCCGTCGTGACAAATAAGGCGCCTACCTCAAGCTCTCGCGTGGACGAAATAAAACTTTGGCTTTTGGAAAATAGTATTGACTTTGACCCTTCACTTAGGAAGCCAAACTTACTCAATTTGGTTAAAAAAAACAAACCCCACCCCATCTATGCTATTGATGAACTTTTGGGAGAAAATGGGCATACAGTGGTACGGCTTCCACCGTATCATTGCGATTTAAATCCTATAGAGCTCATTTGGGCTCAAGTAAAACAGAAAGTGGCAGAACACAATGTTGGGTCACGTGATGTGAAGCAACTAGCTGAAGAGGCCTTCAACAGCATTACACCTGAAAAATGGAAAAACTGTTGCCGTTACGTTGCAAACATTGAAAAAGAATATTATAAACGAGGAAGAACCCTATACCAAGATATAGATGAGTTAGTCATTCGCCTAAGCGAAGATAGCAGCAGCAATGACAGTAGTAGCGAAGACGTTGTTAGTGACGCAACTGACAATGAAAATACTTTTTTTAACGTAGAATATTTGGAATCAGATGATGAAAGTAATTAATTATTGTGGGATATTTTTGATTAATAAAAAAAAGTTAAAACATGTAATAAAAAATATGTATGAACATTTTTCTTTTATTTACTCATTTTGTTTGAACGACAGAGACCACAGATTTGTGCTATCTGATCGTTTATGCAAACTAATGTAGGTCGCATCTTTGTCTATGGTTTCTGTGGATTTTTTAAAATAAGATTTACGGATTTTACGACTTTACCTTATCTACCCAATTTAAAAAAAAAATCGTCTCGTTGTTTTCATTAAAACCAGGTTTGCTTCTAGTACAAAATAATGTGCTAGTATCAAAATCAATTTAGTCACACTATACAGGGTTGCTACGTGCATGACCGAAGCGCCCTCATTTTTTTTCATGACTTCTTAGACAGACTTGTATAACATTTTTTTTGTATTTTTTGTCGTCGTGATGTTTGATTGAAGGGCTACTTCCTCCAAAATGGGCCAAAAAGGGGGCTAGCTACTGGATATTTCCGCCTTATGAGATCCGAGAACGATAGTTCCTTTTTTGTTTGAAAGGTGGTAACTTAAAGAAGGTCTCAAAAATTGGTGATAATCTGATGAGGATCTTCGGCATGATGACCAGAATAGCTTCTCAAAATACAGTAAATGGCTCACTATTTATTAAAACCTATTTGTTAATTTTTCTAGCTGGCCTACAAATTTTTACTCATATTTTTTTTGGCTTTTATTGTTCTGTAGTAGTCAACAAGGAACCGATATAGTTCCGCCATGTCTGATTGTATATCCGCGGCTTAAGGGCCATAGTTTCGTCACTTGACCTTCCGCATTTGGGCGGAGCTAAACCCCTACTCCCCGAATACGTAAAACGCGCGCGGTGGCGCGCTGAACTACAACGACGATCAAAGAAAATGCAGGGGCGCAGACTTGCGCGCATAGGACGCCAATTCTACGTACGATTCCAGAAAGCAATGGCTGAGAGGAGATGTAATGCTGATATTAGTATAGATAGATACATAAGTTACGAATATTTTAAGTTTTTACTGGACATTATTTTTTAGCATGCGTTTGGAAGAAAATATTGGTGTATCTTTTCATACACGAAATATTTTAAGGGGTCATTGTACTCATCATTATGAACAACTTTCACTATGGGACCAAGCCTGAAATCACGAAAAAAAATCTGCTGTCCCCTATTTTATGTTCGCATAGCTCGTCAAAATCTAGGGAACAGATGATTTTTCTTTCGCGATTTCAGGGTTGGTTCCTTAAGGAGTGAAAGTTGTTCATAATGATGAGTACACACGGCTGCAAATCAAGCTATACAATTCCAGTTTATGGTGATCTCGCATTTCCATACAACGCAAGGTCAGCTTATACTGGAAATATGTAGCTTGATGTGTAGCCGTGTGTCAATGACCCCTTAAAATATTTCCTACCTACATACCTACCTACATATCTACCTACATACCTACCTACATACTTACCTACATACGTACCTATATACCTACCTACATACCTACCTACATATCTACCTACATACCTAACTACATACCTACCTACATACTTACCTACATACGTACCTATATACCTACCTACAGGCCTACCTACATACTTACATACCTACATGTACTTACAGCAACCGCTCAAAACTTCAGTACCTACATTACATTTATTTCTGTTGCATTTAGAATTCGCGTCATAGTCTCGACCTGTTCTTACCATTGCATTGCTAAAATTCAACTACAACTAACATGCACAAGTAGCTATATGGAGTTAGTAATGCATTCGGAATCAATGAGTTCTGGGTTCGCATCCGGGTTTTTAATTTCTTTGAAATCATAATATTTTATCAGTTAGTATTTTTAGCAAAAACTTGTTAAGGGCCATAGTTTCGTCACTTGACCTTCCGCATTTGGGCGGAGCTAAACCCCTACTCCCCGAATACGTAAAACGCACGCGGTGGCGCGCTGAACTAAAACGACGATCAAAGAAAATGCAGGGGCGCAGACTTGCGCGCATAGGACGCCAATTCTACCTACGATTCCAGAAAGGAATGGCTGAGAGGAGATGTAATGCTGATATTAGTATAGATAAATACATAAGTTACGAATATTTTAAGTTTTTACTGGACATTATTTTTTAACATGCGTTTGGAAGAAAATATTGGCGTATCTTTTCATACACGAAATATTTTAAGGGGTCATTGTACTCATCATTATGAACAACTTTCACTATGGGACCAAGCCTGAAATCACGAAAAAAAATCTGCTGTCCCCTATTTTATGTTCGCATAGCTCGTCAAAATCTAGGGAACAGATGATTTTTCTTTCGCGATTTCAGGGTTGGTTCCTTAAGGAGTGAAAGTTGTTCATAATGATGAGTACACACGGCTGCAAATCAAGCTATACAATTCCAGTTTATGGTGATCTCGCATTTCCATACAACGCAAGGTCAGCTTATACTGGAAATATGTAGCTTGATGTGTAGCCGTGTGTCAATGACCCCTTAAAATATTTCCTACCTACATACCTACCTACATATCTACCTACATACCTAACTACATACCTACCTACATACTTACCTACATACGTACCTATATACCTACCTACATACCTACCTACATATCTACCTACATACCTAACTACATACCTACCTACATACTTACCTACATACGAACCTATATACCTACCTACAGGCCTACCTACATACTTACATACCTACATGTACTTACAGCAACCGCTCAAAACTTCAGTACCTACATTACATTTATTTCTGTTGCATTTAGAATTCGCGTCATAGTCTCGACCTGTTCTTACCATTGCATTGCTAAAATTAAATTACAATTAACATTTACAAGTAGCTGTATGCAGTAAGTAATGGATTCGGAATCAATGAGGTCTGGGTTCGCATCCGGGTTTTTTATTTCTTTGAAATCATAATATTTTATCAGTTAGTATTTTTAGCAAAAACTTGTTAAGTATTTATGTTTATTTATAATCTATTCATTCTTATTATTTATTTTTTATGAAGTTAAGTATTAGTTATTGTATTATTATATAACTATTTATAGGTATCAGTATTCAGCAGACTTTATTGAAAACTAATAATAATATGATTTAGACTTTATGCATGTTCTTTTTTAAATGTAACGTACGTAACGTATGAACTCGAGCACGATACAGCCAGTACGTTTGCGTGTATGAGTGATGTCTCAACATTCCACAAAGAACACACACATAATTATGAACTGTCATACTACGCAAAATATAACAGTGTAGGTATTTCTGTTGCATTTAGACTACGCGTTATAGTGGCAACCTGTTATTACCATTCGATTGCTAAAATGCGCAAACTTTTTTCATGTGGTAGTAGCTGTATGAGCAAAGTAATGGATTGGCGATCAATGAGGTCTAGGTTCGAATCCATATCACAATGCTGATTTACTTTCATTTAAATAAAACATTTTTTTTTGTATTTTAAGCAAAAACTTGTTATAATCTAATGCTTATTATTTATTTTTATGAAGTTAAATATTAGTAATTGTATTATTATTTAACTATTTATAGGTATCAGTATTCAGCAGACTGTATTGAAAACTAATAATATGATTCAGACTATACATGTTTTTTTTTTTAATGTAACGTTACAATGAATGTATTATACTTCCGTCCCAAATCAAGTAAAAACTAACAAAAAGTTATAGTACTGAGTGAGATTTGAACTCACGGCTCACTGATACACGTCCACATGTAGCTGCCCGCTAGGTAATTTTGACTCAAAAAAATATTACGTTGAAATTATGAACTAGAACCATTTGTTGATGACAATGATGATGTGTCTCTTGAAAATAGAAGGTCGTAAGCATACAAATATAAGGGTCAGCACAGACCGCGAAGTTTACAAATTATGTATTAGTACGAAAAAGTTTATAAATTAAGGAACCACTTGCTTATCATAATTATCAGCACAAGTGGGTATTTTATTATATTTGTCGTGAAAATCATGATAAACAACAAATCGGAAAATATTTCTTGCCTTTACTACATTATTTTTGTTTTCATATATCATAGCGACTGTACTATTTTTGTAATGAATACATTGCTTCATAACCACTACCTGAGTGTGTCGCTAAGTGACTGGACAAGCAATGTAAATATCACAAAACGATACTTTGTAGCGGTTGCATCGCGCACGTAATACAGCCGTTGCAGGGTAGCTTGCGACAAGCCAGTGATTTCGTGTGAGTAAGTTGTACCTAGGCTACAGTGCATGATACATGCACGTTGTTCTTGATGAGATAAGGTTTATAATTGATTGTGCAGTACGTTCTGATTTATGAATGTGTGTTCGCGACTTCGTATTTCGTACCTATATTCGTATTGGTTTTTACTGAATTGCATTTGTATGTGGTGACGTGGATAGTTATAAGTACATAATTTATTATTATAGATTTACACAATATTTTATGTCAACGACTGCCCCGTTAGTCTAGCGGTGGCAAGCGCTACTGCTGAGCATGAGGTCCCGGGGTCGATTCATGGGTCGGGCAAAGTGTTATTGCGTTTTTAGGGTTCAGTAGTCAACAAGGAACCCTTACCTATAGTTTCACACTGTCCGTCTGTCTGCCCGCGACTTACATCATAGACTCTTACTACTAGAAAGCTGTAATTAGCACGGGTGAACATATTAATTAAGCTTAGTGGTACAATCAAATCATTAAAAAAAAAAATTCTAGTGTACACCTACACGTACAGTTTGTATGGTTTTCTTTTCTTCCCATGGTGTGGAGTGTCGTTGGAAAGATCGTTCAAAAATATTGTGAGTGTGTAAAAACCATTTTTGGATTCATGGATCTGTTTGCGAAATATTAAACTTTGAAGTGTTGATTTTTGTTAGAGTCAAGTGTCTCCCCCCCCTGCCAGCTAAATGGTTGGTTTTGGATATGTGAAAAAATTCACGGCAGTAGTAGTTATAGGTATATAAAGAAATTAAAAGGAAAACTATCACAGCTAAGTAGGCTCTACAAGTTAACGAGTAATAATCGACCAACTTAAATTTGCAGTTGCAAAAAATGTTTTTCAACTACAATGTTGAGTTTGTTCTTGGCATAAATTCATCCCAACTACGGAACCCTTCATTTTGTGTGGTCCGACACGAATTTGGCCGGTTTTTTACATCTGAAATTGCTGAGTAGCAGCCCGGAGTCCGGATTTGTGCCTAGTTGATGGCAATAGGCTCGCCCCTAGTACATGGGACATAACTGGCAAAATGTGAGTGTACTAACTAAAAGTACACCTCTGCCTAACCCTTCGGGAAACACAGGCGTGATGTTATGTTATATTTTATATTGAAATTTTTTTTTTGGTTTACTTATATTGTAAATTGTTAATTTGTATGTAAATTTGGTCAATGTAAATAAAAAGAGTATTATACGTAATAACACATTAAAAAAAAAACAACAATAAAGCGCCTACGCGCGCAATTGAATTGGGCTCTCTGCAGCGAGCTAGTCTATAAACGCACATTGATACAATTCGAACGTAAATATTTGCACTAATACACGCAAACGCGCGTATCGGTCCATAGCCGAGGCGGAGCAGCGAGCGACACAGCCATCCCGTCTCAATGCTAACGCGCGACTGCCGCCCGCGTCCCGCGCAGAGCACCTCTGAACCTCTATTTATTTATTTATTTATTTATATATACTTTATTGTACACCACAAAAATATATAACAAAAGGAAAAAACAAACACTACAAAATATACAATGGGCGGCCTTATCGCTTTCCGCGATCTCTTCCAGGCAACCTTGGAATGGACAGTGATTTGCCTGGACATAAAATGGGGCTGTCGTAGGTGCAAAAAAATAAAAAAATAAGTATACAATATACTAAAATAGATACACATATACATACATATCCTAAATAATAAATACATAGGAAATAAATAAATAAGCAACGAAAAAATAAATGAAGACTATAGATAATTACACAGTTACGAAGACAATATCACAACGACAAGTAATGTTCCTTAACGAGTCTTTTAAACTCTATTAACGACTGTGCGCGTTTTATTTGAACTGGCAATGCATTCCACAAACGAGCGGCCTGGACGGCAAAGGATTTGTCGAGGAAAGTTGTGGAATGCATTGGCATTTTAAGCTTTAAGTTATCGGATGACCTTAAAAATTTTATGTGGGAGTCACAAAGAAACTGGAAACGATTTTTGAGATACAGAGGGGTGAAAGGGGAAAAAAGCACATTAAACAAAAGGGAAAGAATATGAGCATTCCGGCGAAGGCGGATTGGTAACCACTTGAGTTTCACACGAAATTCGGAAACATGGTCATATTTGCGCAAACCGAATATGAACCTTATACAAACATTTTGAAGCCGCTCAAGTTTATTGAGTTGGTCTTGGGTAAGGTCAAGATAGCTGGCATCGGCATAGTCAAGGATGGGTAAAAGAAGCGATTGTGCAAGAGCAATCTTGGTGGCAGTCGGTAGAAAATTACGTAGTCTCTTCAAAGATGCAGCGGATGCAAATAGTTTGCGGCTAACTTCCTGCAGCTGGGCAGTCCAAGAGAAGTTCTTATCAATGAATATCCCCAAGTTTTTAACTTTCTCACTAAAGGGAACAATTGAGTTGTCAAAACAAACTTGGGGAAGAGTCGTCCAGTCGATCCTTGAGACCATCCTAGGACTGCCCACTACCACAACCTGCGTCTTTATGGGGTTGACCAAAAGTCCATATTTCTTGCTCCAGTCGCATATACGGGCCAGATCACGATTAATCGTTAAGATGGCCTCAGTCAGATTTCCAAGAGGAGCTCGCGAGTAAATTTGTAAATCATCTGCATAAAGATGGTAGGAAGAAATTAGTTCGTCGGAGATTGAGTTAATAAAAACTGCGAAAAGTAAAGGGGATAGAACGCCACCCTGAGGTACACCGGCAGAAGTATTACTCCAGGAAGACAAGATCTCTCCAATGCAAATACGTTGCCGGCGACCGAACAGGTAAGTACGGAACCAGTCGATTACCGATGGAGATATGTTAAGAGAGCATAAAATGCCAAGCATAACATCAAAATCAACAGTATTAAAAGCATTACTGAAATCTAACAAAGCTAAGACCGTTAGATTACCGTTTTCCATGGCTGACCTTATATCATCCGTAACGTTCAGAAGCGCTGTGGTGGTGCTATGACCAGGACGGAAGCCAGACTGGAAGGGGTTGAGGAGATTATTTTTAGAGAGGAAAGTGCTTAGTTGATTATGAATTAACCGTTCAAGGACTTTGGATAGGAATGGCAGGACGGATATTGGACGGTATTCAGAAAAGGATGTTGGATTAGACTTTTTAGGTAAAGGAATTATTTGAGCATCTTTCCATGAGCATGGAAAGACACCACTAGACGCAGAAAAATTGAGGATGTGACAAATGACGGGAAGGATAACATCCAGCACAGGCACTAACATATTACGGCTGATACAGTCACTTCCAACTGCATTGGAAGTGATCGAGAGTATGCTCTTCTTAACATCACATGCGGAGAACTGACTAAAAACAAATGGAGAATAACTGGGAGTCGGAATTGAAGAAAGATAATTCAGTGTATCCAATTTTATTGTCCTATCAAAATTGGACGAAGCAGTAAAATGATTATTCATTGCATCCATGTCTATGTCTTTCAGGATTGTCTCTTGTCGGGTTTTACCGACCCCCAATGATCTAAGAAATTTCCAAACTTTGGATGCGTCCCCATTTTGGACAGAAGTATGAATGTGTTGGCGATTAGCATTCCTACACACCTTATTACAGTGATTACGTATTGAAAGGTATCTTTCCCTGTTAGCGTCGTTAGCCCTACGTTTAAATTTAGACTTTGCCGTTACTTTTTTGTGCATAAGCGTTTTAATCTCATTTGTGAGCCACGGCGCCGGCAAATGTTTAACCTTCACTGCTCGAACAGGTGCGTGATGGTCATAAAGCTCGATAAGTTTAGTCGTAAAAATATTAACTTGCTCAACGACTGATGCAGAGGCAAACAGAGCAGACCAATCTATATTACTGGCATCCTTGCAAAGATCGTCAACGTTCATTCCACCAAAATTGCGTTGCATGAGAATCTTAGCTTTTGCCTTAGGTGGGCGAATTTTGTATGACAGAAAAATCAGATCATGATAGGAAAAGGCATCGGCTGAACATTGGCCATGCTTAGCGACGTGATCAAGAGAAGAGACAAAAATCAAGTCAAGAAGAGAAGGTGTTGAATTAGGAAAATGGTGAGTAGCACTAAGAGGAAGAATGGAAAGATTACTGGAAGCTATAATATTAGTTAGAGAAGAAGAGCGATAGTCTTTTTTCAGAAGACAAGTATTAAAGTCACCCATGATTATGCTATGACTGTAAGAAGGGATCAGCATTTCTAAGAGATTTTCAAAAGATGAAAAGAAATTAACGCGTAAAGAGGGACAATAATAGACGCCAAGAAGTAATTTAGAATGATGTAATTCGACTTCAAGGAAGAGATGTTCACCAGCATTAGAAGGCGGTGGCTGCGCTGACACATTGATAACAGTGTAGGGAATATGCGCGCGGAGATAAATGGCTACTCCACCACCACCACCAACCGACCGGTCGTTTCTTATAAGTTGGAAGCCGGGAAGAGAATAACTAGTTGAAAGGAGACAAGGTTTAAGCCATGACTCGGAAATAAGAATAGCATGTACATTCTTACAGTCAAAGCTTGCCAGCATATCGTGGAAATGAGCCGGAATGCTTTGAGCGTTTATATGTATAACGTTAAAATTCTTAGGAACATCAGAAAACTGCGTAGCAAGACTGTCTGCAAGAGAAGGAATACTCACGAAACTGTCGTCGTTGCTAGTTATTGAGTAAAAACTACTATTATCACTGCTGTCATCGATAGACATAAATATAATAAAAATAAAAAATAATATATAAAAACCTAACTACTAAAATAAAAATAAAATAAACCGTATAGCTAGTTCACCTGCCGGTTGCGTTATTAAATTAAGCTAAATAATAAAACCTACCGCAGTCCGGGTATCAAAAGAGTTAAAACAAAAAAAAAAAAAAAAAAGTAAAACATTTCAATAAATAAATAATTCTGCCAGTCACATTCCGCGTTACGAAAAACGGAACGCACTTTATGAAATTGGTATTGACTGACACTGACAGTGACAGTGACAACAATAAAATAGTGACTTGTGACAGTTCAATCCAAGCAAAGTATCAATAATTGTGTATCCTACCACACAATTCATTAGATTCACTGAAGGTGAAATAAAAACAAAACAACAAAACATGATATTACCCGGACTTTGAATAAAACATCACAAAGAAATCACTTCTTCAAAGCAGCAGCACGCTTCAACCTTGTGGTCTTCGCAACAGCAACGACCGGGACAGAGGCTGGCACAGCCGATACTGGATCACTCTGGTCGGGCTCACTGAGATTCGGCGCAATCTTGTCCAATTCAGCAAGGGACTCAACCCGGTGCCGCGAATCATTGGGACCAAGAACATACACGCAGCCTGCCTTAGTCCAGCTCTTGGTGACACCGCATCTTTCTCTCGCAGCCAAGAACACGTCATGCCGCCCCTTTGTTAGGAACTCGGACATGGTGACGCCTGTACCCTTTAATTTGGCTTTAGAAAACCAAATCTTATCCCGAACCGCAAGACTGCCGAGCTTGAACAGGATTGGCCTGGTTTTATTAGGGACGGCCCGTCCCATCCTGTGACATCGGCTGATATCCGCAACAGTGAAGTCACTCAGCGCTAGTTTGTTGCAAATCACTTCAGAGATCACCTTGGCAGTGTCTTCCTTCTGCTCCTCATCAACACCATGCAACAGCAAGATCTTCCTTCGTCCCCGCATCTCAATTTGGTCGACACTACGAGCTAGTAGCTCCACCTGTTGCTGAACGCTGTTGAGAGCCTGCGTGATAAATGTCCGGAACATTGCAAACTCTGCAGCCAGGCTAGAAGTTGTGACAGGCGATGAAGGGGCCTTCTGTAGTTCATCTTCAAAGGCAGACATCTTTGTGTGAAACAACTCCTTCAATTCAGTCAGAGTGCTTGCTAGTGAATCCATTGTGCAGAAGTGAAGTAATAGTAGATTGTGAGAGAAGAATAATAGTGAAGAGATAACGCTACACCAGCAGGTACCAACTATGAACTTTTAAAATATAGCATAAATAATTGTAAATAATGTTCCTATTAAATTATATTGAATTTCAAAATACGAGCTAATTTTTCTTTGTGCAAACGTTACAACTACCCACGTGCAAAAAAAACTCTATCTCTAAATGGGGTCATTATCTTTGCAAATATTGATTGATTTAAAAATGCTCTAACAGTTTTGTAGTCCTTGTAACCATCAATTTTTCAGTGTAAAAATATTTCCAAAATTCAAAGCCGTTTAGAAGTAGTAGCGAATATTAGCCAAAAATAGCGTTTTAGTAAATATTTTTTTAAGGCAAAACTATTAGCCATACGTAAAAACCCTTTAACAGAAATGTTGTACATGAATCTATGGCAAACATATATTTTTTTCAGATCGTTTAACCAAGTCGTTAATGAGGAGTAGGCTTTTTAAAGTGACCGTTTTACGGTAATAAACGGGACTTAGCGCCTTAAAAAAAATTGGTGAAGATCTGATGAGGATCTTTGGCATGATGAGCAGAATAGCTTCTCAAAATGCAGTAAATGGCTTACTACTTATTAAAACCTATTTGTTAATTTTTCTAGCTGGCATACAAATTTTTACTCATAATTTTTCTGGCTTTTATGGTTCTGTAGTCAACAAGGAACCGATATAGTTTCGCCATGTCCGTCTGACTCCGTCTGTCTATCCGCGGCTTAGCTCAGAATCTTAGTACTAGAAAGCTGTAATTTGTGGGTACCTATACATTATACACGCCGACAAAGTGGTAAAATAAAATCATGGTAAAACAATTTTTTTTAGCGTCTGTACCCTACTCCACTCCCTTCATCTAAAGTGGGGATGATTTTTAAGCGTAACATTAAGCTTTAAAGAGCAAATTTTTGTTAGAGTCAAGTACACCTGCCAGCTAAATGGTTGTTTTCGGATATGTAAATAAAAATCGCGGCAGTATAACGAAGTTAAAAGGCAAACTATCACAGATATGTTTTCTTTACAAGTTAACGAGTAATAATCGACCAACCTACATTTGCAGTTGGAATGTATGAGAGAGTAGGTATGTTTTATAACTACAACGTTAAAAGTTTGTTCTTGGGATAAATTTATCCCAACTACGGAACCCTTCATTGTGCGTGATCCATGCACTTGGCCGGTTTTTTAATTTGAATTTGGCGTATTGATATCGATGTCATGTTTTTTGTCAGGAAAATAAGTAGGTACCTAAGTCAAATCATTAAAGAACGATGCGATAATAAAATATTTTCGAACGCTTAGACACGAATTTGTATGATAGTAAACGAACATCCGTGGTATAACGAATTGAGTGCGCACACTGAATACGTTTTTCTCCGATAAATAGGTAGTGTTCCGGTGATATCGCATTGAAAGCACGAAAAATGCCAAAAAGTTCGGATTATTTACTTATACGTAAACCGCACCCAGTATGCGCGCGCCTTTTGTACTGCGAAGGTCGGGATCATTTTTGTGCGTGTTCGTACGAGTGAAATTCATATGAAAACGCGTCCAAAGTGCGCGCGGCCTAAAACTACAAGCTATCGTTCATGGTTTCTTCCTGCAGGTCGACTCCCTAAACGCGAAATCCAAAGATTTGGCTGAAGTTACGGTCGATTCCTACTCCCTATGAAAGTTTGTGCTCGCGAAGTCTACTGTTCGCAGAACTACTAGTTAATAATTCACTACCCTCATTGGCAAAAGTAGGTACCTAATAAAACGTGGGCCCGAATTGGCTGCCAGCGCCGGTATCTGAATTGGCTGCCAGCGACTTTGGTTGTCAATTAGGCATAGGGAGTGGATAGGCGGGGTCAATCAATCTGCCTAGCCTTTTCCCAACTATGTTGGGGTAGGCTTCCAGTCTAACCGGATGCAGCTGTATACCAGTATTTTACATGAAGCGACTGCCCATCTGACCTCCACAACCCAGTAACTGGGTAATACGATACCCCTTGGTAAGACTGGTTGTCAGACTTTCGAGCTTCTGACGACCTGTAACGACTGTGAAAGATCCACGAATGACAGCGGGGACCAACGGGTTAACGTGCTTTCCGAGGCACGAAGGACTCTCGATATATAAAGACGGTCACCCATCCACGGACCAACCCCGGCAAGCGTAGCTTAACCTGATGGATCGACTCGTGCGGCTGTTATTACTTTGCCACGAGCTTGGGTCAGCATAATTAAATATTTAAAGCATTTTTTTTTCCATAGTCAAACATTTCCATATCCCAGCATTAAAGTACTTTGCGGGAAAGTCCGAAAGGGATACCGGGACCTTGGCAACAGGCAAATGAAGGAACACGGGTGGGTTTTAGTCAGTAAAAGTCTGACACGCCCTTCCGCTCCGCCCAGAGCGGGAGAAGTCATTGGATGATTTCCCACCCTCAAAAAAAAAAAAAAAATGCATTAAAGTACTACCGGGAACCAAACTTGTTAGATTAGGTTAAATATTTTTACTCACAAAAAAATGTTAGGTTAGGTGAGAACTTAAAGAAGAAAAGAAAGAAAGAAAATACACCTTACTTCTAAATCAACCGAAAATGGTGTCATTTGCAGATCATTGATTTTTTTAATAAACCATCGGTCACAAAACCTTGATGAAGTGTATAGCTCTATTCTTCAGGTCTAAGATTGGTTTACGGCAAATAATTAGTAGTTGTAATATACATAAATATTTTTTATTATGTATTTCTGCAAAGTCAGACCTGAATTAATTATCTATGTAAATCTAAAATATTTCAACTTTATTTTTTCTTATTTTTGTTTTGCACTGAGGTGTAACTGTAGGCCTTAGTAAATATACTACAACTGTTGAACTGCACCCTACCCTCATTGCTTAAAATTCTAATATTCTCTGCTGTTCCTTGCGTAGAACTACCTACTTCGGATTTGTTTTGTTTGACATGACAAAAGTATTAAGTCAAAGTGTTATTATAATATTAGTTTTAGGATAATTACTTACTATGTGTAGCAATATTTAGGAGGAGCTTGTGGCTAAATAATAACAGCCGCACGGGTCGATCCATCCGGTTAAGCTAGGCTTGCCGGGGTTGGCCCGTGGATGTGTGACCATCTTTACATATCGAGACTCCTCCGTGCTTCGGAAAGCACGTTAAGCCGTTGGTCCCGGCTGTCATTCGAGGATCTTTGACAGTCGTTACGGGTCGTCAGAAGCCCGAAAGACTGACAACCAGTATTACCAAGGGGTATTGTAATACCCAGTTACTGGGTTGTGGAGGTCTGATAGGCAGTTGATCTATGTAAAATACTGGTACTCAGCTGCATCTGGTTAGACTGGAAGCCGACCCCAACATAGTTGGGAAAAGGCTAGGCAGATTGATTTTGTGTAGCAATATTTAATTGTATGCTATGCTTGATGGCACATAATTTTGTTTAAAACTTTAAACCTATTTATGTTTTTTCTAGTAGTGAATTTAAAAAGTCTCATGAGAAATAAATATTTTTAACCGTAATATAAATTATATACACAATAACATAATACGCAAGAACTTAGGGGCGGTCATAACGTTAGGAATCGTATGAATCACGTCGTAACAAGGGGGCAGCGCTAGCTTACCACATCGGCACAAGGCTGCTCCTTACTGGTCTCCCATTCACGTTGCAGTGCTGGCTCTTCGTACTTCATTTTGTTAGTTAGAAGCGGACGATGTCTTTAGGAACCTTTTTATGTACTAATGTTTACTTGTCGTAGTTCCAATATCAAATAAAATACTGTGAAGACAAATCTGTCTCAGCTTTAGATATCACTATGTATCAAATTGAACGTATATAATAGTAATCTATAGTACTATTGTTTTTAAACTTCGCTTCTGAAATATAATAAAATACAGTGCGCAAACATAGCAAAATTGTATGCAAAACATTTCATTTCGTTCCACAGAGTACTTTATAGGTTCGTAAGTTCCACAGACTAGTGATGGATTAATTAGCATTCGCATTCATTGTTAGCTTGTGAAAAATCATTTAGTATTTAGCTAATGAAATTTATATGCGAAATTTCGTGAAGTGCTAAGTGAATTATCGCTTCGTACATTTTCATTTTCATTAAAAGTGCGAATTAAAATGAGCGTTCACCATTTTAATTCGCACTTTTAATAAAATTTTCATACTTCATTATTATCAATTATCATCATATTAGCTATTAGCATAGAAATAGCAATTATCATGCTAAGACTCAATAATTCACTTGCTAATGAAATTAATGAAAAATCGCATTAATTGCCATTACTACCACAGACTACTTAGAGATACTGGTAAGTTCGTTCTAATGTACCAACTGCACAGACTAGTTAGTCACCAACTGATACCAACAAATTTTGTGCTTAACTGTCATCAGTGATTGTGTCGTCTTGTGTCTGTCAGTGAGTTGTCACTGTCATGTCACCCAGTCAGTGCGTCATAATAATAAATAGGAATCTTATGATTGCGTCTAAAGTGGGTGGTAGACGTGCGTACTTAAAGTACGCGGTAGTTCTACGCAAGGAACAGCAGAGAATGTTAGAACTAGCGTTCTATAAAAGGGGCGATAGACGTGCGAGCAAGTATGCGTACTTATGGCTCGGCGAGCTTACTCGCCCGTCTGTCATCGCCGCGAGCCGCGAGCACAGAGTACTTTTACTTATAGGGGCCGCTAGCCAATTTGACACTGAAATTTTGAGCAAGGCTTCACATGTGTCACCGACGGCGAGCCGAGTAAGGTCGCGAACTTAAAGATCGCGTAATTTAAGTACGCACGTCTATTACTCACTTAACGGTCGAAACAGTGTAATTCGAATCTTCATCCCACTCCCACTTATTAAGTCAGTTGTTTTATTGTTTGCTTTTTTGTAAAAACTTTTTATTTCACGCTTGTTAGTGGGTCAGATTGTAATTTATCTAATACTAGCTGATGCCCGCGATATCGCCCGCGTGGATGTCGGTTATTATGGACTAAAACCTAACTCGAGAACCACTCTATCAATTGGTTAAAACAGCATGAAAATCGGTGCAGTAGTTTTTGAGTTTATCGCGTACAGTACGACAGACAGACGCGGCGGAAGACTTTGTTTTATAATATGTGAGGATGTCAACAGCTTATCACCTTTTTACAAAATATCGCTTTTCCCGGTGGAGGGACGTTAATCGTTAAGGAGTTCTCCTGGTACTTCATCATCAGCTCCACTTCACTCAAGCAATTTATGCTCGTCCCATTGCATATGGTCGTTTGGAGCATAAATTGCTTGGCAACCATTACTTAATCGAATCACAACCCATGAAATACTTATTATTGAGTTGTTCCGGTGGCCATCCGTGGTCTTCATCATCAGTTCCACTTCACCAATTGTTGCTTTCCGAGAGCAACTGCACGAGTTAATGACTATCAAAAATACCCTATTCGCTATAAGTGCCAGTAATATTTGAAGAGTTCCCTAGATTACTCCAGGATCCCATCATGATCCTGACCTGACAACTAGAAAAATGGTTTTTGCAAATCCGTATCTAAAACGGAGCTATGCCTGAACTACATAAAAAAAAACATCCAAATTGTTATCCTCCTCCTTTTTGAAGTCCGTTAAACATAAGGATTACAGAGTTTGTATTATAGCATAGCTAAAACATAACCTCGGTGAAATTAGCCGCACGATTTAATTATTATGAACTTTTGTCGTTAGAGAGGGTTAGAGAGAAAAGAAAAATCGTTAGAGAGTAATTAGTTTTTATGTTTTTTGTTTTCATATTTAATAATGAATGTTAGTGAACCAGTCTTTAGTCTATTGAAAAAATTATATTTTCTCAAACATGCTCGGAAATTCGAGCATTATTTTGACAACCTTCTTCGAGATAAATCAAAATTGCTGTACTGGTCAAAAACAAGTGAAGATGCGGCCAGCAAAGTTACTATGAAAATCCATATCTGGCGTGTTTAGTGGCTAAATAAATTACTATGAAAACTCATATCTGTCGTGTTATTTAAAAATGGAACGAACTTTTTACTACAACACACGGCAACCAAGGAGGTAACTTATCAAAGATTTTATTTAAATTTCGAATTGGTGTGCAAATAGAACAAAGAAGAAACAAATTAACATATTGGCGCATGAAAAATGATAGTTATTCGTTATTGATTCTGGAATTTCTATTTAATTTACTCAGTTTGAATTTACGCGCGTTGTTTGAGAAAAGTACTATACAAGCCTTGGCCGCAATCAGGAATTGATGGACTCACGCATGAGTGCCTCGGCTTCGCCTCGGCCCTCATTTTTACGACCGTCCATCAATTCCCTTATTGCAGACCGCGACAGTAATGTACTATTTGTTTTATATATATTAAAAAAAAAAAGAATTGTACGCCTCGTCAGGCAAAATATGTACGGACTTTTTAGCTATGTATATTTAAGATCTTGCATGCTCGATTTGTATGTAAACGGATGTTTGACAATTAAATTATCTTTATCTTTTATCTTTATGTAAATACAATTTTAATTTTTTGTGTGAAGTTGGCGCCCCTTCCCGCAAAAATGGACAGACGTATTTTTTTTTTTTAAATCGTTTGCGAATCTTTAGAGGGAGATTGAGGGTTACACAAAATCGTTAGAGAGTTAATATTTTATTTGTTTCATTTCTAAGAGCATGACGTTAGCCCACCTCTGTGAATTTTGCCCCCGATTTAATTATTCTCAACTTTTGTTAATGCTAATCGTTAGAGAGAGTTAGAGAAAAAAGAAAAATCGTTAGACAGTAATTAGTTGTATTTATCAACGATTTTAATTACTTTTGTGAAATTGGCCCCCATTTCCGCAAAAATGGACTTAGACGTATTTTTTTTAAAATATAGTTTGAGAATCGTTAGAGAGAGATAGAGAGTTAAAAAAAAAACATTAGAGAGCAAATATTTTAATTGATATTAAATTATTTCTGAGAACGCGTTTTATCCTAGGACCTGAGCAGATTAAAGTTTAGAAACGTGCCGTTTCGATAGGGGATAGGGGAGGGAGGAGAGGGGGAAAGGTAAGTAGATCCCCCACTCCCCCCTGCCGGAGATACAAAGTTTTTTTTTAATGATTTTTAAATGTGACTAGTCTCGTATGCTGGGGCCACACCAACGAATTATCGCGATAATAGACGTTAACCGTGGGTGTAGCCACAACTTACCTCGAGAATTTGTCAATTGAATAATAATTTGTTAACCACTTAATTTGAAGAAGTACTTACCTATCTCTATAAAGAAAAACTGATTTCAACGTGTTAACTTTTATGAACTTATCTGGAAGGAGAGACTATTCACCATGTATCTACCACGACCTGCCATTTTGTTGTTTGTCTTGTCGTATCCCTTTAGGCATATATAATGCCCTGTGTCGGATGACAGACAGACGCACTGAGCGACAGGCGAGAAATGGCAGCTCATGTTAAGGCTCCCACAAACAGGCGCGATATCGCGGGTGCCACAACAGTAGCGCTGCCTGTCACGCCTGTTTGGACGAGCCTTTAGGCGCCCTGTATACTTTCCTATCTTCGTTGTCGTAAAGTATAAGTAAATTACTCGATAGTTGAAACTAAAAAAAATTAAGAGCCTCACTACCAGCCCTTCCATTTGATATGTCACACTCACGCGGTTAATATTATTGCACATGCACACGATACTTTTTTTTTCTGTATTTTAGGGGTATGAGGAACAGGGTGTTCACTCATCCACCATAGAGAAGGGAGGATCCTCCGACCAGACGGGTGTTGTGTCTGGCGGGCAACTGCCCAACTATTGATGTCGGGTTTTTGTATATATGTCCATTGCACGGTAAACTTTAATTGCGCGATGCAGGATTTATATGACGTCAAGTTTTTGTGTGACGTCAGGTCTTTGATGCGTAGTTCATAAGTGTGATGTAGGTACCGCCACAGTATTGTCTCCCAAAAGTGAGTCCCATATTCAAAATGTATTTATTTACGTTACACGTCCCATGTTTGGGTCACAATAAATTGCCAAATTTCAACTTTTTTGTGGGAACTTTTTTTTTCTCGCCTATCCTATTGTATGAGCTGTCGTTGGAAAGGTCATTCAAAACTATTGTAAGTTTGTTTGTGATAAAAACGTTTTACAAAAAAAAACAACTGACTTCCAAAAAACACAAAAAAAAGTGAAAAATAACATAAATTTCTTTGCTTTTCAATTTTCATTTTTTGCCACCGACTTCCTAAGTTTCTGTCTGAAAGCTATTTTTCACTATTTAGTTGTGGTACCTACCCCACTCAAATTTGAATACCACTACCTCCTATGTAAATAGCAGTGACGGAGTCAAATAAGATATCATCTACATTCTACATAGACCAAGTGGGAAAAAATACGTAATTATTGAAGCTAACTCAAAAACGACTCAAGCAATGTTAATAAAATTTATATGAGACCACAAAGGAAGCACCAGCTTTCAAATAAAAAAGAATCATTAAAATCGGTCCACTCACTCGAAAGATTTGAGGTAACAAAAATAAAAAAACCGACGAATTGATAACCTCCTCCTTTTTTTGAAGTCAGTTAAAAACCATTTTTAGGATCCGTTTGCAAAATATTAAGTTTTGAAGAACAAATTTTTGTTACAATCAAGTGTCCCCCCCCTTGCCAGCTAAATTATGGTTTTGGTCATGTGAAAAAATTCACGGCAGTAGTATGTATAAGCAACGAAATTAAAAGGAAAACTATCACAGCAATAGGCTATGGAAGAACAAGTATTTCAACTACGGAACCCTTCATTGTGCGTAGTACGACACGCACTTGGCCGGTTTTTATTCATTTGTTTTAGTCGCAAGACGCCTCGCCGTTCGCACTGCGTGAAAATTCGCTGCAGGAATGTCCCGTGGCCAGACGGTTAAGTAATTTAGTATTATTATTATGTATTGAATCCTGCTATTACTATTGTATCTTTCGAATCGAATCTTTCGAAGAAAGGTTGGGAGATGTTGGGTAACAAGCAAATAATGTATGTTTGTAGCGATGCACGGCGTCTGCCTGTGCAGGCGGTGCCGTGAAGCGCCCCGCAACACCCGCTCCACGCCGCGGGCTCGCGCTATTGAATCAAACTCAAACTCAAAGCATTTATTTCAATTAAACCATTTACAGGCACTTTTAAATTGTCAAAGAGTCGGTCAGTTAGTCAAAAAGTTGAAGCTAGTTGCCCATTGCAATTCGTAGATCTCTATGGAGAAGAACGGGCAAGAAACTCCAAGGACACTCTTTTAAAAATGTATATAGATATTACAAAATCCTGGGTACAGTATTCTTGGTGCTTCTATATGTGAGAACAATTTCAAATGAAGAATAATCAAAAACAATTCAAAATATAAGATTAAAAATAAGCCCTGGCAGATAAGAGATGAGAGAGACCATCTCAATTGACGGCGCCCGTTCACGAACATGACACGTGGAATAAATCATCAGTGCTGAGCAACAGCCCGCCCGAGTGCTACTTGTATTGTGTCCAGAACCTACTGTATCAAAATGTCACGGAAAGCTGCCGTTTCCGACGAAGAAATAGATAAATGCTTAAAATAATTATAACTTATCTATCTTCGCCAAAACTGCCGGGATATTCCAACACAATATGGCGCAATATTAGTGCTAAGTTAGACAATAAGTGGACTGCTCACCACGCTCATAACAGTGTGAGCCAGGACCGGCACAGAATCCTCACGGGCGCCCGATTGGAAAAGGGCATCGTAATTAGGAACCAACTACTTCCTGATTCTGACCTAGTCACGTCAGTGGGTTAAAAACGACCCGACCAGCTCCCGACAAGCACCCACCTTTTGTGTGTTTTGAGCATAAATGATGCACTATAAGTACCGAATCAAATTGAAACTACAAACAATATTTCGTATTCTTATTGATTGCTATCACTGTTAAATGATCGTTGATCAAATACACAACTTTACCACTCTTATCTATTATCGTCCCTCTGCATCATGTATCGTATCAGTAGTACTACTCACGGTACTACTCGCGCTCACGGTGCACAATGAGAAACGTAAGTGTGGCCGCTTCATTCAATGCAATAATTCTCGCGGTAAATGTCTTTGATCTGCCTAAAATACCGCCACCAGAGTTATCACCCAACGTTAAACGCCAATGTGAATGCCGTTGACAAATTCTCGAGGTAAGTTGTGGTGTGGTACACACAGCTACACATCAAGCTATATATTTCCAGTTAATGCTGAACTCGCATTGCATAAGATTTCCGTATAATGCGAGGTCAGCTTATACCGGAACTGTCTTGATGTGTAGCCGTGTGTACACCAACCGTTAACGTTTATTATCGCGATAATCCGTTGGTGTGGCCCCAGTATATAAGATTTGTCATATTTAAAAATCATTAAAAAAAACTTTGTATCTCCGGCAGGGGCGAGTGGGGGGATCCACTAACCCTTCCCCCTCTCCTCCCTCCCCTATCGAGGCGGCACGTTTCTAAACTTTAATCTGCTCAGGTCCTAGGGTAAAACGCGTTATCAGAAATAAATTAATATGAATTAAAATATTAACTCTCTAATGATTTTTTTTGAACTCTCTATCTCTTTCTAACGATTAGCATTTTAACAAAAGTTGAGAATAATTAAATCGGGGGCAAAATTCACAGAGGTGGGCTAACGTCACGCTATTAGAAATGATTTAATATCAAATAAAATATTAACTCTCTAACGATTTTGTGTAACTCTCAATCACTATCTAACGATTCGCAAACGATTAAAAAAATAAAATTACGTCAAGTCCATTTTTGCGGGAAGGGAGTAAACTTCATAGAAAAAATTAAAATTGTATTTACATAAAAAGTAATTCCTCTCTAACGATTTTTCTTTTCTCTCTAACCCAGAGAGGGTTAGAGAGAAAAGAAAAATCGAACGATTCTCTAACGATATCGTGCGGCTAACTTCACGGCGGTGAATCTCTGAAACAAATAAGCCGAATTCTTATCATCTTTTGAACATGACTTTTTAGGAATTCGTTTTAATTAGTTGTGCAATAAAAAATCAAAATAATAGACCGTTTAACGGTTATAATCCCTATTAGAGTCTGTCTAATGAAAGCTGAGAGTGATTTATATTCACGTTTTCAGAAATTGACAACAGTGCTGCAAATGTCACTTGTTGTTCATTTATCCTCCTATAAAAACATAATTGTGTATATTTTGTCGTATTTCAAGTACAACAATGCCTAAAACTTTAAGAAGCAGTGCGAGAAAGTTGTTATACACTGTGATGAACAATTACAACCGAGTGAAAAGCGAAATTGAGGCTGCATTTAACGAAAAAGTGCAATTGTTTACAATAATTTCGAAATTTACTGGTAAGCTACTGAATTGGTTTTGATACTAGGTAAACAGGATTTATATTTATTAGGTCTGTTTGTGGAATCATATTTGAATAAGTATAGCCATGAGAAATCGCGTGGCATCAATAAAATGCGTTTGGAACTTTCATCATATTGTTAATTGCAGACTCAGACCAACCAAAATTGGTCTGAGATTGCAGACGAATGCATTACTGATCATCACAAGCTTCTCGCAATCCATAATTTAATTAAGAAATTGGAAAACTTGGAAGAAACTTATACAGTATGTTAAATAACAGAGGGCGTTCCCTTAAACTCGATAATCTATATCATTAATAGATTCAAATAAAAATATCAGCATATATAAAGGAGTTAAAAGAAACCCGAATAAAAAACAAAAATTAAATTGGCCATAAATTCGAAACGACCTGTTTAAAATCAAAATGCTAACGCGGAATAGTACGTTATATAGTCATTGGTACCTAGCGTAGTGGCGTAGCCCAAACCGGCAACGTCGCAATTTTTGTCTCGCGCGCTCACGATGCTGAGCGAGCTTCTCACCGAGCCGGCGCGGCCGGCCGGGTGGAGGGCGAGGGGCGGGCGGCGCGAGGGCACTGAATGGCGAGCGCTGACTTTGGTAAAGGCGGAAAAATTAATACTCTACCTTTCCACAGACGATATTAGCCCTTTACTCGGTAGAAATAAAGATTTTAATAGCGTGAATCAACTGATGCAAATATGCATCAGTGGGGCTCAACGGTTTTGATTGATGCAACCTTGCATCACCGGAAACCGAGCGGAAAGACAGTAAAAAACACAGCGTCGTGTTGTTATCAGTCAAATAAAACATTTACGTATGTTTAGATTTAGCAATAACATTTAACAACCCGTCTCAAATGCCCGGCTGACAAAGAAACGCGTCACTGAGGCCCCTTGGGCTTGTAAGAACCTATTCGCAAACAGTAAAAACATAAATTCATGTACCTATCTAAGCCACGTTTCAATCATATTAGAATACAGAGTACAGCGAATTATTCTGCACGCAGCGGCCGAGTAATGGCCACGGGGTGGCGCGTCGGCAACGCTTTGCCGACACGCCGCGTCGGTTGCGGGCTCGCGGCCACAAAATAAACAGATAAAACTTTTTTACAAAAAATTAAACCGACGAAAAAAGAACTGAAAAGCCAAAAATAAATAACTTTAATTTCGGAAGTCGGAGACTTCGCTTTTCAATTTTCGGCTTAAAAAAAATAAAAACTTTTTAATTCAGACATATTTGGTGCATAAAATTGTTAGTGGTACAAAACTTAAAAAAACTATGTTAGTTACATAAAAAAAAAAACTAATTTAAGTATCTGCCGCGCTCTGGGGCCCCGGGCACACGCACTTGTGCTTGAACCCAGTGCCCCAGAAGGGGGCTGTCCAGCTTGTGGTTGAGCACGTTCAGGATGGTGTTGGCGCTCTCACGCGTGCGGAACATCAACGAAGCGATGCGGCGCCGCAGCACAGTGGGAAAGCCGTCTGTGTGCGCGTGCGCAAACATCGCTGACGCACTACAGTAGCGTGGGAGCCCCACCAGCACCCTGAACGCGTTATTATGTTGTATTCGGAGAGCGTTGATGGCCCGCTGCGTGTAGTTGACCCACAGATTGCAGGTGTAGAGAGTTTGACAGAATGCTTTAAATAGCGTGATCTTTACCTCAAAACTACACCTCGCAAATCTGCGTGCCAACATGTTACAGCGGACCGCCATCGCCCTCCTCTCCCTTTCGATATCCCCGTCATCTTTTAAATACTCGGTGACCACATGGCCGAGGTATTTAAACTCACTCACTCTTCGAAGAGCGACAGCGTTAAGCAGCACAGGTGCCACATCCACCAGTTTACGACCCCTGGCTTGAAATACCAGGAGTTCGCTTTTCTGAACGTTGTTCAAAAGACCGTGTACCCTCGCATACTCCTCACACACGCCTATCAGCTTTCTGAGCGCGGCCATTGATGGGCTGAGCAACACTATATCATCTACATAACTAATACTGTTGATACAGTGACCATCAATCAAGCATCCTACTCCGATGTCGCTCAACTCAACAATCAGCCCGTTCACGTACAAGTTGAAGAGTGAAGGAGAGGTTAACCCCCCCTGTCCCACACCACACTCCAACACGTACTCCTCAGAAAGTTCGCCAAGCCATTTGACCTGGTTAGTTTGGTGGTCATACCAATATTTAAAAATATTAATTAACTCGCCCGGCACACCTGTATACTTCAATTTACACCAGAGAATATCATACCTAACCAGGTCAAAAGCCTTGGAGAGATCTAGAAAGGCTGCATACACGGGCGTGCTCCTATCTGTATAATACCTGACAGTCTGCTTGAGAGACATAACCTCACATTCCGTCGAAAGTCCTGGTCTGAAACCGAACTGTGCGTCGTTTAAATTTAGATGTTCTTTAAGCTGTCTCTCAAGCAGGCCATCAAGCACCTTAGCTGTGGTTGTAGCCAATGATATCGGGCAGTAGTTGCACTGGTCGGAATTATCTCCAGTCTTGTTTTTAATTATAGGCACTACCACCGTCTTCATCAGCTCACTTGGCAGGTATGAATGCCAAATACAGAGTGTAAACAACAGTCCCAGGAGCCTCGGGAGGTGCGGTCCCGCATGCTGAAAATGCTCGATGCTGAGGCCGTCGTCTCCGGACGACTTCCCTCGAGTCATGCCCTTTATTATTAGAGCAACTTGCTTTGCTGTGACACGCTCAGGCACCGCCGACACGATGACCTCCGCATCCCTAGTCTGCTCACCTTTTAGCGGAGACTCCACTTGTCCACTTGAAAGTGACATCTAAACGCATTACCGTGCGTTTGCACTGGCGAAACATTAAGGGGGATGCGCCAGGGTAGCCCGCGAAATTCAAATTTTCTTACGTTTTTTGCAATTTGCAGGTCGGTGTTAGATTGTATGTTGATCTAAATATGATTTGCGCACGTAACAAATATGGATTTACAGAATTATAAACATAAAAATCAGCAATACAACTCTCTAAGTTCATGAAAGTCTCAAATGTCGAGATTTCATGAAATCATGAGTTTTGAGACTTTCATGACCTTAGAGAGTTGTATTGCTGATTTTTATGTTTATAATTCTGTAAATCCATATTTGTTACGTGCGCAAATCATATTTAGATCAACATACAATTTAACACCGACCCACAGTGGAACGAATGTATGGGAGCGGTTGGACGTAGACATGTCCGAAAAAAAAGAGTAAAATTATGCCAAACTAATGATGCCATCTTATTCGATTACTTAATGCCTTCATAACTTGTGGTGATGAATTTCTTCATAACTCCCATATTTCGGGAGTAATTTGAGAAAATGTGAAATTTTACTATGAAAATGAGTGTATCGAGCTCTCTCCCTCCTGATTCCGGGCTTGTTTCAAGTAGCGGTCTCTAATATCATAATGCTAATACTAAGAGCTATATTTAATACTAAGACACATAGTGCGCCAAATGTGCACTTTCTGGGATAAAGAGTGATGTTTATTTTATAACACAATTTTTTAATTTTTTGTTTATTTTGTTGATTAAAACCGTTTTTCTAAAGGTTTACCTTATTACAATAACATTTCTGAGCAGCCAATTAGAGAAGATATAAGCTAATTAGGATATATAATTAGGGACTTAAGGTTTACATATAAAACTGATGCACTAATGATTACTGATAAGAACATTGCTATTATTTAATTACTAAATGGCTCTTAATACACTAATTTAGCATGCATCATTTACTAATTATCACAATAACTAATTACCTTGCAATATTTAACAAAGGATACCTGGGATACCTGGATTTTATATAAATAGGTCACTATTAGTAACTTTAAAATCAGTGTTGATTTACACCTCGTTGTATCCAAGCTAATCTCGCAATGTATTTTCCAAATTTTAATACAAATCTTGATATTCACGTTGCTTTATGCGCACGCGCACATAAAGATTTACGCGACTTTAACTATTTGTTCAGTGTTTTAAAAGATAACAGTTGTGTTCAGTTATGTGAAAGTGCTGAAACAAGTTTAAAAGACTGGTGTCGTCGATTTTGCTACCGCATTTATGCAAAATGGACACAGTCTGGAAGAAGCACAGATAAGTTTCGGAAGAAACATGAGATTTGGCTACAGGCTGCAATTCAATGGCCGGAATTACAGAATGAAAATATGGAACCTTCTACAGAAAATATAAGTGACGTCATCGAGCCCATAATTTCTCCTGCTAAATCTGATGCTTCAACTTGTACACATCCTAGTCCTCGTAAATCTTTTGAGGACCTTAGTAACCGGCAAAAAAGAAGACGCACCACTGAAGATAGTCTTTCATGCAGCAGTAGCAGCGCTGAAATTATGTTTTCGGCCGAAAGGGCGCTTCAAAAGGCAGGACAAAGCGATACAGCTTATGTTATGAAATACTTGACGGAGAATCCAGAAGAGGCCTCAAAAATCAAAGCCTTCATTGAAGGTAAATCAATTCAGGTACGGGAAATATCCCC
Organism: Lithophane leautieri; assembly: GCA_949152455.1. Taxonomy (NCBI): domain Eukaryota; kingdom Metazoa; phylum Arthropoda; class Insecta; order Lepidoptera; family Noctuidae; genus Lithophane; species Lithophane leautieri. The sequence continues at coordinate 276,779 of OX424469.1, read as the reverse complement.
TTTGAAGGCATTGGCTCTTTATGTATCGATGAACTTATCGAAATGGCGCTATAACACTCTTCGGGATTTCAACACTCAAGAAGGAGCTCTTCAATACCCGAGTTACTACATGTTGGTTAAAGAAAAAATTAAGTGCTATCCGGCCAAAGAAGATCTCACAGTTACAGAGAGCTCTGCAAAAATCAAATTACAAGCCTTGATGGATTTAACCTCAAGAAGACTTATTAGGTCGTTAGAAACCCCTGTTGATCCCAATCAACAGCTCGTATTGACCAGCAAATGGGGTTTTGACGGATCATCTAGCCAAAGCATTTATCATCAAAGGACGAGTGAAGATGAGCAAATCGATCTTGCTAGTAATTTTATGATTAGTCTTGTACCACTGCGGCTCGTCTCAAAAGGTGTAACAATTTGGGAAAACGAGCGACCATCTTCCACTTCATTTTGCCGGCCAATATTGTTTAAGTTTATAAAGGAAACCAAAGAAAATGTGCAGAGAGAGATGGCTGAAATCGAAGCAGAGATTGAAGCCTTAACTCCATCCACCATCACTGATGGAATTAGTGTCAAACACCAACTGCTGTTGACAATGATTGATGGTAAAATTCATTCCATTATATCCAATACAGCAGCTTCAGTGTGTGACATATGCAAGGCTTGTCCTAAAGAAATGAATAATTTAGAGTTAATCAAAGATAAACACGCAAACGAGGACATGTATAAATATAGCTTAAGCACCCTTCACGCTTGGATTCGCTCAATGGAATGCTTATTACACATTTCCTACAAATTAGACATAAAATCATGGCAAGTAAGGGGTGATATAGCAAAAAGGCAAGTTGATGACAGGAAGAAAAGAGTTCAAGAGGCTGTAAGAAGAGAAACGGGCTTACTTCTCGATGTTGTGAAACAAGGCAGTGGATCCACCAACAATGGCAACTCGGCAAGGAGATTTTTTGAAAACTACACTAAATCTGCTGAACTGACCGGAATAGATGCTATGCTTTTAAGAAAAATCTGTGTGATCTTGCAGTGTATTTCATCAGGAGAGAAGATCAACGTAACTAAATTCCGAGAGTTCTGCTTTGATACTGCTAAGCTTTACGTGGAGTTATACCCATGGTATTATATGCCTTCTTCACTTCATAAAATTTTAATGCATGGGCCAGACATAGTTCAGAACATGTCAATTGTGCCCATTGGTTTTCTATCCGAAGAGGCATCTGAGGCTAGAAATAAAGATTTTAGAAAATATAGAGAGGGGCATTCTCGAAAGCATAGCAGTATCTCATGCAATGAAGATATTATGCACAATCTTTTACTGTCTTCTGATCCACTTGTTACAAGTATCCGTCCAAAAGGAAATAAGTTTGTAAAAAAATCTTCTTTTAAGGAATTTTATGAGCTTACGGATTCTGAGAAAAGTGATATCGAATTTGTTAACATAAATGATTTAGCGGACATCGATTCTGAATTTGAATTAATTGATGATGATGATGATGACGAAGATAATTAAATGATGTTATTGTTTTAAAATGTGTAACTTAGTAAATTAGAGCTTACATCTTAATTATTTATTGTACTTTTAATGAAACTAGGTAATTTATTATCAACTTACTTAAAAGTCATACTCTCATCAGTTCTTGTGAATATTTTTGTTAATATATATTTCTGTATATATATAATATATTTATAGACCTCTTAATAAGTCTGTCTGCGGTTTAAAGTAAATACAAATGGGGAAAAAACGTTTTTTTTTTTAAATTTTCATTTCCTTTTATCCCAGAAAGTGCACATTTGGCGCACTATGTGTCTTAGTATTAAATATAGCTCTTAGTAATAGCATTACGATATTAGAGACCGCTACTTGAAACAAGCCCGGAATCAGGAGGGAGAGAGCTCAATACACTCATTTTCATAGTAAAATTTCACATTTTCTCAAATTACTCCCGAAATATGGGAGTTATGAAGAAATTCATCACCACAATTTATGAAGGCATTAAGTAATCGAATAAGATGGCATCATTAGTTTGTCATAATTTTACTCTTATTTTTCGGACATGTCTACGTCCAACCGCTCCCATACATTCGTTCCACTGTGCGACCTGCAAATTGCAAAAAACGTAAGAAAATTTGAATTTCGCGGGCTACCCTGGCGCATCCCCCTTAAAGACAAAACATGTTTTGTCTTGAATGTTTGTCTTGAATGTTAAACACTTTCTGTCAATGTTCCATACAATTTTTGACAGGAACTAGAGATTTCAACATGTTTTGTCCTGAATGTTTCGCCAGTGCAAACGCACGGTTAGCGATATATTTCGGTTCGCTGATGCCGTTGATACTCACAGGGACGCTAGATTTTGGGTTTAACTTTTTTGTTTGTTGCCAAAATCCTTTAAAATCTTTATTTTTGTGTTTAGTAGCTAAAATATTCATTTTTATTAATTCCTGGTTATTCTGACAATAATATAATTTGCTTTTAAATTTTTTCCTAGATTCATACATTTCGTTATAAATTTTACCACTGTTTTATTTTATTTTATTTATTCTGAACAAAAATACATTTGTGTCGAATACAGGATTAATAATAATCAATAAAAGTTACAATTAATTACAAGTTAATGAATACACGGAATAATAATAATAATCAATAAAAAGTTACAATCAATAAATAGATAAAATGTCAAAAATTAAAACAAGAAATCAACTCAATCAAAAAAAAAAAAAAAATAACATGTCAAGAATTATACGTAAACAATAAACAAGTTACACTGTGGCATTATTTTTGTCCCTAAAAAACTCTTCTATACTATAGTAGCACTTCGTCAATAGGAATGAGTTTAATTTGAATTTAAATATTCTTGGACTATTAATAATTTTTAGTTCTAAAGGCAATTTATTGAAAATTTGTACAGACTGTACTTTAGACCTAGGAGCTTAGGAGCTAGTTAGGTCGACCATAACACTGCCAGGCTAAAAACTTCTGCCTAGCGTCCCTGTGAGCATCACGAACAAACTTGTTCCATCCGACAATATGACGACCGCGATGCCGTCCGCCACTACCCCCACGACCCACATAGCTATCAACAGCAGCCTCCTGTAACGCTATCACAATGTCACCATAAAGCGCGTCTATCGCTGCCAGGTGATCCTTACCACTATCAGTACACATGCTATCACAACACTGTTGGAATTCGTGAGGGAGGCCAAATTCCCGTAGTTTATCATTACAACATTTACTATATTTTTCCGTTTGGCTTAAATCCCTATCTCCCCATTGAACTTTATTTGTTTTGGTGAACGGTGGTTTAATGGTTCGACAAACTGATTTTAAGTCTAACTGAATCTCTACTGGACAGTGATCAGACCAGAAAATTTCGTAGGATACCCTTACTGAAGAAACCGTCTTTAATGCAGCATCAGTAACAACACAGTGATCTAGCCACCTGCGGCTGCCGTGCGCTTCACTCACAAAAGTATTTTAATTCGAGCCCAACATCATTAGGTCGACACATGTCGAGTTTTGCTCATTACAAAAATTTTGGAGTTCGTTGCCAAACAATTCCCCCGGATGAGCTTTAAAGTCCCCCATGATAAATACATTTTCAATATTGTTACCACAGACTACTTAGAGAACTAACGTTCAGATGCACAACTCCCATAGAAAAGATATTGGACACAGCAACCTGATTTGTTAGGGGAAAATGATACATGACAGTTGTTGTCGTTTTTAATTGTTGGCTCATGTAGGCAAAGGTATGCATTATACAGCTACATACGGTATAGAAACCACCCATCTGAAAATTTTATTTTGATTTTATAGAAGGAAAATGCAAATTAAAAGACTTGATGTTTTGCAGTAAATAATATCATTTATTGGGATTTTTCTACAGTTTTTTCTTATATTTTCTTAAAGCTTTCGCTTGCATAACTTTGCTTGCTACTCGAGTACACTTGCTACTCGAGTACACTTGTTACTCGAGTTTTCCAGACTGACAATGTCTGTACCTTTTAACATTTTATTAATTATATTGGACCAATTATGTATGGCTAATTTTGTAGTTACAGAAATGAATGCTTGAATGATAATTATCATTTTTATGTTTTTGGCACGCCACAAACTCAAATACACACTTGTTTTGTATTATATTATAAATTTTGGTCGCGAGGTTGTGTTTATGTGCATTTGAGTCCAAAAACAGATTCGTTTCTTTAAATATTGTGCCAAAAAGCATAAGAAAATGTTTGGATGCAATATTAAACCCCTTTTATTATTTTTATACTCTTTTTGGGACACCCACCTATGTACATCAGTCTTTCTTACACTGCCGACAATTCGATTTGTTTAATATTTTTCTTAATACCCAGCCGGCAATGTAAGCTCTTGCAAGAACATTCAAGTGTTCACGTCTCGCCATAGTGCTAAGGTTTACAGAGTCATTGTTAAGACTATTTGATTCTAAATGAGTATCACTGTCTAAAATTTCACTAATGTTGACATTTGTTTCAATCAGTGATTTCATTTTTAGTAACTAATAACAGGATTCATCTTCACAATTAAATGAATTGTAATGAAATTTTATGAATCCTGTTATCAGCAACGATTTAAAAGTATTTGTGAAGCTGTGGCAATCTGGGTTATTATTCCTTGAATTATAAGAACAAACCCTTCCAAAAAAAAAAACTAGGCCATCTGAATTGAAATATCTAGGGTGCATAATTTTTACATTTTTTTCTTCAAAAAATTGCCACAGTCTCTGAAAACTTCTAAGAGTTACAAGCCAGTTTCTTATACTAGGTACAGTAACTTCCTTGGAATTTTTATCAATAAATTTCATTTGTTGGAATTTTTCGATAGCTTCTCGCCAAAATTTATGGTGAAGGGACGTTTTCGTCACGGTGGAGCGTAATTCCTTTCCTTTACTCTTCTTAGGGAAAGTGCTGGCTCCATTCACACTGTCAAATAGATTGTCCAGGAAGGTCACTACTTGGGACATATTTTGACATTGTATTGCTGACTGGTTTGCCATCTGCATAATGCGCTAGAAAAAAAGTAGATACTTATTACTTTAACATTTTTTTTTAATGAAATATAAAATACATGTGTGGCCAAAATGTTTGCTATAAGTTAAGACTACAAAACATGAATTGTATGTTTAAGAAATAAGATAAGATAAAACTGCCACTGCATTGGCCTACAAGGCATAAATAGAAAAACAAAACAAAAATGGTTAAAATCTTAGAAAGCCTAACTGATTTGTGAGGGATTAAACTAGGTAACTATCTATTATAGAGGCAGAGAGAGTGAACAACAGTTTGCATATTTCTATAAATATAATAAATATAATCCTACTAATATTATAAATGTGAAAGTTTGTGTGTTTGTGTGTTTGGATGTTTGTTACTCAATCACGCAAAATTGGCTGAATGGATTTGGATGAAATTTGGCAAACAGACAGATTATAACCTGGATTAACACATAGGATACTTTTTATCCCGATATTCCCACGGGATCGAGACTTACGCGGGTGAAACCGCGGGGCGCAGCTAGTAAATAATATACCAAGTATTGAAAACTAACACCAACCTGTAGGCGTAGAAGCAGCATAATTGTGATCTACATGTAGAGTGCGGCAATAATTGTGTTCAAATTCAGAGCTTGGAACCTGATTTTCTGGATAAATAAACATATAATGCAAGTTAGTTACCATTTTGTAAGTTATCTGGGTTGATTTCAAGCAGACAGCCAATTGTAAAACCTTACCAAAACCCTGAGCAGCATGAATGTGGGTGGATTGTGTGAAAGATGATATGGCTAGAGAGGGGTGAATAATGAGATGCTGGCTGATAGAAATGTATGGAAGACTTGCTGCGCCAACCACAACTAAATTGGGATATGGGCAGGAGAATAATGATAATGATTTAGTAAGTTATTTATCATTACTGTAACAGCTACCAGCAACTAAAGCTAGAAATTGAAAAAATGTGAAAGTAATGTCTTGCTGTTTACTAACCAATTACAAACATAAGTATCAGGTGAATGGATTTGAATAAATATAGGTTTGTGACAGGATCGTTTTTAACCGGCTAGTATACATTAAAACTTTCACCATAAGAGTGTAGTATACTTTAGCAATCCGACAATTACCTGAGTTAGAATGTGTTGGAACTCCAGTAGAGGTTTCATGTTCAGTGAACAAAGTAGGATAGGCTTGCATCAAAAGACGTGATTTCTGGGTGAGAAACGTTGCCTCAAAATGTTTATGACACACACATTCTTTGCCCAATTCAACCACACTCAGAACACGCAGAGAAGCACAGTTTAGAGAATCTAACCACTTATTGCGTCTATTTTCACAAGTTGGGATCTTGTGTATTACAGCCCGCCTAGTATTACAGCCCGGTACACAACACTTGTTATAGCGCATTATGAAAGAAGTCTTGACGCTAATACGGAGGGACTAGTGCTCAACTCAAAGTAATTAGCGGAGAAAGAAAAATAATGTATAATATCGGAATCATCACGAAAAACAACTTGTGTTCACCGCGAAATCCGACATAAAACAATTAATGTCAACAAACAACAAGATGGCGGACACGGACAGGCCGGCAGCCACAGGCGACACAGGGGCATGATGAAGTTGCAGAGGGGGTACAAACGTCATGTATCATTTTCCCGCTGTCATTCGTATGTCTTCGTTTTTTTCTTAGAAGATTACGGGACCTGATTGTTACTCTCAACTATTGACGTAATTTCACTTGAACAAATTCCAAGAGATTGTCAGAAGAGTCGGTAGGCATATAGATGAAAAAAAATGAGTAATATCCATTCCGACACACACACTTTAATTGCACTTATTGCACTTTTTGCCACCGATTTCCGAAATTAAAGTTATTTATTTTTCGCTTTTCAGTTCTTTTTTCGTCGGTTTAATTTTTTGTAAAAAAGTTTTTTATTTTTCGCTTTTGAGTTACCATCCACTCCAGGGTACTCTAGGGGGTTACTCCAGGTTAAAGAGCTGGAGTTGACGATGAGTGGTTGTGTCACTGAACTATGTGTGTGTGCAAAATTTCAACAGAATCGGTTCACAGTTGAAAATTCAGTTGGTGAAAAATCAATCAACCCCATTTTTTCTACCTTTAGGTGTGGATTATAGTTTCCAATTTTCAATGGGACCAACTTCGAGGTATACCCTTCCCAATTAAAAAATAATTTTTCAAATCGGCCGACTCACTACAAAGTTACGCGTGGTCATACATAATTTAAAAAAAATATATATTTATATATATACAGGGTTACTGGTAACTCGACGTATTCCTTGCAGGACGTCATAGTAGGGTTAAAATGCAACAAATTAAGCCACCAAATGTTCTACCGAAATTCAGTAGTTTTTGAATTAGTTAACAGTTTTAGTTTTTTTATGAAAAATCCCAGATTAAATCATTTGAAACCAATTTAGAAATGATTTACGGCGCGACTGTACTGAAATTTAAATTTAAAAGAAATTTCCTTAAAAAGGAGACGCGCACTCGGGCCCCATGACCCGAGCATTTCGACCCCAAACGGCTCAAAACTGTAGTTGCCCATAAGGTTACAGTATTTGCGCCGCTTGTGTAATATTAATTTCTATGTGACTTACAACCTTACGATCGTAAAAGCTTATCTACACAATTTTTAGCTTTATGCTTTCCAAAAATAATTCACATTATTACACACTATTCACATTATTTAACATTCTTTATAAAAATATTCAAGTATCAAATACGTTTTTCCTAGTTGATCCGGGGATACCCGACGTATTTTTTTTAAATTTGCCGCTCTTTTATACTCTCAGCTTTCACTAGACAGATTAATATATATTCGAAAGTAACTGTCTGTCGGTGTGTCTGTATTTCACGCCTAAACCACTGAACGGATTTAGATAAAATTTGGCAAGGAGATAGATAGCACCCTGGGGAAGGACATAGGGTACTTTTCATCGACATACCACGCGGGCGGAAGCTAGTTAATTCGTTTCATGTACCACTTGTCATTATCAACTAGTGCGGTGAAATAAATGTTTGTTTCAATAAGACTACATTTTAACTCGATACATCTCTGATATGTCACCGTAAGATTGTGAGAACCGTTAGTATGAAATCCATCGGTGAAATGGGTGAGGTTAGAACTGTGACCGAAGGTGCCGCGTCAATTTATCGGTGGCGCGAGGAAGCCACGGCCCGGGGCGAGCGACCGATGCAGCGACACATGGAGCTGCATCGGTCTCAGCTTCGCGAGGTCCTGGTGGCAGAATGGTGGGAAAGGCTTTCACGCCCTACCGCCAACCTCGACATCATCAAGGTGGTCCGGCAGGTGCATGAGCGCTGGCTCGGAAGGAGGCACGGCTCCCTGTCGTTTCGGATGAATCAGGTACTCTCGGGGCATGGTTGCTTTAGGAAGTACCTGTGTCCCATAAACAGAGAGCCGGACGCCCGGTGTCACCACTGCATCGACTGCCGGGAGGACACGGCGCGGCATCCGCTGGCAGAGTGTGCCACTTGGGAGGAGCCGCGCCGTGACTGTTGACGTTTCACTGCCAGAAAGAAAGAAAGAAAAATGCGTTTATTGGCATTGTAGCAGAAAAAGACACCTTAAAACTATAAAACAGACAACAGTCATTACAGTGCCAAAAGGTTCTCAGCTCAGCATAATGCCAGCTGTAGTCGAGTACATGCTCGGCGCCGAGGAATTCTGGGACGCGGTGGTTTCCGTCTGCGAGACGACTGTCTCGGAAAGGCTGCGGAAAGGGAGAGGTGGCGCACCGGGCGTTGGCGGAGGGCGGACATCGCCCTATTCCAGCCCCCCTAAATGGGTCCAGGGGCGACGGGTTCGGAGACGTCTGTCGCCCCCTACACATCAGGCCACCAGGTGGCGGCGCGTAGTGTTCCACCCGCACCCCTCTTAGACGTCGCGGGGGGAGTCAAACACCTCACTCCCGCCCTGACCCGAGGAGGCCCGCAGTTGCGAGCCGACACCAGTCGAGGGTTGCGGAAGATTCTTACGTTCCCGCGACGCCCGACGTAGGTGTGAGTTAGGACTTGGGACACATCCATGAGGATTTTCAAACCCGGAAACAAAAAAATAAAAAATAAAGGTTAGTACTGTGACCAACCGCGCGCGACCTGAGCGAGCGAAGCGAGTGGACTAGATGCTAGATACTAGACTTGGTACTTCCAAGTTGCTCGCAGCTAGGGAGGTTATTTAGTATTTGCGCAAGGTGCGTTACGTCGCGTCGCGAACAAGTTTGATACTAGTTCACATTTTGTCGCTTTCCCATGTATAGATTCTAAACTATCGAATAATAATGCGATAAAGTATACATGGTATGTCGCAATTAAACATTTTTCGACAGTTTATAATCTAACGGAAATAATACAGATTGATTATAAAATGACTTCTAAGTTCATAATAATTATGCGGTGTGATCTATGCACAAAATAAAAATGTAAAAAAATATAAAAACTATAAAAAAATGTCATGTCGGTGTCTTTGGTTTTGAATTTTCGTTTTTTGCCACTCTAACTCTATGCTTTATTTTCTAAGTTTTCTAACCCTAAAATTTCATATGCCTTCTGTCAAACGAATGGGACAAATGGTCAATTTTTTACTGAATTCCCTTAATTTAACTGCAATTTCTTTGTGGAAGAATACTACTAGTTAGTTATAAATAGTAATACTAGAAACAATGGCTCAAAAAGCAGCTGCCAAAAACCCTAAAGCGAAATCTAGCGAGGAGATTTTCTCTGGCTTTCAAACTCTTCGAGGGGAACAGCGACAACTCGCAAATAAGATTTCTGAGTTGGAAATGGATCTCAACGAGCATAAGTAAGTGTCCCCACTGTTGACTATCATGCACGGTACATTAATTTGTTGCTGATGTTTAATTAAAGACTTGTTTGTTTCAGAATAGTAATCGAAACTCTCCGAGGAGTGGATAAAACTCGTAAATGTTTTCGAATGGTGGGTGGTGTGTTAGTTGAACGCACGGTGGCAGAAGTTTTGCCCGAGCTAGAGAATAATAGTGAACAGTTGCCTAAAGCACTCAAAGCGTTGGAAGAACAACTGTCAAAAAAGGGTCGAGAGATTAATGAATACATAGAATGTCACGACATTCGCCTGCAGCGCGTGGACCGCCCCCCTGCTGAAGAAGCACCGGAGCAGCCTACAAAGTCTAATGTTCTGGTTGCTAGTGGTTAATTTAGGATAGGTATTGAACTATTCAGCATTTATTTAACCCATATTCAAGCTTTTCTACATTGTCAAAGCAGTGTGTAAATATTGTAACTTAATGATGTAGTTATATAACTCGAGCATCACATTACTAATGAGATGCAATATCTATCTATTGTGGCAATACTGTTGGGAGTGTTGCATGTTTGTTGATTGATGATGTGACACTATGTTCACTAATACATTAAGTACCTCTATAGGTACTATTTTCTTTAATATACTTACTGCTATTTATAGGTACAAAGCTCTCCACTTAGTTCATTGCTCGTGTTGTATGATCTGCTTGAGCACACATAGTAATAATAACATCCAAACAGTTATTATTTTCCTACAAATATATATTATCATAATAATACCACAGCATATTTTCTATTCTTCCCTAATCTGAAAACCTGTCCTGTTTTACACACCCCCTTTATTTATAAACCAGCTGTTCAAGCCTTGTCCAGACAAGGTATGACAACAAAAAAAAAAACTGCCAAAGCGGTCGAGCCAGCTAGTGGTGATCTTTCATACATGCGGCAATCACAATTTTTTTGTTGTTGTATTCAAAATTGTACTCAAAATAGACAAAATGTGAATTCATGCAAGCCTAGTACTTTTGTGTTAGTTGATGAACGATTTGTGTTCCATTGGAGGATGGGCAAAAATTTATGGGATGCATCTCCAGCAACCAGTAATAACCAGACATAATTATGTTGTTGAAAAGCTCTTTTGATGCCCATCTCTTGTTACTATCAATCTTGTCAATCTCAAATCATTGTGGGAAAAAGTTACAGCTGAAAGAAAAACGTGTGACATTGTGGCAAAAAAATTGTTTATTACAAGTAAAACAACATAAAACAGAGTAAAGCGAAATGAGCTGAACTCCTTACAAGAATGGTCCTTAGCAGCGTTAAACAGAGAGAAGTGGAAAGAGAGAGAAAGAAAAATATTTTATTTGGGATACGCACAGGAAATACAACCATAAACGTTAAAACTAACAAAATCATGAAAAGAAACACAAAAAAAAAAATACATACAGACGAACATAGAACCTCCTCCTTTTTGAAGAAGTCGGTTAATAAAAAAACATTGGAACTTAACAAAAGAGAAGAAGAAAAGGGCGACCTTTGCCCAGCAGTGGGTTCCTATTGGGTTTGATTTCCGTACTTAGTCCTCTTCAGGTGGACGATTGTGCGTGGGTCATGGTGGACGTCGCCGCCGGCGCAACCAGCCAATCTCCCTCTAAAAGTTGATTAAGTCTCCTGCTTTGCTTAGAACGTCTGTAAAAGATCTGGGTGACCCGAGGGTTTCTATTCTGATCTGGGTGACGCCTGTGCATTGAAAGAGCACATGTGCAACGGTTTCCTCAGCGTCCATGCATGCCCTGCACAGAGGACTGTCTGTTATGCCTATTACATGGAAGTAGGTACCTATTTGTTTAGCAAGCACTCGAGCAGTGTCCCGCGAACTTCGTTCTAGACGGGGTTCTCCCGACCCCACACGTTTTATTTTGTTTATGAAAATCACTCCGTTTTTTTAGTTTTACACGAGTATTCTTGTTGTTTATTCTGTTTTTACCCGACTGCCCCAGAAGAAGGGTAATTGTTTTCGAGAGTATGTAATGTTTGTATGTACGTGTATGTACGGCGCGCTCTGTAGCCTAAACGGCATGACGGATTTAAACATTCGAGGTGTCGTTAGGTTAGAGTGACATAGATAGATTATATTTTTTTAATACCATATTTCATCTGCAAATACAAAAAAAACGGCCAAGTGCGAGTCGGACTCGCGCACGAAGGGTTCCATACCATTGTCTATAAAAACGGCAAAAAAAATCACGTTTGTTGTATGGGAGCCCCCCTTAAATATTTATTTTATTCTGTTTTTTAGTATTTGTTGTTATAGCGGCAACAGAAATACATCATCTGTGAAAATTTCAACTGTGATAAGTTGATTCGTCAAATATAACCGTGCGTTTGCACTGGCGAAACATTTAATACAAAACATGTTGAAATCTGTAGTTCCTGTCAATAATTGTATGGAACATTGACAGAAAGTTGAGATTTCAACATGTTTTGTCTTAAATGTTTCGCCAGTGCAAACGCACGGTAACAGAACTTCTAAGTAAAAACTAGCCAAGTAAAATTTTCAGCTTCAATTCATCCTAAGTGCTTTGTGTAAATAATTCGACTATTCAATGAAGTTATATTTTTAAATAGCAAACATTGTTATTGCAGAAAAACAAGAAATATTGTTTTAAATTTATTTTAGAATGTTGTATGTTATTTATAAAATTTTAGGATTATCTATAGAACTTGGCACCCATTTAGATCTCAATTCTTTTGTCGGCGAAGTCGACAACCACGCTTATTCTTAATATTGAATTTGGCTCCCATTTCACATTTATGTTTTTGATTGGATATCATTACTTTTTGTAAAGAAATGATTATTATTCGTCAACTAAAAGTGATCTGTAAAATCTATTTTCAAATATAAGTAGCAAGATTGTGTAAGAATGCATTTCTTTTGGTTACAATTGTCCGCAATGATGTCAGGTCGCTGAGCCGGTGTGGTGTTGTAGTTTGTGTTAATATTGGTTGTAAAAGTTCTATAAAAAAAAACGTGTGCTGTTACGGTAACTCCGTCAGGAACGAAGTTCCTTCCCCACGTATGATTTAATTAATTAATTTTCGCAGCCACTATTTTGCATTTACATTTTAACATCACTATCGACATTAGCACCCTTGAAAACTTTGACGACAAAAAAAAGTACCTAACCCATGACGAAAAATTTAAAAATCTTCGCAACCCATTTTAGATTTACATTTTAACCTCACTATCGGCTTTGAAACACTCGAGAACAATAAGTAACATATCGGTACAAGTTCGAATTTTTTATATTATTTTTGTTGTTATGGGCTACTAGCTTTAGCCCGCGGCTTCGCCCGAGTGGAAATTTTCCCACGGGAACGTTCTGCGTCACGATCCTGCGGAAAATCTTGACACCGCGATTCAGCAAATCGCGGCATTAGCACGACGTCATCAAATGAGTACACTGGTAAACTCAAACTCTCCGTTCCAAACCAAGTAGTACCTAATCAATTTTCATCGAGTGGACAGATCTTAATTAATGAAATAACTACTAAAGTTTCCTGTCCACGACGCCGGAGTCGCAACGGCGCGCGGTGCCGGACCGCATGCTTGCTTGTATATACGAATGAATATCACATTTTCATTCTGAGATGATTTGAATTTTTTTTATCTTGTGGTCCAACTCTTGTGCGGCTCCGACATCATGTACAGGAAGCCTAAATGTCACCTCAAGATACGGACTATGACAATATTTCAAAACCCTTAAATCCCCGTCACCCCGGACGCGCCGCACTCCTGTTGCCCGCCTCGCGGAAAACTTAAACAGCCAATGATTAACTATTACTTATAATTGGTTGTCAAAGCTATGTATAATAATCTGGTACCTATACATAAAACGATAAAAGCGACCTTTCATAATGGAAACAATTCTCCTACAAAAGAAAATATTTTTGCTATTATAATTTCGAAAGGCGCTAGGTGCTAAAAATCGATTACTTAAAAAATTATTAAAACGTAAAAAAAAAATCTGTTTTCTGATTTGTTCCTTTGTATACATACACATTATTACCAAGCTGGACGCCAAATTTCAACTTTCTAGGTCATCTGGAAGTGGGTTAGGGTTTTGATCTATAGGTAGGTATATAGGTAAGTCAGTCAGTGATAAAAAATGTCGATGTTTAGACGTTCATATCTCAACAACCGTTTGAGCTGTATTTATAAAATTTGGGGTTCTAGTTAATCTAAGAGGTATTAATAAATAAACCAAATTTCATGTGTGTACGTTAAATAGATTTTTAGTTATTGATGGGTGATAAAAATCTTTTTTACAAAAAATTAAACCGACGAAAAAAGAACTGAAAAGCGAAAAATAAATAACTTTAATTTCGGAAGTCGGTGTCTTCGCTTTTCAATTTTCGTTTTTTGCCACCGACTTCCGAAATTAAAGTTATTTATTTTTCGCTTTTCAGTTGTTTTTTCGTCGGTTTAATTTTTTGTAAAAAAGATTTTTATTTTTCGCTTTTGTGTTACCATTGTCTCCAGGGTACTCCGTGGGGTTACTCCAGGTTAAAGACCTGGAGTTGATGATGAGTGGTTGTGTCATCAGAACTATGTATGTGTGCGAAATTTCAACAGAATCGGTTCACAGTTGAAAATTCAGTTGGTGAAAAATCAATCAACCCCATTTTTTCTACCTTTAGGGGTGGATTATAGTTTCCAATTTTAAATGGGACCAACTTCGAGGACCCTTCCCAATAAAAAAAGAATTTTTAAAATCGGACTACTCACTAAAAAGCTATGCGTGGTCATACATAAAAAAAATATATATATATATACTTGTCGACTTGAGAACCTCCTCCTTTTTTTTTCGTCGGTTAAAAAGTAGCTCCATATGGTTCGTGTAATATAACACACGGCTGCTGCGTCGCCAGTTCTTTTCTTGAACTTGGCTTGACACTCAGTCGCGTGTCTAGATATCGAACAAAAATAGCGGGATACGACGCACGTGAATTCGAATAAACTACAAGTTTTTTTTTTTTTAATGGCGAGCTTAGTTATTGAAGCGCGCCTGCATGACAGCGTTCTTTTTTTTAAATGAGTTGCATTATGAAATTTAGTACAACATTATAGCACCCGTTTGGATGATATAATGGTTACTATGACACTGGTTGTTTTAATGTTGGCAATAAGGTAACTGTTTCAGAAACTTATAGAGGATTTATAGAATGGGTGTAGATAAAATGAATATAGGTATTGATCAAATTCTAAATCTAGAGTAGGTAGGTAATTAATAACGCGTTTAATGAAGTACCTATTAGTCGAGAGTATTTCTATTGCTAAGGAACTTCGATCCTGCCGGGGGTCGACCCCCGCCAGACCTTTCTCACGTATGATTTCAAACAAAAAAAAATTAAAAACAAGTGCATGTCGAACCACGCACAATGAAGGAATCCGTAGTTGGGATGAATTTATCCAACAAACTTAACATTGTAGTTGAAAAACTTGTTCTCCCATACAAAATGTATGGGAGAACATGTTTTTGCAACTACAAATTTAAGTTGGTCGATCATTACTCGGTAACTTGTGGAGCCTACGTAGCGGTGATAGTTTTCCTTTTAATTTCATTATACAGGAAAAGTTTTTATCCACTGCGGAAATTTTGACATATTAACCTTAAACCAGTTTTATTAAACATAATTTTTTTATTTTGATGCGACTTCATACAAAAAAAATAAAAAATCGTTAACGAAAGATGTTTATTTTAAAAGTGGTTGTATGGCTAACCGGCGCGCGGCGATGCGGAACGCGCGAAAGTACCTATCTATCAGCTGTGCGGTCGCTCGATTCGCCGGCGTAGGTATTTACGTGGGTTACTGGCCCTTGGATCTCGCTCAAAGAAATCAAAAATGCTTTCTTCGATTTCGATCGCCAGTCGGGGTCTGCCAGACCCTCGTGCATGATTCGGGGTTCTGAACTGTCCGTGATCAAGCAGCCTTTTAGTGGCCGCTAAAATGGTCCTTTCATTAGGGACCGCGGGGTTAAGGATTCCATGGGCTCACATTAGAGGTATGCTCTCCGTCGCATACATTCTGCGAGCTGCTCGCAAACTTTCACCACTCAGTACATACACTCGCACCATCTCGTAAAACTCGCGGTTACTGAAGTCCGACATCGTGACCGGTAGGTACAAGCACGACACACGTGCGGCGCGGCGCTTGCGCGGGAAAGCGATTAGACGCGACGTCACACGACAGCGCGTGCGATGAGCGAACTGTCGGCCACAGCGCCCGGCGCCGCCCTGCCGCCCGGGAGGGGGTTGCACCCCCGTGCAACACCGCCGCTACTCGCTAGTGCGCCGGCCGCCACACGCGCCCATTGATATTATTACGAATAGTTTGTGTCCATATTTTGCTGATTTAAAGTAGGATAAAAAAACAAAAAAAAGTATTGAATAAATAATGGAAATGTGTTCTATTACTGATACTGAACCACCAAAAAAAATTTGCGCACTGGTCAAAAACTTTTCCTGTATATACTACTGCCGTGAATTTTTTCACATACCCAAAACCAACCATTTATCTGACAGGGGGACACTTGACTCTTAACAAAAATTAGCACTTTAAAGCTTAATATTTCCCAAATGGATCCCTGAATTCAAAAATGGTTTTCACAAACTTACATTATTTTTAAACGATATCCCACACCATGGGATTGACGAGAAAAAAATTCCATCACCACTTTACGTGTAGGGGAGGTAGGTACCCTAAAAAATATCATTTTTTACGATTTTCTTTTACCACTTTGTCGGCGTGATTTATATGTATACCCGTACCAAATTACAGCTTTCCAGTACCAACCGTCTCTGAGCTAAGCCGCGGACAGACGGACATGGCGAAACTATAAGGGTTCCTTGTTGACTACGGAACCCTAACAACGTTGGGCTGACGACAGAGGCAAAAATAAAAATAAAACTGAAATGTAAAAAGCACTAGTGCGAAGAAGTGGCGCTTTCCGCAGGATTTGGCTGCTTTGAAAACGCTCTTTTCGAGCACATGTATTGTAATAGTACATTGTGATACGAGTGTGCTCAATTGGATATTACAGTCGAGGCGGTATTATTCGCGCGAGCCACAGGCGAGCGCGATAAGGTAGCCGAGAGTGTAATAATCAATGCACACGCGTTTCATACGACGTTTTTCAACACACTTGCGAGGAAAAAAACAGACGTGTTGTAAGAACTTATGCTACAATAACGTAACTATAGAGATGATAGATTTATAAAGCTTAACTGACCTTTGTTGCCAGGTACTTACTATCCGGAGTTTCTTTTAAAAACTTCTATGTCGGTTGGTGACAATACTTTAAATTTTGTATTGTATGATAATAATTAACCACACAACGAAAACTATAATAAATATTTATGGAAAATGGCGCGCTGGTGTTGTTTTTCCATAGGTGTAAATAAGGGCACTGGCAAAACCGTTAGACAGCCTATACAAAAAAATATGATTTGAATAAGAAAAAAAAAATTACTGTAACTAAACGTACCATGGTGGAGTAAAATGTATTTATTATTAATTACGCTCTTCTCCCCTACCTACGTGAAATCGACATTTTTAATAATGATTTTAACCACACAACAAAAAAGTTAACGAATATTTATGGAAAATGGCTAGCGATGGGCGCGCGGGTGTAAATAAAGGCACTGGTATAATACCCCCGAACAGCCCATATAAAAATATAATAATGTTAATAATACAAAATACGCAAATGGGGTTAGGGTAGTGAACAATATAGACTGAAACAGCCACAGACGATATAAGCCATTATTTAATAGTACAGAATGACAGAGATTCATTCCGCGCGAACGCGGCGCGGTGGCACACGGGCAGGCCAGCGCGGTTTGTCGGGGCGGGTCAAGTAGCCTGCGCGCGTGCGAACCGCGATCTTACCAGGAAAAAGCCTCTGCTCGAGTGTAAATAGAGAATGCTCATTTATTAATTCAATGTATAGTATCCCACTGACGTTTAGTTATGTTAAAAAAAAATCCCATGGGCATGCATGGGATATTTTTTGCTTATGGTTCTTTTTTTTAAATAAAAACTTGCTTTTGAGCGCTTGTCTTTAGTAAAAAGCTTCACCAAAAACAATTTCTATTGGATACAAATTCCATACTGCCATGATCATCTGCCAAGCCTTTTCCCAACCATGTTGGAGTCAGCTTCCAGTCTAACCGGATGCAGCTGAATACCAGTATTTTACATGGATCGACTGCCTATCTGACCTCCACAACCCAGTAACTGGGTAATACGATACCCCTTGGCAAGACTGGTTGTCAGACTTTCGGGCTTCTGACGACCGGCGACCCGTAACTGCCATGATAGTACTTACTAATTCCATACTGCCATGTCATTACTCCGACTAGTAAATAATAATCTGTGGCGCACATTACCGCACTCGTGCGGTAATATAAATATCAGTCTGCGCTGTGCGCTCGATGCATGCAGGTGTTGAAGCGTACTAATCGTTGTTAAAAATGTCGTCGGCTAATGTGCTTAAATGTAATAATTGTAATCTCGTGGTTAATGAACTGTTAACGTTTGTGCAACATAAACATGAAGTGATGGACAGTGAAAGCCTAGTGAGGATTTGTAGTTCTGCCTTTTCTACAGAAGACATCGAAAAAGCTAAGTCATTATTGTTTCAATCTGTTTCTACGGATATACGTCAAATAAAGCGTAAGAACAAGGAAGGAAAAAGCAAGAAAGACCTATTTGATATTATAGATGTTATTAAGCATGTAGACCCTGAGAAGATTCCTATTTTTGTAGCTCATGATTTAAACAAACTACCTCCTATTACGTTTGATCATGTAGACGTCAGTAGACTTTTAAAAGATATTGTTATCTTACAAAGCGAGATCAAATTGTTTAAAAGTACGTATGTAACCGTAGATCAGCTGTTAAAAACAAAGCAGGAATTGTTAAAAATTAACACTGAAGGTGGCGTTTGCGGCGTAACTGTAGACAGTTTAAATGAAAATATCGTGCAGAATGACTACAGAAACATTAACCTAAAGAGAGGTGCATCATGTATGCAAGCTAGCTTTGCTTATGACAGCGGTCCCATGGGTCTTCTGCACATGTCGTCATTATCACTGTCCTCTCCTAAGCAAACTAATAGTATGAATGCTCGGCCTACTATGCTCGAAGGTGATCGCTCGTCCCCGTTGCGCGGTAGCTTTGATGTTGTGAATGAGTGCGATAAAGTGGTTTCGTTTGCACCTAATAAACAAATAGCGCGGCAGGAGGTTGTTAAAAAAAAAGCGAGTGTGGTGTCGACAGCGGGTGGTGCGAGAAAGACTGAGCATCTGGTGTGTGACGTATTAAAGCCCGCTGGGAAGTCGAGTGTTGAGTCAGTTGTGGCGCCTAGCAACAGCTGTTTGCCTGAGTCTTGTCACTCGTTTGCAGATATTGCGCGTGCGCCGGGCGAATGGAAACAACCAATGATTGATGGTGATTGGAAGGAGGTACAGAGAAATAGACATAAGAATAGGTTTATAGGACAGAAAGGCGTAGCTGTTACCACACCACAATGTAAATTTAGGGCTGCAGATGTCAGACTCCCTTTGTTTATAAACAATGTTGACAAAGAAACTTCACCTACAGATATTGCAAGTTATATTATGACTAAAACACACGTTTGTGTGACATTGGAAAAAATTGAAATGAAGCAACTGAAGGAATATGATGCTTATAAGATATTAGTCCCGAGGCACAAGTTGGCTACATTCTTGGACGACCGTATATGGCCCGAAGGGATATCTTTCCGGCGTTTCATAGACTTTAATAATAGAAGGCACTTTACTAAAAATCGAAATGGACAGTCAACTATTAGGAACACCCTCACTTAGCAGTTTTATTACCTTCAACTGTAAGTCATTAGTACGTTCTGTGGATTATATAAAAACCTTGTGTCATCGAGCAGACATAATAGCCCTACAGGAGACATGGTTGTTCCCGCATGACTTGCCGATCCTAGGAACAGTCGACCCAGACTTTGACTACTGTGGCAAATCGGCTATAGACTCGTCGGCGGGCTTAGTACGAGGCAGACCGTATGGCGGTGTCGCTCTGCTCTGGCGTAAAGGTGCTTTTAGTTCGGTGACAGTGATCCCATGCAACAGTCTGCGTATCGCGGCAATTAAAGTAGTGGTGTGCGATCGTTCCTTCGTAGTGTTCTCGGTGTACATGCCTGTGAACTCAATTGAGAACTTAATCGAATTTACTGATTGTCTTAGTGAAATAAGCGCTGTAATCGAGAACACCGAGGTTGCGAATGTATACATTTTAGGAGATTTTAATGCTAGTCATTGTGCGTTGTTTGGAAAAGAACTTCTAAAATTCTGTAACGATCAACAATGGGTATGTGCGGATATAGAAAAATTGGGAAATTCATCGCACACCTTTACATTCGTTAGTGATGCCCATGGCAGCACAAGCTGGCTTGACCATTGTGTGGTAACGGAATCTGCATGGCAGTCTGTACTGAGTGTAAGGGTGTTCTATGACTGTACCTGGTCGGACCACTACCCTCTAGAAGTATCCTGTAATCTTACTGTTATGAAACCACGGTGTCTATTATATGGAAACACCCCAAACGGTATACTATGGGCCGATAGGGATGAGCAACAAATACAAGTTTATAGGAAGATATGCAATGATCACTTTAGAACAGTAGATTTTCCATCAGAATTGTCAGGATGTTGTGACGATGTATGCAATAATAAAGATCACAGAATAGTTATAGATCGAATGTACACAGATATTGTTGCTACTATGTGTGAGGCGGCTATGATTAGTTCAAATTGCAGAGTTAATAATAATATGATAAAACGAAACCGTGTTGTGTTAGGCTGGAATAAGCATGTTCGTGGTGCTCACGAGATTGCCAGACTAAACTTTCAATCCTGGGTACTATACGGTAAACCTGCAAATGGAACTATCTATAATAATATGTTGGAGTCTCGGCGTCGTTTCAAAGCTAAGTTAAGATGGTGTCAAAACAACGCCGAGCAAATTAAGATGGATATTCTTGCATCACACCACGCAGATAATAATTTCAAAAGCTTCTGGAAAGGCACAAGGAAACTCAATTGTAAACCCACCGTTCCTCTAAATGTTAACGGAGTAACTGAACCGCGTGACATTGCGAACATGTTTAAAAGACTTTTCCAGATAGACCCGCCTCCCTGTGTGCCGGGAGTGCTCAGTACTAGTGAAGTGAGGCAAAATACACTTGGACCGGCAGTATTGCCAACTTTTACATCTAAAGATATATCTGCCGTTATAACACATATGACGCGGGGTAAGTCCCCTGGCCACGATGGAATTAGTATTGAGCATTTGAGGCATGCAGGGGTTCATCTGCCAAGGGTTCTAACAATGTTTTATACATTTTGTTTAAGACACTCCTACCTACCTGATGAGTGCATGAAGACCATGGTTGTGCCAATAATCAAAAATAAAACTGGTGATGCCTCAGATAACAGCAATTATAGGCCCATTTCGTTAGCTACTACGGTGGCGAAAGTGCTGGACAGTCTGCTTGATCGTATCTTGAATAGCCACATTAAGCTGAACGACGCTCAGTTCGGTTTTAGGCATGGGCTGTCGACAGAAACGGCAGTTCTATGCCTCAAGCACACTGTCCGGTACTACACCGATAGAATGACTCCGGTCTACGCCTGTTTTTTAGACCTTTCGAAAGCTTTCGATTTGGTGTCCTATGATGTGCTATGGCACAAAATGAGGACAGAAACCTGCCTCCCAGAAGAAGTCGTCAACATTTTTGATTATTGGTACAATAACCAAGTTAATGTAGTGAAGTGGGCGGGCGCGTGCTCCGATGCGTACAGACTGAGGTGTGGGGTAAGGCAAGGAGGTTTAACCTCGCCCCGTCTTTTCAATCTGTACGTAAATGGGCTCATCGGGAGGCTCAGCGGCACCAAAGTTGGCTGCTCTATAGACGGTAAATACGTCAATAATATCAGTTACGCAGACGATATGGTGTTGCTGGGCCCCTCTATAAGCGCTGTTCGAAAACTCCTCGCTGTATGTGTGGAATATGCCGCGGCCCACGGGCTCAGGTATAATGTAAATAAGAGCGAGCTATTGGTGTTCCAATCACCAGGTCATTTGGTCACTCACGTACCACCCGTCCTCATAGACGGTGTTTCTTTACCTAGAGTTTCGCGTGTCAAATACCTGGGCCACTGGGTCTCGGATGACCTCTCTGACAACGAGGATATTGAGAGGGAGCGTCGGGCGTTGGCTGTCCGTTGCAATATGTTGGCTCGTAGATTTGCACGCTGCAGTAAAGCAGTGAAAGGTACACTGTTTCGGGCGTTTTGCCAATCTTTTTATACGTGCAGTCTATGGGTCAACTACTCGCGGAAGGCAATCAACGCCCTGCGCGTTCAGTACAATAACGCCTTCAGAATGTTGATGCGGCTGCCGAGGCACTGCAGCGCGTCTGGCATGTTTGCCGACGCGCGTATTGATGGCTTCCATGCCATCCTCAGGAAGAAAGCTGCATCGTTGCTAAGTCGTGCCCGCGGCAGTGGCAATGGCATTCTTAGCGTTGTGGCAGGCAGAATTGACTGCCCAGTACTGTGGCATTGTATACAGTTGCATGTCGATTTTAAGTTTTAGTTATAATAGTATTACTGGTTACTAACATAATTTCTTAAGTATACCTACTTACAAAAATATGGATCACTGTATCTGAATTAAATGAATAAATAAATAAATAAAATAAAGAAAAAGCACGCTTCCATAATACACCGCATTCAAACTCAAAGCATTTATTTCAATTAAACCATTTACAGGCACTTTTGAATTGTCAAGGAGTCGGTCAGTCAGAAATATGAAGCTAGTTGCCCATTCCAAAGCGTAGTAGGTACCTATGGAGAAGAACGGGCAAGAAACTCCACGGAAAAGAAGAACGCCATAGAACTCCACTCCACATTATGAACCTAAAAGCGGTTCAATAAGAGCCACTTTACGAGCAAGTGTGTGTAAAATAACTTGTAGGATAACTTCCGACATTCACGCGGGAGAAGCCGCGGGAATAAGCTAGTATAAAATAAAAACTAGTACAAAAATGGTTGTACCAAAGGTCAAGGGTGATGCTCATGATTATATTGAAACTACACTTGTTCGTTATTGCATTGTATACAATATATTAAAAAAATATAGGTAAGTACTTTAACAATATTATAACATGTCAACATTATTATTAAAGCTACACCAATATGATTTGCACCTTAATTAAAGTATACTTACGAGCAGTTAAACTGTTTCTATTGTGCTTTATATTTACTATTTTTTAATATTTATTTTTCATAAACATGTAGCACCAATCAAATCAACGTTTTAAAAAAATAACAAAGTTTTGACAAATTGAACAAGTACTTAGGTACCTTACTTGTACTTCACAAAGTTTTTTTTGGCTCATGGTCTGAGTGTCTGACCCAAAATACTTGTATGACTAGTGTGGTGAACTCAGTGTCTAATGTATACACTTTGAAAACTTGCGACACAATGCTGACAACCTCTATCGTATGAAAGGCAGCAACTTGAAATACGGGTATTTTGGGAAACTGGTACACTTAGAAATACCAACACGTAGGTACTATGTCTGATAGCAACCGACACCGATATGTCTGCTATGTATGTCTGTCCAATGATGTGATACCAGGTACTAGAGCAGTACCTGAACTATTGGTACCGGTATCACACCATTCACACCAAGAATAATGGTACCAGATGGAAAGGATAATTAATAGGCATTCAAAAATAACTAATCAAGGTTGCCAACCGTACAAGGTTCCTCGTATAAATATGAGATTTGTGGTACGCGCCGGGTACCTGAATTAGCTACCGGTACTTGTTTTAAAAGTTATAAGTGTTTTCCCAAATGAAAAAAAGTCACTGATTTACGCATACGATTATTATAAGATTTACGCAGTAGGTACCATTTTCAGAATGCACCTTCTAATGTTGCCAGTTTTTTGTCACAAGCAGTTGGGAACTATGCAGTATGTTTATTATTATGTAAATAAAATTATGATCATTACACACTACCTTTACTAATGTAAATGTAGTGTGTAACGCCTATTCACAGCTTATCTTATACATTGTTCAACAATACATTTGTTAAACAGATGTGCAACTTATTTTTATTAGTAAGGCCGATATTGTGTGGGTATTTATTGTTGTTTTAACATCTAATAAAGATTGCAAAGGCAGAAAATTGTTTTTGTGTTGTGTAAAATATTTATTTATTTAAGTACCAACATAATATATCAAAATATTGGTATTCAGCTGACTGGAAGCCGACCCCAACATAGTTGGGAAAAGGCTAGGCAGATGATGACCTACTTATATATCATATCTCTGTTCATAGAACATTATTATTTTATTATCCTTATGTGCTTGCTTCTGAGTGACTATTGTTGTAATTTAGGAGTTGAAGGAATGGCAAGCTACGTAGGTACTCTTGAGCGCTGTTGCCGCACGTAACTACTATTTATTCGAGTACGAGATTCGCTGATACTAGCCACCAGCGCCAGGGCGTCCTGATAACATGTAAACACGCTCCTAAACTGAAATAAACACAACCATGTTGTATGTACAGTCAGCCTCAGAGATACTATACCATAATACAATTTATGTAAAAAACTTTTTAAAAACAAGCTTTTAATTAACTAAAAAGTACGAAATAAAACTTACGTAAACATCGAACTTTAAAAGGGGTGTGATAGACGTGCGAGCAAGTACGCGTATTTATGGCTCGGCGAGCTTTCTCGCCCGTTTGTCATGCTAAATAATAAGTACCGCTGATTAAGTTCGTCTGCGATTCAACAGGTTTGAAATTTTGCTCGTAGCCCGCCTTGGCTCGTTGTCTGTAATCGCCGCGAACCGCGAGCCACCAATTTAACAATGACATTTTGAGCAAGCTTCACGTGTGTCACCGACGGCGAGCCGAGAAAGGTCGCGAACTTAAAAACCGCGTACTTTAAGTAGAGTAAAACTACGATAACTTGGCGCGCCCCTCCAAATTACTGTTTCAATGTGTGTAATCACATCCGTTTAATCACATCAAATTAGTGGATTTGTTTTGTTTTACGGCCGTCTCATTACGCACACATGCGTCGTGAGTCTTAGTGGCGCTTTGTAAATACTTTCACAAACACTTTCAAACTTTTTGAATTTTGGAGGGGCGCGCCATGTTATCGTAGTTTTACTCTACGCACGTCGATCAACCACTTAACATTTTCTTAAAAGCTTGAGACTTATCCGTGTAAAAAGGACGTTTACGCCTCAAGCTTTTAAGAAAATGTTAAGGTTTCCAAGCCATACTCAAAATACGCGCTTTGACGTGGAGTTGCGGATTCCAGCCCGTACTTATCATAATTGAATGCGTATATAAAATTTTGTGTCTCTTCTGTTGACCTTGTGGAGTTTCCTTGTTTGGAGCCAATCATGGCTGCTGCAGCCAGGTCATGGCAGACTTTAGGCCGGACTATCATAATTAAATGCGTATTTCGTGTCTGTACCGTAGACTATTGTGGAGTTCCTCCGTGTGGAGTCAATGCGGGTGTCGCATCAAATCATGCATCATAAAAAATTCATTGTCTTCGAAATTGAACCAACTTGTACTATTTCAACTCTATAGGATAAGAGGAAGTGGTTTTAATTCAGCTTACAAGATTTGACTAATACATAATACTAACTAACTAAAAAGTTAAATAAAAGTTTGTAAAAAGATACATCAACAAGAATTCATTTGATTGTTTACAATTTTTGATCTTTAATACTAAATGTTTACGTACATAAGTACCTAAAGTGTATTTTGTGGCTACACATTTTTACATTTTTCGGGGGCTGACAGTACCTACATAAGTTGTGTGCTTCTTCAAACTCCTGTATAACTGGCGAAACATTCACAACAAAACATATTGAAATCTATTTTCTGTCAATGTTCCAAACTTTGTGTTTGACAGGTACTAGAGATTTCATGCAGACGCACAGTTATAGATTGACGACGACGTCGTCCAGAAGTGTTCATCGGGGTCCCCGTTAATATGCTTTACCGTCACGTATTCAGTAAACGTAAGGAATGCTAATTTTATCTTAATATCTAAAGGTGCTCCCTCGCCGGGAGCATTCGCCTGTAAAGTAACGTTATGCGTTACAGAGTTGAGCATTAAGTACATCAGTGAGGGAGGAGAACCGAGCACTACAGTGAGCAATGTCTGTAATATTTTGATACATTAGTAAGTATCTTGTTTGTTGACATGTGGTCATGTGGTCTTATGAGATTTATTAAGTGTTAAAAATCCGAGGGAGACATTCTTACAAACATTTTAAGTTTCTTTATGGGTCGGTTGATTCTTTCTTAAATATCCAACTGCATTTCGCCGCATTTTACAGGCGAATGCTCGTCAGACAGGGAAACAGTATTGTAACGTAATGCTCAAAATATAATCTGAAATGTTACATTACAGGCGAATGCTCCCGTTGAGGGAGCATCTTAAGTAAAATATAAAACATAAGATATGTAAAACTTAAACGACTAGAGCTGGAATAGCTCGTGACCTTCAATCACTGTGGTAGACAACAACGGCTAGAAGTGCATGACGTTAGTGGGCGCGTAGGTCTCGCCCGCGCCCAGCGGCGACTGGTCGGGCGCGCGCAGCGGCGGCGGCGGCGTGACGTCACTGCGGCCGCCCGACTTGCGCAGCACGCGCAGCTCCGTGATGCGCATGCCGCGGTCCACCGACTTGCACATGTCGTACAGCGCCAGCGCCGCCACCGCGCAGCCCGTCAGCGCCTCCATCTCCACGCCCGTGCGGCCCGTGGCGCGCGCCTCGCACGTCACGGTGAGCGCGCCGCCGCCCGCGCACTCGCCGGGCGGCAGGCGCACGCGCACGCGCACCACGTCCAGTGCCAGCGGGTGGCACAGCGGGATCAGCTCGGCCGTGCGCTTAGCGCCCATCGCGCCCGCCAGCTGCGCCACGGTGAGCGCGTCGCCCTTGGGCAGGCGCGCGTCGCGCAGCAAGCGCAGCAGGCGGCCGCTCACCAGCAGCGAGCACTCGGCCGCGGCCGCGCGCGCCGTCACCGGCTTGTTGCCCACGTCCACCATGCGCGCGCGGCCCTCCGCATCCAGGTGCGAGAACGGGCCGCCGGCCTCCTCGTCGTCCTCGGGCGGCGGCCGCGAACTGTAGGCGCGCGTGGCGTGGAGGCTCACGGGGTCCGGCAGGCTCGGCAGGCCCGCCAGGCCCGCCAGGCCCGCCGGCGCCCACAGCGGCAGGCGCGGCGTCGCCGAGCTCCGCGCTGTGAACGTGTCCACATCACTAGCCGGGCGCGGGAAGCGCTAGCCGCCGATGAGGATCATCGGTCGGTTCTTCATGGTGGCCAGATTCTCCATGCCTAAAAATACACGTCGAACGAGGAGATCGACCCGGATAGGTGACGCCTCCGATTCCGTGCTACGAGTCGACACGACAGTAAATAATACATAAGTTTCTCCTAAATCGCTCGAAATGTTTATCTTTCTGCCAAAAATAGTCTATACAGCCACAGAAGGTCTTTGGGCCCGACCATCTATTGAAATTTTGTTCACCACTTTGTAATCATTGAACCGTGAAGTATTTCGTGACATTCATGATGCAATGAATTTGCTAGGCTTTTGATTTTGTCTGTAGTTCCAAGTTTTAATTCGATTCAGTAACTATAGTTGTGTTTTTGACAAAAACAAAAAAGCCGGCCTCGGCGTCTCGGACAGTCGGACCACGCACAGTGGTGGGTTCCGTAGTTGGGATATATAATATTTTATCGACCGCAAAAATTTTGAATTTTATATTACTCTAAAAGACCGTAGCTGATTTTGAATTGTAGGTAGTTCTACAGCAGACCACCTATTAGAACAGCTATAGCAGGAGAGGTGTGTGTGTGGGGAGCTACCTGCATGGCGCGCCTTCTTGTTGGCGAGCGCCGCGCGCACCAGCTGCAGCAGGCGCGCGTCCGACGCGCCGGCGCGCAGCCGGTCCCTCAGCGACACCTCCGCCGCACCGAACAGGCACACCTGCGCAGTACTTACGTCATTACGTCGACCTGCGCGAGGGCTAGCCTCTCATTGAACATGTCATTAGTTAGGCCCAATTCACACTGAAATGGCAGTGGCCGGCAGCGACGCGGCGAGCAGTTTTAATGACAAGCATTAAAAACTTTATGTGCTATATCAAAAAATATAGGTACTCGTAGATACTCTTGAATTTTGTAGAATAGAAAGCGCCACGTGGCGTCTCGCGGCACTCGCTGCCACAGGCGGATTGCCAGCCGATCTCAGCGCGGCCGTTTGCGTATTTAATAGAATAACCATAATTTACTATGCACTAGCTGTGTCCCACGGCTTTACTCGCGTTAAACTGGATAAAAAATTAAAAAGTAGCCAATTTCAGGTTCTATACTATTAAGTTTCATTCGAATCCTCTAATAGAGTAACAATAGTTACACACACGCACACATACACACAATCTTTCAGATAGGTATATAATATTAGTAGGATTAACAAAAAAGTTAAGAATAAAATGAAAGAAAATTACATAATTCCGACGAGTAATTATTCCACTTCCATTTTCATTGATTAGCTTTTGCAAATTCTGGCCCATTTGACTCCAATTCTTTACAGGATCTTGAAATAACAAGTCCGCAAGGTCGCGACGTTTAAATTCAACCACGCGTCCTACAAGAAACAATTAATAATAACAACCGAGGTAGCATGTCGTATTAAGGGTTGTTATTACAATATAATAATGTAAAGTCCAGAGATTATTTGTGTTAATAAATTGTTATAGAAAGTTATGGTAACACTTACTAATAGCCTTATGAATTTTTATTTGTCGTATTTTTGGTCGTTCTTTGTATGTTTATATTTCAACTAAGAATATTAATATCTTATCTAAAAGACAATACCTTGAACTTTAGAATCCATATTGTTGATTATGCAAATCGTAACAATAAATATCAAAACTGTATTAGCTTGAATTACGTTGAGTTTGCGCTTCTTGAAACGGTAGTTGTCGACAGCGTACTTTGACAAGTGATATCTTGTCATTTTTATTAGAAAACTACCTTTCGTTTTTTTTGGATTCCTTTAAGGCCGCCAGACATAGCAACAATATTTTAACAGTTATTTGATCACTTGCTTGAACACGTGTGTGGCAGGGGTGCTGGGTATGTTAGCCGGCGCCAGACATAGCAACAATATTTTAACACTGTTTGACACATGTGTGGCAGGGGTGTTTGGGTATTTCATCAAAGTTCGATAACTTATTTCAACTTTTCTATTCGGTGTCGGTTTTTCGAGCGCACATCAAAGCGTTTTAAGTTCAATTAATGTGTGCGTAGCGCGTTCAAATTTCAAATGTGTTCGTAGCGTAGCCTGCAAGTCCAGTTTCTCGTAAATAACTGAGCGGAACGGTCGTTTTGCTCAATAGCAAGATGAAATGGAGCAACGAATGCCCTAGAATTTATTGATTTGCTTGAAGGAGAACCATGTATTTATGGAACCCTAAAAGTAAAAAACAACATAAAAATAGGAATTTGGTAAATGACGCCTGGATCAGGGTAAATGATAAATTCTCAGTACATTGCGAGGAATTAAAAAAGAAGAGAAACATTTTATTGACCCATTAATTAAATACCCTATGATTAAATATGTTAAACTACTAATAAACTACCATTGTAAGAACTTTGTAACCATATTTATCTGCAAATAAATCTTTGACTTTGACTTTTAACTAAAGGGCATGGTATATGTATAAGACCATCATAAGATCAGTCCTTATGTATGGCAGCGAAACGTGGGCCATAACCCAAAAGAACATGCATACCA
Source organism: Lithophane leautieri (assembly GCA_949152455.1). Lineage (NCBI taxonomy): Eukaryota > Metazoa > Arthropoda > Insecta > Lepidoptera > Noctuidae > Lithophane > Lithophane leautieri. Next base: position 246,967 of record OX424469.1, on the reverse strand, counting down.
TTCAAGTTGCTGAAATGAAAATGTTGAGGTGGATGTGTGGCGTTACCAGACTTGATAAAATCCGTAACGAGTACGTGCGAGGAAGCCTGGGCGTGCGCGATATTGCCGACATGATGCAAGAGAGAGCTGCGACGGTATGGTCACGTGAAAAGAAGACCGCTAGAATACGTAGGGAACTTAGCGTTACAAGCTACAACTTCCCAGTCCAAGACCCAGAGGCAGACCCAAAACAAGATGGAAAGCTGTAGTGCTAAAGGACATGAAGGACTGTCAGGTATCCGAAGAGGATGGAAGAGAATGATTTTTTTATGAGACCTACTTAAGTTGGTTTGGTTGGCCTTTCAAATAAAAGAAGAACCATCGAAATCGGATCTCCTAAGGCAGAGATATTCAGTAGCTCCCTTTTGGTGGAAGTACTTCTCCAATCAAAAATCCCCGACAACAAGAAGAATATATAAAGTCGTAAAACCTATATAATCTATAGTTTCGTCCAGATCGGTTGTAAAATACGACCTTTAGAGGAGTACCAACAAACTGACACACGAAAGCAAATTTTGCTAGACTTGAAGCAGAGACGCTTTGCTCGCTCGGTCAACAAGGGCACGCACACGATGCAGTAGTTAAGACGGCTGAGTCGCGCTCACCTTGAGGTTTCCGTCGGCGGTGAGGCGCAGGCGGTTGCAGGAGGCGCAGAAGTGCTCCGTCATGGACGAGATGAAGCCCACGCTGCCACGGTAGCCCGGCGCGCGCCACACCTGCGGGGCAACTGGGTTCAGTGGACGAGTGGCCACAATGGCAACATCATTTTTAAGAGCTTCCGCTTTCTGATTTCGTATGTCATTGTTAAGGGGGATTCGCCAAGGTAGCCCGCGAAATTCAAATTTCCTTACGTTTTTTGCAAGTCAGTGTCAGGTTGTATGTTGATTAAAATATGATTCGCGACCGTAGCAAATATGGCTTCATAGAATTATAACTATTAGACACAGGAATACAACTCCTTAAGTTAGATTACTCTTCAAATGTTATAATTTCATGACATAGGATTCTATGAACTCAGAGAGTTGTATTGATGATTTTAATGATTATGATTCTACAATCATATTTAGATCAACATATATTCCTTCTGATATTGACCTGCAAATAGCAAAAAACGTAAGATTTGAATTTCGCGGGCTACCCTGAAGCTTTCGCCTTTGCCTTTAAAAATGCCATCCAGACGACGGTATTCCAATCAAGAATAATATCTTGAAATGGCATTGTGCTACCGCGAGTGTAACTCCATAACTGCGCATGCAGTAAACTTATACCAGCAGAGGTTTGGTGTGCGAGTGAGTCATCATATTGCGATTCTTACACTAACTTGACAGTCCAAAGCCTGTTTTAAGTGTGATGGGAAGTTTATCATCTTATTGACGTCAGTTTTTTGGAAGAATGCGGTAGCTGGTAAGTAATTGCGCTTTTAAAACACTTGTTTGCCTGCGTATTATTGCGTACCTAGTAGATTAGATAGTGACGAACTAGTCAGCTGATTTCAGTTTTCATTCACAGAACAGATGGAAAGAGATAGCAGTTGTTTTCATTGACGAAGCGACACATCGCGCGTAATTTGTGAACCACGTCATGCAGAGTAGAGTCAATGTTTATTTAACTACTTTATTTTCTCAAATTGATTTAACTGTGCCGGGGTACGAAATTTCTTCACTATTGTAATCTTTAAACACAATACTACCTCCCATTAAAGCCGTGGCAGATATTTTTATAGCACCTTATATACATGGTGTAAGGGAAAGCCCTCCGCAAACTGATGGAATGAATTTAGTATAACATACTAAGACGACCGGTACATGACATTATTTCAGGGACGTTATGGGAATCGAATAAACCTAATTTGTTTTATTACCTTTTATTACCTCACACGCAATGTATCGTTACCGTGGCACAAGTAACGCACGTAGCCAACCCACGTAGCCGCACTCCCCGTGGTGACGGGGGGGGGGGGGGCTCGCGACGCGTAATTGATTAAAATAAATTCTGAGCGCCACGCGTCGTTCGCTATAGTTTAACAACATCCATTGCTGGTTTATCTATTTTATTTACATATATGGACTGCTGTGTACACAGACTGTAATTTTACATTGAAATAAAAGAAAATTAATAGAAAAACGATTTTAAAAAAAACATGAGAAAAGGACCATGTTACATTTTGTACCAAATGCTCAAAAGTGATGTAACATATGCCATATGAAAGCTTTTGTGATATTATTTAATTCATTCTATGGCAGCTAAGTCGAAATCGAAGGCGAACATGGTGTTTTTGAACATTCAAAAATGTTACAAGTAGGTTAGGTTAGGTTTAGATTTAGATTAGGTTTAGATTTGCGGAAGATTCTTACGTTCCCGCGACCCCCAGCATAGGTGTGAGTCGGAACACCGGGGTGGTTTTTAGTCAGTAAGAGTCTGACAGACCCCTCCGCCCACCCCAGGGCGGAGGACATACATGAGGATTATGCACCCCGGAGAAAAAAAAACAAAAAAAGGTTAGGTTTACATAGGCTACGTTAGGTTAGATCATGCCCATGTAGGTAGATATGTATGTAGGTAGGTAGGTATTCTTTTTTATTATTAACTATCGACCCGCCGCTGCTTCGCACGGTGGTGTTAGAATATGAATTATGTTTTTTTTTTTTTTAATTTATATTAAAATTAAAATCATTACTATAACTGGTCAGGTAATATTTAATGATAACGTAACATAACGCCTGTTATCCCTAAAAGGTTAGGCAGAGATATACCAGTACATCCACATTTTGCTAGTTTTTTAAAGTCCCATGTAATGGGGGGCGAGTCTATTGCCATCAATCGGGCACAAATGTAGACTCCTCGGCTGCTACTGAGTAATTTTGAACCAAACTCTGATGTGATGAAAATTATGCGATGTGAAAGAAAGCTTTGGGGTATTATTTAATTCATACTATGGCTCATATATTCATGATTAGTCGAAATTAAGTGCGAACATAGTGTTTTGGAACATTTTCAATACTGAGAAACTTGAGCCTCTTAGCTATTTAAATAGAAGTAATTACGTACCTACATTAATTGTAAAATATATTTTTAGAGTGGATTTATATCATATTTGTCATTTATTTAAATGTAAGATTTATATGTAATACCTATAAAATAAAAGAAAATAGGTTTAATATCATAAAACTGTAAAATTATAATTCAATAAGTTAAACAAACTATGGTTTAATATTAAAAAAATAAATTTTTATTTTTTAAATATTAATAATTAAAGTTTTGACAATAAATGTGTCACTATTGGATTCTATATACTCTGGAGATACTACGTGCCAAATTTCAGCTATTTACTTCAATCAACAAAAAAGTTACAGATTTTTGAGACGGTACGCACCGTTCTGGCCCATAGTGCGGCGGCGCGGCGCAGCGCTGGCTTCGAACGGTTCGCGTATTGCATTTCGTGATAACTTCGAAATTAAATGTCCGATTCGAATGAATTAAAAAGTATTATACTGCTACATAAATACGTATCGGGTTACACCTTGATGTTAAAACTATTTATTTGAATAAGAATTAATATTATGTTGATGAAACTGCTTCGCAAATCTTGCATTAATTTCGAACAAATTTAATTACCATAAAAAAAGGTTATAGTGAGTCAATCTTAAAAGATAGACATAATATGCTGTCGCGGGCTTTTTTTTAGAACTTTTAAAGAGGAACAATTCCACCGTTTACGCAGCGCACGCAACGGAAGCTGGAAGCTCTCAAAAAGGAATATTTCTTCCCGTTTTTGCAACAGTTTTCATTTATGCTCCGCTCCTATTAGTTGTAGCGTGATGTTATATAGCCTATAACCTTCCTCGATGAATGGGTTATCCCACAAAAAAATAATTTTTCAATTCCAATCAGTAGATCCTGAGATTAGTGCATTCAAACAAACAAACAAACTCTTCAGCTTTATAATATTAGTATAGATGTAATAATTATGTAACTTTCATACGATTCTAAGTTTTTACACGGTACAATATATGTACTGGTTTGTTTGTTTGTTTGAACGCACTAATCTCAGGAACTACTGGTTGGAATTGAAAAGTCCATTTATTCACACGCGGCGTTTAACGCGGCGGAGGCGGCGCACGCAGCGGCAATTCTCGATGAAGCGATGCCCGCGGCGGAACCTCAAGCGTGGAGCGAAGCACGTCGCTCCACGCTTGAGGATTCGTGGCGGGCACCGCCACTATTCCCGTCTCGCATCTCTATGAACAACATTATTGCCATATGTTTGTGTTTACGCGTGCGATGATAAGTGCCGCTTCACGCGCCGTCGCACCGTAAACAGAAAAAACGTACGACGCGCCGCGAAACGCCACGCTGCACGCGACGCGCCACGCTGCACGCGACGCGCCACGCCCCGCGTTTCCGTAAATGAGGCCTTAGGCTACATTCCATCCTGAATCGCAGACGAAGTCGCGGGTAACAGCTAGTAATACATATTTTAAAAAGTACATGAGGTCGTTGTTTCGTTTTAAAGTTCAGACACAATCTAGGTCAGATCAGACGTGTTTTCTGGATGTTGAAAATATTGTCCATTTCAATGTCATGGGCGTCATTATCATCCCAAAAATAAACTCAATTACCAAATGTGTCATGAATTCCCGCGTGTGGTGTACGTTCGGTGGCGCCGGTGGCGTCGTTGTGGGGCTGGGGCGGCATGGTACGGCACCAGCTTGGAGTCATCCCATTTGTTGAGTGTGCGCGTGTGGTGTACGTACGGTAGCGGTATCTTTGGGGTGGGACACCACGGTCCGGCACCAGCTTGGAGTCGTCCCACTTCTTGTGTGTGCGCGTGTGGTGTACGTTCCGTGGCGGTGACGTTGGGCCGGGGCGGCATGATACGGCACCAGCTTGGAGTCGTCCCACTTGTTGTGTGTGCGTGTGTGTGTTTGTGCGTGTGTGGTGTACGTACGGTGGCGGTGTCGTTGGGCCGGGGATGCGCGGGCTCAAGGGCATGCGCGGCGGCTGCGGTGCGCAGAGCATTGCGGTACGGCACCAGCTTTGAATCGTCCCACTTGTTGCCCGAAAACGGCATGAACTCGATGAACCTGCCAACATTTAAGGGTGATCCTCGTGTCTTCTGGCATATATAAACATATAAATAGCTTCAAAGCCAGATGCGGCTTTGAGACCAGGATGAATTTATAATGGGAAAAATCATGTAGGAAGTGAAGCTGCACATGCTTTTTCAGAATTCTTCTCAAGTGTTATCTTACCGGACGCCCTTCTTCTTGAATATCAAAGTCAAAACAGAAACTATCAAAGGGATCAAAGCAACTGTGGAAACTTTGTAAATATTGATGAAATTAAAATAAATGATGTAGAAACAGCTATTAATAAACTCAAACCAAACTCTGCTGTAGGACCAGACAATATTCCCGTATACATCATTACAGGATGCCATCAGTAGGGACTGGTCATTTCTAAGCTGCCACGGCTTATTTTAATTTTTGAATTGTTGTTGTTTTTTTTAGTTTTAATTACGGACACTTTTTACGTTCACGTTTTTCTACATGTTACTCACATTATAATTTCAACATGAATGATGTAACCCATATAATTATTGTAACAATGTTCTGATTTAAAACTGTGTCCGTGGAGTTACTTGCCCGTTCGTCTCCATAGGAACCTACTTCGCTTTGTAATGGGCAACTAGCTTCATCTATCTGATTGACCGACCGATCCCTTGACAATTCAAAAGTGCCTGTAATTGGTTTATTTGAAATAAATGGTTTGAGTTTGATGTAGAGATCTGTGGCGGTACCTACATCACCACATATGAACTACGCATCAAAAAGACCTGACGTCACATAAACACCTGACGTCACGTAAATCCTGCATCGCGCAATTAAAGTTTACCGTGCATGGACATATATACAAGAACCCGACATCAATCTTTGGGCAGTTGCCCGCCAGACACAACATCCGTCTGGTCGGAGGATCCTCCTTTTTCTATGGTGGATGAGTGAACTTTACACCCTGTTCCTCATACCCCTAAATTGGTGACCCCGAATATGATCATCACTCCCGCAAGCTTTCGTGAGGCGAGTCACACAGCCAAGCGGACACCCACGGCTTCAACGGGTATCCTGACCACCAGCATGCAGCGAACGCGCATTCCTGGTCATCACCCGCATCCTCATCACCCCGACCCACTGGGGAATTACCTCAATCACCTCAATCAACTCAATCACCTCAATCACCACAATCGCCGCAAACAGTTCCGACCCACTGCGAACAATGCGGCACCCGGTTCCGACTCACTGGAACTACAACTGGCACTGGCAAGCATCGCAAGATGCAAGACTCAGCCCACTATCGAACTCCGGTCTCCGGAGGGGAGTGATGTGGCGGTACCTACATCGCCACATTAAAAACGCACTAAAACCAGTACTACGCATTAAAAAGACCTGACGTCACACAAACACCTGACGTCACGTAAATCCTGCATCGCGCAATTAAAGTTTACCGTGCAATGGACAATTATATACAAGAACCCGACATCAATCGTTGGGCAGTTGCCCGCCAGACACAACACCCGTCTGGTCGGAGGATCCTCCCTTTTCTATGGTGGATGAATGAACTTTACACCCTGTTCCTCATACCCCTAAAGATCATTTAAAATTCTCCACATTTATAACCTAGCGCTGTCCACCGGAAATTACCCACAGCGTTGGAAAGTATCGATAGTACTACCTATCTACCTCTGACGTAGAAAAATATCGGCCAATAGCTATACTCTCTAAACTTCCTAAACTGTTTGAGTCGATACTATACAGGCTTATTAGTTTCCAGATACAACCATTTCTCTGCAATTCTGAACATGCAATTTCGATCTAACTGTTCTGTTAATACGAACCTTCTAACGCTGGTTGATCTTATTTCGGAGCACTTAGACAAAAGCATACAGGTTGATGTTTTTTACTTCCGACTTTTAAAAAGCGTTTGATCGTATTGATAACGACGTATTGCTCGCTAAACTCAATACATAGGCTTTACCGCGCGGCTGTCTCGCTTGTGCCGCGTTCCAATGCGGACGTGTTTGCATATTCTGTGTATTGACTAGCGTGGCGCAAGCTGTCGCTCGTAATTTACTCGCCATGACCAATGAACTTGTGGCGAATGAACTGCTGGCGTTTCTGCAGCAGAAGCTGAATGTGATGGACGAGGTGTCCGCTGTCCACATCTGCGCAACGAACTTCAGCGAAGATGACATAGCTGCTGCCAAGCTGTTGTTGTTCAGTGTGCTTAATAAGCGCGACCAGATGGTGTCCCGCCGGCGTGACGGGACTAAAAGAAGCCTGCAAGACATAATCACGCTGTTTAAGGAGACCGACCCGGACGACGTGCCGACGTTTGTGGCGAAGGAGCTACACAAGCTTCCTCCCGTCACCTTCGACCACGTCGATGTAACGAGCCTTCTGAAGGACATTGTCTTTCTGAAGGCCCGCCTCGCAGATGTTGTGGCGAAATTAGATGCATCCCAAAATACCGTTGCCGATTTGCGCAAAGAATTTAGCGAGTTGCGCAACAGTGTGGCGGTAACTAGGTCATCGGTCGATGCGTCTACAGTAAACATGTGTCGCGGAGCTGGCCTCGATGTATCGTCGTCAAATTCCGCGTCAGCAGTTTCGCCGCCAGCGCATCCGTCGTTTGCTGAGCTTGCAGGGCGTTCCGCCCGCTCGCCCCGCAGCCCCGCGCCCGTCATTGCAGCTCCTCCACGCGGCGCCACCCGATCGCCTCGCCCCGTCCCGCTGCCAGTGTCTGCAGCCCTAGCGAAACCCCTGCAAAGGGATTTCGCTAGCGTCACCGCGAGCGCACCAGACGCTCCAAGTATCAAGTCCATGCCGGAAAAGGCCGATATTGATGACGGTTTCGTGACGGTGCAAAGGAGGAAGTGCCGATCACGAACTTACAAGAACCGCTGCGGTAAAGCTCCTACGGAGCCCACAGTGAACCTGCGTGCCGCAAAGCCGAACACACCGGTGTACATCTCCCGCCTGCATTACACTACTAAGGCGGAGAACATCGTGGAGTACGTGCGCCAGAAGATCAAGTACACGCCGAGGGTGCAGTTGCTGGAATCGCACCGGAACGTCAACTTCAAGGCATTCGTGGTGCGTGTACCGAACTGTTATCTGCCCCTTGTCATGGAAGAAGACTTTTGGCCGCAGGACGTGGTGTTCCGTCGCTTCCGCGGACAAGTGCCACAGGACAGCACAAAGACCAGCTAGTGCAAAGTGAAGTGCTACTAACATAGTCTTAAGCCTTATTTATTAACACAAGTTTTTTGATCATAAAAATATGTATGTCTAGGTTAAGGTATTTTTCTATGGGCCTGTGTCGCCTGAAATAAATGGGACCATGGGGTCCCGGTCTTTTGGAAAGCGTACGAGGGGCCGAAGCAAACTCGCAGAGGCCCCTTAGACAATTTCAAAAGGAATGAGGCACAAACCGCCGATTATCTCTGTATGCACTATGCAATTGCACCCAAGGACAATCCCCGGTTGGTGTAGGACTATTGCAGAACATGGAAACAAAACATATTGGGCTATGGGTTTGGGTGGCTACAGTGGACTGGATACCTAGAACTATCGAAGGACTATGGCCCCTGCCTGATCAATGTTTTATATATACACGGATAAAATGGCAGGGGGTGACTTGCACACTCAATAATGGGCCCCCGATAACGGTCGCTAGCACATAATGACATAGCGACAAGGGGCAACACTTCCTGAGGTGCTTGAGGAGTGGAGAGGTATTCCAAGGCTTTCAGAACAATCCCAGAGCCCGGAAGATGGTCAAGATCCCTACCAGCACTTACTGGAATACTTCCTTCCTCCGAGCACGTTTGTTCTTGCGAGTCTCCACTCAAGCCGGCCAATAAAGGCAAGAATGAGGTGGGAGCTCTGTTCCTTGTCAGTGTTCACTCCAGCCGGCCAATAAAGGCAAGCCAGAGATGAGGAACGAGACTTCTCCCGGGAGGTAGGGTCCGTGGGGTCGCTACTGCCCAACAGCTCGCCACATGCTGCCCTGCGGGTTTTTGTATCTCTCTTGGTCTGGCTCCTCACCTTATACCCGTTCCGGCAAAGTAAACTCTACCGGTATAGACCTAGAGTTCGGAGCGCACAAGCCCCACCACGACGTCAACGTAGAGATACGGCGGTGGGGTATTATTATTATTTACACCGAAATTACTAAATTTTTTAGTTACAGGATCGTCTGCAATACGTTCGAGATGGTTGCTTTGTGTCCGCGCCTTACCATACCCGGTCTGGAGTAAGTCAGGGCACTATTCTGAGCCCTTACCATTTGGGATCATGGTTAATGACCTCGAAAAGGTTCTTAAACATGTTAAGTGTTTGCTTTACGCAGATGACCTTAAATTAACATATGGCGTGGAAAACGATTATGATTCAGAAACTTACAGGAGGACATTTACTTTGTCTTTCAGTGGAGCATTGACAAAACGTTACTTTTCAACATTAACAAATGCAGCGTTATATCTTTTAGTCGTGCATATAATCCTAGGTATGTACAATACGTCCTGGGCGAGGAACCAATAGCCCGTGTTCTATCTTTGAAAGATCTCGGAGTACTATTCGACCCGAGACTAACTTTTCATGATCACATGAGGACGCTGGAATCATTCCGGAGACTAGTATTTGTTATTCGAAATATGCGTGAGTTTAACAATCCACTGGCCATTATACTAGTTTACATGGCCTTAGTCAGGAGTAAGCTCGAATCAGCTGCAGTGATTTGGAACCCTAACGAATGTACAAACGCGTTACTTCTTGAAAAAATCCAGAATTCCTTAGATTTCTATATAAAAATCTCTTCGGTTACTACCCCTTCCTTTATTCAACAACATTGTTTACTCTGTGTACTAAATTTTAATTCTCTCGAAGTAAGGCGTAAGTGTTTCCTGCTTATTACTGTCTGCCGTATTTTGCGGGGTGAGTACGATTGTCAGGAACTGATGGAGCAGATTCTCTACGGGAACTGTTTAAAGATATTAACATCATGACGGTACCTTGTCAATATATCTATGAAAACATCATGTACGTAAGGAAAAATCTAAGTCTTTTCAGTAAAAGAGGTGAAAGACACAATTATAGGACTAGAAGTAGGGACCAATTAGTTCAACCGGGCTTCAGACTGGCTAAAGTAGACTCATCTTTCATGGGGTACTGTTTAAAATGTTATAATAAAATACCTCCCCACATACTCCAACTGAATGAAACAAAATTTAAATCTTGTATAAAACGCACACTATGCCGCCAAACATATTATAAATTAGGGGATTACATTACGGATAAAAATGCTTGGCTCAGCGCTGGTCCAGCTCCACAGGGCGCATAAACTAATTGATTAGCATTCGAAATAATTGTTGGAGCTGCTGAAGATTGTAAAAACTATATTTACATTGTATAAATTCAATCTCCTAGTATTGTATAACTGCATAGCACATGTGTGTGAGCACTATGTACTTACCTAAGTACTTTAAAGCTACCATTTACTAGGTACGTCTTTCATTGACTTGAATGTGCCCTGGCGACTGAGAGTATGTCATGCTCACTTTAATGTCTCGCTGGTGGTGGCGTGTGTGTTGGATCATTAAGTTCCCTTCAAAATGGTTGAGCTGAATGGTGCTGATCCATGCGTCATGTTCGTGAACGGGCGCCATCAGTAGGGACTGGTCATCTCTTAGCTGCCACGGCTTATTTTAATTTATTTTAATTTTTGAATTGTTTTGTTTCTTTTTTATCTTTTTACGGACGGACATTGTTCTCACATGTATAATTTCAACATGAATGATGTAACCAATATATTGTAATAATATTCTGATTCAAAAGAGTGTCCGTGGAGTTTCTTGCCCGTTCTTCTCCATAGGAACCTACGCTTTGGAATGGGCAACTAGCTTCATCTTTCTGACTGACCGACCCCTTGACAATTCAAAAGTGCCTGTAATTGGTTTATTTGAAATAAATGCTTTGAGTTTGAGTTTGAGTTTGAGTTGGTAAGGCGATTTGTCCCTGTTGTGCCAAAAAATTCAGGCCGCGAAGTCACCGGCTACTAGCCGTACCGTCAGCACGCACAATGTCGAGAGCTAACTCGCCCGTCGTTCGGGCCCTTTCTATAGTCAATGCTCTTCTGACTTCAACACCGGAATATGACTTGTTTGCTGGGAAATGGATAGACCGATGTGTGTCGTGAATGTATAAGTTTTTGTGAGAAGATGGATAAAGATAATTGTAAGGTTATTTATTTCTTTTGATTGCAGTTTGTTAATTATAAATGTGTTATTTCGTTTGCTAATTTTGTTATTTTTCGTGTTTATATTATATGTTTTTGATTTGTATTTTACCCAACCTACGTATCTGTGTCACTTTTTAGTATGTATTTTTTTTGTGTACAACGCCTTGGGATTACATTTTGAAATGTGTGCAAGAAAACATGAAAAAACACCACGTTACTGACGTCACGACCACGCATTCTATCTAAATCTAATTGAATCCAATTGCATACCTCACTTCTACGTCGCGGTCTCGTGTATATTCCACAAAATCACATATTTCGTCATCATTGAAACCTGCAATAAAGTACAAATAGTTATTTATGATATATAAGTGCGGAAGGTAGGTGATTTCCGACGAGTGGCATTTTGATTCACGAGCGAGTGAAGCGAGCGAGTGTATCAGCCGGCACGAGACGGAAATCATTTTACGCACGTGTATCATACAACGTTTTACTATGCATTGTGCGACGAAATAAAATTAATACTTATAAATGGGGCATTCAGCTCCTTATTTTGAATCATATTCCACCGGAAAGGACATGACCAGTGGGACTATGGCCGCCTGCTTAGGTGTCAAAATCAATGTGCAGCAAATATGGTTTTATTTTTGTAATTGTTGTATTCTAGTTTACTGATAAAAAAGTTTCACGTCTACAAGATCAGGAAACTGAGAAAAATAAAGATAAGTATTCACTAAATAACTCTGCTTTTCGATATCAGATGGCGCTAGGCGTTGTGGTTATCGAGTTTAAGACAAGTTTTTGACATTGATTGTCGCTGAGATGAGATTGCCACTTGAATTTGAACGTTTTTAGTTACGGGAATTAGGCAATCACCGCTGCCCATAGACACCCACAACACCCGGGTTATTGCTGATGCGTTGCCACCCTTTTACCAAATAAACGCTGCTTTATTAAGTTTTGCTGGCTCACATGCAATCGAAACGCTGTGTCACTTTATAGCTGCTGTTTTGTTGTTAAATAGTATTTTTCCAACGTAGTTTAAGTACATAACTGATTATTCAACCACCGGGCAAGTCTCGCTTGCAGGGGTAAGGTTAGCATTGACATAATATGCCTTTGAGCCCGCCTTACGAAATATGGCACAGTTTATGTACCTCATCATAATAACCATTTAATCGTATCGTAGAGCAGAACAGATGAATCCTTTTTAAATAGTAATGGTAATCGGGCTTTGAAGATATCAGTTCGTAAAGAATAGCAATTGTCGTTTAGAAATAGAACACAATAATCGCACAGTACACAACGAACATGTAAACACAATGTTACGACAAGATCGAACGTGCCAGTAGGGATGGTGAATGGCGATCTGAGATCGTATATGATACTCGATTTTTCTCGAACCTAAAACACTTAAATCGAAATCATTTGACTGCCTCGTTGGTCTAGTGGTCGCAAGCGCTGTAGCGCTGTACCCGGGAGTCGCACCCCCGACCGGGGTGCGATTCCCGGTCACGCAAAGCGTTATTGGGTTTGTCCATCTGGAATATCTCAGTAGCAAGCGGAGTCCGGATTCATGCCCGGTTGATGGCAATAGGCTCGCTCCCTATTGCACGGGACTTACAACATAACTAGCGAAATAAGGGTATATAGGTTCACCTCTCCCTTCAGGCATTAGAAGCGTGATGTAATGTATTGTTATTATTAATCAAACACAGTTACAAAGAGTATAATAAAATATCAAGTCAAAAATATATTTTTTGTGAACCGATTTTTCATGTATTGACTCAAATCGATAAATATCTTATGCAAAAGATTGCTACCATAATATATTGTGCCTTCGGTCCCGCCACTAATGTCAGATGCATTGTCAAAGAAATAACACTCCTATAAACACAGTGATTATTATGGTGTTCGATCGTCACAAATGTCAATAAAATCCTAACCTGTAGGCGTATAAATAAATCAAATTAATTATAAACAAAACATGCATTATACAGGAAAAGTTTGTAACCAGTGCGCAAATTTTTTTTGATAGTTCAATATCAGTAATAGAACACATGTCCATTATTTATTCAATACTTTTTTTTGTTTTTTTATCCTACTTTAAATCAGCAAAATACGGACACAAACTATTCGTAATAATAATGTAATAATATCAATGGGCGCGTGCGGCGGCCGGCGCACAGGCGGCGGTGTTGCAAGGGGGTGCAACCCCCTCCGGGGTGAAGCCCCCCTGGGGCGGCAGGGCGGCGCCGGGCGCTGTGGCCGACAGTTCGCTCATCGCTCGCGCTGTCGTGTGACGTCGCGTCTAATCGCTTTCCCGCGCAAGCGCCGCGCCGCACGTGTGTCGTGCTTGTACCTACCGGTCACGATGTCGGACTCCAGTAACCGCGAGTTTTACGAGATGGTGCGAGTGTATGTACCGAGTGGTGAAAGTTTGCGAGCAGCTCGCATAATGTATGCGACGGAGAGCATACCTCGAATGCGAGCCCATGGAATCCTTAAGAGTCATAGTTTCCTGACTTGACCTTCCGCATGTGGGCGGTGCTAAACCCCTACTCCCCGAATACGTAAAACGCGCGCGGTGGCGCGCTGAACTAAAACGACGATCAAAGAAAATGCAGGGGCGCAGACTTGCGCGCATAGGACGCCCATTATACCTACGATTCCAGAAAGGAATGGCGGAGAGGAGATGTAAGGCTGATATTAGTATAGATAGATACATAAGTTACGAATATTTTAAGTTTTTACTGGACATTATTTTTTAGCATGTGTTTGGAAGAAAATATTGGTGTATCTTTTCATACACGAAATATTTTAAGGGGTCATTGTACTCATCATTATGAACAACTTTCACTACGGGAACAAGCCTGAAATCACGAAAAAAAATCTGCTGTCCCCTATTTTATGTTCGCATAACTCGTCAAAATCTAGGGAACAGATGATTTTTCTTTCGCGATTTCAGGGTTGGTTCCTTAAGGAGTGAAAGTTGTTCATAATGATGAGTACCTCCACACGGCTGCACATCAAGCTATACAATTCCAGTTTATGCTGATCTCGCATTGTCTAGAATTTCCATACAACGCAAGGTCAGCTCATACTGGAAATGTGTAGCTTGATGTGTAGCCGTGTGTCAATGACCTCTTAAAATATTTCCTACCTACATACCTACCTACATATCTACCTACATACCTACCTACATATCTACCTACATACCTAACTACATACCTACCTACATACTTACCTACATACGTACCTATATACCTACCTACATACATACCTACATGTACTTACAGCAACCGCTCAAAACTTCAGTACCTACATTATATTTATTTCTGTTGCATTTAGAATTCGCGTCATAGTCTCGACCTGTTCTTACCATTCGATTGCTAAAATTCAAATTCGATTCACAAGTGCAAGTAGCTGTATGGAGTATGCAATGGATTCGGAATCAATGAGGTCTGAGTTCGCATCCTGGTTTTTAATTTCTTTGAAATCATAATATTTTATTTGTTAGTATTTTTAGCAAAAACTTGTTAGGTATTTATGTTTATTTATAATCTATTCATTCTTATTATTTATTTTTTATGAAGTTAAGTATTAGTTATTGTATTATTATTTAACTATTTATAGGTATCAGTATTCAGCAGACTTAATAGAAAACTAATAATAATATGATTTAGACTTTATGCATGTTCTTTTTTAAATGTAACGTACGTAACGTATGAACTCGAGCATGATACAGCCAGTGCGTTTGCGTGTATGAGTGATGTCTCAACATTCCACAGAGAACACACACATAATTATGAACTGTCATACTACGCAAAATATAACAGTATTCTGTTGCATTTAGACTACGCGTTATAGTGGCAACCTGTTATTAACATTTCATTGCTAAAATTCGCGAACTTTTTCATGTGCTAGTAGCTGTATGAGCAAAGCAATGGATTGGTGATCAATGAGGTCTGGGTTCGAATCCATATTACAATGCTGATTTACTTTCATTGAATTTTTTTTTGTATTTTGAGCAAAAACTTGTTATAATCTAATGCTTATTATTTATTTTTATGAAGTTAAATATTAGTAATTGTATTATTATTTAACTATTTATAGGTATCAGTATTCAGCAGACTGTATTGAAAACTAATAATATGATTCAGACTATGCATGTTTTTTTTTAAATGTAACGTCACAATGAATGTATTATACTTCCGTCCCATTACTTCCAATCAAGTAAAAACTTACAAAAAGTTTTAGTACTGAGTGAGATTTGAACTCACGGCTCACTGATGACACGTCCACATGTAGCGGCCCGCTAGGTAATTTTGACTCAAAAAAATATTACGTTGAAATTATGAACTAGAACCATTTGTTGATGACAATGATGATGTGTCTCTTGAAAATAGAAGGTCGTAAGCATACAAATATAAGGGTCAGCACAGACCGCGAAGTTTACAAATTATGTATTAGTAAGAAAAAGTTTATAAATTAAGGAACCACTTACTTATCATAATTATCAGCACAAGTGGGTATTTTATTATATTTGTCGTGAAAATCATGATAAACAACAAATCGGAAAATATTTCTTGCCTTTACTACACTATTTTTGTTTTCATATATCATAGCGACTGTACTATTTTTGTAATGAATACATTGCTTCATAACCACTACCTAAGTGTGTCGCTAAGTGACTGGACAAGCAATGTAAATATCACAAAACGATACTTTGTAGCGGTTGCATCGCGCACGTAATACAGCCGTTGTACGGTAGCTTGCGACAAGCCAGTGATTTCGTGTGAGTAAGTTGTACCTAGGCTACAGTGCATGATACATGCACGCTGTACTTGATGAGATAAGGTTTATAATTGATTGTGCAGTACGTTCTGATTTATGAATGTGTGTTCGCGACTTCGTATTTCGTATTGGTTTTTACTGAATTGCATTTGTATGTGGTGACGTGGATAGTTATACATAATTTATTATTATAGATTTACACAATATTTTATGTCAACGACTGCCCCGTTAGTCTAGCGGTGGCAAGCGCTACTGCTGAGCATGAGGTCCCGGGTTCGATTCATGGGTCGGGCAAAGTGTTATTGCGTTTTTAGGGTTCCGTAGTCAACAAGGAACCCTTACCTATAGTTTCACACTGTCCGTCTGTCTGTCCGCGACTTAGATCATAGACTTTTAGTACTCGAAAGCTGTAATTAGCACGGGTGAACATATTAATCACGCTGAGTGGTACAACCAAATCATGAAAAAAAAAAATTCTAAGGTACACCTACACGTAGTTTGTATGGTTTTTTTTCTTGTCTTCCCATGGTGTGGAGTGTCGTTGGAAAGATCGTTCAAAAATATTGTGAGTGTGTAAAAACCATTTTTGGATTCATGGATCTGTTTGCGAAATATTAAACTTTGAAGTGTTGATTTTTGTTAGAGTCAAGTGTCTCCCCCCCCTGCCAGCTAAATGGTTGGTTTTGGATATGTGAAAAAATTCACGGCAGTAGTAGTAGTTATAGGTATACAGTATGTTAACGAACAGAGGGCGTTCCCGTTAACCCGCAACAGTATAGCATACATACAAGCTAAAAAAAATATTACCATTAAAAAAGAAAATGTTTTTATTTTTTTAAATAATAAAATATTCACAAAAAATATTAAATTGATACGTAAAAGAAACACTCTGTACATGCGCACTTGTCCTTCAAAGTAAGTACGGCAATGTCGCAATTTGAATGACGGGCCGCGTGTGCGGCGATCTGATTGATGCGCCTAGCCCCGCCCCATGCTCCCCGAATGTCCACATTGGCCACCTAATTTTAGTCGGAACTAATCTCGCGCCCATACCGGATGTGCATTTATTTTCGCATTGCAACATCTTGTGTCCTTTCGTCATTCGTGTGTGAAAGATGCCGCGTTATCAGTTCAGTGTTCAGAAGTATGTGAACATGGTGCTCATTTATGCTTTGTAATTATGATGGTAAACGTGCTCTGAGGATGTATGCTGAGAGGTATCCCAATGCAATATTTAATGCGACGAGTGCACCAAAACAACCGTCGGCGATTGCAACAAGCAATGTGTAGAGAGAGGAGGTCAGCATATTGAGCAGTTTAAAATCTAGGTAAGTCTTTAAACATTATTGAAATGTACCTGTCATAATACCTAAAACCTTTTCGAAAAAGAAATAAAGACTGTGCCACAAAATAAATAAGATCAGAAGGCCCACTCTTTGCTAAAATTACTTTTACACTTAGGGAGTACCTACCCCGTACAACGAGCGTATTACTTCTGTGGTGTTACACGATTACTATTAAGTAATTTATTACGAATGCAACTGCATAAAGTAAAAGATTTTATTTTTTCATTTCTATGTCATTGCAGAAAACATTACAAAACGTTAGCCAGTGATTGCTAACGTGCAATACCGTCATTATCATTTAAAAGCTAGCCTAAACTGAGATTTAAATGAAACTTTCTCAGTACTTAACCGCACTCTATTTATTAGCGTACGCACTCCTATGTTTACAAATATTTCGCACACAACCAAATCAGACACACATAAATCTCAGGGCAGATATTCGTTCGCACACTAGTACTAAGCCCTCGTAGGCATAGACACACACACACGCAAAAAAGCAATAAAAAATTTCATACACGCTAGTGCTTGATAAAGCCGATATTCTTTATCGATAAATTATCTGATGAATGTATGAGGGAAAATTAAACATGAAATAAATATTAAGAAATATTTATTTTACTTTTATTAATTACAAATAACCTGATTCTTTAATGATAAAATCATCTTTACCGAAATGTATAGAGCAAATAGTACTCGTCTTTGTCGGCATCCAGTTTCCTCTACCTGTCACATCAATCCATTGTTCCCTGGCGTTAGGTTCTTTAGGAAACCTAAAATTTAAAATTTATTGCGTAAGTAAAATTGGATTTTACTTATATTTTAATACTAAATACAATATAGTAAATACTTGTAGATGAGTACAATGATCTCGTATAATGTTGCCAATGAATTCAATTTCTCCCTGTAAATCTGTCATCTACAAGTATTTACTATATTGTATCATTCGTTCAATAATTATTGTAATATTTAATTGACTCATTATACATCTAACTAAAAATATACTATCATTAATTAAATATAAAATAATTCAAAAAGAATCTTTGTCGAACGTAAATTTATATTATTTGAGAATTCTATCGATGATTTTATTTAACCTCATGGTCACCTCACTATCGACCGTGCATCACGGCCAATCAGGGCAAACGACGAAACGTCAATGGTTGAAGTGAAGAGGACGCGACGCATGCAGTACATTGTAAGCGGACTTAGTAATTGCGTTGATTACGCGAGTACAAATCGTGCAATGTATATTTTTTTTTACTTGTTGCAATAATGTCGTTAATGTTTGGAATTTCATAGTGATCAGAATATTTTTATGTTTTTTACTAATAAAATTATAATTAAATGTTATTTTCGACTTACCGATGGAAAGATATACCCCCTCGCTCTATACTTGCGGTCTGACTTTTTGTTTTACAAGTAATAATTGCACAACACGGCATTTTAAAGCAGAGCTCTGTTCTCCGCAGTAGTCCGAAGCGCACGAAACGCGGTGAATTAATGAATCGGTCGAGTTATGATTATTGAATCATAATTGTGGCGCGCTTGCCACGCCCACATTACCATTCCAACCTTATTTATCTATTCCGTGATTTATATTGTAAATTGTTAATTTGTATGTAAACTTTGTCAATGTAAATAAAAAGAGTATTTATACGTAATTACACATTAAAAAAAAAAACAACAATAAAGCGCCTACGCGCGCTATTGAATTGGGCTCTCTAGTCTGCAGGGAGCTAGTCTACAGCGTGCCGCTCTAATGGTGACATTAATTTAACACACGTATACGGATTCGCGTACTTATTTTATGAAAATATTTTAATTTAATTAAATGTTACTATTTATTGATTTATTTACGATTTTCTAAAATAGCATCTTGGAGCAACCTGTACTTACAGAACTGTAGCGCCGAGGTCATTTGCCGGGGTCACGGATCATAACATCGAATCAATGAAATCGTGCAAAAGGTAGGCGAATTGAAGAAAAGAGAGAGCCTATGTGGGCGAGTGGCGCAGGCGGCGCGCGCCCTCCCCGCCACCCGCCCCGCGCGGTCTAGTAATGGCAATTAATGCGATTTTTCATTAATTTCATTAGCAAGTGAATTATTGAGTCTTAGCATGATAATTGCTATTGCTATGCTAATAGCTAATATGATGATAATTGATAATAATGAAGTATGAAAATTTTATTAAAAGTGCGAATTAAAATGGTGAACGCTCATTTTAATTCGCACTTTTAATGAAAATGAAAATGTACGAAGCGATAATTCACTTAGCACTTCACGAAATTTCGCAACTAAATTTCATTAGCTAAATGCTAAATGATTTTTCACAAGCTAACAATGAATGCGAATGCTAATTAATCCATCACTACTAAGGTCCCTTTTCTACTTTTAGTGCTAGCCGGGCTCGTGTCCTTGACACAGTTTTTCAAATACGATCGTGCGCATAAAATATCGTCGTGTATTGTTTTGTGAACGTTTCCGCGAAAAAGACGCTTACATATTGTTTTATTTATAATTGTAGTGTAATTAAAACAAGGTAGTGCGATAAAGACGCTTTGATTTGTTTTCGTCAGTTTTCTACCTAGATAAGTACATCTGCGATAAGGACGCTTTTATTTGTGTTACTAGTGCTTGTAAACCTGTGATCGTGATGCCAAATACATATCCGAACTACACGGCAGCCGAATATGCGGACATGATCCTAATTTACGGCGAATGTAATCAAAATGCCGGCCCTTGCGTTAAGGACGTATCGCGAGAGATATGGCGATTCGAGACGATGTCCTACTAATCCGCGAACTATTGTAGGAGCTCTTTATCGCATCCGCGAAAACCGGCCAGTGGATCCTAGTGCTCAACGCCCAGATCGACCGCCTATACGACCAAATCCAATGCAATTAGATGAAAATGTGCTACAATATTTTGGGGATCAACCCGAAACTAGCCGGCGTCAATACGCTAGGCATTTTCACGTCCACAATAGATCCATCCATAGAATACTAAAATACTACATAATAAGAAAATGTTTAAATAAAGACAATTAATAAAAATAGTGATTACTGATTAGTGATGAATAGTGATGATAGTGGTAATAACTAATAGCAGACAATGATAAGAGATTGATTACGCATCTCCGTGCTGCACTCGCAACGCGCGGGGTGCCGCTGTAGATACTTACATGCCGCGCGATTTTAGCCGGTAAAGGATGGACCGAATCGTACAAGACGTGTTGCGTGGTTGCCAGCGCGCGCGGCGGCGTTGCCGCTCCGAGTAGAACGTAAAGCCAGCTGGTAAGTAGCTTCATGAATGAATCTTACACGTAGTGATCACAATTTTGGTTATGTTTTTATTATTTAGTTTGTTTGAAAATTTTAATTTTTTAATTTACGAATTATTTTATTTTATTAATTTTTTTATGATTACTGGCCACTAGCCCTACCCCTGTGTTCAATTAATGTCACCATTGTAGCGGCACGTTGTATAAACGCTCATTGATACAATTCGAACGTAAATATTTGCACTAATACACGCAAACGCGCGTATCGGTCCATAGCCGGGGCGGAGCAGCGAGCGACACAGCCATCCCGTCTCAATGCTAACGCGCGACTGCCGCCCGCGCCCCGCGCAGAGCACCTCTGAACCTCTATCTCTAAATGGGGTCATTATCTTTGCAAATATTGATCGATTTAAAAATACTCTAACAATTTTGTAGTCCTTGTAACCATCAATTTTTCAGTGTAAAAATATTTCCAAAATTCAAAACCGTTTAGAAGTAGTAGCGAATATTAGCCAAAAATAGCGTTTTGGTAAATATTTTTTTAAGGCAAAACTATTAGCCTGACGAAAAAACCCTTTAACAAAAATGTTGTACATGAATCTATGGCAAACATATATTTTTTTCAGATCATTTAACCAAGTCGTTAATGAGGAGTAGGCTTTTTAAAGTGACCGTTTTACGGTACTAAACGGGACTTAGCGCCTTAACCCCGCGGTCCCTAATGAAAGGACCTTTTTAGCGGCCACTCAAAGACTGCTTGATCACGGACAGTTCAGAACCCTGAATCATGCACGAGGGTCTGGCAGACCCCGACTGGCGATCGAAATCGAAGAAAGCATTTTTGATTTCTTTGAGCGAGATCCAAGGGCCAGTAACCCACGTAAATACCTACGCCGGCGAATCGAGCGAGCGCACAGCTGATAGGTAGGTACTTTCGCGCGTTCCGCATCGCCGCGCGCCGCCGGCGCCGGTTAGCCATACAACCACTTTTAAAATAAACATCTTTCATTAACGAATTTTGTATTTTTTTTGTATTAAGACGTATCAAAATAAAAAAATTATTTTTAATAAAACTCGTTTAAGGTTAATTTGTCAAAATTTGCGCAGTGGATAAAAACTTTTCCTGTATATTCCATGCCATTTATTCACTTGATCGAAAATAACTCGTTCTTAGTTTATTTTTCCTATACCATGTGTAGCTTGTTATGGTTACCGGATGATTATGGATACAATGGAACGTCAAAATCGGGAAGTACTTATAAAGTGCGTTTCATCATTATATGTAGTTCCTATGCCGTAATGTTGGCACTTTAACAACGGACCTATTAGGTGGCGCCGTAACGTACAAATGTTCGTCGTACAACAGTGGAACCAACATTACGGCATAGGAACTATTTGATGAAACGCACTCTAAAAGAAAAGCGGAAGCAATTAAAATACTGTTTTTGCAGATATTTTAACCTGGGCTTTATTCGGAATAATATAACCATGATAAATTAGATCTTTAGTTTTAAGTCTTAGTGTATAAACTGTAATCCTGCGCAAGTTCCCGAATTCAAAGGCAGGAACTGGTCATGTCCTTTTCTCCGTTTCTCATTTGTTCCGTTACTATTGCTTTATTTCAATGTAAAAGTACATTCTCTGTACGCAGCACTCCATTTTTATAATTAAAACAGCTAAATCAAAAAAACAGCAATGGATATTGAAATACTATAGCGAACAACACGTGAAGCTCAGAATTTACATAAATAAATCACGTGGCGCGAGTGCGTGCGCCCACCCACCACGGGGTGTGCGGCTTCGTACGTTTTGCCACGGTAACGACATTGCGCGTGAGATAATAAAACAAATCAGGTTTATTGGATTCCCATAAGGTTCCTGAAATAATTTCATGTATCGGTCGTCTTAGTATGATTTGCTGAATTCATCCCATCAGTCTGCGGGAGGCTGTCCCTTACACCCTGTATTGATCAAAATCAAAATCTAGAGTAGGTAATTAATAACGTGTTTAATGAAGTATTCGTTTTATTGCTATGGAACTTCGGTACTGACAGGGATCGCCCGCACACGGCGCCGACCCCCGCCCGCGTCCCTTCTCACGTAAGATTTCAAACAAAAGCAACTTTGGACTGACAACGGAGTTAAAAATTAAAAGATCACTGAAAATGAAAAAGCACTATTGCGAAAATGTGGCACTTTCCGCACGATTTGGCTACTTTGAAAACGCTCTTTTCAAGCACATGCATTGTAAATGATTTATTTTTTCAACTACGTAGTGTTATCATTATCATTTATCACTACAAATCGATCACAAAGAACGTATTTTTTGCTTAGATCCAAAACAGTGCAGAAATGTTATATGAGATCTCATGATTGCTCAGTTTTTCATTAATGCACTGTTTTTTATTTAGATATATATTTGTCACAGACGTTTAATGTATCCCATTAAGTTATTGTACAATGTTTGCAATAGATCAAAAAGATACTGGTTGATAATAAAAATCGGCTGAATAAAACCGACTCGGTGAAAAAAAAAAATACATTTGGCGCGCATTTTATACCCACCATTGTAAAACTTTGATACTTCTCCGTTATTATACTTTCTGGAGTTGAATTCATATCGCAACTTAGATAGAAAAGTTAAAATAATGGAAATAGTCAATTCCATTTTTTTTACTTTTCTTGCTAATTATGAAGTATCAAATTTTTCGATTGCGATATGAATTCAACTCCAGAAAGTATAAAAACAGCTGCAAATGAAATTGTGAATAACCTTTTGCCGCAGTCGAGGGATAATTTTGTTTTCATAAACTTAAGTTTTTATTTTGAGTAGATATATTTTATCACGGTTGGTAGATCAGTAGTTGAAAGAAAAGTACATTACGCACCTTGCTAAAGTGAGTAATTAATGCACTCGTGTTAATTTAGTGCCAACCCCTCGTGCATTAATAACTCACTTTGCGCACGACGCAACAATCTACTAATATGGCACCAGTCAAATCTCTGTACCAAACATGATGTCTTCAAGAAAGACGCTGATCGAGCAGTGTTTGCTGACGGTGGGTACCTTTCATGAGCACGACGTTGATTTTGACGGGCGAGTAGCCTAGCTGCAGCGCCAGGTCTACGCCCGCCAGCACGCGCGACAGACCCTGCAAACACGTCAAATGATTTATGAGCAAAATAAATTCGTTCCCTCTTTGTAGAGTGAATCCAGTTACAGTAGTGGATACGCCCAAATTTTATGATAAAATCTTAAAAAAATCAAATATTGGTATTTTGAAAAAAAAAACATTTTTACAAAATTTTCATTATTAAATTGTCTATCCATTAGTGTCAGTAGGAAAATTAAATAATGTTTACTTTACGAGGAGATGCATGATAACAAAGATTATTTCTCATTTTTAGGGTTCCGTAGTCAACAAGGAAGTCCGTTTGTCTGTCCGTCTGTCCGTCCGTCTGGTCGCGGCTTAGCTCAAAGGTACTAGAAAGCTGTAATTTGATATGGTTATAAATATAAACGACGCCGACAAAGTGGTAAAAAAAATTTTTTTAGGATACCTCCCCTAACTTTAAAGTGGAGATTGTTTTTTTCTTCTCGTCAATCCCATGGTGTGGGGTATCGTTGGAAAGGTCATTTAAAAATAATGGGAGTTAGTGAAAACCATTTTTGGATTCAGGGATCCGTTTGCGGAATGTTAAGCTGCAAATTTTTGTTAGAGTCAAGTGTGTGTCCCCCCCCCCCCCTGCCAGCTAAATGGTTGGGTTTGGAAATGTGAAAAAATTCACGGCAGTAGTATATATAACGAAATTAAAAGGAAAACTATCACCGCTACGAAGGCTCCACCAGTTACCGAGTAATAATCGACCAACTTTAATTTGCAGTTGCAAAAACATGTTCTCCCATACATTTTGTATCGGAGAAACAGTTTTTCAACTACAATGTTAAGTTTGTTGGATAAATTCATTCCAACTACGGAACCCTTCATTGTGCGTGGTTCGACATGCACTTGGCCGGTTTTATGGTTTCGTTGGAAGGAAAGAAACATACCTACGAATAAAAAATAAAAATGCACAATTTTGGAATTAAGATTATGTAGTTTAATGTATTTTAATTATTTGATAATTATTTTTAAATAACAAGTAGATGGCTTCTAAAAACTACCAAAAAAGCGGCTAGAGTGGCGTTTTGCTCAGGGTACCGCCTTAATGAGAAAACGCCAGTGTGACCCGCGACCATCAATCATCTGCCTAGCCTTTTTCCAACTACGTTGGGGTCGGCTTGCAGTCTAGCTGGATGCAGCTAAATACCAGTATTTTACATGGAGCGACTGCCTATCTGACCTCCACAACTCAGTAACTAGGTAACACGATACCCCTTGGTAAGACAGGTTGTCAGACTTTGTGAGGACCGCGACCATTGAAATTAATGTAAACCCCATGTCATTCAAATGATGATGGCTATTTTGGTACCCTCCTCCAATAGCCATGTGTAATACATTGTTGGATAGCTCTTTTTAAACTAAATAGAAGATACTATGGCGCCTAATTCCAAATCCTTGTCCGTTCGGAGTTATAATGTACCAAACATGTCAGTTTTAGCAATACCCAAATAAGGTAAGCCCTGCCCATTTGAGCATCATTAGGGAGACGTCGCCATCACACGGTACCCTGTAACCGATTATGAGTTCACTACTTCCCCTCCCCCCCCCTTCCTTCTAACGGTTAATCATGGGTTTCTACCGGTATGCGTTTTCGCCAAATAAAGCTTGCAGCATTTCAGCTTGGCACCGAATCGGCATCACCATGAAACTTCATTCATAAATAAGTACAGCCTGGTTGGCGGCGGGCATTTCGATGAGATGAGGTGGTGTAATCCGATGCTAGGTTTAAATGTGTGTGATGCTGATGACATTAACGGCTGCAAAATATTAGTTGCCCAGTAAAACCTTAATCTACATCATGTTTATAATGTTTTAAAAAATATATTAAATGACGCGAAAAAAAGTCAGTCGTTCGTTTGTATCGTATGTCTGCGTTGGCTCTTACTATTCTGCGACTGTTTAGGTATTCGCACTCTGGACTCCGGTTAAAGTTTTTCTTGTTGACTCCGGCCATCTCTTGGTTTTTGTTACCTGTTTAGTTTGGATAGCAGAAGAGCTTTTAGGCTTCAGGCAAGCGATTATGATTGTCAGAGTTATGACACGGAATAATAAAAATAAAACCCAATTACAACAAAAAGTCAACTAAAATAGTACCACGCCCTCTAGCCCTAATCTATATTACTATTAAATATTATTCTTCAATTTGTTAAACGTAGCCCGGTTGGAAGACCGATGTTAAAATAAATCATGTTTTTACTAATTTTGATTTTTTTAATACATATAAGTACTTAATATTTTTTTAGCTACGCTTTGTTTACTTATTCCATTTTTACCCGACTACGTTTATAATTTTTAAGAATTCCCAATTTTTTTTACACAATAATAAATGGGAGAATCGATAACTTTCCAATTTTGTCAATCACTAGCGTATATGGAAAATAAATGGCTTTTGCACAGCACAGCGATAGCGTGCGATGTTTATGTGTGAGTAAATTATACGGTGCACGCTGTGTTTGAAGAGATAAGGTTTATAATTGATTGTGTAGTACGTTCTGATTTATAAATTGCGAGTGTGTTCGCGACTTCGTATCTATTGGTTTTACTGAATTGCATATGTGTTGTGTTGCCATGGAGGGGACCAAGTGAAGACACCGGGTATCGATACATTTTCTACTACGGGCATATCTCCTTCTTTCTTATATCTATGAGCACTACTAAACTTGAACAATGGATGAATTCTCCGATGATGTGTTTATCACTGCTCCTGTAGCTGTAGTGGAGTTTGGATGTTTGTTGTTGTTTTAGATCAGCACTGTCATTGAAGTGGCGATTATTGCATTTACACACTTGGATGCTGTAAAATTTAATTAATAAACACGAAAGATTTAATGGTGTCTACTTATGAGCTGTTCATCAAGCTCTTTCAATTATCACAAACTCGTAAGATTTGATTGGTAGCATAATACATAAATATTTACATTATCAATTTGAGGTGCTTATGTCGTCATTCTAGGCTCCACTTGGACCCACTACCGAACCGGCTGAGGTTCGTCTGTTCGAGTCCAATCGGGGGCGCTTTAGAACTGTACGGTTATGGGAGACATACCGGGCGGCGCGCCATGCGCTCGTAGCGCTCGGGGCGTAGTGAGTCGAGCGACACATTGAGCGCGGCTAGGCCGGCGCGCTGAAGCGCGGGCAGGCGCCGCGTCAGCACCAGCCCGTTGGTCGTGATGGCCACAGAGCGCACACCCGCTTCCTCGCGTAGCCCCTCTGCACACACAACAAACACGTCCTCATTCTCCACTGACATCTGCGCAGTCTTTCAGGAAAATCATTCAGCATGCGAGTTCATGTGAGAGGTCTGCAGCCTATCAACTGCCCGTGTACCTACGTGTGAATTCTTGGTTTAAATGTTCTTTGACTATGGCAACCGATATTAGTGTCGGATATCGAATCAGAGAATTTAAATCACGGGGGCTCATTCATGCATGTGGGCGGGCGGTGCAATGGTACAGCGGTTCTCACGTATGATGTCGGCGAGGTCCTTGCGCAGCGTGGGCTCGCCGCCCGTGAGGCGCACCTTGTCCACGCCGACCGCCACGAACACGCGCGCCAGTCGCAACAGTTCCGTGCGTGACAGCAGCGCGCTACGCGCCGATAGTGGCACGCCCTCCGCTGGCATGCAGTACTGACCTGTGGCACACGACGAAAGGGCGCTTTTATCTACTATCAGCTAGCCCCACGACTCCACCCTCGTGGAACGAGGAACCCATCAACATCACTATCATTCATTAGTTACTACTACCACAGATTACTGAATAGTTACTACGTAACAGATACTTCACTCAGTAGAAAATTTCCTATACCTATTACGATAATTGCCTACTTCCTCGCGTCAACAATCACTGTATGCTAAAATGCGCCTAAATGCTCAAGCGTACAGCAGTGATTGCTTCGCACCGCGCGATTCCACAGTAATCGCAGGGCTGCCTCTTCGATAAAATTAAATTAACATAACTTTTTATCTATGTTATTGAGAACTGTGAATATGTTCTGACTTTTATGTGGCAGTTAAAAATTTTATCATTTATAAAATATTTAACCAACTAAAAAAAAAGGAGGCGATCAGACATACAGGCCAAACTGAGAAGTTTGACTTGTGGGTCGATTTCACGAGTAGAATTAATTTGACACTTTTTTTTCGCTATCTGCAAATACCCGTGTTATTGCTAACTAACGGTCTATAACGTTTACTTTAACGAAGTTATGTACGCAAAAAGTAAAATCACGGTGCCTATGTGCTTAAAAGTGACAAAAAACAAGATCAGGGTAACACAAATGAGTTATCTGGGAACACGAATGAAATTCTCATAACACGAATGAAGTCTGCACGACACTAATGATATTAGCTAACTGAACCACATATTTTATGATTGTTTTTTTTTATAATGCACAAGAAAGTATTTATGTTTTTTTTTATAATGCACAAGAAAGTATTTATGCTTTTTATTTTTTATTTATCATCATTTTAGTCATTTGAGGTGGGAAGTGAGAACAAAAACAAAAATGCGTGTAATAGACAATGAGCTTTTAATCAAATTTTAACATTATAAAAAAATACAAAAAAAAAAATTAGAATAACACGATTGTCTAACAGAATTATTTTTATCATCAACAAAACAAGTAACAAACTTTTTGGTTACAATGTATCTGTTGGTATATATATGGGAAAGTATATAATTTTCTCATATAATTATTTCTACCTTACTACTTTTCCTTATTTATTCAGTCATGTTGGATAGTAATCTTCTATTAATATCTAGTTAAATCTTACAGATAGGTTTCTTAATCAATCTTTGTTTCTTAATTCTATAATTTCTTTATTCTTTGATTATTTTCCTATTATCTTAATTATAATAATCAGTCTTGATCATATTTTAAAGTTACAATCACTTTCTATTCTTCCATTTCTATTCTTATTTTGTATTCTCAAAAGACCTTTCAGTAATAAAGCGGAGGAAAGCCTCTTCATGCCCACCAGACACCTTCTGTTGAGTGTTTATGAATGTCTGATTTGTCCAGTGAAATTTTACATCTGCAAGTCTTTTTAGGTCATCTTTCTTTTTAGATTTTATAATTTTGCGTGTTCCAGAAGTTGACGGATTATTGTTCTGATTATAATACTGGATGGATACATCGTTCAATACTGTAATTCGTTTGCTTGGTGGAATAACTTTTATATTTTGGACAGCCGATTCGACGACACTCTTATAGATTTTATGTAATTGCATATGATTATTCGCATGTTCGCAGATTTTATCGATACACAAAAAGCAGCTTAGTTTTCGGAACTCAAGAAATTCGGATCCAGAATTCCAGATCACTTGGTGAACTAACATAGTACCCTTGAAGGGTGAAATATCCTTTGGAATAAGAATTTCTTTTTCTATAATTTCATGCTCCTCTACTACTTTCATCTCAATATTTTTAACATTTTCGCGAACAACTGCAAGGAATGTTGAGAAATCCCCGACGTCACGCCCACATTTAACTTGGCGATCAGCTGTCCGCTTAACCACAGCGCCAACGCCGTCAGGGGCGCCTTTGCCATGACCACTTTCTTGGTAATTCCATGTAACTAACTTCAAAGACGGGAAGGTATTGCGGAGCTGAGTCAATATATAAAATACTTGTTTATTTCGGTATTGGCTTGTTGGACTATCTGTTACAATGTGTGCGGTGGTAATATAGGGACATTTTTCGAAAACAAATTCTAAAGCCTTCTGTAAGTGCGCCCAGACTGCCGGGGCATCATGCCGTGTACATTCGCTGACCGTGCATAGACAACGATTAACAGTCTCCCTTCCTTCCTTGTAATAAGCCACCACGGTATGGAGGGACACTTGTCCACGGCTTTTCTGAAAAGTCCATGTGGAGAATTGTTTCGTCACGATTAAGGGATTGTTTCAATAGAGTAACAGCTTGGTATTGATTTAGGATGTTCACAGTATGAATAAAGAATTTCGGCAAGGAATGCTCAAGTTTAAATATCAGGTCTTTAGGCTTAATTTTCCTTGTAAATTTTTTCAGTACATTTATTTCTTTGGAGCCCACTTTCTTTTTATCTCTGCACCATTCATTGTACTCAATTTCTTCCTGATTATTAAATTCTTTGTACGGTATAACTCTGTCTTTACAAGTTTCGCAATCTCTACCAACGCACTTTATATTGTAGTTGTCACAACAGAGAACGTGCAGCATGTCCTGATAATTCTTTATGTCAACAATTTTATTTTTCTTTAAAGCTAAAATCAGTAGATCTGTATTTGTATGTGCCGTACATGCACATGTTTCCCTGTCATCTCGTGGCAAATAGACCCAGAATGGGCGTAGCCTTGTAAACGTTACATAACTAATCCGTATGTTAGGATTGTCTTCAAGAAATTTTATATGCAAATTTTTAATAGAGTCCAGCAGATACCGATTTTGTTTTAGTATTCCGTATTTTTTTACATATTGTTTCTTTCCTGCGCCAATGCGACTGTTAATGTCATCTTCATAAAATCTTTTAATTAATTCTTGGACGCTGTCACTGCCTTGCTTAATCTCCTGCTGAAATCTGTCTTTTAGACACTTTTTACGAAAGTCTAAGTAAGCTAGGTCTACGTTTCATATTGCCAGCGGACTTTAAAATAATTTGTTCAGTTGTCGTTTCTTTGGCAGCATCAGGGCAACTCGATGTACCAATACGCACTTGAGGTAATGCAATGTTTTTGTCAAAACCTGTATATGCCTGTGTTTGTTTCATTTTATTTAATTTTTTTATTAAAATTCTGCAGCGGTTTTGGTATTTCTTAATTAATGAGGTCATTTCTTTTTTTTCCATCGCATATTTTATCTTTAAGGCTTTAATTTTACTTTGGAATGTTCTTTTCTTTCTTTCTTTATTTATCTCTTTCTTAACATTTTCCTCACATAATGGATCTGAGAACTCTTTATCATTTATTTTTCCGTCAGCTTCGAGCATTTGAGAAGAAATAGTTACTTCTTGTATCTTCCGTTCTTTTGCTTTCTTCTCCAGGTATCGCTTCGAATTTTTTCTCCAACGTTTTCTTTGTGCTCTTCGTTCCCGTGGAGATATTTCGTTGATATTTTTGACCTTCTTCTCACTTTTCCTTTTTAAGTAAGCCTCCTTTTTTTAGCCCTTTCAATGGCATATGTTTCGGGATCGCTTTTTATTCGTTTATATTTTTCCCTTCTAGCAATCCTTCTCCTTTCTAACTCCTCTTCCTTTTTCTTACATTTTTCTTTCGCCATTTTAAACCTTAAACAATTTACCATATACTATAAAGAAAAGCCATGTAATACCTAGTTTTAACAAAGAAGTTAATGGTAATTATCATGGGAGACACATCAATTAGAGAAAACTCTTGAAGTTTGCAAATATAAATAAGGTTTAAAACCAAATTTACGACTCAAAAGCTAAAAACATGCAAAGAATCATAACCCTTCTTTTTTCGTAGTCAAGTAATAAACCGTTCATTCGTGTGAATGGAATTTCATTCGTGTCACTCGAAAAAATGACACTAATGAAGTGAACAAAAAACCTAATTTATTGCGTCGTAGAATATTCTAGACGCCATTAGAAGGCCACAAAATATCCCGGTTATTTGTTGCTAATCTACGTGCATGATAATTAATTCATTGCTCAAACACTTATTATCACACTATTATAAACACGAATGAATCAATTTTCATATTAAGCACAGAAATAAAATTAAATTGCGATTTCTTACCAGAATAACGAGTGCGCACGTCTGCTTTCACCGAACGTTCACGTGCCACTGGGTCCCTTTACGCAGCGCGGAAGTGGGGAGGGCGGTAACCACCGGGGATGTTCTTATAACGGAACGTTTATTTAGTCGACACTAATGATTAAAAAAAGTGATCGCAAAATGAAACGCAGGGAAATCGTATTATATTTTGTATTAATTTAAAACTATCAGCGTAACTTGAGTTTATGGTCATTAATGTGTAACCAGAATTTAAAAAAAAACATTTTTGCAGAAAAGTATTTTTTATAATTTAAGTTTTGTTGAAAAATCAGGAAAATTACCAGTGACACAAATGAAAAAGTAGATAGTCTTTTTTAATTATTTCGAATATTAAATATGATAGTTTAATATTTTTAACTGTACAATATTAAGATGTAATGTAAGCATCGCATTAAATAGAAATTATGCGTATTCCTACAATATTATAGGAGTTATTTCACAAACCCACTTTTTACGGTTGGTTTGAAATTGACCCTTGTATGGTTTGTAGGTATGTATGTTTGTGTGCGATAATCTCGCGTTTGGCTAAACCGATATCGATGCGGTTTTCAGAAAAGGATTTGTTACATTTAGGAGAACGTTTTAAAATAAGTATAATACTTCTTATAATACTTCGTACGAACGAACAGCACTATTAAAATTGAACGGCGTGCGCGCGCTTCGCTTGCGAAAACCGCACTGAATTTGATCCGCCGGCGGACCGAGACCGCTCGGCTGGGCGGTAGGCACTTATAGCGCGCAAGTACATGGAGTGACGGAGGCCTGCTACTACTGACAAAACTTCGTAAGTATTCGCAATAATTCGAAAATATTCAAAAGAATACTTCGATTTTGGAAGGAATACTTCCGCAGCAAGATTGCAGAGTAAAATAAATACCTATTTGAAAAATGAAGTAGGTAAGAATTATTATTCTCAGTACTTAGTTAAGGATCTATGCGTGCCGCTATTTGAATTGACGCCATCTATGGAGAGCTTTCGTTGTTACTCGCTCGGTGGCGCGATACCAGCACTCGCCTGAACGTGGGCGTGTGTGGCACAGGTCCCGAGCCTCGCGGGTGTTCATTCATACTTATACGGGAATATTTCCCTGTAAGTAGTTATCTACCTGTGACTAAGTTGCATTCGGCTAAGTTCGTATAAGGAGTAAGAAGATCTTATAACGCAATAAAAACCTTTTACAAAAAAAAAAACAACCGACTGAGTCGCTGGCAAAAAACGAAAATTGAAAAGCAAAGACACCGACTTCCGAAATTAAAGTTATTTTGCACTTTTTTAGTGTTTTTTTTTGAAGTAGGTTGTTTTTTTTTTTGTAAAACGTTTTTATTTTTCACTTTTTAGTTGTGGTACCTACCCCACACAAATTCGAATACCACTACCTGCTATATCAGACCAAAAAAAAAAGATAGATGAGGCGCTGCTAACATCAAAAGTGAAGCCACAAAACTATGCTCCTGCAAGTAAACACACAGGCTCACGCACACACCTACACTACAACTATGCTCATCGCTCCTAGTACGTCACGAGTCGTCGTCTAGTAAACACCAATAAAAAAATAGAATTATGCCTTCTTGTGTAGTGAAAACAATAGGGAACCACATAAAAATTCTCACGGTATCACTTTTCATTTGTACACACGGCTACACATTAAGCTATACATTGCCAGTATGAGCTGACCTCGCTTTGTACGGAAATCCTATATAATGCGAGATTAGCATAAACTGGAAATGTATAGCTTGATGTGTAGCCGAGTGTACGTATTTGAAATCGTTTTTTTATTTAATTAACTGTGAATTTTAGGTTACTTGGAACAAAAAACCTCCACGAATTAGGAGTGAGGCGTATTTATCGTCACAGATAGAAATAACAGATATTAAAAAATAGCAGTTGCTCCTAACAATAAAACATATAGTGTTACTTAAAATAACAGATCCTGAAGACTGTTACTGTTAAAACTTCGGATACGATTTTCGACTTTAACTAAAAGAGATAAAGAAGATATTCAATTGAGATTTAAATACGTGTTCGAGCCTACGCCTGCTCGTTTAGAATGAGCAAATCAACGTGCATGCTAATTAGCTTTTAATTAGATGTAAGGACTTTTGTACTTTTTTGTCATTTTTTGTCTTCCATTTTTGTTCGTCATCGAGGCAATACAAGTTTAACAATATGAAAGCTATTTTGCAGTTTCTTTGAAGAGTCTCCTAAAATTTCCCCAACATTTTGGTCCATTACCGAGCCGGATTGGTAATTACATGAAGATTTGCCAAAAATCAGTGGATTTGGATAATTATCGCGGAGTTTTGCCGAGGAGGTTAGGTATAAGCCGGCATCGTGACTGTGAACAAAGGACTTCAAGCTAATTTACGGTGTTAAGAATATTATTAGATTTTAATTATCATCACCCAACACTCGTCCAGGTAGTACGTATTTAACCATAATTAAGGATTTTAAATGGTTAGTGTTTTATTTACCTGATTACTTATTTTATTGTGAATAGTCACTTATCATTTATTTCATGATATTTATTTTGCAAATATGATTATACGTTCTTTCAATTTGTGAAAAGTTCAGTAGATATTTTGCTACATTTATAATTGTACAGCAGTATTTTAGTTAACTGTTCAGATTAAGTAGTTATTTGTGCGTAGGTTGGTGTTAGATGGATATTGTAAGGCTTATTCAGTCAAGTTATTCAGTTAATTAAACCGTATTAGTCAATTTAATTGATTATTGTTAGTGTATCGCTTTAAAGTTCGACGTTAGGTAATTAAGGGTGTGGTGACCGATGAATTGTCCATACAAACGTAATACCAAAATCATTTGCAATTTGAGCATATTTTCACCATATTAAGTTGATATTCGGATTTAGACAGTATTTATCTAGGTTCCTACAGCTTTTTTTTTCCAAAAAACTTACCTAAAATGAAGTTTAAGCGAATTGAATTTCGCACATTTTTACAGTGTAAATTACATGCTTTCATATTGTTTTTTTTTGTATTATAAACTCAGACCAACCAAAATAGAAAGACGGATCACTACGTACATCAAACGTGTAGCCACAAAACTATGCTCCTGCAAGTAAACACACAGGCTCACGCACACACCTACAGAAAAACTATGCTCATCGCTCCTAGTACGTCACGAGTCGTCGTCTAGTAAACTTCAATAAAAAAAATTGAATTATGCCTTCTTGTGTAGTGAAAACTTGTAAAAACAATAGCAAATCACATAAAAAGTCTCACGGAATCACTTTTCACAAGTAAGTACTTCAAATAACATCGTTTCTTAATTTAGTAAACTATGAATTTTAGGTTACTTGGAACAACAACCTGAACGAATGAACGAACGAAAACAGTGACATTTAACGTGCGAGGGTTGCCATAATATGATTTGAAATTTCCCCGTTCGATATTTTTTAGTTCGAGTAATTATATGCCTGTTTTTTTATGTATTTAATATTTTAGATTTCCAAGTAATATTGAAAATAAAAGTAAATAGATAGTAGCTATAAGAAATAGTCGGAATGATCCAGAATGGCTTCCATCGAAAACCAGCGTGGTTTGTTCCGATCATTTTGATAATAATGACCTTTATTCAACTAATCGTGGACTTCGCCGTGTGATCAAAACCGGATATCCTAAAAACGTACATACAATTTAAAAACAAAAATGAGATTTTATCAAAACAGTAATTAAATACGAGACTGTATTTTTTATTTTATTTTAGTTAGTTTCTCAACTTAGACTAGCTAATTTAAATACTACTGTCCCAAATTTTATTTTTTCCCAAATTGCGGACGCTTTTTACGTGCTTTCTATAGTCAGTGATTTTGTTATCGTGGTCTTCTTGAATTTAATAAAGTTGATTGTAAATATAATTAAGTACCTATTTTATTTCAAAACAATTTACTACCCACGACGATGTTATGATTTACGCTTCAACAACCTTATAACTTAATATTTCTATAATTTACAAACCAATTTTTTTTACATTCAATTGATAATTAATGGATAGTTCTAAGTGAAAGAGCGGAGCTTCCTATCACAAGCAATTCTTGATTAAAAGGTAATCTCCAAATCATGTATGTAAATGCACTTTGTACTTAATTGTTATTTTATTTTGCGATGTAAAAAAAAAATGGTTTTGTTTCGGAATCCTTCCTAACGATTGAGGTACAATACCATACTCAACAATATCTTACTCGTACAAATTATCCTACCCAAAATATTATTCCCCAAATTATAGGGAAAAACTTTAGCAAATGACAACCCTTTTTACAGACACATAGATAAAAAGGTGGCTTCATTTTGATGTTCGAAATGCTCCGTCTTTCTTTTTTTGTTGGTCTGAGATTATAAACAACAATATTTGTAATATTGTTTCAGCAGAAACATAGCTTACATTATCAAGTTACAAATTATAGAAAAAGAATTGGAAACACATTAAGTTTTCATTCATCATTTTTGGTATTACGGAACACATCTAAATTTCTCATAAAATTTCAATAGCCAGTATTGCTATCGCTTCACGCGTATGTCAATGTGTGCGTGGTCGTACAGCTCACGGTTCCTGTGTGTATCGCTTCGATAGGCACATTAGGCAACTAGCGCAACGTGCTAGGCGTGTGTAACTCTTTACGGAACCGACTCACTGATCCGGATCATTGAAGTGATTCAAAAGATTGGTTCAGTAACAACGTTTCAAACGGATCATTTGGATCTGAAACATTACTTTGCTCTGTGCTCTTTCCTCGCGACGCGTCGCTTGCGAGGCGACTGAGCAGTGAGCGAGAGAGGCAAACTGAGACACACTGAGTTACTCTGACTCGCGAGTCGCGACTTCGCGAGTGAGCGGTTGACATATTGCAATCTCTACAAATCAGAAAGAGATACCAAATGAGATGTGTATCACTCACACTCGCACAGTTTTTCGTTGTCGTTATCCATACACGTAAAAATGACCACTAAGGCGCTTACGTATCAAATACTATACGGTCGTTTTTTGCATATAATGTTTGCACTAACAAGTTATCGTTTTACCACAGGCGGCAGTTGAAGGAAGATCGATTATTTTATTTATAATCTAACATATACAATAAAAACTTTCAGCATTGATGCCACATAACATTTCTCTGACTCAGAAGTAAACGCCCGCGACGAAAGTAATGTATACGTAACATAACATTCTATATTTTATATCCTTTGAGCCGATGATCCAAATGAGCCAAATGAAACATATCCGTGTTTCGGATCATTTCAGTGATACAGATGCAAATGATCCAATCGCAAAAATGATACACTTTGCCCACCTCTACAACGTGCGCCGGGGGTTGAGTGAGGCGCCGTTCGGGGTGTTTGTTGTCAGTGTTAGACGATTACTTTTAAACTTCGTGCGTAATTAATTATTTGTTTGCTAAATTTTATTGTAATCTTTCTGACACAGACCTATGCTACGAACTTGGATTTTGATTTGCCTTGTGATTTGGTATCCAGTAACCTACATTCTTACGACCTTTTTTTGTTTACGGACTTCGAATATTATTGTTTACGATGTGGATTTGGTTGAAGACATGGCCTCCGAACGTAGGGATGTATCTCACAGTAAGTATTACCCAATGATAAGATAAGATATGATAAGTTTATAAGTTACCTATAGGTACTTTTTTAGCTAAGTACTAATTGTTTACATATTTACAACTTAGCCCAAGAAAATAAAGAGATTTTTTTCTTGCTATTTTCGTTTCTATCTTTAGATGACATTTAGATCTCATCCGTTTCATACTAATATTAATTGGAAGGTACCTACTTATGTATCTAAAGAGCCTCTGTGAGCTGTGGGCTCAGCTAGTGTTTTGTAGTTTGTACGTTAGGTACGTATTTGTCATAAAGTTCATTCAAGTGCAAGCATCCGAAATACTTCAAAGTATTTTGCTCCGTCGACCCTCTACGCTATTCTGATCCTTATTCGTATGTAAGATAAGGATCGATGTTCTGTGTAAGTATTTTTACTTTAAAGGTTTGGAAGTATATTTTTTTGTAGACGCAATTCTGCTCCTTTTTTATATTATAGTACGAATCAATGTTCTAAGCAAGTATTTTTCTACCAACAAGGCTTGGATCCTATGCAAGTATTTTTCCTTTAAAGTTTTGGAAGTTTTTTTTTTTGTAAACTCGATTGTGCTCTTTATTTATATAAAATTACGGATCAATGTTCTATGCAAGGATTTTTCTTCCACCAAGGCTTGGTTGGAAGTTGGACGTATAGTTTTTTGCATACGCGATTGTACTCCTTATTTGTATGGTCTTACGGATCCATTTTCCATGCAGAAAGAAAATACTTGAAACTATTTCGAGCCCTGGTTTTTGGCGCTGGTGTCTAAAGGTGGAAGTACTTGGAAGCCCTGGTACTCGATTTTGCAAGTGCGACCCATGTCTACTGTGATGTTTGTCCAGCGCATCCGGGGTAGGGTGACCATACGATTTGATTCCGGATTTGTCTGGACAAGTGCGGCTTTATGGCCACGGCCCGGGTTTTGCTCGGACTTTTTTGTGAAATTCCTATTACATAAGTAAACATTGATAAAACTAAAATAAAAGTTCAAAGTCGTTGTAGTTTATTTAATCATTCTAGGATTTTTATCTGGACTTTGGTGATCCTTACCTTGGAGAAGTTGCTCCGATAATAACTTGCTTGATAACTAACTGGCTAATCTTTTTAAAATGACAGGACCTATTCGGATATTGCCCGTGTCGACTTTGCTTGGTGGGATTTTAATATTATTTATACATAATAAAACTTCTTGCCGTTTGATTACGGTTGATTATCATCTTATGTATGGTAAAAGTAAAGTAACAAGCCAAATCTTATAATCAGCGTGTTTTGTGTGGATCTTTGAGACTACCTATGTATTCTGATTACCATAATTGTATTTTTTATAATACGTTCAGTCGATAATATATGGTCAACTTACACGAGGGATCGATTCATAATTTAAAAAAAAATTGAATCGCTGTCTCTGATGTAAGAACATAACTAGGTAAATAAATGTTTATTCTAAACACTAGTTTTCTATTTTTATTACTCTTAGCTCAGAACGCTGTTCTTTTTATCTGAATTTACATCGCGTAAATATAAATTATTGGAATATTTGTCTTTTACTGATACTTTGCATAGGTAAGTACCTCCTTACACTTTTATTATTTGACTTGTATTCATTATTTACTAATAACAATATTTAAAGTCTAGTAAAAAGGAATAGGTAAGTACTGAAATAGGAAAGAAAAAGCCGGCCAAGTGTATGTCGAACCACGCACAATGAAGGGTTCCGTAGTTTGGATGAATTTATCCAACAAACTTAACATTGTAGTTGAAAAACTTGTTCTCCCATACAAAATGTATGGGATAACATGTTTTTGCAACTGCAAATTAAAGTTGGTCGATTATTACTCGGTAACTGGTGGAGCCTTCGTAGCGGTGATAGTTTTCCTTTTAATTTCGTTATATACATATACTGCTGCCGTGAATTTTTTCACATTTCCAAACCCAGCCATTTAGCTGGCAGGGGGGGGGGGACACTTGAATCTAACAAAAATTTGCACTTTAAAGCTTAATATTCCGCAAACGGATCCCTGAATCCAAAAATGG
Source organism: Lithophane leautieri (assembly GCA_949152455.1). Taxonomy (NCBI): domain Eukaryota; kingdom Metazoa; phylum Arthropoda; class Insecta; order Lepidoptera; family Noctuidae; genus Lithophane; species Lithophane leautieri. The sequence continues at coordinate 207,622 of OX424469.1, read as the reverse complement.
TTGTCACAAACTCCCATTATTTAAACGATCTTTCCAACGATACCCCACACTATGGGATTGACGAGAAAAAAAAAACAATCCCCATTTTAAATGTAGGGGAGGTACCCTAAAAAAAAATATTTTTTACCACTTTGTCGGCGTGTTTTATATGTATATCCATACCAAATTACAGCTTTCTAGTACCAACGGTCTTTGAGCTAAGCCGCGGACAGACGGACAGACAGACGGACATGGCGAAACTATAAGGTTTCCTTGTTGACTACGGAACCCTAAAAAACCTTCGTTTATTCAAGTTGAGACCACCCAAAGGAAATAAGTTTATTGATTTCCTTTAGACCATATGGACATGCCATATAAAATGGCATATCCATATGGCATAAAATCAATCTACCTACTCCGACCTCTGAGCAGATTTGTTTCATTGAATGACTTTTTCATGAAATCATGACATTCGAGAACAAATCTAACTTAGTGATATGTATTAATGATTCTTATAATTATAATTATGTAAATACATATTTGATACGGTCCGGAATGATATTTTGATCAAGATATAACCTGAAATTGACATGCAAATGACAAAAAACATAAGAAAATTTTCAATTTCGCGGACTACCTTACCGGATCCACCTTCAGGCTTTCTACAAGCTAAAACTTTAGAGGTATGAGGAACAGGGTGTAAAGTTCACACATCCTTAGTAAAGGAAGGATCCTCCGACCAGGAGACCTCTATCTACTTACTTGGTACTTGCAGAAAGGCCTACACTGTCCTTTCAAAATTCCGGAACAAATATCACAATAAATATGAAGTTCGGTATTTTGGAGGCATATCCATATTATCCTCTACGTTTGACGTCAACGACCTAAAATCAATCTACCTACTCCGACCTCTGCTAATTACTAATAATAAATATAAATGCCGTGTGGACTCGATGAATGAATGGCAAGTATAGCTAACAATATCTATCTATCCACTCACACACACACACACGGCGGCGCACCGCTTCCCTCGCCCGCGTTCATTTGTCAAACAGAGATAGCAATATACCTAAAAAACTTTCGCTCGCATCTCGATTTGTAGTTGAGAGCCATTTACGGTGGCCTCTTAAGTGTTCAAGTTTTTTAGGAATTGTAACTTAAATAAAAGTCTAAATAAATATCATTTTGTATTCACATAATATTTACAATAGGTAGAAGTCACTATTTACAGTATTCACATCTTTTTAAAATTGATAAACCATAGTAGCTAAACGTACGAGTATGTACCTTATATTGTAGGTAAGTTATATAACAATATACCTAAGTTATTATTATACAAATTCCAGGTTGACTACATTCGATTCCCAGTATGTCCGAAGAGAGAGAACTAGTTAAAAAACGAGGAAGTTTCAAGGGACGCTTAACTGCATTCATCAATTACCTTGATGTGTCCAGTGACAAGGAGTTAACCAGTTGTGAGGTCAAGGAATTGCAGTTACGAATTGGAAGAATTGAGTCTTTGTATGAGCATTACGATGAGGTACAGTTGCGATTAGAATGTCTAGTAGAAAATGTTAAAGCTCAATACTCTGAACGTACTGAATTTGAGTCACAGTATTACAAAGCACTGTCTAGGTCACAGGAGCTGTTATGTAAGTATAACAACGAAAATGAGTCTATGAGTAGAGAAAAATGTACCCGTATCAGTCAACGTAAGCCTGTTAAGTTGCCCACAATACAGTTACCTAAATTTAATGGGACTTTTAGCAATTGGTTGGAGTTCCGTGACACTTATACTAGCCTCATTCACTGTAACGATGAAATCGATCATGTTAACAAATTCCATTATTTGCGAGCATCCCTGGAAGGATCTGCTGCTGTTGTAATCCAAGCGATTGAGTTCTCCGCAAGCAATTACGATACAGCTTGGAAGCTAATTTGTAATCGTTTCGATAACAAAAGGTTTTTAGTACAAAATCATGTGTCATCCTTATTTAACTTGAATGCTATTGCAAAGGAGTGTCCTCTGTTGCGTTGAAAGGATTGATTGTACAACTCAACAAAAATCTCCTTGCTTTGGAATCGTTAGATGAGCCCATCAAGTATTGGGACACTTTATTAATATTTATAGTAACTCGGAAGCTGGATCAACTAACGTATCGTGAGTGGGAAGAGCACAAAGGTCGTATAGACAAAGATAGCACAATACATTTGCTGCACTTCTTCAATTCATTCGGTTTCGTGCTGATTTGTTAGAAACATTAGAAACAGCACGAAATAGCAGTAATCCCACTCCCGCTAAGCCTAGTTCAAATACTAATAAGATGAAATCTTTGGTTGTATCACAAGATTCTAATAATTCCAACACTGAATTAAGTAAGTTGTGCCCGTACTGTAAAGCTGATCACGTTTTAAGTAGTTGTTCACAATTCCTTGCACTTAGCATAGACGCACGACTCAAATTAATACCTAAGTATAAAGTGTGCTATAACTGTTTCCGTGCAGGTCACTTTGCCCACCGATGCAAAAAGCCGGGATGCAACATATGTAAGCGCCGTCATAACACTTTGATTCATTCGTCGGAGAATAAAGGTACGACGAATTCTTGCAATAATGATAACAAATCACACGTTAGCTCGTCCCATTCCGTATCAACGTCATCACCCACTGAGGCCGTGGCTAGCACTGATGCGAGTGCAAATAATTTAACTTTGTCCGCGGATCTCAGTTCGTTAAGTAGTGAGCGTAAACAACGCGCTGTGTTATTGTCCACCGCCCTTATCAAGTTATGTGTTCACAATGATCGTGAGCACGTAGTGCGAGCCATGCTTGATAGTGGTAGCACATCGTGTTTTATGACGGAACGATTATGTACACGGCTTAACTTAAATACTAGTCAGATAAATGGTTCGGTCTATGGCATTAATAACGTAAGTTCACGCATAGGCAAAACATGTCATGTTAAAATGACGTCATTAGACAATAGTTATGTTGCAAAGTTTTATTGTTTTGTTTTGCCATCATTAACGACTGTTGTGCCCTGTCGTGAAGTCGACATTTCTGACCTGAATATACCAGATAATATCTGTTTAGCTGATCCCACGTTTTATAAGCCTTCAGAAGTAGATGTCCTAATAGGAGCGGATCTCTTTTGGGACTTGGTTGGTTCACAGAGAATTAGACTAGGAGTAGGTAAGCCAGTGTTGAGTGAAACGTTATTAGGCTAGATTGTTTCTGGCCCTGCTACCTATAATTATTGGTCATTAATTTACCATTATGAATGGTAAATTAATGACCAATAATACAGGGTGTTTGGCAGAACGTTGAACATACGAAAATGGTGGGTAGGTGGGGTCATCTGCTACTTACTCAGCCCTAATTTATTTGGCCCTGGCCGACTGGGTATATAAAAAAAAAAAAAAAAAGTTTTTTTCTTGTTTCACCACTTTCCTAACTTTAAAGTGTATTTTTTTTATTAAAAATGGGCAATAAAACAGGCAATTTTTTTTTTTTAATCTTTGATGTTGGCAGATTCTTATAAAATTATTGCTTTGTTCAGATGTTAGCTAGAAAAAAAGTTATGAGTCCTCAAACTTACAGAAAGATGTAAAAAATACTTGAATGTTAATTTCAACTTGCATTTAAAAAAAAACAAAAATGATTGAGGAGTTCCAATTCTAGCAAAACATCCCTAGTGTGTGAGCTTTCTAATGGTATGTAATTTGCTTTTATAAAAAAAAAACTTTAAGAGTTATTTCATAATTTTATCAAGTAGGAAATTTTTGACTAAACTCTACCTTTACGGAAAGTTAAATGTTTTGCGAAATTTAATACTGCAAAGTTGGTAAAAATTAAATGATCGATTGAAATTATGCTGTACCAGTTAGGTGCATTAATGAAACAATTAAATAATTTTAAATAATTTATTTAAATAATAAATCATATTAGATGTTCAAATTGACGCCCTTCATTCGCAATACAGGTGCGGCATCTACGTCTGATTTCTACAGTTGTTGTGCGCAGCAGCATCTCCTGTCGCATAACTTCGAAAGCAGCATTAATTCGATTTATCAAATCTTCCCGACTTTCTACTTCTGTAGTGTAAACTAGTTCCTTTGCCCTTCCCCACACGTGAAAATCGAGCGGAGTGAGGTCGGGCGATCGCGGAGGCCAGGGAATTGGTCCTCCCCTGCCAATCCACGAATTTGGGAAACAATTATCCAAATGCTCACGTACAACTAGACTAAAGTGAGCTGGGCAACCATCGTGTTGAAAGACAATAGGCCTGTTTATGTCTACTTGGAACACTTCTTCCACTAATGGTGGTAAATCATTTATCAAAAAATCCAAGTAGTTGTTCGCGTTGATGTTGTCGGGCAAATAATGAGGCCCTATTAGCTTATCGCCAATCACTCCTGCCCAGACATTCACACTGAATCTCCTCTGGAAGCCTTTGTCTCTTCACGTGTGGGTTTTGATTTTTAAGTGCCCAATGGTGAAGATTGTGATAATTGACAATCCCTTCTTTGTCAAATTTGGACTCGTCTGTCCACAAAATACTTTTTAAAAAGTTAACGTCGTCCACATCGGTATGCAGCAAATGGCGACAAAATTGCACACGTCTCCCAAAATCACTGTCATCGAGACCTAGAACAAACAAAACATGTCTAAGAATTGATTTCAATACTGAATCTTTTCTTCCTCCGAGTTCAAACTCTACAATTATCCAAATTTTTCATCTTCAATTTTTAAGTACACTATTTGGCTTTATGGCTTAGCCATAAAGACGTAAGACCAAATTCACAAAAGGGCGTGCGACTTTCCAATTTTGTTCTAAAAAGGACCCATAAGTGCTGGCAAGTTTACCTACGCTGACCACCTGCGCAAACCGAATCCGAAATCCGAATCCTGTAAGCGCTGGCCGCCTGATTGTTACGTGAATGCGGCCGAATAGGAATAGTTTATTGAATTTAATTTGAAATTAGAATTGAATGCGCTAAAAACAACATGAGGCAAAACAACTAATAAAGAAAGTGACGAAATCAAGGTTAAATGGAACGATCAATTGAACTGTCTCATAATTTACTACATTCCACAAAATCGTATCAGATGCAGTGCATAAACGGCTTAATCTTACCTTGCACTGGAGTGTAGTGAAAAGCATGTCTACCATCTTGCCGGAGAACAGACCACACTTTCCATATGCTTAAGCCAAGTATTGAAGCTATCTGTCTAATGCTTTTGGTAGGATCCGCGTCAAACTCGGCAAGAACTTGTTCGTTAATGGTAGCATCGGGTCGTGCTGCGTTCACTCGTGGTTCTTGTAAGTTCAGGTTACCGGTTTGTCGTAAACGTCGGTAAGTACTCGCAAACGTCTGATGACTGGGTACTCGGCGGTTGGGATAACGCTCTTGATAAATTCTTCGCGCTTCACGCGAATTTGTATTAGCGCTTCCATACGCTAACAACATGTCCGCGTATTCCTCACTGGTAAAAGCAGCCATTTCTTTACCAATAACAACAGGTAACAGTAATAACAAAAAACTTAACAAACTTAAACTTAAACTTAACTAGTGATAACAATAAAAGAAAACGAAGTGAACAAAAACAAACGTAAGCGTAACGGGCACGTGAGATCGCAGAGGCAGTTAAGTCTCGACTGAATAAAAGAAAAGAATTCATTCTGAGGCGTCACGGTGCCACGAGAGCGAAAGAGAGCAAAAATACGCTATGACTGCGCAAGAGTGAAACAAAATTTCTACCTGCTTTGTGTAACCATCTCAAGGGAATAGTGAATGTCAATTTGCACCACTGCTACTGGCAAGCCGTCGATCCATAATTTTTACCAACTTTGCAGTATTAAATTTCGCAAAACATTTAACTTTCCGTAAAGGTAGAGTTTCGTCAAAAATTTCCTGCTTGATAAAATTATGAAATAACTCTTAAAGTTTTTTTTTTATAAAAGCAAATTACATACCATTAGAAAGCTCACACACTAGGGATGTTTTGCTAGAATTGGAACTCCTCAATCATTTTTTGTTTTTTTTTTAAATGCAAGTTGAAATTAACATTCAAGTATTTTTTACATCTTTCTGTAAGTTTGAGGACTCATAACTTTTTTTCTAGCTAACATCTGAACAAAGCAATAATTTTATAAGAATCTGCCAACATCAAAGATTAAAAAAAAAAAAAATTGCCTGTTTTATTGCCCATTTTTAATAAAAAAAAATACACTTTAAAGTTAAGAAAGTGGTGAAACAAGAAAAAAACTTTTTTTTTTTTTTTAAATACCCAGTCGGCCAGGGCCAAATAAATTAGGGCTGAGTAAGTAGCAGATGACCCCACCTACCCACCATTTTCGTATGTTCAACGTTCTGCCAAACACCCTGTATTTCATGCAATTTAACTCAAACTGATTCCCCTAGTAACGGTGATTAAAATAAAATTCGCACCGATTTAGAAAAATTCTGGAATCTGGAAGAGATTAATTCACAATCTTCACATTATTTACCCGAGGAAAAGTTGTGTGAGGAGCATTTTGTTAAGAATACGACACGTTTAGAGAACGGTCATTTTTGTGTTCGTATTCCTGTTAAGCAAAATCCTTCTATTTTAGGAGAATCTTTCCAAAGGGCTTCTAAGTGTTTATATTCTCTAGAACGCAGACTGAAGTCCAAGCCTGAGTTCGATAAGTTATATCGTGACTTCATGTCTGAATTCATGAGACTTTAGCACATATGACCGAAAGAAAGGATAATGACAGTGCCAGTGGATATTTCATACCACACCACGGGGTACTGCGTGAAAGTAGCACTACTACCAAGCTTCGTGTAGTTTTTAATACAAGCTGTGCTACTTCTTCAGGAGTATCCTTCAATGACGTGCAGAGGGTGGGTCCTACAGTGCAGGACGATCTTATATCTATACTTCTTCGGTTTCGACAAGTAAGTTCGTCTTGTCAGCTGATGTTACAAAGATGTATAGATGTATATACATTATACGTCCACCCATCTGATAGGTACCTGCAACAGGTGCTCTGGCGTGACAATGCATGCGATCCTGTCAAGGTTTATAAATGGAATACCGTCACATATGGTACAGCTAGTGCACCATTTCTTGCTACACGTTGCCTCAAGCAAATAGGGATGGACTATGAAACCAATGACACTAAGATCACTTCATGTTCTGTTGGTGAGTCATCGTCAGGTATTAGCAGAGATAGGATTGCTGACGTCATCAAGCATGATTTTTACGTCGATGACCTGTTGACTGGAGCTGATGATTTAAATGAAGTTATGTTTATCCGCGCAGAGGTCACCAACGCACTAGCTTCTGCTTGCATGCCGCTTAGAAAGTGGAGGTCTAACGTTCCTAAATTAGTCTCCGGAGCTTCTCAGTCGTCATTAGGTTTAGATATGGGATCTAATGAACCCAATAAGTTATTAGGGCTTGACTGGTTTTCTAGTCCCGACGAATTTGGATTTTCAAGTTTAACATTACCTTCTACAGATTTTGTTACCAAACGTGATATACTTTCTGCCATAGCATGTATTTTTGACACCCTAGGACTTTTGTCTCCTTGCGTAGTTACAATGAAAATGTTTTTACAACGGATGAGGTTAGACAAGCTCTCATGGGATGAGCCATTAACTCCGGCACTTAACGCGAGTTGGAATGCTATTATTAAAGGAGTCGTCAGAAGAGCCTTTAACAGGATTTGCCCACTGCCCGTTGATTTTGCGTCTGGTTGAAAGCGTCTCTGCTGCTTCCAACGTCTGCGGGCATGTTCGAGCCTACGCCTGCTCGTTTAGAATGAGCAAATCAACGTGCATGCTACTTAGCTTTTAATTAGATGTAAGGACTTTTTTGTTTGTCATTTTTTGTCTTCCAATTTTGTTCGTCATCGAGGCAATACAAGTTTGACGATATAACAGATATTTTGGAGTTTCTTTGAAGAGTCACCTAAAATTTCCCCAAAAATACGTATTTACGAGTATCATCCGTACAAAAATAACAGGCTGTTATTTAAAAACAGATAAATACGATTTTCGACTTTAAACCAAAAGAAATAAAGAAGATATTCAATTGAGATTTAAATACGTATTTATCGTCAAAAATCACAGGCTGTGATTTAATAACAGATATTTGGATCTGTTATTTTTTTGTCACAGTAACAGTGATAAATAACAGATATTGTGTTTAACCTGTGACAACCCATCTCTACCACAAATGAATGAATGACAGCAGTGACATAACGTGGGAGGGTTGCCATAATATGATTTAAAATTTTCCCACTCGATTAAACAGATTTAAATTATGATTTCTCATTTCGAGTAATTATATTCCTGTTTTCTTTTTTTATGTTTTAGATTTCCAAGTAATACTGAATCTAAAAGTAAATGGATAGAGTCTGGCTAACAAGAGCGTGTCCTGGAATTTTCTTAAAAGTTTAATATGGCAACATTATTAAGCTGTCAGTCTGTGATTACAATTGTCAGTAATTTGTAAAGACAATTTCTATTCAACAATAATCGCTATAATAAGGGGAAAACAATAAAAAGTAACGTGCGAAAGCTGCTACATACTATGATCAGTAAGTTTAAACAAAAACAAGAAGAGGAAGAAATTGTATTCCAAGAAAAACAACAATGTTTAGATGCGAGCTCGGATTTTTTAGGTTAGTACGACTTTATAATGTTGATCCTTGGTGGCTGATTACGATTATATTTACGATATTATGATACTTTTTCTTACCTTTATAGATAATATTGGAGATATTCAAGGAATCTGTGAAGTTAAAGAATTAATCTGCCCGCAAAAGAAAGAGAAATACTGATAAAAACCTCATTTAGCCGAATAACTGCAGAAGATTGGTAAAAAAATGACAAATCATGTAATAAATGTGGAAAATAAATACAAACAAAGAGATCACATAACAGAAGCAGTATTGAAAAATTCATAATAAGTGTAGATGATGACGACTCCACTGATACAGAAGAATCCTTAGAGGTTGAATTTTTGGACTCTGATTTTGAGTACAATGATTAAATAATTATCGTACTCAAAACGCCTGTAGTTGATTGAGCAAACTGTTGAAGAAATTTAATAAACAACATGTTAAGTAGGTTAATATTATGTATATACTAATAAATAAATCTACACATTCGTTTTTTTACTCAATCCATGACAGTCAAGGCTCCAAGAGACCAAACGGAGTATTTTAAAACATTATGTGTTATTATCCCTAAATTATAAATTTAAGTTCGTAAACAACTATTACACAAATTGACTGTCGTAAATACATAAAATTCCCAAGTATCAAAACATTTTTCTCCTACTATAGTCAGTAATACCTAACCTACATAAAGATTTTTTGAATTTGCCGCGTTTTCTCAGGTCACGTTTTCGTTAGCCAGACTCTAGTAGCTATACGAAATAGCGATGTAAAAATGTTTTGTTTTTGTTTCGGAATAGAAGTCCTTCTAACTGAATAGTTAGAGTTATAATACCAGACTCAACAATATCTTACTCGTACAATATTATCCTACCCAAAATATTATTCCCCAAATTATAGCGAAAAACTTTAACAAATGACAACCCTTTTTACACACACATAGATAAAAAGGTGGCTTCACTTTTGATGTTCGTAATGCTCCGTCTTATTTATTTTGTTGGTCTGAGATCTAAACATACATAATTGTTTTATTTTACTGATAACAACACGACGCTGTGTTTTTCACTGTCTTTCCGCTCGTGATGCAAGGTTGCATCAATCAAAACCGTTGAGCCCCACTGATGCATATTTGCATCAGTTGACTCACGCTATTAAAATCTCTATTTCTACGGAGTAAAGGGCTAATATCGTCTGTGGAAAGGTACAGTATTAATTTTGCCACCTTTACCAAAGTCAGCGCTCGCCATTCACTGCCGTCGCGCCGCCCGCCCCTTGCCCGGTCGGCCGCCTCGGCGAGAACTGTGAGAAGCTCGCTCGGCATCGTACGCGCGCGAGTCAAAAATTGCGATGTTGCCGGTTTGGGCTACGCCACTACGCTAGGTACTATTCCGCGTTAGTATTTTGATTTTAAACAGGTCGTTTCGAATTTATTGCAAATATCGTTTTTTTTTTATTTCGGGGATTTTTTTTAACTCATTTTTATATGCTGATATTTTTATTTGAATATATTAATGATATAGATTATCGAGTTTAAGGGAACGCCCTCTGTTATTTAACATACTGTATATAGATTATAATTGTTATGAAATCTATTCAATAAAAGGTATTTTTGACGATCTAGAGTTTTGGTGTATAACCACCCATATTTAACGGCAGGACACGCTGCTGTGAGGACACCGATAACTGAGCGAGTTCTCTTATGGTACAGGGAGGTAAACCAATGAACTTTTTAACAAGCGGCGCGATGTAACTACGTTTGTCAATCGGTAAGGAAACGGAAAGGTTTGTCGTATTATAGATGAAACCTAAGAATTTGCACTCTTGTTGGGGTATTAACGAGCTCTTTTTAGAATTTATCACAAAGCCGAGACAAGTTAACACTCGTAAAGTTTCGTTAACATTACTGAGGCACTCCGTGTAGGTTTTACCGATACATAAGGTGTCATCTAAGTATATGACTGATTTATGTCCTTTGTATCTAAGGTAGGTCATAACCTCCTTCATAATTTTTGTAAATACTCTAGGAGCAATGGATAGACCGTAGGGCATGTCGTTAAATTCGTATGTTATTGTATCAGATTTATCATTTTCGAATTGAAAACGTAAGTATTTTTGAAATGATTTTTTCATTGGAACTAAAAGATAGGCTTCTTTAAGATCTATCGTTGCAAGGAAACCATTTTTTGGAATGAGTTTTGAGGCAGTTCTATGATCTTCCATTTTGAAGTGTGATTTTTTGACAAACTGATTAAATGATTTTAGATTTAAGATTAATATTTTTTCATCGTTTGGCTTGGTGATAAAAATATGCGAGATATAAACTGGTCTTTTACAGGTCCACAAACGTTAACCGCACCTAAATCTATGAGCTTGTTAATGGCAATTGTCATATCGTATTTCTCTTGTTTAGACCAAAATGTTTTAGTTGTATTATGAGGTTGGAGTACCCCATCTGATAAAGGGATATCTACACCTTGACTAATCCATCTAAGAACCGTCGTATTATCGGTGATTTTTGCCCAGCAATCATAATGAAACTTAATTCTGCCTGCATGTACCTGAGTCAATGACGTCGCATTGGGGCACGTTGCTTGTAGTTGGTCTTCGACTGGCTGGATGCAAGGGGAGCTCGGTAGTTGGTCCGTTTCTGACCCCCTCGCCCCCCTCCCCTATTCGACTGGAAGCGAGAAGGTCCCGACCAGTTTCCCTGGTAGCTGGACCGGTTAGCTGTTGGTTGTACTCTCGAGCTGGAACTAGAAGGCTTTATTGCGGGCAAAGGCTTCATGATTTGTTCCCCTTGTTTTACAATAGCCTTTGAGGCTTTCATTTTTTCTGAAAGGTCGTTACCAAACAGTTTGTTGTCACGTTCTGAATGATCCAGAAATTGTAAAAATGACTTGTCCAAACCGAGTAGCATGATTCTGACTCTAGCTTCTGTATTTTGGTGATGTAAATCGGATAAGATTCGGCATCCGTCACTTATAAATTTGATTGCCTCTACTCTGCTTTCGTTATTAACAAGGAAGTGTAACCCTCTATTGACAGCGGTTATGCCCACTCCCAGTTGTTGCTGGCTAGCGGTCATTTTCTTGTCCCGAAATCTACCAGATTCCGGTATGGCCGCAGAAACCTCGAGGTTAAGCGTTGGTGCTCGAAGTAAGGGGCAGTTTTCTGGTATGAGGTAATTTTTCAAAAGTATCTCCCTACTTTCTTTCGTCATACCCTTTTTTAGCAAAGGTAACCATATTTTTGCGGGATTTTCATGAACATTATCGCCAAACTCCGGTGTCTCGTCTGTGATTTCGCCTAATGCCGCTAAAATATTAGGATCCAAATGTGGATCAGTGGGATTCGTTGTATCGATGTCCACGCAGGGTAGATCGGTCGCAACTTCTGAGGCAGTAATCACGTCGCTCGTTGGTAGTTCTGGTGACGATGTGTCTGGCTCGGAGTCCGCCACAGCGTCCATAGTCGTAACGTTTTTCATATGTTATGAGGGTAGTCATACTTTTATACGGCAAAGAATTCTTAGTACATAAGAACAGTATTACACGTGATTCTAGTTCATAGAAAGCATGTTTGTTCTATTTACAGCCATCGAGTTATTATCTCGGATAACCTCCCGGTATAATTTTAAGCCTTCGTGTTGCCATCGCGGACAACCTCCCGTTATTATTGGGTTACTTAATAGAGTAACTACTTAGTTGGTCATAGCCATCGTGTTACCATCTTCGGCAACCTCCAGGCGTTTTTGCAATAGTCATATTTTAACTTTTTATCATCACTTTTATTACACCAACGATGAAAATTGTACTTACTTGGATTTGGTTCCGAATCTGATGACGAAAAACATCTTATTCGACGACGATGAGCCTCCTTTTCTAACTTCCGTATTTTCTTCATGTAATGCTCAATCTTCTCTTCTGCGTTTCGCTTCGGCATACTTGGTACCTAAATACACTTTAACCTACTACTTATTGAGTGTTAAAGACGTCCGTTAGTTGCTGCGCACGAAAAAGGAATGACGGTTGCAATTGACCGACGGTTACAACTGACCGACACAACGAGGTAGGGTACAGTGTTGTCAGAGTATAAAAATAAATCTAAAAAGACGTGCGTAGTTGCTAGCGCAAGGGAAGGGGACTACATGGTTAAATTTATCTGAAGAATGAAGCGACGAAATATAATTAAAAATTTTTTTTTTAATTGACCGTCTTTAAAAACCAAACTAAAAAGGGTTACTGTACTAAAACCAAACGAAAAACGTAGGTACTTATTTAATAAAAAGAGAAAAATTAAAACAAATAACCACTACTGCACTAAAAAGCATAAAATTGTGAAAAATAACTTTAATTTCAGAAGTCGGTGTGCTTTTGAATTTTAGTTTTTTTGCCACCGACTTCCGAAATTAAAGTTATTCTCCACAACTTTTTTTTAAATTTTTTTGATATTTTTAAATTTTTTGTTTATATTGATTTTTGTAATCACTTCACACAAATAAAAAAAAAAAAAAAAATAACTTTAATTTCGGAAGTCGGTGTCTTTGCTTTTAATTTTAGTTTTTGGCCACCGACTTCCGAAATTAAAGTTATTTTTTATTTTTCTCTTATTATTAAAGAAGTACTTTTGTCGTTTGGTTTTAGTACAGTAGTCCTTTTTTGTTTTGTTTTTTTTGAAGTCGGTCAATTTTTTTTTAAAGTTTTATTATTTTTCAATTTTTTGTGTAATTTGATTTTTGTAATCACCATGGGTAGACCAACTAAAGGAGCCGCCCTCATGAAGAAAAACAGAATTAAAGAGACTAATACTGCTGAAAAAGAACGCCTATCTAAGAAACGCAAACGGAGTGCTATGTCCGGTTCCCAAGAATCACCGTTAGCTTGTCATGCTAGGTTATCTCAGATGAGAAATTACATGCATTCTCATTTGTCACAGGAGTCGCCAAATGATAAGATCTGCCGACTCAATCTTATTAAAAAACGATTAAGTGGCGAGTCGTCTGAACAGCGCAAGCATCGTTTAGATGTTATACGAAACCGGCTGGCTAATGAGCCTCCCGTGCCTTCTCAAGAATATAAGGGTGAACACTATACATTTGCTTACACTGTATAGTTCCCCTCATCATCATATTATAAGGTGACCATAATCAGATCTGTAATGTCACTTACAACCTATATGGTTGCAGTTCTTATCAATATAAATGAATTAAGTCCAAACACAAGGTAATTACTGTAAACCGTTGAGGAGTTCCGTTAATCGTCCTTCGTCTTCATCATCAGACCCTTAACGACAGTCACAACCCATCCAAGTGTAAGGTTCTTATCAATACAAATTAATCAAGCCCAAACACAAGATATCTGCTGTAAACCACTGAGGAGTTCCCTCGACTGTCTTTCGTCTTCATCATCAGACCCCTAACGACAGTCACAACCCATCAACGTGTAAAGTTTTTATCAATACAAATTAATCAAGCCCAAACACGAGGTATCTGCTTTAAACCATTGAGGAGTTCCCTTGACTGTCTTTCGGCTCCATCATCAGATCGACTCCAGACCTTCATAAAATTGTAGTGCTGTAAAATACTTAATGAATAAATTAAGGAATGCACTAGTTGCCCTTACGATTTTTGAAAGTTCCCCTCGATTTCTCTAGGATCCCATCATCAGATCCTGACTTGGTGACAATGGGACCATCTCAGAAGTATAAGCTTTTGAACAAAAAAAGAATTTTTTAAATCGGTTTACAAACGGCGGAGTAATCGCGAACATAGTACCTCCTCCTTTTTTGAAGTCGGTAAAATGTTTTGCTTTACGATCTCAGACCAACAAAATAAGAAAGATGGAGCATTACGTACATCAAAAGTGAAGCCACCTTTTTATCTATGTGTATGTAAAAAGGGTTGTCATTTGTTAAAGTTTTTCCCTATAATTTGGGGAATAATATTTTGGGTAGGATAATATTGTACTAGTAAGATATTGTTGAGTATGGTATTGTACCTCAATTGTTAGGAAGGATTCCGAAACAAAACCATTTTTCATTTTACATTGCAAAATAAAATAACAATTAAGTACAAAGAGCATTTACATACAGCCCTATCGTCAATGGCTACATGAGGCAAGTCTGGTAACTCTTACAAAAAAAAATACACGAGTAATGGCAGCTTTTGATAAAAACAAACGTACAGCCAGAACTTTGTGAAACTGAGTTTTCAGCAATTACGTAGGACGATAGAAATAACATCTAAAAAATAAAATTTTGTACAGTAGTATTTAAATTTGCTATATTAAGCTGAGAAACTAACTAAAATAAAATAAAAATACTGTCTCGTGTTTAATTACTGTTTTGATAAAATCTCATTTTTGTTTTTCAAATTTTATATCCGCTTTTGATCACACGGCGAAGTCCACGATTAGTTGAATAAAGGTCATTATTATCAAAATGATCGGAACAAACCACGCTGGTTTTCGATGGCAGCCATTCTGGATCATTCCGACTATTTCTTATAGCTACTATCCATTTACTTTTATTTTCAATATTACTTGGAAATATAAAATATTAAATACATAAAAAAAACAGGCATATAATTACTCGAACTAAAAAATATCGAACGGGAAAATTTCAAATCATATTATGGCAACCCTCGCACTTTAAATGTCACTGTTTTCGTTCGTTCATTCGTTCAGGTTTTTGTTCCAAGTAACCTAAAATTCATAGTTAACTAAATTAAGAAACGATGTTATTTGAAGTACTTCCATGTGAAAAGTGATTCCGTGAGACTTTTTATGTGATTTGCTATTGTTTTCACTACACAAGAAGGCATAATTCTATTTTTTTTATTGAAGTTTACTAGACGACGACTCGTGACGTACTAGGAGCGATGAGCCTAGTTTTTGTGTAGGTGTGTGCGTGAGCCTTTACTTGCAGGAGCATAGTTTTGTGGCTACACGTTTGATATAGGTAATGCTCCGTCTTTCTTTTTTTGTTGGTCTGAGTTTACGATATATTGTAGTTGGGTTTTAGTTTTTATTACTTACATTAATTTTTTTACCATATAGAATCTTTCGGTGTTGCCAGAACAATATCCAAAAATTATCTATTAATAAATTGAAACCTAACACTCGACCATCCTGCCATCGTGCATGTCCTCATGCACGCAAGTGAATTAGCATCTAAAACCTAACACTCGGCTCATAATTATCTAAATAGATGAACAAAATATTGGGAAGTTTTCAAATCGTAATAAACTCATATATGTGAATGAACGCGTAAAAATATAGTCACTGGTAAGCGCTATTTCGTGAGCAAAAGTAAAAGCTGCAACTTTACCTAGAAATTCCGTCGGTAGTGTTAGCCTGCATGTGATTTCTGCTGCTGCAGTGACCAGGGTTTGCTGATAAGGTTAATAATGGCGAAAGATTCGTGGGCCGTGGGTATGAATACACAATCACCAATGCGCATTATATGAGTAATTTGCAATGATTATTGCGTCGCCACCTAGCGGTGAATAGTCGAACTCTCGGCGAATAATTCGGAATATTACACAATACTCCAATACTTTGCGAATAGGTAATACGACGTACCTACTTCGGAATATTTCTCTCCGACAACGCTACTTGCCACGCACACCATCTATATAAGAATTCAGAAATCATTACTATTGTCAATCGCATCATGAGTAATCAATAATCATGACTGTATGACATAAATAACAAATTATCAAGAGGAGGGTCAGGGGTAGGGTTGCCAGGTGTCCCGATTTGCACGGGACGTCCCGATTTGCACCTGATCGGGCACTGAATGTCCCGATAAATCAATACATGTCCAGCACCCTAATTAAGTAATACACTATCAATCATAATCTGAATTGATTTGAAACAAATGTCTAAACCATTGCCCCATGCCTCAAGTTTTTTTTAAATTCAGATTTACTAGTAATATTAGTTGCGTAACACATTAAATTAAACCTTTTTTTTTTTTTTACCGGCCAAATTTTATCTTACCACGCACTATGAAGGGTTCCTTAGTTGGGATGAATTTTTCCTAAGAACAAACTGAATATTGCAGTTGAAAAACATGTTCGAACATATACGATCCAACTGCAAATGTAAGTTTGTACGCACAATATTAGGAGATTTACTATGTTCATTCGAGACCATAGACTTCTTATAGGTTTCCTTGTAATCTATAAGTATAGAACTACTAACTTCCGCCCGCGGCTTCACCGGCGTGGTATGCCAATAAAAAGTAGCCTATGTCCTTTCTCAGGCTCTAGACTATCTGTGTAACAAAAATTAAATCAGTTCAGTAGTTTTGGCGTGAAAGCGCGACAGACAGACAGAGTTACTTTCGCATTAAGGATTTAGGTATTTTTTTCAAAAATACCAAAAGTAGTTCTTTTTTTTTTGGGTCAGTAATTTCTGAGATAAATGTGGAATGGTCAATTTACTTAAATATTTTTAAAAGTATTTATTTTAAAATTATAAAAGAATGTTGTGCTCCTCGCAACAAGCCCTTTCATTTGATATGTCACACGGTACAGTTTGCAAAACTATTTTATTTTTTTCTTATTTGCCCTCAAAAGTTGTCCCTATATTCAAAATTTTTCGTTACACGTCTGTGTTTCGGTCACGGAAACATATAATGTGTACCAATCAACTTAATCGGTCCATTGGATTCGGAGCAAATTGGCTGTGACAGACGGACAGACAGACCGACTCACGAGTAGTCACGATCACGAGTGATCCTATAAGGGTTCCGTTTTTTCCTTTTGAGGTCCGGAACCCTAAAAAACCTCTTTTTTTTACTGTCGCGATTTACAACTCTAAATCCCGATTTGTTTTGCTTACTGCCCCGATTTAAAACAAATCGGACCTGGCAACACTAGTCGGGGGTCACGGCTAGCAGTGTCCCAGCAATCACCAGTGCGTCTACAATGGCACAATGCAAACTGTGATATTGTTTTTACTTAGCCGACTACGTCGTAGCAAAAAAGAGGGTTATGATTTTCACAGGTATGTATATCCTTACTAATATTATAAATGCGAAAGTAACTCTGTCTGTCTGTCGCGCTTTCACGCCAAAACCACTAAACCGATTTAAATGAAATTCGGTACACAGATAGTCTAGAGCCTGAGAAAGGACATAGGCTACTTTTTATTGACATACCACGCGGGCGAAGCCGCGAACGGAAGCTAGTTGTATATATGTATGTATGTTCATCGATACCCTTAAAACTTCTAAACTACTTATCTAAAACAAATGAGGTATCGTTGGACACATCTTGCTCATCCGCTGGGTATAGGCTATGTGACGTTGGCGCCCTCTTGAAGACAAAGTCATGAACTAAAAAAACAATATTTTTAATGATACCATGTTGAGATTGATGAAATGTTGAATTTCGCCCCCAAAAATCTACATCCGCGGATGTAAAAAAAAGTGCGAGTCGGACTGGCGCACGAAGGATTCCGTACCATTATCTTAAAAACGGCAAAAAAAAAACACGGTTGTGGTATGGGAGCCCCCTTAAATTTTTATTTTAGTCTGTTATAGCGGAAACAGAAATACATCATCTGTGAGAATTTCAACTATCTAACTATAATGGTTCATGATATACAGCCTGGTGACAGACGGACGGACAGCGGAGTCTTAGTAATAGGAGAACCCTAAAAATCTGCATCCGCAACATCCCGATGGATGGACTATGGATTCAAAATTTGTTGAAATGGATATTTATACTCAAGCTGATATAGTAGGTACATTGAATACACTATCTTATGTAGTAAAGGCACTACCAGCAACTGTTTACACACATGCGCTCCTCGTATAATACCTAATTTATCAATGATTAACAACGTTACTTAATAAACACTCCAAGGTCAGACAAATGTTCCGCTTCAGTGAATCAGCACTTTCGAATTCGTTGCACATTAATGAAACCACATTAATTCACCAAATAATGTTTGTTGACACGATAAGTAGTTAATATGTTCGTTAACAAAGTGCTTACTGTGAGGGTCCCAATTTTTGGAACGAAGTTCTTTAACGCGGCTTGCGAGCTGGCAGGAATCGTCACGCTAATAATTGTTAATACTTGCGACTGTCTTCTTCTAATGCAAAGAGAAAGAAAGAGAGATACAAGCCGGCAGAAATAAACAAACGAAAAAAATTAAAGTAATAAAAACTAAAACCCAACTACGACTAAAAAGGTATAAACAAAAAAACCACAGACATACAAATTAAAAATCCAGAGTCACATGTGTGTGGTGTCTTGTTTATACCTTTTTAGTTGTTTGACTTTTTTGTCGTAGTTAGGTTTTAGTTTCTACCCGAGTATGGCGAAGAAAAAAGGAGGGTTATGATTTTGCAGGTATGAAAAATAGGTACGTAATATTGAAGCTAACTCAAAAACTATGCAAGCAAAGTTAATAAAATTTATACGGGACCACCTCTGAAGCATGACCTACCAAACAAAAACGGAATCATCATCAATGTGTAAGTGTGTGTTGCCTTTACTGCTAAAAAACTGTAATTATAAGGTTAAATAATTAGGTATGATGTCAATATTCATTTGTTATTATAGATCAAAATGACAACATACTGTGTTCTAGATTCACAGGTAACCAATTACCTCAAACTTTCTACCTTACTCTATGTAACTGTCCTAACTGTGATAGCTAAAAGAAAAGAAAGAAAAATATTTTATTTGGGACACGCACAAGAAATATAACAATAAAAACAAACATAGTTACACAACAACTTGCGTAATAGTTTCCCGAGCCAGTCTGTACACTGTACTGACTGGCACAGTTAAGCCTGATGTACTACAGCAGGCTTAACTGTGCATGCAGCCCATACACTGAAACCTTCTGGACTACTGCCTCCCACTCTGTACACCAACTGTAATGCAATGTAGCATGAAGCCTGGTCTCTGATGGATAATAATATTATTGTACTGCAACCAATTTGCCAACTTATTAGTGAATAAAATTATAACTGTCTAGAAAACCTATAATTGTTGATATGCAAATTATTAAGACCATAATATTGTGGGTAGCAATTGCTCATATTTATCAATTATAATTTGATTTGTCTTCTTGTAGTAAATAATGATTGACCACACTTTGTTGGTTAGTCCATTTAGATAAGACAAAAACAATTGGAACTGTCCATTAGGAATTGTAATATGTTTAAGTAAGTATTTATTCAATAACTTTCAAATATGAATGATCCAGATTCATCATCAAGGGGCTACCCGGTTTACTGAGACAACTAACCCGCCCCTAACATGACTTTCTGACCCTTTTTCCCCAAGGACTACCTGAACTGTACACGTAGGTATTCTATAAACTAGGTAGGTAGGTAAATTTAATAAAAACTTACATCGTAAATTACATCGTTCGGTCAGCGAAATACGCAGGTAGTTATGACGTCGTCCAAACGAGTCCACGAGTGGCGTCGCTACGTCCTGCGTCGGCGCCGGAGCCTCACTCACGGTGCCGACCTCCTGTTTGATTTGTTGCACATTATTTATGTCATAATGCCCGTAATGCACGTAGGTTATATGAACGTTTATTTACTAGGTACTTATTAACTCTTGCATTTGCGCTGCAGTGGGACATTAAAAGGCTAGTTAGTTAAAACAGGATAATAAAAACTTATTTAAGTAGGTACTGTTTCCATGTTTGTACTTACATTAGTAAACGATCTATTGAAATCTTCCACAAGTCGTTTTGATGCTAGAAATGATACTTCTTGATTGTTAACTCGTGTTAGAGAAATAATTTTACATATATTAAATCTCATCATAACTTTGTCTGCCTCGAGCGATGTCACAGACTACTTAGAGATACTAAGCCAAAGCCACAGAACATTAGTACTCAAGAGTACTAAGCAGTGTCGACTGTCGACTGCACAGACTAGTTAGTCTTGTCGACTAGCGACTACTAGTGATGGATTAATTAGCATTTGCATTCATTGTTAGCTTGTGAAAAATCATTTAGCATTTAGCTAATGAAATGTAGTTGCGAAATTTCGTGAAGTGCTAAGTGAATTATCGCTTCGTACATTTTCATTTTCATATTATCATACGTCACAGAGCGTCGACGCACGCAGCGGAAGCGTGCGTTCTCCGTCGCACCTACGGGAAGTCGCGAGTGCAGATGCTGCGAACTTCGAAGAATGGGTTATGCAATTGTTATCTTAATATCTTTGATTTGCGCGTACTTAGGGTCGTGTATTGATTGAATGAATGCATGATTATTTAATATTAATTTGTGAATGTGTGGCACGCGCGTGGCGCCCGTCGTTTTGTGTCAAAGTTCAGTACGCTTTGGCGAGTGATAGTGAAAGTTTAGTTTATCTATTCGTTATACAGTAATTACATTTTTTCGTCTTGTGCTTATTATTGTTCTTAAATAGATAATAGTTTTAACTCAATACCTACCTGTAAATAATAGGAGGTAGTAAAAAGTTGTGAGTTGTGTGTTACGTGTTGTGAGTCATGTATATAAGTGTAAATAATAATTTTAAGTTTTGTATATAAATATTTTAGTGTAAATAAACTATTCAACGAACTTGAACGTGACAATGTCTCACCGAACTAACCCTATATGGGATTATTTTTCTAATATTGCTGGTGAAAATAAAATTGCTAACTGTAATCAGTGCTCTAAAAACCTTTCCTATCGAACATCAATCACCAATTTTATTATTATCAATTATCATCATATTAGTATTAGCATAGCAATAGCAATTATCGTGCTAAGACTCAATAATTCACTTGCTAATGAAATTAATGAAAAATTACTAGCGACTACCCTATAATCAGCGTTGCCAACTCCAAATAATGGGTTACGGTGTTTCCAGCTTAAAATTACGGTAGATTAAAAAAAAAATACGGTAGATATAAAAAAGTCGTGCAATATTACAATTAAAAAAAAAAAAAAACGCTTATTCCACAAATCTTAATTCGTCGGAATTTAACAAAATAACTGTGTGATCATGATTATTTTCATACATTTCAGTATTATGTCTCCTAAGCATGTCTTCTGATGGTAGAAAGTTATTTTTTTCCACAATCAGATTCACTAGGATCACTTTCCATTTTAATTTATTTGCAAAACAGATTCCCTTTCAATGCAGATTTATTGCAACGCATAGTACATTACCTAAATAAAGAAATTTGTACGTACTCTATTGGTTCAAACTATTATCTATGGTTGAAGAATTCCCCATGGTTCAGTGCTATTTAAAATGTTGCCATGTTATGACAACAAAAATACATTCAATATTCCATCTGCCCAATTACTGTGTTTTTTGTCGCCGTAATTAAATTACTACGGTAGACGGTGAATCAATGCTGAATACGGTGTTTCTACCGTAAGTACGGTGCAGTTGGCAACACTGCCTATAATATAATAGTAATCTATGGTGTCGACTGTCGCCTGTCGGTGTTACCAGCTCGGTGAAGTTAGCCGCACGATTTAATTATTATGAACTTTTGTTAATCCTAATCGTTAGAGAATCGTTAGAGAGGGTTAGAGAGAAAAGAAAAATTGTTAGAGAGTAATTAGTTTTTATGTAAATACAATTTTAATTTTTCGTGTGAAGTTGGCCCCCCCTCCCGCAAAAATGGACTTAGTCGTAATTTTATTTTTTTAATCGTTTGCGAATCGTTAGAGAGAGATTCAGAGTTACACAAAATCGTTAGAGAGTTAATATTTTATTTGATATTAAATCATTTCTAAGAGCGTGACGTTAGCCCACCTGTGTGAATTTTGCCCCCGAATTAATTATTCTCAACTTTTGTTAGTGCTAATCGTTAGAGAATCGTTAGAGAGAGTTAGAGAGAAAAGAAAAATCGTTAGAGAGTAATTAGTTTTATTTATCAACGATTTTAATTACTTTTGTGAGATTGGCCCCCATTCCCGCAAAAATGGACTTAGACCTAATAAAAAAAAAAATGTAGTTTGAGAATCGTTAGAGAGAGATAGAGAGTTAATGTTTTAATTGATATTAAATTATTTCTGAGAACGCGTTTTACTCTAGAGCAGATTAAAGTTTAGAAACGTGCCGCCTCGATAGGAGATAGGGGAGGGAGGAGAGGGGGGAATGGTTAGTAGATCCCCCCACTCACCCCTGCCGGAGATACAAAGTTTTATTTAATGATTTTTAAATATGACAAGTCTCATATGCTGGGACCACACACACGGATTATCACGATAATAGACGTTAACCGTGGGTGGAGCCACAACTTATTGAATTTGTCAATTGAATAATAATTTGTTAACCATTTAATTTGAAGAAGTACTTACCTATCTCTATAAAGAAAAACTGAATTCAGCGTGTTAACTTTTATGAACTTATCTCGTAGGAGTGACTATTCACCATGTATCTACCATGACCTGTCATTTTGTTGTTTGTCTTGTCGTATCCCTTTAGCATATGTAATGCCCTGTGTCGGATGACAGAAAGACGCACTGAGCGACAGGCGAGAAATGGCAGCTCATGTTAAGGCTCCCACAATCAGGCGCAATATCGCGGATGCGACAAAATTAGCGCTGCCTGTCGCGCCCGCGATATCACGCCTGTTTGGACCAGCCTTTAGGCTCCCTGTGTACTTTCTTATCTTCGCTGTCGTAAAGTAAAAGTAAATTACTCGTAAGTTGAATATAAAAAAAATTAAGAGCCTCACTACCAGCCCTTCCATTTAATATGTCACACTCACACTGTTAATATTATTGCGCATGCACAAGGTACTTTTTTTTTTGTATTGTCCCCCAGAAGTGACTCCCATATTCAAAATGTATTTATTTACGTTATACGTCCCATGTTTGGGTCACAATAAATTACCAAATTTCAACTTTTTTGTGGGAACTTTTATTTTCTCGCCTATCCTTTTGTGTGAGCTGTCGTTGGAAAGGTCATTCAAAAATATGGTGAGTTTGTTTGAGATAATTTTTTTAAATAAAATAAAAACCCCCTTCCAAAAAAACACAAAAAAGTGAAAAATAACTTAAATTTCTTTGCTTTTCAATTTTCATTTTTTGCCACCGACTGTCTAAGTTCCTTTCCGAAAGTTATTTTTCACTTTTTACTGTTTTTTTTGGAAGTCGTTTGTTTTTTTTTGTAAAATGTTTTTAATTTTCACTTTTTATTTGTGGTACCTACGCCTCTCAAATTCGAATACCACTATCTCCTATGTAAATAATAGTGACGGAGTCAAATAAGATATCATGTACATAGACTAAGTGGGAAAAAATACGTAATCATTGAAGCTAACTCAAAAACTGCGCAAACAAAGTTAATAAAATTTATATGAGACCAAACAGGAAGCCCCACCTTTCAAATAAAAAAAGAATCATCAAAATCGGTCCACCCACTCGAAAGTATTGAGGTAACAAAAATAAAAAATAAAAAAACCGACGAATTGATAACCTCCTCCTTTTTTTGAAGTCGGTTAAAAACCATTTTTGGATTCAGGGATCCGTTTGCAAAATATTAAGCTTTAAAGTACAACTTTTTGTTACAGTCAAGTGTCTCCCCCCTTGCCAGCTAAATGGTTTGTTTTGGACATGTGCAAAATTCACGGCAGTAGTATATATAAGCAACGAAATTAAAAGGAAAACTATCACAACAGTAGGCTATGGAAGAACAAGTATTTTAACTACGGAACCCTTCATTGTGCGTAGTACGACACGCACTTGGCCGGTTTTTATTCATTTGTTTTAGTCGCAAGAAGCCTCGCCGTTCGCACCGCGTGAAAATTCGCTGCAGTGGAATGTCCCGTGGCCAGACGGTTAAGTAATTTGGTATTATTATTATGTATTGAATCCTGCTATTACTATTGTATCTTCCGAAATAAGGTTGAGAGATGTTGTGTAACATGCAAATAACGTATGTTTGTAGCGATGCACGGCGTTTGCCTGCGCAGGCGGTGCCGTGCAGCGCCCCGTAACACGCGCCCCACACTGCGGGCTCGCGCTCTTGAATCAAACTCAAACTCAAAGCATTTATTTCAATTAAATCATTTACAGGCACTTTTGAATTGTCAAAGAGTCGGTCAGTTAGTCAAAAAGTTGAAGCTAGTTGCCCATTCCAATTCGTAGATCTCTATGGAGAAGAACGGGCAAGAAACTCCAAGGACACTCTTTTAAAAATGTATATAGATATTACAAAATCCTGGATACAGTATTCTTGGTGCTTCTATATGTGAGAACAATGTCAAACGAAAAATAATCAAAAACAATTCAAAATATAAGATTTAAAATAAACCCTGGCAGATCAGATAAGAGATGACCAGTCTCAACTGAGGGCGCCCGTTCACGAACATGACACGTGGAATAAAACATCAGTGTTGAGCAACAGCCCGCCCGAGTGCTACTTGTATTGTGTCCCGTACCTACTGTATCGAAATGCCACGGAAAGCTGCCGTTTCAGAAGAAGTAGTTAAATGCTTAAAAAAAAATTGAACTTATCTATCTTCGCCAAAACTGCCGGGATATTCCAACACAATATGGCGCAATATATGTGCCGAGTTAGACAATAAGTGGACTGCTCACCACGCTCATAACAGTATGAGCCAGGATCGGCACAAAATCCTTACGATCCCCGATTGGAAAAGGGCATCGTTATTAGGAACCGACTGCCTCCTGATTCTGACCAAGTCACGTCGGTGGGTTAAAAACTACCCGACCAGCTCCCGACAAGCACCCACCTTTTGTGTGTTTTGAGCATAAATGATGCACTATAAGTACCGAATTAAATTGAAACTACAAAAAATATTTCGTATTCTTATTGATTGCGGGGTATCACTGTTAAATGATGGTTGATCAAATACACAACTTTACCACTCTTATCTATTATCGTCTCTCTGCATCATGTATCGTATCAATAGTACTACTCACGGTGCACAATGAGAAACGTAAGTGTGGCCGCTTCATTCAATGCAATAATTCTCGCGGTAAATTTCTTTGATCTGCCTAAAATACCGCCACCAGAGTTATCACCCAACGTTAAACGCCAATGTGAATGCCGTTGACAAATTCTCGAGGTAAGTTGTGGTGTGGTACACCAACCGTTAACGTTTATTATCGGGATAATCCATTGGTGTGGTCCCAGCCTATAAGATTTGTCATATTTAAAAATGATTTAAAAAAACTTTGTATCTCCGGCAGGGGCGAGTGGGGGGATCTACTAACCATTCCCCCTCTCCTCCCTCCCCTATCCCCTATCGCGGCGGCACGTTTCTAAACTTTAATCTGCTCTAGAGTAAAACGCGTTCTCAGAAATAATTTAATATCAATTAAAACATTAACTCTCTAATGATTTTTTTTAACTCTCTATCTCTCTCTAACGATTCTCAAACTACATTTTTTTTTTTAATTAGGTCTAAGTTCATTTTTGCGGGAATGGGGGCAATCTCACAAAAGTAATTAAAATCGTTGATAAATAAAACTAATTACTCTCTAACGATTTTTCTTTTCTCTCTAACTCTCTCTAACGATTCTCTAACGATTAGCATCAACAAAAGTTGAGAATAATTAATTCGGGGGCAAAATTCACAGAGGTGGGCTAACGTCACGCTATTAGAAATGATTTAATATTAAATAAAATATTAACTCTCTAACGATTTTGTGTAACTCTCAATCTCTCTCTAACGATTCGCAAACGATTAAAAAAATAAAATTACGTCTAAGTCCATTTTTGCGAGAAGGGGGGCCAACTTCACACGAAAAATTAAAATTGTATTTACATAAAAACTAATTACTCTCTAACGATTTTTCTTTTCTCTCTAACCCTCTCTAACGATTCTCTAACGATTAGGATTAACAAAAGTTCATAATAATTAAATCGTGCGGCTAACTTCACGGAGGTGGTGTTACCGTGCGTTTGCACTGGCGAAACATTCAAGACAAAACATGTTGAAATCTCTAGTTCCTGTCAAAAATTGTATGGAACATTGACATAAAGTTGAGATTTCAACATGTTTTGTATTAAATGTTTCGCCAGTGCAAACGCACGGTAACCGTGCGTTTGCACTGGCGAAACATTTAATCTCAACTTTCTGTCAATGTTCCATACAATTTTTGACAGGAACTAGAGATTTCAACATGTTTTGTATTAAATGTTTCGCCAGTGCAAACGCACGATTACAATGCAGTTCAGTTAGTGATGGGCGTTGAATGAACGAACTAGTTAATTGACCGTCGACGTACTGTGAATGAAAACGAATCGACGGTTCACCGATTATCGATGGACTAGTCAAATCCGTAGACGCCTCAGGCGGCTAAAATACTGAAACTCGCAACGTCAGAACGTAGTCGGGTCTCTGTGTTCTATGTTCTATGTTATGGGTTTGGTTTCCGCACTTAGTCCATTGTGCGTGGGCCATGGCGGCCGTTTGGGGGTTATTCCAACCAGCCCACCTCCCTCCAGAAGTTAGCTATGTCTCCTGGTTTGTACAGAATCTCTGTGTAAGATCTGGGTGACCCGAGGGTTTCGGTTCTAGTTTGGGTGACGCCCGTGCATTCAAAGAGCACGTGCGCGACGGTTTCCTCGACCTCCATGTACGCTTTGCATAGAGGACTGTCCTTTATGCCTATTGTGTGGAAGTGTTTGTTCAGCGAGCAGTGTCCTGTGATGGTCCCCGCCACCAGACGCAGGTTATTCCTGTCCAGGCATAACAAACGCCTGGTTAGCCTGCCATCCAGGGATGGCATAGCTTCCTTGGACTGCCTGCATCCCGGTACCGAGGACTACCAGTTCTCCGCTTGGGTATGGGTGAACTCCTGGAGCCACCTGCGTATTTGATTGAACGGGATGGGTACGATGGGCTCGGGCCCGCAGACCGACGCGCTAGACGCTCTTCTAGCAAGCTCGTCTGCTGCGTCATTGCCCAGCGATCCACTGTGTCCCTTAATCCATTGTAGCGTCACTTTGTTGCAACCGGAAACCGTTACTCGTTCTAGTGCGTTGTGACATTCTAGTGTAAGCTTCGAGGTAATATAATTCTTCTGTAAGGATTGGAGAACTGAAGCGCTGTCGGAGAGTATCCGTATATGGGTGCCCGTTACTCTCCTGGCTTGTATGGCATAAGCTGCTTGTATGATGCCCACACACTCTGCCTGATAGACGGTGTTGGACATTCCCAGCGGGCTGGATATATTGATGTTGAGGTCATGTGAGAAGACTCCGACTCCTATGCCGGAGTGGGTCTTCGATCCGTCGGTGTATACTCTCATCTCTTTCGGCCCTGAGTAGTCACACCGTTCTTCGGTGAGTACTATACTGTAGTGCCTTTGAAAGTTGTGTGTCTTCGGGGCTTTGTCGCAGGGTAATGCCATCATTGGCTGTCGCTTGACCGCATCCTCTTTTATGCATGTATGCTTAACTCTGGAGTCTTTGGTCAGGATTCCTGATAAGTGGAGCCTAACACCAGCCAGGGCCGCTTCCTCTCGTACGATGAGGTGCAGAGGCGGCAGTCCGAGCATTGCCTGTAGGGCAGCAGTGGGTGTGGTTCTCATGCTGCTAGTGATTGCAACACATGCAGAACGCTGTAGTTTTTCGAGGTCTATTTGGGCTGTGCTCAGGTCTATCCTGGGCCACCAGACCAGTGAGCCATATGGTGATGATCGGTCGGATGACCGTGGTGTATAGCCAGTAAGTGACCCTGGGGCTAATTCCCCAGTTCCTTCCCAGCAGTCGCTTGCACTGCCAGAGGTATACCGTGGCTTTTGTGATGATGTAGTTAGTATGTTTTGCCCAGTTCAGCTGTTTGTCCAAGAAGATGCCCAGGTACTTGGTTTCAGTCGATAGGCTCAGGGTTGTCCCGAAGAAGCAGGGTAGTTGTAGTATTGGTAGTTTCCTCTTTTTTGTAAATAGGATCAATTCGGTCTTTGTTAGGTTCACCGTAAGTTGGTGTTTATTGCACCATTCCTCTACTATTTTCAGAGTCGGGTCTAATTCGGGTAATATAAATTAATTCGTCCGTTGAAATATCGTGAAAATTTTGAACTCTAAATCTAGTAATAGGGAGTTGATATTTGTACGGGACGAATAAATTCATTGTTGTGCTATGTGAAGAAAAGGATGCCGATACGGTAGTTTCGCATGTGCGAAAGAGAAAGGCGATGCACTGGTCGAACGATGCGAGACAAACCGGTTTCTACTTATTTGTTATTTTGTTAATCTTGTTTAGATTTTTTTTAAATTCAGTTTCTAATCGCGCTACCTTTCAAGGTCAGAGTTCAACCAGCCTGGAAAATTATGAAGGGAAGTTCAAAATAATAGAAACTTAAAGCCTAGTCTCCCGTGTGGAACTAGTCTAAAATCTACGCCTACGTCACCGCCGCCGCCGCCGTAGACTTCGTCGTAAAGTTTACCAATTTAACGCGTAAACTAGTCGACGAATTCAATTAGATAATCGACTAGTCGATGAACGAAATTGGATGGTCTAGTTTCATTGACGCCAAATACGTCGACAACCCATCTCTTGCACCAAGTGATGCCAGGTCTGGTTTTCACTTAACCCCAGGCTTCGTCTCATTCTACCCGAGATTTAATGATAATTTGAGAAAATACCCTAAATTAAAAAAGTAGGTGCAAGTTAAACGTTTAGAAACGTCAGGTTGGTCGGTTCAAGGTGGTGACTCACCACTTTAGAGACTATTATCGTTTAAAATAGGGAATGAATGAATGAATGAAATGCACCGACCCCAGCGTGGCTTAACCAGACTCGATAAATCGAATGAACCCCAGGATTTGCACTAGCCCCTGAAGCCTCATGGTTCATGGGGTTTCAGCAGCCATTGCATATCCTGGAGTAGACCGGGGGGCGCGGGTAATGGTAGGGAAGAGTGTGCCCTTCGGGATAAGGAAGGATTTGCGAGCCTACCGGATATGCATCTATTATCGTTTAATATAGTGAACAGTTAAAAGTAACATGTTTGATTTGAAGTTACGAGTAAGTCATCATCTGCCTAGCCTTTTCCCAACTACGTTGGGGTCGGCTTCCAGTCTAACCGGATGCAGCTGAATACCGGTATTTTACATGAAGCGACTGCCTATCTGACCTCCACAACCCAGTAACTGTAAGCTAACATAAATCTTATTTATAATCTTATTTATATTTATAAGGGCACATAATTCAAATTTGGTTGAACAAAAAAGAATCAACCAAGAAAAACGGGTACTTTTTGCTCCGTTCAGTTGAAACGGGTCGGGCGGGGGTCAGTCGAATCAATGCATTTATAAACTGTAATCTAGAGCAGTTTCTCGTTTCTGAAAAATGATTTTGTTTTGTTTTACGAAAAACCTGGAATGGCCCAGGTTTTAACCTTACCCAAAAAATAATGAATACCCCAAAACTTACCCTGGTGCTTAGAGTATATATCACTGGAGAAACCTTAAGTGGGTGACAGACGTGCGTACTTAAAGTACGCGGTTTATAAGTTCGCGACCTTAATCGGCTCGCCGTCGGTGACACACGTGAAGCTTGCTAAAAATTTCATTGTTGGATCGCCGACGAACTTACTCAGCGGTTTTAAAGTCCGCGTACATGTAGTATGTAGTATAACACACGGGCGAGTAATCTCGCCGAGCCATAGTACGCGGACTTGCTCATACCGACTCGCACGTCTATCACCCCTTTTAAGAATACTTCACCTTTGTCCAAGATTTAAAAAAATGCTCTCGCACGGTCATAAAAACTACTTTCTAATCGATTCCAAAGCACCCCCCCTCCTCCAGTCACCATGTTCGGCAAGCAGATCCCTTGGGAGAAGCAAGCCAAATACTTAGGTGTAACTCTGGACCAACATCTCACGTTTCGAGAGCACATAAAGCAGGTTCGTTCGCGAGCTGCTCTCGCTCTAGGTAGACTCCACTCAGTTTTGAATGCACGCAGCAAATTGTCACTCAAGTGCAAAATGCGTACTTACATTACGTGCATTCGCCCCATCATGACCTATGCGGGTTCCGTCTTTGCTCATGCAAAACCCCATCATATTCATTGGATGCAAACACTCCAAAATCGATTCCTTAGAAAGGCCACGGGAGCTCCCTTTTATGTTCGTAACGAGATCCTCCATCTCGACTTAAAGATTCCCACAATCCGCCAGTTTCTCAAACGCCTCTCAAAGCGTTACTTCGAGTCAGCCGCCACACATCGCAACCCTCTGGTTGTCGAGGCCTCCAGTTATCATACATCTAGTATTAGCGTCATTCGCCGTCCGCGGCATGTTCTCACTGAGCCAGACGACCCCATAACTCTCCTCCAGGAGAGCAGTAGGGAGACCAGTACAGTGCACAAAAACAGACGCCTCCCGTCATTCCGACCTCGCCGTCGAGGCAAAACACGTTCGCGTCCGTCCCAATTATTAAATTCACCCCCCCGTCCCTTGTCCGATGAAGTAGTGCCAGCCCGCGCCGTAGCTGAGCACGTAGCTTTAAATTCCCCGATTAATAATATTGATGATTTAAACCTTTTGATCCAGCCTGTCCCAACAACTTGCTGTCCCCCCGCCAGTGATGTCGCCCTAAGCCGAGGTGCGTACCCCACAGGGGATGCCCTTAGCGAGCCGCACACTTAATTTTAATTTAGAATAGTTTATATATGCCCCTGGCTAGAGGCCCTGAGTGTAGAAGCTTAAGGCAGCCACAGGAAAGTCCGGTTAAGAAGTTATGATTTCCGAAATCACACTTCAAGATGCCCTAGTTAAAAAAAAAAAAAAAAGATTCCAAAGCAGATCGTTAATCATTTTCGAGACGCGTGGAGCTCCGTGAAAATGTCTGACTGTGCTGTTAAATTCTATAAAAAGCATTCAAATACGTAAAACTTATTTAATTTTTTTTTTTTTTTTTTTTTTTTCGATGTACATTTTTTTTTTTTTATTATTTATATATACATACATAAAAAAAATTTAACACTATAAGCTATTTACAGATCTACCAAAAATATAATACATTCGAGTTTGCTAAATAAAAATAACAAAATACAGATTATATACATAAAGAAAGGGCTCATAGGGCGTCAAAAAACTCTTCCGCATCGCTGTCAGTGGGAAAAGTGCCCAAAAGGCTGGCAGCATTGCCACGTTGGATGGCAATGCTGATTCTTTGACCTAGAAATTGGCCAGCCCTCTGGTCACGTGAAGAGTCGACCAACCGCTTGGCGATGTCCCGAAATACTCGATGAGCACTTGGACCCCATGGCCCTAGTGTTTCAACCCCAAACGGCTCAAAAATATAGCTACCAATAAGGTTGTTATATTTGCGCCGTTTGAGGTTTTCTGCACCTGCAGCAGCCGCCCCAGCACAGCCCGCCGTGCTAGGAAGATGGGATGGCGCGAGGGTGTCGACACAGGTTGCATCCCACACCAAAGGCCTACCCAACTTCCAAGGCATTATGGTCATTCCGTCTGGTCTCTTCCCATCGTCGCGTGCCAAGCCATTGGGTTCTAAAACAGCTGGCACCCCGGCGGTGACAAGAGCCCGACGGATGATGTCATTAATGCTTGCGTGCCGTGCCAACCGACCAGCGCTCTTACTGCAGGAAAGGCCATGGTGTCCGAGGCGGTCGACTGCTTCACCGCACTGACAGCGATGTGGGGCCCCACAAGGAGCGCCCAAACGCAGACTTGTAGCGAGCCGGAAAGTGGTGTCACCCAGCATAGTGCCTATGTTGGGTGACGGCAGCGCCTGAAGCCAGAGGCCCGACTCCCATTCTCCCACAGCCAGTAGGCGGGCACGCTCAGCAGTATTGGTGGACGTATTAATGAGGTTATTCCGTACCAACCTGCAGAGCGGCTCATCCCACTGTCTCTGGGAGAACGGGTTCTCGGGCTGCTCCGTATCCGGACAAGCCACTTTCCAGGCGTTCATCGCATCAGTCAAACACGGCACTTCAAAGTCAACCTGAGAAGCGGTTAAGATTCTTGTAGTTAACTTTTCGGTGCTGTGGACCGAGGACAGGAACGCCGGTAAGCTTACACTGGAAATTTTGCGGACGCCGAGCCCACCGAAACGAATGGGTAGTGTGGCTTGCAGCCACGCACGGTCGTCCAATGCCACATTTATGATTGATGTTAGAGTGCTCCGAATGATTTGATCAATTTTGTCTAAAAGGTGTGGCTTCTTCCATAAAGGTGAAGAGCGGAGAAAATACATAAAATTTGGACCGAAACAGCAGTATCTGATGAGGGTGAATGCCGAATGTAGGTTAATTTTAGAAAGTCTATCCGAAATGTCATTGAAATGTTTAATTTTTTCATCAACAAAAGGTGAGAAACTGTCTTCTAAAATTGGGGAACCTAGGAGGTGCAGTGAACTTTTTTCCAAAACTTTGATATCTGGGGCTATTGAATTGAATTTCTGAATAGTCAATTGTCTGTCAGTATTGTCACAAGGGTAAATTTCGCATTTTGAGTAGTTGAGGTCGAGGCCTATGGATTGGAACTGCTGTTTAAGGAATTGGAGATCTTTTAGGACAGTATCTACGTCACCTCCTAGAGTCCCATCATCTAAATACCACACATTAAATTTTGAATTTAGTTGTTGTATTATGGGGTGAATACGTAAAACTTATGTGAATAACTGAATAATGTTCCATATTTAAGTATTTTTTATAACATTTAGTCATGTTTTTATTGAAATTCAAAATCCTAACCTCTTAACACATATCGATTTTTCATTCGATTCATCTTCAAACATGGCATGAATCGAGTATTTTCCTCACATTGCTTTTATGACATCACCGGGTCTCGCTACCCCTCGTTTTTATGTTCGTAAAAATCAAAATATTTTTCTTTTGTATTACGAAAATGTACGACAAATCAGCAAAATTGACTTGCACTTGACAAGCGATTATGTTCTTTAGTAATATATATATCGTTATATATATATATATCGTTTGCACTGGCGAAACATACACATAAAAACATGTTGAAATCTCTGTTTTTGTCTATGTATTGACTCGCGTTCGCATGGTCACGCACTTGTTGACGCGAAACATGTTTGACGTATCATATCACTTAACATGTTTCGCCACACGTCTTTACAAACGAATTTCGTATCTAAATGTATCTGTAGGAATCTAGCAACATGTTGTAAGATTTCTTTTGACATTTTAGTCGGTTTTTATAGTCCACCCATTTTGTATTCCACAAACATGGAAACCTTGCCAAAGCTCTATAAACTTCATCGTGTCTACTTTGGACCACTCTATGTTTCGGTAGAAACACGAGATGTTTACCACCATTCTCGGATAACACTAAACATCAAGCAATAGACATGTTGTGAGACATAATTTGACGTAAACAAACAACAGTGCGAAAGCAAACGTGACAAATCTCTATACAAAACATGTCTATTGTATATGTTTCTAGACAGTGTGAACGCAGTTTACAACAAATCTTGAGATCTGTCTTAAGACTTACTCATGTTTCGTACAGTGCGAACGCAAGTTCAAGAAAACAAGTAATGAGATTTGTTTCATGTGAAAAGTTTCGAAACATCTACATGTTGAATGTTTTCTGGTGCAAACGCATAGTAATAATGATAGCGAGACTATCGTAGGGTTGAGGTCAAGTTGTACTTAGTATTTTTTTTTTTAATGTTTTATATTTCCTTTCAAATGGTTTTATTTTATAATTTGTTTTTTTTTAACTTAACCTATTTTGTTATTGAGATTATTACAAGTTTAGTTAATTTTATTGAATTGTAGCTAGTTAAATTTTCTTCTTATTAAAATGTAAGTAACTATTTTAAGCATCAGCTTTTTTATTTCATGGATTCAAGCCAAATTCCGAATGAATATCGATATCGATAAAAACAAAAATCGATGGTACGGACTTCTCTTTTCGGGCGAACAGCCTATTGTTTATTTTTCCTAGAAGCTACTCCAGGCAAGAAGCTCATTGTTTATTTTTCCTAGAAGCTACCGCATAGATACCCCCCGCCATTCCGCCGAGTGACAAACTTTTTTGTTCGGAATATTGCGCTTATCCGTTCTCCAGTGTTATATACATTACGCCCTGCTGTATTTCATTCTTTCATTCTTTCACGCACGACTTCATTATTATGAACTTTTGTTAATGCTAATCGTTAGAGAGAGTTAGAGAGAAAAGAAAAATTGTTATAGAGTAACTCAGACCAACAAAAAAAGAAAGACGGAGCACTACGTACATCAAACGTGTAGCCACAAAACTATGCTCCTGCAAGTAAACACACAGGCTCACGCACACACCTCCACAAAAACTATGCTCATCGCTCCTAGACGAGACGTCGCGAGACGTCGCGGTCGTCTAGTAAACATCAATAAAAAAAATAGAATTATGTCTTCTTGTGTAGTGAAAACTTGGAAAAACAATAGCAAATCACATAAAAAGTCTCACGGAATCACTTTTCACATGTAAGTACTTCAAATAACATCGTTTCATAATTTAATTAACTATGCATTTTAGGTTACTTGGAACAAAAACCTGAACGAATGAACGAACGAAAACAGTGACATTTAAAGTGTGAGGGTTGCCATAATATGATTTGAAATTTCCCCGTTCGATTTTTTTAGTTCGAGTAATTATATGCCTGTTTTTTTTAATGTATTTAATATTTTAGATTTCCAAGTAATATTGAAAATAAAAGTAAATGGATAGTAGCTATAAGAAATAGTCGGAATGACCCAGAATGGCTGCCATCGAAAACCAGGGTGGTTTGTTCCGATAATTTTGAAAATAAACCTTTATTCAACTAATCGTGGACTTCGCCGTGTGATCAAAAGCGGATATTCTAAAAAGGTATATAAAATTTAAAAAACAAAAATGTGATTTTATCAAAACAGTAATTAAACACGAGACTGTATTTTTTATTTTATTTTAGTTAGTTTCTCAGTTTAGTCTAGCTAATTTAAATACCACTGTCCCAAATTTTATTTTTTAGATGCTATTTCCATCGTCCTACGTAATTGCTGAAAATTCAGTTTCACAAAGCTCTGGCTGTACGTTTGTTCAAGTATATCCTAATTCTTCATTTATCTTCCTAAGGTTTTAATCAAAAGCTGCCATTACTCGTGTAATTTTTTTTTGAGGACTTATCAGACTTGCCTCATGTAGCCATTGACGATAGGGCTGTATGTAAATGCACTTTGTACTTAATTGTTATTTTATTTTATTTTGCGATGTAAAATATAGTGGTTTTTTTTCGGAATCCTTCCTAACAATTGAGGTTCAATACCATACTCAACAATATCTTACTCGTACAATATTATCCTACGCTAAATATTATTCCCCAAATTATAGGGAAAAACTTTAACAAATGACAACCCTTTTTACACACTAATAGATAAAAAGGTGGCTTCACTTTTGATGTTCGTAATGCTCCGTCTTTCTTTTTTTGTTGGTCTGAGGAGAGTAATTAGTTTTTATTTAGAAACAATTTTATTTTTCGTGTGAAGTTGGCCCCCCTTCTAGCAAAAATGGACTTACCGTGCGTTTGCACTGGCGAAACATTTCAGGCAAAACATGTTGAAATCTCTAGTTCCTGTCGAAAATTGTATGGAACATTGACAGAAAATAGAGATTTCAACATGTTTTGTCTTGAATGTTTCGCCAGTGCAAACGCACGGTTAGACGTATTTTTTACTTTTTACGAATCGTTAGAGAGTAATTTAGAGTTGTGAGAGTTGAGAGTGTGAATTTTGCCCCCGATTTAATTATTCTGAACTTTTGTTAATGCTTATCGTTAGAGAATCATTAGAGCAAGTTAGAGAGAAAAGAAAAATCGTTAGAGAGTAGTTAGTTTTACGTAAGAACGTTTTTTTTGTGTAATTGGCCACTTTCTCGTAACAATGGACTTAAAGGGGTGATAGACGTGCGGGCAAGTACGCGTACTTGTGGCTCGGCGAGCTTACTCGCACGTCTGTCAAGCCAATTTAACAATTACATTTTCACCGACGGCGAGCTGAGTAAGGTCGCGAACTTAAAGACCGCATACTTTTTTTTATAGTTTGGGAATCATTAGAGATATATTGAGAGTTAAAAAAGATATTAAAATTATTTCTGAGACCGCGTTTCACCCTAGGACAGGCATGCAGGCAGGCAGGCTAGGCAGGTTAAAGTTTAGAAATGTGCCGCCTCGATATAGGAGAGGGGGGAGACGGGGGAAGGGTTAGTAGATCCCCCCACTCCCCCCTGCCGAAGATACAAAGTTTTTTTTAAATATGACATATCTCATATGCTGGGGCCACATCAACGGGAAACACCGTTGATTATCGCGATAATGGACGTTAACCGTTGGTGTAGCCACAACTTACCTCGAGAATTTGTCAACGGCATTCCAATTGGCGTTTGACGTTCGTTGGGCTATAACTCTGGTGGCGGTATTTTAGGCAGATCACAGAGCACTATATAATACTGGAGGCACATCAAAGAGATCTACCGCTGCTGCTTTTCAAAAAAAGAAGCGACTTCCATAATATAAATTCACGTAGTAAACATGAAATTGTGATACCCAAATTTAGATTAGCTAAAACTAGTAAGTCGTTTCTTATAAACAGTATCCGCTATTACAACAAGTTGCCAAAGCCGGTTACAGAACATAGCGATGGTAAGTTCAAAACCCACATCAAACGTGTCCTTATCAAAAAAGCATAATATTATAAGATTAAAGACTACGCTGAAGACAAGGAAGTTTGGCAATAATTCCTTCTGCACATGTGGCTTCCCTGTTACCTCATTAGCGGCATAATTTTGTAATTATGCCGCTAATGAGGTAACAGGTTATTTAACTGCTCCCAAATTACCATGTTTTTTTTTTTGCATACATAGCTGACAGACATAATAATAATCATAATATCCCCACCGCCGTATCTCTACGTTGACGTCGTGGTGGGGCTTGCGTGCTCCAAACTCTAGGTCTGTGCCGGTAGAGTTTACTTTGTCGGAACAGGTCTAGGATGAGGAGCCAGACCAAGAGAGATACAAAAACCCGCAGGGCAGCATGTGGCGAGCTGTTGGGCAATAGCGACCCCACGGACCCTACCTCCCGGGAGAAGTCTTGTTCCTCACCTCTGGCTTGCCTTTATTGGCCGGCTAGAGTGAACACTGACGAGGAACAGAGCTCCCACCTCATTGTTGCCTTGATTGGCCGGCTTGAGTGGAGATTCGCTAGAGCAAACGTGCTCGGAGGAAGGAAGTATTCCAATAAGATGCTGGTAGGGATCTTGACCGTACTTCCGGGATTGTCCTGATAGCCGTGGAATACCTCTCCACTCCTCTCAAGCACCTCAGGAAGTGTTGCCCCCTTGTCGCTACGTCACTATGTGCTAGCGACCGTTTTCGGGGGCCCATTATTGAGTGTGCAAGTCATCGCCTTTTTTTTTTTTTTTTTGAGGGTGGGAAATCATCCAATGACTTCTCCCGCTCTGGGCGGAGCGGAAGGGCGTGTCAGACTTTTACTGACTAAAACCCACCCGTGTTCCTTCATTTGCCTGTTGCCAAGGTCCCGGTATCCCTTTCGGACTTTCCCGCAACCCTGGCAGGCATCGGTCCTACCGGACCCCGTCAATTTTGCTGACATCTCTTTGCGGCGCGCGTGGAACACAACGCGCCATCGACCCGGGCCTGGTCCTTATCGGACGGCGAGGTACCCGTTGCTCGCCGTCCGCAAGCCCGCGCCTATGGTGGCCGGGAATCCGCCTGGGATTCCCGACGCCCAGGGCGTCTCCAACGGCGGCGGTTAGGGGCGTGAGGGCGCAAAATTTGCCTTTCCCTCACGCATTCCGCCTCCTCCTTCGCGAGCATTACTGCTTCGCAAAAGGAGGTGACGGCTTCCCATGCCCTCTCGCTCCGTACCATGGCCTGGACCAGGGCCGGACGCGAGAGGTCATTGCCGCCAATCGCCTCCGCGAGGACACGGCGGTGCTCCGCCCAAGCATACCTCCACCGTATGCTCCACCGTGTCCTCCGGGCGATCCGCAGCAAGTCACCCGCTGCCATTTTTATCCGTGTATATATAAAACATTGATCAGGCAGGGGCCATAGTCCTTCCATAGTTCCAGGTTACCAGTCCACTTTAGCTACCCAAACCCATAGTTCAATATCATTGCTTTGTTTCCATATCCTGCAATAGTCCTACACCACCCGGGGATTATCCTTGGGTGCCCTTGCATAGTGCGAACAGGGATAATCGTCGGTTGGTGCTCCATTTCATTATGGATGTCTAACGGGCCTCTGCGTGTTGGCTTCGGCCCCTCGTATGCCTTCCAAAGGTCCGGGACCCCAGGGTCCCGAGATATGTTAAAGACATTTTAAAAATAATCATAATATTATTTGACATTATATACCTACAATTTAATTTTAACTCTGTAGTACTGGCTTTTGTGGACATGTTATTTATTCAGATTTGATACAGTTGTAATGGCAATCATGTCATTTGGTTTAAATAGGTTTTTTATCTGTAGTATCTTATATAGATTCTCTTCTACCTTGTGAATGTGAGAACGTCGTAGGTTTAGTGAACTGTAGACTTTTATTTTTAACTTTTTTATGAACTTGAAACTTTTTGAAAGGCCTACACTGTCCTCCCATAACTATTAACACTGTAATTCGAAAATATTGTTAAAGCCAATTATCTTTTAAAAGAGTAACCATAGAGTTTCTTGCCGGCTCTTCTCCCTAGGAAACGACCAATTGGAACCGTGCACCTAGCTTCTGACGTTTCATAAGTGCCCATGTAGGCTTATGTGAAATAAAATATTTTGATTTTGATTTTTGACCGCGAGAATTATTGCTTTGAATAAAGCGGCCACAGTTTTTGTACAAACCTACTTACAGAAATAAATGATTTTTATTTCTGTAAGTAGGTTTGTACAAAAACTTTTAAAGAAAGAAGAAAGAAAAGAAAGAAAATACATTTATTCAGCACAGACTGAAAGGCACACAATATACATAATATACAGCACATAAAACAAAAAACACACACAGCACATAAAATATAGAAAAATAAATATTAAAAAAAAAGATAAACAAAAAAAGGTGTAAACGTGCGATGTAGGGGAGTGTGCCTCACGGCTGCACCGAAAAGGTCCAGTTCAGCAAAAATGCCAGACAACTGTGAGTGCCTGACGCTGGTTTTCAACCGGACCCGACACGTCTACACGTCAATCACATTTTTAAAACTAGATGAGGTCGGCGTTTCCTATCTGACTACTCTGAGAAGAAAGGCCGAAACAAACTCAGAGGTCACAGTCTCTTTTAAAGTCCAGACATAATCTTGGTCAGATCATGTGAAGACCATGTAGATTGGTGTCTGAAATGGACTTTTGAGGAAAGAACCACACAGATTGAGTGACCCTGTCCAGTCAGTGCACGCATTTGTCAATAATTGTGCAGCTCCACTCCAATTTTAGGGAGCTCAACGATTTGACGAACAATACCAAAGTAAGGACATTTGGTTAGGCCGCGTAAATTACTCAAATTGCCAGACCATGATTAATTAAAACTAAGGAAAAATGAATAATAAAAAAAGAAAAAGATCCACATAGTCTTCTCATTCACAATAATTAAAATAATATAATACTTTAATATTCATGTCATTATTTAAATAAAATGTCAATTTAAATATCAAAATCCGGAAATACGGAAATAATCTTGGTCAGATCATTTGAGGACCATGTAGATTTGTGTCTCAAGTGGTTTTTTGAGGAAAGAACCACACAGATTGAGTGGACCTGTTCAGACAGTGCACGCATTTGTCAGTAATAGTGCAGCTCAACTCAAAATTTAAGGAGCTCAGTTACGTTTGTCATTGTACACCGTGCGCGCGACGGGATTGCATGTACATAATTATTTGGCGGAGCCGATCAGCCCACTATGGAGTGGACTAACGAGAAAGCCATTGAGCATCTCGAAGTTCTGCAAGCAGAGCCATGATTGTGGGATGATGTTTGATGATGATGATTTACCTATGATGGATGTTTCTTGATGATGGATGTTTGTGGAATAATGATAAACTAAATTTATATAACAAAAAAACCGCCCAAGTGCTTTTCGAACCATGCACAAAGTTGGGATGAATTTATCCCAAGAACAAACTTAACATTGTAGTTGAAAAACTTGTTCTCCTATACAAAACGTAAAATGTAAGTTAGTCGATTATTACTCAGTAAATTGTAGAACCTACTCGTACTTAGCTGTGATAGTTTTCCTTTAATTTCGTTATATATACTACCGCCGTGAATTTTTTCACATAACCAAAATCATCCATTTAGCTGGAAGGGGGGAAGACACTTGACTCTAACAAAAATTAGCACTTTAAGGCTTAATATTTCGCAAACGAATCCCTGAATTCAAAACTGGTTTTCAAAAACTCACAATATATTGAACTTCCTTTCTAACGACACCCCAAACCATGGTATGTCTGTCTGTCATCCTACACAGGGCATTACATTTTTTAGTGAGGGATACGACAAGACAAGCATCAAAATGACAGGTCGTGGTAGATAAATGGTGAATCCTCACTCCTACGAGATAAGTTTATAAAAGTTAATACGCTGAATTCAGTTTTTCTTCAAAGAGATAGAAGTATAAGTTAAGCTGAAGCGCGCAGTTATGATCCAGCCTGTCCTATCCTGCTGCCCTCCCCCCCAGCGGTGCCCTAAGCCGAGGTTCGTACCCCATAAGGGGTTCCCTTAGCAAGAAGTCGCCTAGTTTATAATTAGTATTATGCCCTGGGTGGAGGCTTTAAGTTAGCTTAAGGCAGCCACAGGATAACCCGGTTTAGGTAGTCTAGACCTCAGAGCACCTCAGAGGTCAATTATGAGATACCATTTCCAAAAAAAAAGTGCAGCTTTCAACTCACCTCTCGCAGTCCTCCCATCATTTTGTCGTTGCGATCTGTGCGTTTATAGAGTTTTTACTATTTGTTTTTTTACTACGTTGTCGTGCTTAATGGACATTTTTTGCTTTTTGATAAGGATTTTGTTAAAATGGAAAGACTTGTTGTTAATAGTTGTGTAGCCTGTGACCTGTAACCGATCTGTGTTACGTCGCAGAAAATACAGTCTAACTGAAGCTTTTCTCGAAAATTATTGGGATCACGCCGGATTATTACTACAAGAAATAATGCCCCGTCAGGTAAGTTATGATTGTTTTATTTTAACTTTTAAATTTAGTGGGCAGTGTTTTCTACTGAATAGATAAGTTGGTTGTTAAGCACTCTACATAATAGGATCAACGAACAGAGACATCACAACGATGTTAATGTATTTTATGTCTGCCCCAAACATTTTTTAAATACTACTTAAACGTAAAGACTAAAAAAAAATGTGCCCACGCATTTCAGCTATTAGCTTCTAGACTAGACGCGAGAGTAACTGCTGACATAGAGTACTTTAATTATTTTGTAATTATTATATCAGATTCCATTTAATGGCTCAAGATCAATTTGCCATGCATACTGGGACAAGCCTGGATCGTGCTGTAGAATATCAATCTGCCTAGCCCTTTCCCAACTATGTTGGGGTCGGCTTCCAGTATAACCGGATGCAGCTGAATATCAGTATTTTAAGATCCATGAATGACAGCCGGGACCAATGGCTTAACGTATGTAAAGATGATCACCCATCCACGGACCAACCTAGGCAAGCGTAGTTTAACCTAACGGAATAACCCGTGCGGCTGTTATTATTTAGCCACGACCCATCGTGCTGTACATCAAGACAATAAAATGCACCTGCTGCCTTTTTGAACTATTTGACCATACCCTTAGATTTAGATCATGTTAAATAAAACTAACATAATAATTATGAATTATGTTTTTTTATCCCCTAATTCCCTAGTTTTACATGATAATATTATATAAATGTAAGAGCAAAATCGTCCTTTAGGTGAACTATAAACTCCGCAAATAGAATCCTATGTCGTTTCTGTACGGCATGGGTACGGTTTTTATACTTCATTTTGTAGCTAAAACCCATAAAATATGATACAACATAAGTATTCACATTTTTTTGTTTTTTTTTTTACCGTAATGTACAATCCCCACAGTAATGCAACACATACACATGCATACCATTGCAAACTATACATATTTCTCTGTATGTCCAGCCCTTTTTCATTTCTGTACGCCGTAGGTATGGTTTTCATAATTTGATGGGCCATGACCTTTAATTTCAAATTGACTCGCGCCTCGCGGCTCGCGGTGATGACAGACGGGCGAGTAAGCTCGCCGAGCCGTAAATACGCGTACATGCTCGCACGTCTATCACTCCTTTAAGTCCATTTTTGCGGCAAGGGGGACCAACTTCATATACGCAAAATTAAAACTATTTTCACATAAAAGCTAATTACTCTCTAACGATTTTTCTTTTCTCTCTAACGCTCTCTTAGCGTATCAAAAGTTCAGAATACTGAAATCGGGGGGCTAACTTCACGGAGGTGTCTGTCAGTCTGTCTACCCCAGATTATTTATGTTCTGTGTGTGCTGCTGTGATGCTGTTACCGTGCGTTTGCACTGGCGAAACATTCGAGACAAAACATGTTTAAATCTCTAGTTCCTGTCAAAAATTGTATGAAACATTGACAGGAACTAGAGATTTAAACATGTTTTGTCTCGAATGTTTCGCCAGTGCAAACGCACGGTTAGTCAGCAGGCAGTGTTGTCGTCTGTAACGTTACCGTGCGTTTGCACTGGCGAAACATTCAAGACAAAACATGTTGAAATCTCTACTTTCTGTCAAAGTTACATAAAATTTTTGACAGGAACTAGAGATTTAAACATGTTTTGTTGTAATGTTTCGCCAGTGCAAACGCACGGTTAGTTCTATACGTAGCCTACGTAGTCTGTGTCGTCTGTGGTGTTAACATTGGCGGCGGTCACTGTCACAGGTGTCACTGTCACCGGTTCCGGTGTTGTGCTGCTTGCTGTGTGCGCTGGTGT
Organism: Lithophane leautieri; assembly: GCA_949152455.1. Lineage (NCBI taxonomy): Eukaryota > Metazoa > Arthropoda > Insecta > Lepidoptera > Noctuidae > Lithophane > Lithophane leautieri. The sequence continues at coordinate 164,037 of OX424469.1, read as the reverse complement.
TGAAATAGAAGTTGAAGTTGAAAGTGCATTTCCTTTTTCATGAATTCTCGATTTCTAAAACAACAACAGTGTGGTCTTGTTTTAGATGATATAATTTTAAAATAATATTAGATGGCCACCTTCTTTAATGATTGGAGAGGCACGAAAGTATAAAGAAGAACACATTGTAGGATCAAGTTTTTAACTAACTAATTACTTATATCAAATAATAAACCACTGTATATTAGGCAGAATAAATTGAGATGTCTCTATTTCCGGCTTATGCAAAAGATTTAAGTGAAAATGAAACCGGACATGAAGGTGATTGATAAAAACAAGTGGCTTATACCAAATACTGAGGTTTTTTTGTTGGTATGGGCCTAATGAATGTAAATACAAATTGACAAGTTTGAGTACTTATTCATTACGCAGTAGAGGAGCTATGCAGTGAGTCGTTAGCGTTGGAAGCTCAGCTGCTGGCCAGCGACAACGATGAGGAGCGCGAGCTCCCCGACGCGGCCGAGGCGGGCGCCGCGTGTGGTCGCTACGAGCTCGGCCCGACCGACCAGCAGGATTACTACCTGGACCGGAAGTTTGATGTTGGTAACTTGCGGGTTTCCACACTCTATTATCCTGGAAGACCACAGTAAGTGAATAATTTGTGTTCTGATTAAAAACTCGCAATAAACCTACTAAATTTAACACAGAAAATAAAATAGATTTTTGCTGTTATTATATTATATATTATTAGACAAAAACTTCCTTTTAAATTAAAAATTTATAAGTATATGGGGGAAAAAGCCGTCCATCAAAAACAAATGAAATGGGAATGTAATGAGTGTGTGTATGCTATGAGTGCTGAATGGTAGGTGATTGCTGGAAAAAAATGACTTCAAAATGGTTAGTGGAGGAGCGTCAGGGGGTTTTAATGTTGGACTTTTGCAACAATGAATGACATTGTAAAATTCAAAATGGAATGTTTAGCTATACATTATTGACACTGACACTTTGCTGTCTGGCAGTTAGGAACTACGAAATTCATTGAAATGGCAGATCCCGATGGCTTCAAAATTTTGTCAAACTAAACGAAACTAAAATACATCATGTTAAACTAGATCAAATGCTTTCGATAAATCAAGGAATAACCCTGTTGTCAGCTAATTGTTGCTGATATTGGTCAGTATTGCTTGCAAAAGTGAAAAGATGGCTTGGGTTGTGGATTTATGTTTTTGAAAGCCTAATTGCTCTTTTCTTATAATATGGAATTTCGTGCAGTAGTTAGCTAATCTATGATACATGCATTACTCATATATTCTTGACATGATGAGTATTAATGTTATAGGGCTATAGCTGTTCACAACACACTTTTCACCCTTTTTAAACATCAGTTAAAGTGGTAGCCCGCAAAATTCAAATTTTCTTATGTTTTTACACAACTGCCCAAAAAGGAGTGTAGTATTTTCAGGGTTCATGTATGTATGTATGTATGTGAGTTTCTTTATTCCACGGTAACTTTAAATGCCTAAACAGATTTAGTTAGAATTCTTACATCATCCCGAGTGACATAACCCATGTTTTTTTTTTAAAGCAGTATGGCGTCTTTATGGCTCCATTTTCAAATGTAAAAAAATCTTCAATTATTTACAATATAGGTATCCAATTGAAGGCCTTGATGAGCACATTCCTAAACTATATAATTTGTTGGCAAATATTTTACAAAGATAGGGTGTAACTACATGCAAATAAAAAACATTTCATCTTTGGCTGCAAACGATTTAATCAGACTGTAGTAACACTATAAATGTCTAAATGAGTGAATGGTTTGGTAGATGATTGAGTTATTGTTAGAATTCTATCATAGGCAAGTAAAAAAATCATAGCGATAAACAAAAATGTACCTTAACTTCCAAAAAACAAAACTTGTTACTGAAATGTACAAAATTAAAATTCTAAATTCAAAAACACGACTACCCTGCTAAAGAACGAAGTAAAAAGTAAAAAACAAGTTGATATAATTGTCATTATTGCAGTCAGGGGACAGTGTTCCACAGAATGGTCTCCCGACTGCAATGACAATTATATCAACTTGTGTTTTACATTTTAGTTCGTTCTTTAGCAGGGAAGTCGTGTTTTAAATTTTTTTAATTTGCAATTTGCAGGTCAGTAGCAGGTTGTATGTTGATCTAAATATGATTCGCGGTCATATCAAATATTTATTTACAGAATTATAATCTTAAAAATCATAAATCTGTTCCAAGCCAACTTTGCCCGAGTGGACTAATTTTAATGAAATAAAGACTAAATGTAATCTCAAGATATGGACTATGACTAAAAGAGTCACACAAAAATATATAGAATAATATAAATTATTTCATAAAAAAGTGGTACAGTCTGTTACAAAGTAGGATGACAACTTAGGAATAGTTTACATCTGAGATGAGTAGATAACAATACAATTTTAAATGGAAGGAGGAGTTACACGTTGCAGGGCATAAATTAAACTGATTATGTGTGACTCCGGATTTTTATTTGTCTGTCTGTAATGCCTTGTTTACATCTTTTTAGTTGACTTTTTACCCGACTTACGGCGAAGAAAAAAGGAGGGTTATGATTTTGACCGGTACGAGTATGTATGTATGTATGTAAGTATGTTCATCTGTTCCCTCCTATCTTCTAAACTACTCATCACAATTTGACAAATCATCGTATCGTTGGAAGCGTCTTGATCGTCCGCTGGTTATAGGCTATGTGACGTCACATTAAATTAAAAATGGCGCACTTTAAAAGACAAGAGACAGGAACTAAAAAAAACATTTTTTAGTCGTACCATGTTGGGTATCAAATGAAAGGGCTTAATGAGCACATTTCAAAAATATTTATTGTATAAACCCAAAAGAATTAAAAAAAAAAAAGAAGTAATAACAACTAAAACCCAACTATGACTAAAAAGGTATAAACAAGACACCACATACAGACAAATAAAAAATCCGGAGTCTCACGTAATCTCTTTGATTTATGCCCTAACACGTGTGACTCCTGATTTTTAATTTGTCTGTCTGTTTTTGTCGTAGTTGGGTTTTAGTTTCATAACTTTAATTTTTATTAAAAAAAATTTGGGGATATAATATACAGTATGTTAAATAACAGAGGGCGTTCCCTTAAAGTCGATAATCTATATCATTAATAGATTCAAATAAAAATATCAGCATATAAAAAGGAGTTAAAAAAAATCCGAATAAAAAAAAAAACTAAATTGGCAATAAATTCGAAACGACCTGTTTAAAATCAAAATACAACGCGGAATAGTATCTAGCGTAGTGGCGTAGCCCAAACCGGCAACGTCGCAATTTTGGTCTCGCGCGCGCACGATGCCAAGCGAGCTTCTCACCGAGCCGGCCGGCCGGGCGGGGGGCGGGCGGCGTGACGGCACTGAATGGCGAGCGTTGACTTTGGTAAAGGCGGCAAAATTAATACTGTACCTTTCCACAGACGATATTAGCCCTTTACCCCGTAGAAATAGAGATTTTAATAGCGTGAGTAAACTGATGCAAATATGGATCAGTGGGGCTCAACGGTTTTGATTGATGCAACCTTGCATCACCGGAAAACGAGCGGAAAGACAGTGAAAAACACAGCGTCGTGTTGTTATCAGTAAAATAAAACATTTATGTATGTTTTGATTTAACAACCCGTCTCAAATGCCCAGCTGACAAAGGAACGCGTAACTGAGGCCCCTTGGGCTTGTAAGAACCTATTCGCAAACAGTAAAAACATAAATTCATGTACCTATCTAAGCCACGTTTCAATCATATTAGAATACAGAGTACAGCGAATTATTCTGCTCGCAGCGGCCGAGTAATGGACACGGGGTGGCGCGTCGGCAGCGCTTTGCCGACACGTCGCGTCGGTCGCGGGCTCGCGGACACAAAATAAAAAGATAAAGTACAGAAGGCCCACTCATGGAACAAGTACACGAATGTGTTTTAACCTATTCACTCAGATCGGTGACTCCGGTGCCTTACAGTGCTAATAAGAAAGTAATTAGAAAAATAAATAACGTAGTAGGTAACTACGCTCATAAATAGTGTGCGGTTAAGTATTAGAGAAACTTTCATTTAAATCTCAGTTTTAGGCTAGCTTTTAAATGATAATGAGATATTGCACGTTAGCAATCACTGTCTAACGTTTTGTAATGTTTTCTGCAATGACATCGAAATGAAAAAAAAAAAAACTTTTACTCTATGCAGTTGCATTCGTAATAAATTACTTAATAGCAATCGTGTACACCACCATAGATGATACACTATAGACTAGTACACCACAGAAGTAATACGCTCGTTGTACGGGGTAGGTACTCCCTGAGTGTAAAAGTAGTTTTAGCAAAGAGTGGGCTTTCTGATCTTATTTATTTTGTGGCACAGTCGTTTCTTAGTGTTATTTCTTTTTTCGAAAAGGTTTTAGGTATTATGATAGGTAGGTACATTTAAATAATGTTTAAAGACTTACTTAGATTTTGAACTACGCAATATGCTGACCTTCTCTCTCTACACATTGCTTGTTGCAATCGCCGACGGTTGTTTTGGTGCACTCGTTGCATTAAATTGTGCATTGGGATCCTCAAAGCACCATCACACAATTACACTCAGCTTAAATATGCACCATGTTCACAATCACATACTCCCGAGCACTGAACTGATAACGCGGCATTTTTCACACACGAATGACGAAAGAAGACAAGATGTTGCAATGCGAAAATAAATGCACATCCGGTATGCGCGCGAGATTAGTTCCGACTAAAATTAGGTGGACAAATCCTGTGGACATTCGGGGAGCAGGGGGCGGGGCTAGGCGCATCAATCAGATCGCCGCACACGCGGCCCGTCATTCATAGGTAAATTGCGACATTGCCGACATTGCCGTACTTACTTTGAAGGACAAGTGCGCGTGTACAGAGTGTTTCTTTTACGTATCAATTTAATATTTTTTGTGAATATTTTATTATAAAAAATAAAAAAAACTTTTTTTTTTTTATGGTAATATTTTTTTTAGCTTGTATGTATGGTATACTATTGCGGGTTAACGGGAACGCCCTCTGTTAGTTAACATACTGTATATACATTTTTGAAATTTGTTAATTATCCCCTTTCATTTGATACCCTACATGGCATCAATAAAAAATATTGTATTTTTTAGTTCATGACTTTTTGCCCTCTAGAGATCGCCATATTCAATTTAATGTGAGGTCACTTAGAACTAGCGGACGATTAAGACGCTTCCAACGATACCTCATTTGTCAAATTATGCAGAGTAGTTTAGAAGTTATGAGGGAACACAAGAACATACATATATACAAACATATGTGGTACATACATACCGGTCAAAATCATAACCCTCCCTTTTCTGCTTCGCCGTAGGCGGGTAAAAATTAGAGGCTATCGGGATTAGAGGACTGCCACTTCAATGAATTTCGTCGTTCCTATCTACCAGACAACAAAGTGTCACTGTCACTAAACTTGAGAAAAATAGGGACATGTTATCATCAGCACCCAGGACGTGCAAGGAATACAACTGCGCGACAGGACCGATACATACAACTGACTGCAAGAGGTCAGCCGATGTTAACCACCCGGGAGATAGGTTTAAAGCTACAATTCTTAAGCGGTGTTATTGTTAGCCACCTAACCTTGAAAAATAGGCTGCATGTGTACGGCCTACGAGCACGACGCCCAATTAGGTGCCCACCATATACGCCATGGAAATCGCGCCCGTCGAAACGAATGGTGTAGGGAACACTTGACATGGACCCAGGAGGAATTGGATAATATTTTATTTTCCGATATGTCCCGGTTTGGTTTTAGGCCTGATACGAGAAGGGCAAGAGTGTATTGTCGTCCTGGAAATGCTGAATGGCTGAGATGCGTCCAGGAAGTGCAGCCTTACAGTGGCTCCACAGTGATGGTATGGGCGGGTATTATGATAAACAGACGAACTGAGCTCGTTTTTGTAAATGGCAATATGAACGCCGAAAGTTACGTTGAAGATATCCTCGGACTCCTCGGGCCTTATGTTCACCCATTTGCACAAAGTCAAAGACTTGTTAAAATTCCATTGGGAGCGATTGCCGCAGGATCAGATAAACAATCTTATGAATTCCATGAGAAATCGTTGCCGACAAGTTTTAAACAACAGAGGCGGTCACACTTTGTATTGAATTATCAAATAATAAAAATAATAGCCCCACCGCCGTATCTCTACGTTGACGTCGTGGTGGGGCTTGCGTGCTCCGAACTCTAGGTCTGTGCCGGTAGAGTTTACTTTGCCGAAACGGGTCTAGGATGAGGAGCCAGACCAAGAGAGATACAAAAACCCGCAGGGCAGCATGTGGCGAGCTGTTGGGCATTAGCGACCCCACGGACCCTACCTCCCGGAAGAAGTCTTGTTCCTCACCTCTGGCTTGACTTTATTGGCCGGCTGGAGTGAAAACTGACAAGGAACAGAGCTCCCACCTCATTCTTGCCTTTATTGGCCGGCTTGAGTGGAGATTCGCAAGAGCAAACATGCTCGGAGGAAGGAAGTATTCCAGTAAGATGCTGGTAGGGATCTTGACCGTACTTCCGAGATTGTCCTGATAGCCGTGGAATATCTCTCCACTCCTCTCAAGCACCTCAGGAAGTGTTGCCCCCTTGTCGCTACGTCACTATGTGTTAGCGATCGTTTTCGGGGGCCCATTATTGAGTGTGCAAGTCACCCCCTGCCATTTTATCCGTGTATATATATAACATTGATCAGACAGAGGCCATAGTCCTTCCATAGTTTTAGGTTACCAGTCCACTTTAGCCACCCAAACCCATAGTTCAATATCATTGTTTTGTTTCCATATCCTGCAATAGCCTTTCACCAACCGGGGGTTGTCTTTGGGTGCCCTTGCATAGTGCGAACAGGGATAATCGTCGGTTGGTGCCCCATTTCATTATGGATGTCTAACGGGCCTCTGCAAGTTGGCTTCGGCCCCTCGTACGCCTTCCAAAGGTCCGGGACCCAGGGTCCCGAGATATGTTAAAAACATTTTGAAAAAAAAATAGTAATAGTACCATTGTGATACGAGTGTGCTCTATTGGGTATTACAATCGAGGCGGTATTATTCGCGCGAGCCATAGGCTAGCGCGATAAGGTAGCCGAGAGTGTAATAATCAATGCACACGCGTTTCATACGACGTTTTTCAACACACTTGCGAGGAAAAAAACAGACTTGTTGTAAGAACTTATGCTACAATAATGTAACTATAGAGATGATAGATTTATAAAGTTTTACTGACCTTTTTTGCCAGGTACTGACTATCCGGAGTATCTTTTAAAAACTTCTATATCGGTTGGTGACAATACTTTTAATTTTGTAATTTTGTCATTAATTAACCACACAACGAAAACGATAATAAATATTTATGGAAAATGGCGCGCTGGCTGGTTTTGTTTTTCCATAGGTGTAAATTAAGGCACTGGCATAACCGTTAGACAGCCTGTACAATTTTTTTAAATTAGAATAAGAAAAAAATACAAAAAAAAAATGCTACTGCATCTAAACATACCATGGTGGAGTCAAATCTATTTATTATTATTTACGCTCTTCTCCCCTACGTAAAATCGACATTTTTAATAATGATTTTAACCACACAACAAAAAAGTTAACAAATATTTATGAAAAATGGCGGCTAGTTTTGGTTTTTTCCGCTAGCGATGAGCGCGCGGTGTAAATAAAGGCACTGGTAATACCTCTGAACAGCCTATATAAAAATATAATAATTTAAATAATACATAATACGCAAATGGAGTTAGGGTAGTGAACAATATAGACAGAAATAGCCACAGACGATATAAACCCTTATTTAATAGTACAGAATGACAGAGATTCATTCCGCGCGAACGCGGTGGTACACGGGCAGGCCAGCGTGCGTGGTTCGTCGGGGCGCAAGAGTCCTGCGCGCATGCCAACCGCGGTCTTACCGGAAAAAAGCGCAAGTCTCTGCTCGGGTGTAAATAGAGAATGCTCATTTTTTTGTAGGATAGTTCATACTAATTCAATGTATAGTATCCCACGGACGTTTAATTATGTTTAAAGTAAATCCCATGGGCATGCATCGGATTAATTTTGCTTATGGTTCTTTTTTTTAAATAAAAACTTGCTTTTGAGCGCTTGTCTTTGGTAAACAGCTTCACCAAAAACAATTTCTATTGGATAAAAATTCCATGCTGCCATAATAGTACTTACTAATTCCATACTGCCATGTCATTACTCAGACTAGTAAATAGTAATCTGTGGCACACATTACCGCACTAGCACGCACGCTTCCATAATACACTGCATTATGAACCTAAAAGTGGTTCAATAAGAGCCACTTTACGAGCAAGTGTGTTGAAATAGTTATTTATACAACTGTTATATAATTAGGGGTATTAAAACACGAATGTGGGTTTATCTAATATAATAATTATCTAATATCTAATATATTGAATAGTATCACATGAGTGTTTTAATACCTTATTATTTACAGTTGCATACAAGACTTTATCTACACCCATGTTATAAATCCTCTCTAAAAGGTTCTTTGTAATACTAATATCGAACAAAAATGTCGGGATACAACGCACGTGAATTCGAATTTTTAGAATTCGAACTAACTACAAGTCTTTTTTAAATGACTGATCCTGTTAATGAAACGCGCCTGCATGACAGCATTCTTTTTTTTTAATGAGCTGCGTTATGAAATTTTTTACAACATTATAACACCCGTTTGGATGATATAATGGTTACTATGACACTGGTTGTTTTAATGTTGGCAATAAGCTAACTTTTCAGAAACTTGTATATAGGATTTATAGCTTTTCAAAATCTGTGGATAAGGACAGGCATAGGCATCGGTTAGTTATATTAGATACTAACAATACTAACATAATTTTAAGTACAATTATTCTGTTAATAACACACTAACGATTTTTTAGGTTTTTATGATTTTATGTTATTTTTGTGTGGTATTGTAACCTTTATGGAGTTTTGTCTCTGAATCAAATCAATAAATAAATAAAATAAATAGCATGGGTGTAGATAAAATATATTTTTCTCAAACATGCTTGGAAATTCGAGCATTATTTTTACAACCTTCTTCGAGATAAATCGAAATTGCTGTACTGGTCCAAAACAAGTGACGATGCGGCCGGCAAAGTTACTATGAAAATCCATATCTAGCGTGTTTGGCGGCCAAATAAATTATTATGAAAACTCATATCTGTCGTGTTATTTAAAAATGGAACAAACTTTTACTTCAACACTCGGCAATCAAGGAGGTAACTTATCGAAGATTTTATTTAAATTTCGAACTGGCTTAGCAAATAGAACTGTTATGAATAGAATATTTATAGAAGAATAGTACATTACTGTCACATTAATGTTGGCAATAAGCTAACTGTTTCAGAAACTTTTATATAAGATTTATAGCATGGGTGTACATAAAAACGTTTTCTACACACTTGCTCGTGAAGTGGCTCTTATTGAACCGCTTTTAGGTTCACAATGCAGTGTATTATAGAAGCGTGCTTATTTCTTTACATTACCGCACTAGTGCGGTAATGTAAAGAAATAAGCACGCACGCTGTGCGCCACAGATAACTATTTACTAGTCGAAGTAATGACATGGCAGTTGGTATGGAATTAGTAAGTACTATCATGGCAACATCAAATACCATGTTACCATTATATAATTTACTCATTCCATACCTAACATACATATAATATAGAAATTGACTTTGGTGAAACATTTTAATACCATAAGCAAATCATGGTAGATTAGTTAAGAAAAAAAAATCCCATGCGTAGGTCAATGGGATATTATAACTACATGGAATTAATATGAACTATCCTATAATATTAAATAAGCATTATCTATGTTCAGGAGAGCAGAGTTGCGCTTTTTTAATTAAATCTCATTGAAGAGACTTCATGCCAAAATGCCACCAAAAACAGTGCGGTATAATTTTGAGAATTGTACTTTTGCTAATTCTTTCAATAATTAAAACATAAAAGCTTCGTATGAAACTGGCTCGCGCGATAAGGGAGCCGAGTGTGTGACCAACACAGCACTCTTGTATCATAATACACTATTTCACAATAATTTACGTACCAAAAAAAATTACCATAGGCAAACCATTTTATAGTAAACATTTTTTTTGTAAAATCTTTACTTAATTTGCTTATTCAAAACACTATATTGTGTTTATTAAATTTTTAATAGAGGTTGTTTAGCGGGTTTGCCAGTGCCTTTATTAATTTACACTTGCGTAAAAACAAAACCAGCGCGCCACATTCCATAAATATTTGTTATTGTTTTCTTTGTGTGGTTAGTTATTACATATTTAAAATGTCGATTTCACGTAGTGAAGAATAGCAATACGTAAATAATACTATATAGATTTGACCCCGCCATACGTTTAGTAATTTTTTTTCTTATTCAAACATCATTTTTTGTTTATTTTACTACAGGCTGTCTAGCGGTTTTGCCAGTGCCTTAATTTACACCTATGGAAAAACAAAACCAGTGCGCCATTTTCCTTAAAGCTGTTATTGTTTTCGTTGTGTGGTTCAATATGTATTATCAAAAATACGAAATTTAAAGTATTGTCATCAACAGACGTAAAAAAAGTTTTTAAACGAAGCTCCGGATAATCAGTACCTGGCAACAAAGGTCAGTTGAACTTTGCATATATAAATGTGTCATCTCTATAATTACGTTATTGTAGCATAAGTTCTTGCAACAAGTCTGTGTTTTTCCTCGCAAGTTTGTTGAAAAACGTCGTATGAAACGCGTGTGCATTGATCATTACACTCTCGGCTACCTTATCGCGCTCGCCTGCGGCTCGCGCTAATAATACCGCCTCGACTGTAATATCCAATAGAGCACACTTGTATCACAATATGCTATTGACAAAACAAATGACCTAAAAATACTTAATAATTGGACAGTATTCGAGTTATTTTCTTATAAATTAAATTAATGTTAAAGTCATCACATAATTATGATTATTGACTTACTATTAGCACCGTGTTTTTTTAGCACCTCTTCCATTACAGAATCAAATATACAGGGTTACTGGTAACTCGACGTATTCCTTGCAGGACGTCATAGTAGGGTTAAAATGCAATAAATTAAGCCACCAAATGTTCTACCGAAATTCAGTAGTTTTTGAATTAGTTAAGAGTTTTAGTTTTTTAATGAAAATCCCAGATTAAACCATTTGAAACCAATTTAAAAATGATTTACGGCGCGACTGTACTGAAATTTAAGTTATTATCATAGTTGACGCCGTAGCAGACCTTTGTTAATAATTAAAAGTTCAATAATGCCTAAAACTTTGCCAAATATCACTAACAAAACATTTAATTTTTTGTAATTTTTAGCTCTAAAACTCTTAACTAATTCAAAAACTACTGAATTTCGGTAGAACATTTGGTGGCTTAATTTGTTGCATTTTAACCCTACTATGACGTCCTGCAAGGAATACGTCGAGTTACCAGTAACCCTGTATATAGATTCTGGTAGCTTGGAGGTCTGTATACGCATACTATAACATGCATATCAAGCTCAACACAGGACAATTCAATGGTGTGATCAACAGACAGTCCAATGAAGTCTTTCCGTTCTTTTGATTTTATAGATTTTTTTACTAATATTAATGATCCGTCATGGATACGTTTTCGACTGAAATAGCTAACTACACAATAATTTTCATAATTAATTGACGTTACTTGATGGTCTTTTAATCAATGTTCTGTTAAGCAAATTACATCAAACTTGATATTTTCTAAAAACAATTCTATTTCCAGTAATTTGGAATAGCAACCTTGGATATTTTGATTTAATAATTTTAACGTATGTTGCCCCCTCTTTGGTACATACATACATACCGGTCTAAATTATAACCCTCCTTTTTGCTTCGTCGTAGTCGGGTAAAAATAGAATGCCACGCCTGCGTGCCGCCCAGTGAGCCGGCCATTATGGAAACCCAAATACAATATTAGTGAGGTGTGTATGTGTGTGTATGATTACAAGTGTCTATAGTAAGGTGTGAATGTGCACAGGTACAACTCCTTGGCGTCGCGCACTGCCATGGGCGCGGCGGCGGCGCGCGGCGGCGGGGCGAACACGCGCGCGCGCCGCTACTACGCCGCGCCCGCGCCCGCGCCTGACGCGCTCGCTGATGCCGAGCTGGCACAGCGTACGCGCGCTTTCCGCGACATGCTCGCTGAAAACCCCACAGACGAAACTCTGTGGCTACGGTTTATCGAATTTCAAGTATGTTTCTTTTGGGTTCGAGCGGGTTCGGCGGTAACTAATTAGTGGACTCGCAGTCACATTTAGACCCAAATAGCTGCGCCCCGCGGTTTCACCAGCATAAGTCTCGATCCCGTGGGAATATCGGGATAAAGGGTATCCTATGTCCTCCTCCAGGTCATGGTCTTTCATCTAAATTCGTTAAGCCGTTTTAGCGTGAAAGCGTAACAAACAAACTCACTTTCGCATTTATAATATTAGTTAGGATTTGAAACAGGAGCGGTCGCGAGACGCCGACGCGGCTCTGTCGGCGGCGGGCGAGGCGGCGGCGCGGCTGCGCGGCTCGAGACGCGTGCGCGCGGCGCTGCACCGCGCGCGCGAGCTGGCGCTGGCCCCGCACGCGCGCCTCGACCTGCTGCGCCAGGACCTCGCCGCCGCCGGTCAGTACGCGCTGCCACCGTGCCGAGACCTCATCTATGTATTAAACCAAGGATGACTAAGGGATGATTTATGCTAGAACAGCAGGGTAATTTTTAGGGACTGAGCTTCTGACGGGATACGCACAGCTCGCGCTGGGCGTGGTCTAACATAAATCATCCATAACAGTGTTCTTACAAACCACATAACATTATGGGTGTTTGCTAGAGGCTGACCAGAATTCTTTGGAATCATTTTCTAGCATTTTTTTTTTGTTATTTTCTTCCTGCGTTTTGAACTTACCAAACTGCGAGCAAGCAAACTAAGCATGAGATGATTTAGGCGCAGATACAAAGTGTGTAGGTGCCGTGAGGTCCCAGCATTAATGAGCACTACCCTATTTTTACAAGCTTTATATTAGCTTGCTCTGTTCGTATGTGTTTCTAGTAACTCCAATGGTCATCCATTATTCAAGCACTTCCTGGCATCTGATTGTGCTGTAACTTGGCATACATATACATCTACCGAGGCATTTTGAAAAAATGATACCATGATGCTGGTCTGACGATGGAGCCGGAAGGTGGCCATGGGAACTGCTCAATCAATCATACAAGACAACACCATCGTGTTTGGACTCATTAGTCATGTCTTAACAACAACAACAAATGTCTTAAAACTAGGTGGTATTTAGGGTCTGATGATGGAGCCGGAAGGTGGCCATGGGAAAACCTAATTCATTGGATTTGTGTAGGTGATAGAACAGATATTTAAACAAATCCTAATGCAAAAAATAGAAAATAAAATATAGGTAAAAATCTTTTTAAAAACAGGCTTTTAATGAACTAAAAACTACTAAATAAAACTAAGCTTAAGAACTTTAATATTTTCTTAAAAGCTTATATTTTATTTCCAGTAGGTGTCGTAAAAGGCTAATTTTTTTAAGGAAAATCAGTCTTCTATTCAGATCTTTCAGAATGAAAAGTTTTTTTTTTTTTAAGCAGTGCATAAAGCGATCTGGAAACTACTGCACGTGCGCGTTTTAAACAAATATTACATACATAAATTAACAAGACGATTGTGGACGACACACGCACGCCTCGATGTTGCAATGTTGCGGGGCGCGTGTGGTCCCGCCATAAGTGTATTTTTTGTTGTTGGCAATGTTTTTTTTGTATCTGTTTCATCAAGTACCTACATGTGTGAAAAAAGGTCGGTAACGAGTTTTCAAATAAAAAATATTCACAAGAAGCAGTCATTTATTTCGAAGCCCTGAATTAGGAACCAAGACTGCCATTCTTCTCACCTCCGTCTGTAATAAATGGTCCTTCGAGGCGGATGTGATAGTCACGTCTTCAGCAAATTGTGAGTTGAAAAAAATGGCGGACCGGTCACAAACGCCGATAATGCAGACGCGTCGTATGCGCAAAGAACAAATGGAATGTCTTAAATTGGATAATGCACCTATGAAGATTGACCAACGGACTATTCCCCATGGCACCGATTGTCCCATAATGCCTCGGGAACTTAAATATTCGAGAACACCGGCTCCATTAAAACAGTCACCGCGCGCAACCGTACCCCAATCTACGTGCCCTTCGAAAACTACAGTGCGTTCTGAGAAATCAACTGCTTCTTCTATAGCACGGCGTAAACAGCTTGAACTGCAGGCTGCTGAAGCAAAAGCGAAGATCCAATTGGAATTAAGTGACAAAAAGTTAGAGGCCTACCTTGCCTAGACTTGTTCTTGCTCGGCCATTGAACGGAGCGCTCCGATCTAGTACGATCCGTTTAACGAACTAGTTCGGTCTTCTAGTACTATTAGTACAATAGTACTATTAATTTTGAATGAAGAGTTTAACGAGTGCTATTGGATATATCACATCACAGGCACAGATATGTTACGACGTTAGTACTTATAATATGCCAGTTAGTTTCTGTGTTCTTTTACAACTTCAACAAAGTCGCTGGCAGAAGCTAATATTAATAATAACATTTTAATATTATAGTAAGTTAATGGCAGCATTTATACTTATTTTGATTTTTCTTCGGTACTTTGCAGGCTTAGCTTAGGACCGTGATTCTAATACCCGTTCATTAATTTATTTACAAAACGTTACAAACGTCCATTGTGTAAAGAATAATGTTCTTACAATACTATTCACGAGCTATTCGTGAAAATAGAACTAAAATCTTAAAAATCTTAATAAGTACTTGGTCTGTGGATCCAAGTTCGAGCGACCGATCGGACGGAACGTGATCGAAACGAAGTACTAAATGACCGAAGTATTAAGCTTACGGAATAGTTCATTCTAGTATAGTGTCATGAATGAATTCTTAATAGTACATGTTGTACATATTGTAACAATATTTTGATTTAAAAGAGTGTCCATGGAGTTTCTTGCCTGTTCTTCTCCATAGGTACCTACTACGCTTGGGAATGGGCAACTAGCTTCATATTTCTGACTGACCGACTCCTTGACAATTCAAAAGTGCCTGTGAATGGTTTAATTGAAATAAATGCTTTGAGTTTGAGTTGAGTTTGAGTTTGTAATACACAAGCCTAAACTTGCCCTTGTCGACGCCGATGGTGAAAACTACGCCGACATCGAGGTAATTCATGATGATTACCAAGGTACTCGTACGAACTGTTCTGTAACCATGCTGTATCAACAGAAAAACGATGATGTGGAGAAGTGGCTGGACCATGACTGTTCTCCTGCTCATCCTCCTGAGGACAGCATTCAACAGCTGGCACACACATTAAAGGATATGATGAAACGGACAGCTACACAGCACGAGGATCGTCTGCTCAGCCGGCTCGCTACACCACGTGAACTGCCTATTTTTAGTGGTGACTGCATAGAGTGGCTACATTTTAAAAATGCATACGAAGTCTCAACCCGTGTTTGTCATTTCAGTGACTCTGAAAACTTGTGCAGACTCCGTCGAGCACTACGAGGTGAGGCCAAAGAAGCTGTAACTGACCTGCTGATTGGCAACTCACCACCGTTGGCAATGCACTTGAACTGAGATTTGGTCGAGCTGAAATCATCGTTTACAATATAACGACCCAGCTGAAAAAGTTCCCATCGTTACGTAATTATTATCAGCCTGAAATAAGCAACTTTGCTGTGAAGGCCAACAATTGCGTGGCAACAATACGCTCCCTTTTTTTTTTTTTTTTTTTTTTTTCCGGGGTGGAAAATCCTCATGGATGTCCTCCGCCCTGGGGTGGGCGGAGGGGACTGTCAGACTCTTACTGACTAAAAACCACCCCGGTGTTCCGACTCACACCTACGCCGGGGGTCGCGGGAACGTAAGAATCTTCCGCAACCCCCGACTGGTGCCGGCCCGCCACTGCGGGCCTCCTCGGGTCAGGGGGGGGAGTGAGGTGTTTGACTCCCCCCGTGACGTCTAAGAGGGGCGCGCGTGGAACACTACGCGCCGCCACCTCGGGTCCTGATGTGTGGGGGGCGACGGACGTCCCCGAGTCCGTCACCCCTGGACCCATTTAGGGGGGCTGGAAGAGGGCGTTATCCGCCCTCCGCCGACGCCCGGTGCGCCTGCTGCGGGCCGGGTGAGTGGACGAGATCTCCCTCTCCCTTTCCGCAGCCTCCTTCTGCGAGACGACCGTCTCGCAGTAGGAAACCACCGCGTCCCAGGACTCCCCGCTGCCGACCATGGCATTCACCACAGCCGACAGCGACAAGTCACTGCCTACTTCTGAGATGAGGGCACGGCGTGGCTCCTCCCAAGCGGCACACTCTGCCAGCGTATGCCGCGCCGTGTCCTCCCGGCAGTCGATGCAGTGGTGACACCGGGCGTCCGGCTCCCTGTTAATGCGACACAGGTACTTCCCGAAGCAACCATGCCCCGAGAGCACCTGCGTCACCCGAAACGACAGGGAGCCGTGCCTCCTCCCGAGCCAGCGCTCGAGCACCGGCCGGAACAATACGCGCCCTAGACCAACATGACTACCTACGAAGCCCTGAGCTCGTTGCAGCTGTTGTATCAAAATTGCCGAGCACGCTGATAGGTAAATGGACAGATTTTGCTTATAATCATCTAGGAGAAGGCACATCGAAGCTGGAGTAGCTAGCTAAATTTTTGAAAACTGAGGCCTAGATTTTGTCAGTCTCTCTGCCACGAGAAATGAAGAAAGTGATTGACACAGGCACCGCTCGAACAGTTGATGACAAGACTCGACACCGCTCTGTGTTGACTACCGTCGCTGTCGAAGACACGAAATGTTTGTTTTGTGCAAAAGAGGTTCACCCCCTACCAAAATGTCGCATATTTAAACGTGTGATGAGAAGGAACAGATGGAGATTCGTCAAAAAGCACACACTATGCTATTGTTGTTTAACAACTAAACCAAGTCCAACTAAACAACACAGTAGCAAAGTGTGCCCTGCGCCTGTGTGTGATATCAACATCTGTGGTATGGCTCATCACCGCCTGCACTGGACCAAAGCTACAACGACGTCACAACCAGCTGATGAACCGCAGGTAACCCGAGATAGCTCGGAACAAGATTTACCTACTACTCCTGACGCTGACGCATCGATAACGCACGTCGCAAGCAACGACAACGTCATTCACGCACCTACGACGACGAGCTCGACGACGGATGACTTCTCGCTGCTAAAAGTAATCCCCGTAAAAGTGCGCGGACCTAACGGTGTAGTGAGTACATGGGACAGTGGGTACAGTTGAAACAATTTTGCTTTGAACGCTCGTAGCACAGCCATTTTGAAACATAACAAACAACAAAATACATAAAATGAGACAATAGACTTTTGTCTTCAAATACATCTCATAGAGGCTCAACTACAATATTTACTAGATAGGAAGAGTTTAATAAAATAATGTGCCACTGTTTCAACCGTACCCATACCAGGGGCGGTTGAAACAGAGATGGGGGTCAGTTGAAACATAAACAAATAAGTAATAAAAATCAGTTTCTTTATTCATAATCAACAAGAAATAGTTAAATTCTAGTATGGCACCATTTCTATCAGTCTTAATAATTGTTTCGAGCATAAAAAGAGCTCTTCTGCTCCGGTTTAAACTAACAAACTAACAAGAATAAACAAAAATAACTGAACAGCAGCTGCTGTCATCCAACAATTCCACATTTCTTCTCATAAAAGAGCGAAACCACTCTTCTCCAGCAACCTGATTTTCGTTCCACGTAGGACGTGTGTTTAAATTATATTTGACAGCGAGCTGGAATGCTAATTTTCTTACTTCCTTGACAGATAGACCAAAGTAAATATCCGCACAGCGGATCAAATATTTTGACAGTTTAAATTCCTGGTCAGGGGTGAATACTCAGTTGTGGGCTACATACCCCATACTAACATCAGCCTGGTTACCGTCTTCGATCGCTGCATCTCTTTTTTTCTTGTATCGCAGAAGAGAAGAATGGTGAACTCTGTACATCTCTGCAGCTTTTCGTAAAGAAGTCCCTTTTTTGACTTCTTCATACGCATTTTCGTACTGAGTTATATCACACTCGCCTCTTGAAGTTTTTTTGATACGTTGTCTGGGCATCAGAACGAAAAAAGCTACGGTTATCATTGTTTCAATCGTACCCACAATAATTGCTTCATCCGTCCCCATACCCCTCAACTGCTAATAAAACAAACATAGCGTCGAAACAAAACAACATAAACAAAAACTAATCACGGTTTTCGAAACTTCAAAATCTAACAATAAAACAGAAAATCACTCAAAATGCAAATGCTAATATCAACAAAGTAATTTGAAAAAGAAAACAATATAAAATACTTACTTTTTGTCGAAAAAATATAATAGAGTACCCTGGAAACGTACAGAGCGCGCGAAGTGCAACGCGTCACTGTGATTCATATCCGGACTCGCCGGCCGCGTCTCTCTCCCCTTGTACCCCTCACCACACCGCTAATAGTTTACGAGTTATTAGCGTTGGTCTAACCGTACCCTGCTGCAACCGTACCCAGTCTCCCCTACGCTTTATTGGATGAGGGACCTGCAGTGTCAATCACGGAATTGATAAATAAGGTTGGAAAGGCCCTAGCTCCAATTTTGTATCAGGACCAGTGTCACCGCTTGTCTCCCACTATTTTAATTTCTACACATACGCACTCCTATGTTTACAAATATTTCGCACACAACCAAATCAGACACACATAAATCTCAGGGCAGATATTCGTTCGCACACTAGTACTAAGCCCTCGTAGGCATAGACACACACACACACGCAAAAAAGCAATAAAAATTTTCATACACGCTATCGCTTGATAAAGCCGATATTCTTTATCGATAAATTATCTGATGAATGTATGGGGGAAAATTAAACATGAAATAAATATTAAGAAATATTTATTTTACTTTTATTAATTACAAATAACCTGATTTTTTAATGATAAAATCATCTTTACTGAAATGTATAGAGCAAATAGTACTCGTCTTTGTCGGCATCCAGTTTCCTCTACCTGTCACGTCAATCCATTGTTCCCTGGCGTTAGGTTCTTTAGGAAACCTAAAATTTATAATTTATTGCGTAAGTAAAATTGGATTTTACTTATATTTTAATACTAAATACAATATAGTAAATACTTGTAGATGAGTACAATAATGTTGCCAATGAATTCAATTTCTCCCTGTAAATCTGTCATCTACAAGTATTTACTATATTGTATCATTCGTTCAATAATTATTGTAATATTTAATTGACTCATTATACATCTAACTAAAAATATACTATCATTAATTAAATATAAAATAATTCAAAAAGAATCTTTGTCGAACGTAAATTTATATTATTTGAGAATTCTATCGATGATTTAATTAACCACATGGTCACCTCACTATCGACCGTGCATCACGGCCAATCAGGGCAAACGACGAAACGTCAATGGTTGAAGTGAAGAGGACGCGACGCATGCAGTACATTGTAAGCGGACTTAGTAATTGCGTTGATTACGCGAGTACACATCGTGCAATGTATATTTTTTTTTACTTGTTGCAATAATGTCGTTAATGTTTGGAATTTCATAGTGATCAGAATATTTTTATGTTTTTTACTAATAAAATTATAATTAAATGTTATTTTCGACTTACCGATGGAAAGATATACCCCCTCGCTCTATACTTGCGGTCTGACTTTTTGTTTTACAAGTTATAATTGCACAACACGGCATTTTAAAGCAGAGCTCTGTTCTCCGCAGTAGTCCGAAGCGCACGAAACGCGGTGAATGAATGAATCGGTCGAGTTATGATTATCGAATCATAATTGTGGCGCGCTTGCCACGCCCACATTACCATTCCAACCTTATTTATCTATTCCGTGGTGTCAATAATGGACTCCGAACTGTCAGACAACTTAGGCTTAAAAAGTGAAAATTCGTGCCCTATAAAGTTTACTGACCCGTTCGGCTTCGAACTTTATCAATCGGAAGTGCCAAAAGTGATACTACAAATTTCTGGACAGGACAATGCCTTTTATGAAATTAGTTTAAGGAAATGTGCTAATTTAAAGTTAAGTGCTCAATGTATGTCACTTATAAACAAAGTGGAATGTGCCCACTTGGCTCATGTAAAACCATTAATAATTGACGTACAAAGTGTAGTGCCGCGTATATTGCCAGGACAAGACAATTATTTTATAATAGCTCCGCTCGAGATTGTAGACGCGGGGAGGAACTCACTGTATGGATCACGCTGCAAGCTGGGATGGACCATCCATGGTTACCACAAAGGTCGTATTCACTCTCCGAACTTAATGTCTTCCATCTCGCTCGCTCTTCTGATAGTGATAACATGCATGTAATTAAGGAACTTAATGACCTGATAAAAAAATCATTTAATCTCGTTTCCGTTGGAATATCGACTTTATCTCGTGAGAATAAAGATCATGCCAGATGTATTGATATTGTTGATAAAACTGCACGTCAGGTAGATACTCAGTGGGAAGTAGGCCTGGCCTACCTTTAAAAAAAGACTATTTCGATATGCCCGACTCGTACAGTAATGCCCTATCACGGCGACAAATGTTGTTACGCAAATTGCATAAAGATAGTGACTACGCGAGTAGGTATAAACAGGAAATTACTAAGTTGTTTGACAGTGGTTATGCACGAGAACTACAGAATGATGAATTACTTTCCGCTAATCACGTTTGGTATCTACCGCACTTCGGGGTGCAAAATGTAAACAAACCAGGAAAACTGAGGCTAGTATGGGATGCGGCCGCGAAGGTTAATAAAATTTGTTTAAATTATTATTTATTGACTGGACCTGATTTGTACAATTCTTTGTTCGGAATTATGCTTAGATTTCGCGAAAATGATTTCGTAATCGTAGGCGACATACGCGATAATTATGTTTTTAACCGCCGAAAAAAAAAGGAGGAGGTTCTCAAGTCGACACGTATATTTTTTTTTTTCATGTATGACCTCGTAAAACTTTGTAGTGAGTCGTCTGATTTGAAAATCCACCCCTAAAGGTAGAAAAATGGAGTTGATTTATTTTTCTCCAACTGAATTTTCAACTGTGAAACGATTCTGTTGAAATTTCGCACACATACATAGTTCTGATGACACAACCATTCATCATCAACTCCAGGTCTTTAACCTGGAGTAACCCCCTGGAGTACCCTGGAGTGGATGGTAACTCAAAAGCGAAAAATAAAAAACTTTTTTACAAAAAATTAAACCAATGAAAAAAGAACTGAAAAGCGAAAAATAAATAACTTTAATTTCGGAAGTCGCTGGCAAAAAACGAAAATTGAAAAGCGAAGACACCGAATTCCGGAATAAAAGTTATTTATTTGTCGCTTTTCAGTTCTTTTTTCGTCGGTTTAATTTTTTGTTACGAATCAAGATACGGCCGGAAGACCAACATGTATTTAGATTCTTATGGCAAGAGTCTATAGGTAGTGCTATTAAGCATTGTGTCATGCAAAGCCTTATCTTTGGTGGAACGATGTCACCTTTTATTGCACAGCATATAATGAATAACAACGCGCTAAAATACAAAAACATTAATTCGGAGGGCGCTAACGTAATAGTAAAAGATCATTACATGGATGACGGTTTACATTCAACTAGCGACGAGAGTAACGCGATTAAATTAGTGAACGATATAACGTCCATTCATAAGAAGGGTGGATTTGAGATAAGAGGTTGGTCGAGTAATAGCAAACGAGTTTTAGATTCGACACCTACGGATGCGTTAGCACACAGCGCTATACAGTTTAAAGATAGTGTAAACAACACAACTGAGCGCACTTTAGGGTTAACATGGCATCACGCGGATGATTCGTTCGGTTTTAGGATTAATTTGAACCGTATACCTAAAGATATTTTAGACGGAACCGTACCACCTACAAAAGCTGTAATGCTTAGCATTATTATGTCAGTTTATGATATTCATGGATTTTTATCACCGTTTTTGATAAAAAGTAAAATCATTTTACAAGACGTACATAGATCCAGTGTCGACTGGAAGTGTCAGATTCAACATGCCGAGCAGATCAAGTGGGTAAAATGGCTTGGTGAATTAAAAAAATTAGAATTGTTACTTATACCGCGTTGGTTTTTTAATGCAGGTACGTGGACTCAGTGCTACTCAACTACTGTAGGTACACAAGACGTCAACACGATTGTAGATACACAGATGCATTGTCACGGAATAGATAAATAAGGTTGGAATGGTAATGTGGGCGTGGCAAGCGCGCCACAATTATGATTCGATAATCATAACTCGACCGATTCATTCATTCACCGCGTTTCGTGCGCTTCGGACTACTGCGGAGAACAGAGCTCTGCTTTAAAATGCCGTGTTGTGCAATTATAACTTGTAAAACAAAAAGTCAGACCGCAAGTATAGAGCGAGGGGGTATATCTTTCCATCGGTAAGTCGAAAATAACATTTAATTATAATTTTATTAGTAAAAAACATAAAAATATTCTGATCACTATGAAATTCCAAACATTAACGACATTATTGCAACAAGTAAAAAAAAATATACATTGCACGATGTGTACTCGCGTAATCAACGCAATTACTAAGTCCGCTTACAATGTACTGCATGCGTCGCGTCCTCTTCACTTCAACCATTGACGTTTCGTCCTTTGCCCTGATTGGCTGTGATGCACGGTCGATAGTGAGGTGACCATGTGGTTAAATAAAATCATCGATAGAATTCTCAAATAATATAAATTTACGTTGGACAAAGATTATTTTTGAATTATTTTATATTTAATTAATAATAGTATATTTTTAGTTAGATGTATAATGAGTCAATTAAATATTACAATAATTATTGAACGAATGATACAATATAGTAAATACTTGTAGATGACAGATTTACAGGGAGAAATTGAATTCATTGGCAACATTATACGAGATCATTGTACTCATCTACAAGTATTTACTATATTGTATTTAGTATTAAAATATAAGTAAAATCCAATTTTACTTACGCAATAAATTATAAATTTTAGGTTTCCTAAAGAACCTAACGCCAGGGAACAATGGATTTACGTGACAGGTAGAGGAAACTGGATGCCGACAAAGACGAGTACTATTTGCTCTATACATTTCAGTAAAGATGATTTTATCATTAAAAAATCAGGTTATAGGTACCTAAAACCAGGGGCGATCCCAAGAGAACAAATTGTGCAGATTTCTTCTTTGGTAGGTTTTGTTAAAATGTATTACTAACTTGTTGGAATTAAGTTCCGATATTTCATATTCTACTCCTATTTATTAACTCCTAAATTATGAACAAATCTGATCCCTGCATTCAAAATGTAAGGATCATCAGGTTTTATTTTATTTGATTGTTCATTTTCATGAAAAATATTTCGAGTATGTATGGTATCATATAATAATTACAGTAGATTAATTATCACACTCGGGTAAATCATTATCACGCAAGCATTCAGCTCTAATATTTCAATTTTAAATTATTATTAAGTGTACCGTGCGTGACATGTTAAGACTTTTGCATTATTTTTCAGACAACTAATTCTTGCAATGCTATACTTAATAAGCCCAGTTATGATGCTATTTCCACCAGTGTGCAAAATTGCGAAGGCGCTCAGCTAACCTTATACTTATATCTTGAATTATAATCGCTCTTGTAAAGTCCGCATTTCAAAATATTTTATGCTATTTATAATTTTAGGATTTACAAACACAGGCTTCATTTTCAATTTTGTTGACACCAAAAAAAGATAAATCTTTAAAAAGAAAAAACACTGAAGTAAGTAAATTTATACCTATAAAGATTGGTCAAGAATCGTTACATAGATGTTTTTTTTAAAGATTAATGGTTTCACTAATATTTCACCAAAACTCATTTCACAAGTTTAATTTTTCGATAATTTAATTCGATAAAGAATATCGGCTTTATCAAGCACTAGCGTGTATGAAATTTTTTATTGCTTTTTTGCGTGTGTGTGTACACACATGCCTATGCCTACGGGGGCTTAGTACTAGTGTGCGAACGAATATCTGCCCTGAGATTTATGTGTGTCTGATTTGGTTGTGTGCGAAATATTTGTAAATATAGGAGTGCGTATGTGTAGAAATTAAAATAGTGGGAGACAAGCGGTGACACTGGTCCTGATACAAAATTGGAGCTAGGGCCTTTCCAACCTTATTTATCTATTCCGTGTATTTTATGACGCTTCCATTAATGCTTATGCCGCGGTTATTTATTGGCGTTTGACACGGCTAGACGGGAAGGTACTCGTTTGTTTTGTAGCGGCAAAAAGCAGAGTGACCCCACTCCTCCCTATATCAATACCTAGGTTAGAACTACAGGGCGCACTTATAGCTTCACGTCTTGCTGATACTGTTCAGCGAGAACAGTCAAGTTTAAAGACCAATAAGCGTTTCTTTTGGACTGATTCACAAACAGTCCTCTAGTGGATTCGCAGTGACCCTCGGAACTATAAACCCTTCGTTGCTCACCGTCTGGGTGAAATTGATGAATTGACTAAAGTAACGGACGTACGTACCGACAAAACTAAATGTAGCTGATATAGCTACCAAAGAAGAAGCGCCATCACTTACATACGACAATGCTTGGTTTCAAGGACCTGGATTCTTACGGCAGCCAGAGAATGCATGGCCTAACGATTTCAAGTCTACCAAGTCATCAGATGACGCGTTATGTGAGATAAGGAGCATTCACGTGATGACGTCACCGGTTATTAAACATTCGTTACTTAATGAAGACGATTTTTCGTCTTGGACGCGACTCGTTCGAGTTATCGCTCAAATATTATTATTTATAAAACGCTGTCGACGTATTGACACTCAACTTAATTTTGAACTATTGTACGAAGCGGAAAAGCTTTTAATTAAAAAGTGTCAACAAGATTCGTTCGCGCAAGACATTGGACTACTTAAACAAAATAAGCCCTTATTCTCTTCTAGTCGCTTGTTATGTCTGACGCCCTATATTGACTCTGAAGGTATTTTGAGAGTTCAAGGTCGAATTGACAAAGTTCAAGATGTTGAATGAACAGTCAACTATGAGACCTTCCATACTTGATGGTCAGCACAAGTTGACACGACTGTTGGTAGATTACTACCACAGGAAAGCGCTTCATGGAGCGCACGAACTGACCTGTATGACCCCGCGCGGTACACCTGCGTACCAAAAACCATTGTAGTTAATTAGAATGTCCTTGAAGAATTAAGTCGTAAATGAACTACGGCAACGATACTGGATCATAAAAATACGGCCAACCCAGTATATATATATTAGTCTATGGGCCAACCGTACGCGCCCTCAGACCAACAAAAAAGAAAGACGGAGCATTACGAACATCAAAAGTGAAGCCACCTTTTTATCTATGTGTGTGTAAAAAGGGTTGTCATTTGTTAAAGTTTTTCCCTATAATTTGGGGAATAATATTTAGGGTAGGATAATATTGTACGAGTAAGATATTGTTGAGTATGGTATTGTACCTCAATTGTTAGGAAGGATTCCGAAACAAAACCACTATTTTTTACATCGCAAAATAAAATAAAATAACAATTAAGTACAAAGTGCATTTACATACAGCCCTATCGTCAATGGCTACATGAGGCAAGTCTGATAAGTCCTCAAAAAAAAATTACACGAGTAATGGCAGCTTTTGATTAAAACCTTAGGAAGATAATGAAGAATTAGGACATACTTGAACAAACGTACAGCCAGAACTTTGTGAAACTGAGTTTTTAGCAATTACGTAGGACAGTAGTATTTAAACTAGCTAGACTAAGCTGAGAAACTAACTAAAATGAAATAAAAAATACTGTCTCGTGTTTAATTACTGTTTTGATAAAATCTCATTTTTGTTTTTCAAATTTTATATCAGCCTTTGAGCACGCGGCGAAGTCCACGATTAGTTGAATAAAGGTCATTATTATCAAAATGATCGGAACAAACCACCCTGGTTTTCGATGGCAGCCATTCTGGATCATTCCGACTATTTCTTATAGCTACTATCCATTTACTTTTATTTTCAATATTACTTGGAAATCTAAAATATTAAATACATAAAAAAAAGCAGGCATATAATTACTCGAACAAAAAAATATCGAAAGGGGAATTTTCAAATCATATTATGGCAACACTCGCACTCTAAATGTCACTGTTTTCGTTCGTTCATTCGTTCAGGTTTTTGTTCCAAGTAACCTAAAATTCATAGTTAACTAAATTAAGAAACGATGTTATTTGAAGTACTTACATGTAAAAAGTGGTTCCGTGAGACTTTTTATGTGATTTGCTATTGTTTTTACAAGTTTTCACTACACAAGAAGGCATAACTCTATTTTTTTTATTGAATTTTACTGGACGACGACTCGTGACGTACTAGGAGCGATGAGCATAGTTTTTGTGTAGGTGTGTGCGTGGAGTACACTACATAAATACGAAAAACTTTATTCCGTCATTCACAAATACGACTTTCAAAATACCGATTTATACAGGGTGATTGGAAGATGGGTGCAAAGCTTTAAGGCGAAGATAGTACAGACAATTTAGAACCATTTAAGCCATGGTTGTCTTAGACGAAGTCTTACCAAATATTTTTAACCAAATTTTTTAGTTTTTTTTCGGAAATTCTCAAAATTCAATGTAAACTGCATAATTATGGCCAAATTGAATGATAAATGAATTCATTTTTTATTTATTTAATTAAAGTAATGTGTAAGCAATCAAGCAAAACATGTTTTAGGCTTCTGTGTCATTAGACATTTTTTTACAGACATTTAAAGCTCAGAAAAAATACAAAATTTGTACAATACGTCTTTTAAACCTTATTAAAAAAAAAAACGGAGGGTGCCCTTTTTTGTTCAAACCTTTTTGAAGACATGCTTGATAATCGCTCTTTCTTTTGAGGTATCATTTATGCGGATATCTTACAAATTATTGAAATTAGGGCCTACAAACCAATTTGAGGGAGAATTTTTTTATTTTAGGCAGACTAATTAAAACAACATTTGAATTAAAATTATTTATTTTTCATGTTCAAAATAACGGCCGTGATTCCTAATACAAGCACGGCCCCGTCTTCTAACTTCTGTAGTCGTTATTTTCAACATCATCTCCTGCTTCATTGTCTCAAACGCTGAATTTATTCTTTGTATCAATTCTTCTCTAGTGTTTATTTCTATGTTGTTATACACCAGTTCCTTGGCCCGGCCCCACACGAAAAAGTCCAACGGGGTCAGATCTGGGGAGCGAGCGGGCCAAGGGATGGGTCCATCCCTGCCAATCCAGCTATCAGGAAAGCAATTGTTGAGGTGTTCCCTTACATTTAAAGTCCAATGCGCTGGACAGCCGTCTTGCTCAAAGATGACTGTTCGGTCGCTTTCGAAGATCGGGACACCTGATTCCTCTACCAGCAGTGGTAAATCAATTTGCAGAAATTGCAAATAATTTTCGCCATTCAATGGATCAGGCAAAAAGTGTGGCCCAATCAATGTTCTGCAAGTCAAAAATCAACACGTGCAGGAGCGCGAGGCTACGACTGGACACGGTGAAACAAAAAAGTTCAAAACTAACGCAAACAACACGTGCAGGAACGCAAAGGGCTACAACTGAACACGGTAAATTGTGAATCAACACGACAACGTCCACTCACAAGGGCAGTAGTTTGACTAATAAGTAAAAGATGTAACGGCTTCATCACAGACCGACTGACCCTGACTAAAGAAAAACGACTTTGTTACCTCAGTAACTAAGACCATTTTGCTGTAAAAACCAACTCTTATCGCTTTTTGCTATTCATTGGGCGTTCTACCTGGAAATGCCGTCGCACCGCGCTCGGTGGCCATTGTTTAGAGAATCCCCTCAATGGGTTCCCCTCAATTGGTTCCTGCATGTGCCAAAAATTCTTAGAATTGAACAATGTTATCATTTCGAGCACATAAAGTTCCAAGTTTCTGACAACTGTCCTACCAAGTTTCTGACACTAAATTAGCTTATTGCCATATTCAATTATTATTTTTCATGTACTCTACAAAATGTCGAACTTTTTATCCGCTGAACTAGACAACAGTATTGACTTGGAGTGTCAGGAACTTGATAGAGCTGAAAACTGTCAGAACGTACTGACTGCGAACTATAACTTAAAGATATTGACTTTTAATATCCGCAGCATACAGCGTAACTTTAATACCTTTTGTATTGCGTTAAGACGGCTTAATATCATGTATGACGTTATTGTTCTTACGGAATGCTGGTTATCAGATGGCTCCTTAATTGGACAGATTGCAGGTTACACCTCATACTACACAGTAAATAATCTTAACCAGAGCGGAGGAGTTGTAACTTATATTAGGGACTGTTGGAATGCGACAGTTTCAGAACCCCCACTTCAAGATGCTGAATCTCTTTTAGTAGTACTGCCTAACGACATTTCTGTAATTGCCATTTATCGATCCCCATCACGCAAACCGGATAGATTTATTTCCTCTCTGGATGAAGTACTTACCTCAATAAGTAAATATGAAACAATTATTGTGACCGGAGATATTAACATAAATCTTTTATCGACGACGGATGTTTCAAAGTCGGATTATTTATGTTTAATTTCTGAACACGGACTAAAACAGGTCATTTCAAAACCAACTCGTCTAAACTCATGCTTAGATCACATTTTCCTTAAATCAAGATATCTAACCGCTATAGGTTTAGTTTGTGATATTGATATCACCGATCATCGTATGGTAATGATGGGGTACAACATGCTCATGCCTATCGGTTCAAAATATCAACAACGCAGTATAAATAAAATCAATTTCCCTGCACTGATAGAGGAACTTAAAGAAGTAGACTGGTCTAGAGTGGAGTCGGAAATAGACGTAAACAACGCAACCAATGAATTCCACAACATTTTAACAAATTTAGTACAGAAACACTCGGTAGGAAAGACATTTAGCCGCTCTAAATACATCAGAAAACCCTGGATTACTCCTGGACTTATTAGATGTATGAATCACAGGGACAAACTTCATCGTGAATCAAACAAACACCCTAATGACCAAGCAAAAAAACTAATTTACAACCGTTACAGGAACTTCTTTACAAATATTGTACATAGGCTTAAACGAGAACACGACAGTAAAAAATTAGAAGATAACAAAAACAATATTAAAGGTTTATGGAAAGCTATCAGAAATATTAGTGAACAGACGAACAATAGAAGTAACCCTAATGAACTACTTAAAAGTGAATCATCGGCACAAATTTCAATAAACAACTGCAATGACTATTTCTCCTCTGTTGGGAAAAACCTAGCCAGTAAAATTCTTACAGACATAAATGAAACCCAGGAATCAGTTGTTAACAAACTACAGCTTGGAGACCCCCTAAACTCAAATTTCTTTATGCATCCTACAGATGTTTTTGAGATAGATAAAATAATTACAAATCTGAGAAACGACAGTGCTCCAGGCCCGGATAATTTTACACCAACCCTTATCAAAGAAATTAAAACCGAAATCATAGTTCCATTTACCCACATTATAAATCTTAGCTTAGAATCGGGCACATTTCCTAAAATATGGAAAGAAGCACAGGTCACTCCAGTTCATAAGAGTGGTTCAAAGCTAAACCCAACTAACTACAGACCCATTTCACTGTTACCTATATTCTCCAAAATTCTCGAAAAAATAGTTAACAAACGTCTCACTTCATACCTAGATTCCAACAATTTACTATCCAACAATCAGTTTGGCTTCAGAATGGGAAAATCCACAGAAGATGCAGTAAGCCTTTTAGTCAAACTTGTAACGTCTCACTTAGATGTCAATGAAAAATGTATAGGAATATTCTTAGACCTTGCAAAAGCTTTCGACACCGTTGCCATTCCCATACTCCTAAAAAAGCTTGAAATTATTGGTATTAGAGGACTGCCACTTAAATGGTTTGAGTCCTACCTTACTAACAGAAGGCAATGTGTGAAAATTGGGGTTACCACCAGTTGTCACAGTAGAGTAGAATTTGGAGTGCCTCAAGGTAGTGTCCTGGGACCGTCACTATTTATCATCTATATTAATGATATTCATCGCGCTGTTATCCAAAATGCAGAAGTCATCTGCTACGCAGATGACACGGCTATTATTTTTCATAATAAATCTTGGGAAGCAGTTCGCGAAGAAGCCCAAAACAGCTTAAATTGTATTAAAAATTGGCTCGATCTTAACCTTCTGTCACTTAATATTAAAAAAAACTAACTACATCTGTTTCCATAAAACACTTTCATCAGCACCAAAACTTTCTTTACATCTTAAAATCCACCCTTCAACTTGCAGCACAGTCCCTTGCACCTGTGAGGAAATTAAAAAAGTTGAATCTCTAAAATACCTAGGAGTTCTGCTAGATCAGCGTCTTTCATTCAGACCCCATATAGACTTAGTAGCAAAGCGAATCAGAAAACTGACTCACGTAATGAAACTGTTACGTAACTCGGCCAACAAAAAGATCTTACACCTGGTGTATGGGGCATTATGTGAGTCAGTTCTCTGCTACTGCATTACGGTATGGGGTGGAGTCGGCATTACTTCAATGATACAATTGGAAAGAGCCCAAAGATCAGTGCTAAAAGTTATGTATAGAAAACACTTTCGTTATCCTACAGATCACCTATATAAAGAAGCATCAGTTCTTAATGTTCGTCAGTTATACATCCTTAAATTAGTACTCAAACAACACAAATTAACAACCCAATCCACGGAATATCACTATCTACTCAAACAACGAATCTTCAAATGTCCACTTACTGTAGTAAAAACCGCTTTTGCACAACGTATGCAAGAATTTATGCTCAGTTACGTTTATAACAAAATTGCAAAAATCAATGACGTCAAGAATTGTAGAACCAACGAAGTTAAGAAAATGATGAAACAATGGCTGCTAACTCAATCCTACTCAGAATCCGAAGCCTTCATTCGAGTAACTTCATAACATATTTATATCATACACTCTCTCTCTCTCACACCCTCACTCACAACTTCACTCTCACTCTCCCCTACACTCACACTTAAACTACCTTTAGTACCCTTACTTAAATTCATAAATATTCATTCTTTCCAACACACTCTTCTTATACATCACAGCACTTTTTCTCTATTTCAAATACAGCTGGTTTTAACGATTTTATTTTATTTAAGAAGTCTCTTGTTTTTATTTTTGATTTGATTTTGATTTCGTTTTAAATTATTATTATTATTATTTCTAAATATTATGTAATATATTAATTTACAATTCAGTATCGACCTGGAAGCGAACTGTCTAAAATTCTCAAGGACTCCACGAGACAGGCACGACCTAGTGTGGAGTCCACAAGTTGCCTATGGCATTAAGTCCGCCTCTGTACATTTATGTGCTTAAAGTATTAAATAAATAATAATAAATAAATAATGTTAAAATTATGTTTCCTTTGTAAAAACATTATTAGTAGTAATTTACTTGTATTAGTTTTAAGGAAATGTAAGAATATCTTTTTTGATAATAAACGATTATTATTATTATTAAAGTATTCTTTTAAGCAAAAATTTTGTGTTTTGTTAGACTGCCTAAAATTTAAAATTTCTCCCTCGAATTGGTTTGTACGTCCTAATTTCAATAATTTGTAAGATATCCGCATAAATGATACCTCAAAAGAAAGAGCGATTATCAAGCATGTCATCAAAAAGGTTTGAACAAAAAAAGCACCCTCCGTTTTTTTTTTAAATAAGGATTAAAAGACGTATTGTACAATTTTTTTATTTTTTCTGAGCTTTAAATATCTGTAAAAAAAAATGTCTAATGACACAGAAGCCTAAAACATGTTTTGCTTGGTTGCTTACACATTACTTTAATTAAATAAATAAAAAATGAATTCATTTATCATTCAATTTGGCCATAATTATGCAGTTTACATTAAATTCTGAGAATTTCCGAAAAAAAAACTTAAAAATTTGGTTAAAAAAATTTGGTAAGACTTCGTCTAAGACAACCATGGCTTAAATGATTCTAAATTGTCTATACTATCTTCACCTTAAAGCTTTGCACCCATCTTCCAATCACCCTGTATAACGTCGCTGTCATATCAAAATGTCGTATGTTTTTTTATTGTTTTTATTATGCAATTTCCCAAAAAAAAAAGTTACTTTTTACACAGTACTATAAAAAAAAACAGTTTTTTGTGTTTCCTGAAACAGGTACTTAAACAATACGACATTTTGATATGACAGCGACGATAATTCCGAATGGTTCCAAATTCCTAATGTAAGAACTCCGATTTATCATTCATCCTATTTTTATAATTCCAAAATTTCAATATTCCTAACGTTTAAGATTACTATTCTCAATTTTTTTTTTTCCGGTTTGAAAAATCCTCATGGATGTCCTCCGCCCTGGGGCGGGTGGAGGGGTCTGTCAGACTCTTACTGAATAAAAACCACCCCGGTGTTCCGACTTACACCTACGCCGGGGGTCGCGGGAACGTAAGAATCTTCCGCAACCCACGACTGGTGCCGGCCCGCCCCTGCGGGCCTCCTCGGGTCAGGGGGGGGAGTGAGGTGTTTGACTCCCCCGTTACGTCTAAGAGGGGCGCGCGCGGAACACGTTACTACGCGCCGTCACCTCGGGTCCTGATGTGTGCGGGGCGACTGACGTCCCCGATTCCGTCACCCCTGGATCCATTTAGGGGGGCTGGAAGAGGGCGTTATCCGCCATCCGCTGACGCCCGGTGCGCCTGCTGCGGGCCGGGTGAGTGGACGAGATCTCCCTCTCCCTTTCCGCAGCCTCCTTATGCGAGACGACCGTCTCGCAGTAGGAAACCACCGCGGCACAGGACTCCCCGCTGCCGACCACTCACTCGATTCACTGCGGCCGACAGCGACAAGTCACTGTCTACTTCTGAGATGAGGGCACGGCGCGGCTCCTCCCAAGCGGCATACTCTGCCAGCGTATGCCGCGCCGTGTCCTCCCGGCAGTCGACGCAGTGGTGACACCGGGCGTCTGGCTCCCTGCTTATGCGACACAGGTACTTCCCGAAGCAACCATGCCCCGAGAGCACCTGCGTCACCCGACACGACAGGGAGCCGTACCTCCTCCCGAGCCAGCGCTCGAGCACCGGCTGGAGCGCCTCGATGATGTTGAGGCCGGCGGTAGGGCGTGAAAGCCTGTCCCGCCATTCCGCCACCAGGACCTCGCGCAGCGGAAACCGACGCAGCTCGATGTGTCGCTACATCGGTTGCTCACCACGCGCCCTC
Organism: Lithophane leautieri; assembly: GCA_949152455.1. NCBI lineage: Eukaryota > Metazoa > Arthropoda > Insecta > Lepidoptera > Noctuidae > Lithophane > Lithophane leautieri. The sequence continues at coordinate 130,564 of OX424469.1, read as the reverse complement.
GTTTCCTCGCGCCACCGATTCGATGACGCGAGTACTTTCGCCTCGAGAGCTCAGGGCGGGGATCCGGCTAATGTATTATTATGTATTGAATCCTGCTATTTCTAGTGTATCTTTCGAATCGAATCTTTCGAAATAAGGTTGGGAGATGTTGTGTAACAAGCAAATAATGTATGTTTGGAGCGATGCACGACGTCTGCCTGCACAGGCGGTGCCGTACATCGCCCCGCAACACGCGCACCACGCCGCGGCTCGCGCTCTTGAATCAAACTCAAACTCAAAGCATTTATTTCAATTAAACCATTTACAGGCACTTTTGAATTGTTAAAGAGTCGGTCAGTTAGTCAAAAAGTTGAAGCTAGTTGCCCATTCCAATTCATAGATCTCTATGGAGAAGAACGGGCAAGAAACTCCAAGGAAACTCGTTTAAAAATGTATATAGATATTACAAAATCCTGGGTACAGTATTCTTGGTGCTTCTATATGTGAGAACAATGTCAAACGAAAAATAATCAAAAACAATTTAAAAATAAGATTAATAAAAATAAGCCCTGGCAGATAAGAGATGACCAGTCTCAACTGACGGCGCCCGTTCACGAACATGACACGTGGAATAAAGCATCATGAGCAACAGCCCGCCCGATTGCTACTTGTATTGTGTCCCGTACCTACTGTATCGAAATGCCACGGAAAGCTGCCGTTTCAGATAAAGAAGTAGATAAATGCTTAAAAAAATTATAACTTATCTATCCTCGCTAAAACTGCCGGGATATTCCAACACAATATGGCGCAATATATGTGCCGAGTTAGACAATAAGTGGACTGCTCACCACGCTCATAACAGTGTGAGCCAGGATCGGCACAGAATCCTTACGCGCGCCCGATTGGAAAAGGGCATCGTAATTAGGAACCAACTGCCTCCTGATTCTGACCAAGTTACGTCGGTGGGTTAAAAACGACCCGACCAGCTCCCGACAAGCACCCACCTTTTGTGTGTTTTGAGCATAAATGATGCACTATAAGTACCGAATCAAATTGAAACTACAAACAATATTTCGTATTCTTATTGATTGCTATCACTGTTAAATGATCGTTGATCAAATACACAACTTTACCACTCTTATCTATTATCGTCCCTCTGCATCATGTATCGTATCAGTAGTACTACTCACGGTACTATTCGCGCTCACGGTGCACAATGAGAAACGTAAGTGTGGCCGCTTCATTCAATGCAATAATTCTCGCGGTAAATGTCTTTGATCTGCCTAAAATACCGCCACCAGAGTTATCACCCAACGTTAAACGCCAATGTGAATGCCGTTGACAAATTCTCGAGGTAAGTTGTGGTGTGGTACACACGGCTACACATCAAGCTATACATTTCCAGTTTATGCTGAACTCGCATTGCATAAGATTTCCGTATAATGCGAGGTCAGCTTATACCGGAACTGTCTTGATGTGTAGCCGTGTGTACACCAACCGTTAACGTTTATTATCGCGATAATCCGTTGGTGTGGCCCCAGTATATAAGATTTGTCATATTTAAAAATCATTAAAAAATACTTTGTATCTCCGGCAGGGGCGAGTGGGGGGATCCACTAACCCTTCCCCCCTCTCCTCCCACCCCTATCGAGGCGGCACGTTTCTAAACTTTAATCTGCTCAGGTCCTAGGGTAAAACGCGTTATCAGAAATAAATTAATATCAATTAAAATATTAACTCTCTAATGATTTTTTTTCAACTCTCTATCTCTCTTTAACGATTAGCATTAACAAAAGTTTAGAATAATTAAATCGGGGGCAAAATTCACAGAGGTGGGCTAACGTCACGCTCTTAGAAATGATTTAATATCAAATAAAATATTAACTCTCTAACGATTTTGTGTAACTCTCAATCTCTCTCTAACGATAGGCAAACGATTAAAAAAATAATATTACGTCTAAGTCCATTTTTGCGGGAAAGGGGGCCAACTTCACACGAAAAATTTAAATTGTATTTACATAAAAACGAATTACTCTCTAACGATTTTTCTTTTCTCTCTAACCCTCTCTAACGATTAGCATTAAGAAAAGTTCATAATGATTAAATCGTGTGGCTAACTTCACCGAGGTGCCGTAGCATCACGTTCTTTATTCTGCCGGTACCGTCGGCGTCGCAGCCTCGGCGCATGGCTGACCTTCCCGCCGCACGCTTGCAAAACCACCGCAGACCGTTTACATTTACGGGAGTCGACTTCTTCGCCCCCATGGAGGTTACAATAGGCCGAAGGAGAGAAAAGCGATACGGTGTAATTTTTACTTGTTTGACGATACGCGCAATTCATTTATAGTTAACCGATAATTTAACTATTGACTCGGCCATTATGGCGCTTAGGCGGATGATATCTCTTCGCGGTACGCCCAGCGTTATTTACTCTTATAACGGGACAAACCTGAAAGGTGCCGATAATGAATTAAAACATAGTTTATTAGAGCTCAACCGGAGTAAACTTCAGGAAGACGGCACTGTAAGAGGTATAGAGTCGAGATTTATTCCTCCTGGCGCGCCTGAGATGGGAGGCGCCTGGGAACGAATGATACGGACAGTGAAGACAGTGTTGAAGGCCGTACTTAAGGAACGCGCTTCACGTGCGGAGACGTTAGCTACATTGTTTGCGGAAGTAGAAGCATTGGTAAATAGTCGTCCTGTAACTTATGTATCTTGTGAACCTAACTTTCCTGAAGCCCTAACACCCAATCATTTTTTAATAGGTACATCGTCTAACGGTCCTGCGTTCGGTATTTATAATAATGACGACCTATGTTTACGTAAGCAATAGCGCATAGCGCAACGTTTAACTGATGCGTTCTGGGGGCGGTGGATAAAAGAATATTTACCTACTTTGCTACTAGATATAAGTTTAATAAAGAGCAGAGAGCATTGCGAAATGGAGACTATGTTCTTTTAATTGAACAAAATTTAGAGCGAGGTTCTTGGCGCCACGGGGTGGTACCTATGTGCGACTCATGGTGGCGATGATGGTCGCATCAGAGTGGTCGATGTGCGCACACGGACTGGTGTGACTCGGCGTCCGGTGACGCGTGTCGCCCTACTCTTTCCAGCAGAATGTTAGTGCTGAACTGAATTTATTGTTTTGTTACATTTCGTTTGTAGATCTGTAGGTATTTAGCTACTAAATAATTTGTTTATTTTGCTTAAGTCAACACAGCTCAGCACTAGGGGGCGGATTGTGGACGACACATGCACGCCTCGATGTTGCAATGTTGCGGGGCGCGTGTGGTCCCGCCATAAGTGTTTTTTTGTTGTTGGCAATGTTTTTTTGTATCTGTCTCTTTGTGGTCATCAAGTACCTACATGTGTGAAAAAAGGTCGCCTCCGTCTGTAATAACGATATTAAACAATATTACCAGCGTTAGGGAATATTACCGGTAATAATAGAAACTTACTAGGAATATTTCCGTATAGTAAAATAAGTGGTGGACGAGAATGTTTATACTCGTCATTCCGTAGAACCAACTTCGAGAAAGAGGTCAATCGTCGAATCCGACTCGGGTGGTCAGCGTTCGGTAGGTAAGCTACGCAATATATTTTCGTCCCACATATCGCAGTGTCTCAAGTCGAAAGTCTTTGACCAGTGCCTGTTGCCAGTGAAACGGCACCTATCGACCTATGGCGTTGAAACGTGGTCGCTCACAATGGGCCTTATTAGAAGGCTAAAAGTCACCCAAAGGGCAATGGAGTGGGCTATGTTTGGAGTTTCCCTATGTGATTGAAAATGAAGAGAACCGCTAACCAAGGTAACGCACATAGCCCTAAGAATTGCCAAATTTAATTGGCAATAGGTAGGGCACATTGCTCGCAAAACAGATGGCCGATGGGACCAAATGGTTCTGGAGTGGTGACCGCGTACCGGAAGACTAAGCGTTGGAAGGCTTCCCACAAGGTGGACCGATGATCTTGTGAAGGCCGCAGGAATCTGCTGGATGCAGGAAGCACAGACTGGTCGAAGTGGCAGTGCTTGGGGGAGACCTATGTCTAGCAGTGGACGTCTTTCGGCTGACATGATGATGACAAAGTGTGTGGTATTCGGCAGGGGCTCGTGGCGGGGCAGGCGAGACCGGCGGGACGGGCGACGAGCTGACTGAGCTGTGGCTGCGCGTGCTGGCGGGCGCGGTGGCGGCGGGCTCGGGCGCCGAGCTGGAAGCGACCGCTGGCGCCGCGCTGAGCGCCACGCGTGCGCACGCGCTGGCCTACCCGCACATCCTCTACGTGTACGGTGAGTGCGGCTCTGTGTGCGGCGCCGAGTGCCGGGCGCGCGTGTACCGTGACACTATGTGCAGGTGGGTACCTGCGCGCGGCGGGGCTGTGGGAGCGGCTGGTGCTGCTGCTGGAGCTGGTCTGCAGCATGAACTTCCCGCCGGCCGCTTTCCCGCCGCGCGAGTCGCCGAACCGACTCGAGGAGCGGGAGCTACAGTTGCAGACTTTCGAGGACAAGGTATTGCCAATTTACCCCTAAGGAGGTGAAAAGGGATTTAGTTTTTATGAAAAATATTGAAATTTCTAGGGTTGTTTTTTCAAAATTCCGTAACTGAAATAATAATTCATACGCTATTCGATAACCCCGGGCAGGTCATCGGCAGCGGTCTGCCGCTGAGCACGATGTGGACGCGCGTGGAGCGCGCGCGCGCCGCCGCGCACTGGCGCCCGCTCCCCGACCCGCACGGCGACGCGCGCGCCGACCCGCAGCGCGCGCCCGCGCCGGCCGACGTGGCCGAGCTGCTGCGGCCCTGCGCCGGGCCGGCCGCCGCCGCGCTGCTGCTGGTGCAGGTGCTGCGCCTGGCCAAGGTGCCGCTGCTGCCGTGCAGCGGCTACGCGCTGGCGCCGGCCGACGCCGCCAACTGCCCGCTGGGCGACGCGCTGGAGGCGGCGGGCGGCGAGGGCCTGCTGGCGCTGCTGCGCGCGGCGCGCCGCCTGCCGCGCGCGCACGCCGCGCGCCCGGCGCCCGCGCGCGCGCAGGCGCTCGTGGCGCTGTTGCTGGACCCGCCGCACTACTTCACGAACGACGCCGGCTACCTGAGCTGGCTGACGGCGCTGTGGGACGCGGGCTGCGCGTGGCTGGCGGGCGAGCGGCGCGTGGCCCTGCTGTGTTGGCGCCTGCGCTGGCTGCACGCGCTGCTGCTGTTGCTCGACCCGCAGGTGACGACGCACGCGAGGCCCCTCGAATGTGAATTTGACTCTTCCGACGTTGCATCCGAGCGCCCGTTCTCTTTAAGAGCGTTTACGCAGTCCGAGCGCTGTTTGGCTCAAAAACAGTACTTTTCGACCTTCTTAATATCCATCAAACATAATTTTATAAACATACTAGCTTCGCCCGCAAGGTGTGTCGATAAAAAGAAGCCTATGTCCGTCCCCAGGGTGTCTTCTCCTTGTCAAATTTTGTCGAAATCCGTTCAGTGGCTTAGGCGTGAATAGGTAACATACAGACAGACGGAGTTACTTTCGAATTTATAATATTAGTATGGATTAATTACTAATCATTTCAGGAAATATTGTTGTCTCAACAGTTAGTAAATAATTTTTTTAGATAGAGTATATTTTGTGAATTCTATCAAGATAACTGAACAGAGATTTTCTTTCAATTTCACTTCGAGGGTCAATTTAGAAGCTTAAAAGTTAAAATATCTTAAATCACTGATCAACCTAACAAACAATATCTTTCTAACTACAAAGATTCTTAGGAAAAACTTAGTCGATAAAAACAAAATCATTTTAGTTTCCCTACATCTATACTTCTATACTAATAATATCGAGGGTTCACGGGCTATTTGTATTAAGCGACAACCTGGCCGATATTGAGTTATATAAGGTGCTATAAAAATATCTGCCACGGCTGCAATGGGAGACAGTATTGTGTTTATAGATTACAATAGTAAAGATAAATTATTTATCACTTGTCATATTTTTTTTCATACAAAAAATATTTATTAATTGAAATATTGATTTATTGGCATAAAACCATCCCGTAGACTTAATAAGCTGTTGCCGCACCGCACCGAATCCAATTCGCGAAACGCCGGCACCGTTCATACACTGTTGCCATTCTTATCAAACAATGCCGCTGCGCGCCGGCCACTCGCTCGTCAAAGTGCAGCCCCGCGCGCCCCCACCTCCCCCCGCACTACCCCGTCCGTCGCACGCGCTAGCCGACCGGCCGGCCCGCCAGTCGCCCACCAGTCGCCCGCCCGCCAGTCGCCCACCAGTCGCCCGCCCGCCAGTCGCCCACCAGTCGCCCGCCCGCCAGTCGCCCACCAGTCGCCCGCCCGCCCGCTCGGAAGTTAGTTTTAGCGGTCAGCGTCGGGAATATCGCGCGCGCTTTCTTTAAAAATGCCACCCAGACGACGGTATTCCAATCAAGAATAATATCTTGAAATGGCATTGTGCTACCGCGAGTGTAACTCCATAACTGCGCATGCAGTAAACTTATACCAGCAGAGGTTTGGTGTGCGAGTGAGTCATCATATTGCGATTCTTACACTAACTTGACAGTCCAAAGCCTGTTTTAAGTGTGATGGGAAGTTTATCATCTTAAAGACGTCAGTTTTTTGGAAGAATGCGGTAGCTGGTAAGTAATTGCACTTTTAAAACACTTGTTTGCCTGCGTATTATTGCGTACCTAGTAGATTAGATAGTGACGAACTAGTCAGCTGATTTCAGTTTTCATTCACAGAACAGATGAAAAGGTTACAGTTGTTTTCATTGACGAAGCGACACATCGCGCGTAATTTGTGAACCACGTCATGCAGAGTAGAGTCAATGTTTATTTAACTACTTTATTTTCTCAAATTGATTTAACTGTGCCGGGGTACGAAATTTCTTCACTATTGTAATCTTTAAACACAATACTGCCTCCCATTAAAGCCGTGGCAGATATTTTGATAGCACCTTATATATATATTCGGAATCGCCAGATTTTTCTGCGTCGTTTGAATCCGGTTTCATAGCGATCTGAGCACTTTTTTTCGCTTGAAACATCTGTAAATTTAGGTCTAGTTTGAATCTGACTTGATTGATGCGACTTCGCCACAGCGGAGCGTGTCTGCCAGTGTTTCCACAATTCGCCACAGCGGAGCGTGTCTGCCAGTGTTTCCACAATTCACCACAGCGGAGCGTGTCTGCCAGTGTTTCCACAATTCGCCACAGCGGAGCGTGTCTGCCAGTGTTTCCACAATTCGCCACAGCGGAGCGTGTCTGCCAGTGTTTCCACAAGTCGCCACAGCGGAGCGTGTCTGCCAGTGTTTCCACAATTCGCCACAGCGGAGCGTGTCTGCCAGTGTTTCCACAATTCGCCACAGCGGAGCGTGTCTGCCAGTGTTTCCACAATTCACCACAGCGGAGCGTGTCTGCCAGTGTTTCCACAATTCGCCACAGCGGAGCGTGTCTGCCAGTGTTTCCACAATTCGCCACAGCGGAGCGTGTCTGCCAGTGTTTCCACAATTCGCCACAGCGGAGCGTGTCTGCCAGTGTTTCCACAATTCGCCACAGCGGAGCGTGTCTGCCAGTGTTTCCACAAGTCGCCACAGCGGAGCGTGTCTGCCAGTGTTTCCACAATTCGCCACAGCGGAGCGTGTCTGCCAGTGTTTCCACAATTCGCCACAGCGGAGCGTGTCTGCCAGTGTTTCCACAATTCGCCACAGCGGAGCGTGTCTGCCAGTGTTTCCACAATTCGCCACAGCGGAGCGTGTCTGCCAGTGTTTCCACAATTCGCCACAGCGGAGCGTGTCTGCCAGTGTTTCCACAAGTCGCCACAGCGGAGCGTGTCTGCCAGTGTTTCCACAAGTCGCCACAGCGGAGCGTGTCTGCCAGTGTTTCCACAAGTCGCCACAGCGGAGCGTGTCTGCCAGTGTTTCCACAAGTCGCCACAGCGGAGCGTGTCTGCCAGTGTTTCCACAAGTCGCCACAGCGGAGCGTGTCTGCCAGTGTTTCCACAAGTCGCCACAGCGGAGCGTGTCTGCCAGTGTTTCCACAAGTCGCCACAGCGGAGCGTGTCTGCCAGTGTTTCCACAAGTCGCCACAGCGGAGCGTGTCTGCCAGTGTTTCCACAATTCGCCACAGCGGAGCGTGTCTGCCAGTGTTTCCACAATTCGCCACAGCGGAGCGTGTCTGCCAGTGTTTCCACAATTCGCCACAGCGGAGCGTGTCTGCCAGTGTTTCCACAATTCGCCACAGCGGAGCGTGTCTGCCAGTGTTTCCACAATTCGCCACAGCGGAGCGTGTCTGCCAGTGTTTCCACAATTCGCCACAGCGGAGCGTGTCTGCCAGTGTTTCCACAATTCGCCACAGCGGAGCGTGTCTGCCAGTGTTTCCACAATTCGCCACAGCGGAGCGTGTCTGCCAGTGTTTCCACAATTCGCCACAGCGGAGCGTGTCTGCCAGTGTTTCCACAATTCGCCACAGCGGAGCGTGTCTGCCAGTGTTTCCACAATTCGCCACAGCGGAGCGTGTCTGCCAGTGTTTCCACAAGTCGCCACAGCGGAGCGTGTCTGCCAGTGTTTCCACAAGTCGCCACAGCGGAGCGTGTCTGCCAGTGTTTCCACAAGTCGCCACAGCGGAGCGTGTCTGCCAGTGTTTCCACAAGTCGCCACAGCGGAGCGTGTCTGCCAGTGTTTCCACAAGTCGCCACAGCGGAGCGTGTCTGCCAGTGTTTCCACAAGTCGCCACAGCGGAGCGTGTCTGCCAGTGTTTCCACAAGTCGCCACAGCGGAGCGTGTCTGCCAGTGTTTCCACAAGTCGCCACAGCGGAGCGTGTCTGCCAGTGTTTCCACAAGTCGCCACAGCGGAGCGTGTCTGCCAGTGTTTCCACAAGTCGCCACAGCGGAGCGTGTCTGCCAGTGTTTCCACAAGTCGCCACAGCGGAGCGTGTCTGCCAGTGTTTCCACAAGTCGCCACAGCGGAGCGTGTCTGCCAGTGTTTCCACAAGTCGCCACAGCGGAGCGTGTCTGCCAGTGTTTCCACAAGTCGCCACAGCGGAGCGTGACTGCTAGTGTTCGTGAAGCGCAGCGCGGCTTGCGAGCCCCGAGATGTGTCGCGCTACGCAGCGCGGCTAGATAATGGAACCTTTGAATACTTAATCACTTCTGGTGATCATAGTTTGAATATTTGCAAATGTATGCATTCCCATGATAATATGGAACCACTACTGAGCTGGTCTGTATATGGACCTGGACGCTTAGATAACGGAATTCTTGATCGAACTAGTAAACCCAGGTAGCCAAGAGTGTAATGATTAATGCACACGCGCTTCATACGACGTTTTTCAACACACTTGCGAGAAAAATACAGACTTGTTGTAAGAACTTATGCTGCAATAACGTACCTAACTATAGAGGTGATAGATTTATAAAGTTTAACTGACCTTTGTTGCCAGGAACTGACTATCCGGAGTTTCTTTTAAAAACTTCTACGTCGGTTGGTGAAAATACTTTAAATTTTGTATTTCTTATAATAATTAACCACAGAACGAAAACGATAGTAAATATTTGTGGAAAATGGCGCGCTGGTTTGGTTTTATCCGCTAGCGATGCGCGCGCGGGTTTAAATAAAGGCACTGGTAATAGCGCTGAACAACCTATATAAGAATACTAGAGGGTAGCCGACGAAAGTTCATGTAATCTTTATTTCACGAAATCATGACATTTGAGGATTATGCTAACTTATGGAGTTGTATTGCTGATTCTAATGATTATAATTATGTAAAGCCGTATTTGTTACGGTCGTGAACTCAGACCAACCAAAATAGAAAGACGGATCACTACGTACATCAAACGTGTAGCCACAAAACTATGCTCCTGCAAGTAAACACACAGGCTCACGCACACACCTAAACAAAAACTATGCTCATCGCTCCTAGTACGTCACGAGTCGTCGTCTAGTAAACTTCAATAAAAAAAATTAAATTATGCCTTCTTGTGTAGTGAAAACTTGTAAAAACAATAGCAAATCACATAAAAAGTCTCACGGAATCACTTTTCACATGTAAGTACTTCAAATAACATCGTTTCTTAATTTAGTAAACTATGAATTTTAGGTTACTTGGAACAAAAACCTGAACGAATGAACGAACGAAAACAGTGAGATTTAAAGTGCGAGGGTTGCCATAATATGATTTGAAATTTCCCCTTTCGATATTTTTTAGTTCGAGTAATTATATGCCTGTTTTTTTATGTATTTAATATTTTAGATTTCCAAGTAATATTGAAAATAAAAGTAAATGGATAGTAGCTATAAGAAATAGTCGGAATGATCCAGAATGGCTTCCATCGAAAACCAGCGTGGTTTGTTCCGATAATTTTGATAATAATGACCTTTATTCAATTAATCGTGGACTTCGCCGTGTGATCAAAACCGTATATCCTAAAAAGGTACATAAAATTTAAAAAACAAAATTGAGATTTTATCAAAACAGTAATTAAACACGAGACTGTATTTTTTATTTTATTTTAGTTAGTTTTTCAGCTTAGACTAGCTAATTTAAATACTACTGTCCCAAATTTTATTTTTCTCCAAATTGCGGACGCTTTTTACGTGCTTTCTATAGTCAGTGATTTTGTTATCATGGTCTTCTTGAATTTAATAAAGTTGATTGTAAATATAATTAAGTACCTATTTTATTTCAAAACAATTTACTTAATGACACATACCCACGACGATGTTATGATTTACGCTTCAACAACCTTATAACTTAATTTTTCTATAATTTACAAACCAATTTTTTTTTACATTCAATTGATTATTAATGGATAGCTCTAAGTGAAAGAGCGGAGCTCCTAACAGAAGCAATTCTTGATTAAAAGGTAATCTCCAAATCATGAATGTAAATGCACTTTGTACTTAACTGTTATTTTATTTTGCGATGTAAAAAAAAATGGTTTTGTTTCGGAATCCTTCCTAACGATTGAGGTACAATACCATACTCAACAATATCTTACTCGTACAATATTATCCTACCCAAAATATTATTCCCCAAATTAAAGGGAAAAACTTTAACAAATGACAACCCTTTTTACACAAACATAGACAAAAAGGTGGCGTCATTTTCTATGTTCGTAATGCTCTGTCTTTCTGTTTTGGTTGGTCTGAGGTCGTGAATTATATTTTAATGAAGTTCGAAAAGCATGACTTAAATGTAAACAAATGACTGCAAAGGAACTATTTAATGAAACACTCTCTAGTAAGTTATTAAATTCCAGAATCAATGACGGACAACGATTATTTCTCAGGCGCCATTTGTTTCTTCTTTACTTTAAAACAGCTCTATTTGCAAGCCAATCGAAATTTTAATAAAATCTTTGTTAAGTTACCTCCTTGGTTGGCATGATTTGTAAAAAACACATATAAATTTATTTGGCCCTCGACGTCGGTGAGTATAAATTCCTTGATTTGGCCGCTAAACACGCCAGATATGCATTTTCATAGTAACATTGCCGACTGCATCGTCAATCGCTTTTGACCAGTACAGCAATTTCGATTTATCTCGAAGAAGGTTGTCAATATCATCCTAGATTTTTGTTTTTGCTGTTCCCGGTATGCAATACTGGCATTATAATAATCATAGATTGCTTGGACTCCGCACTGACTTATTAGTATTACTTGTAAAGATGTTAGGAATATTGTAGTACCTATCGTATACTTTTACAATGTAAATATGTGAGCACCATGTACCTATCACATAACTGATTTATTTGTCATTGCTCCATTTATAATTCTTTTTGCCTTTTGTGGTACAGTAATCCTATTGTAGGTGCATCGTCTTCACATATAATTAATTCATGAATACAAAATATTGTAAAACATTTTTGAAAAGAGTAACGGTGGAGTTTCTTGCCCATTCTTCTCCATACGAAAGCTGCTACCTTTTGGAAAGGGCAACTAGAATCAATTCTATTTCTTTGTTTTTCATTGACGTTAAAAAGTGCCTTTTATGTGCCTATTAAATAAATTATTTGACTTTGACTTTGACATACAAACAATAAATCGTCTTCATCGCTTGAATCCATTTTATTATTTTCTAGCTGTGCCCCGCGGTTTCACCCGCGTAGGTCACGACCCGATGGGCATATAGGGATAAAACGTATCCTATGTCCTATTCCGGGTCATGGTCTACCCGTGTGCCCATCCTATCCTCTCTAGAGTAGAGAACGTCGCGGCGCGGAGGTGCGGCGTGGCGCCGGCGTCGAACGGTTCGCGTATTGCATTTCGTGATAACTTCGAAATTAAATGTGTGATTCGAATGAATTAAAAAGTATTTTACTGCTACATAAATACCCTTGATGTTAAAACTATTTATTTGAATAAGAATTAACATTATGTTGATAAAACTCCTTCGCAAATAATGCATTAATTTCGAACAAATTTGATTACCATAAAAAAAAGGTTATAGTGAGTCAATCTTAAAACATAGACATTTGCTGTCGCGGACTTTTTTTAAGAACTTTTAAAGAGGAACAATTCCATCATACATGTTACCGTTTACGCAGCGCACGCAACGGAAGCTCTCAAAAAGTAATAATTTTTCCCGTTTTTGCAACATTTTTCGTAGCGTGATTTTATATAGCCTATAACCTTCCTCGATAAATGGACTATCCAACACAAAAAGAATTTTTCAATTCAGACCAGTAGTTCCTGAGATTGATTGGGTCTTTGGCCGTCAACCAAGACGGTTGTGCCGGGGTTCTCTTTGTTATTTTTTTATGATAGTGGCATGTGGCAAGCCTCGCTTGCCAGCGAAATCGAACTCTGCAAGGTATTTTATCGGGTGGTGCGTGTTGTGTAATGTGTAGTTTCATGGATTATTTTTAATGATAGTGAGTTTTTAAAGTTATCGTGGTGTTTTCTTTTGGTGGTGGTGGTGGTCGCCAAGTGTACCTGCAGGCTAATCTGGTGAGATCTTTCCATATTACAGTGACTTGCTCCTCTCTGCAAGATACACGCCATAATTCCGTCATTTTAAGTCACTACAGGATTAATTGGCTAAATAATGTACCCAACTTTAAGATATAATACGTAGGTGATTGTGTTCCAAAATCGTTATTGAGTTCAAGTGACCTTTTTTTTTTGTGAGTGGTCAGTGATGCTCTTATTGTCTTGGGCACGCATACCTAACGGCTTTGGAAACAAAATTCTGCAGCCCCTATATCCTTCGCTAGATGTGGGCGCCCGCGCCGACCCTTAGGCCGCATAGCAATTAGTATTTTAACTTTTAAGATACTCACTATTTGGGTATATTATAGAATGCCACAACGGGGCATCTCAACAAAGCTGACAGTGAAAGTGTAAACTGTAGATTGTGTCGAATATGACATACCTACTTTGATTTTCATTCACTCAAACTGCTGTCTGCAGGTGCAATCCTTGAAAAGGGCTTATTACTCGAGCTAATTTAAAACAAATATGACGGATGGCTATCAAGTTTTAACGCTTTTTAAATTTACTCTATCCTGGGCGCTATTTTCATTTACAAAAAAGGGGTCGCAACCAAAATCTGATGCTGTAATGTTATTGGTTGATCAGCATGGGTAAGCGTTACATGGTGGCCGAACGCTGCAGGCGGGAATAGACCTTGCGATTGCCGCCTGCCATAGTACTATCGCGGAAAGCCAGCAAAGGCGCATGGACGTTATTATAGAACCTGGGCGGTAACAGAGTTGGTCATCTTGTGCGCGGGATTTTGTTTTAAAAGTAGTTGGTTATGAGTGTCGGCGATGTAACTATGAACAGAAAAGAAGAATTCGGGTGACGCGGGTCGGGATTTTTGTCGGGGTCTTATTAATTACTTGAGCCGAATAGAGCGCTTTTAACTCCGAACTATATTATTTGCAATCGCATCAACCCGAGGTGAGCAGCGGCGAGCTACAGATTGAACTTGTACGGCGACGGAGCTGGACATAAACAACGAGGATCGGGCCGATCGCAATCTGAACAGTACTGCTGAAAACGCATCAGAACTAAGAAGAAAAGAATCGAGAAAGCTGTTTAACCCCGCCAAAAGATTCACCGGTGAAGCTGGACTTGAACCATCCTGACAGAGAGTCATCATGAGAGACTTGATTAACCACGCTAGGAATAAACCAAGACAAAAGTAAATGCACGAAATCTTAGAAGTAAAAACTGTTACGAAACACATCAAGAAACACAGGACGTGCTATCTCGCACATGTTCACAGACGCGGCAAACGACACCTTTTATATGCAGCAATGCAGTACTAGGCCAAATCCAAGAGATTAAGCTGACCGATTTACGCATGGAACGACAACCTAAGACAGGACATGGCGTGCTTCAACAAGGAAATCAACTTCTGGATGGACATGGCTGAAGACCGATACAAGATCACGAAAGCAGCCAGCGAGATGTACAAGAAACCTGAAACGGACAGCAGCGAGTCCTTGGACAAAGACTCAGAAAACAGCAAAGTGTAACACAGCACAGCAGGGAGATAGAAAAGAGCCGAGAATGAAGCATATCTCCGCCAATGTATTCAACGGTGAAAATGGAACGGAGTCAACTGGCGGCGACGTCGTAAAAAGATGCCCATCCGTAGATAAATATTACCCGTCTCTCCACTAGTCCATTGCTTACTCAAGGATGCATATCCGGTAGGCTCGCAAATCCTTCCATATCCCGACGGGCACGGTCTATTCCCTACCATTACCCGCGCCCCCCGGTCTACTCTTTGATATGCAATGGCTTCTGTAACCCCATGAACCATGAGGCTCCAGGGGCTAGTGCAAATCCTGGGGTTCATTCGATTTATCGAGTCTGGTTAAGCCACGCTGGGGTCGGTGCATTTCATTCATTCATTCATTCAGACCAGTAGTTCCTGAGATTAGTGCGTTCAAACAAACAAACAAACTCTTCAGCTTTATAATATTAGTATAGATTAGTATAGGTAATGTTTATAATACATAGGGGTTAGGGTCGTGAACAATATATAATTTGATGAAATTTTAATGATATTTTAATTTAAAATATGATAAATTAACATATTATACAATAGAAATTGTTTTTGTTGAAGCTTATTACCAAAGACAAGCGCGCAAAAGCAAGTTTTTATTTAAAAAAAAGAACCATAAGCAAACCAGTGGCGTGTTATGGTAAAACAAAATCCCATGCCCGCCCATGGGATTTTTTTTAACCTTATCTAAACGTCAGTGGGATACTATACATTCAATTAGTATGAACTATCCTACTAATAAATGAGCATTCTCTATTTACACCCGAGCGGAGACTTGCGCATTTTTTAATCTTATCAAAGAAACTTGATGTCTTTTTATTATGCCTACTGTGTAAATAAATAAAATATGATAAATTAACATATTATGTTAATTACATAAACACCGTTTATGTATTTTTCAATATCTTGATCGCCCTGCCAGTAGTTTTAAGCAAAGTCCATTCATCGTGAATGAGTTCAATTTTGCCTATGGTGTCATAAATAAATCGGTCGCTCGGGTTCCAGGTTGGTAATTTCAGTGCCTGACTTTTGTTGCGAACCATAAGATCCATTCACAAGTATCAACATTGTGAAAACAAACATTAAAATGTTTGTAAGACATTTTCCTTCTGAATGTTTTGTTGTAGTAGTTTTTTCAGCCCCTTGTAAATCCGTATTACATTCTTAATTATTTTTTTTGAAGTTTGTGTCGGTGGGTATGGCTGATAGTTTTACTATGGGTCGTTTACGGTGCGCACTTAGTACCATAGGTGACGGTGCAAAGTTGGTACTCTGGCAGCTTCTCTGACGGCGTAGTTCGCCAAATAATTTTCTGCAAATGTTGTTGTTCTTCATACAGCCAGATGCATCGGTACATTTTTTCGATTTTCGATGTCGGCTGTGAAGGCGTATTTGTAGGTTCTCCATTTTATCATAAGTTCTCGGATGTTTTTTTGTAGATTAGGGCCCTTTTCTTGTAGGCCGTTCAGGCTGAATCCCGTCTTAGTTTTCTGAGATGCATTGAAGACAACTCTTAAGTTCCGTGGTGTGGTAAGAAACATTCAGTAGTTACAGATATCATGGATTTTACTGGTTTCATTTGGCCTAACTCCAGGTATTCCCTAAGGAACTCTTTGTATAACATTTCAAGTCGGCCATTTCATTGGAACCTTTTTTCTAGTTGCAGCTATTGTGATACTGCGATCGTTTTCGATGATCCGATCTTATATTCATAATTCGGACATAAAGGCATCTTCACAATGTATCTTCCATCTGAACCACGGCGAAAAGTTTCTTTGTAGTAAGTTTCACATTGATCCTCTTGAGATCGGTCAGTATTTGTTTTTGTGCCAAGTCTAACAGTGTGACGTGACAGTTAACATTTTCTAGTTTTCCACACAAAATCCATCCCAGCTGTGTCTGTTGCGTAACGGGTGACTTTGGTGCGCCTTTTAGTATTCTAGCGTATACCTCAGCTCCAAGCAGTATGTCAACTGACCTTGAAATGTTAAAATCAGGGTCCGCTAGTTTTAAGTTTTGCAAATGTGACCAGTCTGGTCGTTCAAATGTGTTGTTTGGTAGTTTATTGATCAGTTTCTTCATAATCAATGCTTCAGTGTTAAAAGTATATTCGGAGTGGATTGATTTGCATGTTAGGTTAAGGCGTCCTTTACAGTCACCTGCTACATTTCCCACTCCATATATCTTCGCAGTTAGTTTGTTTCTTGGTAGCTTTAGGAGTTGTGCTGCATTTTCAGTTATTAAGTTAAAAGGTAGTCGCTCCATGTAAAATACTGGTATTCAGCTGCATCCGGTTAGACTGGAAGCCGACCCCAACATAGTTGAGAAAAGGTTAGGCAGATGATGAAGTTAACTTGTGAGCCCTGATCTACGAGCGCACGAAGAGTTACGTAAGTTTCATCTATCGATTGGACCTTAACTTGGACGGTTGTCAGTAAAACTTCCATCTCGTTGGCTGATAGATGATTTGAACTCGTTGTTTCAGTTTCCCTCGAAGGCCATTGACCTGAGCGTTGGTTTTCATTGCTCGTCGAAGGTGTATTTTTATTGCAATTGTTGTAATATAAGAGTGTATGATGTTTCATATTACATTCCTTAACAAGTTTTTGTAGAGTTGCAAGTTTGGTTTTCGTGACGAAACAAACAGTTTTTGCATAGACGCAATTTTGCAACTGTGCTATTTCGATGCTTTGTATCCGAGTCAATAAACTGCTGACATCGCATTAAAACGTGATTGTTTTTGCAAAGAGGGCATTGCCCGTATGAAGTGTGGTAAGTTTTTGGAAGCCACTTCTTATTATTGAAGTTTTTTCGAGATACACGTTTTTCAGTTCCAGCTGACTTTTCTGAACTCTGCATGTCTTGAAGTCTTCATGATTTCAAACGCCGTAAACTGGTTTTCTAAGTAAATCAAAAATTCCTGTAGTGTTGGCACCTCTCTATTAACGTGCAAGTTCTTTATGTAGTCATTGTAGGTCTCACAGTCTAGTTTCTGTGACATCAGGTGGACAATCATAAGATTCCAACTGGTTATATCAAAACCAATGTTTGTTAAACCGTTCAAACATTCCGTTGTTACGTCATGCAGCTTCTTCATGTTGTAAGCGTCTGGCTTCTGTATGACAGACAACTGCGGCATAGTGTTCATGTATGATGAGAATTGTAGTCGACGGTTGTTATATCGTTGACTCAGTATATCCCAACATGAAGTATATTTGTCGGCGCTGATGCTCAAGTGCTGCACCAGTCTTTCGGCTTCCCCTGTCAGCCTGGTCTTTAGATGCTGCATTTTTTGAGATTTGTTCAATGACGGGTTTTTGTGTATGATTTCCAGGAACAGATCTTAGAAAGATATCCATTTGCTGTAGAGTCCTGAAAATTCTGGGATCTTGATTCTCGGTGCTGAATGTTGGTGGTGAGCGGTGGACCACATCTTGCTTTTCAGTTGTTTCCTTATTTCGTCATATTTGGCTTCCATGCTGTTGAACTTGTCATAGTACGTATGATTCGAACCCTTCAGTAATGCTTCCAGTTCCCAATGAGTATTGTCAACAGCTTCTCACTTCGACTTCAAGATTGACAAGTGATCGTCAAGTTCCCATTTTTCAGCTATGACATCAAAATTAATTTTTGCCATAGCCCGATCGATGGCCTTGAAGTTACATTCCTGTTTAGTCAGCAAAGTTTTGGTCTTCTCATCAGGTTCTCCTTTCGACAAATCTGTCAGGTCGAATTTTACAATTTCTTCAGAAGTTGCAACATTTAAAAAATGTCTGATTTGGTTTTTCTTACATACTCCTTGTCTTACCGTAGACATCTTCCACAAAATAGTTTATATTCCTGTCTTCAATTTCTTGCAATAGCAACGTATGCCGTGCATTAAAATCCATCCATTGAGCTTCTAACGAGGACAGCCGCTTGTTCAAGTATTCTTTTGTTTTTCTAGGTTTGCTATCCTTGTTATAGCTTGCGCATAATGTTTTGATGTTTTCAAAACATGGTGATTGTAGCGGTAGCTTATTCATCTTGATTATAGATGACAGCTTCCTTGTAGTTCAAAAAATTCCGAAGATTCTCCTTGTAGTTGAAGACCCTTCTAGTTATCGTCGAAGGCTCTTTCAGTAGACGAAGGCTCTTCTAGTAGTTGTAGTTGATTCCAGTAGTTGAAGGCTCTTCCCGTAGTCGAAGGCTCTTCTAGTAGTTGTAGTTAGTTCCCGTAGTTGAAGGCTTTTCCAGTAGTCGAAGGCTCTTCTAGTAGTTGTAGTTTGTTCCGGATCTCAATGTGCCTGTCTCTGGCTAGGTATTTGCGCTTTCTCAATCCAACTGGGGCGACCCTCTTCCGGGAGACCAGCTGAACCGATTCGCTACCGGACCAAGAGACAAACACACAAAGATACACGAAGGCTCGAAGGACCATAAATTTACGGGTTGTAGTAGTTAACTCCGTACACCGATTTGTAGTGTAGGTTTGTAAGTTGAGTTAGTATAGAGAAACCCGGTCCACTAAGATGCACTAAGTGGTTAAGTTTATTTCAGTTAAGAGTAAGTAACAGTAGTAGAGTGGAAGGCGATTATTTCTCTCAGTTGTTGATAGCTACACAGTTATAAGTTCACTACATTTAAATTCGTTGGTCGTGTTAATTTATTACGCTAAATTATGACGCGCATCGTTGGCCAAAAGTAGGTTACAGAGTAAGCAGAAAAATTTACGGCGATGAGACCGTACATAAGGGTTTATATCGTCTGTGGCTATTTCAGTCTATATTGTTCACTACCCTAACCCCATTTGCGTATTATGTATTAATAACATTATTATATTTTTATATAGGCTGTTCAGCGGTATTAACAGTGCCTTTATTTACACCCGCGCGCTCATCGCTTGCGGAAAAAACAAAACCAGCCGCCATTTTCCATAAATATTTGTTAACTTTTTTGTTGTGTGGTTAAAATCATTATTAAAAATGTTGATTTCACGTAGGGGAGAAGAGTGTAAATAATAATAAATAGATTTGACTCCACAGTGGTACGTTTAGTTAGTTTTTAATTTTTGTATTTTTTTTCTTTTTCAAATCCTATTTTTTCGTATAGGCTGTCTAACGGTTTTGCCAGTTATTTACACCTATGGAAAAAAGACACCAGCGCGCCATTTTCCATAAATATTTATTATCGTTTTCGTTGTGTGGTTAATTATTATCATACAATACAAAATTTAAAGTATTGTCACCAACCGACATAGAAGTTTTTAAAGAAACTCCGGATAGTCAGTACCTGCCAACAAAGGTCAGTTAAACTTTATAAATCTATCATCTCTATAGTTACGTTATTGTAGCATAAGTTCTTACAACAAGTCTGTTTTTTTCCTCGCAAGTGTCGTGAAAAACGTCGTATGAAACGCGTGTGCATTGATTATTACACTCTCGGCTACCTTATCGCGCTAGCCTATGGCTCGCGCGAATAATACCGCCTCGATCGTAATACCCAATAGAGCACACTAGTATCACAATGTACTATTATGCAACTGTTATATAATAAGGGGTATTAAAACACGAATGTGGGTTTATCACATGAGTGTTTTAATACCTAATTATTTACAGTTATAGTAGTATACAAGACTTTATCTACACCCATGTTATGAATTCTCTATAAAAGGTTCTTTGTAATACTAATATCGAACAAAAATGGCGGGATACAACCCATGTGAATTCGAATTTCTTGAATTCGAATAAACTAAAAGTTCTTTTTTTAAATGACTGAGCTTAGTTAGTGAAACGCGCCTGCATGACAGCGTTCTTTTTTTGAAATGAGTTGCCTTATGAAATTTAGTACAACATTATAACACCCGTTTGGATGATGTAATGGTTACTATGACACTGGTTGTTTTAATGTTGGCAATAAGCTAACTTTTCAGAATCTTGTATATAGGATTTATAGCATGGGTGTAGATAAAATATATTTTTCTCAAACATACTTGGAAATTCGAGCATTATTTTTACAACCTTCTTCGAGATAAATCGAAATTGCTGTACTGGTCCAAAACAAGTGACGATGCGGCCGGCAAAGTTACTATGAAAATCCATATCTAGCGTGTTTGGCGGCCAAATAAATTATTATGAAAACTCATATCTGTCGTGTTATTTAAAAATGGAACGAACTTTTAATTCAACACTCGGCAACCAAGGAGGTAACTTATCGAAGATTTTATTTAAATTTCGAACTGGCTTAGCAAATAGAACTGTTATGAATAGAATATGTATAGAAGAATAGTACATTACTGTCGCGGCCAGCAATAAGGGGATTGATGGACGATCGTGAAAATGAGGGCCGAGGCACTCATGTGTGAGTCCATCAATTCCTGATTGCGGCCAAGGCTTGTATAGTACTTTTCTCAAACAACGCGCGGAAATTCAAACTGAGTAAATTCAATAGAAATTCCAGAATCAATGACGAACAACTATCATTTTTCATGAGCCACGACGTTCATTTATTTCTTCTTTGTTCTATTTGCAAGCCAATTCGAAATTTAAATAAAATCTTTGATAAGCTACCTCCTTGGTTGCCATGTGTTGAAGTAAAAAGTTCGTTCCATTTTTAAATAAAACGACAGATTTGAGTTTTCATAGTAATTTATTTGGCCGCTAAACACGCCAGATATGGATTTTCATAGTAATTTTGCTGGCCGCATCGTCACTTGTTTTTTTACCAGTACAGCAATTTTGATTTATCTCGAAGAAGGTTGTCAAAATAATGCTCGAATTTCCAAGCATGTTTGAGAAAACAAATGAACATATTGGCGCATGAAAAATTATAGTTGTTCGCCAATTTTGTTTTAAGAGCGCTATCACAATTTTTCTTGAATTTGAGCGTTTGACGCAAGTTTTGATGTGTGATTAATTGATTATGGTTAAGTTATAGCCACAAACTTAAAAAAAAAATATGCCCGATAAAGTTTGATTATTTCTCTTGGAAGTGTTTTAAATAAATATATCAATTTGTTTACACAAATCAGTAAAAAACTTGTCTTTGCAAAGGATGTTTCATAAAATTTAACTTTTCGGCGACTTTTGATGCTTTGTTACATCGAAGATATAGTAATTTAATCATTTATAAAAATGTCCATGGTACAACTGTCTCTTGAACTTGGGAATGCATAAGCCAATTTTTTATGTTTAATTCAGTAATACACCAAAAATATTTCCGTAAAACAGATCGATATTGAGAATTTTTCGTCCGAAATTATATTTTTTATCTATGAACATAGATTCCAAATTTAAACAAAAAGTATTTAATAACAAGGGTCAGTATGTTACCTTGATTGAAAAAAAAAAATTGACGTTTTTAAAGCAAAATAATATTTTTAAATAATTGTTGTATGCAATGCTAAAAATCAGTATAAATCTCGGGACGCGCGGAGTTTAGCTTTAGTCCGCGCCGAGCGCTTTCAGAGGGAAGACGTATCGCTTGCTGACATCGCGTCGTGCGCCTGTGTGCGCCGCGTTATCTCGCCAAATCGCTAAAAATATAGGGCAACCAACAGATTTTGATACGTGAATCTTTTTATTTTAAATTAATTATTATATGATTGCATTTTAAATATGTAAG
The DNA here is from genome assembly GCA_949152455.1 of Lithophane leautieri. Lineage (NCBI taxonomy): Eukaryota > Metazoa > Arthropoda > Insecta > Lepidoptera > Noctuidae > Lithophane > Lithophane leautieri. The sequence goes on along the minus strand of OX424469.1, from coordinate 108,462 downwards.
TATGTATTTTCTTCTGATAAGTACTCTAATGTGAATGAAAATGAACATACGTAACTATAGTTGTTTTTTTATTTTATTATTTATTTAATGTAATCTCCAACTTAAATTCGATTAATTTTTTGTCAGACAAAGTTCATAACTTATCGGTAAGAACTTTGTTTTTAATGTTTGAGTTGTTTACTTTATATTTATTCTGTTATATTGTAGGTAACAAATATTTACATTACGACACGCCTTGTACTCTTTTCACTTTTTCGCGCTAGAAACTTCTCGATGTCGAGGAGTATCTTAAAAAATACATAAAAATCAACAAATACATAGTTAAAACCAAGAAAATGGTCAAAAAACAAAAATTCTTCATTAAAAATGTAAAACTTAATAGAGAAAGGTTGCATTTACTAAAACAATTAGATATGTATTCATTTAACTTACAAAAAAGTACTAGGAAATACCAAATTGACACAGAAGACTTGCAGTATGAACTTAACCAACTACAGGAGAAACTTACTTCTATGACTATTAAATATACAGTCTCTGAAAACCAAATGAGGGAATATGTATTGGCAATGAATGAGCTGGTAAGCTCACAAACTAACAAATGTGAACATTGTCAACCCCCATCTATTGAAACCACACCGGAACATTCATTGACAATATGTGATACCACCATACCGCAGTCTAGTGCCAGTTTACCATTATCAATTACTAACTGTTTGCCTAGACAGAGTGTAAATAAAGAAATAATATTATTTTGTGATGAAATTGGAAAGGATCTAGGTCACTTGTTGTTAAATAATTATCCGGGACACTCAATAATTAACTACTGTATGCCTGGTTGTTCTCTATTTGACATAATGAAAAAAGTTATAAAATGCAATTTTAACCAGGATACTATATTAATAATATTTGTTGGTAATAGGGGTAATGTGAACAAAGGAGAATTACTCCAATATTGTAGATCTATGTGCAACCTCAGTTTAAGAAAAATTGTGATGTTCACGTTCCCTTACAGCCAAAGTTTGCCACAGGAAGAAAACAACTTTAGATCTGAAATTAATATGACATTACACAATTTGACATACAATAATAATTTATTCCATTTAATTGACACTAACAATTATGTTGGTAATTGCTTTTATTTGACAAAAGATAGATTTTTTGTGGATAAGTACTATCTTTTAAAGTATTGTAAAAGACAGATAGCTGTTTCGCTATCATATTACTTTTCTATTACAGCCAAGAATTTGGCTAAACAAATTGCTTCTATTGAGCAATGCTGTGACATGTTAAATAATTCAGCCAATGATTTGGTATCAAACATTGACATTGTTAATAATTTAAATTAGAAATTCAGACAACAAAGGCAACCTCTAGCAATAGTATACAGAATTGCAAAATAAAATCAAATAAAAGTTTAAAATCAGTAAATAATATTAACCTGGTGCATCAAAATATTCAAGGATTTATGAACAAAGATTTAGAAGTAGAATTATTTATGAATTTTAACAGTATTGATATTCTTTGTATAACAGAACATTGGCTTAAAAGTACCCAGTTCTTGTTCAATTTTGATAATCACCAGGTTGGTAGTTCGTTCAGCAGAGTTAATGCTATACATGGTGGCTCATTAATCTTAGTAAGTAACCAGCTAAAATTCAAAGACCGTAAGGATATTGTGAGCCTATCTGTTGAGCGGACAATTGAAATAGCCTGTATAGAATTGGAGCAGTTTATTGTATTAAGTGTGTACAGACCCCCTTCAGGATTGTATGACTGTTTTGAAAAGGTAATGGATGAAGTGTTACACAAGATTAGCAACTCGAAAAAGTCCATTATCACTTGCGGTGATTTTAATGTTAATTTGTTAGAAAATTCAGGTTCTTGTAGTAAAATAATAAGTTTGTTTCAGTCCTACAATCTTATAAACCTATTTTTGGAGCCCACACGAATAACCCCCCTTTTTTTTTTTTTTTTGAGGGTGGGAAATCATCCAATGACTTCTCCCGCTCTGGGCGGAGCGGAAGGGCGTGTCAGACTTTTACTGACTAAAACCCACCCGTGTTCCTTCATTTGCCTGTTGCCAAGGTCCCGGTATCCCTTTCGGACGGCTTATTCCACTATTCCCCCCTGAGAGAATCCCCCTCAGGGGGGAAAACTGGACCCTAATGTAAAAGGAATCCAGAAAGTCCCCTTTTCATTTTAAGTTATTCCACTTTTCCCCCCTGAGAGAATCTGCCTCAAGGGGGAAAACTGGACCCTAATGTAAAAGGAATCCAGAAAGTCCCCTTTTCATTTTGAGTTATTCCACTTTTCCCCCCTGAGAGAATCTGCCTCAAGGGGGAAAACTGGACCCTAATGTAAAAAAAATCCTGGAATTCCCCTTATCAATTTGGATTATTCCACTTTTCCCCCCTATTTTTAGTTTTGATTTCTAAGCTCTTAAAGTAAATTTTAAAAAATACTGGAATTAACTAAAAAGTACAATATAATACATAATATTCATTAATCAGTCTTTTTACAATATTTTTTTTATTTACTTTGAGAGCGTACATATCAATACATAATTCTGTGTAAAAAGACTGATTAATGAATATGTATTATATTGTACTTTTTAGTTAATTCCAGTATTTTTTAAAATTTACTTGGGCGCCCAGAGCTGTTAGCAGAAGCACTCCTTAAATTTTAAGAACCTCAGTGGGGATTTCTGGACGTTGGCTTTTCAGATTCCAGGTTTCCCCCGTAAGGGGGATTACCAGGGGGGAATTTAGGACTTTTTTTTTTTGAGGCCAGTTTTCCCCCTCAGTGACACTTTCAGGGGGGATCTGTGGATTAAGTATTTTTCTCGATTCCAGGTTTCCCCCCTAGGGGGGATTATCAGGGGGGAATTCAGGACTTTTTTTTTTTAAGTCCAGTTTTCCCCCTGAGGGATACTTTCAGGGGGGATCTGTGGATTAAGTATTTTTTTCGATTCCAGTTTTCCCCCCTAGGGGGGATTATCAGGGGGGAATTCTACACTTTTTTTTTATAGATTCCACTTTTCCCCCTAGGGGGGATTTTCAGGGGGGATTTGTGGAATAAGCCCTTTCGGACTTTCCCGCAACCCTGGCAGGCATCGGTCCTACCGGACCCCGTCAATTTTGCTGACATCTCTTTGAGGCGCGCGTGGAACACGACGCGCCATCGACCCGGGCCTGGTCCTTATCGGACGGCGAGCTGCCCATTGCTCGCCGTCCGCAAGCCCGCGCCTATGGTGGCCGTGAATCCGCCTGGGATTCCCGACGTCCAGGGCGTCTCCAATAGCGGCGGTTAGGGGCGTGAGGGCGCAAACTTTGCCTTTCCCTCACGCGTTCCGCCTCCTCCTTCGCGAGCATTACTGCTTCGCAGAAGGAGGTGACGGCTTCCCATGCCCTCTCGCTCCGTACCATGGCCTGAACCAGGGCCGGACGCGAGAGGTCATTGCCGCCAATCGCCTCCGCGAGGACACGGTGGTGCTCCGCCCAAGCAGGGCATACCTCAACCGTATGCTCCACCGTGTCCCCCGGGCGATCCGCACAGTGGTGACACCCGGGCGTTTCCGCCCGCCTAATCCTACACAGGTACCTCCCGAAGCTGCCATGTCCGGTGAGGACCTGTGTCAGGCGGAAGGTGAGGACGCCGTGGCGCCTCTCTAGCCACTCCTCAAAGAGGGGACTTATCGCCGCTATTGTGGCGTGCCCAGCACTGGGTTGCGACAATCGCACTCTCCATGCCGCCATGAGATCTTGCCGGAGCTCTGTCCGCTGTGCCGCGATTTCTCGCGGCAGCGGAGTTACACCCCGGCGCTTCACCTCCTCGCGCCACTCCCAGATGTGCGCGAGGACCTTCGCCTCCAGATCCCATGGCGGTAATCCGGCAAGGAAGCTCGCCGCCTCACGGGAGACCGTGCGGTATCCCCGGGCCAGCCGAATGGCCATGACCCTTTGGGACGCGTTCAACCGGCGGGCTGGCCGCAGCCTTAGGGAACGCGCCCACACCGGTGCCCCGTAAAGGGCCATGGACCGCACGTCCCCCGCGTAGAGCCTCCGGCAGGAGGCGTTTGGACCCCCTAGATTGGGCAGGAGCCGCCCCAAGGCGGCCCCAGCCCGGTCCAGCCTTGGAGCCAAACGTCGGAAATGCTCCACGAAGTTCCACCGGCTGTCGAGGACGAGTCCTAGGTACTTCATCGTCGACTCGACGCCGATGTGAACCCCTCCTACCGTAATTTGGGAACCCGACGGTGGCGCGTTCCGAGGGCCATGAAAACACATGACCTCGGACCTGTGCAAGGCCACCTCGAGTCCCAACTGCCGGATTCTATCGACGATTGTCGCAACCCAGCGTGTCGCTAGATCGGCCGCCGCCTGGTGCGACCTCCCCCGCGCCAGGACCAGCGTGTCGTCAGCGTAGCAAACCACGCTGACGTCGCTAGGGAGGTCGGCGCGCAGCACCCAGTCGTATCCGATGTCCCACAGATGCGGCCCCAGGACCGATCCCTGCGGGACACCACACGACATCTCTCGCCGGTTCCACATTCCCTGGTGACCGGGGTAGATGACGGCCCTGTCCGTCAAATAGGCCTCGACCACACGACAGAGGTAGGTCGGCATCCGGTGGTACCGGAGTGCCTCCCTTATGCAACTCCAGGGCAGGGTGTTGAAGGCGTTGGCGATGTCTAGTGACACCGACAAGACGACCCCGCCCCGGGCCACAGCATCCCCCGTCGTGACGGCCCGTACACGCATGATGGCGTCCACCGTAGAGCGCCCTCTGCGGAAACCAAACTGGCTCTCCGCCAAATCCGGCCCCACCCGCACCAGCCGCCTGACGAGGCGGTTTGCAATGACTCTTTCAAAGAGCTTGCCCACCTCGTCGAGCAGCACGATGGGCCGATAAGCGGACGGAGAGTCCGCAGGGCGCCCCGGCTTCTTAATGAGGACCAGTTTCCCCGTCTTCCAACGAAGTGGGAACTGGCCCCTCTCCATGCATGCGCATAGGAGACCTCTTAGTCGAGGCCCGAGAGCCTCCATGGCCAGGACCCAGGCCTTCCCAGGTAGGCCGTCGGGTCCTGGGGCGGTATTCTTGGCATTCAGCCTTCGTACCGCCACTCTCATTTCTACCTCGGTCACCTCCGGAGCATCGTCGTCGTCGTCGTCGGCGGTGTGGTCCGCATCGAGCACCGCAGTAGGCGGAGCCATGAGCGGGGAGGTATGTTCCCCTCTCGAAGGGAACAGAGCGCTCACCACGTCCTCCACAAGCTGAGGCCGGAGACTCTGCGTCAGCGGGGGAGCCCATGGGCGGAGTTTCTCTCGCACCATTTTGTATGGGCGTCCCCACGGGTCTCTGTTCAGAGTCTCCAGCGTCTCCTCCCGGGCCAGTGCCCTGGCCCGCAGGATCTCCTCCTGGAGGGCGGTCTTCGCCGCTCTGTACCCCTCGTACAGCTCCGCCTGAATGGCTTCCGTATCCGGAGGGCGGATACGGAGCCTGCGGTGCCTGGTGTACTGGCATCGCGCAGCAACGCACGCATGGCGCAGCGCTGTCAGCTCCTGCGACCACCAGCTCACCTGGCGCGAAGCACGTCCTGGCTGGACCCGGGGCATTGCCACGTCACAAATATTGGACATGGCCTCCCGGAACCACTCCGCCTCGTCGTTGATGTCGGCAGGCCTGTCCGGTGATGACACCCAGGCCTGCACGATCGAGGCTTCCAGGAGAAGCTCCCGGTCCAGCTGCTTCAGCGCCCAACGCGGACCACCCGGGGCCTGTCGGACCGGCGCGCTCGAGGTCTGGGCGGAGACGTCGAACCGGATATACCGGTGATCGGAATACGTCTCCACCCCCTCCATGACGCGCCAGTCAATGACACGCGGCGACAGAGCGGGGCTGGCGAACGAGATGTCCACCACTGATTCACCCCGCATCCGCACACACGTGGGGACGGAACCCCGGTTTAGGACGACCAGGCCTGTCTCCAGAGCCCAGTCCTCCACCATCCTGCCCCGTGTGTCCGTATGCCGGGAACCCCAAGCCACATTCTTGGCATTGAAGTCCCCCAGTACGAGCACGGGGAACACGAATAACCCCTACTAGTGCAACTTGCCTAGATAATATTTATACAGATGTTATACCAAGCTACAAAGAAATTATAAATTTACTAGATTCTGATCATTGCGGGCAAAGGGTTACTATCCCAACCCAAAACAACAAAGTGGCTAAAAAGGATATCACATTTAACCCCAAAACTGCAAGTCGCTTGGAAGTTTTTAAAGAAAAACTAATTAATAAATTAACAGTTTTGTCAAATCATGCTGATCCTAATCATCTATATAATGATTTTTTTAATTTATACTGTAAACAATTTAATTCCACCTTTACTCCCAAGACTATCTCGGTCAATAGTAACGCATCTTTCAGTGATTGGGCTACCATTGGTATTCATAAAAGTAGAACACGGCTTTATGAGCTGTACAGTGAAAGGACTTATGTAAACACTGCTGAATTTAATTTATACGTTAAAAATTATTTAAAAAAGTTTGTTGTACGGCCAAGTCTCGTTATTTGAGTTCGAAGATTAAAAATAGTAATAATGTAATTAAAACGACTTGGAATATTATTAATAGTGAAACGGGAAGGTCTACTAACCGAAATACTGACTACAGCCTGTCTATTAATGACAACATAATAAAATCAGACTCACAAGTCGCCGAGGCCTTTGAGAATTTCTTTTCAGATATTCCCGTTTCAACTACTAAATCCCTAAACTCATCACCTTCTGTTGCTGAGTCTTTGCTTAAGGAAAATGTTAATGTTTGCGATTCGGAATTCCATTTTGAACATATTACCTGTAGAGACATAATTAAAACCTTTCACACTTTAAATGTAAAAAAGACTGCAGATCTGTGGAGTAATTCTGTAGAAGTTGCCAAGTCTATTATTGACATTGTAGCACCTACTTTAGCTTTTATTTTTAATAATTGTATCCACTGCGGCGAGTTTCCTGACCTTATGAAAAATAGTAAAATAATACCTTTATTTAAATCAGCTAGTACATCAGACCCCACAAATTATAGACCTATTTTAGTACTACCTACCTTTAGTAAAATTTTTGCGAAGTTAATTTTAGAGCAATTGCAAAGATTTTTTAATAGACATAAATTGTTACATAGCAAACAGTTCGGTTTCACTAGGGGTCGTTCAACTACTGATGCCGGTGTTGAACTTTTAGGACATATTTATAATGCATGGGAAGATAAATGCGATGCCTTGGGCATCTTTTGTGATTTGTCTAAGGCATTCGATTGCGTTCTTCATGAAACGTTAATCAGGAAACTCCGCCACTACGGAATCCGGAACACCGCTCTGGATCTTCTTACTTCATACTTAAGTAATAGGATTCAGAGCGTTGACGAATGGGAAAAGATCTCCCGGATCTATAGTAACAATGGGAGTCCCACAGGGCTCAATTCTTGGTCCTTTCTTGTTTCTTATTTATATTAATGACTTGCCTTACCTCATAAAGGATAATCATGAGATAGTGTTGTTTGCAGATGACACTTCGCTTTTGTTTAAACTTAAACGTCAGCAGCTGGTTACTGACGATGTAAATAGCGCGATCTCAAAAGTAGTTCACTGGTTTAATGTTAACAATTTACTTCTTAATGAAAAAAAAACCAAATGCATTAAGTTTACGCTACCTCACGTTAGGCAGGTGAAAACTAATGTGTTGATAAAGGGCGAAGAATTGAATCCCGAAGACAGCACAGTTTTCTTGGGTTTAACTTTGGATGCTAAGCTTCAGTTGGGGCCCACATATAGATAAATTGTCAAAAAAACTAAGCTCCGCAGCATACGCTGTTAGAAAAATTCGTAATTTAACTGACATAGAGACAGCCCGTTTGGTGTACTTTAGCTATTTTCATAGTGTAATGTCGTACGGTATTCTGTTGTGGGGAAATGCCGCCGACATTCAGACTATCTTTGTTTTGCAGAAAAGAGCTGTTCGATCAATTTATAAATTAAGTCCGAGATACTCACTCAGAGAGAAATTTAGGGAGATAAATGTAATGACTGTGGCTTCTCAGTATATTTTTGAAAATCTTTTATATGCCCACAAAAATATTAAATTGTTTAAAAAATACAGTGATATCCATAATATAAATACTAGGAACAAACACAAATTTGTTATACCTACAACCTACAACAAGGCTCAAGAAAATAGGTGGCTCCTTTAGATGTCAATGTATACGCTTTTACAATAAGCTTCCAAGCCACGTACAAGATCTAAGCCTTAATAAATTTAAAACATTTATTAAATGTAAGTTGTGCCAAAAAGCGTATTATACCATTAAAGATTACATTGAGGACAAAAAGGTTTGGGATTGAGCTGCTCCAATTTCTCCAATTTTGTTATTTTTTAACTTATTGAATGCTGTTATTTTTAGTGACTTTTTATTTTATTATTAACTTATACAGTGACATGAATGTTTACTTTGTAAAGTATTATATTATTTTAATTATTGTGAATGTGAAGACTATGTGGATCTTTGTTTCTTTTCTTTTTTAGTATTAATTTTTCCTTAGTTTTAATTAATCATGGTCTGGCAGTTTGAGCAATTTATGCGGCCTAACCAAATGTCCTTTCTTTGGTACTGTTCGTCAAATCGTTGAGCTCCTTAAAATTGGAGTTGAGCTGCACGATTATTGACAAATGCTTGCACTGACTGGACAGGTCCACTCAATCTGTGTGGTTCTTTCCTCAAAAGTCCATTTCAGACACCAATCTACATGGTCTTCACATGATCTGACCAAGATTATGTCTGGACTTTAAAAGAGACTGTGACCTCTGAGTTTGTTTCGGCCTTTCTTCTCAGAGTAGTCAGATAGAAAACGCCGACCTCATCTAGTTTTAAAAATGTGATTGACGTGTAAAAGTGTTTGTACAAACCTACTTACAGAAATAAAAATCATTTATCATCATTTATCATTTATCTTGTTACCCGACTACGGCGAAGTAAAAAGGAGGGTTATGATTTTGACCGGTACGTATGTATGTATGTATGTTCATCTGTTCCGTCATATCTTCTAAACGACTCATCACAATTTGACAAATAAGGTATCGTTGGAAGCGTCTTGATCGTCCGCTGGTTTTATGACCATTTATTTGACGTCACATTAAATTTTAAATGGCGCCCTGTAGAAGCCATAAAGTCATAACTAAAAAAAAGTTTTTGTAACCTTTCCGTGTTGGGTATCAAATGAAAGGGCTTAATTAGCACATTTCAATAATATAGATAGTGGTGCCGATTCTCTTGTCACAAAGTTGTCTAAACTAGATTATAAATCACTAAAATTTATTTTATTCCTGTCAAACGATTTCCTATTCTGAAATAGACTATAGTGCCACATCTTAACTATATTTTAGTTTCAAAATCAAAATCAAAATATTTTATTTCAGATAAGCCTACATGGGCACTTATGAAACGTCAGAAGCTAGGCGCACGGTTCCAATTGGTCGTTTCCTATGGAGAAGAGCCGGCAAGAAACTCTATGGTTACTCTTTTAAAAGATAATTGGCTTTTACAATATTTTCGAATTACAGTGTTAATAGTTGTGGGAGGACAGTGTAGGCCTTCCAAAAAGTTTCAGATAAAGTTTATAAAAAATAAATAAAAATAAAAGTCTTCAGTTCACTAAGCCTACGACGTTCTCACATTCACAAGATAGAAAGGAATCTATATACGATAAATAAGATACTACAGATAAACACCTATTTAAACCAAATGACATGATTGCCATTACAACTGTAACAAATCTGAATAATTAACATGTCCGCAAAAGTTTGTCAGCACTAAGATGGCACGGAATTTAGTGAAAATTTTATTCTGAATTTGATGATTTAACCTAAAATTTTGTCCTATAACTAAAATCCTCTAACTAAATCTGACTATTTTTAATCGCGATTAAAAATGTGTGGAATAAACTAAATAATAACTAATAAATAGATGTCATGAACTAAAATTCAAACCAACACAATACTGTATCTTTTTTTTTTGTTTTCTTTTGCTTGTATCTCGAAAATGGTGCGTCCTATCGCAAAAATAATGAAAATTTCGACCCCCTTTTGGAGGCCTATAAACCACTACTTCTCAACATGTTGATAATATTTTTTTTTGTTTTTTCCTTATTTTTCACACAAACAGTGAAAAATTCCATAAAAAAACACGTCGAGGCAGCAGAAATTGCGCGCTTCTGGCTCTAAAAAAAATTCACGGTGTGGTTTCCCTACCCTGGGATTTTTTTTTAAGTAGCAAGTGGAGGCGCGATTTTCAAATTCGATTTTAGTTGTGTCAAAATAATTTTTGGAGAATTTATTTGGTAGTAAAAGTAAGGAATTTTAGTGATATTTTAGTTCGGTGTACAAGAGAATCGGCACCATTATAAACCCGTCGTAGTTGGGTTTTAGTTTTATAACTTTTTTTTTGTTGTATTTTTATACGACTGCTCAAAAAAGGTCTGTTATGTTTCTTAGGTAAGTACTTGTATGCATGTTTATATTTGTACGTATGGTTTTTATTCCATTTCATCCAAAAAACATGTTTCCTATTAATAAGCAAATACTCTCGAAAAAAACTAAAATGCAGCAGAGGCAAGTAAATTCGCCAAATGAAAATATTGATTCTGATTTAAAAAAGGTAAATTTTGCCCCATTTTACCCTCATCATTTATTTCATGTGCTATTTAATTATATTACTGCTACCATATAATATTTATGTACCTACATTTATCGAACTATTTTACTTTTACAGAATAATGAAAGCACACTTGACTCAACGACAGTTTTTACAGTGCCTTCTGACAGAAATACAAATAACATGGTAATTTATCCTAACTAACTATCCTATCCTAACTAATAATATAAATGCGGTATGGTACGTTTTCATATCATGTAATATATTTAATTATTTTGAATAGCTATATTCTATTCTGCAGATTGAAATACTCTATGAGCTACCGCATAATTAATGGACTTATTTATTTCTTACAGGATAATGAAAGCACATTTCGAGGAAAGCACGGTCTATGACCCTTCGCAAAATATTATTTTAATTTATTTTTACAATTATACTTTTGTAATTAGTCTTTGTTTTTTATTTACTATTTGTACTCATCCATAAAAATTAAATAATAAGTTATCTTGAACGATACACATTTAAGGATTGCATCACTATAAATAGTGATGAAGTCTTTAAATATGCATATTTTGTATAACTACCTACTAACTAACCTACCTTCGTATGCATTTTATACTACTATCCAAACATTATTCAAACTGTAGAAACAACATCATATAAGTACTAAAATGTGTACTTACCTGCTGAATAAATTACATATAAGTAAAGAAAATTAATAGATACTACTAGCAAACTAGTTTGCCTGTTTGTAGTTTGCATGCTAGTTTGCCGCTTTAGTTGTATAAAATATAAATAAAAATTCAAGCAAATACTGATGACCCTATCGTAATTCAATAGATAAGCCGTTCTAGGTAATAACATTCATCGATTCAAATAATATTTCAAAAAATATAATATTAGTAATTTAATTTATTTCGAAAGTAAAGTGGAAAGGATCAAGTTTGTTTGTTCCTCGCGTCCGACGCATTGCGGTTTGCATGTGTGTAGCGTACTTCACTAGACGCACACGAGCGCATATCCGCTACCGCGCGCCGTCAAATTTACCTAAAACTGTGTACTTCGATTTTGTAATAGCGCTCTTAATTTACTCAGTTTGAATTTCCGCGCATTATTTGAGAAAAGTACTATACGAGCCTTGGCCGCAATCAGGAATTGATGGACTCACGTATGTGTGCCTCGGCTTCGCCTCGGCCCCCATTTTCACGATCGTCCGTCAATGCCCTTATTGCTGGCCGCGACAGTAATGTACTAATTCTCCTTCTGAATAGTTAAACAACAAATCCAATACTATGATGATCCCGACGTGATTTGAACACGTATGGGAAATTGAAAATTCGAATTTACTTTTACTGTAGGAGGAGTCGGGCCGCAGGGAAACACGGCGCATGCGCGGCGAGGCACGCGCTGCTCTGAAGAAGTTCGCGGGCACGTCGCCGCTGCCGTTCGCGCAATTTGCACGCATCGAGCACGCGGCCGGCGACCCGACGGCCGCGCGCCGGGCCGCAGTGCACGCGCTGCGGGCCGCCTTGCGCGACCCGGCCGCCACACCGCACCAGCGCCTCTACGTGGCGCGCGTGTGCGGCGAACTGTGCGACGAAGAGGCGCTGGGCGCCTGGGCCACGGCCAGCGCCGCGCTCGGCCTGGCGCCGCCGCCCGACGAGCAGCTGGCCGCCCCGCCGCCGCGCGACCTGCTGCGGCGCGCGCTGCAGGCGTGCGAGGCGCGCTGCGACGCGCTGGAGCAGCAGGCAGACGACGGGCACGCGGCGCACGCGCTGGACGCGCTGCTGCCGGCGCCGGCCGAGTGGGCGGCGGCGCGCGCGCGCCTGGCCGGGCCCGCGCGCCGCGCCGAGCTCGTGCGCCGCGTGCGCGCCGCGCCCGTCTGCCAGGTGAGTACCGCACGCACGTGCTGGACGCGCTGCTGCCGGCGCGCGCGCGCCTGGCCGGGCCCGCGCGCCGCGCCGAGCTCGTGCGCCGCGTGCGCGCCGCGCCCGTCTGCCAGGTGAGTACCGCACGCACGTGCTGGACGCGCTGCTGCCGGCGCGCGCGCGCCTGGCCGGGCCCGCGCGCCGCGCCGAGCTCGTGCGCCGCGTGCGCGCCGCGCCCGTCTGCCAGGTGAGTACCGCACGCACGTGCTGGACGCGCTGCTGCCGGCGCGCGCGCGCCTGGCCGGGCCCGCGCGCCGCGCCGAGCTCGTGCGCCGCGTGCGCGCCGCGCCCGTCTGCCAGGTGAGTACCGCACGCACGTGCTGGACGCGCTGCTGCCGGCGCGCGCGCGCCTGGCCGGGCCCGCGCGCCGCGCCGAGCTCGTGCGCCGCGTGCGCGCCGCGCCCGTCTGCCAGGTGAGTACCGCACGCACGTGCTGGACGCGCTGCTGCCGGCGCGCGCGCGCCTGGCCGGGCCCGCGCGCCGCGCCGAGCTCGTCTGCCAGGTGAGTACCGCACGCACGTGCTGGACGCGCTACTGGCGGCGCCGGCGCCTTTTCCCACAGCTGAGACACAGGCCTCCTCTCCACACGTCTATTCTTTCTTCCCTGAAAATCCTGTTAAACTAAACACAACTTAATTGTTATAAAAATATGGTCCTAAATCGAACCGGATTCAAGACATCGACCAATCCGGTTTATTTATGTATTTATTTATAACAGCTTAAACTGTCATTACAAGATTTACCCTAATGCGACAGCTAAGAACTTAAACTAATAAAGTAAACTGTATACTTACAACAAAATTTGAAAAATCACAGAAACATAAAAACATAGTACAAAAAAATAAAGTTAAAATTAAGTATTATTTTGCTTGTAGGATAATACAACTAGTTATACCCTTGCGAATTCACTAGGTAATGCCAATTTAAGCTATGTAAAGAGACGTATGAACCTATAACCAGTTAGTTGCCAATAAACCTTGTAAAGGTTAGACGCATTTCATTTAAAAAATCAATTGACACAGTGCTATCGAAAGTCAACCCTATCACCTCAACACACTAAAACATCATGTAAACACATAAATCTGAGTGTAATTATGGCTATGGCTTACAATATATAGTTTTGTATAATTATGATACGAGTATATATAACGACTGTCAAAGATCTAGAAGCCGGGACCAACGGCGTGCTTTCAGAGACTCTGAAGGTTTGGATATACACCCCTTTGCACAAAAAACGGGCGGTTTTGATTTTTTTACATTATTGGTAATCATTTAGTTGTAAAGAGGTTTTATTAGCCAAACTATGTTACTGGCACTTAATAAAGAGTCTGGGTATGAAAAAAAGTTAATTCCAAATTCGAAACTTTTGTTTAAAACAATAATAATTCCTTTTTTAGTTTGTGATTTTTACTAACTTTTTGCGGGTTTGCGATTAAAAGGTTATCCTGGCAACTAAAACTAACTTCTTGTTATTTTTAGTAGAATAATTTAGGTTTGTCGCATAAAGCTAGCTAGCCTTGTTAAATTCAAATTGAATCCATTGCATGCAAACAGTCGCAAACAGCAAGACTTAATAAATCTGCATAATATCCTACATTCCACGCTGGACTTTTCAGCTTTGCTGTCCCTCATAAACATCAATACTAGGTATAACACCCGAACACCGAAAACTTTTGTACTTCTGGTCTATACAAATAACACCTCTTATTACAACCCTATCGTTAGAATGTGTCGACTTTCCAATGAAATTTCAAAAGATAATGACACTATTGACATCTTCGATTCTCGTGTCGCGGCTTTCAAAAGACATGTATGTACTCTTTCTTTTTAATGTTCTCTTTTAATGTTTTAACTTGTTGTACTTTACCTGGCCTGTTTGTTCTCCTACACTTTCCCTGCCTAAGTAGAAGAGTGTCGGAGGGCAGACGCACAGACCGTGGCTGTAATCTTGTGAACTAAGCGTTTTGCTGTAGTTGTCATCATTATTGTGTTGTTGCTAGTCATGTTGTGCGATTACGCTTTGGGTGATAATCATATCGAAACCTATAATGTGAACCTAGTGATTTATTGTGATTGTTACCTGTTGTAGTTGCCTTGTGAATAAATAAATAAATAAATCCAGCTTTATTGTGATTTAAAACAGATAACTTTGTGTCGATTGTAATGGCATAAAAGCAATAAGAGCTAGTAACATTGTAGCGCTGCTGGAAGAGGGGTTTAGCCAAAAAACGATATTCTCATTGATAATAAGAAATTACTAGTCATTTATGCTAATGACGTAGTAAAAATATTAATATTATCCATAGAAAAGCCAATGACTGTTAAGTTGCCCGTTTTTTTGCATAGGGGTGTATATGTAGTAACTTAATGTCGGTAATAACGAAACTATTTTAAGTTTCCCTTCGTCTCGCAGGGCGCGGCGGCGAGCCGCTACTGGGAGCAGAGCGCGTGCGCGCTCGTGACCGCGGCCGCGCGCGAGCACCGCCTGGCGCAGTACGCGCGCGCGCTGGCGCCGCTGTTCCCGCACAACGGGCTGCTCGCGCTAGGTACGTAGGCCGCGCACGAGCCGCCGTGGGGGCCGGCCCGAACTGACCTGTGCGTCCGTCCGCAGCCTGCAGCGGCGCCCCGCTGTGGGCCTGGGACAAGGACGGCACCGCGGAGGAGCGCCTGCGCGCCATGGGCGGCGGCGCACGCTCGCACCGCGCCGCGCTCGCGCACGTGCTGCCGCCGCTGTTGCGCGCCGCCGCCAGCTGGCAGCCCGGCGACGCCGCGCGGGTCGCGGCCGCGTGCGCGCGCGCCGGGCGCGGCGGCGCGGGCGGCGCGCTGCTGCACACCGTGCGCCTGGAGAGCGAGGCGCGCGCGGGCCGGCCGCGCCTGGCCGCCGCGCTCTACGCCGCGCTGGACCGCCAACCGCAGCACAAGGTGAGTGGCGGGCCGGGGCCGGGCGGGCCGGGGCCGGGCGGGCCGGGCGGGCCGGCGGGGCCGACCGGGCCTGACGGGTGTCGTGTTGCAGTGGCTGGCGCTGCGCGGCGCGGCGTGGGTCCCGGCGCAGGCGGCGACGCTGGCCGACGTGCTGCTGGAGCGCCAGCTGCGCGCGCACACGCTGCTGGACGAGCTCGCGCCGCCACCGCACGCGTCGTGATCTACTACAATAAACATCTACCGAACATAAAAGTTCCTTTCATTTGCCGACCTTTTTTAATTCATTTCTGTTTTACGAGTCACGCGCCATTGTAACATATTCCTTAGTATATTTTTTTATATCGATGGTGTTGTCCTTTATTGGTACAAACTTCTCTATCTTCAAAGTTTCAGATTTCTCATTTCGGATCCTCTCGATGACTCGAATTGATGTTTCCATTTTATTCAAAGAACTAATTCTGACTAATTGAGACTTTATTCTGTTGATGTTAGAGTTTCACACACACACACACACACACACACACACACACACACACACACACACACACACACACGCACACACGCACACACACACACACTCTCGCACAGTCATATACACAAAACAATTAAGCCGTCAAACACCCTTCTATACAGGGTGGATTTTTGAGATGGGGCAGTAAGGACTATTACCTTAACCGTTGTCGCTACAAGAAAACGGTCTTAGGAGACTGTCCTTAAGGGTCAGTTCACACCGAGATGCGACGCGACGCGCGCTTTTCTATGATCCGTTACAATATCGAATTTATAGCACCGCCCATCTCAGCGTACTTTGACACGTGTCAACGCTCGCACTGTAATTATACCTTCTCGTAAATAAAATAAGTTCGATAATTGTTAAACAGTGCGCGCAGCATCTCGTCGCTTCACGTCGCGGTCTGATCTGACCCTAAGAGCCTATACTACCTTAGCTCAAATTCACTTTTTATATCGCTCGCACCATACTACTGGCGGACTGACAGAGCGAGACGAAGTGGTGTGCTGGCGGTTCCAAGGCTCGAATAGTTCAGGTAATTGCTTTTTACAGTGAAAATAATGGTAATTTAGAAAACTTAAGACCTGCTTTATAATTAGTTCAGTTATTATGCAAAGTTTCATGATCTAATTTGAAGTATTTTTTTAATACAAGCTGTTTATATTTCGTAGTAACATAGTACCTAATAATGCTGCAGTACTTTCGACATAACAGAGGATCATGCTAAGCAATTTGAGATTGTATAGACTCTTAACGTTTTGAGAAATGTTGATAAAAATAAAAAAGTCATTTATTTCAGGTCCTTGACCCATATTAGAACCTATACTTACACAATTTTGTCAATTTCGTAAGTGTCACTATTTTGAATTAAATTAGTGATGAGTGAAAAAAAAACAAGCATTACTATTTATAGAATTTTGGTACCGCAAGCAGCTAGGACAAATAAAAATTACACCACATTAATTTCAGATTATTGTGAATTTAGAATTATAAGTCAAATACAAAATATTCAAAAATGTCAACAAAAAAAAATGAATTCACAGATTTAAAAAAATAACACATTTTTTTATGCCTATCTACCCTGTTATGGATAAAAAACTATCGGACCAACTGAGGTTTGAGTACTAGAAAACTCAGAAATCGCAAAATCTTTTCCCATATATTTCGTAGGAGATGGGACTCCAACCTCTTTATTATGATCGATATTAATCAACTCAGCCTATCGCAGTCCAGTCCTGTACATAGGCCTCTCCCCAGCTCTGCCACAACACCCTGTCCCCGGCTTCCGCATACAGTCTGTCCCAGCCATTTTCTTAAGGTCGTCGGTCCATATGGCTGGGGGGCGTCCCACGCTGCGCTTGCTGATACGCGGTCTCCACTTCAGGACTTGTCTGTTCCAACGGCCATCGGTCCTTCGACAAACATGGCCAGCCCACTGCCACTTCACTTTACTTACCTACTCTGCAAGCTATGTCGGTAACTCCGTTTCTTTTCCGGATAATTTCATTTCTGATTTTATCCTTCAAAGAAACTCCGAGCATAGCCTGCTCCATAGTGTGCTGAGCGACCTTGAATTTGTGGACCAGCCAAACTCAGTGTCCACGTTTCGGCCCCGTATGTCTTACCGAGTAAGATGCACTGGTTGAAGACCTTAGTCTTCAAACATTGCGGGATAGACGACGAGAAGACTTGACGAAGTTTCCCAAACGCTGCCCAACCCATCCGGATCCTTCTGTCAGCTTCTTTCTCAGTTTTGTCTACCGACCACGCATAATGAAGGGTACCGTAGTTGGGATGAATTTATCCCTTATTATTGTAGTTGAAAAACATGGTCTCCCATACGTTCCAACTGCAAATGTAAGTTTGTAACATCGATCACTAATAAATTAGTGATCGATGGTTTGTAAGCACAATATTGGGAATTTAACCATGTTATTTAAAGACCATAGACTTCTTATAAGTTTTTCTGTTATCTATAAGTACCTATAGAACTATTTTCAGTATTTTTTTCAAAACTTTAGTCTTAATAGTTTTGGAGTTAAAGGGGTGGGGGGAATGGTCATTTTTCATCTACCTATATTCCTCAGACCAACCAAAATAGAAAGACAGAGCATTACGAACATCAAAAATGACGCCACCTTTTTATCTATGTTGTGTAAAAAGGGTTGTCATTTGTTAAAGTTTTTCCCTATAATTTGGGGAATAATATTTTGGGTAGGATAATATTGTACGAGTAAGATATTGCTGAATATGGTATTGTACCTCAATCGTTAGGAAGGATTCCGAAACAAAACCATTTTTTTTACATCGCAATATAAAATAACAATTAAGTACAAAGTGCATTTACATACATGATTTGGAGATTACCTTTTAATCAAGAATTGCTTGTGTTAGGAAGTTCCGCTCTTTCACTTAGAACTATCCATTAATTATCAATTGAATGTAAAAAAAAATTGGTTTGTAAATTATAGAAAAATTAAGTAAGGTAAGTAAGGTAAGGTAAGTATAAGGTTGTTTAAGCGTAAATCATAACATCGTCGTGGGTATGTGTCATTAAGTAAATTGTTTTGAAATAAAATAGGTACTTAATTATATTTACCATCAACTTTATTAAATTCAAGAAGACCACGATAACAAAATCACTGACTATAGAAAGCACGTAAAAAGCGTCCGCAATTTGGGAAAAAATAAAATTTGGGACAGTAGTATTTAAATTAGCTAGTCTAAGCTGAGAAACTAACTAAAATAAAATAAAAAATACAGTCTCGTGTTTAATTACTGTTTTGATAAAATCTCATTTTTGTTTTTTAAATTGTATGTACCTTTTTAGGATATCCGGTTTTGATCACACGGCGAAGTCCACGATTGGTTGAATAAAGGTCATTCTCATTATTATCAAAATGATCGGAACAAACCACGCTGGTTTTCGATGGAAGCCATTCTGGATCATTCCGACTATTTCTTATAGCTACTATCCTGTTATTATTTACTTTTATTTTCAATATTACTTGGAAATCTAAAATATTAAATACATAAAAAAAGCATATAATTACTCGAACTAAAAAATTTCGAACGGGGAAATTTCAAATCATATTATGGCAGCCCCCGCACTTTAAATGTCACTGTTTCGTTCGTTCATTCGTTCAGGTTGTTGTTCCAAGTAACCTAAAATTCATAGTTTACTAAATTAAGAAACGATGTTATTTGAAGTACTTACATGTGAAAAGTGATTCCGTAAGACTTTTTATGTGATTTGCTATTGTTTTTACAAGTTTTCACTACACAAGAAGGCATAATTCTATTTTTTTTATTGAAGTTTACTAGACGACGACTCGTGACGTACTAGGAGCGATGAGCATAGTTTTTGTGTAGGTGTGTGCGTGAGCCTGTGTGTTTACTTGCAGGAGCATAGTATTGTGGCTACACGTTTGATGTACGTAGTGATCCGTCTTTCTATTTTGGTTGGTCTGAGCTATATTCTTAAAAATATTTATTTTAAAATTATTATTAAAATAATGTATTTGGGATCCTCGCAACAAGTTCTTTCATTTGATATGTCACAGTTTGCAAAACTTTATATTTTCTCTTATTTGCCCCCCAAAAGTATTCAATAGTACATTGTGATACGAGTATTCGCGCGAGCCACAGGCGAGCGCGGTAAGGTAGCCGAGAGTGTAATAATCAATGCACACGTGTTTCATACGACGTTTTTCAACACACTTGCGAGGAAAAAAACAGACTTGTTGTAAGAACTTATGCTACACCAACGTAACTATAGAGATGATAGATTTATAAAGTTTAACTGACCTTTGTTGCCAGGTACTGACTATCCTGAGTTTCTTTTAAAAACTTCTATATCGGTTGGTGACAATACTTTTAATTTTGTAATTTAACCACACTACGAAAACGTTAATAAATATTTATGGAAAATGGCGCGCTGGCTGGTTTTGTTTTTCCATAGGTAACACACACTGCACGGCACTGGCAAAACCGTTAGACAGCCTATACAAAAAATATGATTTGAATAAGAAAAAAAATTACAAAAAAACAATTTTACTGTAACTAAACGTACCATGGTGGAGTCAAATCTATTTATTATTATTTACGCTCTTCTCCCCTACGTGAAATCGACATTTTTAATAATGATTTTAACCACACAACAAAAAGTTAACCAATATTTATGGAAAATGGCGGCTGGTTTTGTTTTTTCCGCTAGCGATAAGCGCGCGGGTGTAAATAAAGGCACTGGTAATACCCCTGAACAGCCTATATAAAAATATAATAATGCTAATAATACATAATACGCAAATGTGGTTAGGGTAGTGAAAAATATTGACTATAATAGCCACAGACGATATAAACCCTTATTTAATAGTACAGAATGACAGAGATTCATTCCGCGCGAACGCGGTGGCACACGGGCAGGCCAGCGCGGTTCGTTGGGGCGGGTCAAGTGGCCTGCGCGCGTGCCAACCGCGGTCTTACCGGAAAAAAGCGCAAGTCTGCTCGGGTGTAAATAGAGAATGCTCATTTATTAGTAGGATAGTTCATACTAATTCAATGTACGGTATCCCACTGACGTTTATTTATGGTAAGAAAAAATCCTATGGGCATGCATGGGATTTTTTTTTGCGTATGGTTCTTTTTTAAATAAAAACTTGCTTTTGAGCGCTTGTCTGGTGAAAAGCTTCACCAAAAACAATTTCTATTGGATACAAATTCTATGCTGCCATAATAGTACTTACTAATTCCATACTGCCATGTCATTACTCAGACTAGTAAATAGTAATCTGTGGCGCACATTACCGCACTAGTGCGGTAATATAAAGTAAAAAGCACGCTTCCATAATACACTGCATTATGAACCTAAAAGCGGTTCAATAAGAGCCACTTTACGAGCAAGTGTGTTGAAAAATACATTTATTTATGTTACACGTCCGGATTTGGGTCACAGAAATACATTTAACATAATAATTTCAACTTAATCGGTCCATTGGATTCGGAGCAAATTGGCAGTGAGATATTATAGACAGACAGACAGACAAGTGATCCAGATAAGAGTTCCGTTTTTACTCGACTACGTCGAAGCAAAAAGGGAGGGTTATTATGATTTTGACCGGTATGTATGTATGTTCATGTACCTATTCCCTCATATCTCGCAATTAGACAAATGAGGTGTCGTTAGAAGCGTCTTGACCGTCCGCTGGTTATATGCTATGTGGTGATGTGGCATCACATTAAATGAAGCATGAAAATGACGCCCTCTAGAGAACAAAAATTCATGAACTAAAAGAAAAACATTTTTTACGGAGGCCATGTTGGGTATCAAATGAAAGGGCTTAATAAGCACATTTAAAAAATATCTATAAGTACATATAATAAATCTGTAGACGAGGCATTTCTGTAAATTGAAAATAAAATAAAAAAGAACATAGTTGCTAAATGATAACAAACAAATGCCAATTCTATCATTTTTAAATTTTTTGTCTGTTTGTCCGTTTGTCTTTTTGTCTGTGAGAGATTAACTTGTTAACGTATCACGCAAAAATTACGAAACCCACATGGTTAACTTTTATACTCAAATATCGTGTATAACTCGGAGTAACATCTAGTTTTTGTTTTATCGCAATCGCTTCACTCTATCAAAAGATACAAGCAATTTTTTGAAAATGTTCAAGATTAATTATTTTTCATTAGCTGTGCCCCGCGGTTTCACACGCGTAGGTCTCGATCCCGTGGGAAAATAGGGATATAACGTATCCGTTGTCCTATTCCAGGTCATGGTCTACCCGTGTGCCTCCTGTGTCCATCCTGTCCTCTCTAGAGTAGGGAACGGCGGCGGCGGCGGCGCCGCGCCGGCGTCACCGGCTCGCGTATTGCATTTCATGATAACTTCAAAATTAAATGTTGATTCGAATGAATTAAAAACTATTTTACTGCTACATAAATACCCTTGATGTTAAAACTATTTATTTGAATAAGAATTTATATTATGTTGATAAAACTCCTTCGTAAATAATGCATTAATTTCGAACAAAGGATATTGACCAATTTGGACCAAATACTGCCCAGCCATGGGAGTGCTTCCAAATGATTCCTTGCATCAATTAATAAAATAAAAAAAAAAAAAACGGTCCCAGGGTTAAGAAGTTATTGTCTTTATATGGAGCCGGCAGGTATTCATAGGAACTCCTCAACCAAAGAAGACAGCACCATCAAGTTTGGAGTCGTTGAATATGCATTGACAAGTGCTTTACACTAGGCAGTGTCCAGGGTCTAGTGATGGAGCCGGAAGGTGGCCATAGAAACTTCTAAACCAAACAAGATAGCACCATCGTGTTTGGACTCGTTGGCTTTGTCTTGACAAGTGCCTAGTATAGCCCAAGGTAATATCCAGAGTCTGGTGATGGAGCCGGAAAGTACCCATAGGAACTTGTTTAACATAATTACTGCCATTATTTAATAAAATGCGCCATTGGTTAGTTGGTATACATCAATAGAAAACACTGAACAAAAAATAGTTTTTCTCAAAACTCCTCTGATAGATTTTATTGAGCTTTGGTTTACACACTAGTATAAATCCAAGGTACATAATGCACTATGTGCCCATTCAGGGCAGCACTTTGGATGGTCTGTAAAAAATGTTTAAAATGTAAATGATATGGATACAAATGAAATAATAATGTGTTGTTTAACATAATTACTGCCATTATTGAATAAAATGCGCCATTGGTTGGTTGGTATTCATCAATAGAAAATACTGAACAAAAAATAGTTTTTCTCAGAACTCCTCAGATAGAGTTTATTGAGCTTTGGTTTACAGACTAGTATAAGCCCAAGGTACATAATGTACTACGCGTCCATTCTGGGCAGCACTTGGCCCAACTTCCTTATATGGAAGGTCAGTAAAAAATATTTAAAATATTAATGATATGCATACTAATGAAATAATAATGTGTTGTTTAACAAACTTACTGCCATTATTTAATAAAATGCGCCATTGGTTGGTTGGTATTGATCAATAGAAAATACTGAACAAAAAATAGTTTTTCTCAAAACTCCTGTGATAGATTTTATTTATTGGATTCTAGCAATATTTCAATAATAAAGCGTAAGAATTCTTGAAAAAGAAAAAATATATTTTTATTCCGTTACGACATGACTTTCTAGCTTAAATGTTGACATTACAAGTATATCTAAAGCTGAGTTAGTTCATAAAGACACCTTTAAATTTAATTATTCAACACTCCCACTTAAACTTACAAGGTGACATCATTATTTACTTTAAACCTAGGTATTACATCCAGAAACCTAACTTTATGAATCAACTCAATTATTAACTATAAGATACATAAGAATCTAAGTACAATTCAAGATCTTATCTCTAATACCAATAAACTTCCCTACAGGCAGAGCTTTCGTCAGAAAATCTGCCAATAGGCATGAACTTTCCACATATTTAATATTAACTGTTTTCTTTTCAACATTCTCTCTTATAAAGTTATATTTTATATCAATATGCTTGCTCCTTTTATGATATACTGGATTATTAATTAATTTAATTGCACTCTGATTATCTACGTTCAAAGTAACAGAGTTTTGTGGCTCCCCAATATCATACAAAAATTGTCTAAGCCATAATATTTCTTTTGATGCTTCACTGGCAGCCATATACTCAGATTCAGTTGTGGACAATGCCACAGTGTTTTGTTTACGACTTGACCAGGTGATGGGACCCCCATTCATTAAAAATATGTAACCCGTATTAGATTTCCTACTATCTAAGTCACCTGCAAAATCAGAATCAGAGTAGCCAACTAATTCTAAATTACCTTTATATACAATAGATAATTCTTTTGTATCAATCAAGTAGCGCAAGATCCTTTTCACTGCAGTCACATGTGAAGGACCTGGATCATTAACATATCTACTTGCAACATTCACAGCATATGCTATGTCGGGTCTAGATACAGTAGTTAAGAATAATAATGCTCCCACTGCCTCTCTATATGGGAAATTAATAGGTACATTATTTTCATTTTTCGATAAATGTACATTTGCATCGGCAGGAGTACTGCTACTTTTAGCATCCGACAAATTAAATTTATTTATTAATGTTTTAATATACTGTTTCTGACTTATACTTATACATCCTTCTGTTTTATTTATTTCCATTCCAACATATGAATTAAACTTTAAAATCTTTATCTCAAAGTTTTCTCTCAAATCATTTAATATGGTATTTACAACAATTTTACTTTTAGCCAGTAATAATCCATCATCAACATAAAGAATTAATATTACTTTGATATCATTAAAATATCCCACAAATACACAACTATCAGATGGACAAGGTTTAAACCCATAAGTAGTCAAAAATGAACAAAATTTCTTGTTCCAACATCTAGAAGCTTGTTTAAGTCCATAAATAGATTTTATTAACATACATACTTTCGAAGGCTTGGCTTCCACCCCCTCTGGCACCTCCATGTATAGCTCTTCAGATAGCTCACCATACAAAAAGGCTGTCTTCACATCGAACTGCTCTACTTGTAGGTCATCTCTTGCAGCTATACTAAGTATTAACCTGATGGAGTCATACCTGCTAGTGGGTGAAAAAGTCTCATGATAGTCCAAACCTTTCACTTGGGTAAAACCTCGAGCACAAAGTCTTGCCTTGTATCTTTCAATTTCTCCACTTGTATTCTTCTTTGTACTGAACACCCATTTAGAAGTAATAGGCTTCTTCTCAGTTCTATCAGTTATTATCCAAGTTTTGTTATTTTCATGTGATTCAAGCTCTTCAGCTATAGCTTTCTTCCATTGATGACAATTGACACTATTTATGGCCTCTTCATAAGTATTTGGTATTTCTATTTCAGTTAAATTCACTTCCAGTTTATTATTTCGTCGAGGACGTAATGTGATATTTCTCTGTTCTTCTTGCTCTAAACGAATACCTCTTGGAGGGTGATAGGTGTCATCTGTGTCTATAGTACTCTTCATACTATCTTCGTCAGAAGAGATTTCTTTATATACATTATATTGGTCCTGAACCTCAGTTTGTGGGGATAGTGATATTAACTGTTCTTTTTCTTCTTTATCTAACTCTATTTCTGTATAATTGTGTCTTTCTTCTAGTATACTGCATTCTTCAAATTTTACGTCCCGTGATACTGTAATTCTTCTTTTATTCTGATCATACATTCGGTAATTATCACGATCATACCCAACTAACAACATCTTCACACTTTTCTTATCCAATTTCTTTCTCTTTTCTTTTGGAAGGTGAACATACCCAATGGAACCAAATATTCTTATATGTTGAAGGTTAGGTTTTTCACCATACCAGAGTTCAAATGATGTGACATTTCCCGTTTGACTTGATGTGTTTCTATTCAATAAGTATACTGCACAATTGACAGCTTCTGCCCACAAGTTTAAGGGAATGTCTTTCGCATATAACATTGTTCTTGCACTTTCCATGATAGTACGCAGTTCTCTTTCTGCCCTCCCATTTTGTTGTGGGGTATATGGGGCCGTACGCTCATGAGTTATTCCATTACCTTCTAAAAATGTCTTAAATTCTTGGTTTACATATTCACAGCCATTATCTGTATGAAGAATGTTCACATCATGTTGAAATCTATTTTTCACAATTGCATTGTACTTTATGAAATAGCTTAACACTTCGCTCTTATGCCTCATAAAGTAAACATGACGATAACTTGTTGCTCCATCTTTAAATAAAACAAAGTACTTCATACCTGACACAGAAGGTTCTTCAATAGGGCCACATACATCACTGTACACAATTTCACCAGGTTGTGACGGGCCTCTAGTAGATTTCATAAAGGGAAATCTTGCTTGCTTACCATATTGGCACGCTTCACAAATAAAATTCTCATTCCCAGTCAGTTTAACTGGAATTGCACCATTTATACTCATGTTTTTAATTTGTTTTATATTCAAATGTCCTAATCTCTCATGCCAGACCTTAATATCTGTTTGCACAATGTTACAATTTTCTTGTTTGATCGTTTTAATTTCCAACTCATATAAATTGTTTTCTGTTAATTGTGCACACATTACGATTATGTTATTCTTCATTATCATTGCTTTTTGGTTATTTTTCACTATGACATAACCTTTTCTAGTGGCAGCTCCTTCAGAAAACAGGTTTCTTCGTAAGTCTGGCACATACAGGACATTCTCAAGTTTACATTGTTCCCATTTTCCTTTCACTAGTTTATTTATCAAAATGGTACCTTCTCCACATACTTTAATGTTTTGTTTATTCCCTAATTTAACCACCTTATCTATGCCATAGCCTTGAGACTCATTCAATTCATAGAAATAGTCATGTCTGAATGACATATGCATGGATGCTCCACTATCTAATATCCAAGCTTCTTCACCATGCTCAGATAAAAAATATCCTTCCGCACTGAATGCTAACATATTGTGAGGCTTCTGACTTTTATTGTATGTTTTCTTTGGCATTCTGCAGTCCTTTGCAAAATGTCCTCTTTTATTGCAATTGTAACATACAAATCTATGATTAGAACTTCTTTGTTCATGATTGCTTCCAATTCTTGGTTTGGAATTCCCTTTAGTGGTTACTAATGCAGTCTCATTACATGTTGTCTCATTGGCAAGACTCGCTTCCTCATCTACTAAACGTGATGTGAGATTTTGTATTGTTTGACTATCTTCATCGAGTGACAACCAAGCTTGTCTAAGCGAACGGTATGTTGATGGAAGTGTGCTTAGAATCTTTGTCATTATTGCTGTGTCACTGATTTTCTCACCAGTTTCTCGCAGCTGCTTTGCCAAACTTTCCACTTTGGACACATGTTGTCCCATAGTATCACTAGCACAATAAGAATATTGGTAAAATTTCTCATGAATCATCATTTTACTATATTCAGATTTTTGCTCATAGATGGCTTCTAATTTTTTCATGACCTCCTTCGCAGTCTCGCAGTTTTCTATCAATGATATCTGGTTCAAATCCATTGACGACGTCAAGATGAACATGGCCATGCCATCATCTTTATCCCATTGCACTTGCGAACTGGATTCATTGGGTCTTACCGAATCTATGTTTAACCCTTTTGCTCTTAATGCACATTTAACTTGAAACTTCCATTGCTTAAAGTTTCTGCCATCGAATTTTTCCATTTTCATCGCATTGGTAACCTCCATATTGTTAATTTGGATGGTTGATTTTACACCGGTAATAATCTTGCTCTTTACTCAACTTTATACTGAAATTATCAATTATTGCAATTCCTGGGCCCATAACCTATTGGATTCTAGCAATATTTCAATAATAAAGCGTAAGAATTCTTGAAAAAGAAAAAATATATTTTTATTCCGTTACGACATGACTTTCTAGCTTAAATGTTGACATTACAAGTATATCTAAAGCTGAGTTAGTTCATAAAGACACCTTTAAATTTAATTATTCAACATTATTGAGCTTTGGTTTACAGATTAGTATAAGCCCAAGGAACATAATGCACTATGTGTCCATTCTGGGCAGCACTTGGTCCAACTCCCATATATGGATGGTCAATGTCCTTTGATAACCATAATAAAAGGTTAAGAGTGAGTCAATCTTAAAAGATAGACATATCGTCGCTGTCATATCAAAATGTCGTATTGTTTAAGTACCTGTTTCAGGAAACACAAAAAACTGTTTTTTTTTATAGTACTGTGTAAAAAGTAACTTTTTTTTTTGGGAAATTGCATATAAAAAACAATAAAAAAACATACGACATTTTGATATGACAGTAACTTTTTTTTTGGGAAATTGCATAAAAAATACAATAAAAAAACATACGACATTTTGATATGACAGCGACGATATGCTGTCGCGGACTTTTTTTTAGAACTTTTAAAGAGGAACAATTCCATCATATATGATATTTGCGTAACTTAAACCGTTTACGCAGTGCACGCAACGAAAGCTCTCAAAAAGGAAAAAAAAACCGTTTTTGCAACATTTTTCATTTATGCTCCGCTCCTATTAGTCGTAGTGTGATGTTAAGCTTATAACCTTCCTCGATATATGGACTATCCAACTTTTCAATTTTTCTATTCCAACCAGTAGTTACTGAGATAAGTATGTTCAAACAAACAAACTCTTCAGCTTTATAATATCACAAGTATAGATTACGTAATGTAGAAACACGTAACGACATCTATTGTTACACTAACGGAAACTCGAGCAGGTTTGTGCGATCGTGTGTTGTTTTAGGGTGGTTATTTTCCACGGAACAGAAAAAACAGTGGAAGTGCAAAGTAGGCGTGGCACGCGTGCCACAAGTAAGCGCTGTTACGCTTACTTAGTCGTTCCGTGGTCCCAGTCGTGTTCTAACATCGCGTCGAGTTGCTAGTCTCGCGATAAATTTAGTTTTCCGTAACTATGCCATATTGTTCCATTTTGGAGTGCAAAAATGATAGTAGGAGAAAAAATCTTAAAAATGGAGGTGTTTTGTACCATCGGTAAGAACGATTTTATTTGTTTTCTTATAAAATCTTAGTTAATTTCATTTTACTAATAATTTAATAGAACGTTTACTTAAAATCAACCTTATCTGATTAAAATAAAGTTTATTTTGGATTGATTGTATTCCCTGTTTCGTTCTCGAAAGTTCTTCGCTACTCAATTAGTGATGTAGCCGGGTCGGATGTTGGTTTTATCGATAGATATCTTAGCTAAGGAAAACTTGGATTGCCTCAAAAATACTAATTTTTCAAGGGCAATAAATAAAAATTCAAAATAACGTATTTTTTATTTTAACCCAAGTATGTAAGATGATTTTTACAATTTATTCAGTATTGCACATTTAATTCTTATCACACGTTAATTGAAAACATTCGGCAGGTAAGTTTTTATATATTTGGGATTTATTAATTTATGTTAAACATGTTTATATAAAGCAAGTAATTTATTTTAGTAACCCGCACTGGGCCCGCGTAGTGGATTACAGCCCAGTCCCTCTCACAGAGAGGAGGCCTGTGTCCCATCAGTGGGAACATTATAGGCTGATGATTAAGTAATTTATTATACAAACCGGTCAGGCCCTGCTGGTACCTACATATATGTACCACCCAAAACCAATCCCATCAGACACCGCTGATACGAATAGGTACTAGCACGAACAAGCTTAAAAATACTCTTTCATATTAGAAAAAGAGTATTTTTTACTGATACATATATGTTGGCGACGAACATACGCCTAATTAGTTTTTAAGAAATACTGATTACCTATCTAGTCTTAAGAAGTACTGATTAAAATAAATCACCCAATTTTCTCGTTAGAAATTATCAATAAGTATAAATGTACCTGATTAGCGTAGGGCTACCTTTATTTTCCTTTGACACATACCATACAAACACATAAGGGCTGAGATATAGTAAAAACAAACCCTTTACATAACCAAGAAATCTAACTAGATTCCAAGCAGACAAGTTACAACCTGTTCTAAAACCGTTGGACACCTATAACACACCACGCAACACCCTAAGCACACTGATACGAAAAATGGGCTCGCCCAGAGGAGCAGGTCTCAACTTGCAACACTCATACACACACAACATTTACGCGAGTTTACGATACACAATCACAACAAATGGCCTCGCCCGGGAGCAGGTTGCAACTTGACCGAAAACACAGCTTACGCTTGACCAAAATAACTAAACCTAGATGGCTACTATTGGTCTAAGCGAATAAATTAAAAATAATCTATCTCAGACCCACACACAACTTGCGCCATGATAGAAAAGTACTTAACCTCTAACACAAAAATCAAAGTCAGTTTATATGTTTTTAACCTTTATTATGTTCTAAGATGTACTAGTTATAAGTGCGCGGCTCAGTGAATATACAGTATTTTCTATTTTATGTGGTGTTTTTATGTAAATCCCCAACAGAACTGGTCCTTCGAGAAGCCGGATTAAAGAACTGAAGCCTGAGTCTGAAGATTCATAAAGAAACCTCGCTATTTTGAAGATTTAATAGCGATTTTTATCAAGAAGTTTATGTATATCAAGAAGAATACATAAGTTTCGTAAGAATTTCGACAAGCCGCGCACTTATTCGTCGTAAAGAAGGTTAGTATTTGTTGGGAACAGGCGGCGTATGAAGGATCGCCCGTTCCCGAAGCCAGGCCCTCCGCGGAAGGCCTATCATTGTGCACACGACCCGCTGAGTAAGAATTGCTGGGAGGGACGACCACAGGAAGAGTCGCGCCCTCTCGAAGCCCTACGTCACTCGAAGCCCTACGTGTGTCGGTAAGAATTGCTGGGAGGGACGACCACAGGAAGAGTCGCGCCCTCTCGAAGCCCTACGTCACTCGAAGCCCTACGTGTGTCGGTAAGAATTGCTGGGAGGGACGACCACAGGAAGAGTCGCGCCCTCTCGAAGCCCTACGTCACTCGAAGCCCTACGTGTGTCGGTAAGAATTGCTGGGAGGGACGACCACAGGAAGAGTCGCGCCCTCTCGAAGCCCTACGTCACTCGAAGCCCTACGTGTGTCGGTAAGAATTGCTGGGAGGGACGACCACAGGAAGAGTCGCGCCCTCTCGAAGCCCTACGTCACTCGAAGCCCTACGTGTGTCGGTAAGAACTGCTGGGAGGGACGACCACGGACGCCGCCCCCTCTCGAAGCCCGGTGTACACGCAATTCGCTGAGTGAAATAGAACAGCTGGGAGGGACGACCACAGGAAGAGTCGCGCCCTCTCGAAGCCCGAGTCGCTCGAAGCTCTGCGTGTACTAAGTAAGTGAATAGTGCTACTTACGTGTTATGTAAATGCCGAATAGTGAATACATAAGTGGTAAATGTCGCCGTATACGTGAGTAAATAAGTAATATTACTCCGCGTAGATAGTAAAGCTCGAATAGTGCTAATCATGTGTTATATAAATACCGTATAGTGAGTACATAAGTGTTATTTGCCGCCGCATACGAGAGTTAATAAGAAACATTGCTCTAAGTGAACATTTAAGTGTTAATTACGCCGTGCAAATAAGTTAACGCCGATTCGTGAATACATAAGGAACATTGGACATTGTATAGCGAATACATAAAGAACAGTTAACTTAGTGAACATCTGTTGTAAAGTACCTTTGCTGAAGGATAGCTACATTAAACACTGGTGAGTTATTGAACAATATTTGCGGATAAAAGTGTTGTGTACATAAGCCATGATGACGCGAAGTCGCAAGGGAGATAGCGCGCGCTCGACCACGGAGGAAGAAACTACGGAGGAGTCTGCGACCACCTCCGAGGCGGTCACCGATAGCACCGCGCCGACTGAAGAAACAACCGTGGTCGAGGAGGCGGATGCTACCTTGGTTCAGAAAAAGAAAGCAAAAGGCACTTCAAACAAAACTTCAAATGTTAAGAAAAAAGAGCTCGAGGCTAGATTAGAATTAGAAAAATTACAGTTAGAAGAGATTAAAATGAAAACCAAATTGGCAAGTACCAAATTGGAATTATCGCGTGTCAACGATGATGACACAGATGCCAGTGATGACGAGGAGGATGCCGCCGCTAAAGCCGCAGCGGAGAAGGCTACGGCTGCCTGGGTGTCCAAGTCCAAGGAAACTGGGCGTGATGAAGTGGAAGTCGTTACAGAGGCGCCACGCACCACGAAAACAGTAACAAAGTCTCCAACAAATCAGCTGGCAGAGGCGATATTAGAAGCACTAAAGTCCGCCACTGACAACAAGACGTCAGCCATTATGCAGCGAGCACCGAAGTACGTAAGCGAGCTGCATCAGTTCGATGGCGACGCAAGGGATTGGGTGGCCTTCAAAGCGACTTATATGGATTCTAAGGAACTGTTCAGTGCCATTGAAAATATGGGAAGGCTTCGAAGAGCAGTAAAAGGAAAAGCCAAGGAAGCTGTGAAGTCGCTCCTCTATACCCAGGTGGATCCAGAGGAAGTTATGGCCGCATTGGAACGCCGATTTGGAAGGCCTACCTACCTAATAAAAAGGGAATGGAAAAAAGGTTCTCAAAAGATGAAGAATTCCAACAAAAATACGAAGAACAAGTGGAAAACTTAATCAACAGTGGCTACGCAGAGGAAGTAACAGAAGCACCTACCTCTTCAAGAATCTGGTACCTACCTCACTTCGCCGTTGTCCACCCTCAGAAGAAGAAGATGAGGTTGGTATTCGACGCCGCAGCCAAATCAAATGGGAAATCACTAAATGACGCATTATTAGCTGGTCCCGATTTGCTGCAATCCCTGTTCGGTGTGCTGCTCCGCTTCCGGCAAGAAACAATAGCTGTCGTCGCAGACATCAAAGAAATGTTCCTGAGAATAAAAATTAACGAGGAAGACAGAGATAGCCTCCGATTCCTCTGGAAGGGCAAAGAATACAGGATGACGTCCTTGATTTTTGGGGCCGCTTGCTCACCATGTACCGCCATTTATGTAAAAAATAGGAACGCAGAAGACTTCTACGACCAGTGTCCGGAAGCCGCAAAAGCAATAAGCCGGAATCATTACATGGACGATTATATAACAAGTTTTCCCGACGTGTCAACAGCCATCAAAGTGTCAAGAAACGTGAACGAGATTCACAAGAAAGGAGGTTTCCATTTAAGAGGCTGGGCGAGCAATGACCCCGAAACAATAGAAGAGTTCACTGACACCGAAAACAAATCAAGCTCCATCATATTAGGAGAGCCAAAGGATCAAGTTGAGAAGACCTTAGGACTCAACTGGAACATTCAAGAAGACAGTCTCCACTTCACTTTAAGTCTGCGCAACACTCCTGACGAAGCCAAAGAAGGACGACGTGCGCCGACGAAAAGAGAAGCAACCAGTGCAGTAATGTCGGTCTTTGACCCCTTGGGACTAGCGTCACCCATAACAATACAAGGAAAAGTCATGCTTCAGAACCTGTGGAGATCCGGCCTAGAGTGGGACGAAAAACTACCTCCGTCAAGAGAAGAAGAGTGGAGAAGATGGCTTGAAGATCTAAGAAAACTTGAAGATCTTCGGATCCCACGCTGCCTCACACACGACGTCACCGAGGGGGAGCTGCACACCTTCTGCGACGCAAGCGAGACTGCGTACGCCTGTGCGGTGTACTGGCGCTCCCAGCATCCGGACGAACACGTAGAGGTGAAGCTACTGACTGCAAAGGCGAGAGTGTCTCCTCTCAAGCCAACTTCAATACCTCGACTCGAGCTACAAGCGTGTCTACTAGGAAGTCGCCTGGCCAACAGCGCGCTCCAGGAAATGGATCTAACAGCAACTAGAAGATACTTCTGGACCGACTCAAGGACAGCACTAGCTTGGATCCAGTCCGACCCTAAAAGATTCAAGCCCTTCGTCGCACATCGACTCGCTGAAATAGAAGAACTGACAAAACATAAGGAATGGTACTGGGTTCCAACAAAACTCAACGTAGCAGACGACGCAACAAGAGGAGCTCCATCCAGCTTCGACATAACGCACCGTTGGTTCAGAGGCCCAGCTTTCCTATACGAAGACGCCCGGCATTGGCCTTCTGAAGAGAAAAAAGTCTCAATCCCTGCGACAGGAGAAGAGAAACCCAATGCCACCACTCTGAGCGTCAAGAAGATAACGCCTATCATCGTGCCTGATCCTGCAAGATTCTCCAGCTGGACACGCCTACTTCACGCGACAGCGAGATACATACAAGTCGTAGATGTCTTCAGAAGCAAATTAAACAAAAAGGTAAACATCACCAAACAAATCACGAAGAAAACTCAAGATCCAGTATGGAAGAAGGCACGAAAGAAGTCGACTCAAACACCAGAAATAAGACCGACCAACGAGGAAATTGCATTTCTACCAAAATCGGCACTCTACGTGGAGAAGGCGGAGCAACTCCTAATGAAGAAAATACAAGAAGATTGCTTTCAAGACGAACTCATCGCCTTACGCAAAGAAGAGAACCTCAGAACGACGTCCAAGCTGAAGAACCTTACTATCAAGTTGGAGGATGGGCTCATCAGACTATCCACCCGTGTCGGAGCGGCCAACTACTTGATATCGTCGTACAAGAACCCGATCTTATTGGATAAACACCATAGGATAACACAGCTACTTGTGAAGTACATACATGAGACATTCAACCACGGGAACCACAGCACCGTAATGAATGAAGTTCGCCAGAGGTATTGGATACCTTCACTCAGGAACATGATAAAGAAAATAGCACGAGACTGCGGATGGTGCAAACTCCGAAAAAGAACGCCGCAGATCGCACCACAAGGAGATCTGCCACCAGAACGCCTGACGAAGGCTAGCCCTCCCTTCACCTGCTTGGGGGTTGACTACTTCGGGCCT
Source organism: Lithophane leautieri (assembly GCA_949152455.1). NCBI lineage: Eukaryota > Metazoa > Arthropoda > Insecta > Lepidoptera > Noctuidae > Lithophane > Lithophane leautieri. Next base: position 74,049 of record OX424469.1, on the reverse strand, counting down.
ATGCTCGTCACTATTGGCCGACGCACAGAGAAGCGCTGGGGCGCACTATTTACATGTCTCACCACGAGGGCCATCCACCTCGAACTTGCTAATTCTTTGTCCACAGATTCAATGATTCTCGCCCTGCGGCGGATGATAGCCAGAAGGGGAACTCCAAAAATCATCCTGAGTGACAACGGGACCAACTTTATCGGCGCCAACCGAGAGATCTCCGCAGCCATCGCGAGCCTGTGTCAAGAAACCAACAAGATGGGCATCATCTGGAGATTCACCCCTCCCGGAGCCCCCCACATGGGCGGAGCCTGGGAAAGAATGGTAAGGTCGGTGAAAGTCGCCCTCGCAGCCACACTGCACGAGCGGCAACCTAGAGAAGAAATTCTTCACACGCTGCTGCTGGAAGCCGAGCACATGGTGAACTCCAGGCCTCTCTTCTCCGTGAGCACCGATCCAGAAGAAGAAGAAGCCCTGACCCCTAATCACTTTCTCATCGGGCGGTCATGCGGAGCTACCCTCTTTGGCTCTTTCGACGACACAGAACTCATCGGGCATCCCAGCTGGAAGACTTCCCAACGTTTGGCCGATCACTTCTGGTCAAGGTGGCTACGAGAGTACCTACCAACTCTCTCGCCTCGCTACAATCAAGGTCCTCACTACCGAGACCCAGCAGTGGGTGACATCGTCTTGATCGTCGACCACACACTACCACGATACTCGTGGCCACGCGGCGAGATCATCGCTACACATCCCGGACCAGACGGAAGAACTAGGATCGTCGACGTGCGAACAGCAGCGGGTATCCTGCGGCGACCAGCATCGCGCCTAGTCCTGATTGTGCCTGCAACGTCGCCCCAACGAGATGAAGTGCAACGCACCGAGGGGGAGACTGTTGGCGACGAACATACGCCTAATTAGTTTTTAAGAAATACTGATTACCTATCTAGTCTTAAGAAGTACTGATTAAAATAAATCACCCAATTTTCTCGTTAGAAATTATCAATAAGTATAAATGTACCTGATTAGCGTAGGGCTACCTTTATTTTCCTTTGACACATACCATACAAACACATAAGGGCTGAGATATAGTAAAAACAAACCCTTTACATAACCAAGAAATCTAACTAGATTCCAAGCAGACAAGTTACAACCTGTTCTAAAACCGTTGGACACCTATAACACACCACGCAACACCCTAAGCACACTGATACGAAAAATGGGCTCGCCCAGAGGAGCAGGTCTCAACTTGCAACACTCATACACACACAACATTTACGCGAGTTTACGATACACAATCACAACAAATGGCCTCGCCCGGGAGCAGGTTGCAACTTGACCGAAAACACAGCTTACGCTTGACCAAAATAACTAAACCTAGATGGCTACTATTGGTCTAAGCGAATAAATTAAAAATAATCTATCTCAGACCCACACACAACTTGCGCCATGATAGAAAAGTACTTAACCTCTAACACAAAAATCAAAGTCAGTTTATATGTTTTTAACCTTTATTATGTTCTAAGATGTACTAGTTATAAGTGCGCGGCTCAGTGAATATACAGTATTTTCTATTTTATGTGGTGTTTTTATGTAAATCCCCAACAATATACGTACTAGCAGTGCCTGACGGTTACCGGCTTTGGGACAGCCTGGTCAATGACTGATGTAGTTATATATTTTAGTTTTAAATAATACTACGTCATTCTTCCTACAGTTTTACTGAACTCCGAACAAGACTTATTTCTTCGAATTAAACAAGAAATCGGGTATATATCGATATTGTAATTCAAAATTCAATGTGTTACTGCACTGGTCGAGTAGCAATAGATATTGACCTATGACGCGAATGTCAACCTTATGACTAACATAATTAAACTTATAATTGCGACCACTGAGAATACTGCCATCTATGGACGGGTAGCGGAATTTACTCGTTATTTGAATCTAGTTTGACTTTAGACTTCAAAATGTTGTAAATACTTTCTGCACTAAAGTGAAATAAATCCTATTCATAGAGCATTAAGGTTTATTTTCAGAAGTAGGATCTGTGACTTATGCTAGTTTTGACTAAAATTAAAACGACGAATCAAACGAAGTGTTTATTTGTAGTGCATTATAGGATTAACGGTTTATTTGTGTGAGTTTGGCGACAGCGGTTCCAATAGTAATTTTGTTACATTGCACTTCCACTGTTTTTTCTGTTCCGTGTTATTTTCGCATACTTCGCGAGAATATACTCCCAATGAATTTGAAAATAAAGAATAAAATGACCCATCAAAAGTTAGGCTAATTAAAGTTTTCCAAATGCGTGGTTTATAAGAAGTGCCAATTATTTAAAATTAAAAAAAATAGTCATCAAATCCTTAAAAAAATATTTATTCTTTACTTTTATACTTTTGAACTTTTGTACATAGCATATTTAAGCTTACTGTGTTTTCGAACTGTTCGAACGTTTTCCCATATATTTTAAAATTATCACTTCGTGCTCGATAGATGGCGTTGTTCATGTAACGTCATTTTCTGGACCACGGTGTTAAGAATCTCTATATAAGAATGACCTTCGCCAGTTATTAGAGATGGCCGTCACCTCCGCGGACGTGGACCAAATGGCGGATGACGACTCTGCTTGCGTGCAACGCGCCCTTAAAGCGGCGACGACGACGATGCCGCAGGGGAGAGGGCTATTGCCGCCCCTGCCGGCCTACATCACGACAATGATCGCCGTGAAGAGGCGCCTACGCAAGCAGTGGCAACAGCTTAGATGCCCGTCCATGAAACGACAGCTCAACCGCCTCGCGGAGAGAGTGAAGGCCGAGTTATTGGCCCACACCACCGCGGGCTGGGAGGACCGCATCGACGCGACCGCAGACAGCTGGCCGTCGGTGCACAAGCTGTGTCGCCAATTGTTGAAAACCCCAGCCCCGGTGCGCCCATTGCTGGACAGCGGCGGGGCCCTGAAATACACCGCGGATGACCGGGCGGAGGTCTTCGCCATACACCTGGAGCGTCAGTTTCGACCGAACCCGACTAGCGAGGACGAACACGTCGCAGCAGTCGAGAAACACTTGGGAGACTACTTCGCATCGCCGATAGCTCCCGAAGAAAACCCTATCTTCTTCTCGCCTGGCGCAGTTAGACGCGCCATCCTAAGGACGAAGCCCAGAAAGGCCCCAGGTGCTGACGGTATCACGAAGGCAGCGCTGCGCCATCTGCCGTTCCGTGCAGTAGCGACACTGGCGCGCCTGTTCACGGCGATACTGCGCACCGGGGCCTTCCCCGCCTCGTGGAAGGAGGGGCGCGTTATAATGCTGCCCAAGGCGGGAAAGAACATATTGAGGCCGGAGAGCTATCGGCCTATCACCCTGCTACCCACTGTCTCCAAGGTGTTCGAAGCACTCCTGCTGCGACACCTCCTACCGCACATTGAGCCGCGTCCGGAGCAATTCGGGTTCCGGTCGGAGCACAGTACGACGCTTCAGTTGTCGAGGGTACTGCACCACCTCACAACCGCAGGCGACAAGAAGGAATACGCGGTAGCAGTATTCCTCGACATGGAGAAGGCCTTCGACCGTGTGTGGCACGAAGGCCTAGTATTCAAGATGGCCACCACGGACGCGCCCCGCCGCGTTGTCAAAGTGGTGTCTAGCTTCCTCTCCAATAGGTCATTCAGAGTGGTGGTCGACGGGGCGCTATCCAGCGCCCGCCCTGTGCGCGCAGGCGTGCCGCAAGGCAGCTGCGTGTCGCCGGCGTGTTACTCACGTTACACCGACGACATTCCAGCCACTCCAGACACGATGCTCGCGCTGTACGCTGACGACGCCGCGTACATCACTACATCGCTTAATGCGAAGTACGCGGCCGTCAAGATGCAGCGCGCCCTCGATCTGCTTCCTGAGTGGCTGTCGAAGTGGCGACTCTCGGTGAACGTGGGTAAGACGCAGGCGCTCATCACTGGATTTGCGCCCCTCCCACCACCTCTGAAACTACACGGAGCCGACATCGAGTGGTCGCCCCGGGTGAAATACCTGGGTGTCACCATCGATCGTCGGCTCACGATGGGGCAATATGTCCGCAATGTAGTCGCGCAGGGTAGGGTGGCCCGCTACCTACTCAAACCTGTGCTCTCATCCCGCATCCCTGCGCGCGTCAAGCTGGGCGTGTACAAGTTGTACGTGCGCCCAATCTTGACGTACGCCGCCCCGGCGTGGGTCGCCCTCACGAGCGAGGGACACCGCAAGCAGCTTCGCACGCAACAAAACCTTGCGCTGCGGACTATCGTAGACGCCCCTCGCTTCGTGAGGAATGATGTAATCCACCGGGACCTTGGGATCGAGAACCTGGATGAGTTTGTGCGGCGCCTAGCGAAGGGGATGTTCGCGCGTGCCGATGCGTCTGCCTGGCCCCATGTCAGGCAGATTGCGCCATTGCATGCGCGCCCCCCTGACGCGAGACGCCTACCCCGCGACCTGGCTGCGGACATCGACCCCCAACCACTGGACTTACGCCTCGAGTAAGCTGTACCCAGGTAACACGCGGCTTACTCGTAAACAATAAGACTCCACATATGTACTCATACATCTGTTGCGTGGTGTGTTCTAGGTTAATATAGGCATATCACGCAGCAAACCACAGACAACCATTACTCCACAGACACCAAACACATCATGTGCAGGCGCGACGCGGGCCGCGACGCACATAACCATTGAGCGGCGGTACACTACAATACAAGCCGCTCATACATACATTACAGTTTCTCCCTCAATCCGCAAACGGCTAGACCTGTAACCGGGGTGAGGAGGGAACTACATATTTACTCTGTAGGAGCGTCGAGTCGGCATCTCCGTCGCTGGTCGTCACCCGCTGGGCCTCCCCTAGGCAACTAGGGGTCTCACCTGGCGGTGACAGACCGCCGAGATGTCGTGAAGAAAGCGGCGCTATGGATATAGCGTCGTGGCGCGCCTACAGAAAAACAAATAGCAACCAAGCACACGGACGCGTTATTTATAACGCGACCGATAATATGCCGTGACCCGACATAGGCCAACCGAGCGAGGGGCCCGCAGTGGCGGGCCACCGTATAGCCTCCGCGGGAAAGGGGCGAAGCCCCGACCCCGCTCGCCACGCCCCCTTGCGGGGGCGTATCGATATCCAAGTTCTGTTATTAGAGATGGGTAACTAACTAGCCGAAATTTCAATAGCTTGGCTTGCCGGCTATTTTTGGTTTGAATAACCAGCTAGCTAGCCAGCTATTTTGGCTACTTCGCTATTGAATAAATGGTTCAATAGTGACTAGCGCTAGCGGCGCCGGCGGCGGCTGGCGGCGTACTTGGCTGATCCGAGTTCGTTCCTCGCCGCGGTGCGGCAACGAGTTTAGATAGTTGATAAGTTAATGTCATGTTTCCGTTTTTTATTTTATACTATTTTGAAAATAAATTACTTCCCATCGTAACCGTGCGTTTGCACTGGCGAAACATTCAAGACCAAACATGTTGAAATATCTATTTTCTGTCAATGTTCCATACAATTTTTGACAGGAACTAGAGATTTCAACATGTTTTGTCTTGAATGTTTCACCAGTGCAAACGCACGGTAATAAAAACATCGAAAATCTACAATAGTGTCATCTCTTTTTTGGATATGAACTAAAAAACTTTGAAGGGCGGTTCATTTCATAATTGAAATAAAAAGGCAAAAAATCAATTTATACATTAAATAATTATCAAATATTTATTTATTTTGTTTACCTTTACATCTGACAAACTATCTAAATTATGTCGTAAATTCGTCTAAACGAAATTACTAAGTATAATGCCCTCTCTTTCTCTAATCTATATTTTGACTATTGTGAGAAAGAGATGTCCGATACGAATGAAGTTCGCACTCGCGACTCTTTACTACTGACTCTGAGCTATCGCCGCTATCGGTATTGGCTTACGTACGGCTAGCTAGTCTGGCTAGCCGTAGCCGGAGTAGCGGAGTAGCCAGTAGCCAGTCGTGAGCCGACTACCGAGACGGCTGAACGAAATAGTTATAACTTTGTCAGTTGTCGAGTATTCTAGCTTGCCAGTAGCCAATAGCTAGCTATCGTGTTGACGGATACCATAGCCGTGGCTATTTATTAAATAGCCGTTATTTGGCTAGTTATTAGAATAGCTACCCATCTCTACCATTTAGTTACTTTCCTAGTTTCCTACTGTATGGGCAATCTTTGATGCACATATTATCTCGACTCCGGCTCCGGTACTGGTTCACCTTATACAATACAATACAATACAAATATTGGATGGGACATAGCAGGAGGCCTCGACAACCAGAGGGTTGCGATGTGTGACAGCTGTGTCGAAATAACGCTTTGAGAGGCGTTTGAGAAACTGGCGGATGGTGGGGATCTTTAGGTTGAGATGTAGGATCTCGTTACGAACATAAAAGGGTGCTCCCGTGACCTTTCTAAGGAATCTATTCTGGAGTGTCTGCATCCTATGAATGTAGTGGGGTTTTGCTTGAGCAAAGACGGAACCCGCATAGGTCATGATGGGACGAATGCACGCGGTGTAGGTACGCAATTTGCACTTTAGTGACAATTTGCTACGCGCATTTAATATGGAATGGAGTCTACCTAGAGCGAAAGCGGCTCGCGAACGAACCTGCTTTATGTGCTCTCGAAACGTGAGTTTTTGATCCAGTATTACACCTAGATATTTGGCTTGCTTCTCCCAAGGGATCGGCTTGCCGAACATAGTTACTGGAGGGGGACAGAGAAAGCTACGAAGTTGCGGTTTTATAAAGAAAACCGCTTGTCTTTTGTCGGGATTGACTTCGATACGCCACTTTTGAAACCAGGCGCCAAGATTGTTGACCGCTCTCTGGAGTGTGGCTCGTATGTTGTCACGACTTCGTCCCTTGTAATAGATGGCCGTATCGTCTGCGAACAGAGCCAACTGCGCCTTTCTATTCTTCGGGATATCACTAGTGAAAAGAGTAAATATGAGCGGGGAGAGCACTGAGCCCTGTGGGACACCCGCACGTATGGGTCGGGGGGAGGATAAGGCTCCTTCGATGCGATAGCGAAAGGTGCGATCCGACAGAAAATCACGTACTATGAGTACGAGACGATCAGGCACACCGAGTTGGTATAACTTGTATAACAATCCGTTGTGCCAAACCTTGTCGAAGGCTTTCGCTATATCAAAGAAGATAGCACCGGTCATAGAGCCGTGCTGGAAACCAGCACTTACGTGCTCTACGATCCGGTGGACCTGATGCACGCTAGAGTGCTGAGTTCGAAAACCGAACTGTTCATTGGGGATGAGGCCTTTGGTCTCGGCGTAGTCTCTGAGTCGCTTATAAATAAGTCTCTCATAGATTTTGCCTATGACCTTGAGCAAACTAATGGGACGATAACTCGACGGTGCCGACTTTGGCTTGCCGGGTTTCGGGATACCTATGACTGTGGCTTCTTTCCACGCTTTAGGGAATATATTATTGCTCAGAGCACCATTGAAGATGGTGGTCAGTAGCATTATCAGATGGGCTGGGAACAATTGCACCACCCTATTGGTGATACCGTCTGAACCGGGGGCTTTGCGAATCTTAAGACCCTTGATGATCTCGTGCACCTCGTCCGGAGCGACGGGGAGCAGGGGATCATCAGGGTCCTCTACGGGCGGAAGAGTAGCTCTACGTTCGACTTCAGCGTCCACCTCATCGAGATGAGCTTGATCTACTGGTAGGGTACTGGGAGAGCATTGAACCTCTAGACTATCAGCTAGACACTCTGCCTTTTCTATGTCGTCGAAGGCGACTGACTTATCGGGGCGCACTAGGGGGGGCATACTCGCGACCTGATCGGAGTTCAAGTTCCTAGTCAACTGCCAGAAGGGCTGTTGCTCTGGCTCTAGTTCGCTCAGCATCTTATCCCATCCCGCATTACGTAGCTCCGCTACGCGTTTCTTTACAGATCTCTGTAAATAGCGCATATGGGCCTTGTTTGCGGAACAGGGAAAGTTACTGTAGGCACGGGTGGACGCGTTCTTCTCCGTTATCAGATCACGTACATCCTGCGGGAGCCTCCAGCGACGGTCTTCCGTCACCGGAGTCTCCTTTGAACATTCGTTCAAAACAGACTGTACGTGATCTGTAAGAGAGTCGATCGCGGCCGTGGTGTCAGCGATAGAGTCGAATTTATCGGGGATAGAGTCCAATTGGGGGGACGTGTTGGATTTCAGCTTTGCGCTTACTTTCTTCCAGTCCGTGACCTTTTTGGTAACATTGGGATTTTGGGAGGGATCCGAGAGACCTATGCGGGGGGCCAGACTCATGACTATCGGACGGTGGTCGGAGGTAAGCTCGTCTACCGTTTCTATTGATGTTAATCTTAAATTGACGTTCTTAAGGAGCGCCATGTCTAGTACATCGGGAGTTTGACTAATATTATGAGGGAAATGAGTGGGAGTCATCGGAGCGATGATATCGAAGTTCAGTGAGGCTGAGAGATCGAGCAAGTGTCGCCCTCTGGTGGTGGTGACTAAGCTATTCCAAGCGGGATGTTTGGCATTAAAGTCGCCCGCTATTATAACGGAGCTACTTAAGCCGAGAAGGATTGAGAGGTCATTTGAGAGGACTTGACAGTCTTCCCCGATGCCTGGAGGGTGATAGGCCGATATTATAGTGATCGGTTGATGACCGGTCATGCCTAAGCGACATATGGATACTTCTATAAGAGAGAGGGACGAGGGGGGCTCTATGGGGATGCAGTACAGCTCCTTTTTATAATAAATGAGGGTGCCGCCTCTGTGACAGCGCGTTCTGTCATTACGAATCAACCGATAGTTCGCTATGGAGGGATTCCGGAGATATGGTTTTAAAAAAGTTTCCTGTATGAGGAGGATGTCTATTTGATGGTCGCGAAGAAAGAGAGCGATCTCTTCTTTTTGACCTTTGATGCCATTCGCATTGAATATACCTAGTCTGAGGGATCGGGGCTTAAATCTTTCTATAATGGCGTTAGACATTATGATTTGACTTAGCGAGGGACTCTAGGGCTTTCTTAATCTCGGGATAAGCATTATAGATCACCGAGATCTGAGCGATGTTACAACTATCTCTGGCTGCCTTGATTTCGGCGGCCATACGAATAGCGCGGGGAGAGAGAAACATCATGTACGTAGATGTAATCTCATTGAACGGATCTAGTGGGGTATTGGCCTCGGGAGCGGGGGTGGGGGTGGGACGCGGCGACGGCGCTACGGTAGCGGGTGCGCGTTTTGCGGGAGGCGCTGAGGGCGCGGGGGCAGCTAGGCGGGGGGAGGTAGGCGCAAGTTGCGTTTGAGGCGTATAGAACGCGGGTAAAGAAGGGTGGGGGTGGGCACGGATACGGGGATCCATGAGCGAGTATAGAGGAGTGTGAGGGGGAGGGAGCCTTGCGGTGGCTAAAGCTGGGAATGCATGTTGATGATTTTGTGGCGGTACCTACATCGCCACATTCGAACTACGCATCAAAGACCTGACGTCACACAAAAATCCTGACGTCACAAAAATCCTGCATCGCGCAATTAGAGTTTACCGTGCAGTAAACATATATACAAAAATCCAATATCAATCATTGGGCAGTTGCCCGCCAGACACAACACCCGTCTGGTTGGAGGATCCTCCCTTTTCTATGGTGGATGAGTGAACTTTACTCCCTGTTCCTCATACTCCTAAATTGGTGACCCCGAATATGAACGTCAACGCAGCCTTCGTGCAACTACTCCAGCGTGACGTCATCATCATCACTCCCGCAAGCTTTCAGTGAGGCGAGTCACACAACCAAGCCAACACCCGAGGCGTCAACGGGTATCCTGACCACCAGCATGCAGCGAACGCGCATTCCTGGTCATCACCCGCAGCCTCATCACCCCGACCCACTGGGGAATCACCTCAATCAACTCAATCACCACAATCGCCGCAAACAGTTCCGACCCACTGCGAACAATGCGGCACCCGGTTCCGACTCACTGGAACCACAACTGGCACTGGCAAGCATCGCAAGATACAAGACTCAGCCCACTATCGACCTTCGGTCTCCGGAGGGGAGTGATGTGGCGGTACCTACATCGCCACATTCGAACTACGCATCAAAGACCTGACGTCACACAAAAATCCTGACGTCACAAAAATCCTGCATCGCGCAATTAGAGTTTACCGTGCAGTAAACATATATACAAAAATCCAATATCAATCATTGGGCAGTTGCCCGCCAGACACAACACCCGTCTGGTTGGAGGATCCTCCCTTTTCTATGGTGGATGAGTGAACTTTACTCCCTGTTCCTCATACTCCTAAAATTTAACATGTTCCAGGGACTAGGCCTCTGAGGGCTAAGTCTCTGTGGAAGTTGAGAGGAGGGAGCGGAAGGGAATTCCCTTTGCTGACGATTGTCAGCACGCTTAGTAAGCTTGGGAGAACTGGATTTGGGGGCTTTTGAACATCCGCGGTAATTCGCTGGATGACCCTCTTGTCCGCATAACACGCAACTGGGAGGACTGAGGCAAAGGTTACGATCTTTGGGACGGTTGCAGTCAGCTGTGCCGTGCTCGCCCAGGCACTTTACGCACCTGGGTTTCGCGTGACAATGCCTCTGCGAATGACCGTATAGTTGGCAGCGATGACACTGCCCTATATTTCCGTTCTTACGGGGTTTCTCGATGAGAAAGCCTGTAAGATTACAGAGAGATTTTAAATTGAAAATGGGGTGATGCCCCTCTACGGGAGAGCAGACGACAAGTATCATGTCGAATGCTTCACCGCCACGCGAGCGGTGCATACGGTGGACTTCGTCCACGGGAACGTTTTGCGATTGAAGGTCGGCTTTTACGTCATCGGGGGAGATTTCCTTCGGGATGCGTTTAATAACGACCCTAATCTGTCGGTCCTCTGGGAGCGAGAAGGTGTGAAATGACACACCTCTGGCTCTCAGGAGTTTGGTCAGTTCGCGATAGTCATTCGCGGTCGGAATCGTGACTTTAATACCCTGTAGGGTGGAACGGGCATTGGTGAATGCGATCTTATGATCGACACACCATTTGGATACATCAGTCCACTTCCCCTTGTCCTGAATGAACACGGGGGGAGGGGGCGATTTTTTATTTAAGCGAGGCCCCGGAGCAACTTGTGCTACTATCGCGGCGGTCGAGGTGGAGGGGGAAATCGCGGTGTCGACAACGGTAGTGCTACTGGGCACTGTACCGGTCACTTGCGCTACGGGGGTCGGGGTGGGGGAAATGACGTCAACGGCGACGACTTTATTTGCTTGACTGGACGATTGTCTCTTCTTCTTCCTCTTATTCCCTTTTCCGGTGACTGGGGTGAACCCGTCGTCATCCGATTGGGAAGAGAGGAAGGAGGAGAGGCATTCTCACCGTCAGAGGCAATGTTATTATAAATCGGTGTGGCAATCCTCTTTGATGAAGAGGGTGCGGGCTCGGTGACGTCCATAGACTCTACCGCGGGGCTGAAGGCAGGGCTGAAGGCCGGGCTAGGGGAGCGGACAAAAGGGACCTCAAGCTCTATGTTAGGGAGCGACTGGGAGATGCCTAATGCATCTGTGAACTCCGCTAATTCAGCGGGACTTGGCTCTAGAAGCGGCAAAAGGAGATCGACCTCCTTTCGCATGAGAGCTAATTGGTTGTCTGTTGGTTTAGCCAATAGCCTCATTACGAGGGAAAATAGTTTCCTCGTGAGAGGGTCCATTTTTATCGGACTCGACATATCTATAAATGGGAGGGAATGATTCCTACTCCTACCTCCCCGGGAGGATAGCCCGGGGATGTGTAAAAACCCTCCCTGTCGGGTATAGACAGGGAGGTTGTGTACTTAAGGTGAGCCCTAAGCTTGCTTTTGCCCGTTGCCTATCTTATTTGTGCAACGGGGTCCTAACAGGGTCTGGTGTGAAGGGGTAGATACACCCAACCACTCCAGGTGTGTAGCTGTGAAAGCAAAACTGTCACCAATGCCGACTAGGAGGCCGAACACTGGGACCCGTCCAACTTTCTGCCTCACCCTGAAGGGGATCGGCGGGTGCGTCTGGGTCAACACCCCCTCGGTTTCGTTAACACCTTAAGGTATCAGCCGAGGACCACGAAACTGTGGTTTTTAATCCAGAAGGGATCAAAAATACGCGACGAACGTTTTGACAATAAACTCTGTTAAGAGAAATATTTTATTAACTGTGTCTTGAAAAAGACACACAGCTAATAGATCGATGATAGTCGCAATGACTATGACGCACTCGGGAACACTTGATTCCAGAATATCTGTAACGCACGAAACACACACAGGGCAACACGACCGACCGCTGCCGCTGGCGCGCATCGAATGGAGTGTGTGTTTATCTTGTATGAAGTGTACCTTATATACAGGGTTGGATTTAGGTACGTTGAAAAAGATAGTACAAAAAAATTAAAACGATAGTAAGTATTTACAAAAAAAAAAAAAAAAAGTACACGTACATTATTTTTAATTTAACATATAAAGTCATTTAAAATCAACACCCGTTAAGGCAAAATTTACTTTGGGGTGGATACTCCCGGTCTATCGTCATTTTCAGAACCATCAGTGTTGCCACTTTCCATAATTAAAACACTGAAAATGTATTATTCTACACAAAAATTCGCAAGCGATTGTTAAAACATTGAGCAAACTTTGATTGAATTTCGAATGGAATGGAAGGAACGAGATTAGTGGAAAGAGAGAAGTGTACTGCGGAGGATACACACAGACGCACGGTCGAAATATTCATAATATGACGTAAAACTAAGCATTCGGGAGCAAACTTTAAATTATAGTTTTTCAGCGTATTATCCTTAGATGTGGATAGTATATAGTACAAAGGACGAAATTATAGTATAAATACTATAATTATAGTACAAAATCCAACCCTGCTTATATACAACGTGTAACGGAATAAACGCAAGAGCTCAATAATATCTGTAATTTAATTTAATTAAACCACACCTTAAATTAACTATTTTATTTAACGCGCACTACACATAGGATAGCTATGAGCGTATTACAAATTTGGTTATGCATTTAAATAGGCTTTATTCCTTTGAGATAAGGATTAAATTTCCTTAAACAAAATATCTTATTACCTTGTTATGACGCAGTGGTTCTAATTTCAGTTAAATAAAAGATTTTTTTCATGAAAAATTAACATATACAAATAATGACGGAAATCGATTCTTTCAGGTCTTGCGCTTATTCTGTTACACGTTGTATAGGGATGCAAGAAGTATAAAAAAGTATCGATATTTAAAACAAATATCGATTTCGATATATCGAAAAAAAAAAAAAAACGATATTCAAATTCAAATATTTTATTTCAGAAATTCATCCATATATGTTAGTAGTAGTATAACTTAGCCTACTGTTAGTATTAAATTAAATTAATAATAATAAACAACTAAAGAACTAAAACTATTTGGATAAGTGTGTCTGAACACTTATCCACCTTCGTACGAGGGGAGAGTCCCACCGGTCTGAAAACACATTCAGGATGCCATTGGAGGAGGAGCGCAAGCGCGCCATCATGGAAGCGTATCGCTTCCGCATAATCGCGACGAACCCGTCGACACATGCTTCTGCGAACATCCCTGACGCGCTACATCACCATGGCAACCCCAAAAGCACCCTGAATGCGTTATTGTACTGAACGCGCAGGTCGCTAAAAGCCCGCTGTGTATACTTGGTCCACAGGCTGCACGTGTAAAACGACTGGCAGAAGGCCTTAAAAAGCTTTATCTTTACCGAATCAGAACAGCGTGCAAACCTGCGGGCCAGCATGTTGCCCCGGACAGCCAGCGACCTGCGCTCCCTGTCTAAGTCTACATTGTCTTTTAAGTCATCAGTGACCCAGTGACCCAAATACTTAAACTTCGAAACCCGACCTAAGGGAGACCTAGAGAGGGAGAGTGCAGGCAGCTGTTCGTATGTTAAAGTAACCGATTTAAAAACCAACCATTCACTCTTATGTCTTAGCCCTTAGCCCTTAGCCCGTGAGCCACTGCATAACTTTCACAAACTTTGAGAAGCCTTCTTATAGCACCGATAGATTGGCTCAGCAGCACCATATCGTCAGCGTAACTGATGTTGTTTACGCAAACACTGTCCACGTGACAACCGATTTTATTGCTACCAAGCCCACCCATCAGTTTGTTTATGTATAGGTTAAAAAGACGGGGGGAGCTCAGGCCCCCCTGCCTCACCCCGCAATCCAACCCATACATATTAGAATATGCGCCTGTCCACTTAACTTTATTCTCTTGGCTATTGTACCAATATCGAAACAGTGATATCACATCAGCCGGGACGGAAGTGTCGTGCGTGAGCTTATGCCCGAGTAGGTCATAATTGACCACGTCAAAGCCCTCGATAAATCCAAGAAACATGCTATTACAGGAGTGTTTCTGTCAGTGTAATATTGGACAGTCTGCTTAAAGCATAAAATTGCACTTTCCGTTGATAAGTTCGGTCTAAAACCAAACTGACCATCCTCCAGAACGATGTGTTTAGCTAGAATCTTATCTAGCAGACTATCCAACACCTTAGCACAGACAATGGCAAGCGATATCGGCCTATAATTGGAAATATCGGAGGCGTCACCATTCGTATTATTTATTACTGGCACAACGATCGTATTACTAAGTTCCATAGGTAAAGTTACTATGACTTAGATATAGGTTAAAAATCATAGCAAGTACTCGCGATAAGTGTACCTCAGCGTATATAAGATGTTCTACGCTGAGACCGTCGTGACCTTCCCCTCACCATGTTCTGTATCCTTGTCGCGACCTCTATAGCGGAGAACCTGACAGAGGGAGCCACGGTCACGGCCGCCTCAGCGCCGCTGTTTGACGGCTCGCTATAGCCACACAACCGCGAGCTTACATTAAAATGTTTTTGAAAAGCATTAGCTATATCAGTGGGGTCGCTCACGCCCGCAACGCTCACCGGTGCCCCCTACCTATGTTTTAATACATTTTATGAGGGAGGTTATCAGTGAAACCACCTTTTCAGTCAAGAGTATATTTGAGTATCAACACTGGTTAACAGTTTAACACGGTCGTACAAAAAACATTGGGATCGGAAAACCCTTAATTTATAATAATTTCGCGTAACAATGGCGGCACGAGGCAGGCACGTGGCGACGTTGCGCGGTAAGGAAAATACGCGTCTACGCAGCAAGCGTGTGGGCAGCGGACTGACGCGAATCGCGAAGCGCCTTCCTCGCAACGGTTCGGCGCGAGAAAGAGACAGACATTATTCTCTGTATCGTGCCGGCAGGCGACCGCGGGACGCTCGCATTGGAAGATACTGTGTCTGTGTGTGGTTTGCTACATACTCCCCCTCCAGTCCTGGAGAACGCCCTCGGTCCTGGACTGGTACACTAACAACAGCATTAGCTGGACGTCCGCGATTCCGTTTTGGAATAACGGGTTTTGGTAAGGAGTCGTCGCTACCTCGGTAACGTGTAAGGTCTTCGGAATGATATTTCCCTATGTCTACATTTGGTTGTTCTGTGCTCGCGATGGTGTAGGTTGTTGGACTTACCTTTTTAGAAATCTGGTAAGGGCCATCTCGGCGAGGGTAGAACTTAGAAGTGAGATCTTTTGATCCTTTGCTTAATAAGTGAGACTTAAGCATGACTAAATCACCTACCTCGAAAGCGTCTGACGGTCGGCGAGACGCGTCGGCATATTGCTTTGTCTTGTCCTGCTGGATCTCGACGCGTTCACGAACAGCTGACAGTGAATGCAGGAAGTTTTCGAGGTAAGGGGTCACTTGTGGGACAAAGTTTTCTTTGGCCCTGATGGCACGCAGGTCGTGCACGACCTCTGTGGGTGACCGCATCTCAGCCAAACGCCAAATAGGCCGGTGACTTGCCTGTTGTGCGACATTTCGCGCTATTCAGGGCAAAACGGATCACCGGCAACTTCTTCGGCCATGAGGTGTGGTCATCTGCCACGAGGTGGGCTAGCATAGCTTTAAGGTCACGGTTTTTTCGCTCTGCAGGATTAGCTTGTGGATGATACAGCGGGACAAAATTTTGTTTGATGTCTAAGACTGACAGACATTGTCGCATCACTGCGGAAACGAACTGGACACCGTTGTCCGAAATAATCCTGCGAGGCAGGCCAAACCGCATGAAATATTCCTCGATGAGAACATGAGCGCAGGCTTCTGCTGTTGCTTCTTTTAGGGCAAACAGCTCCGTCCATCGGGTAGCAGTGTCTTCAATGAGAAAGACCCACCGCTCCCCCTGGTCACCCTCCGGAAGTGGACCGAACAGGTCCATGGCCAACACCTCGTTCCGCTGGCTCATGACCGGTGTCTGGAGTAAGCCTGGGGGTTTGGCATTGTTGGCTTTATATCGCTGGCAGTGGATGCAGGCTAAGACATAATCCGAGATTATTCTCCGCATCCCTGTGAAATAATATAGCTGCGCTACCTTCTGGTAGGTTCTATCGATACCTGGGTGGCCAGCTGTTTGAGAGTCATGTAACTCTTTCAAAATAACTGCAACTTGACCGGCAGGTATTACTAACTGAGGGGATTCACTCTCAGAGTCTGGATTGAATCGGTACAGGACTCCTTGATCCATGAGGTAACCCCTTTCTAACCATCTTTTAGATGCAATATCATCAGGTCCTTCTAGCTCCTTAACGATCTTTTCCACTTCAGGGTCCGAAGTCTGTTCCAGGCGAAGCTGACTAGGCGTCTTCGCAGGAAGATCGCAAATGACTGTGCAAATACCACAACTGTCACTTGTATCGCTGGAACAAATCGGTCTACTCAGCGTGTCTGCCACGACATTCGCTTTTCCTGGGGTATATTGGAATTGGATATCAAAAGATTGGAGCTTCAGAGCCCAACGGACTAACCTGCCTGCTGGTGATTTAAGTGACAGCAACCAGCGTAGAGGCTGGTGATCACTACCAATCACGACTGGTTGACCGTCCAAGTAAGGCCGAAAACGTTCCACCGCCCACACTACCGCGAGTGCTTCACGCTCCGTGGTGGAGTAATTGCGTTCAGCTGCGTTGAGGAGTCGGCTAGCATACTCTATTGGTCTTTCCTGGTTACCGTCGCCCTGCAATAAAACTGCGCCCAAGGCGTAGTTACTTGCGTCAGTTCGCAGAATGAAGGGACGATTGAAGTCGGCTTGAACCAGTATTGGAGCTGTGGTAAGTAGACTCTTCAGCTCATTAAAAGCTTGGGTCTGTTCCAAACACCAAGACCATACTTGACTTTTTCTTGTCAAACGTGTCAATGGTTCGGCCACTTTTGAAAAGTTGGGTATGAACTTCCTGAACCACGAACACGTTTGCAAAAAGGTTCTTAGATGCTGGTACCTTCATCTCGAGTACAGCACTCACCTTCCCTGGGTCGGTGGAAACACCTTTTTGTGTAATAACGTGACCTAGATATCTAACGCTTTCTCGAGCAAAAGCGCACTTCTCCCTATTCACATGGAGGTTAAACTCGGCCAAACGTTTAAAAACTGCCTCGAGGTCTTGCAGATGCTGTTGGTATCCCTGAGATATTACCAACAGATCGTCTAAATAAGCTAATAAAGTTACATCTTGTAAAGCAGAGCAGGATCGTAGACGATCGATGAGACGCTGAAAGGTAGCTGGCGCGTTGCGGAGACCAAACGGCATTCTTTTGAAACGAAAAGTTCCTAAAGGGCAGACAAAAGCAGTTTTGTCCCTATCGGCTTCCCTAACCATAACTTGCCAATACGAAGACCGAAGGTCTAGCGTACTCATGTAGCAGTCTCGTTTTGTGCTCTGAAGTAGCTCGTCGATGCGTGGCATCGGATATGTATCAGCTTTGGTGACTGCATTCAAACGCCTGTAGTCGACGCAGAAGCGGATACCACCGTTGGGCTTTGGCACCATCAGTGCCGGTGAACACCAAGCCGATTCACATTCTTCTATAATGTCATCCTGTAACATCTTACTTCTTTCCGCTTTCATTAGCTCTTTCTTCGAAGGGTTTAGGCGGTAAGGAGGAACAGCAATTGGAGAATGCTCACCTGTATCAATACGGTGTTCCGTATAAGGCGTTGGTCCTCCCCCTGCTCTAAAAATGCGTGCGTGTCTGGTGAGGACGTCAGCGAGCGCTTGACGCTCAGCTGGTTTAAGGTGAGTACCTTCATCATCCCGAAGTATATCTGTAGAGGCGCAGGACACGTCACGCGAGGTAGGTTCGAAGGACAATTTATATTTTACCGTATCATGTTTACTAAAACACCAAACCTGTTTGTAAAAATCTATAACTACTCCTGTAGCGGTTATAAAGTCGATACCTAATAACGTCTCGTTATTTGTCGAGTCGGGAAAAATTAAGAATGGAATCGTAATAATTGCCGTTTCTAAGCACACCTCTAACGTGGTGGTAAGTACATCCATCGTACGGATTACACCGTCAGCAAGCTTAACTTCGCGTTTCGAAGAGCTGAGGGGATGACCTTGACGTAGAAGGAGAGTATATAGCGTATGACCTGCAATGCAATGTTTGGCAGCCGTATCAATCAACGCGGTGCCGGAAAAACCCAAGATTTTTATATTAAAAATAGGTCGTAACTCACGGCCAATAGAGGGTCCCGTACGGTCGTTACACAAACATATTTCGGTTAAACATAAATGGGCATTATCCTTTTGATCATCACTACATAAAATATCTTTATGACAAATATGGACAATGTCCTTTTGATTTTTTAAATTGGTACACAATATATCGTTTCGACGTGGATGGACATTATCCTCTGGATTTTTAAAATCGTTACACAAAACATCGTAAAAACATGGATGGGCATTACCCTTTTTTATATCAAAATTGTTACACATATTTTCTGAATTTAGTGAGTTATTATTATTAGAATTACACATAATATTATTAGATAAACGTTGCGGGATATCACCCCTTTGTTTATTAAAATAACTACACACATTTTCTTGCGGAATAAAATCGTTATCAGCAGAAATAGAGTCTGACGCAAAGTTTCTATTAACTAAATCAGATTGTACAGAATAAAAACTTTGAACACTACTTTTACTTGGTTCACTCTCACCTTGATTCTGCAACTTACGGCACTGATCTTTAGTGTGGCCAAACCGCCTGCAGTATGTGCAGGAGGGGCGTGGCCTCTTTGCCGTGTCCTGCTTCGGTGGAGCAGGCGCGGGCGGCGCGTCTGGAACAGGCACGGGCGGTGCAGCTGGAACAGGCACGGAGGGCGCGGGCGGAGCGGGCGGGCTCCGCGCCGCGGCGGCGTGCGCGCCATGGGCCTGCGCTCGGGCAGGCGCGAGATCGCGCGCGGGGGCGCGGGCGCTATCGCGAGCGGCGGGTTGTGGCGAGGTCGGTAATGTTGCCGGCGTTTGTGTTCGACGCTCACTCGCCTGTGGCGTAGTGTTATTTACCTCGTCGAATGAATCCTCGATATTGCGTGCGAGGCGGAGTAATTCATGGAAACTATGGCACTCCTCTCTTCGTAGCCTTTTCCTTATTCTGCTATGCAGGAGGCCGTAGGTCATGTCCACTTGAGCCGACTCCGTTGTATCGCCTTTAGGTAGGCGTGCCATAAGGGCGCGGATGCGCGCTACAAAAATATCTGTATTTTCATTGGCCTGCGGTTTCGCAAATATTTCCAAGTAGATCCGATGAGGGGGCCGGCGATCACCATAGGCACTTATTAAGTTTTCTTTGGCTTCGCGCCATGATGACACGGAGTATTTTATTCCTTGCCACCACGTGGCCGCTTCATCCTTGAATAGGTAGGCTAAACCGCGCAGAATGTTTGAGTCCGCCACCTGCGCGCAATCGCTATAGGCCTCTATAGCGTCGATAAATGCTTCAACCGACTCCTTCGGTCGGCCGGAGAATGTGGCTTTGCAGCGGGCTAGGGTATTTTGCCCTAGCAACGCGAGTGAATCCGGGGTCGATGCGTTCGCCCGCGACATCGAGTTGAGCAACTCCCTAAATGCTTCTGTTTGAGAGCGTTGGAGAGAGGCAATAATCGTCGCCACATTTTCGTTAGAGAACGTAGCGTTAGCATCGATGCGCGGCGAGGAAGAGAACGCGGCGTCGCCGTCGCCATCTTGGTTGGCGGAATCCGCGGTCGGCGTGTTTGGTTGCGAGGGGACGGGTAATGCGTCGTTTGCAACATCTTCCCTCCGACTCAAACTAGCCGCTCTACTCCTTGTCACTGGCATTTTAGTTCGTCACTGCAAAACTCACAACTATGCACTATACTGTCACACGAAAAAAAAAACGTTGGAGCGCCACATATGAGGGAGGTTATCAGTGAAACCACCTTTTCAGTCAAGAGTATATTTGAGTATCAAAACTGGTTAACAGTTTAACACGGTCGTACAAAAAACATTGGGATCGGAAAACCCTTAATTTATAATAATTTCGCGTAACAATGGCGGCACGAGGCAGGCACGTGGCGACGTTGCGCGGTAAGGAAAATACGCGTCTACGCAGCAAGCGTGTGGGCAGCGGACTGACGCGAATCGCGAAGCGCCTTCCTCGCAACGGTTCGGCGCGAGAAAGAGACAGACATTATTCTCTGTATCGTGCCGGCAGGCGACCGCGGGACGCTCGCATTGGAAGACACTGTGTCTGTGTGTGGTTTGCTACAATTTGTTAATTTTCAAAACTTATTAAAGTGTTTAATTTCATGACAAGATGCTAGCATATACATTTTAATTTGATTGTCTTGACAATATTTTAATATAGTTTTAAAAAGATAGTATATCAGCAGGGTTGCCAATGCCTATTTTCCAAATTCCCCAAAATCATTGGTGAAAATCCTCGAATTTGGGGAGAGCAAAATCCTGATTCCCCACAAAATTATTTCATAAAATTAACTCATTTCTATACAAAAACACAAGAATATTTATTATTAAGGAACTACAAAAATTCACAATTGAAAATAATTTAACCTTGAAATAGGATTCAGAATCAAATTTTCTATCATTCACAAAGCGATGAGAAACCAGCTAGCTAAAGTTTTATATTTTCAAATGCATCAAATTAAAAAAAAAAAACAAGGCGTCGGTCTACTCACGTTCATGTTCACCGTTCACGTATCTGAAGTATCGTAGATTCGTAGCGCACAGCCAGCATAACCAGTTTAAGTTTGCAGTTCACGGCGGCGGTGCTTGTCAAGGAAAAATGCAACAGCATGACAAATTCAGTGCATTAAGTTTTAGTTCTGTGTTTAGCCGCCTGCACAGATAAGTTGGACGCGCTGTACTATCGGTCATTCATTCTATGTAAGAATGGTTGTCTTTGTATTTTCAGTCTTGTTTAAGGTGGATGCGCCAAGGTAGCCCTCGAACTTTAAATTTTCTTACGTTTTTTGCAATTTGCAGGTCAGTATCAAGTTGTATGTTGATCTAAATATGATTTGTTTACTTTTCTCAAATATCGTAGCATTATGCTGAGATAGGAGCCTTTTTGGCGTCGCACGGGTTTCTCTGCTACACGTTGTTCCATTTTATTTTATTACTTGTTTATTATTTTGTTGTTTAATGATTGTTTTTATTGTTATATTTCCTGTGCGTGTCCCAAATAAAATATTTTTCTTTCTTTCTTTCTTTATTTGCGCCCGTAACAAATATGAATTTACAGAATTATAAACATTGGAATCAGCAATACAACTCTCTAAGTTCATTTAAGAAAATTTGAATTTCGCAGGCTACCTTATCGCATCCCCCTTAATCCTCTATCTCGGTTTCCATCGAAAAATCGTTGAAATTGACGTAACGTTGCCAAGCAACTAAAATGTTGACTGGAATTTACCGGATGAGTGATCCATATCCTAGTATGTAGTAGAATGATGTTTGTTTATAATGTAATATTGATTTGGATTGGTAAAATTTTAAAATCTCCAATTCCCCATATATGCCCCACATGGAGCCTCTCCCCACAAAATCCTCAATCGTCTTGAGATTCTCGGCAGTTTGAGGAAATCCCCACAAATTGGCAACGCTGTATATCAGTGGAATATTCAAAAAACAAATTACTTTATGTTTTTCAAGTTATGTAATCCTATAATTATACCAAACTAGGAAAAAAAAAGTATACGTTTTGCTCCTCCTCGCCTCTGAATTTCAGTGGTTTTAGTCAGTGGCGACAACGGTGTTATATTGGAAATATATCGTTTTTGACACATTTTCGATACTTGATATTTTATATCGATATATCGAAATCATAAATATCGATATATCGATATTTTTTCTACAAGCCTACTTAGTTATTCTTTTGGCACCGGCACTCACCTGGTCATTTTGGTTCCCTGGTTCACCCAGAACATTTTATTCATTCAGATAATTGGATCATAAATTTGTAGTGGTGGGTCGTTGTCGAATTTTTGACGGACGAAACGGAACGCAACCGTTTTCCCGAAGACGAAGACGGTTGCAGAAATGGGTCGTCTGATGACCGTAACATAACCAAAGCGGGTTTGACCATCGCATCACGAACGACAGCATTGACAACTGGTAATACATTATCGACTGTATTTCATTGAGAAAAAGTTCACTTTTGATTGTAAGGACTGTTTTCGAAACGAATGAACGCGGTACGTAGATATTTGAATCATTGCGTTCTCGACTGTATTTTCTTAGGCGTAAAATACAAAATCGCACAAAGTAATTCGAAGACTGGTTTGTGCAACGAAGACGAACCCAGGACGTAAAACCGTCGGCGGGGCAGAACAAGGGCGGGGCGGTGAACAAGGGCGGGGCGGCAAAAAAGGGCGGGGCGGCTAAGCAGGTGGCTCGGGCCCCAGCCCCGGCCCCGGCTCGGGCTCGGGCCCCAGCTCCGGCCCTGGCTCCGGTGGCCCCGGTGGTTAAACGACCACCCCCACCTCAGACCGCACCCGCACCTCTTATATCTCCCCCGGTCGATGCTGAATGGCAAGTGGCCGGGGAGAAGAGGAGGGCGGGCAAGAAGGCAAGGGCGGCCAAAAAGAAAAAGGCCAGGCGGCAGCGGCACAAGGAGCGAAGCGTCGCAGCTAGGCTCCACGCCCCGAAGTCCGCAGACGTAGTGGTTACACTACATCCGGAAGCGGCAGAGAAGGGCGTGTCCTATAAGGACGTCTTTGCCAAAGTGGCGGAGGTGGTGGACCTAGGGAAGCTCGGCGCCGCCGGTGGCATCCGACTGAGGATCGCTGCCACTGGGGTCCGGATGCTGGAGTTCCCAGGTCCGGCTGGTGACTCGGCCGCTGACGCCCTGGCTGAAAAGCTCAGGGCGTCTTTGAACGCGGATGAGGCCCGAGTGTCCAGGCCCACTAAGTGCGCCGAAATGTGCATCCAGGGCCTGGACGACTCTGTGACGCAGGCACAGGTGGTGGCCGCCGTAGTTGGAACCGGGGGGTGCTCTGCCGAGCAGGTTAAGGCGGGCACCATCGGTCCCGACTCCGGAGGGATGTAAGCCGTTACGGTGAGCTGCCCCGTCGCGGCGGCCAAGAAAAAAGACGGGGAGGGCCAAAGGCTCTTGGTGGGCTGGGTTTCCGCGTAGGTCAAACTGCTGGAACCCAGACCTCAGAGGTGCTTCCGCTGCCATGTGGGTGACCACGTGGGAGCTAAATGCACCTCCGAAGTTGACCGCAGCGATGCCTGCTACCGCTGCGGTCAGCCCGGTCACAAGGCCGGCACATGCATGGCCACGCTGCACTGCGTTGTATGTGCGGCGGCGGGCAAGCCGGCCGACCACTGGATCGGGGGTAGGGCCTGCGCTCCTCCCGCCAAAGCCAGGGGCAGGGGCAAGCCCTCCGCCACCACCGCCACCACTGCCGTCACCGCCGCAGCTGCCGCCACTACTACCGCCGCTGCCGCCTCCACAACGGTCATCGCCGCCGCCGCAGCCGCTGCGGCAGGGCCCTCACATGGGTCTCAGGAGGGAGTTGAAATGGAGTGCCAATAACGGCCCCATTTCGCTTCCTCCAGGCGAACATCAACCACTGCGCCGCTGCTCAGGATCTATTGCTCCAGAGCATAGCGCAGTGGTCGATAAATATCGCCGTGGTCGCTGAGCCGTACTTTGTCCCGCCCAGGGATGACTGGGTGGAGGACCTGAGCGGCTCAGTGACCCTTATTTCGTCGGCCGCCGCCGGTACCCCGTGCCTCGAGGCAGTCAAAAGAGGACGGGGTTGCGTGGCAGCACGGTTCGGGGAGTTTGTTGTGGTAGAAGTGTACTTCTCCCCGAACCGAACTCTCGCCGAGTTCCACAACTCCCTTGCGGAGTTGAAAGTCGTCGTTGTCGGGTTCCGTTCCCTCCCCGTGCTCGTACTGGGGGACTTCAATGCCAAAAATATGGCTTGGGGTTCCCGGCATACGGACACACGGGGCAGGATGGTGGAGGACTGAGCTCTGGAGACAGGCCTGGTCGTCCTAAACCGGGGTTCCGTCCCCACGGGTGTTCGCCAGCGTTCGCCATCCCCGCTCTGTCGCCGCGTGTCATTGACTGGCGCGTCATGGAGGGGGTTGAGACGTATTCCGACCAGCGGTATATCCGGTTTGACGTCTCCGCCCAGACCTCGAGCTCGCCGGTCCGACAGGCCCCGGGTGGTCCGCGGTGGGCGCTGAAGCAGCTGGACCGGAAGCTCCTCCTGGAAGCCTCGATCGTGCAGGCCTGGGTGTCATCACCGGACAGGCCTGCCGACATCAACGACGAGGCGGAGTGGTTCCGGGAGGCCATGTCCAATGTTTGTGACGTGGCAATGCCCCGGGTCCAGCCCGGACGTGCTTCGCGCCAGGTGAGCTGGTGGTCGCAGGAGTTGACAGCGCTACGCCATGCGTGCGTTGCTGCGCGACGCCGGTACACCAGGCACCGCAGGCTCCGTATCCGCCCCTCCGGATACGGAAGCCATTAAGGCGGAGCTGTACGAGGGGTACAGAGCGGCGAAGACCGCCCTCCAGGCGGAGATCCTGCGGGCCAGAGCACTGGCCCGCGAGGAGACGCTGGAGACTCTGAACAGAGAGCCGTGGAGACGCCCATACAAAATGGTGCGGGAGAAACTCCGCCCATGGGCTCCCCCGCTGACGCAGAGTCTCCGGCCTCAGCTTGTGGAGGACGTGGTGAGCGCTCTGTTCCCTTCGAGAGGGGAACATACCTCCCCAGTCATGGCTCCGCCTACTGCGGTGCTTGACGCGGACCACACCGCCGACGACGACGACGTCGATGCTCCGGAGGTGACCGAGGTAGAAATGAGAGTGGCGGTACGAAGGCTGAATGCCAAGAATACCGCCTCAGGACCCGACGGCCTACCTGGGAAGGCCTGGGTTCTGGCCATGGAGGCTCTCCTGGGTTGGGACTCGAGGTGGCCTTGCACAAGTCCGAGGTCATGTGTTTTCATGGCCCTCGGAACGCGCCACCGTCGGGTTCCCAAATTACGGTAGGAGGGGTTCACATCGGCGTCGAGTCGACGATGAAGTACCTTGGACTCGTCCTCGACAGCCGGTGGATTTTCGTGGAGCATTTCCGACGTTTGGCTCCAAGGCTGGACCGGGCTGGGGCCGCCTTGAGGCGGCTCCTGCCCAATCTAGGGGGTCCAAACGCCTCCTGCCGGAGGCTCTACGCGGGGGTCGTGCGGTCCATGGCCCTTTACGGGGCACCGGTGTGGGCGCGTTCCCTTAGGCTGCGGCCAGCCTGCCGGTTGAACGCGTCCAAAAAGGTCATGGCCATTCGGCTGACCCGGGGATACCGCACGGTCTCCCGTGAGGCGGCGAGCCTCTTTGCCGAATGACCGCCATGGGATCTGGAGGCGAAGGTCCTCGCGCACATATGGGAGTGGCGCGAGGAGGTGAAGCGCCCGGGTGTAACTCCGCTGCCGCGAGAAAACGCGGCACAGCGGACAGAGCTCCAGCAAGATCTTATGGCGGCATGAAGAGTGCGATTGTCGCAACCCAGTGCTGGGCACGCCACAATAGCGGCGATAAGTCCCTTCTTTGAGGAGTGGCTAGAGAGGCGCCACGGCGTCCTCACCTTCCGCCTGACACAGGTCCTCACCGGACATGGCAGCTTCGGGAGGTTCCTGTGTAGGATTAGGCGGGAGGAACCGCCCGGGTGTCACCACTGTGCGGATCGCCCGGAGGACACGGTGGAGCATACGGTGGAGGTATGTTGTATATGCTTGTGTATGCTTGGGCGGAGCACCGCCGTGTCCTCGCGGAGGCGATCGGTGGCAATGACCTCTCGCGTCCGGCCCTGGTCCAGGCCATGGTACGGAGCGAGAGGGCATGGGAAGCCGTCACCTCCTTCTGCGAAGCAGTAATGCTCGCGAAGGAGGAGGCGGAACGCGTGAGGGAAAGGCAAAGTTTGCGCCCTCACGCCCCTAACCGCCGCCGTTGTAGACGCCCT
The DNA here is from genome assembly GCA_949152455.1 of Lithophane leautieri. NCBI lineage: Eukaryota > Metazoa > Arthropoda > Insecta > Lepidoptera > Noctuidae > Lithophane > Lithophane leautieri. Next base: position 47,643 of record OX424469.1, on the reverse strand, counting down.
GGGCGTCGGGAATCCCAGGCGGATTCCCGGCCACCATAGGCGCGGGCTTGCGGACGGCGAGCAACGGGCAGCTCGCCGTCCGATAAGGACCAGGCCCGGGTCGATGGCGCGTCGTGTTCCACGCGCGCCTCAAAGAGATGTCAGCACAATTGGCGGGGTCCGCTAGGACCGATGCCTGCCAGGGTGACAGGGGGACCTTGGCAACAGGCAAATGAAGGAACACGGGTGGGTTTTAGTCAGTAAAAGTCTGACACGCCCTTCCGCTCCGCCCAGAGCGGGAGAAGTCTTTGGATGATTTCCCACCCTCAAAAAAAAAAAAAAAAATTAAAAAAAAAAAAAAAAAAAACTTAAAACCGTTGCATCGTCGCAGAACACATAACGGTCTTTGAAAACGGTTCGTCGTCGCAACGTCCACTCCTATTAATTTGGAACATTTTGGATTTAACACATAATCCATACTTCCATACTAATAGGGGATTATTTTAAAATTCACATGCAATAATTATATTTTTGTGTGACTCTTTTCAAGAGCTTGGGAATATAGTCATAGTCCGTATCTTGAGAATCGGTCCACTCGGTCTAAAGTTATTACTACTTGGCTTGGAACGGAGAGCAGTGAGTACTCGATAGATGGCATTGTTCAAATGACGCGCGCGCTTCTCCGGCTTCCTGTTACACACTGTCCCTTTTCACGAAATCACTCCCACTAGGAGCGAGAGGAAATATGTAGGTACTTAACACATCAAAGAAATTGTGTAAGTAATGCCAGCCACACGCAGCGACGTGCTGGCGATTTCAAAATCTCACGTCCACACACGGATTTTGAAATCGCTAGAAGCGTAGTAGGTACCTGCACCGTAATTGCTTAACACATGATTAATCACAATCTGTATAATTTGTATAATCTGTATAATCTCGCATTGTATAGGATTTCCGTACAATGCGAGGTCAGCTTATACTGGAAATGTATAGCTTGATGTGTAGCCGTGTGTACAACATTCATTGCGTTACCTATTTACTTTGTTGAGCAGACAAATTTTTCGAGCATACCTACAATGAATCAATGGATTAACAATATCCTTCAAAATGATTCAGATTGTAATTGATCGTGTGTTACGCAAGGGTGCTGCTGTTAAAATCTGTGTATGTAGGTACGAATGATATTGAAATCGCCAGCGAGTTGCCGGCGTCTAAAACGCTACGTGTGTACATAGCATAATACCTAAACTTCTTTTTCATAAAATTCCTAAGTACAATAGGTAGGTACTTCTTTTACCTTCTTTCGGTACAGACCCCTTAAATACTTATTCTAGTTACTCTTTGGGTACAGATGTGATGGGAAATGACAATTACAGTTCAGTGATTGCTATTGACAAAGAATTTTACAGTTTTTGCAAGCCATTTATTGTAGTATGTACGATACGTGTTTGTAGTAAAAAGTAATTTTGATTCCAAGCGTTGCAGGGAGACGATGTCATGAAGAACGCGTTGTTGGCGGCTCTGCTGGTGTCGGCCGCAGCACTCGCCGCCTGCGGTTAGTCCATCTGTGCACTCATACACTCCTGTTGTTGCACCACATTATCTTCTTTTTGCAGTTAAGTGAACTGAACCTTATGTTAGGTAGGCTAGATTACGAGGACGTCTTACCGTGCGTTTGCACTGGCGAAACATTTAATACATAACATGTTGAAATCTCTAGTTCCTGTCAAAAATTGTATGGAACATTGTATTACTTTTTTTTTTCTCTTTGTTCGTCACAGTCAGAGCACCTGCCATCTAATCTCTTCACCACCCTTGGTTCACTGGTAGAGAAAGCCTAAGGCATTAAGTCCGCCTTTATACCTCTTTTTAGAGTGCGAAAAGTTTAAATAAAATAAATAAATAAATAAACATTGACAGAAAGTTGAGATTTCAACATGTTTTGTCTTGAATGTTTCGCCAGTGCAAACGCACGGTTACTGTGCGTTTGCACTGGCCAAACATTCACAACGATTCGATTTAAAAGTAGAACCAAAACAGTTGAGAATTACGGTTGTGGTACCATTCAAAAAAGAATTATACGTATATTTTTTTTACGGTATCGTTATACCTATATATTACTATGACCTTTACCAAAATAATTTCGGTACCGAAAAAAATGATGTGACGAAGAGCGAGTTGTAAAGTTTTACAAAGCACACTTGTGATTAAGTTGACAAACAAAGCAGACGCGGAAACATGAATGACGATGGCGGCAAAATGGCAATACAACCTGCTTTGTCTGGCTGCCGAGGCACAAATTATCAGTAAATTTTCGATCAAGTGCCTCGGCCTCGGCGCGGCGCGGGTGGCAGGGTACAAAGAAAACCTTTATTTTATCATTTAGATACTTGAAAAAGTATGGATATCGCAATATTACAATATCGAAATTATTCAAGTATTTTAAGGTATCGAAAAAAGGTATGACGTCATACCGCTTACCGTTGTTACCTTCATTTTTTCGGTTATTCAATCCCTGGTTTAGACCCCTTAGATTGGGCAGGAGCCACTTCAAGGCGGCCCCAGCGCGGTCTAGCTTGGGAGCCAAACGTCGGAAATGCTCCACGATGTTTCACCGGCTGTCGAGGACGAGTCCTAGGTACTTCATCGATGACAGTGGCGTGTTTCGAGGGCCATGAAAACACATGACCACGGACTTGTGCAAGGCCACCTCGAGTCCCAGTTGCCGGATTCTATCGACGATTGTCGCAACCCCGCGTGTCGCTAGTTCGGCCGGCGCCTGGTGCAACCTCCCCTGCACCAGGACCAGCGTGTCGTCAGCATAGCAAACTAAGTTGACGCCGTTAGGTAGGTCGGCGCGCAGCACCCAGTCGTATCCGATGTCCCACAGATGCGGCCCCAGGACCGATCCCTGTGGGACACCGCACGATATCTCTCACCGGTTCCATACTCCCTGGTGACCGGGATAGATGACAGCCCTGTCCATCAAATAGGCCTCGATCACACGGCAGAGGTAGGTCGGCATCCGGTGGTAAAGTCAAAGTCAAAGTCAAATAATTTATTTCAAATAGGCACATAAAAGGCACTTTTGAACGTCAATGAAAAACAAACAAAGAAATAGAATTGATTCTAGTTGCCCATTCCAAAAAGGTAGATTTCGTATGGAGAAGAACCGGAAGAACCGGAGTGCCTCCCTTATACAACTCCAGGGCAGGGCGTTGAAGGCGTTGGAGATGTCTAGAGACACCGACAAGACGACCCCGCCCCGGGCTTTAGCATCCCCCGTTGTGAGGGCCCGCACGCGCATGATGGCGTCCACCGTAGAGCGCCCTCTGCGGAAACCAGCCGCACCCGCACCAGCCGCTCGACGAGGCTGTTTGGAATGACTCTTTCAAAGAGCTTGCCCACCTAAGCGAGCAACACGATGGGCCGATAAGCGGACGGAGAGTCCGCAGGGCGCCCCGACTTCTTAATGAGGACCAGTTTTTCAGTTTTTGGCATTCAGCCTACGTACCGCCACTCTCATTTCTACCTTGGTCACCCCCGGAGCATCGTCGTCGTCGACGGCGGTGTGGTTCGCATCGAGCACCGCAGTAGGCGGAGCCATTAGCGGGGAGGTATGTTCCCCTCTCGAAGGGAACAAAGCGCTCACCACGTCCTCCACATGCTGAGGCCGGAGTCTCTGCGTCAGTGTGGGAGGCCATGGGCAAATTTATCCCGCACCATCTTGTATGGGCGTCCCCACGGATCTCTGTTCAGAGTCTCCAGCATCTCTTCGCGGGCCATTGCCCTGGCCTGCAGGATCAACGCTTGGAGGGCGGTTTTCGCTGCTCTGTACCCCTCTTAAAGCTCCTCCTGAATGGCTTCCATATCTGGAGAACGGATACGGAGCCTGCGGTGCCTGGTGTACCGGCGTCGCGCAGCAACGCATGTATGGCGCAGAGTGTCAGCTCCTGCGACTACCAGCTCACCTGGCGCGAAGCACGGCCGGGCTGGCACTCCGCCTCGTCGTTGGTGTCAGCAGGCCTGTCCGGTGATGACACCCTGGCCTGCACGATTGAAGCTTCCAGGAGGAGCTCCCGGTCCAGCTACTTCAGCGCCCACCACGGACCACTCGGGGCCTGTCGGACCAACGCGTTCGAGGTCTGGGCGGAGACGTCAACGGATATACCGCTGGTCGGAATAGGTCTCCACCCCCTGCATGACGCGCCAGTCAGCGACACGCGGCGACAGAGCGGGGCTGGCGAACGAGATGTCCACCACTGATTCATCCCGTATCCACACACACGTGGGGACAGAACCCCGGTTTAGGACGACCAGGCCTGTCTCTAGAGCCCAGACCTCTACCATCCTGCCCCGTGTGTCTGTATACCGGGAACTCCAAGCTACATTCTTTGCATTGAAATCCCCGAGGACGAGCACGGGGAGGGAAAGGAACCCGACGACGACGACTTTCAACTCCGCAAGGGAGTTGTGTAACTCGGCGAGAGTTCGGTTCGGGGAGAAATATAGCCCTACCACGACAATCTCCCCGAACAGTGCTGCCACGCAACCCCGTCCTCTCTTAACAGCGAAATCGAATCGTAATACTGTCCTTACTGCATATCAATGCATATGTCTCATCGTTACGGCATCTCTTCGTTACGACATAATATTTTGGGGCAACTCTACCAATAGGGAAATGGCATTTAAGGCCCAAACACAATTTTCTTCTAGCCATATGTTTGTTAAAAATCACCGAAATTTGCAAACCATTTTTCGTTAGTTTAAAAATACTTACGCTTCCATCCCTCTATATTATGAAATTTAAATCTTTGTTAAGGAGAATCTGTCTAAATTTGAAATAGTACATTACTGTCGCGGCCTGCAATAACGGAATTGACGGACGATCGGGAAAATGTAGGCCGAGGCGAAGCCGAGGCACACATACGTGAGTCCATCAATTCCTGATTGTGGCCAAGGCTTGTATAGTACTTTTCTCAAAAGCGCGGAAATTCAAACTTAGTAAATTAAATAAAAATTCCAGAATCAAGTAAGTAAGTAAGTAAGTAAATTATTTATTTGCGTAAAACATGGTATACATCAATGACGAACAACTCAAATTTTTCATGCGCCAATATGTTCATTTGTTTCTTCTTTGTTCTATTTGCAAACCAATTCGAAATTCAAATAAGATCTTTAATAAGTTACCTACTTGGTTGCCGTGTGCTGAAGTAAAAAGTTCGTTCCATTTTTAAATAACACGACAGATATGAGTTTTCATAGTAATTTATTGGGCCGCTTAACACGCCAGATATGGATTTTCATAGTAACTTTGCTGGTCGCATCGTCACTTGTTTTTGACCAGTACAGCAATTTCGATTTATCTCGAAGAAGGTTATAAAAATAATGCTCGAATTTCCAAGCATGTTTGAGAAAAACTTAATACTAGACGTCACCAAAGCACACTAAAATAAAAAAAAATAAACAATACTGCACTTTTCTCAAAAAGTTGTCTCGGCATGGGTCCAAAGATTTACAATAAACTACCAAAAACTTTAAAAAGCATGACCAACATTGTCGGCGACCGAACCCCGCCCAGTCACCTGGGCGTAAGTAGCGGAGCTACCGTGTAAGCAAGTGCAAGTGAAATTTGTGTTTAAAGTGTTAAAAATATTGAGTTAAAACCATAGTAAAAACTATGCAGCGAAAGGACCCCGTCAGTGTACCATAGTGCAAGTAGCGGGTAGGCTATGGTTATTTTGTGAAGTGATTTTCAAAGATCAAAAAGAATCTTGTAAGTAATTTCTATGTCTAGTCAGAAAGCAATTAGAATACTTGTGATCTCATAATAGTCAGTAGCAGATTCTAATTAGATTATTAAAGTGAATCCTTAAGATCGTGTCATTTGAAAACACTAGAAATATCAATGATATTTAATATAATATCATTGAGAAATATAGAACAATTTTTTTCTTCATAGAAATTACGTAACTTGAAAATGTACTTTTTTGTTTGTTAAGTAAATCGCTTATCTTTTTTAATGTATGGAGGTGGGCTTAAAACCAGTTGTCACGTTTAAATAATTGAAATCGGTCCGTCCATTGTAAAGATATAAGCATTTTAAATATGTAAGTTTTAGATTATCATTAACAGCGAATGTAATTAAGTAAATGAGATGTAATTATGTGAAAATTATGTTTATACATACGGAACATAAATACAATAAGAATTTGTAACTAGGCTGATAAGAAATTTTGAAATAAAGAAATTCTGGAGGGTTTGGCTTGAAAATAGGTACTAAGGATTTCCTGGAATTGTTAGCAAAAATAGTATAAAAGGAGCGCTATTTTGCTCCAAGAGTCAGTCGCAGCTCAGTCGCTGAAGAGACAACAACAAGCCATACACTCAAGAATAGTGAATACTTCCTCGAGTTATTATTTCTACGCCTCCTAGTCTCTCTCCATTGGTCCACCTACCTGTGGTTGCGGTCATACGCATTCAGGGGTGCGTGGTGGCGTGTGCACCAGCATCAAACTACACACGTCAAACATTAGTGGGAGATCGTCCCAGGGCAGCGTTCGGTACTGACTATACCTCGCCGTCCGCAACAAACATAATCCATTTTAAAATCGCAACTTAAAAAAATCTTGATTGAAAAGGCTTACTACTCTATCAATGAGCTTTTAGATGATAGAAGCATAAAATAAAATAAAAAACCGATCCACTTGTCTACGTGTCTTATCTTGTTTACGACGTTACTTGTTTGAAACAGTTTTATTTAGTTTTTTTTTTTTTTACGCCTAATTAGTACGCCTTGCAAGGCAAAACATAGCACTGATACCATGTACCATATTACCTGTGTTCAACAAATAAAATACTTTGACTTTGACTTTGAGGGACGGGGTATCGGCGGCGGCCGACGAAATAAGGGTTACTGAACCGCTCAGGTCCTCCACCCAGTCATCCCTGGGCGGGACAAAGGACGGCGATATTAATCGACCACTGCGCCATGCTCTGGAGCAACAGATCCTGAGCGGCGGCGCAGTGGTTGTGTTCGCCTGGAGGAGGCGTAATAGGGCCATTATTGGAACTCCATTTCAGCCCCCTCCAGAGACCCTTGTGAGGGCCCTGCCGCAGCGGCTGCGGACGACGGTGATGGTGGAGGCGGCAGCAGCGGTGGCAGTGGCGGCGGCTGCGGCGGTGGTAGCGGTGGTGGCAGAGGGCTTGCCCCTGCCCCTGGCTTGAGCGGGTGGAGCGCAGGCCTTACCCCCGATCCGATGGTCGGCCGGCTTGCCCGCTGCCGCACATACAGTACGGCGTGGCCTTGCATGAGCCAGGCTTGTGACCGGGCTGACCGCAGCGGTAGCAGGCATCGCTGCCGTCAACCTCGGAGGTGCATTTAGCTCCCACGTGGTCGCCCACATGGCAGCGTAAGCACCTCCGAGGTCTGGATTCCAGCAGTTTGACCTGCGCGGAAACCCAGCCCACCAATAGCCGTTGGCCCTCCCCGGCTATTTTCTTGGCCACCACCACGGGGCAGCTCACCGTAACGGCTTGCATCCCCTTATAGTCAGGGCCGATGGTGCCTGCCTTAACCTGCTCGGCAGAGCATCCTCCAGTCCTAACCACTGCGGCCACGACCTGTGCCTGCGTCACACAGTCATCCAGGCCCTGGATGCGCATTTCGGCGCACTCAGTGGGCCTGGACACTCGAGCCTCGTCCACGTTTAGGGACGCCCTGAGCTTTTCAGCCAGAGCGTCAGCGGCCGGGCATCCAGCCGAACCGGGGAACTCCAACATCCGGGCCCCAGTGGTAGTTATCCTCAGTCGGATGCCACTGGCGGCACCGAGCTCTCCCAGGTCCACCACCTTCGCGAAGACGTGCTTATAGGACACGCCCTTCTTTGCCGCTTCCGGCTGTAGCGTGACCACTACAGCTGCGGACTTCGGGGTGTGGGGCCTAGTTGCGACGCTTCTCTCCTTGCGCCGCTGCCGCCTCGCCTTTTTCTTTCTGGCGCCCTTGCCTTCTTACCCGCCTTCCTCTTCTCCTCGGCTATTGGGCATCGGCTGGGGGAGATAAAGGAGGTGTGAGACGGTTAAACAGCTGTTCGGTAAAACAGCTTGTAGACATGGCTCAGATGTGAGATGGGAGTAATTCTTAGGCAGGGCATTGTCGCCCTTTTTTTACCGACTTCAAAAAAGGAGGAGGTACTATGTTCGGGATGATTGTTTTTTTTTTTTTTTTTTTTTTTTATGTATGTTCACCGATTACTCCGCCGTTTGTGAACCGATTTCAAAAATTCTTTTTTTGTTCAAAAGCTTATACTTCTGAGGTGGTCCCATTGTCACCAAGTCAGGATCTGATGATGGGATCCTAGAGAAATCGAGGGGAACTTTCAAAAATCGTAAGGGCAACTAGTGCATTCCTTAATTTATTCATTAAGTATTTTACAGCACTACAATTTTATGAAGGTCTGGAGTCGATCTGATGATGGAGCCGAAAGACAGTCAAGGGAACTCCTCAATGGTTTACAGCAGATACCTCGTGTTTGGGCTTGATTAATTTGTATTGATAAAAACTTTACACTTTGATGGGTTGTGACTGTCGTTAGGGGTCTGATGATGAAGACGAAAGACAGTCGAGGGAACTCCTCAGTGGTTTACAGCAGATATCTTGTGTTTGGGCTTGATTAATTTGTATTGATAAGAACCTTACACTTGGATGGGTTGTGACTGTCGTTAAGGGTCTGATGATGAAGACGAAGGACGATTAACGGAACTCCTCAACGGTTCACAGTAATTACCTTGTGTTTGGACTTAATTCATTTATATTGATAAGAACTTTGCAACCATATAAGTTGTAAGTGACATTACAGATCTGATTATGGTCACCTTATAATATGATGATGAGGGGAACTATACAGTGTAAGCAAATGTATAGTGTTCACCCTTATATTCTTGAGAAGGCACGGGAGTCTCATTAGCCAGCCGGTTTTGTATAACATCTAAACGATACTTGCGCTGTTCAGACGACTCGCCACTTAATCGTTTTTGAATAAGATTGAGTCGGCAGATCTTATCATTTGGCGACTCCTGCGACAAATGAGAATGCATGTAATTTCTCATCTGAGATAACCTAGCATGAAGAGCTAACGGTGATTCTTGGGAACCGGACACTCCGTTTGCGATTCTTAGATAGGCGTTCTTTTTCAGCAGTATTAGTCTCTTTAATTCTGTTTTTCTTCATGCGGGCGGCTCCTTTAGTTGGTCTACCCATGGTGATTACAAAAATCGAATTACACAAAAAATTGAAAAATAATAAAACTTTTAAAAAAAAAATTGACCGACTTCAAAAAAAAACAAAACATAAAAGGACTACTGTACTAAAACCAAACGACAAAAGTACTTCTTTAATAATAAGAGAAAAATAAAAAAATAACTTTAATTTCGGAAGTCGGTGGCCAAAAACTAAAATTAAAAGCAAAGACACCGACTTCCGAAATTAAAGTTATTTTTTTATTTTTCTCTTATTATTAAAGAAGTACTTTTGTCGTTTGGTTTTAGTACAGTAGTCCTTTTATGTTTTGTTTTTTTTTGAAGTCGGTCAATTTTTTTTTTTAAAGTTTTATATTAGTTTTTATTAAAAAAAGAGTTTCAACACACCTGTGTTCCATAATATGTTTGTAGCGTTGTAGCCTCTGTTTTAGGATGGAATATCCCGAAATCGGCCATACTTCCCTCCATAGTTCACAAATCCCCATTGATGGGGATTGTCAGTGGGGATTTGTGGAATAACCCCTCGATTAACCTATGTTTTAAAGTGCTACAAGTGTGGGGACGTTTTGGTCATTGTTCAAATCAAATCTTTTTATTGTGGGCATAGGTTATACAGACAGATGTTAGGTAAATTACAGTTCCATTATGTCTTGCCTAATAGCTAATAGGATTGTTCTTTATATGGGACCAACTCTGAAGCATGACATAGCTACCAAACAAAAAAAAGAATTATCAAAATCAATTCATAATTATTGGCGGAGTAATCGCGTAACAAGCACAAAAAGAAAACAGTCGAAATGAGAACCTCCTCCTTTTTTGGAGTCAGTTAAAAAATATCAATGGTTGCAGCATGTACCTACCTTTACGTACGTGTTTCTTTGTATGCCAGAAACCAGTGCGGTGAAAGCGCCGGCAGTGGGAGAAGAGCGCGAGCCTGAACAAGAAGAAGAGAGTGACTCTGCACCGTTCATGGTAACATTACCTACCATATACGTATACATATATATTACTGAATATTGCACGTGGTACCTGCAAGAACATGGACCGCTCCTTTCGAATGAGAGGTAACTATTTTTGACCCTTTAGGAGTATGAGGAACAGGGTGTAAAGTTCACTCATCCACCATAGAAAAGGGAGGATCCTCCGACCAGACGGGTGTTGTCTGGCGGGCAACTGCCCGACGATTGATGTCGGGTTCTTGTATATATGTCCATTGCACGGTAAACTTTAATTGCGCGATGCAGGATTTATGTGACGTCAGGATTTTTGTGTGACGTCAGATCTTTGATGCGTAGTTCGCATGTGGCGATGTAGATACCGCCACAACCCTTTTCGCTAAAAAAGGATCAATGCACTTTGAACCCGTCGGGTGGACCACGGAAAAGAGAAAGAAGCTCTTCTCCGTTCTTACCTATGTGATTCAGTCGGTTTGAAGATCATCAGCTCATTAACCCCCGACGGAAACAGAGCGGTGTTATAAGTTTAACGTGTGTATCTGTGTATCTGTGTGACTGTCTGTTTCATCGTAGCTCCCAAACGGCGGAACCGATTTTGTTTATTTTTTATTTTTTATGAAAGGTGTCTTGATCGAGAGTGTTCTTAGCTACAATTCAAGAAAATCGGTTTAGCCGTTTGAAGATTATCAACTGTTTTCTAGTTGATGAATGAATGTGTGCATCTTCCACAGGTCTGATCGATTCGAAATTTAGTATTCTGTTACTTCAATGATATTAGAAGAACATAGTAACTATGAACTGATGCTGCAGCAACACCTGGAATTCGCAGGATACCCAACTCCCTCACTAACTTACAGCACCGGTATCGTGTTTTTGGGCTCATTGGAATGGTCTCAATAAATAGGTTATAGATAGATCGTGAACGGGTCTAATTACTTCTACTACACTTATATTTATTATCAATAATAGCGTAATAACTCCCTAAAGTGTATAAAGTTTAAAAAGCAGGAAATAAAACTTAAATTTTTAAAGCTTGTACCTACTTATAAAGTTTAAAAAACAGGAAATAAAACAAATCAAAAATTTTAAAAGTATCTCTTGTTTAAAAAGCAGGAAATAAAACTTAAATTAAAAATTTAAAAAACCCCCGACACAAACAAAAACCTCTAAAAAGAAAAAAATAATATATAAAACTTAAACAGGGTCAATCCCTTAAAGTTTTATACAAGATGTTGGTAATATTTTGTTCCAAGCGTCGCCGTCGTCGCGTCGGGGGACGGCTAAGTAGTATATACCTAATACCTATTTTGGTTGGTCTGAGAATGCGGGCAATGTGCGCGCCTAGCACACGCACACCGCTCCTGAGTTCACGAACCCGAAGGTCACAACAACACATTCAATACAATAGATCGCCAGCACATAAATCAGAACGTAGTACACAATCAATAATAAACCTTATCCCATCAAACACAGCGTGCATTTACCATGCACAGTACATACTCACACTTAAACATCGAAATAGATACGGTACACAATGATGCTTTTTCCGGGCGCCCACAATAAAATATGCGTAACACATTTGATGCTACTTGTACGGTATTTCGGCATTAGAAACTATAGATACAGGCTCTGAACGCACATAAGGAACTCTAGCCTCAACTAGGGAAGACGGGTTGATATAAATAGTTGATCAATAAAAATATCGATGAAAACCCCTTTATGATGAAAACCGACTGCAAAAAAGAGAAGTATTTTTTTGGCGTATTTTGACATCATTAAAACCATATTAAGTAAAATATAATTCAAAATTCAAAAGTCATTTATTAATAAAACTGAATTTAGATGCATATAAACCCAAAAAAAAAGACGGCGGAAATAACTAGATCGAAGTGCGAAATATGTATTTACTATGTTTTTTCAAAAAAGATATCCGTGTTATTTAGGGTTAGGGTTTGCAGGTTCGCTCGTTGTTCTACAGACGTCAAAGTTACCCTTTTTAAGGCGTTCTGTCAGTCATTTTACACGAGTGGCCTGTGGGGGTCATACACGCGCCGAGCCTATAACGTCCTGCGTGTTCAGTTTAATAATGCTTTTAGGATGCTGTTGGGACTACCTTGGCGTTGTAGCGCTTCGGGAATGTTCGCGGAGGCTCGCATAGACGGTTTCCATGCCATTATGCGAAAGAAAGCGGCCTCGTTACTACGGCGCCTGCATGGTAATGACAACAGCGTTTTGAAAAAAGCATCATTACCTGACCTAACCCAGGTCATGACATTACAATCAAACTACACCAAACTAAGTGCACACATGCTTACGAAGCCGGCCTCACGACACTGTTGACAGCGCTCTGTCTTGGTTTTTTATTTGGTCTGAGGCACAGATATTATAATACTACGGTCTGAGGTATCTGTGTGCCAATTTCATCTTAATCCGTTCAGCCGTGAAATGGTAACATAATAAGCCAGTCGCTTTCGCATTAATTTATAATATTAGTAACGATAGCGAAAACTACATATTATGTAGTTTTCGCTATCTTTTACTTTATTAAGTAGGTTATCAATCAAAGGCATTCCGGATTTTGATAAAAAGTAAAACTGATACATTAAATTACCCTCCTTCTTGGGAAGTGGGGTAAAAAGGAACTTGGTTGGTAGGCAGTAGGGACGGGACTTAAACTCAGGTTATCGTAGTCTACTACTGGACATCGGCCTCTCCCAAGCTGCGCGTCTGTCCCAGCCACCTTTTTAAGGTCGTCCTTCACCGGCTATCGGTCCTTCGACAAACATAGGTTAGCTCATTGCATTGTCACTTTAGCTTGCTTAATCTCTCTTTAGGTGGGTAATTCTAGTTTAGTTTTCCGGATAAGTGCAGGTTCGAGGCTAGTTTTAGGATGGAATGAGATCCAAATATGGCGTCATTTTTAGAAGGAACTCCGAGCATAGCCCGCGCCACGCCATAGCGCGCTGGCCGAATTTATACGCTGGGCAATAATTCGATGTGCGGATGCGCAGATCGTAGTGGAGCACACAAGTGGGCGGCGCTGCGGCGGGTCACTGGTGTCGCTGCGCACCGCGCTCACGTCGGCGTCTTGCGTGAGCGGTGAGGGCGGCGCCGTGCCAAGCGAGCTGTGGGCGCTGGCGCCGGGCGCGGGCGCGGCGCGACGCGTGGCACGCGTGGCTCTGGCGACGGGTGCAGAAGTCAAGCGCGCTGATGACGCCTGGAGCGGCGCCGCCATGGATCTGGCCGTGCTGGAGTTGGAGGCACCCTTCGGGGGCGGCGCGCGCTCGCGGCCTATCCTTATGGCCACGCAGCCATCCGAGTGCGCGATTGGCGCCACCTGCCACGTGGTGCGCGCGCTGGGCCGCACGCCGCGCCTGCGCATCGTGGATGCCACACTGGTGTCGGGCGATGCGTGCTCCGAGCGATCGCCAGGTTGGCCCGGTCTGCGTGAGTCGGCGCTGTGCCTCGTGGGACCGACACTGTGCTCGGTAGGGTTGCCAGTGTGCCTATAAGCCGCAGCCTGAGGGCGTCCCTGTAGGTCAGTGAATGACGGCTGTCTGTTTGCAGAGTGACTGGGGCACTGGCGTGGTGTGCGAGGGCAAGCTTTGTGGAGTGCTGAGCCGCTCGTCACGTGCACCCGACGGCAGCACGGAGGCGGGTGCCACGAGCGAGGTTCTGGAGCCGCAGGACGACACGTGTGGTGACACACACGTGGCACAGAGCGTCGCGCGCTGGCGCCGTTTCCTACATTGCGCGCACACGTTACGCGCGTGCGGAAGGTGAAGTTTGCATTTTATTTCGGGCACAAGTAAAGTAAGTAGTAGTTCTAGTAGCGGTGATTTTGGCTAGGGAAGTAGATTAGGGGAGTGGGTTAGTGTGAGTGATCTGTGTTGTTCTGGCGCAGCGGAGGCGACTGCGCGCCGCTGTGCAGCGAGCGGCGCCTTTTGGACACGGACAGCAGCAGCGAAGTCACCTCCACGGAAACTGTGAAGACTACCGCAGACACCGAGACACCGCTGAGCCAGCCCCCCACGTCTACGCAGCCTGGGCAAACCGAATCTGGTACACACAGCTACACATCAAGTTATACATTTCCAGTATAAGCTGACCTTGCATTGTACGGAAATCATATGCAATGCGAGATCAGCATAAACTGGAAATGTATAGGTTGATGTGTAGCCGTGTGTACCGAAATGCTTGTGTACGTGCCTACTTGCTACAGCCAAAGTACGGCGATTTGAAATATAATTAACATTAACATTACTTACAAACGAGGTAACTTTAATTCTAGCTGTAATATAGACCTGCCTGATCTAGGTTTATGAGAACCTGTGTTTCAGGTCATCAATTTACATCAAAAATTTAAAAAGAAACAATAATTTTATTAGAAGCTAAATCAAAAATAAGACATAATATTTTCAATGACTTGAATAGTAACTGTTTCGGTAATTAGTTAGTAATTAGTTAAACAGAGTAGTATTTCTTACATACGTGTAACAGAGCGTTCTTTTAGAGATTTAAAAAAAAAAAAATGGATTATTTCACCTCATCGTTGGCAACACAGGAATGTCACTTTTCTTTTCGCGCGCTCCGTGACATCGCAAGAAAAAGTTCTCGCTAGTCAAATTATTATTTTAAAATAAGTTTTCGGTATTCTTTACTAAGATAACAAAAGGTTAACTATGTTAAGTGATGGCAAGTGTATTAAGTGCGATGTTACTGTACAGTCACGTGAAATAATATGTATACATTGTCACATTTTCTAAAATATCATAACTTCTACCATTCCAAAAATATGTGTACAATTGTTTTTTCTAAATTACCTAACCGTCAATCTGTGTCAAAACTGGGTATACATTGGTTTCACAGTAATATAAACAAAACCAAATCATAAAAAATCAACAATTGCAATGTAATTTTTAAGTATCCAGGACAATTTTAATAATAATGTATACGTGTATACGTGTTATAGAAATTGTCATGGATACATTAAAATGAAAGTGAAAGTGTACACCTACTTTTTCCCGATTTTATAATTTCAATTGTTTTTGCATTCAGCTTTTAAAGTAAAGATTACATGAATACTTTTTGAAAGTTAGAGAAAATTAATTTTTACCCGACTACGGCGAAGCAAAAAGGAGGGTTATGTTTTTGACTGGTATGTATGTATGTATATGTTCATCTGTTCTCTCATATAAATATATCTATACTAATATTACAAAGCTGAAGAGTTTGTTTGTTTGTTTGTTTGAACGCGCTAATCTCAGGAACTACTGGTTGGAATTGCAACGTTATTTTTGTGTTGGATAGTCCATTTATCGAGGAAGGTTATAGGGCTATATAAAATCACGCTACGAAAAATTGGGTCGGAGCATAAATGAAAAATGTTGCAAAAACGGGAAATATTATTCCTTTTTGAGAGCTTCCGTTGCGTGCGCTGCGTAAACGGTACCTGTATGACCGCGGCCGGGCCGCGTGCGGACCAAAAACTATTGTAGTTTAATTAGAAAGTCCTTGAAGAATTAAGCTACGCAAATAACATGTATGATGGAATTGTTCCTCTTAAACGTTCTTAAAAAAAGTCCGCGACAGATATGTCTATCTTTTAAGATTTACTCACTATAACCTTTTTTTGCGAAGGAGTTTTATTAACATAATGTTAATTCTTATTCTAATAAATAGTTTTAACATCAAGGGTATTTATGTAGCAGAAAAATAATTTTTAATTCATTCAAATCGGACAATTTATTTCGAAGTTATCACGAAATGCAATATGCGAACCGTTCGACGCCGCACAGTGGGCTGAAACGGGCCGGTAAAGGAAATAGCATTTTAAAAAAAAAGTAACTTTTTCTGAAATTTTAAATATTGTGTTGGATTTATCTATCGATTATAAGTAATTATTTCTATGAGGGTCGTTCAGATAACTTAGTATTTTCGGAGTTATAAATATCCAAAGTAATTTTTGTATGAAGCAAAAGAAAAAAATGTGAAAATCTCGAAATTCTCAAATTTTCTCAAAGAATTGACTCTACGTATGCATAGTACGTATATTTGTCCTATTTTAGCGCCTATTCTCGGGTTGCGATTTTCTGCGATTTGGTCGCAATTTCAAATTTTCTTCTCTATTCCACACCACCATAGAGGTTAAGAACTAGGCGCGTTTTTTTTTTTATGTAGTGGTCTCCCCTTTAGGCCTAATCCACTAAGGACTAATAAAATAAATAAATAAATAAGTAAAAATCACAATCACTACTGGCCACTGCACTGTTTTAATTTTGGTTTTGTTTCTTTAACAGATATGCACTTTTTAACTTTTTTTACATCTTGGGGATTCTTTAGTAAATGTTCTAGTATTTTAGCAACCTCCTCATTCCCATCCGCTTTCAACTGCTCAAAATATGCATATTTTATTTCGTCCGAAGATAAATGAAAGTTTTCTGCACGTCTTTTTTTCTGTTTAGGCGCTAATTCACAAAAAGGTTTTCTTGGGCTTTGTTCGGTGGAGACACCGACAGAAACTTTTGATGGTGATACATACTGAGTTGATGTACTCGGTGCTGGTTGATCTTCATTACTGCCTATTAAACACTTAATAAAGTCTGGCCATATTATGTTTTCTTGTAACCATTCACTATTTTTAGTTCTGAATATATTTTCTTTACGATAAGCGTTTTCCCATCTTCTATTTAAATTATAACAAAATTTTGCACAAAACAACTTTAAGGTCTTTTCGTGATCATCACTTAATTCGACTAAAAATTTAGACCTTATCTCACTACACAAACTGTAATTATTTTTAATACTGCCACTGTTTTTTAAAATAACGAAAAGATCAAGGTTTGTCACTAAATTTTCAAACATTTTCACAAATACAAAATAACAAATAAGTAAGTAATGAATGTGTGGGGGTAGTGCGTGTATTATGGTGGGTAATAGAACACTGAAGTACGTTTGAATGCAACCGAACATTCCGTAGATACCCTATCGTTGCACCAATCACGTTACGACACGTCATAACTTGTTGTTGCGCTCGCGCACTCTTATCCCTTGATTCCCGGAAATAAGTCTCAAAACAAATTACGTCCTACCTACCTATGGTGGTGGAAAATGTCGAACACTGTTTTTTTTTTAAAGAACTAAGTAGGTATTGAGGTTTTCACGCCGTTTAGTATACATTATTTTCAATTTCAATTTAATTGGAATAAATTGCTTAACTAAAATAACATGACTCTTCATACAAATTTGATATGGCTATATCTCCGAAAGTACTCGTTAAATTAAAAAAAGTCAAAGAATAAAAACGTTTTAAATTTATGTCTAGATACCAAAAAATACATTTGATCTCTTAAGACCCAACCTTGTAATCCCAGCCCACTGTGCGCCGGCGCGCCGCGACGTTCCCTACTCTAGAGAGGATAGGATGGGCACACGGGTAGACCATGACCTGGAATAGGACATAGGATACGTTTTATCCCTATATTCCCACGGGATCGAGAACTACGCCGGTGAAACCGCGGGGCACACCTAGTATAATATAACAAATAAAATACGAGTAAAAAACAATACAGTAATAAAAACTAAAACCCAACTACGACAAAAAAATTCAATCAACTCCTTTTTTTTTTTTTTAATACGTGTTCCGTTGTGGTTCTAACGCAGCAGAAACAGCTCGCAATATCAATCCTGTGTTTGGAGAGGATACGGCTAATGATCGCACTGTGGGTTTATGGTTTAATCGCTTTCGTAGTGGAAACTTTGACATGAAGATTGAAGCCCGAGAAAGACTAGCTTCTAAGGTAAATAACGATGAATTGGATGCGATGGTAGAAGCCATTCCGTATTAAACTACCAAGGAATTAGCGGCATGATTTGATGTTAGCATACCCACAATATTGACACATTTACATCAATTCGGTGAGACAAAAAAGCTTGAAAAATAGGTGCCCCATGATTTAACTGATCTGCAGAGAGAAGCGCGCGTCGAAGCTTGCCTTACCTACCTTGTTGAACTACAGATTTTCAGTACAAAACGGAAATTTCATATTTAAACCCCTAATATGTTATCGGCTTATTTCCGAGCTCAAGCTGCTTGAAACTGTTGCTTTGTAATTGTTTATATAATTTCGAAACTGTACATGTTTTTGAAATTTCCTTGGGTACATAATTATGTAACTAAAAGTGAATATTATTTTTTTGTAATCTATTGTTAACGCAAATTTTATAAAAATGTATAGTTAAATTTGACACAATTTAACGTTTACATAATTATAAGGCACAGTCAGCATACTTATTTTTGCGATTTAATGTTGCTTACATGAATTTGAATTATAAGGGCGTTTCTATGTTATTGCTCGTGACTCTACATAGCTAGCTGGTATGCGCTTGTCAGCACTACCCTTCCAGTGAGTAGGAGATACTCTCAGTAACGTTATTTCTATGTAATTAGCTGGAAGAACTACCAAGGTGGCACGTGATGCCCTTAGCGATGTCTCTCTACATAGCTAACCCCTGGTATGTTATGTACTTGTCATAACAGGATTAACAGGTAAGCCCCATTTTATGACCTAGTTTATGAAATTGTTAAAAAGTGGTCCAGTATGCTTTTAATTTACGAGTATGAAGGCTGCAAGACAGCCTTACTTAGTCCTGCACATTGTCTGTGGGTTATTAACTTGCAAAGCGTTATACTTTGTGAGTGCGGGATTCTACCGCACCTGGACTGTTATCAGTGAGTACGCGATACTCTTAACAACATTGATCTTATGTTGCTAGCTGGTACATATTTGGCATGCACCATGCCATGCAAATGCTTATCACAAGATGCTTATAGCAAGTTATCTCAATACTAGGTTAGGAATCTAACTTTCACATCAAGGATCATATTATGGAAGCACACTTCATGATTACCTCAGCTACAGCTAATGCTACACATGCCTGCTACTAATATAAACACCAGCCCATTAGAATGTTATTAAAGTTCTGTTTATGGCTATGTTGCTGAGTTATCAGTTTAACAAACAAATATATCTAAAAGAAATCACCGTGTACAAGATACTCAGTGACTTATCTAAGCACTAGGTGGTTTAATTATACTGACAAATTGATAAATGATTTCTATTTTGTAAACCAAACACTAAGCAAAATTTTGTAATTTTTTACACTCATGTCATACATTCAAATACTTGTACAAGTTACTTGGTTAACATGATTCGACGATACAATGGTTGATGAAAATGCAGAGATATCTATGGAAACTCTTGATTTTAGCTATACTTAACTAAAATTGACCAAACACGTACATAGTATAATTCCATGCTCCCCTACTTATTCATAACAAGATGAAAGACATACTCCCAGATTCCTCTAATCTGTTGGAACAAGGGATTGAGATATTCCATAAACAAACTGCACTGGTCACTTTTACCATAGGGAAAGCAAAGACTGACCTTATGCTTATGAAGAACATAGACAAACACAAACTGTTGAAAGAGGACTTGGCTGATGCAACAATGTTCACTTTAAACAAATTATAACCAAAACAAAAGTATATATATCATCTCTAGTTGACATTCATTTTAAATTATTCTACTTGTTAAACAAACAGACAAAATAACAAACTCGAGTATACAATTTTATAGCTATAAACAATAACAATTAATCAATAAATATTAAAACCACAAGACCCTATGATAATAGAGTAAACTTACCAGTTCTTATTGAGAAAATGTAAAATTAACACAACAGGAGTTGATTTGTAGTAAAGAACAAATTAAAACATCCCACAACTAAGTCAGTAACAGGAATCAGCCAATATCTTCTCAACAACAACCCGGAGTATATCTACACTCTTAAGCAACAATTCAAAAAGACTGAAACTGGAATGCACCAATCAAATGCTGACAAAACAGCTTCAATCCACTGATCCTGTTATTAGTTGAGGATACAAAGATATAGGAAACTATTTGATACCTATCAAATCCAATATCCTAACTACTCAATACCATTACAGCTACTAAATACTGAGATGAATTAAAATACATTACAGAATGTAAAGAATTTATCAAATACATATTTCAGACTCTCAGCCTCATTCTGAACCTATAACTGTTACGTTCACGGTAATATTGACTACGACTGCTATTCCCAATGCTGGAAACTTTCAAAAGTGTTCAGTTTAACAAATATCTCCCTTATCTGACTTTAAGTACAAAGAAGTTAGCTGTCCTTTTGACCCCTTATGTCGACTCTGTGCACCAATGAATCAAATACTGAGACTTTTTTAAAGTTCTATAGCTAGGTAAGTACCTATTACGAAAGTGAGAGGGACATTAATTCTTTCTCACAAAGTACAACATATACAGCAGCCCAATAAAGAGCTGGCATCAATTGAGTCGGGTACAATGTGGGGTTACTTGTTGTCAATCATTTTTTTTTTGTTGATAAACAATAGTTTATTATTTCTAAATAAGAGATGCTAATGAAGGAAAATAAAAGTACCTATTTAAGAAACCAGAATATTTATAACCAGATAATTTATTAACTAACTGAATTAATGCAGACAGCTCTAAACATCTACTCTGTTTAACTAATTATATTTCAGATCACCGTGAAGTACAATTTGGGAATCGAGCGAGCTTACCTGTTAAGCGAAGTCTTGATTCTAAGTGTACGAACGGCGATCTGAAATACAATTAGTTAAACAGAGTAATATTTATTACATACACGTGTAGCCTACCTAATTCACCTATACTTTCAGGAAAATCTAGTGAATGTATGTATGTGGACTATTCTGTATAGAAAAGAGAGCTTTTTTCATATCTTGAGGATCTCCTAAATAAGTGACATTCCTGTGTTGCAAACGATGAGGTGAAATAATTGTATTTAAAAATAAACATTTTTAATATCCCTATCTCTAAAGGAAAGCGATGTTACACGTGTATGTAAGAAATATTACTCTGTTTAACTAATTATATTTCAGATCGCCGTTCGTAAAATTATAATCAAGACTTCGCTAAACAGGTAAGCTCGTTTGATTCCCAATTATTTTTTCTGTGCTTCAGCTATCTATAATACGGACTGGCACTGACGTAAGCTAATAGGTAGGTAAGTACTTAAGAAGGTTCATCATTGCTTGCAGGTGTTTGTAATTTTGGTACCTATTATTTTGATAAGTTTTGATCTGAATTTTGTTGGAATGTTTTGAAGTATAGGTAATGGTTTGTTTTGCGCCAGTGCCGCGTCCGATGCGGTTGTCGAGCATGAAGCCCACGCGCAGTGAGCTCACCCAGGCCAGCACGATGCCGGCACCGCAGTCGTCGCCGCAAGCTTCGCTGCGGCCCGCGTTTGAGTTCGAGCCCAACCGGCCCGACTTTAAGGTAAAGTATGAACTGCGCGTCCGCCGCGAGACGCCCCGTCTCGGGCGCCGCAGTGCCGCGACCGGGTGTTTCTAGGGTGGACCCGCGCGAACTTCACGCGTGTACTTGAAGGCGGGCGAGTACGGCGACAACGCTGCCGAGTACGGCGGTGAGGAGGCGCTACTGCCGAGTCCCAAAACGGCGGAGAAGAGCGCGCCGCCCACCACAACCGCTCCCAGCGGCGCCACTGGTGACCCCGGCGGCCCCACGGCCCGCACTGGCGAAATGCAGGCGCGCGTGTCGCATACCACGAGGCACTCGCGCGCCGCACCGCCACCCGCCCTCGCGGCCTACTTTCTTTATGTTCCATTAGCGATTAAATACTTGGTCAATTAATCTCCGACATTATTATTTACTTCGGTTACGCTCTTAGAGAATATAACATACCCCGCCTCGTCATGAACATCAAATCATCATCATCAGCTCATCCTGTTAGTGGCTGGATGGCTATGAGCAGCCGGAGATTCTACCTACTCTCTATCTTGCGGTGCCATTGCGCAGGCGTTAGGTACTTAAGGAGGAAGCCACAGACAAGAGGAAGCGTTAGCCCGCTTGTTAACGACAACGGACAACGATCCGGATTATTATATCGGATGACGGGCCGACGCGCAGTGTACGATAGGTTACTGTGGGTTTTTGACAACGCGACGGGCACATACCCGTTGCGTGACGGCGGCGGTCGGTCTGCCTGGTGCCTGCCGTCTGATGCAGTGGATCACGTCATTTTATAGATATGTGTTGACGACGACAGACGCGTTGGCCCGTTACCTGTTGACAAAAACGGTCGTTATAGTGAGTTTCTTGCCGGCTCTTCTCCATAGGAAACGACCAATTGGAACCGTGCACCTAGCTTTTGACGTTTCATAAGTGCCCATGTAGGCTTATGTGAAATAAAATATTTTGATTTTGATTTGATTTTGATTTATAACTAGAGGCCTCAGGGTAGCCAGCGAAATTCAAATTTTGAAGTTCATGTAATCCTATTGAATGACTATTTCATGAAATCATGACATTTGAGGATTATGCTAACTTATGGAGTTGTATTGCTGATTCTAATGATTATAATTATGTAAAGCCGTATTTGTTACGGTCGTGAATCATATTTTAAAAACTTTTTTACAGAAAATTAAACCGACGAAAAAAGAAATGAAAAGCGAAAAAAAACTATTAAAAAAAAAATTGCCCGACTTAAAAAAAAAACAAACAAAAAAGGACTACTGTACTAAAACCAAACGACAAAAGTAGTTCTTTAATATAAGAGAAAAATAAAAAAATAACTTTAATTTCGGAAGTCGGTGTCTTTGCTTTTAATTTTAGTTTTCGGCCACCGTTTATTATTAAAGAAGTACTTTTGTCGTTTGGTTTTAGTACAGTAGTCCTTTTTTGTTTGTTTTTTTTGAAGTCGGTCAATTTTTTTTTTTGTTTTTTTATTTTTCAATTTTTTGTGTAATTTGATTTTTGTAATCACCATGGGTAGACCAACTAAAGGAGCCGCCCGTGTGAAGAAAAACAGAATTAAAGAGACTAATACTGCTGAAAAAAAAGCCTATCTAAGAATCGCAAACGGAGTGCTATGTCCGGTCCCCAAGAATCACCGTTAGCTTGTCATGCTAGGTTATCTCAGATGAGAAATTACATGCATTCTCATTTGTCGCAGGAGTCGCCAAATGATAAGATCTGCCGACTCAATCTTATTCAAAAACGATTAAGTGGCGAGTCGTCTGAACAGCGCAAGTATCGTTTAGATGTTATACGAAACCGGCTGGCTAATGAGACTCCCGTGCCTTCTCAAGAATATAAGGGTGAACACTATACAGCCTCAACTCTAGGTCTTTAACCTGGAGTAACCCCCTGAGAACTGAAAAGCGAAAAATAATAAACGTTATAGTGTAACTAAGCTCCAGAACTAATTTAAGTAACAAATTTTGAGGTGGCGCCTAATATACGCTAGAATTATGTAATTAATTTGTTTGTTTGTTTGGCGCCGCCTCAAAATTTGTTAAGTATCGCTTTTTAGTTCTTTTTTCGTCGGTTTAATTTTTTGTAAAAAGTTTTTGTTTTTCGCTTTTGAGTTACCATCCACTCCCGGGTACTCCAGGTTAAAGACCTAGAGTTGATGATGAGTGGTTGTGTCATCAGAATCGGTTCACAGTTGACAATTCAGTTGGTGAAAAATCAATCAACCCCATTTTTTCTACCTTTAGGGGTGGATTATAGTTTCCAATTTCAAATGGGACCAACTTCGAGGTATACCCTTCCCAATAAAATTTATGCGTGGTAATAAAGTTATGCGTGGTTAAACAAAAAAAAAAAAAATATACGGGTCGACTTGAGAACCGACTCCTTTTTTTTTCGTCGGTTAATGCAGTTCGAAAAGCATGACTTAAATGTAAACAAATGACTGCAAAGGAACTATTTGATGAAACGCACTCTAGTAAGTTATTAAATTCCAGAATCAATGACGGACAACGATTACTTCTCAGGCGCCATTTGTTTCTTCTTTACTTTAAAACAGCTCAATTTGCAAGCCAAATCGAAATTTTAATAAAATCTTTGTTAATTTACCTACATGGTTGGCATGATTTTTAAAAAACACGATAGATATGAGTTTCCATATAAATTTATTTGGCCCTCGAAGTAGGTGAGTATAAGTTCTTTGATTTGGCCGCTAAACACGCCAGATATGCATTTTCATAGTAACATTGCCGACTGCATCGTCAATCGCTTTTGACCAGTACAGCAATTTCGATTTATCTCGAAGAAGGTTGTCAATATCATCCTAGATTTTTACCGACTTCAAAAAAGGAGGAGGTACTATGTTCAGATGATTGTTTTTTTTTTTTTTTTTATGTATGTTCACTGATTACTCCGCCGTTTGTGAACCGATTTCAAAAATTCTTTTTTTGTTCAAAAGCTTATACTTCTGAGGTGGTCCCATTGTCACTAAGTCAGGATCTGATGATGGGATCCTAGAGAAATCGAGGGGAACTTTCAAAAATCGTAAGGGCAACTAGTGCATTCCTTAATTTATTCATTAAGTATTTTACAGCACTACAATTTTATGAAGGTCTGGAGTCGATCTGATGATGGAGCCGAAAGACAGTCAAGGGAACTCCTCAATGGTTTACAGCAGATACCTCGTGTTTGGGCTTGATTAATTTGTATTGATAAAAACTTTACACTTTGATGGGTTGTGACTGTCGTTAGGGGTCAGATGATGAAGACGAAAGACAGTCGAGGGAACTCCTCAGTGGTTTACAGCAGATATCTTGTGTTTGGGCTTGATTAATTTGTATTGATAAGAACCTTACACTTGGATGGGCTGTGACTGTCGTTAAGGGTCTGATGATGAAGACGAAGGACGATTAACGGAACTCCTCAACGGTTCACAGTAATTACCTTGTGTTTGGACTTAATTCATTTATATTGATAAGAACTTTGCAACCATATAGGTTGTAAGTGACATTACAGATCTGATTATGGTCACCTTATAATATGATGATGAGGGGAACTATACAGTGTAAGCAAATGTATAGTGTTCACCCTTATATTCTTGAGAAGGCACGGGAGTCTCATTAGCCAGCCGGTTTCGTATAACATCTAAACGATACTTGCGCTGTTCAGACGACTCGCCACTTAATCGTTTTTGAATAAGATTGAGTCGGCAGATCTTATCATTTGGCGACTCCTGCGACAAATGAGAATGCATGTAATTTCTCATCTGAGATAACCTAGCATGAAGAGCTAACGGTGATTCTTGGGAACCGGACATAGCACTCCGTTTGCGATTCTTAGATAGGCGTTCTTTTTCAGCAGTATTAGTCTCTTTAATTCTGTTTTTCTTCATGCGGGCGGCTCCTTTAGTTGGTCTACCCATGGTGATTACAAAAATCAAATTACACAAAAAATGGAAAAATAATAAACTTTAAAAAAAAAAATTGACCGACTTCAAAAAAAACAAAACAAAAAAGGACTAAGTACTGTACTAAAACCAAACGACAAAAGTACTTCTTTAATAATAAGAGAAAAATAAAAAAATAACTTTAATTTCGGAAGTCGGTGGCCAAAAACTAAAATTAAAACCAAAGACACCGACTTCCGAAATTAAAGTTATTTTTTTATTTTTCTCTTATTATTAAAGAAGTACTTTTGTCGTTTGGTTTTAGTACAGTAGTCCTTTTTTGTTTTGTTTTTTTTGAAGTCGGTCAATTTTTTTGTTTTTGCTGTTCCCGGTAAGTATGCAATACTGGCATTATAATAATAATACAAACAATAAATCGTCTTCATCCCTTGAATCCATTTTATTACTTATGATAATAAGTACCCAGCTAATAAGCGCTGCTAATATTCTAGAGTAATTTTGACTTTGCTAAATCACTGTCTACATCAGTACGATTCACAGAACATAAGTCCGTCAAAATGCAATGAAATGTCAAAACAAATCGTACAACATGTTGCTAGATTCGTTTATATATTTGGAAATTGGTTTATAACCGTGCGTTTGCACTGGCGAAACATTACAACAAAACATGTTTAAATCGATCCTGATCCTGATCGATTCCTGTCAAAAATTGTATGGAACATTGACAAAAAATAGAGATTTCAACATGATTTGTCGTAAATGTTTCGCCAGTGCAAACGCACGGTAAACCATACGTGTAATAGCGAAACATGTAGGTAAAGTGTGGCAGTTGATATGAAACGTCAAATATGTTTCGCGTCAACAAGTTGAGTGACCGTATGTTTGCACCAATGACTATTGCACTGACTCAGACCAACAATAAAAGAAAGACGGAGCATCACGAACATCAAAAGTGAACCCACCTTTCTATCTATGTGTAGGTATGTAAAAGAAATTAAACCGACGAAAAAAGAACTGAAAAGCGAAAAATAAAAAATAAACCTTATAGTGTAACTCAAGCTCCTACACTAATTTAAGTACTTAACAAATTTTGAGGGGGCGCGAAACAAACAAAAAAATTAATTACATAATTCTAGCGTGTATTAGGCGCCGCCTCAATATTTGATATAAATAATCAATAATCAAAATAAATATTTTTTTTTTTTTTTTTTTTTTCGCTTTTAAGTTACCATCCACTCCCGGGTACTCCAGGGGGTTACTCCAGGTTAAAGACCTAGAGTTGATGATGAGTGGTTGTGTCATCAGAACTATGTATGTGTGCGAAATTTCAACAGAATCGTTTCACAGTTGAAAATTCAGTTGGTGAAAAATCAATCAACCTCATTTTTTCTACCATTAGGGGTGGATTATAGTTTCCAATTTTAAATGGGACCAACTTCGAGGTATACCCTTCCGAATAAAAAAAGAATTTTTCAAATCGGACTACTCACTAAAAACTTATGTGTGGCCATACATAAAAAAATAACAAAAATACGGGTCGACTTGAGAACCTCCTCCTTTTCTTTCGTAGGTTAAAAAGGGTTGTCATTTGTTAAAAAAAAACCCTATAATTTGGGGAATAATATTTTGGGTAGGATAATATTGTACGAGTAAGATATTGTTGCGTATGGTATTGTACCTCAATTGTTAGGAAGGATTCCGAAACAAAACCTTTTTTTTTTACATCGCAAAATGAAATAAAAATTAAGTACAAAGTGCATTTACATACAGCCCTATCGTCAATGGCTACATGAGGCAAGTATGTTAAGTCCTACAAAAAAAATTACAGGAGTTATGGCAGCTTTTAATTAAAACCTTAGGAAGATAAATGAAGAATACACTTGAACAAACGTACAGCCCGAACTTTGTGAAACTGAGTTTTCAGCAATTACGTAGGACAGTAGTATTTAAATTAGCTAGACTAAGCTGAGAAACTAACTAAAAAAAAATAAAAAATACAGTCTCGTGTTTAATTACTGTTTTGATAAAATCTCTTATTACTCGAACTAAAAAATATCGAACGAGGAAATTTCAAATCATATTATGGCAACCCTCGCAGTTTAAATGTCACTGTTTTCGTTCGTTCATTCGTTCAGGTTTTTGTTCCAAGTAACCTAAAATTCATAGTTAATTATGAAACGATGTTATTTGAAGTACTTACATGTGAAAAGTGATTCCGTGAGACTTTTTTTGTGATTTGCTATTGTTTTTACAAGTTTTCACTACACAAGAAGGCATAATTCTGTTTTTTTAATTCAAGTTTTCTAGACGACGACTCGTGACGAACTAGGAGCAATGAGCACAGTTTTTATGTAGGTGTGTGCGTGAGC
Source organism: Lithophane leautieri (assembly GCA_949152455.1). Classification (NCBI taxonomy): domain Eukaryota; kingdom Metazoa; phylum Arthropoda; class Insecta; order Lepidoptera; family Noctuidae; genus Lithophane; species Lithophane leautieri. Next base: position 19,802 of record OX424469.1, on the reverse strand, counting down.
CTGTGTGTTTACTCGCAGGAGCATAGTCATATTAGAATGTACTCTGTGAGCATAGTTTTGTGGCTACACGTTTGATGTACGTAGTGCTCCGTCTTTCTTTTTTTGTTGGTCTGAGTACACTGATGAAACATTTATAACAAAACATGTTGAATCCTCTAATTCCTGTCAAAAATTGTATGGGGAGTAGATTTTTTAAGACTTGTTGTTTAATTTGGTCTGAGACTTACAACATTTCCCGAAAGACCCTAAAATTAAAAAAATTGTTACATATATACAGGAAAAGTTTTTATCCACTGCGGAAATGTTGACATATTAACCTTAAACCAGTTTTATTAAACATATTTTTTTTATTTTAATGCGTCTTCATACAAAAAAATAAAAAAATCGTTAACGAAAGATGTTTATTTTAAAAGTGGTTGTATGGCTAACCGGCGCCGGCGGCGCGCGGCGCAGCGGAACGCGCGAAAGTACCTACCTATCAGCTGTGCGCTCGCTCGATTCGCCGGCGTAGGTATTTACGTGGGTTACTGGCCCTTGGATCTCGCTCAAAGAAATCAAAAATGCTTTCTTCGATTTCGATCGCCAGTCGGGGTCTGCCAGACCCTCGTGCATGGTTCGGGGTTCTGAACTGTCCGTGATCAAGCAGCCTTTGAGTGGCCGCTAAAATGGTCCTTTCATTAGGGACCGCGGGGTTAAGGAGGTATGCTCTCCGTCGCATACATTCTGCGAGCTGCTCGCAAACTTTCACCACTCAGTACATACACTCGCACCATCTCGTAAAACTCGCGGTTACTGAAGTCCAACATCGTGACCGGTAGGTACAAGCACGACACGTGCGGCGCGGCCCTTGCGCGGGAAAGCGATTAGACGCGACGTCACACGACAGCGCGTGCGATGAGCGAACTGTCGACCACACCACAGCGCCCGGCGCCGCCCGGGAGGGGGTTGCACCCCCGTGCAACACCGCCGCCTGTGCGCCGGCCGCCGCACGCGCCCATTGATATTATTACGAATAGTTTGTGTCCATATTTTGCTGATTTTAAGTAGGATAAAAAAACAAAAAAAAGTATTGAATAAATAATGGAAATGTGTTCTATTACTGATATTGAACCACCAAAAAAAATTTGAGCACTGGTCAAAAACTTTTCCTGTATGTATGTATGTATACGTAGTTTTTAGGGTTCCGTACCCAAAGGGTTAAACGGGACCCTATTACTAAGGCTATGTCCGTCTGTCTGTCGGTCTGTCTGTCCATCCGTCTGTCTGTCCGCGGCTTAGCTCGGAGACTGTTGGTACTAGATAGGTTGATACATATAAATCACGCCGACAAAGTGGTAAAAAAAAGGTAAAATTTTGTTTTTTGGGTTACACATTATGGGTTGATGGTTTTTTTGTGGGTAGGTGATGGTGTGGGGTGTCGTAGGAAAGGTCGTTTAAAAATTATGTGAGGTTGTGAAAACCATTTTTGGATTCAAGGATCCGCTTGCGAAATATTAACTAGTAATAATCGATCAAATTTGCAGTTGCAACAACATGTTCTCTCATACATTCTGTATAAGTTGTTCAACTACGATTAAGCGCTCAACAACAGCATATCTCTCAAATAAAAACAGCATTAAAGTTGTAATTTTCCTTTGATTTAACGTTCTATAAATGAAACAATCAATTGAAACGTTCGGTCGTCTTAAGTTCGCTCGGGTTAGGTTGGCTCGGGTTAGGTTCGCTCGGGTTAGGTTCGCTTGGGTTAGGTTCGCTCGGGTTAGGTTCGCTCGGGTTAGGTTCGCTCGGGTTAGGTTCGCTCGGGTTAGGTTCGCTCGGGTTAGGTTCGCTCGGGTTAGGTTCGCTCGGGTTAGGTTCGCTCGGGTTAGGTTCGCTCGGGTTAGGTTCGCTCGGGTTAGGTTAGGTTAGGTTAGGTTAGGTTAGGTTAGGTTAGGTTAGGTTAGGTTAGGTTAGGTTAGGTTAGGTTAGGTTAGGTTAGGTTAGGTTAGGTTAGGTTAGGTTAGGTTAGGTTAGGTTAGGTTAGGTTTTTTTTTTTTTTTTTTTTTTTTTTTTTTTTTTTTTTTTTTTTTTTTTCGGCAGGAGTGGGAAATCCTCATGGACGCCCAGACTGCCTCACTTATGAGCCAGTCTGGGCAGTGCCGGACTCTTACCGGCTAAAACCACACTCCTGCCCTTGCTCAGTGTCCCTCTGACATGATCAGAGACCTTTTTTTGACGGTTATTTAATTTAAGTCGTTTTACTCTCTATATTTTCGTACCCAGTTGTTTAAGTTGACATCCTACATTCTTAAAATCTTCTTTATATATTTACTATTTTTGTGTTTTCTATTTTATCTACTTGTGCTATTACCTATTATATTATTTGTCTTTTTTATATGTACTATATTATAATATGTCTATCCTAATATATATGCAATATATCATAAAGACATTATTTCTTACTCTACTTTTTATATTTATTCTATATTTGTTTCTTTTTAGCTTAATGTACTTTTCCTTAAAATAACTTAGTATCAATTTTATCTGTATACTCCGCACTGGCGCAGCGTTCGAAATGCTGTTTACCAAGATGTCTCCTTTAGCCTCCTTTTTCGCTTCAGCGAGCTCGTTTGGCCACAACGGTAAATTAATTTTGTCGCTAATTTTGCCTATTTTATCTGAACTATTTTTAAAGTTTAAATTAATTTCAAAATTTATTTTCTGTTGGACAGTGTCTATTTGTAATGAGCTTAATGAGTTTAATTTTGGGTTGACTTTTAATTGGGCCAATTTCTCATGAAGTTGGCTCCAATTTGCTAGTTTTTTGATGAAAATGTTTACGATTTTAATACCTAATGTGATTATATATTTTTGGAAATTAATTTTGTAGGAAGTACCGTTGTGTCCTGTTCGAGTCTTAATTCCGGTAAAAACTGGCTGCACCTTAGCAATACGCCACCGATAGGCGTGCTAATGCATCCCATTTTAGGCGCATGGGGCACTTGTTATCGAAGGCATTGTGGTCAATCTTCTCTGCCTTGGCCAACAGGCAGTTATGGCACTTCGGCGTCTCTGCCGCCAGCCGTGACGGGCAGTCCGCCCTCATGTGAGGCTCACCACAGTGCGTGCAGAGGTCGGCAGGCTGCGTGCACAGTTTTCGGCTGTGGCCGTATCGCAGACAGCGAGTGCACTGCACCAGTGGGGACTGATCCTGCACTCGCACTCGCTGTAGGTCGATGTGCACGCGACCCGCCATCGTCAGCCTCTGCCATACTGAAGGGGACACCTGCAGGATGACGTGGCACATGTGGGGGTTCCTCGTCTTACGACGGTATTTCACCCCCATCCTTACGTCTTCCGCAGTTATGTCCCCGATCAGATGGGTGTTTTGTCGCTGCAGGGCCTGGGTAACTTCCACATCGGTGTGGCAGGAGAGGACATCTTTAATAATGACAAGCGGATCCTTGTTCTTAACCTCTTCTACCACCAGACCACCCGTCTTTCTAATCCGCTCCGTAACTTTATTAAGCTCTTCCCTGGTCCTGAAACCGACCACAACTTTTTGGTCCCTCACTTTGCGCAGCCGTTCCACTTGGGTCCCCTCATTCCTGGCATCAACCGCCGTCCTGAGCTTCTCAACAACCTCTTCACCGGTATCCTGATCATTTACGGATGAAACGACCACCGAGTGAAGAGGCTGTTGGATGTTCTGCTTCGGTACGACGGCGGCCATCTCCGCGAAGGTTGGACCTTGGCCTGCAACGTAGCGAGGGGCCTGCTGGAGATGATCCGACAGAGCCTGGGTGTGGTGTTGGCACTCCTGCAATGCCTGTTTGTGATGTTTGAGGCCTTCTACAAGGCTCTGCATCAGCTCCATCGGCTCATCCGTGGTCAGCCTCAGCGGCGCGGCTGTCGATGTGGCTGCAGCTATGACCGCAGGTGCCGGTGTGATTGGGACCTTGCTCCGCTCTGACTCCTTTACCAGCTCGTAGAGCCTGTTTATGGCCTTGAGTACCTCCTCCTTGATCTCAGTCTTAAGGTTGCGAGAGTTGCCCAAGTGAAGCTTTGCTTTACTTAGGCAAGCTCTCGCCTCCGCTGTGAGATTGGGGTACCCGGACTCAGGTTTCTTTGGCGGTCTAGCGGTGTCTGGCGCTTCTCGGCGCGTCTCCTGAGTGCTAGGAGCAGTTTTCGTGGCGTCATTCTTTGGGTGGACTGGGGAGTTGGCCAGGGGCTCGGCTTTTCCAGCCTCCCATTCACCGATGCTACGCCTCACACTGGCATGCGATGGGCCGGCCTTTTCCGCAGATCGTGGCGAGCCTCTAGAGCTCTGAGGGCTCGCGTCTTTTTTGGCCGGGGTACGAAACATCGTGGTGTTTTTTGTGAAGGTCAAGTTCATGTAAAGACCAGTCAGAGGATCCGAGACCTACTTCTGTGTCCCTGTAAAGGGGGGGATAATCACAGAAGTAGTAAAAAGTTTAAATAAAATAATATACAATAATCGTCGAACGGCCGGAAGACCGTAAGGTCAGTAAACTAAGGTACGATGTTAAAAACTCACGTTATGGGACTCGAGAATGACTATAAACGCTAAAATTTTGAAAATATTCTTTTTCCAAAACTGAGAAGTTTACCTGCCCAGTGACAAAAGGGTGGGTGGGAGGGCAATTTTTTGAAGTTCTATGTTCGCCAGACGCACGTGCGAGGTGTCAGAAGACGCGTCTCGGCGCGGGCTAGCGATCTATAGGGTTATTGGAATTTATCTAGTGCAAAAATTTTGTGTTTTTGCCGAAAAACGTGTTTTTCGACTGTAAAATCTGAAATTACTACTACCAAACAGGACTCGGGTTCGCGGAACGCGCACAGGAATACAGGTAAGGCAGGTAAGTATCTATTGTAACTATTAGAAAAAACGATTTAGAGGAAAAATTTTGAGATAAAAATTAATAAAGGGTTGAAATTTGGATGAAAAAATTCAAAGTCCCAGAATGAAAAACTCTTCCCGTTTTTGTCAAAAATTATTAGTCAGATAGTAGGACGGAGCCTATTAATAATCAAAATAGCTGAAAACAGCTTCAGATTGCGTCACCGGGATGCAAAGTTATAGGGGTTTGATGATATTACTATGAAATTGCGGTCCACCTAAGGTAGATTTCGTAGGTATTTAAATTAACTTGATGTAAGAATTTTTTGAAGTTCTATGTTCGCCAGACGCACGTGCGAGGTGTCAGAAGACGCGTCTCGGCGCGGGCTAGCGATCTATAGGGTTATTGGAATTTATCTAGTGCAAAAATTTTGTGTTTTTGCCGAAAAACGTGTTTTTCGACTGTAAAATCTGAAATTACTACTACCAAACAGGACTCGGGTTCGCGGAACGCGCACAGGAATACAGGTAAGGCAGGTAAGTATCTATTGTAACTATTAGAAAAAACGATTTAGAGGAAAAATTTTGAGATAAAAATTAATAAAGGGTTGAAATTTGGATGAAAAAATTCAAAGTCCCAGAATGAAAAACTCTTCCCGTTTTTGTCAAAAATTATTAGTCAGATAGTAGGACGGAGCCTATTAATAATCAAAATAGCTGAAAACAGCTTCAGATTGCGTCACCGGGATGCAAAGTTATAGGGGTTTGATGATATTACTATGAAATTGCGGTCCACCTAAGGTAGATTTCGTAGGTATTTAAATTAACTTGATGTAAGAATTTTTTGAAGTTCTATGTTCGCCAGACGCACGTGCGAGGTGTCAGAAGACGCGTCTCGGCGCGGGCTAGCGATCTATAGGGTTATTGGAATTTATCTAGTGCAAAAATTTTGTGTTTTTGCCGAAAAACGTGTTTTTCGACTGTAAAATCTGAAATTACTACTACCAAACAGGACTCGGGTTCGCGGAACGCGCACAGGAATACAGGTAAGGCAGGTAAGTATCTATTGTAACTATTAGAAAAAACGATTTAGAGGAAAAATTTTGAGATAAAAATTAATAAAGGGTTGAAATTTGGATGAAAAAATTCAAAGTCCCAGAATGAAAAACTCTTCCCGTTTTTGTCAAAAATTATTAGTCAGATAGTAGGACGGAGCCTATTAATAATCAAAATAGCTGAAAACAGCTTCAGATTGCGTCACCGGGATGCAAAGTTATAGGGGTTTGATGATATTACTATGAAATTGCGGTCCACCTAAGGTAGATTTCGTAGGTATTTAAATTAACTTGATGTAAGAATTTTTTGAAGTTCTATGTTCGCCAGACGCACGTGCGAGGTGTCAGAAGACGCGTCTCGGCGCGGGCTAGCGATCTATAGGGTTATTGGAATTTATCTAGTGCAAAAATTTTGTGTTTTTGCCGAAAAACGTGTTTTTCGACTGTAAAATCTGAAATTACTACTACCAAACAGGACTCGGGTTCGCGGAACGCGCACAGGAATACAGGTAAGGCAGGTAAGTATCTATTGTAACTATTAGAAAAAACGATTTAGAGGAAAAATTTTGAGATAAAAATTAATAAAGGGTTGAAATTTGGATGAAAAAATTCAAAGTCCCAGAATGAAAAACTCTTCCCGTTTTTGTCAAAAATTATTAGTCAGATAGTAGGACGGAGCCTATTAATAATCAAAATAGCTGAAAACAGCTTCAGATTGCGTCACCGGGATGCAAAGTTATAGGGGTTTGATGATATTACTATGAAATTGCGGTCCACCTAAGGTAGATTTCGTAGGTATTTAAATTAACTTGATGTAAGAATTTTTTGAAGTTCTATGTTCGCCAGACGCACGTGCGAGGTGTCAGAAGACGCGTCTCGGCGCGGGCTAGCGATCTATAGGGTTATTGGAATTTATCTAGTGCAAAAATTTTGTGTTTTTGCCGAAAAACGTGTTTTTCGACTGTAAAATCTGAAATTACTACTACCAAACAGGACTCGGGTTCGCGGAACGCGCACAGGAATACAGGTAAGGCAGGTAAGTATCTATTGTAACTATTAGAAAAAACGATTTAGAGGAAAAATTTTGAGATAAAAATTAATAAAGGGTTGAAATTTGGATGAAAAAATTCAAAGTCCCAGAATGAAAAACTCTTCCCGTTTTTGTCAAAAATTATTAGTCAGATAGTAGGACGGAGCCTATTAATAATCAAAATAGCTGAAAACAGCTTCAGATTGCGTCACCGGGATGCAAAGTTATAGGGGTTTGATGATATTACTATGAAATTGCGGTCCACCTAAGGTAGATTTCGTAGGTATTTAAATTAACTTGATGTAAGAATTTTTTGAAGTTCTATGTTCGCCAGACGCACGTGCGAGGTGTCAGAAGACGCGTCTCGGCGCGGGCTAGCGATCTATAGGGTTATTGGAATTTATCTAGTGCAAAAATTTTGTGTTTTTGCCGAAAAACGTGTTTTTCGACTGTAAAATCTGAAATTACTACTACCAAACAGGACTCGGGTTCGCGGAACGCGCACAGGAATACAGGTAAGGCAGGTAAGTATCTATTGTAACTATTAGAAAAAACGATTTAGAGGAAAAATTTTGAGATAAAAATTAATAAAGGGTTGAAATTTGGATGAAAAAATTCAAAGTCCCAGAATGAAAAACTCTTCCCGTTTTTGTCAAAAATTATTAGTCAGATAGTAGGACGGAGCCTATTAATAATCAAAATAGCTGAAAACAGCTTCAGATTGCGTCACCGGGATGCAAAGTTATAGGGGTTTGATGATATTACTATGAAATTGCGGTCCACCTAAGGTAGATTTCGTAGGTATTTAAATTAACTTGATGTAAGAATTTTTTGAAGTTCTATGTTCGCCAGACGCACGTGCGAGGTGTCAGAAGACGCGTCTCGGCGCGGGCTAGCGATCTATAGGGTTATTGGAATTTATCTAGTGCAAAAATTTTGTGTTTTTGCCGAAAAACGTGTTTTTCGACTGTAAAATCTGAAATTACTACTACCAAACAGGACTCGGGTTCGCGGAACGCGCACAGGAATACAGGTAAGGCAGGTAAGTATCTATTGTAACTATTAGAAAAAACGATTTAGAGGAAAAATTTTGAGATAAAAATTAATAAAGGGTTGAAATTTGGATGAAAAAATTCAAAGTCCCAGAATGAAAAACTCTTCCCGTTTTTGTCAAAAATTATTAGTCAGATAGTAGGACGGAGCCTATTAATAATCAAAATAGCTGAAAACAGCTTCAGATTGCGTCACCGGGATGCAAAGTTATAGGGGTTTGATGATATTACTATGAAATTGCGGTCCACCTAAGGTAGATTTCGTAGGTATTTAAATTAACTTGATGTAAGAATTTTTTGAAGTTCTATGTTCGCCAGACGCACGTGCGAGGTGTCAGAAGACGCGTCTCGGCGCGGGCTAGCGATCTATAGGGTTATTGGAATTTATCTAGTGCAAAAATTTTGTGTTTTTGCCGAAAAACGTGTTTTTCGACTGTAAAATCTGAAATTACTACTACCAAACAGGACTCGGGTTCGCGGAACGCGCACAGGAATACAGGTAAGGCAGGTAAGTATCTATTGTAACTATTAGAAAAAACGATTTAGAGGAAAAATTTTGAGATAAAAATTAATAAAGGGTTGAAATTTGGATGAAAAAATTCAAAGTCCCAGAATGAAAAACTCTTCCCGTTTTTGTCAAAAATTATTAGTCAGATAGTAGGACGGAGCCTATTAATAATCAAAATAGCTGAAAACAGCTTCAGATTGCGTCACCGGGATGCAAAGTTATAGGGGTTTGATGATATTACTATGAAATTGCGGTCCACCTAAGGTAGATTTCGTAGGTATTTAAATTAACTTGATGTAAGAATTTTTTGAAGTTCTATGTTCGCCAGACGCACGTGCGAGGTGTCAGAAGACGCGTCTCGGCGCGGGCTAGCGATCTATAGGGTTATTGGAATTTATCTAGTGCAAAAATTTTGTGTTTTTGCCGAAAAACGTGTTTTTCGACTGTAAAATCTGAAATTACTACTACCAAACAGGACTCGGGTTCGCGGAACGCGCACAGGAATACAGGTAAGGCAGGTAAGTATCTATTGTAACTATTAGAAAAAACGATTTAGAGGAAAAATTTTGAGATAAAAATTAATAAAGGGTTGAAATTTGGATGAAAAAATTCAAAGTCCCAGAATGAAAAACTCTTCCCGTTTTTGTCAAAAATTATTAGTCAGATAGTAGGACGGAGCCTATTAATAATCAAAATAGCTGAAAACAGCTTCAGATTGCGTCACCGGGATGCAAAGTTATAGGGGTTTGATGATATTACTATGAAATTGCGGTCCACCTAAGGTAGATTTCGTAGGTATTTAAATTAACTTGATGTAAGAATTTTTTGAAGTTCTATGTTCGCCAGACGCACGTGCGAGGTGTCAGAAGACGCGTCTCGGCGCGGGCTAGCGATCTATAGGGTTATTGGAATTTATCTAGTGCAAAAATTTTGTGTTTTTGCCGAAAAACGTGTTTTTCGACTGTAAAATCTGAAATTACTACTACCAAACAGGACTCGGGTTCGCGGAACGCGCACAGGAATACAGGTAAGGCAGGTAAGTATCTATTGTAACTATTAGAAAAAACGATTTAGAGGAAAAATTTTGAGATAAAAATTAATAAAGGGTTGAAATTTGGATGAAAAAATTCAAAGTCCCAGAATGAAAAACTCTTCCCGTTTTTGTCAAAAATTATTAGTCAGATAGTAGGACGGAGCCTATTAATAATCAAAATAGCTGAAAACAGCTTCAGATTGCGTCACCGGGATGCAAAGTTATAGGGGTTTGATGATATTACTATGAAATTGCGGTCCACCTAAGGTAGATTTCGTAGGTATTTAAATTAACTTGATGTAAGAATTTTTTGAAGTTCTATGTTCGCCAGACGCACGTGCGAGGTGTCAGAAGACGCGTCTCGGCGCGGGCTAGCGATCTATAGGGTTATTGGAATTTATCTAGTGCAAAAATTTTGTGTTTTTGCCGAAAAACGTGTTTTTCGACTGTAAAATCTGAAATTACTACTACCAAACAGGACTCGGGTTCGCGGAACGCGCACAGGAATACAGGTAAGGCAGGTAAGTATCTATTGTAACTATTAGAAAAAACGATTTAGAGGAAAAATTTTGAGATAAAAATTAATAAAGGGTTGAAATTTGGATGAAAAAATTCAAAGTCCCAGAATGAAAAACTCTTCCCGTTTTTGTCAAAAATTATTAGTCAGATAGTAGGACGGAGCCTATTAATAATCAAAATAGCTGAAAACAGCTTCAGATTGCGTCACCGGGATGCAAAGTTATAGGGGTTTGATGATATTACTATGAAATTGCGGTCCACCTAAGGTAGATTTCGTAGGTATTTAAATTAACTTGATGTAAGAATTTTTTGAAGTTCTATGTTCGCCAGACGCACGTGCGAGGTGTCAGAAGACGCGTCTCGGCGCGGGCTAGCGATCTATAGGGTTATTGGAATTTATCTAGTGCAAAAATTTTGTGTTTTTGCCGAAAAACGTGTTTTTCGACTGTAAAATCTGAAATTACTACTACCAAACAGGACTCGGGTTCGCGGAACGCGCACAGGAATACAGGTAAGGCAGGTAAGTATCTATTGTAACTATTAGAAAAAACGATTTAGAGGAAAAATTTTGAGATAAAAATTAATAAAGGGTTGAAATTTGGATGAAAAAATTCAAAGTCCCAGAATGAAAAACTCTTCCCGTTTTTGTCAAAAATTATTAGTCAGATAGTAGGACGGAGCCTATTAATAATCAAAATAGCTGAAAACAGCTTCAGATTGCGTCACCGGGATGCAAAGTTATAGGGGTTTGATGATATTACTATGAAATTGCGGTCCACCTAAGGTAGATTTCGTAGGTATTTAAATTAACTTGATGTAAGAATTTTTTGAAGTTCTATGTTCGCCAGACGCACGTGCGAGGTGTCAGAAGACGCGTCTCGGCGCGGGCTAGCGATCTATAGGGTTATTGGAATTTATCTAGTGCAAAAATTTTGTGTTTTTGCCGAAAAACGTGTTTTTCGACTGTAAAATCTGAAATTACTACTACCAAACAGGACTCGGGTTCGCGGAACGCGCACAGGAATACAGGTAAGGCAGGTAAGTATCTATTGTAACTATTAGAAAAAACGATTTAGAGGAAAAATTTTGAGATAAAAATTAATAAAGGGTTGAAATTTGGATGAAAAAATTCAAAGTCCCAGAATGAAAAACTCTTCCCGTTTTTGTCAAAAATTATTAGTCAGATAGTAGGACGGAGCCTATTAATAATCAAAATAGCTGAAAACAGCTTCAGATTGCGTCACCGGGATGCAAAGTTATAGGGGTTTGATGATATTACTATGAAATTGCGGTCCACCTAAGGTAGATTTCGTAGGTATTTAAATTAACTTGATGTAAGAATTTTTTGAAGTTCTATGTTCGCCAGACGCACGTGCGAGGTGTCAGAAGACGCGTCTCGGCGCGGGCTAGCGATCTATAGGGTTATTGGAATTTATCTAGTGCAAAAATTTTGTGTTTTTGCCGAAAAACGTGTTTTTCGACTGTAAAATCTGAAATTACTACTACCAAACAGGACTCGCTCGGGTTCGCGGAACGCGCACAGGAATACAGGTAAGGCAGGTAAGTATCTATTGTAACTATTAGAAAAAACGATTTAGAGGAAAAATTTTGAGATAAAAATTAATAAAGGGTTGAAATTTGGATGAAAAAATTCAAAGTCCCAGAATGAAAAACTCTTCCCGTTTTTGTCAAAAATTATTAGTCAGATAGTAGGACGGAGCCTATTAATAATCAAAATAGCTGAAAACAGCTTCAGATTGCGTCACCGGGATGCAAAGTTATAGGGGTTTGATGATATTACTATGAAATTGCGGTCCACCTAAGGTAGATTTCGTAGGTATTTAAATTAACTTGATGTAAGAATTTTTTGAAGTTCTATGTTCGCCAGACGCACGTGCGAGGTGTCAGAAGACGCGTCTCGGCGCGGGCTAGCGATCTATAGGGTTATTGGAATTTATCTAGTGCAAAAATTTTGTGTTTTTGCCGAAAAACGTGTTTTTCGACTGTAAAATCTGAAATTACTACTACCAAACAGGACTCGGGTTCGCGGAACGCGCACAGGAATACAGGTAAGGCAGGTAAGTATCTATTGTAACTATTAGAAAAAACGATTTAGAGGAAAAATTTTGAGATAAAAATTAATAAAGGGTTGAAATTTGGATGAAAAAATTCAAAGTCCCAGAATGAAAAACTCTTCCCGTTTTTGTCAAAAATTATTAGTCAGATAGTAGGACGGAGCCTATTAATAATCAAAATAGCTGAAAACAGCTTCAGATTGCGTCACCGGGATGCAAAGTTATAGGGGTTTGATGATATTACTATGAAATTGCGGTCCACCTAAGGTAGATTTCGTAGGTATTTAAATTAACTTGATGTAAGAATTTTTTGAAGTTCTATGTTCGCCAGACGCACGTGCGAGGTGTCAGAAGACGCGTCTCGGCGCGGGCTAGCGATCTATAGGGTTATTGGAATTTATCTAGTGCAAAAATTTTGTGTTTTTGCCGAAAAACGTGTTTTTCGACTGTAAAATCTGAAATTACTACTACCAAACAGGACTCGGGTTCGCGGAACGCGCACAGGAATACAGGTAAGGCAGGTAAGTATCTATTGTAACTATTAGAAAAAACGATTTAGAGGAAAAATTTTGAGATAAAAATTAATAAAGGGTTGAAATTTGGATGAAAAAATTCAAAGTCCCAGAATGAAAAACTCTTCCCGTTTTTGTCAAAAATTATTAGTCAGATAGTAGGACGGAGCCTATTAATAATCAAAATAGCTGAAAACAGCTTCAGATTGCGTCACCGGGATGCAAAGTTATAGGGGTTTGATGATATTACTATGAAATTGCGGTCCACCTAAGGTAGATTTCGTAGGTATTTAAATTAACTTGATGTAAGAATTTTTTGAAGTTCTATGTTCGCCAGACGCACGTGCGAGGTGTCAGAAGACGCGTCTCGGCGCGGGCTAGCGATCTATAGGGTTATTGGAATTTATCTAGTGCAAAAATTTTGTGTTTTTGCCGAAAAACGTGTTTTTCGACTGTAAAATCTGAAATTACTACTACCAAACAGGACTCGGGTTCGCGGAACGCGCACAGGAATACAGGTAAGGCAGGTAAGTATCTATTGTAACTATTAGAAAAAACGATTTAGAGGAAAAATTTTGAGATAAAAATTAATAAAGGGTTGAAATTTGGATGAAAAAATTCAAAGTCCCAGAATGAAAAACTCTTCCCGTTTTTGTCAAAAATTATTAGTCAGATAGTAGGACGGAGCCTATTAATAATCAAAATAGCTGAAAACAGCTTCAGATTGCGTCACCGGGATGCAAAGTTATAGGGGTTTGATGATATTACTATGAAATTGCGGTCCACCTAAGGTAGATTTCGTAGGTATTTAAATTAACTTGATGTAAGAATTTTTTGAAGTTCTATGTTCGCCAGACGCACGTGCGAGGTGTCAGAAGACGCGTCTCGGCGCGGGCTAGCGATCTATAGGGTTATTGGAATTTATCTAGTGCAAAAATTTTGTGTTTTTGCCGAAAAACGTGTTTTTCGACTGTAAAATCTGAAATTACTACTACCAAACAGGACTCGGGTTCGCGGAACGCGCACAGGAATACAGGTAAGGCAGGTAAGTATCTATTGTAACTATTAGAAAAAACGATTTAGAGGAAAAATTTTGAGATAAAAATTAATAAAGGGTTGAAATTTGGATGAAAAAATTCAAAGTCCCAGAATGAAAAACTCTTCCCGTTTTTGTCAAAAATTATTAGTCAGATAGTAGGACGGAGCCTATTAATAATCAAAATAGCTGAAAACAGCTTCAGATTGCGTCACCGGGATGCAAAGTTATAGGGGTTTTGATGATATTACTATGAAATTGCGGTCCACCTAAGGTAGATTTCGTAGGTATTTAAATTAACTTGATGTAAGAATTTTTTGAAGTTCTATGTTCGCCAGACGCACGTGCGAGGTGTCAGAAGACGCGTCTCGGCGCGGGCTAGCGATCTATAGGGTTATTGGAATTTATCTAGTGCAAAAATTTTGTGTTTTTGCCGAAAAACGTGTTTTTCGACTGTAAAATCTGAAATTACTACTACCAAACAGGACTCGGGTTCGCGGAACGCGCACAGGAATACAGGTAAGGCAGGTAAGTATCTATTGTAACTATTAGAAAAAACGATTTAGAGGAAAAATTTTGAGATAAAAATTAATAAAGGGTTGAAATTTGGATGAAAAAATTCAAAGTCCCAGAATGAAAAACTCTTCCCGTTTTTGTCAAAAATTATTAGTCAGATAGTAGGACGGAGCCTATTAATAATCAAAATAGCTGAAAACAGCTTCAGATTGCGTCACCGGGATGCAAAGTTATAGGGTTTGATGATATTACTATGAAATTGCGGTCCACCTAAGGTAGATTTCGTAGGTATTTAAATTAACTTGATGTAAGAATTTTTTGAAGTTCTATGTTCGCCAGACGCACGTGCGAGGTGTCAGAAGACGCGTCTCGGCGCGGGCTAGCGATCTATAGGGTTATTGGAATTTATCTAGTGCAAAAATTTTGTGTTTTTGCCGAAAAACGTGTTTTTCGACTGTAAAATCTGAAATTACTACTACCAAACAGGACTCGGGTTCGCGGAACGCGCACAGGAATACAGGTAAGGCAGGTAAGTATCTATTGTAACTATTAGAAAAAACGATTTAGAGGAAAAATTTTGAGATAAAAATTAATAAAGGGTTGAAATTTGGATGAAAAAATTCAAAGTCCCAGAATGAAAAACTCTTCCCGTTTTTGTCAAAAATTATTAGTCAGATAGTAGGACGGAGCCTATTAATAATCAAAATAGCTGAAAACAGCTTCAGATTGCGTCACCGGGATGCAAAGTTATAGGGGTTTGATGATATTACTATGAAATTGCGGTCCACCTAAGGTAGATTTCGTAGGTATTTAAATTAACTTGATGTAAGAATTTTTTGAAGTTCTATGTTCGCCAGACGCACGTGCGAGGTGTCAGAAGACGCGTCTCGGCGCGGGCTAGCGATCTATAGGGTTATTGGAATTTATCTAGTGCAAAAATTTTGTGTTTTTGCCGAAAAACGTGTTTTTCGACTGTAAAATCTGAAATTACTACTACCAAACAGGACTCGGGTTCGCGGAACGCGCACAGGAATACAGGTAAGGCAGGTAAGTATCTATTGTAACTATTAGAAAAAACGATTTAGAGGAAAAATTTTGAGATAAAAATTAATAAAGGGTTGAAATTTGGATGAAAAAATTCAAAGTCCCAGAATGAAAAACTCTTCCCGTTTTTGTCAAAAATTATTAGTCAGATAGTAGGACGGAGCCTATTAATAATCAAAATAGCTGAAAACAGCTTCAGATTGCGTCACCGGGATGCAAAGTTATAGGGGTTTGATGATATTACTATGAAATTGCGGTCCACCTAAGGTAGATTTCGTAGGTATTTAAATTAACTTGATGTAAGAATTTTTTGAAGTTCTATGTTCGCCAGACGCACGTGCGAGGTGTCAGAAGACGCGTCTCGGCGCGGGCTAGCGATCTATAGGGTTATTGGAATTTATCTAGTGCAAAAATTTTGTGTTTTTGCCGAAAAACGTGTTTTTCGACTGTAAAATCTGAAATTACTACTACCAAACAGGACTCGGGTTCGCGGAACGCGCACAGGAATACAGGTAAGGCAGGTAAGTATCTATTGTAACTATTAGAAAAAACGATTTAGAGGAAAAATTTTGAGATAAAAATTAATAAAGGGTTGAAATTTGGATGAAAAATTCAAAGTCCCAGAATGAAAAACTCTTCCCGTTTTTGTCAAAAATTATTAGTCAGATAGTAGGACGGAGCCTATTAATAATCAAAATAGCTGAAAACAGCTTCAGATTGCGTCACCGGGATGCAAAGTTATAGGGGTTTGATGATATTACTATGAAATTGCGGTCCACCTAAGGTAGATTTCGTAGGTATTTAAATTAACTTGATGTAAGAATTTTTTGAAGTTCTATGTTCGCCAGACGCACGTGCGAGGTGTCAGAAGACGCGTCTCGGCGCGGGCTAGCGATCTATAGGGTTATTGGAATTTATCTAGTGCAAAAATTTTGTGTTTTTGCCGAAAACGTGTTTTTCGACTGTAAAATCTGAAATTACTACTACCAAACAGGACTCGGGTTCGCGGAACGCGCACAGGAATACAGGTAAGGCAGGTAAGTATCTATTGTAACTATTAGAAAAACGATTTAGAGGAAAAATTTTGAGATAAAAATTAATAAAGGGTTGAAATTTGGATGAAAAAATTCAAAGTCCCAGAATGAAAAACTCTTCCCGTTTTTGTCAAAAATTATTAGTCAGATAGTAGGACGGAGCCTATTAATAATCAAAATAGCTGAAAACAGCTTCAGATTGCGTCACCGGGATGCAAAGTTATAGGGGTTTGATGATATTACTATGAAATTGCGGTCCACCTAAGGTAGATTTCGTAGGTATTTAAATTAACTTGATGTAAGAATTTTTTGAAGTTCTATGTTCGCCAGACGCACGTGCGAGGTGTCAGAAGACGCGTCTCGGCGCGGGCTAGCGATCTATAGGGTTATTGGAATTTATCTAGTGCAAAAATTTTGTGTTTTTGCCGAAAAAACGTGTTTTTTCGACTGTAAAATCTGAAATTACTACTACCAAACAGGACTCGGGTTCGCGGAACGCGCACAGGAATACAGGTAAGGCAGGTAAGTATCTATTGTAACTATTAGAAAAAACGATTTAGAGGAAAAATTTTGAGATAAAAATTAATAAAGGGTTGAAATTTGGATGAAAAAATTCAAAGTCCCAGAATGAAAAACTCTTCCCGTTTTTGTCAAAAATTATTAGTCAGATAGTAGGACGGAGCCTATTAATAATCAAAATAGCTGAAAACAGCTTCAGATTGCGTCACCGGGATGCAAAGTTATAGGGGTTTGATGATATTACTATGAAATTGCGGTCCACCTAAGGTAGATTTCGTAGGTATTTAAATTAACTTGATGTAAGAATTTTTTGAAGTTCTATGTTCGCCAGACGCACGTGCGAGGTGTCAGAAGACGCGTCTCGGCGCGGGCTAGCGATCTATAGGGTTATTGGAATTTATCTAGTGCAAAAATTTTGTGTTTTTGCCGAAAAACGTGTTTTTCGACTGTAAAATCTGAAATTACTACTACCAAACAGGACTCGGGTTCGCGGAACGCGCACAGGAATACAGGTAAGGCAGGTAAGTATCTATTGTAACTATTAGAAAAAACGATTTAGAGGAAAAATTTTGAGATAAAAATTAATAAAGGGTTGAAATTTGGATGAAAAAATTCAAAGTCCCAGAATGAAAAACTCTTCCGTTTTTGTCAAAAATTATTAGTCAGATAGTAGGACGGAGCCTATTAATAATCAAAATAGCTGAAAACAGCTTCAGATTGCGTCACCGGGATGCAAAGTTATAGGGGTTGATGATATTACTATGAAATTGCGGTCCACCTAAGGTAGATTTCGTAGGTATTTAAATTAACTTGATGTAAGAATTTTTTGAAGTTCTATGTTCGCCAGACGCACGTGCGAGGTGTCAGAAGACGCGTCTCGGCGCGGGCTAGCGATCTATAGGGTTATTGGAATTTATCTAGTGCAAAAATTTTGTGTTTTTGCCGAAAAACGTGTTTTTCGACTGTAAAATCTGAAATTACTACTACCAAACAGGACTCGGGTTCGCGGAACGCGCACAGGAATACAGGTAAGGCAGGTAAGTATCTATTGTAACTATTAGAAAAAACGATTTAGAGGAAAAATTTTGAGATAAAAATTAATAAAGGGTTGAAATTTGGATGAAAAAATTCAAAGTCCCAGAATGAAAAACTCTTCCCGTTTTTGTCAAAAATTATTAGTCAGATAGTAGGACGGAGCCTATTAATAATCAAAATAGCTGAAAACAGCTTCAGATTGCGTCACCGGGATGCAAAGTTATAGGGGTTTGATGATATTACTATGAAATTGCGGTCCACCTAAGGTAGATTTCGTAGGTATTTAAATTAACTTGATGTAAGAATTTTTTGAAGTTCTATGTTCGCCAGACGCACGTGCGAGGTGTCAGAAGACGCGTCTCGGCGCGGGCTAGCGATCTATAGGGTTATTGGAATTTATCTAGTGCAAAAATTTTGTGTTTTTGCCGAAAAACGTGTTTTTCGACTGTAAAATCTGAAATTACTACTACCAAACAGGACTCGGGTTCGCGGAACGCGCACAGGAATACAGGTAAGGCAGGTAAGTATCTATTGTAACTATTAGAAAAAACGATTTAGAGGAAAAATTTTGAGATAAAAATTAATAAAGGGTTGAAATTTGGATGAAAAAATTCAAAGTCCCAGAATGAAAAACTCTTCCCGTTTTTGTCAAAAATTATTAGTCAGATAGTAGGACGGAGCCTATTAATAATCAAAATAGCTGAAAACAGCTTCAGATTGCGTCACCGGGATGCAAAGTTATAGGGGTTTGATGATATTACTATGAAATTGCGGTCCACCTAAGGTAGATTTCGTAGGTATTTAAATTACTTGATGTAAGAATTTTTTGAAGTTCTATGTTCGCCAGACGCACGTGCGAGGTGTCAGAAGACGCGTCTCGGCGCGGGCTAGCGATCTATAGGGTTATTGGAATTTATCTAGTGCAAAAATTTTGTGTTTTTGCCGAAAAACGTGTTTTTCGACTGTAAAATCTGAAATTACTACTACCAAACAGGACTCGGGTTCGCGGAACGCGCACAGGAATACAGGTAAGGCAGGTAAGTATCTATTGTAACTATTAGAAAAAACGATTTAGAGGAAAAATTTTGAGATAAAAATTAATAAAGGGTTGAAATTGGATGAAAAAATTCAAAGTCCCAGAATGAAAAACTCTTCCCGTTTTTGTCAAAAATTATTAGTCAGATAGTAGGACGGAGCCTATTAATAATCAAAATAGCTGAAAACAGCTTCAGATTGCGTCACCGGGATGCAAAGTTATAGGGGTTTGATGATATTACTATGAAATTGCGGTCCACCTAAGGTAGATTTCGTAGGTATTTAAATTAACTTGATGTAAGAATTTTTTGAAGTTCTATGTTCGCCAGACGCACGTGCGAGGTGTCAGAAGACGCGTCTCGGCGCGGGCTAGCGATCTATAGGGTTATTGGAATTTATCTAGTGCAAAAATTTTGTGTTTTTGCCGAAAAACGTGTTTTTCGACTGTAAAATCTGAAATTACTACTACCAAACAGGACTCGGGTTCGCGGAACGCGCACAGGAATACAGGTAAGGCAGGTAAGTATCTATTGTAACTATTAGAAAAAACGATTTAGAGGAAAAATTTTGAGATAAAAATTAATAAAGGGTTGAAATTTGGATGAAAAAATTCAAAGTCCCAGAATGAAAAACTCTTCCCGTTTTTGTCAAAAATTATTAGTCAGATAGTAGGACGGAGCCTATTAATAATCAAAATAGCTGAAAACAGCTTCAGATTGCGTCACCGGGATGCAAAGTTTTAGGGGTTTGATGATATTACTATGAAATTGCGGTCCACCTAAGGTAGATTTCGTAGGTATTTAAATTAACTTGATGTAAGAATTTTTTGAAGTTCTATGTTCGCCAGACGCACGTGCGAGGTGTCAGAAGACGCGTCTCGGCGCGGGCTAGCGATCTATAGGTTATTGGAATTTATCTAGTGCAAAAATTTTGTGTTTTTGCCGAAAAACGTGTTTTTC